>JAKSZU010000015.1:9498532-10753532 GCA_026018925.1 Tupaia tana
TGAGGCTCCGAGAAGTCGCTTACGCTGCGACAGCAGGGCGGGGGTAGAGGCAAAACTTACATCCAGGAGGTCTGTCCTCAGCACCTGCCCCCAGGCGGTCTGTCCTCAGCAGCTGCCCCCAGTGTCTAGATCTTGTATTATTTTTACATATATATGAAAGCACAGGCATTAGCGTTTCTTTTTTTTTTTTTTTATCACCAAGAGGTTTTTGCTATAGGGTATGTGTGCTCTCCAGACAGACAGAGAGAGACAGAGAGACAGAAAGTGAGAAATCACCCCCCGGGGATGGCCACACTGCAGTGTCTTCTCCTCCATTCTCCTCTCGGGATCTTGGGCATGCACGCACAGGCACCCGGTGTGAGTTTAAGCCACCGGGTCTGGGACTCGAACCACAGTCAACTACATGGGAGTTCAGCAACATAGCCATTACGCTAACTGCTGGTCCCAGGCATGAATGTTTCTGAAAGGAGCATGTCATATATTAGGAATCTGAGCGGGGAAATAAGAGGAGAATGCTTTGCCTTTTCCTATGCTTTCTAATTTGTTTTACAATGAGTATTATTTTCTAAAAATTGTAAAAAGAAAGAATGTTACTTGTCCATGAGTGGTAGGGTTACAGGTTACTTTAAATTTGTCTGGGGAGTCAGCAGGTGGTATAGTGGTTAAGGCATTGGACTCCCACATGCTCAACCTCAGTTTGAGTCCCGGATGTGGCAGCTTGAAACCCTTGCCAGGCGTGTGTGCGTGCGTGCCCAGAATCCTGAGAGGAGAATGGAGAAGAAGGAATTGTGGTGTGGCCATCCCCACTGGGAAGTGATTTCTCACTTTCCCTCTCACTGTTTCTTTCTGTCTCTCCAGAAAGCACATGTACCTAATGGCAGAATCTTTTAAAAAAAAATTTTTTTTTCTGGGACCAGACTCTGAACTGGTCATTAAAGCAGCTGGATCCCACATGGCCGACCACGGGGTCTAAGTCCTAGATCCAGAATCTTGAGACCCGTCCCAGGTGCGTGTGCACATGTGCCCAAAATCTTGAGGCCGGGGAGAGCTGGAGAAGGGGTTGCTGGGTGACCATGCCCCCACGGAAGATGCTTCCTCCTCTCCTTCTCTCCCCCTTTCTGTCTCTCTGAGCACACGCCCCTTAGCACTCTCTCTCTCTCTCTCTCTCTCTATATATATATATATATATATATACACACACACATATACATTATATATATATATATATATATATATATATTCTTTTTTTATCATCTTAATTTTCTACTGTCGGCAACAAAGTGTTGCTTGTGTAAGTTGGAAATAGCTCAAGGCAGGAAAACCAGAAAACGTGTTTCAGAATGTGAGAACAAAGAGAGAAAGTGACGCGGGACGAGGGGCCCGGCCCAGACGGCCCCCACAGAGAGGTCTGGGGTCTCGCTCTCACAGAAGCCAACTCACTGGCAGGTTTAAAATGTAACCTCAACTCCCAGAACAGGTAGTTGCCTCAGCTCCCCAGCAACTGGCTTCTGTGAAGTATTTACAGCGTCTTTGCAAAGGTCGTCCCCCAAAACCCGGCTATTTCCATTGGTGGCTATTCCTGTGGGCTCCGGCTGGAACCAAAGCTGCAGAGAAACCAGGGCTCCGGGCAGTTTCCCCTCCACGTAGGGGAGGGGAGGGCAGGTAAGCTCGCCAAGGCCCGAAGCACCTCCTCACAGCGGTCCTGCCCCAGGGTGCGGCTCTGCAGCCCACCCCACTGCGAGCACACCACGCAGGTGCACCCAGATGGCACAGAAGAGCTGGCCTGGAGGGAGCTGGGCCTGGACGAGCTCCTCCCCTCCAAGGAGACGCCTGTGGTGGCAGCTGAGCTAGGCCCTCCGCCTTGGGAAGCAGCACCCCAGTCTGCTTTGGGTGGGGAGCCCGCACTCCATCAGGCTCAGAACAGGCATGTGGCAGGGCCCTGGCCCAGTCTCCCCCCACACAGCACAGTGGGCAGTGCAGGGTCGGGCCTGTGGCCCAGCCGGCCCACTGGGAATCAGCCCTGGGAGATTTTTTCTTTCTTTTTGCTACTTTGGAAAAGACGAGTTTTGCTCCACTGAGGTCACTAAACTGGTTCTTGTAAACCCAGAGCTGCCCAGGTCGCCATGGGGGGAAAACCTGTCTGAGAGAGAAGCCGTCCAGTGGGAGCAGAGAGAGCGGGAGACGCTGCACCAAGCCCTGCGGACACTGGGTCCCTGGGGCCGAACATTCCCGAGTCCCCACATTAAAACACGAGTCCAGAGTTGTTCAGACCGAGGCTCCAGAGCAAGATCCGCTCCTCTCCAGTGGTGGCCGCGGCGTGATGGTCTCTGCCGTGCTTCCTGCCACAGCCCTCCCCCTCCCCCAAGGACAGTGCGTGACTTATTTGGACACACCAAATTCTCTCACTGTGCTCTATGTGACTGGTAGAGTCTTGAACCAGGTCAGAAGAGTCAGCCACAGTGATTGGTTCACAAATGGGCACATGATTAAGCTGGGCCAATAAGAATCAGCCCTGGGATTTTGCTGGGTGCTCTGTCTGCCGAGTTCGCTAGACTGAGCCTCAGGCTGGTGGTGGCCGGGAAGGAAGCCACCTTCACAAAACTCAGTCAAGGGCAGACTTGTCAGTGCCATAAGCCAGTCCATTCTTTCATTGGTTTAACCCGGTTTGAGCTTACTTTTTGTTACTTACAACCAAGAATTTTGACTAATAGACCTTGCCTTCTACAACTCAGTCATCGCTTAGATGAAAATAAATCAGCATACCCTGGAGGCAGAGGATGCACCAGATGTGCCCTGGAGGGCCCTTTTCCTCACCCCCAAAGGAAGCTGCACAACCAAGTGCTGCAACATCAAAGCCAAGCTTGCCACCAAATGTGTCCGATTTTGCAGGAAGAGCTTGCTCCCTGGGCGGGAGTGGGAGTGTTCCGCAGCAGCCTCCCTCCTGCAGAGGTCACTGCGCACACAGACCTGCCCCGACAGGCTGCTGCTCACCTGAACACTGGCCCTTTCAGGCCCTGAATAGGATTCCTTTATTCACGGCTTTTTAAGGAAGACACACCTTTTCCTTCTGGTTGTGCCCTTATTTGGATTAAATCCCTCGGCCAGCTTCATAAATGGCAAAGCAAAGACTTGCTCCTGGGATTCGGCCCAGCTCCACTGCGGGTGGACAAAAGATGACCAACTGGTGTGTCCCAAAATCAGCCGCAGTGACCACGTGCCACGAGAACTGAGGCCAGGAGCAAGTCCCAGCATTGCACTGGGGCCCCGAGGTGGCCCAGACCCGCCTCGCTCCCTGTCCCGTCTTCACAGTGCCTCTTAATCTTTAAATCCAAAGCAACATCCAAAAGACACGTGACCTCACCCAGCAATCAGGAAGCCCGCCCCCGCATAAAGCAAAGGCCTGGCGAGCCCAGTACCCACGTGCCAGCACTGGCTCGAGCTGGGGAGTCGCGGCCAGCCGTGGGAGCAGACACGCCGCGTTTGCACTCCCTGCTCCCTCCAGCCTGGCCGCAAGAATCCGGCGCTGTGGTCACAGAAGCAGCCCGTTCCCACGCCCGTCCTGCCCCGTCCAGGCACGTGCTCCCCCGCACCATGCTGCCCTCCCCTGAGCTGCCCACCAGTGGCCCAAGCAGGTCTCCTCACTGGCACCTCCTTACGGTGACTGGGGCACGCCGCCCTCTGCTCTTCCTCCTTGCAGTGCTCCTTAGTATGGGCCTTCCGCTCCTGCCTCCTCTCCCTACCCCCTTCCTGCCTCCTCCCTTTCCCCTCGGCGTCACTGGCAGACCACGGAGCACAGACTGCCACCCGTGTCAGCCGGGAAGGGGAAGCGCCCCACGTCCAGCTACACGGGTCGTTTCCAGCTGATCGCCCCAACATTTCCGTTGTATTGTTTGTTGTGTATTTATTGTTTAACTTGCCAGAGGGCATGAACCTCACCAGAGAGAGACAGAAAGTGAGAAAGCACCCCCTACAGGGACGGTCACACTCGGTCCCCCGTCCTCCTGCTCTCTCCTTTCCGGACTCTGTGCGCACGCACGTGCACCCGGCACGTTTGTCCAGCCACTGGGTCTGGGACTCCAGCCACTCAGTGGGCCCTGTGGGATCCAGCTGCTGTAACCACCACACCCTGGCCAGCCCCGAGGACTCTGTTTTGATAAAAGAAAGTTCTCTTTGCAAAGAAGTTCCTGGTTTGGTCTGAGCCGTCAGAGGCTTCCACATGGTGCCCCGAGCCTTTCACCTCCCCCGCCCGGGTCCTGGGTCAGGACCCCGACAGGGAGGAGATGTCCTAGAGACTAGCAACTCGTCAAAGGCCAAGGCCAGGGCCATTACCAGCTGTGGTCTCCTCCCTGCCTGCCCCTCGCACCAAACGCACAGACCCTTCTCCCCACACACACCGCACAACCCCAAACAGTGCGTGTGTTCCCAGCTGCTATCTCTTCTCACCTAAGGAGACCAGAAAAACCATGGGGCTGGCGTGGGAGGGCCCCAAAAGTGAAATGGTGGAGAGCGGGGAGACTTCCTTTCCATGGAACTCTTTTCCCACCCTTCGTAAAGACTGAATGCTTAGCTCGGACTTGATCTCTCCCCAGAGGGTAGAAATGGCCCCCTCTCCCCTAGCCCCACTCTCCCCTCTGCCAACACCCAAACACCCTCCTGCCACTGAAGCAGAATCAACTCAAGACTCCGAGCACCTGGGTGAGGTTTCCCAGCTCCCTGGGGACCTTCTCGTGCAGGCCTGAGGTCTCCAGATGCCCCCGGGAAGCCAGGACAACGGGCCCAGCTCCCGCACACGCCTCTGCTTGCCCGTGAAGACGCCACGTGCCAGCTTTCTTTTCCAACTTCTCACTTAAAGGAAGGGAAGGAAGAAGCAAAAGCAGCCCACAGCCCCTGGATACGGCTCCCCGGCCACAGCTCTGCATTTTAGGCACCTCTGGGAGATGCCTGGGGGGTGGTGGACCTGGGGCTGTGGGCTCCACGTTCCCCGGGGCCACCCGGGAGCCTGGCCCAGGCTCGCCCTGACCTCCCTGGCCCAGCCCCACTGGACGGACTCCAGGTGAGTCATCACCACGGAGGCTCAAAGTCGCCGCTCTCCGAGGAGGAGCACGCCAGTCTCAGCTGCAAAGCTGAGCTGCAACAAGGAGGGCCAGCAGCAGGTGAGGAAGGCAAGGGCCAGCTCCACTGAGCTGCTGCTCAGCCGGGCTCAGGGCTAAGGCAGGAGCTGGCAAACTTGTGCTCTAAAAGGCTACATTCGAGTACATTCTGATCATCGCAAAAAATACCTGAGTCTGGGGGTAATTGAAGGAAATAAAGATTTATCAAGCTCTGGGTTTGGAGGTCCGAGGGCCAGGGACTGCTTCTGGTGGGGGTCTTTGGGCTGCATCGTGACACAATGGAGGGCAGGTTTATATGTGTCTGTGTCCCCGTGCCTCTGTTCTGGCCTCATTTCCTTTCTTTTTTATTTTTTTATTTTTTTTAAGGTTTTTGCCATAGGCACGTGCGCTTGCTGGAGAGAGAAAGGAAGCAGAAATCACTGCCCAGGGGGAGGCCCACAGTGCGATCCCTTCTCCTCCATTCTCCATTCTCCTCTTGAAATCTTGGGCACGCACACACATGCACCCGGCGTGATTCTCAAGTTACCAGGTCCAGAGCTCGAACTGCAGTGGCCACGTGGCCACGCCACTGCTGGCCCACATTCACCTCTTTATAAACCTGGTAGGAGCCGATCACAAGGGCCCTGCCTTATCGCGTAATCCTAATCTCTTCCCAAAGGCCCCGCCTTTCCACACCACGGTCTGATGATGATGTTTTACCCTCTCAATCCCATCACAGCCAAATCTCAGCTCCTGGGGACGAGGATGACACACCAGCCATAGCGAGCAACAGAGTGAATAGCTCGGGCTTTGAGGGTCCCGCGGCCTCTGTCCAGCTCCCCAGCTCTGCCACTGTAGCAGAGCGCGAGCTGTCATCACACGGCTCTGCCCTGGCAGGCTCAGACAACGCGGGAACGGCTGACTGAGCCCAACAGCACGGCCTTACGAGGCAGGCGCAGACTTGTTCCACAGGATGAATAAGATACATTAAGTTGGGACCAGCAGATGGTTACATCTCTGGACTCCCTCGTAGGTGGCCATGGTTCGAGTCCCAGACCTGGTGGCTTAAAACTCACAGCGGGTGCATGTGCATGCTTGCCCAAGATCCCAAGAGGACAATAGAGGAGAAGACAAAATCACCCTGGGAAACGAGACGGGGCCTGAAAACCTCCATCCTGGGGGGGTGGGGGGGGGCTTCTATTCTAGTTCCACCAGCGTGCTCAGCTCTCGGAGACTCGGGGTCCTCTGCTTGCGGGGAAACACTGGAACATTCCTCAGAGCTGGCGAATGTCGGGAGCGCCTCCTGTGTGCGGAGCGCTGACAGGACGCTGGCCGGGCAGTGGAGAAAGGACGGCGCCCTGCTTTCAGGGGGAGCACCCTCTAGCATTAGAATCGCGGCCTACTCCAGACTGCCCAGGAAACACACTGCTAGTGCCAGCCCTGCACCGGCTGGGGCCCGAGGTCTTAGCCGTCTCCACACTAACCGTGATGCACTCCCACAGCTGTTCTGTAGGTGCGAGCACAGAGGCCCAGAGGCGTCCAGCAACTTGCCTGGGTCACAGGGGGTAAGCAAAAGCGCAGTCAGCCGAACCCAGAAAGTCTCGCTCTAGAATCAACCCCGCTCCTGCTACTACAAGTTAGGGTTACTGTACTAATAACTCGTCCTGTCCCAAGCTCTGCGCTAAATGCCTTGGGCACACACGGTCCCTGACGTGGCACTTCAGCTTAGAGCGTTTCCCACAGCAGGTGGTCAGGACAAAGTCCCACCCTGGGGGAGGCGGCGTTCCAGTACGTGTGCGTGAGTGTGAGCACGCCTGTCCTCAGCACGTGTGCATGAGTGTGAGCACTCCTGTCCTCAGCACGTGTGCATGAGTGTGAGCACGCCTGTCCTCAGCACGTGTGCGTGAGTGTGAGCACGCCTGTCCTCAGCACGGCATTAGCTACAGCTATTTCCATTCTTCTTCTTTTTTTTCCCCAAAGAATTAGTTTATTTAACTTTATTTATTTATTTATTTATAGAGAGAGAGGGAAAGCAAGAAAGCAAGCCGCCAGGTCCGGGACTCGAATTGTGGTCACCATGTGGGAGTCCAACACCTTAACCACCACGCCACCTGCAGGCCCCAGTTATTTCCATATTTTAGGCAGATAAACCAAGGTTCACGGGGAACAAGGGACTTGCCCTAATCGCAGAGCTGGTAGGAGGAAAAGGTAAGATTGAAATCCAAGTGCTCGGGCCAGCCCCAAATGGTGGCAGAAGGAACACACGTGGCTGAATGTGTGGCTCAACCCCGATCCCAGCAGCCTGAGAAGAACCAGGGTGCATGTGTGTGCATGCCCGAAATCCTGGCGGGAGGGAGAAACGGAGGAGGGAGCGGCGTGGCCACATCCCGTGGAAGGTGCTTTCTCCCCTCCCTCTCTCTGTCTTTCTATCTCTCCTGCAAGCACATGCACCCCTGCAATTAAAAAAAAGGAAGGAAGGAAGAGAGGATGGAAAAAAGGAAGGAAGGAAAGAGAAAGCGAGCCAGCCAGCCCAGCCTGTTCGGGCCCCCAGGATTCAATCTTGGCTCTCAGGGATGTCTAAACAGACCCAATGAATACTTGAGCAAAGATCCATGGAAAGTTCTGGGCTGTTGCCCCCACTGTTGCATCTCCCCGCTTTCCCATCCTGGAAACCGATAGCTTCTCTTTTGCGTGCCTGGAGGGCCACTAAAGTGAAGATCAACACAGCTCAGAGAACAAATATCAATTTTCACTTTTGGAAGCCAACCTGACGTTGCCTCCAGGATAAGGCGGTGTCTTTTGCTCTGAACTGGAAAGAGGAAAAGAAAGAAAAAGAAAGCATTCTATGGGCACCGACTCACCTTCCTCGCAGTCGCGGTTGCTCCTCTCCCCGCCCTGCCCTGAGCAGACGGGGCCAGGCCACGCCCTCCCTGGGCCCAGTTTTCTTAGCAGGCTGCCTGCCCCTGGGGCGGGGGAGGGGGGAGGGCTTCCTCCTGGTGATTCCTTTCCCTGCTTAGTGAAGATGCCACCTACCCCCCACCCCAGGCCCCTGACTATGTTCCTCAGCTGCTGAGCGCCCCAGGTCCCCAGACAGGGATCACTAGGGCGTGCATTTGTCAGTGCTGACCGTTGCAGAACTGTCCACTGGCCTCGGGACATTCCAGGCCTGGCAGGTCGTGGGCAATTTCCCTCAGGGTTGCCCTCCCTCGCACCCCGCCTCCTCTCCCCTGGCATGCCCTGGCTCATCTGCGAGCTCTCAGCATCTGCTGTTCCTGCCTACGACACCCTTCCCAGAGGCCTCCATGGCCTAGTCTTTCCCAGCATGCCAGGCTCTGCTGAAGTGTCACCTCCTCAGAGAAGCCCTCCCTGATAATCCACTCAAGGTAGCTCCTCTGGTCCTCTTTCTTCTCTGTTTGACATGGAGCTCTGGGTGAGATGATCTCGGTTCCGGCCTGCTCCTCCCCACAGACTCAGTGTGAGAAGGGACTCACTTCCCGAGTCCCGGGATCCTGCCTGTTGCAACGGCTCACCTACTCTGCCTCCCTGACGTCCAGGAAACAAGACAAGGGGTGATTCCAGTCTTGCCGGACCAGCTCACTCTGGGAAGTCTGGGGAGGAGAAAGTCAAAAAGCAACCGCCCTCTCCTCCAGTCCACTTGAAATCCGTCCACAGGGGCCAAGACCCCACAGAATCTGGAAGCCAGAGAGAGCCTCCGGCTGGCCCAGAAGCCTCACTGTGAACTTGCTCAGCCCCCAGAGCTGCAGGGGCGCAGTGACGGGAGCAGTGACAAAGTTCTGGAGGAGGAGGCACCAATGAAGTGCCAGCCCCGCACTGCCAAACCCGTGCCCTCGTCCCTCTGGGCCTAGTTGTCTCTTGGGTTAAAGGGGCCACTGGGAGCCCGGCAGGTAACAAGGGCACAGCGCAGCGCCCAGGCCACGGCACTGCAAGTGCTGCCGCGAGTATTCAGCCTTCGCAGCAGAAGCCCGGGGCCTTTTCCTGGAGAACCTCTGCTTCCTGTGCCTGCTTGGCTCCGCCTTCATGAAAAGCCTGATTCCGGCGCCTCTGCTGCTCCTGTAGACCTGGCCTGACTGTGGTTTCCTGAGAGCTGTTTGAAGTCCAATTTGCTACTGGAGTTGGGCTCTTTCTTGTTTTTATGAGTTTGGTGGGTTTTTTTTTAAAGACTTTCTTCCTTCTTTCTTTCTTCCCAACCCTCTTAATTTTCTTAGAAAAGAGAATTCATGTTTTGTCAGAGAGGTCATGAAAAAACCTCTGCCCTCCAAATTGTAGCACTTGGGGCTCCCGGAGCCAAGGAAGAGGTGTGGGGAGGAGGCTCAGGATGCCATTGGGTGAGCCGAGGGCCACGGATCAAGGCACAGGCGGAGGGCAGACCGCCAGGGTCGTGCCCAAGGAAAAAGCTAAAGCAGGCCAACCTACTCCCTCCGATCCTAGGACTTCCACCGGCCCCACCCCTGAGAGCCCAGTGAACACAGGGTCACTGCACCTGCTCCCTGCTCCACGCCCACCTGCCTAAGCCAAACAGGGCGCTTCTCCCCTCCCTTCCATGCTGATTGGCTCAGGTAGTCCAGTTCTGAGCCAATCAGCACATGGCATTCTCTTGGCTACAGGCATTGGTCAAGGGAGATCTAATCAGTCAAATTCAGGACTTGGTTCCAAGATGGGAGCGCCTCGTGCTCCCTCTTTTTCCTGCAGCGGTGCTTGGTTGAGGTCACCCACTTACTAGGAATTAAAGACGCAGGATTCGGACTTCTCATCCGGCTCCAGTTTCTAGACATACTGCACTGGTACCCCCCGGTACCACCAAAGCCACTGTTGGCCTAGAAATGCTTTAAAATACAGACGAGAAGACACACCCCCAAAACGATAACGTGAATGTTCTAACCTAGAAGGATGAGGGGTGATTGGTGTGTGTCCATTTTTCCCTTTTTCTATATCACCTCAAAGGCACAGTTTAGTAACCAAAAACACAGTTGGAAGCAACAGGAAACTTTACAAAAGTGACTTTAAAATACCCAAGGGAGGAATATTGTGAGGGCAGCGGACACCATTCTTTGAAGCCCTCTCCACTTTCCCCTGTGCCTGGCAGCATTGCTCTTTCTCGGGCTTTTTCTGGACCTACTGGGGAGGAGAAGCCAGCTTTCCCTCGAAGTTGCAAAACTGAGAAAGCTCTGTGAGGTGCTGAAGGCCACCTGGAGAAAACTTGAAGAGTGAGAGAAAATGCATGACAGAGAGAGAGAGAGAGAGGCGGGAGGGGGAGAGAGAGAAGGGGGGGAACTGGGGGGCAAGAAAGGCTGAGAGAAAGAAGAAACGGTGCCATCATGAAGCCCCTGGAAGCAGCCGTGCCTGAAGGCAGCCGACCTGGAGCGTATCAGAATGCGAGCCAGTGCGTGACCATTTTCACTCGAGCTAATGTGAGTTGAATTTCAGTCAAGAATCAAGAAAAAGGGCACTAACCCAATGGACAACGTGAGGGTTTTTCTTTTTTAGCCAGTTATGACATAAAAGATAGTGTGTTAGACTTCGGGCTCTTTCCCAAATGCCTGAGCGGTGCAGTGTTCAGAAGCCAGCGCTGTGAGGCAGGACCTGCCCTGCAAGGTCCACACCCCAGAGTCGTCTGGCCTCGGTTTCTCTACCTGCAACAAAAGGTCTGACCCCCGAGAGAAGGGGGTGTAACCAGAGTCTGGGGAAACCCCAGGGATCAAAATTAATTAAAGCGCGGACAAGGCTCAGATGAGAGGGACTCGTAGAGCTCTGTAACAACCCTAATAAAGAATTCCCCTCCAATTACAGGATCATTTTCTTCTCACGGCATTCGCAACCCTCACCCAGCAGCTTCCTGGGCCGCTCTCCATGTGGCCGGACCAGTCTTTCTGGAATCCCTGCATTGTTTTTCCTGAGAGACTCCGGGAAGGCAGTGAGGATGAAAAGGAAGGACAGTGGGTCCATTTTAACAGGGCCGTTCTGGGGGACCCAGGGGCTGAAGCCAGGGGAGGCTCAGGGCCCGCTTCCCGCAGCCCTGGTGGGGAAGGGCTCCCTCGTCTCTGTGCTGCTCTGAACCCCTCTCCATTCGTCCCAACACACCACCACACACGTGCACACACACATGCACACACACACGCACACACACACGTGCTGGCCGCTTGCCACTTCTAAACACCACCAGGAGTTTTGGTCTCCGTCCTGGCCTTCTGTGCCTGCATGCCCCAGCCCCTCCCGCCCACTCACGCAGCCGGCCAGGGCTTCTTCAGCCCGTCCTTGTGCCGCCCCAGATGTACCCGCGCTCCCTGTCCTGTCCACGCGCAGCACCCGGCCTCATGCCCAGCAGGGAGCGCAGTGGTGATTGACCAATCCACTTCGCCAAGTCTTATTCCTGTTCCCAACAGCCTGAGCCCGAGAGGGCAGCTTCCTGCGGCCGCCCCGGGCCTGGCACACGGCAAATGGCAGGTAAGTGCTTGACAAGGTAAACCCCGAAAACAGCTCACTAAGCCACTGAGCGTTGTACAGGGGTCAACACACCTTTTCTTAAAGGGACAGAGGGTCAGTATTTGGGGTTGTACTGGCTAAGAGGTGGCATGGCTAGTGTAGGTTCCTACATACCATTTAAAATGGAACCATTTAAAGCTGCAAACCTGTTCTCGGCTGAGGGGCACTAAACAGGCAGCTGGCCAGACTGGGCCCATGGTACCTACTGGGCTGTCTGAAAAGTCAGGACGTGTTTTTCCATGTCTTTCTATGCAAAAATGTGTCATGAATTTTCCGACAACCCAATAGTTTGCCGCCCCTAAGTACATGCCGGGCTCTCTGTCAGCTGGCCGGGCTGTGGGAGGGGGATGGCAGGGACCGCAGTTTGTCCCCGTGTCACGGTTCTCCTCTTCTGCAGAAACAGAACCCCCAGCCTTCAGGTCAGCACACACTTCCTTGAATAGACCCCACCCCAGCTTCCCTGGCAGCTCGGGGTGGCCGTGTGGCTACATCTACCAAGGAGATGCAAATAGAAGCATTGTCTGGAAACTTCTTGGAATTTCTCCAAAGGCAGCTAGCACTCGGCTTTTCCCCATATTTTTCTTTGTTCCTTCCTTTTTCCTGGTGGCTGAAAGGTGGATGTAGCGGCTGGAGCTCCAGAAGCCAGGTTGTTCCACGAGGACTTTAGGAATGGAAGCCTTGGACAGTGAGACAGAAGCACGGGAAAGTGGACCCCCATCTGGCTGTCCTGCCAGGCCCGGCCCCCTGTCCTTCCTGCTGGCTGTTACATGAGTGAGAGAATGAAGGGGGTTCTCGTTCCAGTCTAGGGTATAGGGGCTTTGCATTCTAATGGCGGTGACAGAAGGCAGAGGAGGCAAGAAGGGTACCAAAAAGGAGAGGAGACACTTTCTGCTCTGCTCGTAGTTCCGTTAAGAGAAGACAAACAGGCACCCGGCTCAGACTCTACTGTCCTCCGCCACTTGTCAGCGCCCGGGCAAGGAGAAGGCTCAGCTCCCAAGGAGTCCTGCAGAGTCCACAGGGCTGAGCTTTCCCTTGGGTCCGAAATCAGGCAGGAAGTCCCCTGTGCAACAGGCAAGTTCATGCTGATGTCACAACCAGGGGCTCGGGGGCCAGGCACGGCCCGCAGGTGTGCTCGGGGAGGCGCGTCTGACAGTAAAGCTTTTCTTAGTAGTCGTTACAGGGTGCATGTACTCACCAGGGAGAGAATCACTCCCAGGGGAACGGCCCACTGCAATCCCTTCTCCTCCATTCTCCTCTTGGGATTTTGGGCACGCACGCACACACGAACTTGGTGTATTTTTCAAGACTAGAACCTCATAGCCATGAAGGATTCAGCCACCTTAACCACCACACCACCAACTGACCCCCGCTTTGCATTTGGAAAAGCTGCTCCCCGAAGTACCATGAACATCTGTATACCCTCGCTTAGGTAACGCTGCATGCAACCTTCTCACGCTGCTCTTCTCTCTCTCTCTCTCTCTCTCTCTCTCTCTTTTTTTTTTCCTTTGGAGAGGTTTTTGCTATAGGGCACGTGTGCTCGCCAGAGAGACAGAGAGATAGAAAGCGAGAAATCACCCCCCAGGGGGGATGGTCACGCCGCAATCCCTTCTCCTCCATTCTCCTCTCGGGATCTTGGGCACGCACGCACACGTGCCCGGCATGAGTTTAAGCCACCGGGTCCGGGACTCGAACCGTGGCCGACTACATGGGAGTCCAGCGACATAGCCATTATGCCAACTTCTGGTCCCCACTACTCTTCTCTCTTAACCTACACATATATGCAGATACAAATGCATGTGTGCATGTGTACACAGCCCGGCCTCGCCGATGTCACATGCTCTTCACCTCCACTTTCTGCTGTGAGTCTCCCAAGGGCGGTCTCCTGCGTAACTACAGAACAGCTGTCACGGCGCAGGCTGTGACTCCCCGACATGGCGGCACCCGGCAGGCGAATGCACATTGCTGAGTGGGTGGCACGTGCGGGCACTGTGTGCTGAGACCACAGCAGCGGATTACTGTCCTAATGCCTGCATGGCAATGCCACGCTATTACCTAATACCCAGCCCGTGTCCCCAGCTGTCCCAGGAATGTCCTTTGCCTTGCACTTCGCTGTCATGTCTCCTCAGTGTCCTTCCATCTAAAGCCGTTCTGCTGTCATGTTCACTCTCGTCTTCTGTGACATTCAGTTTCTGAGTCCAGGTCAGGGGTGTGTGTGTCAAATTCCTTAATGCGAACCTGTGCTTTTCACAAATGTGAATAGTTACCAGCCTCGAAGAGTCTGAAGTTTATCTTTTTTAGAATTATTTATTTAATTTTATTTCTTCTTCAATTTAACCAGAGAGAGGAAGAGTGAGAAAGGAAACCACCAGGCCCGGGGCTCGACACAGAGGCCCTCATGGGCTCACACAGAGCCAAGCTGACCACAGGCCCATGGAGCAGCTGGGTGGACAGACCATGGTAGCCTTGAAGAGCAAGCCAAGACGTCGAGGTTTCTGTCACCCATTTGGGTGGGGCTCTCCCACTGAAGGTTTAAGCAGGAGCACTCCAAGCTCGGAGAGCACAGCAGAGACATCTCTTTTTGAAGATGTGGAGGGAGACGCTTGCTCTTGCGAGTCGAAGGTAAAGCACTCCAGTGCATCATGGGCAGGAGCTGAGCTGGACCGGCCAGGCCGCAGAGAACGGCGTTGCTGCTAGCAGGTCCTGACCGGCCGTGGCCAGGTAGCCAGTGCCCTGTAGGTGCTCCAGAACGGGAGGGGGCGGGGAGCTGCCTGTGTCCCACACCTGGAACCAGACGCTTCCACCCACAAGGAGGACCCTGACCCTGCGAGCCCAGCAGCCCCTGGACAGGCTGCAGCGTGGAGCCGCGGAGGCCCAGAGACAGAGGCCCAGCCAGGGTCTGCTGCCTTGCCACGTCGGCTGGGCTGAGAACACTGGGAGCTCCCCCTCCAGAGACCGAGTGTGTCCTTGGCTGTCCCACCGGTCCCCCTTCCCAGGGCTTCCCCACTACCTTGCCACCTGCGATTTATTTCTGTTTTTTTTTTTTTTTTTTTTTTTTTTTTTTTTTTTTTTTTTTTTTTTTTGTGGGTTTTTTTTTTTTTTATTTTGAGTGACTTGTAAGTTCATGTACAAGGGAAGCTCATATCAGTGCTATTAACCTATCACTTGCCATTCCCATAATAAATGCAACAAAAAGCAAACAATACTTTAAATTCTAGCTAGACAGCTAGTGCCCATGGGAGGTGCTCGGCTTGCGGCCCTTTTTTCTTTGTTAAAAATAATAATAAGGGGGCCAGTAGGTGGTGTGGTGGTTAAGGGAGCTGGACTCCCACATGGCTGACCACGGTTCGAGTCCCAGACCAAGAGGCTCACTTTCTCACTTTCTCTCTCTCTCTCTCCCTCCCCTCTCTGTCTCTCTCTGGTCAAATTAAAAATAAATGAATAAATTATTTAAAACAATAATAAGAGTTAGTAAACAGGGAACAGGATTAGCAAATGTTAGAGAGGCTGGGCACAACCCAACTCCAAACGGAAACTTCGTCCTTGATGGAATCAGAAGGACTGGACAAGACCGAAAAATGAGGTCTCCCTCCTCTGTGGGTTGCAGGTACTCCGTGCCTTTCTGGGAGTCCCTGAGATGGTCTAGGCTCCCTGGTGCAGGGCACACACTTGGGGAGACTCTGCAGGAGGCCGGCGGTGCCCAGAGTGCAGCGCCCTGAGCGCCCGCGGCGTCGGCAATGGAGACCATCAGGCTTCCCACCCCCGGGCCTGCGGCTCAGGAGCAGGAGTGACCCCGCAGTCTGCATCTTCATAAGCCCCCCACCGTGGTCATGCTGAGGGCTGCAGTTCGAAGCCCACTGCTCTAGGCGATGACGTGGCAGGTGACAGAGCTCGGAGCTAGCCCTTCCTGGGAGGAGCAGCACCCTCGCTGTACCTCGGTTTCTACACACACAGGGGACCGCAGTGAGGCCTGCTGGGACACACACGGCCAGGGCTTAGCCCCCGTCTGGTGACACCAAGAAAGCATCGCAAACGGTCGTCATCGTTATTAGTAATTAAAGGACTAGAGTGAGAGGGATTCGAACTCAGAGCAGGAGTGTTTCCTTTCACTGCCACCCTCTGTACTGTTCCACCTACCACCAAGCTTGCATGCTTTGAAAATTTCTAGAAAAATCTTATAAAGTAAAAACATTATTGAAGGGACTGGCAGGTGGTATGGTAGTTGAGGCACTGGACTCCCATATGGCCAACTACGGTTCAAGTCCCAGACCCAGAGGCTTGCTTTCTCACTTTCCCTGTCTCTCTCTCTCTCTCTCTCTCTCTCTCTCTCTGGTCAAATTGAATAATAATAATACATAAAATTAAATAAATAATTCTTTAAAAATTATTTAAAGAGGGGACCAGCAGTTAGTGTAATGGCTATGTCGCTGGACTCCCATGTAGTTGACAGGGGTTCAAGTCCTGTACCCGGTGGCTTAAACTCACACCGGCGTGTGTGCATGTGTGCCCAAGATCCCAAGACGAGAATAGAGAAGAAGGGATTGTGGCGTGGCCATCCCCCCTGGGGGGTAATTTCTCAATTTCTGTCTCTCTGTCTCTCTCTGTCTGTCTGGTGAGCACATGTGCCCTGTAGCATAAACCTCTCAAAAAAAAATTTAAAGAGGACAAAGCATATAATAAAGCATATACATACGACAGTTTGTATGAAAATTACCTGTGCATGTGCCTCGTGCTGCGTGTGGGCTTGCACAGAAGCCTTTCTGTAAGTACGCTCAGCACACGTGCACGGACATGGCGGTTATCTGGGAACCTCTGGCTCGGTCCCTTCCCAATCTTCTATGTGACCCGAGAGTCTCTGTTTCTTGTTTGTGTCTGGTTTACAACAGACACTTGTCTTAGTCGTAACTCAGTGGTTGTCAGTGGGGTGGGGGACTCTTGCCCCTCATGGGACACTGTCTGGAGACATTTTTGGTTGTCGCAAATGGGGAAGGAGGGGGTGCTACCGGCATCTAGTGGGTAGAGGCTGGGGAAGACACTAAGCATCCCAAGGGCATGGGACAGCCCGTGACAAAGAATGACGTGGATTGAAATGCCAGTAGTGTCAAAGCTGAGAAGCTCTGGTTATAACCAGGGAAAACCAAACACGCACAGTGAGGGTTTCCCTCGGAGGTCCACGGCTGCTCTACACTGGCATGTTTTGTCCGCATAAGCTCATTTCACCTTTGAGATCACATTATGAGTTAAAAGTCACCCTTCTGGACAGCAGGTGGCATGGAGGCTGGGTGCTGGACCCTACATGGTCAGCTTCACAGTTCAAGTCCCAGACCTGGTGGCTTGAGAATCATGCCGGTGCGTGCACATGCCCGAAATTCCAAGAAGACAGTGGAGGAGAGGGATTGCGGAGTGGCATCCCCATGGGAGGTGATTTCTCTTTGACTTTCAGAGACTTTCCCTCTCTGTCTCTGTCTCTGTGAGAGCATAAACCCTACAGTAAGAAAAAAAAAAAGTCACCCTTCTTTTTTTTTTAAGATTTTATTTAACTTTGTGCTTATTTAAATTTGACCAGAGAGGGACCAGCAGTTAGCGTAATGGCTATGTCGCTGGACTCCCACATAGTCAACCGCGGTTCACATCCCGGACCCGGTGGCTTAAACTCACACGGGGCGTGTGTGCGTGCGTGCCCAAGATCCCGAGAGGAGAATGGAGGAGAAGGGATTGCGGCGTGGCCATCCCCCCCTGGGGGGTAATTTCTCGCTTTCTGTCTCTCTGTCTCTCTCTGTCTTTCTGGCGAGCACACGCACCCTATAGTGGGAAAAAAAAAAAAAAAAAAAAAACTCTCAAAAAAATTTGACCAGAGAGGTAGGGACCAGCAGGTAGCATGGTGGTTAAGGCACTAGGCGCTCCTACATGGCTGACTATGGTTCAAGTCTCAGACCTGGCAGCTTGCTTCCTCACTCTCTTTCTCTCTACCACTCCTGGTCAAATTGAAGAATAATAAGTAATTAATTTAAAAAATGGCCAGAGAGGGACAGAGCAAGAGCGAGAATGAGAGAGAGAGAGAGTGTGAAGGCAAGCCACCAGGCCTGGGACTCGAACTGCAGTCGGCCATGTGGGAGTCTAGCACCCTTCACCACCATGCCACCTGCCAGCCCCAGCCACCCACCTTTCACAGACGAAGAAACTGAGGCGCTGAGTTACGTGCTCTGCCCCAGCACTGCCTAGCTCCTAAGCCCCACTATCACATCCCAGCCCCGTCTGGATCTCAGGAAGTGTCCCTTGCAAAGGGACTCTGTGTACTGGTGACTCAAGTCCCCTCTCTGAGCCCTCCTGCGGCCCGTGACCAGCCCCAGAGCGAGCACCCCCACACGGCTCCCAGAGCGCTGGTGTCTGGCTTCTCGTGAAGAACAGCCTTTGAAGTCAGCTGCTGGGTCTCTGGTTGACTCCCGCCCGCCCTGCCCCCGTTCCCAAGCATTGCCCCAGATCTGTCCCCCATCCCTCTGGGTGATCAGCCTAAAGACCAGGATGTACCTTGGACTTATTTGGGGCTGTTGTCTCTTAAAGATCAGAAGTATCTCTTGCCTTCATTCTTATTAAATGTATATGATTTTTTTTTTCTCATCTTCTACTCCATTGCTCTTCAAAAGCAGGACCGAGCCCTTGGTGTCAAAAATTAAACCCTGTGGCCGTTCGGTGGCGCAGCTGTGACACCCTGCACACACGGCACTGGGGCCTGTGAGGGTCAGGGGTCAGCTCCCCGTCGACCTGTCGATGCTGGTGCAGTCCCATGTGCTGGTGACCCTGACTAGCTGGGAAGTCGGGGGGAAGGGGGATCACGCCCTGGAACCCTGCTGAGGGTACTGTCTCTTTCTCCCCCACAAAATAAATACACTTAAAAAAAAACAAACCTGAACATACACACACACCTAAATGCTGGGAAGCTCTTGCACAGATCCAGTCCCAGGCTGCTGCTCCCCCAACCCAGCCGCCCCCCTCGGCCTGTCTGGTAAAATGCACCGTGTGCTTTTCAGCAAAAAATGAACAGGGTGCGCTCTTCTAAGTGATGCCCGGCCCACCCAGGACAGCGACAAAGAACTCCCCTCAAGAGGTTACGGCTCTCCCCAGTAGCAGGGTGGCGCTGGGCGCAGTTGTGCAAAGCCCCCTGATCTGCGCAGTAAACAAGCCCGGGGGAGTTCTCAAACAATAAAGGAGGGAGACAGGATGAGACCGGAGTGTCTCTGGGCTGTCTCTGGGCTCAATGTGGAAATAATCATTTCTAAGAAAAACAACAAATTAAAAATTTTAAGGAGCTTCCTGCTGCATGATTTAAGATCTGGTTTGTCTGGAATGACATCAAAAGGCATAAAATATAAACATTTCAGAGTGTCTCTCTGTCTCCATCCCATCCACCCTCACCACACACACACACACACACACACACAGAGCAGATTAAATGACAAAGCGGAAAGAGCTTCAGAGTCACGTGGGCCATGACTCATTGGAGGGGTAAGGGAAGAGGCCAGGGTGGGGCGGTCGCAGGTGGGCAGATACAGGACAGCACAGGCTGTCCCCAACTGAGCGGGCATCTCCAGTGCCAGGCACAGAGTCAGCACGTGGCAAGGGTTCTTCGCTCCCAGCAACCCCACAAAACTGATACTCTCCACACCCACACCAATGAGGAAACTGAGGCACGAAGATGCCAAATAACCCAAATCATCCTCTGGAAGCAGCCTCCGCCCGCCCCACACACACACACCATAGAAGGCAGAATCGTTACCAGCTCCTAAACGTGTCCAAGTGAATACGGCACCTACCCGGTGAAGAGGACTTGGCCCATGTCACTGAGTTGAGTTTCCAACCGGGGAGATCGCCACGGATTGTCCGGGTGAGCCCCACATATGCACAAGGGGTTTCCTGAGAGAGAGGCCGAGAGTCAGGGTGGAGAGAGGTGGTGGGAGGTGCCCCTTCGCTGGAGTGGAAGACCGAGGAATGTCTGTGAGCTGGGGACGTGGCCGCCTCCAGGCTGGGAACGGCAGACCAGCGAGATCCTTCCCCGACGTCTCCAGAAGGAACACGGTCCTGCTGACACCTCCACCCGAGCCTCTGACCCCCAGACCTGTAAGAAGCTGACCCTTGTTGCTCTAAGCCCCGAAGTCTGGATGCCGAAGGCACAGCCCAGGCTCAGGTTCCCGGGACCCAGACCAGGGCTCCAGCCCCTCAGCCCGTCTTGGCTGTGCGTGGATGGTCCCCGCTCGCCGGCTCATTCGTAGAACGTAGAACGAGCTCAGGAGAAGGCGTTTGTTGCTGGGTTTGCCCAACGTGGGAGAAAACACCCCCTTCTGGTTTAGATCATCATCCTGGTCGTTACTGAGGGTGCTCTGGCCTGAATGTTCACGTCCCCCCAAATTTGTATGCGGAAATTTAACCCCGAGGTGAGAGCACAGTGAGGTCTCGAGGGCTCTGTCCTCAGGAGCAGGATCAGGCCCTCGGGAGAGAGGTCTGAAGGAGTTTCGGGCTTGCTCCCCACGCCCCGCAGGAGGCCGCAGCAGGAAGCACCACCCGCCAAGCACAGCGGCTGGCCAGGCTCTGCGGGATCCGTGTGCGGAGTTCACATCCTGCAGGACAAGCCAGAGAAACTCCACGACAATACAGACTTGACACCTCAGTCCTGCTCCCACGTGGCACTATTTAAACAAATCATTTGGGTTCACAACATCCCAGATGGGGGCTTTCTCCCAGGGGAAGGAAAGCGGAGAACTCAGCATGGGGAGCTGTTCAACCCACTGTCCCCCTCACTCGGTGGACGGGATCGGACGGAGCACGCGGTGTCTTGGGGTCTGTGTCTTCATTTTGCTTTTTAGTTTTCCTATAGGACTGTGTGGCTGCGGTGGTGGAGGGGGATCCCCCGGGGGGTGGCCACACCACAAACCCTTCTCCTCCACTCTCCTCCCGGGATGTTGGGCATGCACACACATGTGCCCGGCGTGTTTCTTAAGCTGCCAGGTCCGAGACTCGAGCACAAGGTTTGCCGTGTGCGATCCAGCTGCCTTAACCTCCATGCCACTGACTGGCCCTTTGTGTCTTACTCTGCTAAAAACGAGAATCGCGTGGAAGACAGTCGAGGGCTGCACTGGACAAGGCCACTCTGCTCAAGCTTCGTGGATGAACTAGTCACCGCAAGGGCGATCTGAGTCCTCTCATTAGCTCAGAAAAACTGGGGCCCAACAAAGTTACCCTGAGCGAATGAGGAGGGCTCCCAGGGCCCGGGGCTCTCGCCTGGCCAGCCTGCTCCCCGTCGCCCGGGGCTCTCACCATTGCAGGGAAGCGCTGCTGCTGCTGCAAAGCCTATGGGGAAAGCTCAGGGGACCCCCAGAAGAGCAGCTATTTCAATGTTTTGTTTGCAAAGGCCAGCCGTGGGGGTAGGTGGGGACCATGGGGGTTATAACCCAATTCCAGAGGTTCAGCTGAGCTCACGTGTTACCTGCAGGAAGAATGGGGGAGGTAAACCTTATTCCAGTCCCGCCAGGAGGCTCTCACATGCAGATGAGGGGCCAGGTGAAGGGACAATAGAGCCCCAGGGGCACCACTCTGTCCCTCCTTTAGCAAAAGTTCTCTGGCCGCCTCTTTGGTGCCAGGCTGCAGGGTAGTTGGAGCCTCCAAATGATTCACTGAAGCTTGGGGACAATTGCGGTTGGGGGGCGGAGTGCATACAAGCAGATTGATAATGTGGCAGGGAACCCTGGGAGCCAGGACAGTGGTGGGGGTGGGGGGGCAGAGCTTACGGTCAGGCTCCCCTGCTGCATGAGGCGTGTGCTGACCCCTTGCCAGTCCAGCCAGCCTCTCACTCTTTTGTGTCCCCAAGTAGTGTCTCACCACCAAAGCACTCTTGTACCCGCACCCACCTCCCACCTGCGACATGGCACAGCTGGAAACTGTCAGAAACGCAGACTGCCTCTGAACAGGACCCCTGATTTAACAAGATCCCCAGATGGTCTGTGTGCCTTTAACACTGCGCCTGCTGCTGGGGGGCGCAGGCGGATTTTAAGAGAACACCTACTGTGCGCAGGGCGCCAGGCCCTGGGTGGGCAAGGAAGAGCAGGACTGAGAGCCGAATGCCAGCCTGCTGGGAGGGACCAGAGCCACAGCTGGGACCTGGAGAGTGGCGGGGGCTTTTCTGAGAGGGTGTCTAACCTCGGAACTCAGTCAAGAAGGAGGCGGCAGGCCAAGCTTGGAGGCGAGATGCTCGAGATGTTCGGTCAGAGGAACGGTGTGAGCAAAGGCTCCGGAAGTGAGGCTCGTCAGCCTGTTGGGGAGCAGGCAGGGCCGCGCTCTGGCCCTGATGCCTGGGGAGGGACAGGGGAGGTCTCCTTTGCAGGTCTGCGTGCCTGCCAGGAGGCCTTGCTGACCGCACCCCACGCCCCAGTCTACGCCGAGGCCTGGCACTCGAGTCTTCCTGGGGAGTGTGGGCTTCTACTGGTTGCTCTCCCTCCACTGGTGCAAGACTGGCCGCCTCCCAGATTTTCCCGTAACCCAGTGGGACCCTGGATAGAAACCGAGGCAGTGGAGGCCCAGACAGGTGCCTCAGACCCCTGGCCCCACCTGTTTGCTTCCTTCTTCTTCTCCTGCCCTCAAACTCCAAAAATGGGTATCCAGGCCCAGGGCTCGGCCCCAGCAGGTTGCGGGGCGCTCAAACTAGTTAGGGAAGAGCCTCTCCATCGTTCGTTTTCCCGAAGCAGTGCTTTCATATCCAAGCATGTTTAAATTTCTGTCCTGAATTTCACTTCCCATAAAGAAAGCTTCAAAGCCAGACCTGGCAGAATGAAAATACGCAAAGAGGAGCGGTCAGAGGGTACTTCGCAACCTTCAAGCTGGAATCAAGTGTCCGCCGTGGGTGGAGTCGGGACATATTAAAATCACAAAAGAAGGGCACCTGGGAAGGACCGCAGGAGGGTTTTGTAAACTCCAGGTTATCGGCCTTCTTTTGCATGCGTAATCGCTCCATCTCTTCTCACCTGGGCGGCCAGGCGCCGCCCCTGTCCCATTGCCTGTCCCACCTTGGCACTGGTGCCCCAGAATTCCCCGCCAAGGCTTTCTCTGTCAATTTCAAACAACCTGCTTTCCCCTCCCAGAGCGAGGGAGAGGGAAATGGCTGGGCGGGGCCAGAGAAAAGGCTGCTCTGGCGAAGAATTTACCCCAAATCAATCAAGGGACTGCCGAGGCCGGAAGGACATACCCGGTCACGGGACCAAAATGTCCATCAATAGGGCTTAGCTTAATCATGGTTAGAGCCCACACGATAGGGTCCGAGGCAGCCGCCCTGCAGGACATCAAGGGCCACAGAGCACCATGCGCTGGCACGTTGCCAAAAGCCAAGGGGTTTTTTGTTTGTTTGTTTTTGGAGAGATTTTCGCTATAGGGCGCGTGTGCTCGCCAGACAGACAGAGAGAGACAGAGAGACAGAAAGCGAGAAATCACCCCCCAGGGAGATGGCCACACCGCAATCCCTTCTCCTCCATTCTCCTCTCGGGATCTTGGGCACGCACGCACACGCGCCCGGGGTGAGTTTTAAGCCACCGGGTCTGGGACGCAAACCGCGGTCGACTACGTGGGAGTCCAGCGACATAGCCATTACGCTAACTGCTGGTTCCCAAAAGCGAAGGTTTTGATAGATCAGCAAACAGTAACGCGGAGAATCTCCACAAACACCATAGAAAATTCGAGTTATGATAAACTATGCATGGTTCAAAAAAAGTTTGTGCTTTAAATTCGTGCTTTAATGCCATTTTTCATGAACTTACTCAAGTACCCTCCTATGGTTCCAATTTGTAAGACAGTCTATAAATGTAAATACAATTTAGAACATTGAGCTAATAACGGCTTACCTTTGACTGCATCCTTACTTCACCAAGTAATCAGCTTTATTTCCTTTTTAAAATCTCACGGTGCCATGAAGTTGGGCTATTGTTACGGCCACCCGTGAGGAAGCAGGCTTGGGACAGCACATCTTCTGCTCAAGGTCCTGGAGAAGTGTTAAGGCTTTTTTTATTTGCAGGATCTAAAAAGTAAATAAATAAATTTAGACTTCCAAATATTTGAATTTACTTTTTTAAATTACCAGGGGAGGGAGCCAGTAGGTGGCATGGTGGTTAAGGAGCTGGACCCCCACATAGCTAGCTGACTGTTCAAGTGCCGACCTGGTGGCTTGCTTCTCATTTTCCCTCTTTCTGGTGAGAGCATGTGCCCTAGAACAACTTTAAAAATACTAAAAATAAATACAGTTAAATATTTTTAAATGGCCAAAGGATTGAGCCATATGAAATGGGCATGACTGGCTCTCTTGACCTAGTAAATGGGCAGTTTGATGTAGTTAGCCTAATACATTTGTGTAGTTTAAATAATTAACAACTTAGAAATAATACAATAAAAAATATATCATGAATTGTTCAATTGTGTGCATACTTTGGGCCAAAATTAACAAAGGGACAAAAATGTTTTCTTTTTCAGTTGCCATAGGGCAGTTGCACTTGCCAGAACAAGACTGAGAGACAGAGAGAGGGAGAGGGAGAGAGCACCCTCCAGTGGGCTATGGTCACACGGTAACCTTCGCTTTTATTTCTCTAAACTTTGGAGATCTGGGGCATGCATGCCCAGCATGTTTTTCAAGTCACTGGGTCCAGGATTCAAACCACCATCAGCCATGTGAAATCCGGTTCTTTTAAACACTAGGCCATGGGGCCCATCCCAAAATGTATTTTCTTTCTTTTTTAGTTTTTTCACATAGGGCATGTGTGCTGGTTGGAAGAGACAGAGAGAGGGAAAGTGAGAAACTCCCCGCCAGGGGATGGCCTCACCACAATCTCCTCTCTCCCATTCTCTTTTCAAGATTTTGGACATGCACACGCACTCGATTTTCAAGCTGCTGGTCCAGGATTTCAACTATGGTTGGCCATGTGGGATTCCAGAACTTTAACTGCCAGGTCACCTGCTGGCCCGTCAAAAAGATTTTATTTATTTACTTAAATTTTAAAAATTAAGAGATATTTGGGCACGTGTGCTCACCAGAGAGACAAAAAGCAAGAAATCACCCTCCCCTCCCCCCCGGAGATGGCCACACCACAACACCTTCCCTTCCATTCTCCTCTTGGGATTTTGGGCACACATGCACAAGCGCTTAGCGTGGGTTTGAAGCCACCGTGTCCAGGACTCAAACCAGGGTCAACGACATGGAAGTCCAGGGACCTAACCATTATGTCATCTGCTGGTCCCACCAACAAATGTTTTTAAAAAGATTTTCTGAGATTGATTTCATGGCCTAGGGGTTGGGAGAGCCAGATTCCACGTGACCAGCCATACAGTTCAGCCCTGGCCTCAGCAGTTCGAAAAACATGGCGGACACATGTACGTGTGTGCTCGAAATTCTAACAGGATGAAGAGTTAGGAGAGAAGAGATCGTGGTGTGACCACCCCCCGTGGCAGGGTACTTTCTTCCTTCCTGTCTCTAACTTCCTATTTCTCTCTGACAACTGCTGTACATTCTGGCTAAGTAAAAGGAAAAAAAGACTCTCGCTGAATCGATCTAGCCAGTTAGGAAGAATATTCAAGTTCAATAGAAAGAAGCTCACAGATTTGGAGATTAACTAAGAGCCCGAAGGCCAGTCCAGCCTCTGCAAAGCGAAACTCAGAATCCTGGGGGGAAGTTGGAGGAAGCGAAGCCGCCAATGGGCTACCAGTGCCTGCGGTGGGAGTGTGGGGAGGGCTGCCTCTCTGCCACGAGAGCGAGCAACGCATCTGACTTTCCTCTCTGGAGAATAAACCGAGACACCCAGACACAGGGACATCCGGGCCCTCCCATTCTGTGCTCATCGCTAAGTGGGTCTCCTCCAAGCTCTGAACCCCTCTTTTTCCTGCTATCGCTCCGCTGCTCTGGACTGGATGGTTCCTACAGAGCACCTGGTTTCCAGATGACCTGACCCCTTCATCTAAGAGAGGTCACCTGACTCGAGCTGGGCCAGTGGGCACCCCTCCCAGGTTTGGGGCTCACCAGGTCTTTCAGGGGGCCCAGCACTTCCAGACCGTTGCTCCAGGAGGGCAGGTCCCGCCTGCACAAGCTTCACCCGCATCTCCTGCCAGGAAGAAGTCGCCCACCCACCCGTGGCCCCGGGCTGTCCGAGGGCCCAGCGGCAGTGCAGTCTTTCTCACGGCCGTTACCTGGCCCCTCCTTGGATTTGGGGGAGCCAGCAACCTATCACTTTGCTCCCCTCAGCCTCTGCCAGCCCAGATCACGTGCCCATTGTACACAGGGAGGCCTTGGGACACGAACCCAGGACCTTCCCATGTGGCCCAGCATTGCATTCCCACCGCGCCACCAGCAATTGGCTTGTGCGTTCGTCTCAGTCACTTGTCACCTGGTGTCTCCCAGCGGGATCGTGGCGATGCAGGAGCAAGTATCTGCAGGACACGGGGCTCACACATCCTGCCGCCCTACGCAGCAGTGTGCAGCATGTTCCCCGCACGGACACCCTCGGGAAGTGTCCTGCATCTGGTTCTCCACTTCCTCTCACTCACTGCCTTTCTAGGCAAGGGACATTTAGCAGCCTCAGCAAAGCAGAGATAGAAGGTTGGCTGTCCTAAGGGAAGACTGTAAAATTGCTATCTAGCTTCAAAATAGCTTGAGAAAACAAAGGAAGAAAAGCCATGGCCTAGTTATCCGGGAAAGAGGAAGGGACAGGGGTGCTTGTTCCAAATGAAGGTTCCACTGGTGCTGCAGGGAGGGGGCACCACCAAGGACCCCCACAGGCCTGCAGGGCCCCCAGCTACCTGGAGACTCCCCATAAATTCACAGTGCGTGGAAGCTGGACACTAGGGAATCCGCTTTTTGTGGTAAGTCGCTCGAATATGGGTGCTGTCGCGCTGACTCTGGGGACTGCAGCAGCCGGGCAAAATGACTCTCTTTCCTTGAGGAAAACACAGGCTTTCCAGAGAGGATTTGTTTTTGTTTTTGTTTTTGTTTTGGAGAGGTTTTTGCCATAGGGCGCGTGCACTCGCCAGACAGACAGAGAGAGACAGAGAGACAGAAAGCGAGAAATCACCCCCCAGGGGGAATGGTCACGCCGCAATCCCTTCTCCTTCATTCTCCTCTTGGGATCTTGGGCATGCACGCACACACGCCCAGCGTGAGTTTTAAGCCACCGGGTCTGGGACATGACCCGCTGTCGACTACGTGGGAGTCCAGTGACATAGCTATTACACTAACTGCTGGTCCCTTGTTTTTGTTTTTTTAATAAGAAAACTGCCTAAATGCATTTCGACACTGACTTTTCATTTCCCTACTTGCACCAAATGCAGGCATGGGCTCATGCTGCGGGTGCTCTGCGAACCAAGGACCACAACAGGGTAAGACCGGAGTTGGCGGGGCCGCGGGGTGTGGTGGTTAAGGACACTGGACTCCCCTGTGGTCAACTGCGGCACGCTTTCTCACTTTTCCTCTCTCTCACTCTGTCCCTCTCTGGTCAAATTTAAATAAATAAATAAATAAATAAATTTTATTTATTTATTTTTTTTTTAAAAGAAAGTCTTGGTAAGAAATAAGGGGGGGGGGGCAGCAGGTGGCATGGTGATTAAGGTCTTGGACTTTCATAAAGTCATCTGCAGTTTGAGTCCCTGACCTGGTGGCTTGAAAGTCATGTATGTGCCCAAGATCCCAAGGGAACGAGGAAAAGGGACTGTGGTGTGGCCATCCCCCTGAAGGAGATTTCTCACTGTTTCCAGCAAAGCTCGCACCCTATGGTAAAAACCTAAACCAAGACAGAAGAGAGGGGAGAAAGGGAACTTTTCCGCCTCAGCCAGTGCTCAAAGTCAGTATCGATAATGAGAATCTGTTGCAGGATGAAGCCGGGCGAGGAAAGCAACACCGCGGCGGAGGACGACTCCCGAGGGCAGCCTTGGGCCCTGGCTTCAACTGTGCCTGAAGCCGCCAGTCTCTTCAGCCACATGGACCAATAAATCCCATCTTTTATGTAAGTCGGCTTACTCGGGATTTCTACTCACCTGCAATAAATAAATGCCATAAAGCCTTCAGGTCAGGAAACTGCCGAAGAATTGAAAGTCTCTTTTTCAGTCTTAAGCCAGGATTGGTAAGGAAACCGAGTGCTGGCTGCCTAACGCTGGCGCCTGCCCCCTTTTCAATTTATCTGAGGAAAAAACACACTCAGCGTTTTGTCTGCACTCTGAGGATTAAGAGAGGGCCAACAGGAGAAAGGAGGAAGACGGAACCTTCTTGAACAAGAACAGGGACATTGTTGGCACCGGAAGGCTGGACCAGAGAGGAGGGCCGTGCTGAGCGGGCGCTGTCAGCCTGCTGTCGAGGGCGGGAGGAGAGCTGGCAGGTGGGCACGGAGCCCACAGGTGGAGGGGGATCTGAGCTAACCCGGCCAGCGAGGAGCTCCTTCTCCCTTGGCCCCACTGCAACTTCCTGTTTCAAAGGGGGAGAGGCTTCCTGGCTCGCTGGACAGCACGCCGCAGTCGGTGCCGTTGAATCAGAAGCCGTTGTTCCCGTTGATTTTGTACAAAGTTCTGTGATGATGGGAAGGTCCTCTGCGAGGCTGGTGGGTTTTCATTGAGAGCAGAAGAACGAATGAATCATTGCAAGATGTTAGACAAAACCCAAACACACCCAACCTCCCCGGGGAGCCTGGGCCAGTACTTTGCCTCTTGAGCCCCCACTTCCCACCCACTTCCCTTCCCTCCTTGCAATGAGGTTTCATTCTTTGCCAGGCCCATGGAAGTCTGGGTGCCACCCCGCTCCACCAGGAGCTCAGCTTCCTGTTTCCCCACCCGGCTCCTTTCAAGTCCAGGAATGAGGGCACTCAAGCAAGGAAAGGATTCTTTCCTTAAAATTTCCGGCGTGCACGCTGCAACTCATCGTCAGCCAAATCCATGGCCAGGAGCCTGCCCTGGCCCTCAGCGCCTCCATCTAACGTGGGAAGAGGCTCGCGGAATGATCAGGACACTTAGCATGGTCCCCATTCAGCCTGGGTACTCAGATTAGCTCAAGCGTTTCTGCTGTTTGTGTGACGATCCTGGGAGCAGAATCCTGGCTGTGAAGGAGAAGTGAGGCATGGAATCCCGACACAGGCAAGTGCAAGTGTGGCAGACCGTCTTCAGATCTGTTTAAGGGTTATCCCTCTAGCCCCATGGCTCTGAACGGGGCGAATCTGCCCCTGGGGACATTTTCGGTAGTCACCGCTCAGGGAGGGACGGTGTCTGGTATATGCTGGATGGGGCCAGGAAGGCTGCTGAGATCCTCTAGTGCACAGGACGTCCCCAAGGATCATCTTGCCCTGCTCTGACCACATGCTGGGTCTGAGGGACAGGAGGGCTCTGGGAATAATTCCGAAGAGCTGTCTCTCTAAGACCTACATCGTAGCAAAGTATGTCAAGAGGCAAGCACTGTCTCAGGTACCTCCAAGAAAGCAGAGCACGAGGAATGGAATTCTCCCTGGCTACGTGGAGACTTCGCTCAGAATGTTCAGGGGACGACCCTCGTGTAGGGATTAGGGATGCTTTGGGCTGCATTTAAGAGAATCATGTTTACCGATGGCACTTGTCGGTGTGTAAAACCGTGGAATTTGTGCACCATGTGATTGGCACCCCTATCTGCTCTGAATGTCGATTCCTGATGACAGGGACCAGGACCCCAGCACCCAGAGTAGCACTGGGAGCGGACAGGCACACAACAACTTGGGAATAAATGAAGGAAGGATCCGAACTGAGGCCTGACTTTTCCTCCATCCTAAGTCAGAAGGGAGTTACAACGGGTATCCCTGGATTTCACAAGCGTGCGCATGACCTTTGGAAAAATACGGCAGAAATGAAATTTAATCTCTTCAGGGACTTTAAAGTCTTGCTCTGGAATTTTTTTTTTTTTTAATTTGGGTGTTTTGGCTAAAAACGCATGATGGAATAAGAGCCTGACATCCGTTCCCAAAAGGATTAGTTTACTCGCCTCTCCTTAAAAATAGACAAGTCGCTGAAGATGTAGAGAGTCAGGGAGGGACCCAGGAGAGAGCCCGAGATAGCCAGAGACATGAGAGACAGGCAAGAGACACAGGCAGAAAGCAGCCGGTACGCCCTCCCTCTCTGCTTGCCCAGAAGCGGGGTTTCTGCATCTGTCGCTCCCGGCCTGTCCGGCCAAGGTTCCATCCTACCTCCCAGAAAAAAGGCTTGTGGCACCTGGTACGGACCCTCCTGTCCTAAGAGAAGCCGACATCTGACGGGAGGCTGGTGGGGACCATCACACTCAGGCGACAGGGGGTAACCCTGACCAGCCAGTAGCCACGGTTGCCCGCCTGGTTCTCGTCCAGACCCACGTACGCCTGAGTGGACATGGATTAACTGAAAAGTACAGGGTACAAAGAGGTCCAAATCTTTTCCAACCATCATTTCAAAATAAAAGGAAAAAATGCAACATGCAGTACACAAACGCACAGCCCAGGACCTCCGCCAGCCGTGCTGAGAGCTACGCTGAGCCACCCCATCCCACATGGCAGAACGGGATTCTGTGGCGGCATTGCCAGGGCTGGAATGCTTGAGATCTGGTCTCTGGAGGCTGTGTCTCTGTGTCCACGCTCAGGTCGGCCACCGGCTGTCCTGGGGGTTCAGTCTAATTCCATTAGCGTGGATTTCCCAAGGTCCTGCTGCGTAAAGGCCACGGGCCAAGGCGTGTGACGAGCCTAGCTCGGGCAGCAGACAGAGGGCGGATTGCGGGCAAGGAGCCCAGGTTGGCCGGCCATGGGTGGAGAGCGCCCAACATGGCCGCCGTCACCATCGAAACCTGGGCCCACCCTTTACGGCTGTGTGACCTCAGTTTCCTTATCTACATCCCAGCTCCCTCCTGTCCCCTGGAGTGTCATGGGGGCAGGAGGAGACGATGCCTATGAGACACACCACCTGCCCCAGGCCTTTCACGGAGATGCGCGGGGCTGACCGTCTCAGGCTGTGGTGGGCCTGTAGACCCTGCACACCCGGATGAAGGCGGGGTCTGACCAGTAGGTCTGAGAGGGGACCAGACATTCCGCATTTCTATCAAGCTCCGGTGACGCCAGAGCGGCTGGTCTCAGGGCTCTGCAGGGCTGAGAGGCTGACAGGAGCCCTGGCGAGTCAGGTCCAGCTGTTACATAAGGCCCATTCATCCCTCCGGCAGGAAAGTGCTTTTGGAAACGGGAAGGTAACTGCAAGGTGAGAACCACTGTGCTGTGGCCAGCTGGCGTGGAGGGAGGAACAGCCCTTTCCTCACGTCCCGGACGGATCTTAGCCCCCCTGCTCCCCGGGTCCGGCTCAAGGGTCCCAGTAGGTGGAGTGGGGCAGGTGCAAGGAGGGGATCTGTGGATAAACTGAACCGTGGGCAGCCAGAGTGACCTTCTCAGGTAAGAAATCTGAACACGGATCCCGAAACCCTGCTGCACCGTCCCTGGCTCTGCAGTGCTCCAAGGGTAAAATATCACGCAGCAGCATTTCCCAGCCCGGCCCCTGCAGGTTGGGCACCTGATCCCCATCACCCGCCCCTCACTCACAAGGTCATTCTGGCCTGGCTCACCTCTCTGTCCCACACTTCACTTTGGCACAGATCGGCCTCAGCCTAGGATTCTGGGCCCTTCCTTTTGCCCCTGCTCATGCTTTGAGGCTTCCCTCAGAAAATGCATCCGTGGCCCCTGATGCTGGGCCAAACCACCCTTTTGAAAGCAACCAGAGGTGGGCCGGCAGGTGGTGTAGTGGTTATGGCACTGGATCCCACATGGCTGACCGTGGTTTGAGGCCTGGGCCTGGCAGTTGAAAATCACACCAGGCGCATGTACATGTGTGCCCAAAATCCCAGGAGGAGAATGGGCCCAGGAGGAGAATGGAGGAGAAGGAATTGTGGCATGGTCATCCCCTCAGGAGCTGACGTCTCACTTTCCCCCTCGCTGTCTCCATCTCTCTCTGGCAAGCACACAGCCCTACACCAAAGACCTTAAAAAAGAAAAAGAATGAAGGAAGAAAAAAGAAAGAGAGAGAGAAAAAAAAGGAAGGGAAGAGAGAGAGAGAGAGAGAGAGAGAGGAAGGAGAGAAGGAAGGAAGGAAGGAAGGAAGGAAGGAAGGAAGGAAGGAAGGAAGGAAGGAAGGAAAAGAAAAGAGAGATAGAAAGAAAAAAGTAAAAGAAAAAGCAAGCAACAGAGGAGCCTAACAGCAGCACACAGGTCGCACAACTGGGCCCACATGGGGAGGTCCCAGGTTCGCATCCCGGACCTCATCCCTCTGGAGGTTCCCGGTCACAGGAAGTTCCCAACTGGAGTCCATCTTTGGGCAAATAACCGCGAAGGTCCATTTCTGTCGAGGCCCGTCCTGGGGCTTCCCCGCAGCTCCGTGGCCTCCTGGACAGCATGGGCCACGCACGGCTGGCATTAGCACTGGCGTCGTTGGGGTCTCGCCCTCTCTGCCCAAGTGTCCAAGTGTGGGGGCGGCCTCGTGGGAGGAGACCTGGGCAGTGCTGCTCCCCCCGCCCCCTGAAGTTAGTGCTCCCGGCCTAGACAGCCTCCATCTTTTAGGACGGCCCTGCGAGCTGCCTTGCCCTCTGGCTGCCCGTGGTGCCAGCTGCCTTCATAGACAGAAGCGCCCTCGGCGCGAAGCAGGAGGAAGACCCGGCCCTCAGCCTCCACCCGCTGCACACATCCTCGTCCCTGCTCTGCTCCAGACTCAGTTTCCTCATCTGCAGAATGGACGAAGCTAAGTAGGTAGCACAGGAGGGGGCCGGTCTCAGGTTCCCGCAGGCAGACCTCGGCAGCCCCCTGCAGAGGTCCCTGGATAGCACACTCCTGCCAACCCCTGAGAGCCCGACTCTGGGCAGAGAGCTACGAGCACACCGCTTCCCCCCACGGCAGGCATGTGTGGGAGCGTCGTCCAGCCCGCACCTTCTCCGATCACCCCGTCCTCCCACAGACATGGTCGCTGGGGTCAGCTCAGCTGCCCAGGCGTGGCCTCTGCCTGCCTCCTGGCCACAGGTCACACAGAAGGGACCCACGTCCTCCACGCAAGTCCAGGCCGGCTGTGCTCTTTCTCCAGGACAACACCCAGACCTGACCTCATGGCGACATCCCGACGCCACCCAGGGGTCCCTGAACACCCGATCTGCCAGTGCTGACTCGGAAAAAGGCCAAGATTCGAAAGAGCAAGAACAAAAGCCAGAGCCTAGCCGCGGAGACTCCAAGGTCAAGGCCTGCGTGAGCCGTGTCCAGGCTGGGCCAAACCCAAGGTGGGGAGGAGACCCCCAGGACACTTGGGGGTGGGAGAGTCCCCACCTGCACTCGGAGGAAGTTAGAAGCCCTCAGCCCATCCCTGGTCGGCAACGCTCTGTCACGATGCTGCGGGGCAGGTTCAAGTCTGACCCGGCCCTCCCACGGACACGACCATCCTCAGTCCCACCCAGGCCTCTCACGCGGTGCTGGGTGCTTAACTTCTAGAAGCTGCTTCTCCCCTCCCCACCCAACCCCCTCAAATCCCCAGAAGCTCTTTAGCACCTTCCCGAACATCTGTGCATCTGGTTCCTGCGGCCCCGCGCAGACGAGCTTTGCACCTGACTTGACACGCCCCGGAGCAAGAACGGCCCAGTCTGGGATCCGCAATGCCTGCCTCTCGTGGCAAGGGCGCAGAACCCTCACGGAGGCAGTGCTTCCCGGGGCTCTGCAGCTGGCACCAGCTCAGGTGTGGGCTCAGCAGGGAGAGGCAGGGAGGCAGCTCTCCGGCTTGGCTGGAGCCCAGCAACCCCTCCCATTAGGAATTGTCCGAGGACAGGGGCCGGCTCTTCGTGTTAGCTCCCCTGCCGTGGATTATCACAGAGCCCGACCCTGTGGGGAAGAGGGCACAGAGTCCTGGAAGACAGAGCCAGGACCAGCCGGTCGGCCTGCTGATCCCACGGCTGAGGGACAGTGAGCAAGGGCCACCCCCCAGAGCCTCTTCTTCATCCGTAAACGGGGAACGATGTGATGACTTTCGTAAAGACAACACTGCAGCCCACGTAATGACCTACACAGCGACGCTGCCAAGCTCAGAAATGAGGTATGCTAAGTGCCCGGTGCCGCCCCTTGCTCAGTAATGGATTGTTTTTATTAATAATGAAGAATAACTAAGAAAGCAAGCTGCAGGTGTGGCATAAGTAAACTCACTGCTCAGAGATCCCAGAGACACTCGTCAGAGGCCTCATACGGCACCCCAGTGCCCGAGATGCCCGCGAGCGCAGCAGCTCAGGACCACTCAGCAGAAGCAGCAGTGAAGGAGGCAGGGGTGGGGAGAGCAGGGGCCCAGGAGGGAGAGGAGATAACGGAGGGAGTGAGGAGGGAGGAGGAAAAGGGAGGGGGCGAGGAGGGAGAGGGAGAAGAAAAAGAAAGAGGGGGCCGGCATGAAGGTGAAGCACGGCGTTCGGTTAGGCTGACCCACAGGGAAGGCTCCGGGTTCGCATCCAGAGACCTCCCTGAGTACACTGGGGCTCGGTTGAGACCCCAGGGGGTGCCCTCTTTCTCTCTCATTTTCTCTGCCTCTCAGGCGCAATGAAGAAATATGTAAACTTCTTTTCCTTCCTTTTCGGTTTGCTATAGGGCGTGTGCACTCACCTGGGGGAGAGAAGGAGAGAGAAAGTGAGAAATGACCCGCTGGGGATGGGAAGTTCTCTCCCATTCTCCTCTCAGGATTTTGTGCACACACACACATGCGCCCAGTATGACTTTTAAGCCACCGGGTCTGGGACTTGAACCATGAAGTTGGTCATGCAGGATCCAGCCATAAGTAAACTTTTTAAAAAGAAAAAGAAGTACATTTGGAGCCTGTCTCAGTGCGCCACGGCAGCCTCTTAGCCTCCGCAGGGACCCCCGAGGCAGCCTCCTTCCCTGAATTCGCCTCATGGTCCAAGATGGCTGTCCTGGTTCTCCGACCGCCACATCCAACTTTCAACTGGCACGAAGGAAAGAAAAGAAGAAGGAGGACGCCACCCGGAAACCACGCACGGACCCTTGCTCATACCCTGTGGGCTTGAACCCAGGCCCGGGGTCTTGCAAAGCCGCAAGCGAGCCTGGGAAATCTAGTCTGTATGAGGCCAGCTAAAGCAGGGGGTTATCAAACAGTAGAGACTGGTATTTCCACGGGAGGAGACGGAGGCGCAGGGGGAGAGGGACGCCCCGCGGCCTGCGCGTGCATGAGTGTGTGGTAGGCCGGATCAGGGCTCCCCAGAGACACGCCAGGTCCGAGTCCCTGGAGCCTGTAAATGTCATCGGGACGAAGCGTTTTCACGGGTGTGACGAAGTGAGGAGTCTGGCGTTTGGGCAGCCCCAGTGCCATGCCCCGTGCCCTCAGGAGCACAGCGGGGGTGCCAATACGGGCTGTGAAGAGCAGAGGGACAGGGTCAGGGCCGTGAGTCAGGTGACCCCAGCCACTACCGGGAGCCAGGAGAGGCAAGGAAGGGATTCTCCCCGCAGCCCCAGAGGGAGCGCGGGCCTGTGGAGACCTGGGTTTCAGCCCAGTGATGTTGACTCTGGATCCTGACCTCCGGGACTGGGAGGAAATAAATTGCTGTTGTTTTGTTTTGTTCATTTTATTTATTTATTCATCTATTTTAATTTGCTATAGGGCACGTGTACTCATGAGAGAACGAGCGAGAAAGTAAGAGAGCAAGCCCCAGGTTCAGGGCTCAAACCTCGGTCAGCCACGTGTGAGTCCAGCAGCTCAACCACCACACCACCCGCCGGCCCCAGTGTCTGTTGTTTAAAGCCCCCAAGTTCACGTCAGTGTGGGACAGCAGCCGCAGGACGCGCACACAGACTCGGGCCAACCCGGGCGGCCAGCCTGGTACCCACGCTCTTTCTCGCTGTGGTGCGAGGGGCTCCCAGGGCAGTGACCGTCGAGGGACAGTTGGGGCCCTTCCAGCATCTTGGCTCAGAGATCCCAGCGCTTCCCCATGTCACGTCCCCACACAGCGGGTGGGGAGAGGGCGAGCTCATCACTGAGCGTCAGGCGGGGCCAGCCTCAGGGCCTTGGATGTGACATTGCCCCACGGCGCCCACGGCCTGCCTGGTCCCAGGACGGGGTGAGCAAGGGGCAGGGCCCACCGAGGATGAGCTCCCTGGGACGGTCGCTCGCTCCATCGCGGGCATCGGCAGCTCCCTGAGGTGCCCACGTGCTGAGCCGAGAGGCTTGGAGGGGCCTGGTGACGACCAGCAGCGCGTGGGCGATCTCGTGGGGGGAAACAAGCCCAGACTGTCTCGTCTTTCTTTTTTAAAGGTTTTCTTTTCTTCCCTTCTGCATGTCTATGCTCTGCCATGCCCTAAGCCTCCCCCAGGTGAATTCACAGGCTGACACCCACTGGACCAGGGGGTGATGACGGCACTGACTCTGCTCCCTGCCCCATCCACGGCCAAAGCTGTTGATTTCATTTCCTGAACATCTTCGGCTCTGTCCACGTCCTCCTCGCCCTCACCCTTCCTCAGCCAGGACCCTCGCCCATGTCCTGCCTCCCTGCCTGCCCCAGTTCCACACCAGCTCCACGCCAAGCCTCCTGCTGTCGGAATTCTTGCCAAGCGGAATCACGCCGGGCCACTGTCAGGGACTGAACAGTCCCCCAAAATCCAAGTCTGCCCCGACCTCAAAGGTGACCTTGTCTGGAAATGAGGTCTCTACAGGTGCAGTTTGTCAAGATGAAGTCGTAGCAAGTTATGCCAGACCCTAAACCAAGGGACTGTGGTACTTACAGGGAGAAAGTAGCTTTGTGGTGAAGGGAGCTGGACCCCACCTGGCTGCCTGCAGTTTGAATCCCAGGCCTGGCAGCTTGAGAAACATGTCGGGTGTCTGTGTATATCCCACATCTCAACCGGATGGAGAAGTGGAGAAGGGATTATAGCAGGACCAGGCCCCGTGAGGGGGTGCTTTCTCTCTTTCCTCTCTCTCTCTGGGGAGCGTGCGTGCCCTCTAGCAATTAAAATTAGAAAGTGAGAGAGGGCACACAGAGGCGCTTAGAGGAAGGCCACGTGAAGACGGAGCGGAGGGATTGGAGCCACGTAGCTGCAAACCAAGGGAAGCGGGCTGGGGTGCCAGCCCCCAGAAGCTGGACAAGCAAAGAAGGACCCTCCCCCCCCCCCCCCCCCCAGAGCCTTGGAGGGAGCTGGTCTTGCCAACTCTTTGATTTCCAACTTCTAGCCTCTGGAAAAGTGAGAATGAATTTCTGTGTTTCAATTCAGTTGCAGAGATTAGGGCAACAACCCGTCCTACACCCTGGTCCCACCCCCACCGGCAGCACCCAGGGTTCTGGGGTAATGAGAAGCCTGCCCCTTGGCTTCCAAACTCCTTCAAGATGTGGCCAGCCCCCCACACCCTCCGCGTCTCTCACCTGTGTTTCCCTGTCTCTCTCTCTCTCTGCTCCGGCTTTCTTCTTCTCGTCCACCAGTTTTTCCAAATTCTCTCCCTCTACACTCTTATCATGCCTAGACCTCTCCATTCGGGGGGTCTTGGTGGCAGGGGAGGGGTGGGGCTGGTGCCTCAGTTCTCCTGGGTTCAGAACATGAAGCGGAAGCCTAGGAGAGAACATGACCGCCATCATTCGCCAATCTTCCAGAACCTTCTCTATGTTTTCTTTCACCTGCTGAATCTCCAGCCTGGTGTCCTTCCTCCAGACTGCAAACCTGAAATGCTGGCCATATATGGCTTTTTTCAGAGCACATCTGTGTCAGCTCCAAACTCCGAACACAACCTGCTGGGTGTTTTCCATCTGGCACCTCAACAACCAAATTCTATGACTTCCAGGCCGTCCCGCGACTACTTGCTTCACTTTCTCATGTGAAAGGCCCTTTGTTGCTCCCAGGAAGTGTCCCTAAGACAATGGACAGTTAATTTCACTCTTTTCCTCGGGCTAGACTCCCCAGTGGAAGAGGAGGCACAGCCTCCAGCCTCCCCGGGACAGAGCGGAATCGGAGCAAGAGTCCCTGCTCCCAGCGGAGGATAAGCTCCCTGAGGCCCGCCTGCCCGTCCCCTCCTGCACCAGAGCCCGGCCCCAAGGCAGCGAGTGCCTGAGGCAGGGTGGCTCCACTGCGCTCCTCGGCCTCCTCCGTCGGTGGACCCTTGACCCACGGTGTTCCTTAACTGACCTCGCTCGGCATGGGAACGTGGAGGGCCCAGGTCGCCTGGACCGCTCCGCCCGACGGGACGGGGACAAGCGCCTGACCCAGTCAGATGGAGTGACTCATGAGGAGGCCGCCCCTGGGTCCTGGCCATCTCACGTCCCCTTGCTCTGGAGTCAGGAAGCCCACGTTTCCCTGGGGCTGCTGGCAGCCATCTTGGTACACTGCAGAGAAGCGGCCAAGAAAGGGCAGAGGGAGGGGTCCTCCTTGTGTTATTGGAGCCGTGGTCCAGCCTTCCTTGAAGTCGGTCTGGTCACATGCCACCAAACAGGCCTGCCCGCCAGGTGAGTGAGTGAAGAGCCCACGGATATTTCGAACACCCGCCCGTGAATACAGAGCACGGTGCTTCGCCAAAGGCAGGAGCGCTTCGGGCCCTGCCTTCAGAACGTGTGGAATTCAGTGTGACCCAGATCCCCACAGGGGCCTCCTAGCCTTGAGACAACCCAGCCTTCCTACTCCCTGTCCTGTGGAAACAGGGCACCCCCAACCATCACCCAAGATCTCTGTGCCTTCCAACTCAGCTGACTCTCGAAACCCCTCTTCTGAGTTCCTCGTCCCTGGACTAACGTGGTGGGCGGGTCCTCTTACTCCCGCCCGCGTCTTCACTGCTCCCTGCCATGAAGACCCGGTCGGGAATGAATATCTCTCAATGCCGGGAAGAGGTGGCCCTGGGAGGCGGGCACCAGTTCAATCTGCAACAGCTTCCTGGTGATCTTCAGGCCGGGAAGAGATTCCGAGAGACCTTCAGCCACGCCAGCCCTGGGGTTTGTCACCAGCGTCCCTGCTCCAGCCCTCGTGGGTGTAGCCCTCGTATGCTGGCCCTCTGCCTCCCCCGCTCACCTGTGTGCGCATCTGCTCCCCTCCACGCAGACCACCCAGCTCACCGAGTCCTGCCTCCCCCAGCATCTTAGCACGACCTTCTCACACAGTCAGTGTTTGGCAGGGATTCCGGGACCACTCACGCCGGGATTCTAGTTCTCCTACTGTAGAAGATAAATGATCTCAGCTGCCATTCAGGGAGCCCTAGAATACACCAAACACTGCAGATGGTGACATCGAGGCTCAAAGAATGCAATAACTTGCCCAAGATCGCACAGCTTCGAGCAGACCCCCAAATCCAAAGACCACACTCTATTTTTCCGATGGAAAGATGAGCCCTCGAGCCAGCTGGCGGCAGGGTGGGTAAGGCGGCCGGATCCCACAGGGCGACTGCCCAGCTCAAGGTCGAATGCCGCAGCTCGAAAGACAATCTGGGTGCGTGTGCGCATGCACCAGATCCTGAGAGGAAAAGTGGAGAAGGGATTGTGGCCTGCCTTTCCTCTGTGAGGGTGCTTTCTCTTTTTCTCTCTCTCTGGCAAGTGCATACACCCTCTAGCAAATTAAAAATAAGAATAATATGCCAGCCAGGTGGCGTGGTGGTTAAGGCGGCTGCATCCTACATGGCTGACTGCATGGTTCAAGTCCCAAATTTGGCGGCTTGAAAAACAGGATGGGCACATGTGTGTGTGTGCCCATAACCCCGAAAAAATGGAGGAGAAGGGATTGTGGCATGGCCCTCTCCCCCACTCCCCGTGAGGGTGCTTTCTCACTTTCCCTTTCTCTCTGTCTCTCTCTAGAGAACACACGTGCCCTATACCAAATTTAATAATAATAATAATAGATGTTATTTTAAAAGAAAGGCGAGTCCTCCCATGGCTACTTCTTCTTCTTTTTTTTTTTGGAGAGGTTTTTGCTATAGGGTATATGCATTCACCAGAGAGACAGAGAGACAGGAAGCAAGAAATCACCCCCGAGGGGGGATGGCCACGCCGCAATCCCTTCTTCTCCATTCTCCTCTCAGGATCTTGGGCATGCACACACATACACCCAGCGTGAGTTTAAGCCACTGGGTCCGGGACTCAAACCGTGGTCGACTACATGGGAGTCCAGCGACATAGCCATTATCCTAACTGCTGGTCCTTCATGGCTACTTCTTGACAGTGGACTGGCTGGGGCCCTTCCTTTAGGCCAGCGTGGCCCAGTGCGACATCCTGCGTTGCGGGCGTTCTGTCCACACAGCCCACGCGGCTCCCACCGGCTGAGCTCCTACAGCAGGCCTCGCCAGTCCAACCCCTGAGCTGAACACTTGCCATTTTATTTTAATAGCTCAAATTTAGATTTTAATGACCACACATGCCTCATGGCTGCAGACGGAGCAGCAGCACTTGAGAGGCCTCTGACTATTGATGTGAACTAAGACGAGGCTTTGTGCAGGAAAAGGACAGACGACCTGGGCCTCCGCGGAGCAGAGCACGAGTCTGTCTTACTCAGGACCGTGTCCCTGGCACCCAGATCCAAGCTTGCTCATACTAGCCGCTCGGGAAATGTTTCTCAAATGAATGAATTGGCCAATTGCCCGAAAGAATGGACATGCCCAAGGGTACGCTCTCCATAGCTGCGCTTGGACCTGGATGGTGGGGTGGGGTGGGGTGGGGGAACTTATTTCATCTTTGTGACCCACACGCTGTCCTCACTCCAATGCTCCACTGCAGGGCAGAAGCCACCATGGACAATATACAGATGAACGGGCATAGCTGTTCCAATAAAACTTTATTGAGAAAGACAGATGGAGGGCCACAGGGAGTTGTTGTTGGACTTGAGCACAGCATGCCATGTGAGGCAGGGGCAATGGCAGAGACCCCCAGGTTCAGGGGTCCGGAGGGAGGACCCAGCCCTGCTTCTGGCTCTCCAGCTGCCCTCCACCGGGATGGGAACAAGAGGAACCCTGCCGTGGGGCTCTGGGGCAGGCTCTGCGGGAGCTTCCCGACCCTGGGAGCACGCAGAGGAACCCGGGTCCTCTGGCTGGAGGTGGCCCAGGGCACAGAACCAACTCCTAGAGCCGGGAAACCGTGCCCACAATGGGACCCATTGATGGAGAACAAGAGCAGTCTTGAAAGCGGCTGCGTTTCTGGTCGCCGTCCGCCAAGGGGATGTGGTGAGCGGGCTTTCTCCACATCCTGCTGTTGCTGCAGACCTGGCGGAGAGGGGCCTTCCTGTCCTCAGAGCCCCCAGCCCAGCCCCAGGTCGAGAGCCACCCTCGGGAGCCTGCTCTGTCCAGCAGCCGGTGCACTCCGATCCAGAGATGAAGCAGCCATTGCCCGGCCGGCCGCGGGGCTGCCGGTGGGCTTCCCTCTGCCCGGGCGCCCCGGGCTGCCAGGTGAGAGACGGAGCTCTGTAAACGCTCCCTGGAGTGGGCGTCTTTGCGGCCGTTTGTGTAACGGGCACGCTGGGCTGGTGTTGGGCAAAGGGATTTCTCGTTCATGAAGGCACCCCTTTGTTCGCAGGTATTCGTAGGAGGAGCTTCCATGCAGGCCCCGAGTGCATCTGCCCGGGGGGGGGGGGGTGCGGGGGACATCAGAGACCCTGGCACTGGGCCCTCTGTGCACCCCACGCTTGGCCTGGCGTGGCTCCCCCACCCTGTGATAGCACAGCTGCACAGAGAGGACCCTCAGCTCTCCTGATGCAGGAGTAAGGTCTAGGGCAGGTGCCACCCGGGGTCAGTGAGAGGACACAGGACGTGCGGGCACACCCCCCGGTGTCCGACCCCGGCTCCGCCATGTCAAAGTCTTGGGCAAGAGCCTCGGCCTCTCTGAGCTTCATCATGCCCATTTTACAGACAGGGAGCCGGTGCTGGCGGGTGTGTTAGGGGAAATGTGTGCAAAGTGCCTGGCACGTCGGGTTGTCCAGGCGGGTCTTTGCTGTGCAGGGGGCGGTCTGCTGTCTTGGCTTCCGCGGGTGGGTCCGTTTCACCCTCTCAGAATGGCAGTCTCCCTGAGGCGAGAACGTGGCCACACTGGTCCCGCTTCCTAGTCACAGGGCATTGTGATCAGACACTAGAGACGTCCCAGGGAAGGTCTCTGACAGGTCAGCTCGGGTCATGTGCCTGGACCAAGCACGTAGCCATGGCGATTGGCACAGCTTGATCACATGACCGCGGCTAGGATCGCAGAAGACCCCTGACTGGCCACTCCCACCACTCGCAGGGGTGAGCTTCCCTAAAGGACCGTTACGATTTTGGCGAAGACCTAGCCCGACACGTCCCTTACACACTTCACACACTCACGGGGAAGCACTGCCCGGAGGCCAGGACGAGATGCCACCCTCCAGGACCGTCAGGAAGGGCCCAGGGACACAGCCAGAACTCCACACCTGCCAGAAGGCCGCCAGCCGTGGGATTACCCGAGGGACACCGCACTCCACTCGAGCAAAGGCCAGCAGGGCGCAGGGGTGTCTGTGGAGGGACAGATCCTGAAGATGCTGAGACCGTGAGGGGGTCTCCCTCCCAGAGGAAGTTCATGTGTGTCAAATACACTCGAGGCAGGAAGAAAACACGAACGCTCCAGGGCGCTCTGGCGTAAGGTGGACGCGGGCCTCTCGAGGGGTCTGAAGGCACTGGAAGCTGACCAGTGGCTGGCAGTGAGCCCTGCGTCAGGGTGCCAGGGTTCGAGTCCAAGTCCTGCCACTCATTCATCCACTCGCTCATTCATTCCAAGCCATTTATTGGCACCCCTGTGCGTCTGGCACTGAGGGGATACAGTGGGAGTGAGAGCAACACGGCCTTGCCTTTCCACTGTGACAGTCTAGCCACAGAGACGGTTTTCAAACAAATAAAGGCACAGCAATGTGTAATGGTGAAAGGAAACTGACAGCTGGGGGCACAGAAGGGCAGGGCTTGGGTGGGAATTGGACGAGAACCCCTGGAGAGTCAGGGGAGTCTTTCTAAGGCCTGTTCTTTCAGCCCCAAATCGCAGGTGAGCTGCTTTCAGCAGGCAGAAGGCAGGGAGGTTCCAGCAGAGGGAACAGTATGCCCCGTGGCTCTTCCGGTCCCAGCAAGGAGTGGAAAATGCAGCCCACCCTGCAGTAGAGGCGAGGAGAGTGTAAGGATTATGAGCCGCTGGGACAGTCAGAGTGCAGACACTGAGCCCAGCAGAGGGGTCCATGGAGAACCCGCAGCTCTGCCTCCCGTATGGGGTCTTCTGGACTGGGTAGCTCAGGAAGAACTGGACTGACTCTGAACTGGCTTGTGGGAGCCCCGTGGGCCTCTGCAGGTTTGTCCATCCCACACACCCTTGGGGAGCACCAGGAGTAGGCACAAGACCCAAAGCAAGCCAATCACAGTACCCATTCCCCCTCCATGCTGATTGGCACAAGGGGTGGGCATGTGCCTCAAGGGGGACCAAGTAGAATCTGCACTGAAGTTTGATACGTGGTCCAAGAGAGGGAGGGTCTCCTCCTCTTCTGAGAGCTGAACATGGTCGCTTTCCCGTGATGCAAGAAGATTTGACTGGGCAAGAATGGGCATGAAGCCGGCTCTCAAAGGGAAGCAGAGATTCTCAGAGTGGATGAGGACAGAGAGACGGATCCTGTACACGGTCCCATGTGGGCACTGCACGGGATAGCCCTGCACAGAGGCCTGGGACGCAGGAAGCCAGAGACAGCCCTGGTCTCGTAGGTCCGTGAGACGCTGCGTAGTTTTCTTTTTCTGTATCACCCAGTCGTTCACAAAGTCAGGTCTGCATCCCACACCATAGCAAAACCAGAAAGACAAAGGCAGAGCCAGACAGTGGGACAGTGGGACAGTGCCAACCCACACGGCGAGGCCGGGGCTCACAGCCATGCCTGCCTCAGCCAGGGCTGCAGAGCTGTGCATGTGACGTGCAGACCCCCGGAAGGTGCCGTCCCTCTTTCTCTTTCTCTTTCACTCATAGAAAGAGTGAAAGTTTTAATTTGATTTTCAAGGCTAACACTAGAGGCCAGCGGGCGGTGTGAGGGTTAAGGTGCTCTGCTCCCGCTTGGCCCATGACGGTTTGAATCCCAGACCCGGTAGCTGGAAACTCATTCTGGGCACATGTGTGTGCGCGCCCAAATCCCAAGAGAAGAATGTAAAAGAAGGGATTAAGGGTGGCCACCCCTGGAGGGTGATTTCACTTTCTCTCTCTCTGTGTCTCTCTGGTAAGTGCTCTATGGCAAAAATCTCTTCAAAAGGTAAAACAAGGGGACAATAGGTGGCATGGTGGTTAAGGCACTGGACTCCCACATGGCCAACTGTGGTTTGAGTCCCAGTCCTGGCTTGCTTTGTCACTTTCTCTCTCTGTGTCTCTCTCTGGTGAGTACATGTGTCCTATAACAAATTAATAATAATAATGGTAACGATAAATAATTTTTTTTTGGAGAGGTTTTTTCGCTACAGGGCGCGTGCACTCGCCAGACAGACAGACAGAGACAAAGAGACAGAAAGCGAGAAATCACCCCCCAAGGGGGATGGTCACATCACAATCCCTTCTCCTCCATTCTCCTCTCGGGATCTTGGGCATGCACGCACACGCGCCCGGCGTGAGTTTTAAGCCACCGGATCCGGGACGCGAACCGTGGTCGACTATGTGGGAGTCCAGCAACATAACCATTACGCTAACTGCTGGTTCCCACGATAAATAATTTTTTAAAAGGCTAGACCAATGTGTTCAATAGATGAGAAGTAGAAAGCATAAGGATCCGCTTCCATTCTGAGAATGGCCACCTGTCTCTAGCATCCGAACATCCTCTCCAGTGAGGGTGGAGACTTCTAAATGCCTTCATGCCGCAAAATGGCCTCGTCCATAGCCTTCACCAACAATGGGTGAGAAAGTATTGTTGGGCTCTAAAATCCAGAGGCCCAGGCTCCCCGGGGCCGCGTGGTGAGTGTGCCTCTGCTGGGACACGGGCCTGGGTGGAAGGGCAGGAGAGCCCCGCCCCCAGCCCTGCCAGCCGCGGCCTGATGTGGAGCTGAACAGGGTGCAGAGGACTTGCTTGAGCACTGGGTGAGCCCACAGCGGCTCCCACTGAAAGCAGCTCTCTCTGTCACTTCCCTTCGTGAGCAACTGCTGGGTCGGTCCCCAGAAGGGAAGGACCCGACAGATCATTCCCATGCTTGAGTCTCCTGGGGTAAGGAGCCTGGCCTGTCTGCCTCATCTGTCCCCAAGGTTGTGTCTCGAGGATGACACAGGACAAGATCAGTGGGGGTCCCAGCACAGGGCCTGACAGTTTCCTTCTCTGGGAAAACGGAGGCACAGGGACGTCTCCAGCAGAGAAACCCTCAGGTTAGATGGGAGTCTGGTTTTGGTCTTCTCCGATGGAGACATTTTAAAACAGAGGCTTCGTCAAAGTCACAGTGAGAAGGCATCAGAAGGAACCAAACGGGAAGGGTTGGCAACAGCCGGTGAGCGTGAGCACGTGAGCCACCGGAACGGCCCTGCACTGCTCCGGGGCAGCAGACACATGCACGTTGGAAAGCAGATTGCCAGTGCCCACTGACGTGAGGCATGCGCAGATGTGTGGGGAAGTGAGGACCCAGCACTCCCACAATTCCCAACGAGAATTTATGTTCTCTAAGCAGTACATGCGAAAATATGCTTCCGTTTTATTCTTCACAGCCCCAAACTGGAAACTATGCAAATATCCAGCAACAATCAAGATAAACAGTGGTATGCTAATACAGTGGAATATTACACAGCAAAGAAAAAGAATGTGCACACATCACTTGGATACATTTCACAGACTAACATTGGGGAAAAAATAGACACTGGGTCAGCAGGTGATATGAAAATTAGGGCAGCTGGTTCCCTATTCCCATTCATGGCTGAATGTATGGTTCAAGTCCTGGACCCGGTGACTTGAAAAACATCCAGATGTGTGTGTGTGCACGCCTGAAATTTCAAAAGGAGAATGGACAAGAACGGATTGTGGCATGGCACTTTCCCTCTCCCTCTCCCTCTCCTTTTAGTGAGCGCACGTGCCTGATAGCGAAAGCCGAAACAAACAGGAGAAGGCATCCGATGACTTATGAGACAACATGCTGAGCTGTGGCGCTCAGACACGCAGTGGGACGCTCTCCTGTGAGGGCTTGGGTGGGACTGTCATGTAAACTGGTGGACTTGGAGTAAAGTGGCTCGTCCTCCCTGGTGAGGTGGGACTCACCTAATCCATTAAAGGCCTGAGCGGAGCACAGACTGACCCCCAGACACCGTGACGGGGGAGTCCTGCCAGCAGACGGCCTTTTAAGCTTGAGCTACCACGTGGCCTCTCCCAAGGTGCCCTGACGGCCAGCACATCTGCAGAGTTTGGACTGCCAGTCTCCATTACTGCACGAGCCGATTCAACAGACACACACACATGCACATGCACACGTGCACACACACTCACACCACTTGTTCTGTTCCTCTGGAGAAGCCTGACTAACGCAATGTCCCCAGCTGGCAGTCAACTGGTGACGAGAGGGTAAGTGGTCACCCCGGGTGGAGTACTGAGGACGCAGATGAAGGAGCCTCTGGGGTGCTGCAACATTCTGTACCTCCAGCTGGGCGTTGGTAAAACCAAGGATTATCTACGTAGTGGCCAGCAGGTGGCTTGGTAGTCTAGGTGCTGGATTCCCACATGGCCATTCACAGTTCAAGTCCTGGAGCCGGTGGCTTGAAAAAAATCACAACAAATAAATATTTGTTTAAAAAAGGATTGTCTATGTAAAAATGTATTGTGTACTTAATATCAGGACTTCTGTGTGTGCTATTCCCCAATAAACAGTATAAAAGCAAAACAAGTCAAAAACATTAGGTTTGTCAGCTCTCTGAGTTCCGTCCAACCCAGAGAGTTTTCTCTGCACCAGGGCCAGCGCTTTGGCTGGGAGGCAGCCGGCCTCTGGCTTTGGGACAAAGCTGCAGAGCTCAGTACGCACCCCTTCATTCAGCATCGCCGAGACGCCGCTGTGGTCAAGGGCTGGGTGCAGAAAATCCTTCACGGCTACCCAGGGAGCGTGCCGTCCACTGGGGGCGGGGGGCAGGACTTGAACTAGGGACTCCCACACGTAAACAGACACCACAACCGCGGCAACTGCTGCCCTGGCAGCTGGGGCAGTGAGCCGGGGGGGCGGGGGACAGGCTCCTCAGGTAGCGAACGGCAGGTGCCAAGGCCCTGTGAGAGACCAGGGCGGCTGGAGCAAAGGGGACGAGAGGAAGCCCAGAGCTAGGCGAAGCCAGAGGGGTATGTGGGAGCTCCGGGTCTGGCGTCAGGCAGCGGTCCTCACCTCGAAGTGGGGCAGCCCCTCCCCAGGCCCCAGCTACCTGCAATGTCCACATTTCCGGTTGTTCCAACTGGAGGCGGGGCAGGTGCTGCTGTTTGAGCAGTGGAGGCTGCAGATGCTGCTAACACCCTCCAGGGCACAGTCTGGCCCCCTCAGCAGGGCAACCCCGCCCCAAACTTCACCAGTACCAAGGCTGGGAACACGAGGTTGTAGTAAAGACTGGGTGATGAGATGAACCCAGTTGCATGTTAAAAACTAGCCGTGGGGGAGCCAGCAGGTGATATAGTGGTTAAGGCGCTGGACTCCCACATGGTTGACTGCGGTTCAAGTCCCAGACTCAGCGGCTTGGAATTTATGCCGGGCACGTGTACAGGCCTGCCCAAAATCCCAAGAGAAGAATTGAGGAGAAGGGATTGTGGCATAGCTGGCCCCTCTGGGGAGTGATTTCTCGCTTTCTGTCTTTCTCTGTCTCTCCAGCGAGCACACACACCCTATAGCAAATAGAAGACAAAACACAAACCTCTAACTTAATAAAAAGAAAGAAAAACATGCTCTGGTAGCAGCGTGGAGCATGGAGGGGTCTCCCTGCTGCGATTTCTGAGAGCTGCTGCCCTGCGTCGAGTGCCCACCGAGCGCTAGACACTGCGGCGAACATTTTATGTGCACCGTCTCACCCACCTCTACTTCATTTTTTCTAAGTTTGTTTATCTAGGAACCGCAGATGGCAGAGCGGTTATGGCACTGGACTCCCCCGTGGCCGACCGCAGTGTGAGTCCAAGACCTAGTGGCTTGAAAATCACACCCATGTGCCAGCATTGCCCAAGATCCTGGGAGGAAAACGGAGAGGGATTGCGCTGTGGCCATCTCCCCTGGGGGTGATTTCTCACTTTCCCTCTCTCCATCTCTGTCTCTCCAACAAAAGCATATACCCTAAGGCTAAAACCTCTAACAACAACAAAAAAGTTTATTTATTTATTTTGAGAGAGAGAAAGAGAAAAGCACCCGCAATGAGAGCTTCATGCATGATCTGCTCCCAGCGCCCTGGCTCAGGTCGTGGGCACACACGCACATGTGCCCAGGAAGGTGGAGGACGCGAACCTACCACCTTCCCCACGTATGCCCCACTGCATCACTGCTGTGCCACCACTTGGCCTGCGGTCCCCATTTTACAGATGAATAAAGTGAGGGACTTGGGGTTGGAACCAGGGCCCCTGGGCTCCAGAAAGCCCCAGTGCTTCCTCAGCCAGCCAGCTTCTCTGCCTGCACGCTGCACGGACAAGCTTCCCGTGCTGGGCCACGGCTCAGAGAAGCTCGCCTGTCCTTCCTGCGGGCTGAAGGGCTGGTCCCTGTTAAGCATCACGCCTCCCAGCCACGGACTGTTTGGACATGGAGCCTCTCCCCGCGGATGACGTGGGGACGACATGACTAATCGTGCCTGCCGCATGGAATTATTCTGGAAAGTAAACAGGTAGAAACTCACCCCTCAGCCAATTAGGGCCGCTCTTTAATCCTGCCCGCCTGTCAAACACACTGTATTAAGACCACATTTCCTGCAGTCTCCAAAGAGAGGATCATGTGATGGTGCCAGAAAGGGTCCTGGATCCTGTGGCGGTCGGTCCCTGAGGACACCTCCTTCCCACCTCCTTTGTCTCATTCTGTAGCAGGAAGACAGGCCCCAGTGCCTACCAGGTGGCAGTCCAGCAGGAAAAGCTCCTCTGAGGACAGGCGGGCCCCTGAGGACCACGTTGGGGAGGGGTTTGAACTCGAGCTAGGAGGAGGAGAATTGCTGGAGGCGGGGCTGCTGGGCACCATCCTCCTTCCTTCTGGGAACCACTTCTCCACCCTCCAGTCCGCCTCATCCTCCCACTCACGTCCCGTGACCTCGCGTGGCCGGTCCGCACCCTCTGTTCCAGGCAAGACCCGACAGTGATGGGTTTGCAATCCCACAGACGGCCGCACGGGCCCTCGGGAGGAGTCTCCGCAGGGAGGAGTCTCTTCCCACTGGGTCTGCTCACTCGGAGGGTCTGTGTTGAAGCAAGGGCACCTCCGGAGGACAGTAGCCAGACGGTGATGCCTGCAGAGAAGACAGTAGGCCCGGGCGGGCGGCCCCGTCCATAAACTGGGAGCGCCCGTGCCTGGAGGCTGCTCTCGGCCCCTCCACACACACGAGCTCACAGCTAATAGATCCCACTTTCTGCTTACACTGCTTTCAAGTGGGGTTTCTGATACCCGCAGCCAGGGAGGGGTGTTTTTTGTTTTGTTTTGTTTTTTGTTTCTTTAAGAATTATTTTTATTTAATTTTATTGTTTGTTTTTAGAGCATTTTGCTAGAGAGCACATGCACTAGCCAGAGAGATGGAAAGCAAAAAATCATTCCCCAGGGAACGACCACGCCGTGACCCCTTCTCCTCCATTCTCATTTGGGGATTTGGGGCATTCGCATATACACCCCTAACATGAGTTTCAAGTCACTGGGTCAGGAATTCAAATTACGGTTGACCACATTGGAGTCCAGCACCTTAACCACTACACTACCTGCTGGCCCCTATTTATTTATTTATTTATTATTATCATTATTGGAGATATTTGCACAGACGCTTACCAGAGACAGAGACAGAAAGTGCCCCTCTCCCCAGGAGGTATAGCCATACCACGGTCCCTTCTCCTCCATGCTCAGGATTTGGGGGCACACACATGCGCCCAGCATGAGTTTCAAACTACTGGGTCCAGACTCAAAGGGCAGTCGGCCTCATGGGAGTCCAGTGCCTTAACCACTACACCACCTGCTGGCCCAATCATCATTATTGTTTTTAAATTTTCTATAGGGCATGTGTGCTCACCAGAGAGAGATAGGGAAAATGAGAAAGCCAGCCACCAAGTCTGGGACTTGAACCTTGGTTGGGCATGTGGGAGTCCAGTGTCTTAACCAACAACTCATTTTTTTTTTTAGTTTATTTAGTTTTCCCACAAGCAAAAAGGAGAGAGACAGCATCCCCACTAGGGTCTTGATGCCACAATCCACCCCCAGCCTCTGCCAGCCCCGGACTATGGACATACATACTCCTGGAACACTCAGGGAGGTCTCAGGATACGAACCCAGAACTACACGGGTCAGCCTCACAGAGCAGCCCATTTACCACCATCCCGCCCCACAATCCAGGAATCTTCACAGCGGTTTCAGCTCGGCCCTTCAGGTGTCTGCTGCATGCCTGGACTGTCTCAGTCCACACCAGGTAGCGTGGGCCTCCAAAGTGAAGTAAACTCAGGGTCCTCAGCCTTGAGGGGACCACAGGACAGAAAACCCTTTCCTATTATCTGCCTCTGGGTAATAATGAAGATCCGATGCAGAAGAGGAGTCAGCCCCGCCTCTTCCACTTCTGAGCTGCAGCAATCTGATTCCGTGTGCTTAACAAACCATAGATCTTCATAGGCTCATAGAGCAACAGTGTCAGCTTCAGGAATGGCTGAATCCAGGTGCTTAAAGGGCCTTCGGGCGCTTCTCTCCTGCCCTTTCCCTCTCACACGCTCTCCTGCTTTCACGTGCATGCTCTTGTCCACTTCCTTGCCGTATCTATTTCACTCTCTCCCTTCACCCATCCACCCACATAGGTCATTAATCCTCACGGGTGCGCTTTACACTTGCCAATAGCTCTGACGTCAGAGTGTGCCTTACCACAGAAAGCGTGTCGTCATTTAACTGGAGGACTTTCTTAGTTGTATGAGTCGGGGTTCTCCAGAGAAACAGAACTGATTCAGGGTACACAGAGACAGAGGAGGCGCTTTCTCGGAATTATGTTGATCGTGGGGACTCAGTCTCACAGTATGCCGTCTGCAAGCTAGAGACCGGGACCCCAGCAGAGGAATTCTGCCCCCATCTGAGGCTTGAGACTAGCTGCTCTGATGTCTGAGAGCAGGAGATGAGGTCCCAGCTGCAGAGAGAGAGAATTCACTCTTCCTCCACTGTGACGCTCTTTTTTCAAAATTATTTAATTTAATTTATTATTATTATTATTATTTTGGATAGGTTTTTTCTATAGGGCATGTGCGCTCCCCAGAAAGACAGAGAGAGACAGAGAGACAGAAAGCGAGAAATCACCCCCCAGGGGAGATGGCCACTCCGCAATCCCTTCTCCATTCTCCTCTCGGGATCTTTGGCACACACGCACACGCGCCCGGTGTGAGTTTAAGCCACTGGGTCCGGGATTCGAACCGCAGTCAACTACATGGGAGTCCACCAACATAGCCATTATGCCAACTGCTGGTCCCTAACTTTATTTATTATTATCATTACTTTTTAACTTGCTATAGGGCACATGCACTCACTAGAGAGAGATGCAGAGCGAGCAAAAGAGAGGGAGAGTGAGAGAGCAAGTAACCAGGTCCAGGACTCGAACCACAGTCAGCCTACGGGAGTCTAGAGCCTTAGTCTGCTGGCCCCCCCTGTTTTGTTCTACCTGTTCTTCGATGGGTTGGATGATGTCTGTCGTCATGGATGAGGGCAGATTTTCCTCACTCAGTCTGCTTATTCAAGTGCTAATCTTTCCAAGATGTACCTTCACAAACATCCCAGGAATATTTAACCGGCTACCTGGGCATCCCTTAGCCCAGTCGAGTTGACACATAAAATTAACCATCAAGAGTAATGTGCTGCCCAAGCGAGGCTGGATTCCACTTGGTGACTCTGGTTCAAATCTCCAGGCCGGTCAGCCTGAAGCCTGCTGGGTATATGCACCAGTCCCCAAGATCAGATGGGCTTGACCAACAGAAGATCTAATGGTTACATTGCTGGACTCCCACATGGTCAACCATGGTTCAAGTCCCGGACCTGGTGGCTTGCTTTCTCTTTTCCTCTCTGACCAAATTTTTAAAATAAATAAATAAATTAAGTAAAATAATTCTTTGGGACCAGTAGTTAGCATAACGGCTATGTCGCTGGACTGCCATGTAGTCAACCGCGGTTCGCGACCCAGACCCGGTGGCTTAAAACTCAAGCTGGGCGCGTGTGCATGCGTTCCCAAGATCCCAAGAGGAGAATGGAGGAGAAGGGATTACAGTGTGGCCATCCCCCCTGGGGGGGTGATTTCTCACTTTCTGTCTCTCTGTCTCTCTCTCTGTCTGTCTGGCAAGCACACGTGCCCTATAGCAAAAACCTCTCAAAAAAAAAAAAAAAAAAAATCAGATGGGCTGGAGGAATGGAGGCAGGGGATTGTGACATGACCAGACTGTACGGGGCACTTGTATCTCTGTCTCTCTCTTATGCATGCATGCTCTATCATGAATAAAGAAAAACAATTAATAATTACAATGAACCATCACAGGTTTTTAGAACCATCACAGTTTTACATAAAATAATGAATTGTCTTTTTTTCTTTTTGAGAGAGAGATTTTTGCACTTGCACTTGCCAAAGAGACAGAGAGAGAGAGATAGAAAGTGAGAAATCATCCCCCAGGGGGATGGCCATGTCACAACCCCCTCTCCTCCGTTCTCCTCTCAGGACTTTGGGCATGCACACACATACACCCAGAGTGAGTTTTAGGTCACCAGGTCTGGGACTCAAACCGTGGTAGACTACATGGGAGTCTAGCAACATAACCACTACGCCATCTGCTGGTCCCGAATTCTATGTCTTAGAATCAAAAGGCCACATTTCTTCAACTGACTTTCTTTCTCTCTCTCTCCTCGCTCTCTCCCCTGCTGCTCTGGGTACTTCTTCCAGTGCAGAGGGGTTTCTTCTGTGTCATGAGGGGAGGCGGACACGCCAGAGACAGCTCTAACAATTCCAGAGGAAAGGGCCAGCCGTCTTCCCAGCGTCTGTGTGTTATACGTTAAGGCGGAACACTGTCTGTCCAAGCGCGGGTCACCTGGCGAACGCTGTGGACTTGGAGCTGGGCCCTCCAAGTGGACCTACATGCCTGTGTCACAGCACCAGGTCCACTGGGAACGCAGGAGGGCCAGTGGGGGGCCGGGGCGGGGAGGGAGCAGCCAGCCTGCACCTGCGACGCTGACCACCAAAGCTGACACACACTGGGGGTACAGGAGTGGAATCAAAGGGTTGGATAGAGAAGACACCCCCGCACCTCTGACCAGTGCCGAGCTCCATTAACCCATCGCACCTTCCGGAGTGTTCGTGAGCAGTTACTGAACGAGAAGCTAAGCTTGTTTTGCTTGCTTGCCTGTTTGCTTTCCAAACGCGCCCTATTTCCAAAGCAGCCTGTTTGCGTTGGCTCGGATGCTTCAGCCGCACGTGGCCTTTGCCCAGCCTGGCAGGCTGAGACGAGGCAGACAGACGCTTTGCCAGCCTGACCTTGACCACGTGGCCCAGCCTGAGCTGATTCTTGGCAGCCCATTCCTCAGCCCCTACATCGGGGTCACCAGCTGGGGGAGCCGGCCGCAGGTGCACTGCAGACACTCGCTCCCGCCTTCGCCTTGCTCTGTGGTCGTGAGTCGTGTGCGTGCTCGAGTGTGCACGTGTGCAGGGGCGTGCGTGTGTGCTGATGGGGCGCAGGCCTGCGCTGAGTCCGACAAGGGTTCCAGATCACCCGAGATGCTTCCCCTCAGCCATCTGCTGCCACATCCACCCCACCTATGGGGAGTATGACAACTTTTCCTTTCAAAGCTCTCACCTCCCATCACGGATCTCCACCCAGTTTCCCAACAGCCCTGGGAGGAGGTATCATCCCTTATACAGAAATTAGGGGCCGGGGGCCAGGCGGTGGTGCAGCAGTAATGAGACGCTCTGTGAGGCTGACCTGTATTGGAAAGTTCCAGGTTCACATCTCGAGACCTCCCTGAGTGCACCGGGTACGTGTGCCCCTGATCGGGGGCCAGTGACGCTGAGGTGGGTTGTAGCATTAAGACTTGTTGGGAGTGCTCTTTCTTTCTCTCGCTCATGGATAAATAACATGTGTGTGTGTGTGTGTGTGTATAAATTTTATTCATTTATTTTTTTGAGAGGTTTTTGCTATAGGGCACGTGCGCTTGCCAGAAAGAGACAGAGAGACAGAAAGTGAGAAATCACCCCCCAGGGGGACGGCCACACCGCAATCCCTTCTCCTCCATTCTCCTCTTGGGATCTTGGGCACGCACGTGCACGCGCCCAGCGTGAGTTTAAGCCACCAGGTCCGGGACTCGAACTGCAGTCGACTCCATGGGAGTTCAGCGATAGCCATTACGTCAACTGCTGGTCCTGTATATATTAATTTTAAAGAAAAAAGAAATTAAGATCCAAAGAGCTGCACAGAAGGCGTATTGGCCAGCCTATGCCATGCCACCTGTTACGGCTGGAGCAGACCACGTCTCCTGACTCCTGGGCCACGATCTTGCCACCAGAAAGGGAGTTCTCAGACTGGTTCAGATTATGAAGCAACACACTCACCCCTCCTCTCAGCTACACAAACATCTCCAGGTGTCTCGTAGAGCCCAGATCTGGAGTCAGGTGCTTTACATACATTATCTCCCACCCGACAGCCTACCGCCTGCGTGTGTGCACTGGAGGCTCGGAGAGGTCAGGCAGTGTGCGCAAGGTCACACGGGTGCCATAGTGGGTGCTGTGGCTTCAGAGCCACCACCTAGACCGAGGCTCTCTGTCCCCCCAGCCTCTTGGAGTGGGGGCGCTGGCACTCACAGCAGAGCCCCACCCCAGGAATAGAGTCACCCCATTTGATCCCATGGCCCCTTCCCAGCAGGGCTGTTTACATCCAATAATGGGTAGGGGTCAGCCTGGTTTGGGAAGTCTCTGAAGGGCCCACCCGTCTCAGAGGTCCTAGGGGTAGGCCCAGGTCCCCGGTATCACAGCCCAACTCCTCCCTCTGTCCTGCTGCACCCTCACGGGCACGGTTCCTGAGAACCTGCCCCACTAACTCCCCGAACACCAGTCTCTGATTCAGTTTGTTTCCCAAAGACCCAGTTGCGACACGTGGTAGGTACAGGCTGGGACCCTGAACCAAGCCTGATTGACACTGTACATATACACGTGCATGCACACACGCACACGCACACGCATCGCCGCTGTCTGGACGGAAGCCCACCTGAGGCTGCACCTCACGCCTCCATTGGCCCAGCTGGTGGCAGCTCCCGCCTCCTGCTCCCCAGGGTGGGGCCAGCCTGGCTGCCGGAGGATGTCGTGGGCCGACTTTGAATGCAAGATTCTGGTGGAAGAGCCATTGGTCTTCCTGGGCTCACCAGTCTAGAAGCCCAGAGGCCACAGAGAACCCACCTGCCTCCTCCCTCCAGCTTCGGCCTCCCCAGCTGTACCCGAGCTGCCATGAGCTCCCAAGGCTCCAGCATGGGGTGCCCCGAGTTTCCCACTGGGACCGTCAGCTGTGTCCTCATACCTGCTAGTCCCTTGGCCTGGAATTCTCTCCCACACACGAGAGACAGGCTGTCTGCCCTCAGCCCTTAGGTCTCATCCCTGGACCTCTCCTCACCCCTTCCCCTTCCCCACGCAGCCTCCCCTGGCCCCAAAAGAGGTCTCCGGCACCCTGGGCCCCTCCTTGCCTAACAGCCGGTGATACTGATGGACAGGCTCCGAGGGGGTGGGGCCTCTGCGCACGGGGCACCTGCTAGCCCAGCAGCAGGCAGGCTTTCTACAAAACCCCTATTCCGTGGTCCCCATCAACACAGGACAGCACCCTCTGACATCCCCTGGTGTTCAGGAGCCGCTCCTGGAGGGGACGGTGAATGGAGAAACCCTCCCCAGACGTCACACATTAGCTTTGGAAAGAGTCCGCTGGGCATTTCTGGAGAGGCTTGTGCCACCAGGAGCAAGTCCCTTGGGCCCCTTGGAGCCTCCATTTCCTTGTTTGTAAAAAGGAAATGGTGCCAGCCGGTGGCATGGCGGTTAAGGTGGCTGGATCTCACATGGCTGACTATGTGGTTTGAGTCCCAGACCCGGCAGCTTGAGAAACACGCCGGGCGTGTGTGTACGTGTGTGTGCATGTGCCCAAGACCCTGGAAGAAGGGGAACTAGAGAAGGGACTGCAGTGTGACCACCTGCCCTGGCGGTGCTTTCTCACTGTCCCTCTTTCTTGCTCTCTCACGAACACATGCACCCTCTGGCAAAATTTTAAAGAATAAAAATTTTAAAATGTAAGAAAGGAAGTTGGGATCCAGCTCCCTCAGAGAGGACAGAGCTCTACCCTGAGTCAGTGATTCAAGTTCCACTTTAAAGTAAATCCTGAGTTTTTGTTAACCATCAACAAAAATTACAGCCCACGCGTGCCCATTCCCAGATTTACAGCACTGGCACTCACCTGGGTACCAGCCGGCAGGGGGAGAGCAGAGGACAGCCCGAGAGCAGCCTCCTGCCAGCCTCCTCGGTGACATGCCGCATGTGGCAGAGTCACCTAGGGCCTCTTCAACCCCCAGTGCTCAGGCCGCCTCCCGGAGCAATGTCCTCTTGAGAGAGGGACACTGGCATTGCTTCACCTTGAGGGTGGATCACTTTTATACAGACATCCCGGGAGGGGAACCATCTGCCCCGTCGCAGCCTTTCAGCTCCCCACGCAGCCTCAAAGCAGCCACAATAGAACGGCAGTGAGTGGGCCTGCCCATGTTCCAATAAAACTTTATTCGCAAAACCTTGCTGCGGCAGGCGGCGTCAGTTCACCTGCACTGCCCTCGGAGAGCCGAGACCAGGACGCCCTGCAGCAGGGCGAGCTTCGAACACAAGCCCTCACCCTTGCGGCTGCTCACTGTTATCCCGGTCCCTCGCTTGTTCCCATCGTCAAAGCATGAATGGGTGCTAGGGTAGGAGCAAGGCATCTATCGAGGGGGGACTGTGTGTCTCCGCCTGGGCAGGACGGTCCATTCACACCGGCCTTCCCAACGTAGCTGGTCAAAGTGCCCAGTTTTGCTCTCAAAAATGTCCTGGCACCAATAACAAATGAATTGATCCCACCATCCTCAAACCTCTATTCAATATTTGTGCAATAAAAAGGACCTCACTCTCTTTGGGATCAGTTAATAAAATGACCAATATTAGCAAATGGAACTGATCAGCCTTATTACAGAGAAAGAACCAAGAGAAGGCGTCCGTTGTGGGGGCAGAGAAAACGTGGCTGAGGCACGCGGGACAGGTGAGTTGAGTGAGTGCTCAGACGCTCTCAGGGCATCTGTGATGCCCCATCCAGGCTGCCCTCCTCTCCGAGTGTCTGGGCATGGAGGAGATGCCAGAGTTCGGCGAGGTGAAGAGAGGGCATTGCCGAGGAGTACAGACCAAGCCTGGGCTCGTGGCTCCCGGTGCCAACTGGCTCCATCCCCTGCAAACCGAGAGGGCTGCTGGGCCCCGGGCCAGACTCAGATAGAGCCTTCGGACAGTACAGTGGCTCCAGGGGACACGAGGAGGCTGCAGCTGCCAGGGTCACCTGGCAGAGACCCTGGGTCAACTGCTGCCCCAGGGGAGGCGTCTTCCTCCAAGCTGCTCAGGGTCAGCGATGAGGGGCCGGGGCAGGCAGACCCCGGTTAGCAGCTACTTTTCTGGTACAGAGAACCCTTTGGCCATCAGGGAGGAAGCGCATTTACAGCAGCACAGGGCGTCTTCAGGGGAATCGAGGGCCACGGTCTGAAAGCCAAAGATAGGAAAGGCAGGGGACTCGGTCAGGACAGAGCCCAGGGAAGCCCAGGCCGGACACTGGCCCTGGTTGGCCTCCGGTCTGCTTCCTGAAGCTCTCCTGGGCTCGGTGTCGCCTGCACCCCCAGTCCTTGCCCTGTCATGTGAGCTCGGCTCTGCTCACATTGAAAGGGGAGCCTCCAAATACTGAATAGACGCTGTGGATGGGTGGATGGGCCCCCAGTAAGGGTCCCAGGGTCCACACCCCTCCAGTGGGGAAGGAGCCAGTGTTGATACCTAGGACTTTTCTTAGCTTCTCCCAGCAGCATCTCCAGGGTTTACCAGTAAAATCCTACACTATTTGGAACACGCTTACAGGTTTTAAGTTGGGACCAGCAGATGGTATAACGGTTATGTCGCTGGACTCCCATGTGGCCAACCGCGGTTTCAATCCTGGACCCAACGGCTTGAAACTCAGCGGCTAGAACTAGGGGTGGGCATGTGTGTGTGCGTGCCCAAAATCCTAAGAGGAGAATGGGGAAGGGATCGCAGCATGACCGTCCCCCCTGGGGGTGATTTCCCACTTTCTGTCTCTCTGTCTCTCTGTCTCTCTGACAAGAGCACGAACACTATACAAAATCAGCAACAGCAAAACCTCTCTCAAAAACAAGTATGCATTGCCTTTCTGAAACTCAGATGCAACCGCGCAGCCTGTTTCATCTGGAAGCCTGTCTGGTCAGGCTCTCCCAGACGTGGGCCCCTGGCTGCCAGCATTCGGGAAGACAGTGGACATTGTGCTGCTCAGTAAGCAGATGGCCCGTGATTTCCTGCTTTCCACGCAGACCTACAGTGCAGGTTAGGCTGGAGTCTCCGACTCCGGGGCCTCTGCTTCCGGTCTCCTGAGGAGACTCTACTTGGTCTTTCCTGGGACAAAGAGGGCAGATTCCAGCTGCTCAGAGTGACAGGAGGACCACAGAGTCGAACGGCCCTCAGAGACTGTCCAAGAACCCTCTTACTCTCCGGGTCACTCCGGGCCCTGAGACCTCTCCCTTCTGACCACTTCTCGGGCTCTCTGGCAAGCACGTGCTCCTCCCTCACTTCCCAGACCTAGCTGTGTGGAATTACCTAGAACGCTAAGCCCACCGTCACTCGCTCAGCAGCGTCCCCGCTTCCAGAGTGTGACACCTCTCACGAGTGGTCATCACCTTCTGGGCCGGCCCGAGTGGACGTCCCCGCAGCGGGTCAGTCTGCAGGCAGTCTGCCTTGTTGAGCCGCAGGTCCAAGAACGTCCCTGGCTCCTGCTCCACATGGCCCAGACACAGTCACGCCAGTGCTCAAGGACAAGCCAGGACAGCCCTGGTCTCACTGACCCTGTGTCTCCATGTTCTGGTCCCAATTTCCAGGGAAAAGCTCTGGCTGGTGTCTCCGGTCAGGTGCCGGCACCCGCTCCGGGCAGCCCTGGAGAGGCAGGGTCGCCGAGTGCGAGAGCCCCCATCTATGAACAGGAGGCCAGTCTCAGAGAAGGGGTTGTGGGCGGGACACCCCTCTCCAAAGATGCCTAAGCAAGACCTGAGGTCACCGAGCACCCACCAGCTGCGTGCATGACCCTGGGGCCCTCCCCACCTTCCACACCCTGGCCCCCACCTCGACCCGCCCCTCCCCACCACCCCCATCTCTTCTAAATGCCCACGGCATGGAAAGAAATGTCCCCAAATCACTCTTTTCCACTCTTGCCTCCCAGACTTGCGTTTTTTCAGTGTGTCACTGCCTCCATGACACTGTCCCCTCCCTGCTGCAGTAGGGTCCTACCTGGCTTTCCTCTCTGCTCTTCCCCTCCAGCCCATTTTGCAAAGGCCCCAAGTGTCCCTGCACCACACACCTGACGTCAGACCATTTGTTTCGAACCCTTTCCATAGCTCCCTGCCCTTACAGGGCTAAACCAGCTCCCAAACGGACCCTCTCCACCGGCGTCTCTCACCACAACTCGTCCTCGTACGCTCTTGAGAAGCAAGAGTTATTTCTAGCCCCCAACCCCCATGAACACTCACCGTTTGCTCCGTAATGCTCTGTGCAGGCCCATAGCCGCCGTGCAGTGGGTAACCACTGTGCTGTAGGAGCCCCATCCCATACGGCTGACTGTGGCCTCCATCCTGCCTGGCTCCTAGAAAACACTCTGGGCACATGTGCGCACCCCAAATCCCAACGGGATAGAGAAATGGAGGAAAAGGGATTGCAGCACGCCCTCTTAGGGGCTTCTCTCTCTGTGTGTGTTTCTCTGGATGCATGTACTCTCCAGCAATAGATAGAGATAGATAGATAGATAGATAGATAGATAGATAGATAGATAGATAGATGATAGATAGAGATAAATAGATAGATAGAAAGAAATAGATGACAGATAGATAGATAGATAGATAGATATGATAGATGATAGATGATAGATAAATACATGATATAGATAGATAAATAGATAGATAGATAGGTAGATAGATAGGTAGATAGATTGATAGCTATAGATAGATAAATAGATAGGTAGATAGATTGATATAGATAAATAGATAGATGATAGATAGAGATAGGTAGATAGATTGATAGATTTAGATAGATAGAGATGGATAAATAGATAGAGATAGATAGATGATAGAGATATAAAATAGATAGAAGATAGATATAGATAGATGATAGAGATAGATGATAGAGATAGATAGATAGATGATAGATACGTAGATGATAGATAGATGATAGAGATAGATAGATGATACATAGATAGATAGATAGATGATAGATACATAGATGATAGATAGATGATAGAGATAGATAGATAGATGATAGATAGATAGATAGATGATAGAGATAGATAGATGATAGATAGATAGATAGATGATAGATACATAGATGATAGATGATAGAGATAGATAGATAGATGATAGATAGATAGATAGATAGATAGATAGATAGATAGATAGATAGATGATAGAGATAGATAGATGATAGATAGATAGATAGATAGATAGATAGATAGATAGATAGATAGATAGATACCTGGCCAGCAGATGGCACGGAAGTTAAGGAGGCTGACTGCAAGGTTTGAGTCCCAGAGTCAGTGGCTTGAAAAACATGCCAGCTTGTGTTTGCATGCCCAAAATCCTGAGAGGAGAATGAAGGAAAAGGGATTGCACCTTGGCCATCCTCCCCAGAGGGTGTTTTCTCACTGCCCCTTTTTCTCACTGTCTCTGTCTCTGGTGAGCACACATACCCCATAACCAAAAAAAGAATTTAGTAAAATCTACTCTACTGAAACATCCTCTTCCACCGACTCTTCCTGTAAGACTTAGCTCTGCACCCCTCCCCCGAGGTCTCTCCTGACACAAACGCACTCTGCATCCTGCATCGCTGGTCCCTTGTCTTTGCTCCCGTAGAAATCTGGGCTTGTCTGCGTCACCGCCTGTGAACCCCAAACAGGCTGGAATCCACTGTGGTATGACAGACGGAGCATCAGGCTCCTTAATGTATAAAACGCTCTCACAGGGACCAGCAGTTGGCGTAATGGCTATGTCACTGGACTCCCGTGTAGTCGACAGAAGTTTGAGTCCCGGACCCAGTGGCTTAAATTCACACCATGTGTGTGTGCATGCATGGCCAAGATCCCAAGAGGAGAATGGAGGAGAAGGGATTACGGCATGGCCATCCCCCCTAGGGGGTGATTTCTTGCTTTCTGTCTCTCTGTCTCTGTCTCTCTGGTGAGTGCACGTGCCCTATAGCAAAAAAAAAAAAAAAAAAAAAAAAAAAAACAGACTCTTACAGGGACCAGCTCCATGGTCTGGTGGTTAAGGCAGCTGAATCCGCATGGCCGGCCCCGCTGTCCAAGTTCTAGATCCAGGGGCTTGGGAAACATGCCAGGCACACGTGTGCGTGGGCCCCACACCCTGATAGGACAGAGAAACGGAGAAGGGACTGTGACGTGTCTATCCCCCATGATGGGGTGCTTTCTCCCTCTCCCCCTCTCTCTCAGGCAAAGTTGCCCTCTCACAAAAAGGATTCTTTTTTTAAGTTTTAACAAATCAATATGAAAGAAATTATTTTAAAATAAAGAACATGAACAAGCAGCTCACAAATATTAAAAATACTGCATGTGAAAAACTTTTCAGCCGCATCGTTAAGGAAAAGCCATGTAAACAAAGAGGCCATTTTATCTGTCCGGTTTACAAGCACCAAGTCTGACGCCGGCAGACGCGTGTCACGGGACTCGGTAAACACTGTGACACGCCCAGACCCGGTGTCTCTGGAGGGCAGAGTGGCAGTCCCTGCAGCGGCGCGGAGGCACTGGCCCTGGTTTAGATCCCTCGAGGCTGGGTGATGTAGTCGTACACTGGGGACGGGGTTTGGGCCGACGATGAACCGCGTGCAGCGGGCTACACCCCAGGTGTGTGTAAGTACACTACACAGTCGCAAAGTGAACTCACTGAACTGCGGGCTTCTCAGACGCATCCCTGTTGTAAGCAATGTCTGACTACAGCTGATTATGTAACAGAGTGTCCGAGTATTCTCCTGTGTTCAGAAAGAGGAGTACAAGGGCCCAGCAGGTGGCGTGCTGGTTAAAGCGCTGGACACTTCCACATGGCCAGCCATGGTTCAAATCCGAGACCTGGTGGCTTGTTTCTCACTTTCCTTTTCTCTGTGTGTCTGTCTTTCTCTGGTCAAGTTAAAATAAATTAATGAATAAATAAAATCAGATAAATAAAAAAAGAAAGAGGAGCACAAGGCAGGTTCTCTGCAGCATAATTTTTATCAACAAAAGATACAGCCAACATTTAAAAGTCAATTAATTATGATATGTACATTCAATGAAATAGTACACAGTCATGAAAAAGGACAGATCTATAAACACTATCATCTTAAGGAAAAAAAGACACAGTGCCAAGTTCTGTGCCCAGTGTGTGCCCCTGTGATGCCCCTTACATTTGCACAAACTTTCTGGGAAGTGAGTGTCGACAGCTAGCAGTGGCCACCTCCAGAAAGACTCAGGAAGGACAGCGAAATTTACTTTCCAGCAAATGTCGGGTTGTCAGGAACGTCGTGACACATTTTTGCATAGAAAAATACATCATGCCTGTCCTGACAACCTAATAGAGCCCTTCTGTTCTGCTGAAATATTTTTAAGCACTTTTTTTTTTAATCTAGAAATTTTAAAATTAAAAATGCCAATCCAGGGCCAGCCCCATGGTCTAGTGGTGAAGAGAGCCGGATTCTGCATGACCAACCACACAGTTCAATTCCCAGTTCCAGCAGCTCGAAAGCCACGCCAGGCATGTTTGTGTGCATGGTGCTTACCCCGAGTCCCAAAGGGTGGGAAGGTGGAGGAGACGGGATTAGAGCGGCCATGCCCCACTGGGAGGTACTTTCTCCCTCTCCCTTCCTCTCTGTCTCTCTCTGGCCAGCACACATGCCCTCTGGCATAAAGAGATAAAGGATAAATAAGCAACATAACAATACAGTGTAGTGTCTTCCAGCTCCAGCTGATAAACCTCTTAGTGGCAGAAACATGTTCTCACTCTCTCCGGGCCATGAGTAAGTCCCATGAGAAATCAGACTTTCCAAACCAATGACCCCTGGCCCAGCTAAAGGGCCCTCCCTACACCCACACTTCCCCCGTGCCAGGTCTCGGCCCAACCTGAGAACGTCAGGCCAGAATGAGCTGTACGAATGCCCAGACCCGGGGCTCTCCCGGAGCTCCTGCCTGGCCCCTGTCCTGCCCTGCCCACATGCCGGGGAAAGACGCGAGCGCTCTGCAGGGGCTCTGAGCAGAACCCCTCATGGCGCACCTTCTGCTGCCTCCTGAGCGCACACCCCACCCCACGGACTTGACAAGGCAGAAGCGTTGCTTGATTCAGCAAATAGCCACGGAGGACAACCAGCCCCTCCAGATGGGTGTTAGGCTCTTGCGACTCGCCAGGCTCCGTCCCAGGCACAGCCCTGGGACACCTCCAGGCTCGGGTCTTCTGGTCTAGCGGCAGGGCCCAGAGCTCGGTCTCCTGGGTTTGGAGCAGGAGTTCAATAGAAAATGCACATAGGGGGCCAGAGCCATGCCCGGCACATGACGAGCCCTCCGATGCTGGGGTCACGTCCCTCGCCACCAGTACCCTCCTCGTCCTTTCCCCTGGCCCTGGCTCCTCCTCCAGGCAGGAAGTTGTCTTCCCCCTCCCAGGTCTCATGTCACAGTTCAGGGCGGGAAACAGCTCCACCATCCAGCATGCCTGAGTCAGGCAACCCCAAAAGGGACGTCCTCACCATTCGGCTGCTTTTGTAATCAGCACTTCCGGAGCCTCTGAGCCCAGGAAAACAGCCAAGTCCACAGCTCTGCTTCCCAGTCAAGCAGCAGCTCCCTGACTCGCGCCTGCCGTGGGCCCAGACCGCCACCGCGGGGGCTGCAGAAGGGGTCGTGTTGTCCTCGGCAGTCTGGTGACGCCAGCCTCAAACGCCACCTCGAGGGCCTGGCCTCCCTTCCGGGAAGCCATTAGCCAATGCGGCGTGCGTTTTAATCGCTCTCTGAAACCTGGGCTGTGCTGACTCCAGTCACACCTCAGAGTGCGATGCTGGGAGATCGGTTCGTGCAGGCGGGCGCTGAGCCCAGGTCCTGGTCCTGCTCAGTGCACCATGCCAGGAGGCCACTTAGCACGTGCTGGTCGGGGATCGGTCTCCCCACTGCCCGTGACTGCATTTCCCCACAGGGAGGCTCTTCCAGGCCGGGTAACCACCCTGGCTCGGCCCTAGCAGATTACCCAAGCTGAGCGGCTGTAGAACATCAAAACGTGCTCTCACGGCTCTGATCGGCAGTTTGAGATCAGCGTGTTCCCTCCAAAGGCTCAAGGGGAGAATCCGTTTTGCTTCTTTCAGCTCCAGGTGTCCTTGGCTCGCTCCGCGGCCCTCCGATCTCTGCCGCTGGGGTCCCCTTCGCGAGCCCGTGTCCTCTGTTCCATCTCCTCTAAGGACACGTGTCATTGGACGAGGGCCTGCCATTTACCCGGGACGATCTCACCTCGAGATCCCTAGCTGAATTACATCTGAAGACTGTCTTCTCTCCCCGTCCTGACAGGACAGCACCGGCCACGGCCACCAATGACGCCGGCCTGTGTCTGTGTGGGGGAAGATTTTAGGTATTCATTTGACTGGCTGGGTTAAGGGATACCCAGATAGTACTGGTTCTTTTCTTTTCTTTTTTATTATTTGCTATGAGCACTTGCCAGAAAAAGACAGAGAGAGAGAAAGCACCCCGGGGTTGGGGGGATGGCCACACTGCAATCCCTTCTCCTCCCAGGATTTGGGGCACACACACGCACCTGGCATGTTTTGAACTTCCAGGTCCAGGACTAGAACTGCGTCTTCAGCCCCCCTCCCAGCATGCATTCCCGGTTGGTTAGCACCATGCCCAGGTAGGTGTGTGAGGGTCTCCGGGAGAGACGCAGTGGGCCTAGTCAGGAAGATCCTCAGCAGCAGGGGTTTGCACTTCCCATCCCCCACCAGGGTAAGAACCACTGGGAATTTTAGACCTCTAGGAAGGGCAGAAGCTCACAACGCATTTCATTTCTTATGCAAACCAACCCACTCCCCACCCAGAACGGCAGGTTCTCCAGCGACCCGAAGGGTGGGGTGACCGGGTCCCAGCAGGAGGGCACACAGTTCACCTAGGGCCGCTGGTAGACAGTAAACGGAACCGGAACCGGGTTGGGTGGGCCCCTCTGTGGATGCGAGCGTGAGGTGCCTTCCTCCAGAGCAGTCCTGTGAGGAGTCCGTGCAGCCGGGACGGCAGGCATCGGTGCCAGCTTTCTACAGCTGGGGCCATCGTCATCGCTGGACTGTCACCCGTGGCAAGGACAGGTCTATTGTGTGCATCGCTGTACCCCGTAAGTGAGCTGGCTCATGGTAGGTGATTAATAATTAATAATAAATACCTTAAAAATGAGGGGATGACAGTGGGGGTGGTTTCAACACTCCAGGATCGACCAGAATGGAGTGGCCGCCTTGCCATAGGACACCCTGGAAAGGGACAGTGTGGGGGGTGCTGATGTGGGGAGAAGCAAGCCACCTCCATGCAGGCTGAGCTGAGGCCTGGGTCGCTGCATCCCCTGGGTCCAGCCCAGAGTAGGTGTTCCGAGGAACTTGTAAGATGAACCAATTAAAGGGTGAAAGGGACCAGCAGGGGGCGTGGAGGTTGAGGCAGCTGGGCCCCCCTGAAGACAGCACAGTTCCAGTCCTGGACCCAGCAGCTTGAAAAACTATGGGTGTGTGTATGTTCATCCCCAAAAGCCCGAGAGGAGAATGGAGAAGGGATCGCAGGCCATTCTCCACGGGCTTCCCCACACTCTCAGTCTCTCTGGCTAGCAACTTAAAAAAAAGAAAAAGGCAAAGGGAGGGGCGGAAAGGGGAGAGAAGGGTGGGGCAGGGAGGGGACCCTTGGATCCATTCAGATGTAAACCATAAATCTTTTTCTTGTATTGCAGCAATTTTTCAAGGACAAAGAGCTGAAGAGTTTCAAAAGAAGCTTTAGACTCAGGAGGGAGCCACAGATCCAATTTGGGAGTCAAGTTCTTTGTGTTTGGGAAGCTAACACCGAGGAGCGTGAAGTCTGGTGGGTCTCTGTACGAGTTTGGGATTTACAAACTTGGGAGCGCCCTCTCTCCTAGAAGAACTCAGTGGCGCCAACTACAGACCAGAGTGCGCAGCTGGCCCTGCGCTGTGCGGCCTGACTGCCTGCAGTGGGTGCAGCCTCTGCCGGGCGTCCACCCACCTAGGGGGACAGTCCAGAGCAGGACCCTCCTGTGTTCCTGCGTGGGCGCTCCTGTCCATCAGCAAATCCTCCTGGCTCTCCTCCAGCCGACATCTCAATGCAGACCAGTTCCTGCCCGGCCCGCTGCCTTCTTCATTATACCGTCACACGCAGGGTAAAGTTCGTTTATTTCATGAGCGAGAGCCACCACCCTCCACAGGGTCCCGATGCTTGATCCAGCTCCCTCCAGCCTGTCATGGGCACGGTGAGCTTGGCATACCCAGGGCGTCTCCAGTCCACCCTCCCACGCCCACCGCCCAGCCCGGACTGGCACAGGGCATTCGTTTCTGGGGCGGCAGTCACAAATTGCCAAAGACTTGGTAGCTTAAAACAATAGAATCTTTTTTCTTTTGGGGTTCCGGAGGCAAGAATTCTACGGTCGGGTGAAGACAGGGCTGTGTTCCCTCTGGAAGCACCAAGGGACCCTTTCTGGCCTCCAGCTTTTGGTGGTTCTCGGTGTCCCTGCCCGGATCAACATGACTCCAGCGCCCGCCTCCATCCCTGCATCGCCATCCCTGCATCGCCGTCCCTGCGTGGGTCTTCCTATGACTGCCTCTCATCAGGATGTCAGCCATTCAGGGCAGGCCCTAAAGCCACGACGGCTTCATCTCCAGCCCCTGAACTGATTCACCCACGAAGACCTTGGGCCCACACGAGGCCACAGTCAGAAAGTCCAGCTGGCCCCTAACTTCGGGGAGACCTGTTCAGCTCCCGTCATCTTCTGTCCTGATGATGGCTGTGGCCACCAACCCACCTTGGCTCCTGTGGCCGATTTACAAGGCGGGAACCACAGCTGAGTCTGAACCCCTGCTCTGCGTGCCCCTCAGAGACCCCCACCCACTCCAGGCCAGCAGTCCTCCCAGTGTGGGGGATGTGGCCCCTCGCCAGGCCGGCCCCTGCTACGCCGTCCTAGGCTTCAAGCGCCCCCAGCTCACTTCCCCACCTCCCCACCACGTAGCACGTCCCAGCCCAAGAAATGCCCATGGCCTGCCTCGTTTTCATTCTACTCCACAACATGTCACCATGGGACACTCTGCACTTACCTGTCTTCATACCTGCAGTGTCGGGTCCCTCCGGAATGGGCCCCGCAAAGGCATCTCTCTGCGTGTCCCCAGCACCAGGAGCAGTGCCTGCAACACACAGGCACCCCGGAGCTCAGAGATGTGCTGAATGGGTCAACGATGGATGTGCACTACAAACTAAAGCAGGGGGCACCCAGGATAACCGGAGAGGGGCCGGCACGGCCCACCGACTGTGCTGTGTTTTAACTATATCCATTGCCATAACGGGGTATTTTTCCACCTGGTATATTGTCAAAATGCAAAATATTAAAACTAAGAGTATGTAAGTCAGAAGGCGACAGCTGAAGGCCCAGGCGTGGGGTACTGGAAGAAGTGCGTTTGGGTACAGTCTCTCCAGGGGCCACGATAGCAGGCGGACCATCAGAAGCCTGAGAGACGCCCCGTCCTGGGCTGCAACTGCAAGTCTAGGCTTCTTGGCTTGGTCCTCAGGGTCTTGTCACAGCAGGACCCTCCCCGTCTCCTCCCCCCACACACCGCCCGCTGGGTCTCACTCCATGGCAGTTTCAGCTCTGTTTCCAGGAGTCGTAAGGTGGCAGCCACAGGGCTTTGGGGGCTCCTGAGCCTGCTGCTGGACAGTCTGATAGAACGTCTCGAAGGGGACCAGCAGTTAGCGTAATGGCTATGTCACCGGACTCCCACGTAGTCGACCGCGGTTCGCATCCTGGACCTGGTGGCTTAAAACTCACGCCGGGCGCGTGTGCGTGCGTGCCCAAGATCCCAAGAGGAGAATGGAGGAGAAGGGATTGCGGCCTGGCCATCCCCCCTGGGGGGTGATTTCTCGCTTTCTATCTCTCTGTCTGTCTGGCGAGCCCACGCGCCCTACAGCGAAAACCTCTCCAAAAAAAAAAGAACGTCCCGAAGATTAAACCGAAACAACTACGATGTAAAACACCCACCTGGAGCTGGTGCATAATAGCTGTGTAATAAACAAGATCTGTTGTTATTTTAATTCTTTTAAGTGATGAAAAGGAATTTTCTACCTAACCATGTTTTCCCCAAGCCAGTGACCTCTAAGATGCCTTTCATCCTTGACAGTCAACAAAGTTCCGAGGAGACCCGCCCTGGAGCCTCCTCTGGTCCCGTAATCTTTTTTTTTTTTTTTTTGGAAAGGTTTTTTTGCGCTTGCCAGACAGAGAGAGACAGAGAGACTGAAAGTGAGAAATCACCCCCAGAGGGGATGGCCACATTGCAACCCTTCTCCGTTCTCCTCTCGGGATCTTGGGCATGCACGTACACACGCCCGGCGTGAGTTTTAAGCCACAGGGTCTGGGACACGAACCGCGGTCGACTACATGGGAGTCCAGCGACATAGCCATTACGCTAACTGCTGGTCCCTGGTCCCGTAGTCTTGAGAAATTGCCTCTCAGCTCCGCCAGACCACACCAGCCCCTCCCAGAGCGTAGGCCTCCTGTCCCTTGTCTTGGCGGCCAGGGGCACCAGAGGTTCCGGGCTGCAGAACCAACATGGAGCCCTGACTAGGCCGAGGAGCTCCAAGAGGCCACCTCCAGGGCGGTGCCAGCCACGGGGTCCTGCCTTAAAGTCAGGCCCAGCGAGGAGATGCTGAGGGAGCCTCTGCCGCATTCCCTCCCTGGCTCACAGCACACCCAGATCTGGCTGGGTGACGTGGCCTAGGCTGAGGCCAAGGGCCCACACGACCCTCCCAGCCACCGCCCTACTGCCAAGTTCACCCTGCTCGGCTGAGCCTGCCAGCTCCCGCCCCACAGCGTCCCGGTCCTTCCAGACTTCTGGGCCTTGGTTCCTGCCACAGGACGCCACACATGTCCTGCCCCTGCGCCTGCGCAGCGTCCCACCTGGGCTCTGGCTTCCACTCTTACCCCCGCGGTCGTTTTCCACGGGAAGTGATTTTTTCCAATAAAAATGCAACCATGACTCTCCCGTGGCTTCCTTCAGCACCAGGGCTGGAAGCCGCCATAGCGCCGGCCCCAGCTCCCTGCAGCCTCTTCCCTGCCCGTGCTCCTCCAGCCTCCATCCTCCTGCCAGGTCTGCGCCTGGCTCCTGTCTCCCTGAGCCCAGGTGTCACCTTTCTGGAGAGGCCTCGCTGGATGCCCATGGAAGCACCACCCCCACAGGCTGTTTGTGGACTGTGGGATGGAGGGCCGGGGGTGGGCACCCCCCAGTGGAGGAGACTGCTGAGAGGCAGCTCCACTGCCGGCATCCACCGGAGTGGTCAGGAGAGAAGACGGGACACCCAGCCTCCTAGAGAGGACGGTCACCGGGACCTCAGGGCACCAAGGACACCTTGCCAGACGAGACGTCTGTGGGAACTGGGAGGCGCCCACCCACGTGAGAAATCGCGTGCAGAGAGCCAGGTACCAGACGGTGAAGACCACACGCCGCCGTTTGGGTTAGAAAAGAAAATGCATGTAATTGCGTGTGTGTGCCCAGAATATCTCTTCGTGCACACCTAATTGGTAATGAGGTTTGTCTCCAGCTGGGGGGGTCTAGGGGCTGAGAGCAGTGTGGGCGGGAAGTGCGCCCCTCTGTGTCCCTGCTGCGGGCTCCAGTCTACACCAAAGACGCCGACTGTAATAACGCCGAATGTCCGACCTGGCATGATTCTGCCTGCTTGTTTGCGGGTCTCTGCAATGGAGGAACTTGTCGCTGTGATCCGCGGCTGCGGCCCTCCCCCTGCACCGTCATAGGCGCTCCACAAACACTTGCTGACTCCCGAACAACGGGGACCCTGCAGGGTCACACTCCCTAAGGTGGTGAGGCCCCATTAGGCAGCGAGGGCATGGCCTACCACCCTTAGTCCACAGCTATCCAGGTCCCGCCGCGGGAAGTTTCTAACACTCCCCACAGTCAGGCAGGACCAGTCCCACAGGGAATCCAGTGTGTGCCTGCCTGGAGCAGCCAGGGACACAAGGCACCCAGGGGCCAGCGGCAGAGCCCTCACCTCGTCCTCAGGGTCTGAGGCCCCGGCCACGCAGGGCGTGCAGAGCATACGCCGGAGCCCCGTTTGGTGCAGAGGAGGCTGACGCCCTGAGAATCCTGTGCCAGGCAGGACGTCCTTTCTTTCTGGGTCCTTCCCAAGGCTCGTGGGGCATTAGCGTTCCTCTCTGATACAGGTGTAATAGCCTTCCAAACAGCCCCTGCCTCCACGTGTCAGCCGCAGTGCACAGAGCACCGCCTGAGGGTGCCGGCGAGTGCAGGGCACTATGGGAGCACGGGAGAGACGTCTGAGTCTGCCCGGGGTCAGGGGTAGATTGAGCTCTGAACATGCCACTTTAAACTGGTAGCCACGATTTCATGGGTGCCAAAAACACTGCCCCAGGCCAAAAAACGGAAGTGAGGAAATTGTTCCCTCGCTGCTGAGAGCTGGGAATAATGCCTTTAGAGCTCCTGCTGTGAACTGCTGCTGCAGCCCGAGTCCTGGCTCTCGTCCCTCCCGGGAAGCGCGCACCCTCCCAAGGCGGCAGCTCTGTGTGTGGCTGGGGGGTTACGCCTGACACCCAGTGGGCTCCCAGGGCGGGGTCCAGGGCACCTTTGGCTCCGTGTTATATACCAGGGTTAGCATGGCGGTGGACGGGTGGGAGAGATGAGTGGATGCATGGGGAGTGCAGGAGGGAAGGGTGGGTGGGAGGGTGGGTGAGGGGGTGTGGATGGGATGACTGGGTGGCAGACAGTGGATAATGGAGAGTGGACGAGGCCTCCCTGGGTGTGCTGGGCACATGTCCATCATCCGGGCTGGGGGAGGATCGTGGTGTCACAGCCCTGCTGGGGGTGCTGCCTTTCTGTCTTTCTCTCACTCATGGAAGATATGTTTTAAAAAAAAAAATCTTTAAAAATAAAAAGAACTTCCGGGGCCAGCAGGTGGCGTGGTGGTTAGGGGAGCTGGCTTCCCACATGACTGACCATGGTTTGAGTCCTGGACCTAGTAAATTGCTTTCTTGCTTTCCCTTTCTCTCGCTTTCTGTCTCTGTCTAGTCAAATGAAAATAATAATAATAAATGGAACTAAATAAATAAATAATTCTTAAAAAAAGAGAGAGAGAATTTTCAAGTGGACAGATGCGCAAGGTGGACGGTCAGCCTCCCCCAGGCTGACCCTCAGCCCCAGGATCAGCCTGGCCCCTCCCCAGTGGCCGTCCAGCCGCCCAGAGATATTCTACCTGTATATGGCCATGGTGTGTGCAGTCTTTGGCCGAAGACAAAAGAGAAATTGTTTGTGACACTTGAAATCATTCTGTCCTCAGCTCAGACTGGTTAGCAGCAGTGGCTAGGGCAGGACAATCACAAGGGAACAGTTGAGGAAATTCTGCCTCCCTGAAGACTTTCTTAAATGTTGGTGTCTTCCTCCACTGGATTTTCTTCAGTCTTTTGTGAAATAAGTTTTTGAAACATTTGCTACAGGGTGTGTGAACTCCCTGGAGGGAGACAGACAGAGAGGGGAAGAGGAAAAGCGAGAAAGCACCCCCAGGGGGATGGTCATACCGCAATTCCTTCTCCTCCATTTCTCTTTTAGGAATTTCAGTATGTTTTTCAAGCCATAGGGTCAGGGACTCGAACCGCGCAGCCAGCCATGCAGGATCCGGCTGCCTTAACCACCATGCCACCAGTGGGCCCAGGAAGGATGTTAGTGGATGGGAGCAATAGAAGGAGGTCTTCTGCTGGCCCAAGTGTGGGCCGAGGAGTGGAAGAAGCAGGAGAGGTGCTACAAGTGGCAGGGCTCTGCACTGTGGGGTGCTGGACACCGTGGCGACCTCGGTGCAGCCCGTGAAGGACTCAGTGAAGATCCAGCCATCGTTGGGGTTCCGCGCAGACTCACAAGGACTTAATCTGGGCTGGGGCAGGCCCCCCTCAGACGAGCAGGCTGGGCGATGCCTGTGCCAGCCCAGTGAGCAGCCAGGCTAACCTCTGACTCCACTGATCTGCCTGTGGTGTGTCTAGAATCTGATAACAGGAACAGTATGGTCCAGAAACATCATGGCATGACAGATGCAGCGCATACGATGGCCTCTGCCGCCTTCCATCCGGTCTGCAGCTTACGGGAGGGGCTGGAGCCTACGCGTATCTTACCAAATGGCTGAAATCTCTCGCAGTTGGGCCGCCCACTTCAAATGCTTTGGGCACTTTTGTATTTATTTATTTATTTATTTATTTATTTATTATTTTATTTTTAAAATATAGAACGCTTAACGAACGTGCGTGCCACCCTCGCACAGGGCCATGCTAATCTTCTCTGTATCGTTCCAATGTTGGTGTAAGCGCTGCCGAAGCGGGCACACTTTTCTACTGATTCTAAAGTTGCTTTTTAACACTCTGTGGGCTCGCTTATCAACATACTATGCTAGAAAGAAAGGGTCGATTATGTTTTTGTTTTTGGTTTTTTTAGAGGTTTTTGCTATAGGGCACGTGCACTTGCCAGAGAGACAGAGACAGAAAAAGAGAAATCACCCCCCAGGGGGATGGCCACGCCGCAATCCCTTCTCCTCCATTCTCCTCTTGGGATCTTGGGCACGCACACACATGCGTCTGGAGTGAGTTTAAGCCACCAGGTCTGGGACTCAAACTGCAGTCGACTACGTGGGAGTCCAGCGACGTAGTCATTACGCCAACTGCTGGTCCCAAGATTGATTATGTTTAAAAGCAGCCGGCCCTGGTCACTGTGTGTATAGACGTTGTGTTCAATACAACTTCAGGAAAACTTGGGGAAAAAGAAATAGGAGAGGAGGCCCCACTGCTCACTCAGGGTGCGGGGTGCAGAGCGGGGTGCAGGGGCGGAGCAGGGTGAGGCACCTTGCATCCCTGCCCTGGCCTTCACTCACCTGCAGAAACAATCACCGTTTACCACTGTCGTGGGCTGGCCATGGCCCTTTTCCTGACGATGGAGGGGCAGGCTGGCTCTTACACTTTTAGCCCCCACACAAGCGCATCGGTAAGCGGCCACATAATAATCCTCGCGGCAGAAGCCCTGGACCGGCTGGAGTGACACCGGCTGTGTTTCCCGGTGTGGACGGTGGCGTTCCCCACTCCCCACCCCCCACCAGAGGCCAGCTGCCACCCAGCCGCCCCCTTCCAGGTGATGACGCCCCAAATACGTCTCCGGTCATTGCCGATCCTCCAGAGGGAAGCCTCCAGCGTGCCCCCCTGCGGGCTCGCTGGTCCCCCACTCTAACCCCTACCCTGAGGGGAGGTGGAGGGTCAGGCCAGGGACTGGGACCCAAATAGTGACAGGAAGTTGCCACCGTGACCATCCCCAGCAGCTCAAGGGAAATCCTCGCCCCGCCGTCCCCCAGGGCTGGCCCAAAAGCTGTGTCCTGCTCTGAAGGAGGGACCTACATGGGTGCCGTGCCCTCCCCAGGGCTGGCCCAAAAGCTGCGTCCTGCTCTGAAGGAGGGACCTACATGGGTGCCGTGCCCTCCCCAGGGCTGGCCCAAAAGCTGCGTCCTGCTCTGAATGAAGGACCTACGTGGGCGCCGTGCCCTCCCCAGGGCCAGGGGACTGCCCAGTCCAGAGGTGCCACCTTGTCCTTGCTCAGAAGGCACTGGAGGCGCCCATCCGACCCGCTGCTCGGGCAGCCCCCCAGCAAAATGCCTCGGCACCTGCTCTCACCTCCCTCTGCTGCTACCACCCCCTCAGGTGACCAGGAGCCCGTCTCAGGCCTCCCTGCCTCCCCATGGCCAGGCCGGAGCCCCGTGAGCTGTCCCTGCAAGTCCACCACGTCTCCCGGCCTCTGCCATCTCTCAGGCCAGCTACACTGTCTCTGGCCTTCTCTCCACCCCTGCGCTGCGTCCACCCAGGCTTGTGTGCTGGCTCACTGCCCCCATCCAGGGCAAATGTCCCCTCTTCTGACACTCCAGCTAAGACACCCCTGCTGGCCCCCGCCACCTCTGTCACAGCCCTCGGCTTACTGCAGTGTAGGCTAGCATGTCGGAAACGCCATCCGACTGCTGTCTCTGGCTGGCCCCCACCCCCAGCAGGAACCCCGAGGAGCTCAGTCTGTCTGTGATGTTTGTCTGCAGCCCATGGCCGGCCTTGAGGATGGGACAACTTCAAACAGCCCCTGCGGGTGGTGACTAATTAAAAGAATCCACCAGCGCTTAGGAGATCAGTCTCTGGTCGGAAAACCTTGGCACCTGGAGGACCCCTCGCCTAACTGCGCATTAATCTGCCTCTGTAAAAGATGATGTGAGTTCTAGGAGCTTTCTGTGCCATAGCGCTTCCCGCCAGTCACTGTGGGGCTGACGGAGGGAGGAGGAGGCGGCTGGAGCTGGCCCTGTGCTTGGACTAAAGATGACAGAGGCGGTGACACAGGTGACACCTAACAGGACAGACGCTGGCCAGGGGTGAGGCATTGGCAGCTGGACACAGGCGAGCTCCCCCCCCACCCCGGCGTCAGTGCAGGCTCCCAGGCCCTGGGAGGCCCACCGCGCTCCGAGGGGTTGGTGCCAGGCGGCTGCTGCGGACAGGACATGGCCGGGAGCCAGGCAGGGTGCCGTGTGCTCCGCACTTCACCACCGCCTCGTCTGCCTCCATGTCACCCCCACTGGAGGGCAGCTCAGACCCCCACTTCAGAGATGCGGTAACAGAGCTCAGAGAGGTGAAGACACTTGCCGTAGGCCACACAGCCAGGAAGTGGCTGCCTCGGACCGCATGCAGGCCTTCCTGTCTCGGGGCAAAGCTCTCGACCACGGCCTGGCGTGTCTCAGAGGCCAGAGTGCCCCACGTGTTGCCCCGGCTTTTTTTTTTTTTTTTTTTTTTAAGAATTATTTATTTACGTAATTTCATTTGTTATTATTATTTTTAAATTTGACCAGAGAGAGACAGAAAGAGAGAGAGAAAGGGAAAGAGAGAAACCGAGCTGCCAGGTCAGCCGGGTGGCCACAACGCAACCTGCCGGCCCCTCACCCCAGCTTTGAACTGAAGAGTCTCAGTGCCACATCTCTTCGCAGCTCCGGCCTTGCCACCCCGCCTGACTTAGGTACAATGACGTGCATTCGCCGCCACGCTCCAGTTCTCTTACCTCGACCAACTGTCTACCAACTGCCAAGCGCCACGTCCTATTCGAGCCGTGGTCAGCAAATTCAGCCCGTCACCTGTTCGGGTATGAGACTGCTGTGTTCATAGACTGCTCAGAAGAGCTCAGAGAAGGAAAAGGTTTGTAACCCGTGATCTCAATAGGAGGCAGGTTTTGTTGCTGTAATGTTTATTTATTTCTTCCACAAGAGGGACAGAGTCTTCACACAGCAGTCACCGCAGCCCAGCCTGCCCCACACAGCTGTGTGTGCCCAGCGTGTTCAGGGAAGTCCCGGTACTCGAACCCAGGAACCTTCCCCATGTAGGTCCGACTGAGCCACCACCACCTCAGGGCAGTTTAGATCATCCATTTACCCAGGAGTGACGTGGGCAAGGGGCTAGCAAACCCGAGTGACCCACCACTGTATTCACACCGCCCAGGAGCTGAGAACTGTGATTCAAACCGTAGCCCGCCATGTGGGACCCACACGCCCTGGCTATGGGCTCGGCCATCTCTCCGTTTTTGACTCCTTTTGTTTTCTTCGTCACATACTCAGCCATCTCCCTTCTCTGCCCTCTTCTTATTTGATCCTCTCAATAACTTTGCAAGGTAGGTATTATTATTATTATTATTATTGTTATTTTCTGTTTTGCCATAGGGCGTGTGTGCTCACCAGAGACAGAGAGAGAGAGAGTACCCCGGGGGGCAGTGACCACACTTCAATCCCTTCTCCTCCGTTCTCCGCTCAGGAGTTTTGGGCCCGCAGAGACACATGCCCAGCATGGCTCTTAGGCCGCCCGACCCAGGACTCAAACCGTGGAGTTGGCTGTGTGGGATCCAGCGCCTTAACCCCACGCTGCTGGCTGGCCCCAGGCAGATATTACGCATGAACTGGGGACAAGCCCTGGGAGTGTGCAGCAGGTGGCATAGTGGGCTCCCAGATGGCCAACTACAGTTCAAACCCTGGACCTAGCAGCTTGGAAGTCATACCAGGTACATACGCACACACGCCCAAATCCCAGGAAGAGAATGGAGAAGAGACGATGGCGAGGTCACGTCCCCAGAGGGTGATTTCTCACTTTCCCTCTCTCTCTGTCTCTCTGGTGCGCACATGCCCTACAGCAAAATCTTAAAAAAGGAAAGGAACAAACGACCCAAACTCATACCAGCAACAAACAGTGGGGACAGGCCTCGACTGCGACATCCTGCCAAGCGGGAGAAGCCAGACCAAACAAAAAGAAGGGAAGGAGAATGCAGTATACCGTGGGCAACCGTTTATGTCAAGTTGTAAAAGTGCAGCAAACCCACAGCGACCCAGAGCAGGTCGGTGGCTGAGCGGGGAAGACCAGCCAGAAGAGGAGGGGTGGAGGGAAGGGTGATAAGAGCACGCAGGGCAGGTGGCACTGGACTCCCACATGGCCAACCACGGTTCGAGTCCCAGTGGAGGCTTGCTTTCCCATTTTCTCTTTTCCTCTCTCTCTCTTTCTCTCTCTCTCTCTGGAAATATTAAATAATAATAATACAAAGTTAAATAAAATAATTCTTTAGGAAAAAAAATAAGTGTAGAAGGCTGCTTTGGGGACGTGTCCGTTACTCCGATGGTGCACTTCAAATACGGTCCTGTGTCATGTGACGACATCGGTCAACGACGGGCCACAGATGATGGTGGGCACCGGGCCTCCACGTGGGCAGGCCCCACCGGGCAGGCATGCGCACGCACCTCCATGGTGTTTGTGCCGCCGTGAGAGTGCCTGATCTCAGAACCTGGCCCCGGCCCCGGCCCTGAGCAGGCAGCGCTGTCAGTGCAGCTCATTGTACACAGACCACACTCCAGTAACGCTGCTTTGCAAAAGAAGGAAAAAGTACACAGCCCGTGGAGCAGCGGTTGTGCGCCCATAGAGAGCTGGACCTCACACGGTGGACTGCAGTTCAAGTCCCAGCTTCTGCAGTTTGAAAAACAATCAGAACACATGCATGTGTGCCAGGATCCTGAGAAATGGAGGTAAAATGGACTACGGGGGACCAGGTCCTGTTGGGGAGAAAGGTGCTTCTCTCTTCTCTCTCTCTTTCTCTCTCTCTCTCTAGATCATAGGCACATGCTGTCTGGTAAAAAAAGAAAAAAATAAAACCTGTTGTTTCTGAAAAATATCAATACCTAATGTGGGCGACGTGTGGAGAGATGGGCCTTTTCCAAGGGTTCTGCTGGAGATGAGCCGACAGCGCGTTCTGTGAGTGACACACAGACCCGACTCATCGTCACGCATGGATGGGCCAGAGCCGGCTGCCTGAGGAAGCCGGGAGGCCGGGGCAGGCCGGAAGACTTTTCCCTGGCTCCTTGTGAATTCGGAGCCCGGAAGCATAAAACCAACTCAAAGTAAATTAAAAAAAAAAAAAAAAAGAGTAGGCCAACTTATGGCACGGTGGCTAAGGCAGCTGGATCCCACATGGCTGGCTACATGGTTCAAGTCCCAGACCCGGCAGCTTGCAAACTCACTGGGCATGTGTGCCCAAAGTCCCAGGAGGAGATGGGGGAGAAGGGATTACAGTGCGGCCAGCCCCTCTAAGGAGTGCTTTCTCGCTCTCTGTCTCTCTCCCATGCCATACAGCAAAACCTAGAAGACAAAAGGAGAAGCTCTTGGCACAGAGTCAGCCCCCACTGGTGGAGCTATTGTAGCTCAGGGATGATGGCCACGTGACTGTCCCGTTGTCACATCAAATCCTCATCTTCCCGGAGGAAGCCATTTCCTCAGCGTCCACGCCAGGACTCGGAGCCACTCGGAGAGTGAGTCCTTGTCTGTGGCTGACCTAGTTAAGCAGTTGGTCCCCTGGTCACAGAGGCCATGGCAACCTGTCTCATCCAGTACCAAGTAGAGACGGTCCCTTAGAGAGGGCGGACGGGGCCCTGGCAGTGGGAGGTGGCAGGTGTATGTCGGGGAACACCCGCTTCCTGCTTCGGCATCTCTTTTACAGAAAGCCCTAAAAACCTAAGTGGCCCTTTCAGTTCATGTCACCGACGGGGCAGGATTTAACGAGTGAGCTCTTCCCCAGGGTTGATACCTGCCCCAGGGTGTTGGGTCCAGGTATCGCGCAGCCTCAATCTCCCTTCCTTCCCGGGCACTAGCCTGCCTTACACAGGGGAAATGAAACGGCCATTGTGACAGAAGGCCGGGGTAACCCCTGGGGTCCGGATGTCCAAGAGAACTTCTAAAAGTTCATAGGAAAATGGAACTAAACTAGTGTTTATTTGTGTTCTCTTGGTTTGTTTTAAATCCATGCATAGTTTTTTAATACGTATTTTCCATACACTTTCTTGAAGACTCTCCCCCAGTACATTCTTACATCAGCAGAAACTCAGCTACAAAGTACACCCAGAGTACTTCTCTTTTTTTTAATTTATTTTATTTAACTTTGTTTGTTTTTAATTATTTTATTTAACTTCATTTATTTATTTTATTTGACCAGAGAGGGACGGAGCCAGAGAACAAGAGCAAGATAGTGAGAGAAGGAAAAATGAGAAAGCAAGCTGCCAGGTCTGAGACTCGAACCACGGTCCAGCACCCTTTACCACCACGCCACCTGCCGGTCCCCACACAGAGTACTTCTGTTATACCCTTGCACGACCTTCCCATTAGGACTTAGCTTAAACATCACCTCCTCCAAGACGCTGCCATGACAGCACCTGCCTAAAATGAGCTCCCCCAGACACTCTTCGCTTCATACTCATTCAAGCACCACCACTATCTGAAATGCCCTTGTTTCTCATCTGGCTCTACCACTAGACTAAGCTCCGTGCTTCCAGGGCTGGTGCCTCTGTTCACAGCTATGCCCCAGCTTCGCAAGACACGTTCCTTGAATAAATGGAAACAGAACCTGCAGGCCTTCACCTTGTCCTGCCCCTCCCCAGTGAGGAAACGCCACAAGCAGGGCTCATTTTCTGAAGAGGACAGAACTAGAATCTCATGCACTTACCAGTCTGAGTGGTCCTTTCCAAATCCAAGGTCAGGGGCCAGCAGGTGGCACAGTGGTTAAGGCATTGGACTCCCACATGGTTAACTGCAGTTTGAGTTCCAGACCTGGCAGCTTGAAATTCATGCCAGGCGATTGTGCGTGCATGCCCCAGGTCCCAAGAGAATGGTGGAGAAGGGACTGTGGTGTGGCCATCCCCCCCAGGGGGTGCTTTCTCACTCTCTGTCTCTCCATCTCTCCAACAAGCACATGCACCCTGTAGCAAAAATCTGTCTTAAAAAAAAATAAAATAGGGAACCAGCAGTTAGCGTAATGGCTATGTCGCTGGACTCCCACGTAGTCGACCGCGGTTCGCGTCTCGGACCCGGTGGCTTACAACTCACTCCGGGCGCGTGTGCGTGCGTGCCCAAGATCCCTAGAGGAGAATGGAGGAGAAGGGATTGCGGCGTGACCATCCCCCCTGGGGGGTGATTTCTCGCTTTCCGTCTCTATGTCTCTCTCTGTCTGTCTGGCGAGCGCACGCGCCCTATAGCGAAAAAAACCTCTCCAAAAACAATAATAATAAAAAAATAAAATAAAATAAAATAAAGCAAGACCAGGAAACGTCTCTGAGCCAAACCCCTTGGCGTCCCTGTGTCACTGGGAGTAAGACCCAGAGTCCCCTGGTCTCCACATCCGCCGCTGGCCCCACCCCACTCCCATACGCCGCGGGGTCCTCTCTGCTCCTCCTGAGTGAACGCACGGCCCGCTCTGCCTCCGGGCGTTTGCACACTCGCTCTCTGCTGGAACCTTCTCCTCCGGTGTCTGCTGGCTTGCCGTCTCACTGGCAGGGTCTTGCTTGTCTTCTTCCCATGACCCCAGCCGGAGCATTGATCCTTTGCATTTTCTCCAAGCATTTGATAAGAGGGCTAGATATTGGAAACCTGGGCACACCATGACCCGCCGAGCAACTGGAAGCCGAAGTTGGGAAAAGGTGGAAACCCTGAAGGAGGTGTGAGAGCCGCCGACAGTACCCGGGGGACCTTCCGAAGAGGGCCCTGTACTCCGGGGAGCTGCAGGGGCAGGACAGGCCCCAGAAGTGGCACTTCTGAGACGACCTCTTTCTTTATTAGTTTTTTCTGTAGGGCATATGCACACATGGAGCGATACAGAGAGACAGAGAGACAGAGAGAGAGGGAGAGGGAGAAGTCACCCCCGACCCAGGGATGGCTGCACTGCGATCTTTTCTCTGTTCTCTCCTCAGGATTTTGAGCACACATTCCTGGTGTGTTTTTCAAGCATCCAGGTCCGGGACCCAAACTGTGAAGTCAGTCACGTGGGATCCAGTGGTTTAGCCACCAAGTCACCAGCTGGCCCTGAGAAGGCGTCTTTCGAACTTGACTTTGCTGCCCTTCAGAACGGCTCAGGAGCGGATAGTCTATGCTTAAAATGTCTGCCCCGTCACCAACACCCCCGGCCCTTCCCTCCTCTTCCCTTCTTCTTTCTTTCCTTTGCCCCGTATATCGCCACCTGAGAGCTGTTCTCCATGTGCGTTGTCCGCCCTCGCTGGCCAGGACGTAGGCTCCATGCGGGAAGGACAGTTCGCTTGCTCGTCCCAGCACCTGCAGCCAGGCCTGACCCGCTGCGGGGCCCGGAAGCAAGACTTTTTAAGGAAGTCAGGGTCCCGCGCTCCCAACCCCAGAACCTTCAAGGCTCCTCTGTGTAGAGAATGGCGCCGAGCTCACTCCCTCTGAGGGTCTCACCACATGGAATGGCAGGGGACGGGGCCCTGGGAAAGCTGCTTTTTCTCTGGCCATCGGTTTTTCCATCGTCAGTGGTGTGGCTGGACAGTTGGTCTCTAAATGAGTCGAGCTTGCCTGGGTGGGGAGAAGGTGCTGCCCACGTGTCCAGACACTTACCTGTAGAGGAAGGTCCCCGGCTACTGCACTCCGGGGAGCAGAGAACTGAACCCCTTCTGGTGGTTGGCCCTGGGTGCCCACAGCCCCGAGCAGTGACAAGGGGCTCCAGGAAAGGGCTGTTTGCAGGGACCACCTGGCAGACCACGCTGGCCCCAGCTCAGTCCTGTGATTCAGCCCCCCGCTTCCTGGGCATGAAGGTGTGGTCAGGACCCAGAGGGGCAGACAGACCTGGTCCCTGCCCCCATGAGCTTAGGGTCCACTGGAGGAGCTGGACAGTGAACCAGTGTCCCCAGTGCTTGGTGACTCCCGTGTATGGAGGGACACATGAGCCAGCACAGGTACAGAGAGCGAGTCACGGCCTCGCCACAGAAGGGATGTGGCTCACGGAACTTCAGAACCAGAGCCGCTAGGACGCCAGCCATGGTCCTGTTCACTGCTGATAAAACAGACCCCCATCCTGCCCCAGATTCAGTAGGTCAAAGGCCACAGAAAGGCCTCAGTATTAACCCTTCCTGTGCCTCTGGCGACCTGCCGTTGAATGGCCACTGCTCGGAGGGGTCAGTGTGGAGCTGCCGGGGTACCCAGTGAAAATGCTGGGTTGTCAGGAAAGTCATGATGCATTTTTGCATAGAGAAACAAAAACATACATCTTGACTTTCTAGACAGGAAGCTGCGGGGAGGCGTAGAATGGACCATAGAGGCGGCTTCCGCACTCCCTGTGCAGCGAGAACCCCACGTTTAGAAAGGAGCCTACGGAGTCAATGGAGGAAAACAACGAAGCTGGGGCCACCGGGCAGCATGGTGGTTAAGGTGCTGAATACCCACATGGTCAACCGTGGTTCAAGTCCTGGACCCGGCAGCTTGAAAATCATACCAAACGCATGTGCACGTGCCCTAAATCCAGAGAGGAGAATGGAGGGTGGCCATCCCCTTGGAGGAGGTTGATTTTTCACTCTCCTGCTCTCCCTCTGGCGAGCTCACGTCCCCTATGGCAAAAAACTTAAAAAAGAGAAGAACAGAACGAAGGAGAAAGCACTTAGCCCGCGGAGGCCCGGGGCGCCATAACAGCACCATGACTCAGAACAGAAATGCTTTGTCTCACGGATCCAGGGATCCAGGGAGTCACGGCCGCGCTCGCCAGGAGACCTGTGGGGAGAACCCTGCCGTCCTCTCCCGGTGGAGTGGCCAGCAACCCCTGACATGTCTGGGCTCACACTCACTCCAGTCACACTGTCACCCTCACGTGGTGGTGTCCCCTCACGTGTTCATGCCTGTCTCTTCTCCCCACATAAGGGCTCGTCCCACTGGACTCAGGCCTCGTCTGCCCATGTGACCCCCGGCTTAATTACCTGCAACAACTTTATTTCCAAATAGGGTCGCATTCCGAGGTCCCGAGGGTTGGGACTTTAACTTAAATCTCTGAGGACGCTCCCATAATGCCACATAGTCCCAAAGGACTTCCGAGCTCCAGCGAGGGTCAGGTGCCAGCGTGTCCTCTTCAACCCCCAGCCCTTACATTCTCACTCGCGAGGGTCGTTCCATAAGGCCGCAATTTCCCCTTAGAAAATGTATAGAAAGGTTACGCGTGACATGTCACCCCCCCGGAAACGATCAAACCTGGTTTTAGGTTTGATCCAGGAAACGCTCCTACCAAAGCTCTTCCTTGGACAGGACCCTGGATTGGGCCTTCCAACCAGACCCAGTTTCCACGCTTTCCTTCTGCCCATCTCGCCCACCCAGGTGTCATCTGGGAAAGGCAGGTAAAGCACGGCGTTTGTGACTGTGCCAAAACGTCCGACGGTTCCATGAAACCACTAGCTCTCGTGTTCTAGTCATTGCTTTTTTTTTTAAAATCATAGGTTGGGGCCGGCAGGTGGTGCGGTGGTTGAGGGCACTGGACTCCCACATGGCCAAACGTGGTTCAAGATCCAGACCTGGTGGCTTGCTTTCTCACTCCCTCCTCACCTTCGGTCCCTCTGGTCAAATTAAAATAAATAACATTAAAATAATTTTCTTATATATATATCATAAGGCCCAGTTTGTTTCTGCAGATCACATTCTAGTCACCAGCAGACAAAGACTTCCGAGGCGCGACCCGCTCTGCGTCAGTGTGCACCTTGGACACGATGCTAGCCTGGGTTGGTCAAACCAGGAAGGGAGCAGGTGTGGATGGCTCCCGGGTCACGAAGCCTCCCAAGGGGTGACCTGCACATCTCAGAGAACAACCGGAAGAGAAGCCCGAGCTGTACCAGGCTCTGAGGACGGGATGCCCACAATGATGGTCGGGCTGGCCCCACAGCACCATAACAAGCGCGAGGGAAGCTGGGTCCCACGGGGCCTGGGGTTGCAGTCCCAGCCTGGCACGCACGTGTGCAAGTGCCCGAGACCCGACAGGATGAAGGATTGAAGGAAGAGGATAGCAGTGTGACCAGACAGGGCCTCTCTCCCCCTGCCATGTGTATCCTCACTCTATCATGAATAAAGAAAATAAAGGGACCAGCAGGTAGTGTAATGGCTATGTTGCTGAACTCCCATGTAGCCAACCGCAGTTCAAGTCCCCGACCCGGTGGCTTAAACTCACGCCGGGCGCGTGAGCGTGCATGCCCAAGATCCTGAGAGGAGAATGGAGGAGAAGGGATTGCGGCGTGACCATCCCCCGGGGAGTGATTTCTCACTTTCTATCTCTCTGTCTTTCTCTTGTCTTTCTGGCAAACGCATGCGCCCTATAGCAAAAACCTCTCCAAAAAAATTTTTTTAATAAATAAAGAAGAAAAAAAAACAATTACTCTTTTGGTCCAGGGGCAGCATCTCCACAGACACAGACACGTAGAAAACAAACCCCCCTTTTCTCCAGCTGTGGGGAACCCTCCAGGCCGGCTGCGCTCAGCTGGCCAGAGCTGACTTTGCTGAGGGTCCCGTCAGCTGTCAAACCCACTTAAAGGAACCTCAGGCTGTCCTTCCCCTTTGTGGCCAATGGCAGCTGCTTCAAAGTTCTCTGTGTACTTGCAAAGGAAGGCAAATGACACAGCCACCTCATGGCACCACGCAGGGGCAGAGGAGACAGGACTAGGAACGCACCGCTTCCGGAGCCAGCATCCCAGGGAAGGCAGGCAGCGGGTCCAGGGCCCAGCGCTGCCAGGATGGAGAAGTTCCCCTTTGTTTCTCACCCGCCCGTGACCCTACCGTGTTTGGTTTTGTTTGGAACGTTCAAATACAGGAACCTTAGGACTCAGAGCTGGCCCTGACACCAGACCCCAAGAGAGAAGAGAATGACGGTCGTTGTTCGGAATTCATTTCGAATGAGAAACAGACTAATCGTCCCTTTTCTAACCCACACGCAAACTATACACACATGGAAGATAAGACAACCGCGCACTGCTCTGGGGAACACCCACTTTCTGAGCTGCCCAAGAACCTGGAGGTGTGCCTTCCGCAGGGCAGGCGGCATCCCAGTGCCAGGGACTCGGTGGCCAGGGGCAGTCTCACCGGAAGTCGCTTACACAAATGGAACGAGACCCGCGTGCTCCCTTCGATGCGACAGGAAAAGAGGAAGCATCTTCTGTGTCCTTCTCCCAGAAGGCAAAACGGCAGTGGACTCCCGCGCTTAATGGAAAGCCAGCCCCGTCTGTCCGATCGCCAGTGCGTGATGGCACGCCGGGCAGGGGGAGGAGGGCGTGTGCACTCTCGTGGGCTTCAGGCCCAGGAGAGACAAGCGTTCCCTACCTAACGCCAGCAGGGCTCGTGGAAAAGCCGCTCAGCCGTGAGTTGGTCAGTGGGGTCGTCTTGAGAGTTGGTTCTGTTTCCCGTGGCACAAGTTCAGGGATGGTGGGCAGAAAAAGCCATTATTAGCCCGCACCAGGCCCAGTGGCGGAGCACTGGGCTTTCAGCGGGAGAGAGGATGGCGGTGGGCCGAGCAGAGACGGGCACAGGAGGCCTGTTCGTGACTCACTGCAGCCTTTGGTTGACTTTGGGGCATTTCCAGAACGTTGTCTGCACAGCAATTCGGCACAGCTCCTGAGAGCCAGACTCTGGTCCAGAGGCAAGTTCAGATGCTGATAAGAAAATCGTCCCTTTCCCATCAGCCCTTCGCCCTGTTGACTTCCTCTTAACACCGAAGTCTCAAATCCTGATTGAGAAATAACCGCCTGAGACCTCTTTCTCCTGCTTCCGAGCTAAGCAGCGATCTTGACAGCGTTCGGTGGCCAAGGACAGGCTGCCAAGCGGAGTATTAGGTTGGCAGAGTTTACGATACTTAAGAGTGTCCAGTGCCAGCCTTAAGCCAGGAATTGCTGAGCACTGGGTAGAGAATTATCAATTAAGGATTAGGAGGCTGGAGTCGAAGCCACGGCCTTATCCGATGTGGAAAATCCTTCTGCTCTCACTTGCCTTTGAAGCCCGGCCACACGAGCCAAACTATAAACATAGCGCTTCCTGGAGGACATGCCAGGCCACTTCAACTTGAAATCAAGTACTGGCGTGTGCCTTCAAGGTCTTGCAAACGTCCAGCAAGCACCAATCCTTCCAGACTCCTCTGTCACTCTGAGTGGCTCACGAAGACCCAGTGACAGTTAAGTGGCCAGGCTGCCTTTGGTAGATGAGCACCCTGTTTCCCAAGGGGAACCCCAGAAACTGCACACACCAAGACCCTGCATCTACCCCGCCTGCCTCTGATAGGATGCAATTCCTCCTGAGGCGTGTCTACCCAGGGAATGGCCAGTCATCCCACTTCCACACCTGCCCAGCACAAGGTCGCAGCGGTCTTCACGGACCGAGGACAGTCAGGAACCTGCTTTCAACAGGGCGCCTTACCTGAGACACTGTTCTCAAAACGGTGGCCTCTGTCCTCAGTAGGAATACTGTCCCAGACACATTCCCCAACACACGGGGTGGGAGGACAGTACCACACGCCGCTGACGTACCCGAAGGCACCATGAGGACCTGCACGGGGTGAGCTGCCGCCGCAGGGAGAAAACGAAACTTCAGATACTCCACACCCCTCTGTGCTCAGTCTATTTTTTTTTTTTTTTTTGAGAGGTTTTCACTATAGGGCGTGTGCGCTCGCCAGACAGACAGAGAGAGACATAGAGACAGAAAGCGAGAAATCACCCCCCAGGGGGGATAGTCACGCCGCAATCCCTTCTCCTCCATTCTCCTCTCAGGATCTTGGACACGACACGCGCCCGATGTGAGTTTTAAGCCACCGGGTCCGGGACACGAACCGTGGAATCGTGGGAGTCCAGCGACATAGCCATTACGCTAACTGCTGGTTCCCTGTGCTCAGTCTATTAACTGGACCACAGCTGGACCATAAATTATCTCCATGCTATTCCCCTCATCTCAAAGACTTACAAAAAAAAAATTGTATCAGGTTATAGCCAGACTTCCACAGAGTCTATAGAGAATACTTTTATTACACAGGTATCATACACACAGCAATTATTTGGGGGAACATTTACAGGCATGGACTTCAATTCCAAATCTCCACTTCACCCACACACACTGTACTGCACACTCAACTTCGGGTTCAGCCCCCCAAGAGTGAGACGCAAAATTATTGCTTTCTGAAATGAGAGCTTCAATTAAATAGAATCTTCCAAGCCAAGAACCAAGCCCAGTAGCCTCTTAATTCTTAACACCCTGTGTACATTACAAATAAAACCTAAAGACGTGTTCTAGAGTACCATCACCATTAAAAGTTAATATTAAAATCGAATCCCATTTCTCAAAAAGTCGTAAGAAGTGCACCAGTATTTACAAACCCCATTAAATTACTCATAAATAAATCTAAGTCTGTACACGTCGTGCTGCCTCTCAAACACAGAGCCTCCACGGGGACTGCGGATGCCGGCAGCCAAATGCTCCGTGCCCACCCTTTCTTCAAGTTTACTCAAAAAAATCAAGGTCTGAAATAAATATGCAAATAAAGCTTCGGTACCTTAAAGAAACATGTCATTTCAAAGAATCTCCCATTTAAAGAGTTAACTTACAAAGTTAAAAAAAAAAAAAAAAAAAAAAAAAAAAGACGAGGAAAAACGGAGTCATCAGCAGGCTTTGTTTCTACAAGTTTCCTAAAACCAGAAGGCCCCCTTTGAACATGGGGTTTACAGCATGTCGAACACCACTATTAACTAGCTGCTAGGCAGACAGAACCCTTGCATCCCAGGGTCCGATGTCTGATGAAGCTAGATAAATACTTTTTTTCCAGATAAATATTGAGTGGACATGAAAACCAGCCATGACTTTAACACTGAACATGAAAGTTATTGATCCATTGATCTGAAACGTGTCACCTTGCCACTTCGACAGCCAAGCGTGTGCTGTTTGTGTAAAAGGTTCCGAAACTTGTAGCACCACTTTCAGAAAAAGGAAGAATGGGGTTCAAAATAAAATTAGGCAAAACCTTAGTGGACAAAGAGCCAGTACTTGTCATCTCTTGTCATCTGTTCAGACTATTCAGGACAATTAAGGACTCCAGGAGGGAACCCTGAGCTCACCACTGGTCCAAGTCACCGTCGATCCGAAATCAGTGGAGGCCTCTTGGATATCCAGGTTGGTATCGAACTCTTCCCCCAGGAAAGACAGGTTCCCAGTTCTTCCAGGTCAAGGAGAGGTTCGGTCTTTTTCCTTCCCAGACTCTCTGGCCCTTGGTCCGCCCCGGTTTTATTTCCTGTGTTTGTCCATTTTCTCCAGAGCTTTGTTGGACTCGGGGGGACTCTGGTCGCCGGGGTTCAGATAGGACTTGTCTATGACTATCAGGGCCTCTTTGATGTAGTTCTGCACGGCGGACACGGCGGCACAGATGGCCTGGCTGCCGAAGCCATGGGTGATCAGGCTGAAATGTGACAGGCAGTTCTGGATGTTGCTCTCCAAGATAGGCGTGGGCCTGTTGTTCCCGTTGGGTGTTCGGTCTTGATTGAGAAGGTCTGTGAATTCTTTACACACCTGCCTGTGGAGAGTTGATGACTCAGGTAAGCCGTAAATCTTCAACAAATGACCCTGAGGCTGACACCTGGGAGGCCACCAGAATTGTTTGAACCAAGACAAATTCAGACTAATACCAATAGCCAACCTCTGCCTCCCCACCGACTAGCACCAAGCCCTGAACTGAACTCTCTCAAGCCCCGTCTCCTTTCATTTTTATTGAAATTAGAAGAGATAACAGGATTAACCCCAGTCAGATAGCCAAGGTCACCAGGCCTGGTAAAGGCGGTGGGGTCAGGATTCTAATTCAAGAGATTAAAGGAGTTTTCTTTGGTACAAATGGGTTCCAATAAACCAGTTCTGTGAGAACCCAGAGAATTCTGCACCCCCTGAAACGCAGCTGCTTTACATAACCAGCAAGTGCACCGTGATCTCTTTTGCCGTTTCCTGACTTGACTAGTTCTGCTTCATTTACCAGGATCTAAAAATCAACTTACTGTTGGTTTCTATGAGAAATTCTGCAGCTGCGTAAAGCAGTTCTCAACACTTAATTTGCCTAGCTGTCTCCCACAAACTCACCCTCATCTTTACACTGCAAAAACAAAAACGTCTTGTCATCAGGAGGCAGAAGGCACACAGTCTCTCTTTACTGGATGTGACAAAACAAATCGTTCTCAACACGTTTTTGTAAGATATGCAAATACAATAATGAAAGGGTAGCTTAACTATTTTGAGCTGAATAACTCAGCCCGCTCATTACTGAGTAACCCACGGGTCCTACCCTTCCACGTGGTACAAACAGTTAATGCACTTGGCTTTGCCAGAGACTGCCTGGCTGCCTCCTTTTCTACACCCCGATTAATTCCATGAATATTTCTTACTAGGCGTTGGGGACTGTGGGGACTCGCTTCAAGGCCTGGGGCACCCCGCCGTCGGGGCCAGGTCTGGGTACTCACTGCGCTGCCAGCAGCACGTTCTTCCTAGCGGCCATCTCGTTCCGGCCCCCAAGGTGAGGTCTGGTTAAATACTCGGCCACTGGTTTGCTAGGAAACTCAGCTTCACAGACGTAGGCGAAGTCCCGGGCCAGGTGGACGGCTTCTCCTGGAATCACAGGCGATGGCAACGGGTCTCAGGGCGGCTGTGGCCACCACACTGGTACCACCCTGGCAGAGGTTCCGTCCCTCTACCATCAACCGTCTACTCAGCAGTTCCGGGCAAGAGCAGGCAGAACTCCCCTGTACTTAAACAGGTGCTCTAAAGGCCATCCAAGACCATAGGATGCGAGAAAAAATGACCCCAAAGTTTCTCCCGTCCTTGGAAATGCTAACCAGTCCCTCACCCAGGCCCAGAGAATCGGCCTGGTCATGCTCTCTCCATCGTCATCATGAAGAAAGAGGCGGGAACTGCTAAGGAAGATGACTGTCCATCAAAAGCACATTTGTTCCCTCTCTTTAGGAAACCGAGAACTGGCCCCATAGGCTGGTGGTGAAGGGAGAGGATCCCACATGATCGAATCCTGGTCCAGCAGCTTGAAACACATGCAGGGCCACCTGTGCGTATGTGCCCCAAAATCCCAACCAGAAGAGAAATGAATGTAGTGTGACCACATCCCAGGGGAGGCTGCTTTCTCCCTCTCTCCCTCTCTCTAGAGAGCACACATGCCCTCTGGCAACTAAAAATAACTTAATCAATAGAACCATGACAAAATCTTTAACGCAGTCCTTTATTTTGAAAGAGGGTGTGAGGGTGAGCTGGGACCAGCAGATGGTGTAATGGTTACATCACTGGACTCCCATGCAGGGGGACTGTGATTCAAGTCCCAGACTTGGCAGCTTAAAACTCAAGCCGGGCAGGTGCGTGTGTGCATGGGTGCCCAAAAGAGAAGAGAATGGAGAAGGACTGCAGCATGGCCATCCTCCCTGGGAAATGATTTTTTGCTGTCTGTCTCTCCAAGGAGTGCATGTGCCCTATAGCAAAAAATCTCTCTAAATAAATAAAAAAGGATGGCCCATTCCCTAAGGAAGCAGATCTCCAGAATGTTTAAGGAAGAAGGAAGGAAGGGTGTTTCCAACTGCCAGCTTGGAATAGCCATCCGCTGGGCCTAGTTACTGGAGAGGCCGAGGGAGAAAGCACTGGAGCCATCTTCCACTAGAGGTGCTCTTGTTTGGCCCCCGATACAAGACTGGAGAGCTTTCCAAAACCCCAGATGGTGGAGGGGCCCTGGACGTGCTGAATCCAAGCAGGAGCCATTGTTCCAGCACACTCTTATCCCAGCACCCCTGCCTGGCTAGCAAGAAAACCTAGGTTCCGGAACCACCCGATGCCCGCCAATGCTCTGTGCACGCAGAAACGGCCATTCTCCACGCAGGGCAGCTGTTTCCAAGCCGGCAGCCCTTTCTCCCTGCCCTGACCTCCAGAGGCACTCGTGAAAAGGTCGACCAGAGACTCTGCCAAGTTTCTTTAAGCACCACAGCCACCCCATTAGATCAGAGAAATCAAGTGTTCAAAAGACTGTACCACCACAGGGAGACCACTGTGCATGGGCCTCCCCAGCCCGCAGCCAGAGCCCTGCCGCTTGCTGGTTTGCAGGGTGAGGGGGCGGCGAGGCCTCTCAGTGTTCATTTTCCTGTGTGCACTGACAATGTGCTTGTTTTAATCATTTTAATTTTCCCTCATCCCTTTTCAAAGTTGTGTCGCATTCTTGGCTACTTTCCAGGTGTGGGGGGGAGGCTCCCATTTCAGAAACGAAAATGCCACCATCCACTATCGGGACAGAGAAGGGAGGCCCATCTGTGAGCCAGAGGTTCCCTTAATTTTTTCTTTTTTGGGGGGAAGGAAAGAATTGTGAATTGGGTCAGTCTCATTATGCACAAGGGACTCTCTTCACTGACCACGATCCCAAAATTCCACAGCTGCAAAGACCCACCAGCCTACCAATAAGTATTCAGTTTTTAAAGGCTATAATTGGTCAGCTTTATCTTTCAAAAACAGGTCCATTTAATAAGAAATGTCTCAGCATCTTTATGGCATAATTAAATTGGTTCATTTAAACAGGCAATGTCTCAACGTCCCTAAACGTTAGAAAAATCCATTTAACACTGAACTCAGAACAAAACACTTGGACAGCAAGATATTTAAATGTTCATTTTTTTTTCCTAAAAACTTTGTTGGGATTCATTGCAGTGAACTTGGGACAATTCAAATGGCTTTCAGTCCTCTGCTTTTAACTGACTTAACAGTTGTTTTCCAGCTTTGCTTTAAAGTATTAAAGACACAGCACAATTCAAAACACCATAAAACAATAGCAAAAACAAAATCCCACCAACCTTCCACTAAGGACGTCAGGAGAGTCACGTGAGCAGCTTTCCGCCTTCCAGCTGGGAGGTTCAACCCAATCTTGTCCAACTTCTCCCGTAATGACCGGCCTCCGTTTTTGGATTTGGCTCTGAGTAAAAGAAAGTGGATTCTGGCTACTCAAGAAACCACACTTTTAAAATCCCCAAATTCCTAAAATGCTGCTGTCGAAACTGATGTGTGTCCGAGGCTATCCACATTATGCAGGTCGTAATCCAAGCTAATACTGGGAGTCCAATTAATCTTGTAAAATTCAAAAATGGAAAATGTTCCCACCAACAACAACTTTTTCTTTCTTCCTTCCTTGCTTTTTTTCCCCCCAAATCACACAGGACTGGGGGTGGGTCAAATTCTCACTGGGAAAACTGAAGCAGCCCCAGCCCAGGGTGCCTCCCTCCCCTCAATCAGAGGGTGAACTTCCCATACACGGAATACAATTCTAACCAAATCGTTTCTTAGCATTGTTTTAGCACTTCTTTCAACATCTGACACTTTCTAAAAGAGGAGACATGTACTAAAAACTCCCTCTGAGCCAATTAGAATTCAGTGTTGGCTATAGACGTTACACAAATGTTAAAAATACCTCCCTGGTATTAAAGGGAAGAGCTTGGAGCTCCAAGCACTGTGCCCAGACTGTGTTCCCCAAGTACCTTCTGAGAACGCCTCCCAGCAAGGAAGCATTTAAGCACTCCGGCGGTGACAATCGCCTCTGCACTTCGGCCACCGTCACTTTATATTTAGATGTGGAGCTGAGAAGGGACAATCTCCCTGGGACGGAGCAAAAGACCTCGCTGGGGTTCATCACAGCTCCCACCAACTCCTTCTGACAGGGGAGGCTCAGTGGATTCTTAGTCAGTGAAATGGGACCTGTGAAGAGGAGGGGGACAGGCAGCTGAAAGATCTTTGTCACCAACGTCAAGTACTGGACTATAAAGTGCAGGCAGACTTTTTAAAAAGCCACTGTCTTCAAAGCTAACTTGAATCTGAAACTCACAAGGTAACACCCTGGAAAGTTAATTACTAGAGATCAAGCACAGAAAGTTTTCATTTTCTAGCCTCTGCTGGGATCTGCTTCATCAGAATATTTGTTTTCAGAAGAGTGATACTAGGTAAATGGCGGTTTTTTCCTCACTCGGTGAACCCCCCAAAATCACGGGATACATTCGGCTCCTTTGCCAAAGCCCTCAGTGCGACCCATCTCAGGACGTTCAAAAATACGAACTAACCTGTTCTGTTAGAAAGGTTATGGGGAAATTTATTTTGTTTTCCAAAATCTTTTAAAAATCCATTTGCCCAAAGCTATTCAAGCAGCTCAACTTCAAGCAACAGAAATAACTACCTTTCATTTCAGGCTGCTCCCTGGCTCCCAGCGGCCAGACTGGTAATCCTGTCAGTAAGTAACTTAATTTCATGAACCACTCACTCACCAAGTAATCCAATTTTCCAAATCCCCTCCCCACGCCCCCCTCACTTTGGAGAGCCCAGACTGAGGCTGATCCCGCTCCTTTCAGGGCTGCTTATTCCCTGGGCCAAAATGTTTCAAAACTTTTCTTGCAGGTCAGAATTAAGGGCTCCCATATGCCTGTTTGCAATTGGAAATAAAATCACACCAACTCATTCGACAATTAACATTATCACAGAAGTAAGCACTCAACCGAGGGGTGCTATGCGAATGTGGTTTTTGCAAATTATTTCAATCACACTGTTAACTCACTCTGAAAGCCTTTCTCTGTAAACCGCTCTGCAATTCACAGAGGAACATTTCCCAAGAGAACACCATGAAGTAACAAATTCTGAGGTTAAGAGACAGCGCCTAAGAGTCCTAGCCCAGTGGTCCTAGAGAAATCCCCTTTCCTCACTAAAACCTAGCTCGCCCGAGTCCCGAGTTCCGCGCTACCAGCTGGGCCCACATTGATCAACGAACCCCTCCAGCCCTGCCGTTAAATCAGAAACTACACACCAACGGGTAGTGCGTGGCCAGAAAAGGGGAAGAAAACCCGCCCGCCCGCTCGCTCGCTCCATACCTTTGCGAATAACAGTCTGATCGTGCAAGAGGAGGTGCTGGTCGTCGACGTTCTGGGGAGAAAGCACAAAGTACCCAGTAAATGCCAGGCGCCGCGGGGCGGAGGTGGCGTAGGCCCCCCGGCCGGCCGCAGCGGAGCGCCGCTCACCTGCACCTCCTCCATCTGGTGCGCCACGTCGTGGAGCCCCAGGTTTTCGGCCAGGCCCGCGGCGTCCAGGGCGTGCGCGTGGGGCAGCAGCAGGTCCGAGCGGCGGTAGGCATCCCTGCGGGCGCTCACAGCGCCGCCCTCCAGCCCCGAGAGGTGGGGCAGCAGGCCGGCCGGGCGGCCGTGGTGCGAGGGCAGGCCTGCCCCCTCCTGGCTCTGGCGGCCGGGCCAGGCCTGCTGCTGGCTGCCGGTGGGCGCCGGCTGGTGCAAGGGATTGATGGCGGCTGCGTATGCTTCTCCCAGATGCGAGTAGGGGTCGGCCGACTGCGAGTAAGCCAGCTGCTGGTAGGGAGGGGGGAAGTAGGGGGGCGGCTGGTATTCGGCGACGCCGGTGTGGGAGAGGGGCGGCGCGGGGCTGTAGAGGTGCTGCCCGGCGGAGGAGAGGTGGGGGATGCGCGGGTTCCCATTGCTACTCGCGTCGTGGCGATCCTGGGGGAGCAAAACAGAGAGTCCGGTTAGTACGAAACCCCGCTCCAGCGAACGGGCCAGCCACGCACAGCCCAGCGGTGCGGCCCAGGGAGCCCTCCCAGACCGGATTCTCGGCCAGTCCCCGGGTCGGAGGGCACCAGCGGCAACGCGCCCCGGGAGCTTCGTTGTAAAGCGGGAGTCCGCAGAGAAAGCGAAGGTTGGTGAGCGACCTGGGGGAACGAATCCTGAAAGCCCAGCGGCGACGGTCCCGGTGCTCCGGCGCCAGAGGCGCTCAGAGGCTCGTCTGAGGTCCAGGTCGCGGGCCGGGAAGGGCCGGGGCGGGAGCCGGAGCCGAGGCCGAGGCCCGGGGAGCAAGGCTGCACGCGGCGCTCGCGGGGCAGGGCGCGCTCGCTCACCAGCCCGCACATGCTGCAGGCGCGCGGCGGAAGGAGGCGAGGAGGCCGCCCGCGCGGATAATGCGCGCAGCGCGGGATGCGTGCATGTCGCCGCCCCGAGGACCCTCCCTTCCACACCCTCAGGACAAAGCCCTCCGGGGGCGACACACTCCCTGGCAGTGCCCGCCACCCAGAGCCACCGGAGGGACGGGGCTGCCCTCCCTGCGGGTCACGCCCGACCAAAGGGAGTCCAGTAAGTGGGCCCGTCCTGCGCGGGCACAGTCGGTGTTCCTGCCACACATCGGGGCGCCGAAGGAGGACCCCGAAAATTGAGCAACCTTGTCTGCGCACGCCCCCTCGCCCCACGGCTGTCCGACTTAATTCCTAAAGGATGTGTCTCCATCTGTCGGGGGTGGGGGGCGGGTCACCGGGGTAGCGGGGAGCCAGGGGAAACACTGCACTGTCGCCCCCTAGCGGGAGTGCTCGGGCCTGCACGCAAGGGCAGCCCCTCCAAATCCCGGAGGCGCAGAGAGCTCTCGCGTCCGGCAGCCCGGGCTCCCCTCTCCCAGCGCCCGCCGCTGGCGGCTTCTTCCTCTTCCCGCTCGCCGCCTCTCCCTCCCACTCTCCGAAACTCTAGCTCAACCTGTCGGACAGGCTGGAGCACTCGCGAGCGCTTACGGCCCCATCTGGCCTCAGCACCCCCGCCCCCCCAACACGCCCCAGCCCCCACTTCTCTTGAAAGCCAAACTTGTGTTGTTTTCTTGCTTCCCGAGAAGGTAGCGGGGCAGGTGACAAGTCCGCCTTGGGGAAGACTCCGCCAAGGTGTCGCCGGCAGGTAGCCTCGTTGACCCCTTTGGACGGAGACTTCGTGCGTAAAAGCCACGACTAAGGGTTGCAGACCGGCGCTCTTCCAAGAAAACGGGAAGAAGGGCTGTTTGCTTCGCCTGAGACCGACCGGTAAGCGCTGTGGGTGGGATCTGCCTTCCTCGCCCCCAGCCTTGTTCTCGAGGGCTGGGTATTTAGGAAAAGGCCCGACAGAGGAAGGGGCCCCCGAAATGGGCTACGGGGTGTCGGCAGGAGTGGACCCCGACCCACCGCGAGGCGAGGGCCGCTGCGCCCTCGCCCCCGACCGCGGTCCGGTGGCCCCGGTCCCGGACGGCACCCGGCGGGGCGGGGCTGCGCCCGGCGCCCAGCTCACCTCGCAGTCCTCTTCATACTTGACATTATCGGTTATTTTCCACAACATGGCGTCCGGCGTCCCCCAAAACAGCCGCCAGTTAAATCCAGGCTCCCCCCACCCCCCGAGCGGTAAATCCAAAATTGGGGTCACGGTGGCCAGGCGTCTGCCGCCGCCCCCGCCGCGTGCGGGCCTCGCTGTCCGGGTCACTGGACGCGCATCGGCGGCTCTGCGAGCGTGTGCGCTGCGGCCGCGGGTGTAGAAGCCACTGCCGGGAACCGGGGAAGCCGCGCCCGCACTGTGTCCCGCGGATAGCCGGGGGACCCGAGCGCCTTAATGAGAAGGAAATTATCATAACTCCTCCCCGGGGGCCGGCGCGAGGCCCAGCGCGGGGCGGGGCGGCCCCAGCCAGTCCCAGCCCAGCTCCGCCCCGCACCCCGCCTGGCGCGGCGCCGAGCCCAGGCGCGGCCGGGGGCGAGGAGGGGAGTCGGTGGGCGGTTCCTCGCTGACAGCCGAGGACCTGCTAGGCCTGGGTGCCCCTTCGCGCCTCCCGTCTGTCGCCCCCACCGTGCACACACCTGAGGCTGTCGGCGCTGGGGATTGGAATCCGACCCTTCCACCACCCTCCAAAGTCGCATGTCACCGGAAGCTGGGAGACCCCACGGGGGCGGGGGTCCTCAACAGCTGGAGCCCCCTTATCCCCCCCACTAAGACTCAGGGTTGGGGCTGAGTTCTCGCAGCGGAAGCTCCGATCCGCCGCAGAGATGGGGCCATCAGGTCTCCCCGCACGGTGCGGACCGGACCCCCTGGGGGCTCCCTCTGGGGAGTCTGCCCCACGCGCCCAAGAAGCAGCGGGCCGTTTGACTGGCCCCGAGGTCGGGCACAACTGCGTCTCGCCGCTGTCGCCCGAAGCTGCCTTTCGGAAGGCTGACCGAGGCCGGGGGCTCCCAGTGCCCAGAGCCAGCCCTGCGGCCCAGCCTGGCCGAGCACCGCCCGCGGCAGGCCAGGCACGCAGACGCTGACAGGAGGTGCCGGGCGGGGTAAGACCGCGCGCCAGGGGTCGGGTGGGGTGGGGAGTTGGGGGGCATTGGAGGTGGGCACAGGCTTCTACAGGTGTAGAAAGAAATCAAAACCTCCATCCACATAAAACTGCCTCCCTCCCTCACGTTTATTTGCAACTCAGTTTTGAAAGCAGCCTGTGGTGTTAATTTTCTTTTAATTAAACGAAATTTATCAGCCCTGTTCCTATAATTGACTTGTCTATTGCGAGGGGAACGTCGGTAACTTTCGAGGGCGAATTTTGTTGGGACGTCCCAACTGCCTCTGCAGTCTGGATCTAAATATCCTGAAGGTTTTAGAGAAAATGATTATGGCAATTTGATTCCGAATCAAATTGTGCAATAATCAATACTTATCAGTACACTGCCTGCGATCTGGAGTGGGCTCTGCTCCCCCGCCCACCGAATCACGTATCACTGCCTTCCTCGGGCTTGTACTTAGTGTTTCTTTAAACCCGTATGGGCCTACAATAAGGACTAAAATAAAAATAGGTGTTCTGAAGTAAAACGTCCCTCCTCGCCTTCGAAAGCTGCCAGATCGGAGGTGATTTTCCCACAGATGCGGAACAAAGCCTGGAAGTCCACCCACTAGGACTCTGGGGTCCTAGCACGTGAGTGGGGCGTTGCAGTGAGAACGACGGAGACAGTGCATTTAGGAGACACGCGACCCTGACGCCTCACCTCGCTTTCAAAACACACGGGCCTGGGGGAAAATAACCGCAGAAGCCGTGCCCGCGGCGGGGACTGGGAGGCACCTGCGCAAAGCATCTCTCGGACCCGGGCGCCGCCCGCACACCGGAGCCCGGAGAAGCTCGGGGTCCCAGGATCTCGCGAGAGGGAGTCTCCGGCGCCTCCTTGGGGCGCTCCAGACTCCCTGACCCGTGACGCTGGGCTCTGTTCCACTCCCCGCCTTCTAGCTGGGGTTTTACTCCAAGACCGGGTGCGGCTTGAACAAGGCTCTTGGGTGCAGACTTTACCGGCGTGGCTGGGGTAGGCTGGGAGTGCAAAGGTGCTCACCCCCACCCGGCCCAGACTCTGCCTTCCCGCAGCGGCGCTCGCTGAAGCCGCCGGGAGCAGCCGCGATTCCTCCCCCTACCGCGGGGGCGAAGGGAACCGAGGAAGCCGGGGTCCGCGCGCCGCCGCTCGGGAAGCCCCGAGGACTGCGAGGCTCCGGAACCGCAAGGCAAAGGCCGTTCATTTCCGAGAGTGCGCCCTGGAGCCCGCGCTGGAAATAGAGCGCAACCCGCGCGCCCTCGGTGGCGAAGGCGGCTCAATAAATCCTCTTTTCTGCAGAGACCCTGCCCAGATCCCCACGCCCTTGGTTTCGGGGTCAGAATCCAGGCACGCGAGAGCCCGGATCGCGGTGCCGGAAGCCTCAGCCCTTCCTCGAGCTCAGTCTTTTCTCCACTGAGAACCGGGAACCGAAGGCTGCTGCGCCCAGCACAGACCTGTTTCCAGAGCCCCCGCCCCTCGCGCACGGGAAGCAGCAGGACTCGTGGCCGCGCGCCCCGGCAGCCAGCGTCTGGAAAGGGCGCCCCCACGCCTGACTCAGGACCGCCTGCTAGTATCCTGGGGGCCAGCCTCACCAGACCTCGGAGTAGGGATACGGACGAGGTGTCGGGGGCTCCCTCTGCCGCCCCCTAGGGACCCTGCACTCTTGCACACTCTAGAAACGCTGGGCCCACGCCCCCGACCGCTCCGCAACCTCGGGATCCAAGAAACTACCGACAGGAGGCGACCAGCTGTCTGCAAGGACGACAGCGCCCCGACTACGTGCCACCTCCGAAGAGGTGCCTCTGAAAACAAGGCCCGCGGCCCCAGGCGGGAGTCCTCCGCAGTCGCCGCCCCCAATCCGAACCCGGGCTGAAGACGCCAGCCAGGCGGGTAGAGCTGGATCGGGACAGACCTGAGACGCCTTTGCCCGCCCTAGGGAAGGGGCTCCCTAGCAGCAGGTGACGGCCCCCGAGCGCTGTCGCGGGCGCCGCCCCACGTGTCTGTCTCGCCCGGGGACAGTTTGAGCTCCCGAGGAACTTCAATAAGCTGCGGGCCAGCGGGCGAGGCGGGGCGGAGAAGCCGGAGCCTGCAGCAAATCCGGAAGGAGGGCTCCGCTCACGCCCCGCCCTCCCTCGGCGGCTCCGCACCCCCACGACAGACACTTGTCAGCAAGCACCCAGAACTAAGTCCACGGAGGCGCACGCCTTGGGACGCCAGGACATCAGTTCACAGCCACTCCAAAATCCTAGTTAAATTAAAAACGGCAGGTTCTGTCGCCGGCACGCACGTCGATGCGGTGGTCTCCGTCCAACCCGAGTCTGTGCGGCCCGCCTCCCTGCGCACAGCGCCAGGCAGCGTGCTGCGAGCGGCTCCCAGACTCGAGCTCTGCCTCGCAAAAAATCTCCCACTTACAGATGCGCGGTGAGGCGCCGAGCTGAGGGGGCTGGAGCTTCCCAGGGGGCCTGGGTCCGTCTCTGTCCCGGGTCTAGTCCAGGCGCTCACGTGCACGACTCTAGCCAAACACCGTCCCCGTGGGCCCAGTCTCTACCTCGACCACCATCTGCACCACAGCAGGCAAAGTGAATTTTCACTCGTCCAACCACCTTGAAGCCGCAACGTTGCCTAAATTCAAGGCGACCTTCAGAGTGGCTCCAAGAGATTCCTTAGAGACATGCCCCGCTCTCGCCGCCCTACCCCCAGGGACCTCGGCCTGCCCGAGGCCACGCACTCTACACTCTCGGACGCCGAAAGGTGGCTGCCTGCCGAGCGCCTGTCACCTCCCCACTAACATCCCCAGGCCCACCTGCGCGCCACCTAACTGCTCCGAGCGCAGACGGTACAAATGCGGGACCCCGGTGTCCCCGGAGGCCTTCTCCGCTGGCTGTCCCAGGTCACCATACCCTCCAGGCCAACCAAGCCCGGCGGCATTAACTCACTTATCTTCGTCACCGCCAGGCGAGGAGGAGGCCCGCCGTGGCCAGGCGTTGGGGCGCAGACTCGGTGTGCTGCGCGGGTACTTGGCCAGAGAGGCCGGCGGGGGCGACCGGCCCACCCGGCGGCCCTCCTCGCCCTCCGCCGCCAGCCTGCAGCCCTGCTCGCCTCCCCGCCGGTCGCTGGAAGCGCCCGTGCCCTCCACGCAAACACCCGCTTCTCACCCTTCGGAAGTGAAAATTCATGCTGCCAACGCTTCCACCTGGAGAGTCGGGAATTTTAAGAGTTGGAGCAAAGTGGGAAAAGAGCTCCCCAAGGGCCTAGCCGTGTGCCGTAAATACTGCTCGGAGCGTTTATTTAATTAACGGAGGGGGAGGGGGAACGAGTCGCAGCCGAAACAAGCTATCGCGATTGGAAGGCAAACCCAGAAGGTGCTTGTCACTCCTCTCGGCCCTCCTCCCCCTGGAAACTGGAAACTCGCTCTTCGCAAAGGGTCTTCCCGGCGTTTGAGATGATCCGTAGGTGTGGCACCGCTGGCTGTGGCGGAGGGCTCCTTCGTTAGGAATTATTTGAAATGCAGTCTATGTCCTGGGGGCAAAAGACCATATTTTATTTATTTATTCTCCCAAACCAGAACTCTTAACATTGTCTGGAATTCGTAGCCGTCGTTTCTAGCGACCATCGATCTTCAGGCATCTCGCAGGTTTCCTGGTCTAGTTAAAACGTAAAGAGGGGCAGTGGGCTCTCTTCGAGAGAGAAGGAGGTTTAGGAAAGAGGCAAAGTTAAACCTGGGTTTTAAAAACATGTCCAGGAAAACAGACCTCTTAAGGGAGACTGGAAGCAGAAATCAACGCCATTGCTAACTGCAGCATAAATGTAACCACCACGACCCTCCATGATCACCAGGCCATGCAGGAGGAGAAAACAGACTTACACAGGAGCGTTTTTCGTCGTCCCTGCTGGTTTTCCCACAAAACCTGTCCAGACATCCCGAACAGCTGCTTTCCTGCAGAGGGGAGTTGAAAACTTATCCAAGAATCCTCCACACTTGCCTTGAAAACCGAAGCAGCAGGAAAATGGAAGGCTACAACCCTACCTGCTGGTAACTTCTCCCAGAGCTCCTCTGCCTTGTAGCTTTCAAAAGAATGCTTTTTTTTAAATGAGCCTAGACATTTTTATGATAGAGCCGTCTACAGAATCTATGTAGATTTTCTTACGTTGCATTAAGAACACTCAGCATAGTTAGAGCTTTAGAAAAAGGGTTTAAACATTAGTTCCTAGACACTTCTTGGGGCAAAGTATAGGTAGATAAAATGCAGAGGAGAATTAATCTTAGTTGGAAACGTAGCTAGGATTTTGATGACTAATATGATTGGATCTTAGGAGTAGCACGTGCCACGCAGGACAGTCCCCATGGGAAAAGCTGAAAGGACAACATTGTAGACCCAGGCAATAGGATGGGGGTGGGAGCTAAAAGTAATTTTTAACTCTTCTGGTTGCTTTTTTTTTTTTTTCTTGTGTCTTGTTATAGTTGTGTTTCAAAATGAACATACTCGTCGCTGTTAACATCCTGGTTTTATTCATCTAGAAAGGAAGAGGGTTTTTTGCCCACTGTTTTAAGTCTCATAAGCCAGTCTGCAGTAACTTCAGTTCACACCCTCGTCTTCCTCACGTGGCACACCAACGTTGGCGTCTCTGGACCGGGTGCCAACCTCCCGAGTCCTGCATGTAAGAACTTATTTCGGCGGGGCTGCCAGCCCCAAATCAACAACATTTAAAAAGCCAAAACTGTCACCATGGCAACCTCGGGATCCACAAGGGAACCCTAACAACAAAAATCCACACCAAATTCAAACCAGCACCTACCTAAAAGAAAGAAGAAAATGTTAATTCTTTCGACGCACTCTCTACTAGAAAATAAATACTGATCTCTAAACTCTTTTTATTTTTTAAAGAATTATTTATTTATGTGGCTGGCAGGTGGCGTGGTGGTTAAGGGCGCTGGACTCCCACATGGCCAACCGTGGTTCAAGTCTCGGACCTGGCGGCTTGCTTTCTCACTTCCCCCTTCTCTCTCTCTCTGTCCCTATCTGTACAAATTTAAATAAATAAATGAAGTTCAATTAAATAATTTTTAGAAGAATTTTTTTTTAATTTAACCAGAGAGATAGAGAGAAGGAAAGTAAGAAAGCTAGCTGCCAGGTCCAGAACTCGAACCGTGGTCAGCCATGTGGGAGTCCAGCACCTCAAACACCATGCTATCTGCCAGCCCCTCCAAACTCTTTTTAATATCAAGCATGCCAACCAAAAAACCTCAGAGAAGACTAATCTAATTTATTTTTTTATAATATAATAAAATATACTCCCCCCACACTGAACAAAATCTGTAGCTTCTAAAACCAAGAATTGTAAATGGCTTAAGCCAATATTTCCTTTCACAAGAAATTTAATATGCTCAAAGATTCATGACACAGCCCTCGCCTAATTTATCCTAAGAGAGAATAATACATTTGCATATTGGTGAAAGATACCCCAGCACTGTGTAAGTAGACCCGTTAGGACCGTGTCCAAGTTTATTTATTTGCCAGTTGGGAAGTTGTCAACCATCAGAAACCCAAACTTAGCACACAGCAGTGGTTCTCTAAGGAGCCAGACCAGGGGCCCCCACCTGGGAGCTGGTTAGCACTCAAGTCTCAGGTCTCTCCTGGAACCCCACGGAATCAGAATCTCTGTGTAGACTCCAGCCTCCTGGCGAGTCAGGTGCAGGCTGGCATCTGAGACCCCCTGGCATAAATGACTCCGAGGAGACTAAGCATTGAAGGTGCTTCGCCCCTTGGACGTGAGGCTCTGAAACTGTGTACGGTGAATCCAATCTGCGTGTCCCAAAACCACAACTGCATAAGATAGAGGCTTCTCCTGCGGTCCAGGTTTGGTAAATCCTTTTTGTATTGAAAGGATTTTCTTTAATCTTATCACAAATTGGCCTTTCAAGCAACCAGTTTACCCTACTCAAAACCATGCATTTAGACCTTTTATTTTTTTAAGTTTTTCATTCATGTACAAAATAGATGATAAAATTTCTAGAATTCATATGGACGTGGGAGAAAGGAGGTGACAGGGAAGCCGATCTTATTAATCAAACATGATTTTGAAGAAAGAAGTGATTGCTTCTTCTCGGTATGGCTCCCTCCTTTCTCCTCCCATCTCCCACTCCTACCTGTAAGATTAGGTTATAAATCCAGTTTTAAATTTGACCTGGAAGAACACTGTGGCCACCAGAAGACTCCCTCAGCCCCATCCCACTCAAAACAGCAAGTCCTCCATTTTCTTCTTCTTCAGGACTCCCATCTCAGACAAGTCAAAACAGTCCTCAGGGAACCAGCAGATGGCATAATAGTTATGTTGCTGGACTCCCACGTAGTCAGCTGAGGTTCGAGTCCCATACCTGGTGGCTTAGAACTCATGCCAGACGCATGTGCATGCGTGTCCAGAATCCCAGGAGGAAAATAGAGAAGGGATTGTGGCATGGCTATCCTTCTTGGGGGGTGATTTCTCGCTTTCTGTCTCTCTGTCTCTTCAGTGAGTGCATGTGCCCTATAGCAAAAATCTCTCTTAAAAACAAACAAACAAACAAACAAAAACCTTCAGGCTTCCTCATACCTGAACCAGCCCAGCCCCCCTATGATTCTCATGGACCCCAGGGAGGATGGGCTTCTCATAGACCAGTAATGGGACGGTACCAGGGAGGAATTAGGGTGAGGCAGGAAATCTAAGAACACACCCAAACAGTCATCAAAACATTGCGAAGTAATATTTTAAATTTAATTTTAGAAAGCAAAATTGGGGACATCAGATGGTGTGGAGGTTAAGACACTGGACTCCTACATGGCCGACCACAGTTCGAGGACCTTGCTTTCTCACCCCCCCCCCGTCTCTCTCTGATCAAATTAGATAATAATAATAATAATAATAATAATAATTAATAAAAATTAAATAAGATAATCCTTAAACAAGAAAGAAAGAGAACCAAAATTAAGGGTTGGCCTCAGGACAGTGGTCAAGTGCTACACATGAGAAATGATTTCCATGGCTTCACTGGCTTGAGAAGTGCCCAGGTGTGTGTGCATGCATGCCCAGAACCTGACAGGAAGGAAAAATGGAGGAAAAAGGCTCGCGGTGTGACTACATTCCATGGGAGGTGGTTCTCACTCTCGGGCAAGCATACATGCTTGGCAATTAAAATACTAACAGTAATAATAATGCAAGGGGCCAGACGGTAGTGCAGTGGTGAAACGGGCCTCCCGTGAGGCTGACTGCCACAGGAAGATTTCGGGTTTGAGTCTGGAGACCCCGAGAAGGTTGGGCACACGCATGCCCATGATCCTGAATGCTTCAGAACAAAAGGAATGCAGTGGCCGGTTCTGTGACCTAGTGCTTACAGGAGCCAGATCCCCCATGGCCAGCCGCCTGATGTGAATCCTGGCCCCAGTGGCCTGAAAAACACCAGGCACATGCGCACACCTGCCCCAAATCCCAGTGGGCTGGAGAAATGGGGAAGAGATTGAGGCGTGACCACACCACTTTTGGGGGTGCTTTCTCCCTCTCCCTCTGGCAAATTAGAACACACACACACGGAATCCTACGTTTTCTCTATTCCCAGTCGGCACCATATCCTTTAGAAGATGTAACGAATGTCACATGAAATGCACCCTATGACACACGACGACTCCCTGATGGCCGCGTGGTCACGCGCTGTCCCTCCCACAGCTGGCTTCCCGCTGCTGGCCAGCAAGGCCGGCCTTGCAGGGGCCCCGTCCGCGCAGACTCCGGCCTCTCCTTCCTGCAGTCCTCTTTCTCTTTCTCAGGTTCTCTCGTCCCAAGGAGGCCAGGCAGCCTCAGGGCTCATGCCCACAATTCGGGGCTGGCTGGAGCTGGGGGTACATGACAGACCCTACCAGGGGTGCGTTCTGTCTCTCTCTGCATCTCTCACTCATGGAGAAAATAAACGTGTCAAACATTGACTTTGTATGTTGAGGCCTTGCTTAACTCATCAACTGCAGTAGTTTTTTGGTAAATTCTTTAGGGTTTTCCACATAGTGGTTTCCATCCTTCTTTTCTCATCTGCATGGCTTTTCCTGCCTTCTCATGCTGCCTCGGGCCTGGCCCTGGGAGAGCTCCCAGGTGGTCGCATGAGCGTCCAGGTGGCCGCGTGAGCACCAAGGTGGCCACATGAGCTCCCAGGTGGCCCCGTGAGCGCCGAGGTGGCCACGTGAGTGCCCAGGTGGCCCCGTGAGCTCCCAGGTGGCCGCGTGAGCACCCAGGTGGCCCTGTGAGCGCCCAGGTGGCCGCGTGAGCTCCCAGGTGGCCGCGTGAGCTCCCAGGTGGCCCCGTGAGCTCCCAGGTGGCCCCGTGAGCATCCAGGTGGTTAGCTCACAGTCTCCTCCAGTGTCTTCTGGCGGCCTCCTCGAGTCCTCTGCGTGCAGCTTCACGCGCGTGTTCCTCAGGGTCTCCAGGGGAGCAGAGAAACAGGACATGTTGGTATCGTGAGCTTCATTAGGAGGGGCTGGCTCACATGATGCTGGTGGCTGAGAAACCCCAACCTCCTGGAGCCCCTGGAGAGCTGACAGCGTGAGTGCCACCCTGGAAGCCAGCAGGTTCAAACCCAAGAAGAGCCTATGGGCTGGGGAGCCTGGAGTTTGGAAGGTTCTAAATGACACGCTAGAGGAGAATGGGGGCGTAGAGGGGCAGCGATCATGAGGCCGAGCCCCCCGGGTGTTCACGGAGCCAGGCAGTGCCACAATTCCTGCTTGCTGATCTCATTCAATCCTCCTGACACCCTGGGAGATGGGAATGGGGTCTCGCCCATTTCCCCTAGGGAAGTTAGCACTCAGAGAGACTGCCGAAGACCCCAGGCCAAATCTCCCATCGATCCGGGGCTTGGCACTAGCCACCATGCCCTCCTGCTCACCCAAGGGAAGCAAAGGTCTCTTGGATGCAGAATGTGGGGTTCATCCTCACCCCCATTTCATCAGTGAACGGCCCATCTCCTAGCACCCATAGGCACAGAACGGGCCCCGTGGAAAAGGCAGCCATGAGGAGACTGAGGCTCGGAGAGGTGAGAAGGGAGGTGGGAGCCTTGATCAAGGTCAGAGGCAGAAACGTCCCGGATTCAGCTGGACCGGTGCTGCTGGCCCACGCACGCCCACAGCTGGGTGCGCTGACCCTAGTCCCATCCCTCTTCTTCCTCACTTCCAATACCCGACCTCCCTGTGCCTTGGTTTCCACACGTATAGGACACGCATGACCTTCGCCACCTCACAGGACTGAGGAAGAGAGGTAGGAAGGGCGATGGTGAAGCCCTTGGTGGGTGCGGAGAATGGGGCCCTGACCTCCCTGAGGGCCCATCCGTGCTGTGACCAGGTCAGCATTCTCTGTGGCATGAGCTCCTGAGAGGACCTGACCAATAGGTCCCCTCTTGCGAGGCCGGGTCACAGGTGTCACCTTCTTGGACTGGTCTTCCCGGACCTCCCAGGCTCAGGCAGGCCCTCTGCCCCGGAATTCCCTCTCGCCCTGTCATCCACTCTGCTTCACTGCTCCATGGATATTTCGGCCTCATGCTGGGGAGCTGAGTAATGGAGGCCACACCCTGTCCTCGGGGGGCTTTTCATGGTCAGTGGGACAGACCTGGGCAGATGACAGGACTCACCCCCATTACAGGAGGGATGCTCTGGAGGGTACGGAGGCCCGGCCGGCCCAGGGTGAGACCCGCTGCGGAGGAGGTAGAAATCCCGAGGGTTTTGAGGACAAAGTAATTCCTTGGAGGAAGCGGCTGGGCGGGAAGAACAGGCCCTAGGGCCTCCAGGCCCACTCAGAGCACTGCAGGTGGAGCCAGGGCCTGGCCACCCCACAAGCATGTCCTCTGTTATCTGTGGTGCTTAACAAAGCAGATCTGAGAGCGTGTTTGGTAAATAAGATGCTTTCTTAAGCTGCATGGGTGGTTTCCTGGTCACACAGCAAATGAACTCTGAGCCCTGTGGGCGCCAGGTCTGGCTGGGACATGGTGGGATCCAAAAGCAGCAAAGCCCCTGATTTATTATTATTTTTTTATAGAGAGATCCTTGCTATAGGACCCGTGAGCTCGCCAGAGAGACAGAAAGCGAGAAATCACCCCCCAGGGGATGGCCACACCACAAATCCCTTTTCTTCCAGTCTCTTCTTGGGAATTTGGGCATGCACGCACACGTACCCAGCATGAATTTTAAGCTGCCGGGTCCAAGGGACCAGAATTTAAACCACAGTCGACTACTTGAGAGTCCAGCAACATAACCACCTCGCCATCTGCTGGTCCCAGCCCCTGATCTCACAGTTTAAGGGGGAGAGGGAAGGACAGACACAAAGCCACCATCAAATACCCACGAAGAGGCTGGACAGGGGAGAACGACAGGGGCCCCCGTGTCTCAGAGGGGTGGGGGACCTCCCTGGGAAGAAGGCTCTCTCACGCACACTGGGGGACCCCAGGCACTCGAAGGGTTAGGACTTGCACTCCAGGCCCAAGCTGGTGGTTAAAGTGGGGAAAGCTCACACTTGCCAAACCACTTGCTTGAAGACCAAATAATTGCTGTGCTTGATGAGACACCTTTTTATTTTATTTTATTTTATTTTATTTTATTTTATTTTATTTTATTTTATTTTATATTTTGAGAGATTTTTGCTATAGGGCATCTGTGCTCACCAGAGAGACAGAAAGCAAGAAATCACCCCCAGGGGGAACAGTCACACTGCAATCCCTTCTCCTCCATTCTCCTCTCGTGATTTTGGGCATGTACATACATGTGTCCAGCGTGAGTTTCAAGCTTCCGGGTTTGGGACTCGAACCATGGTCAGCCATGTGGGAGTCCAGCACCATATTCTGGTCCCTGAGACACCTTTGAACATAGCCTGTGACCCAAGCAAAAGCCACACACAGGCCGTGTAGGCCCTGGGGGCTGTGAGGACCTGGGAACCCCATGCCGCAGAGTGCGCTGAATCACGCCCTCCCATCCTGGTGGGCCCCGCGGGAGCTGCTGGGTCAGGAGGGTGTACTCCACGGGCACACGCCGAAGGGCAGGTGCGGCGGCGCTGGTCAGAGGGGGTGGCTGCTGCTCCGTCTGGCTTCTCCAGTGTGCCAGGGTTCTTGTGAGCACCCCACGGTGCCCAGGAGAGCATGGGTCCTCGCAGTCCGCTGCAGCGACGTTCGTGTTCACGAGGAGGAACTTCCTAGTATCTCCCGGTGACCACGATAAGATCTTCTTATTAAGAAGGTCTTCTGTCTACCATTTCACATGAACCGACCGGCTTGGCCATTCTTCCGCATTCCCGCCTACGGCGAGGGACAGCTTCTCGCTACTTACTCACCACCTGCATTTCTCCTCCAGGGGTCTTTGCTCACGTCGCCACGACACTATCTTCACCTGTCTTGTTTCAAGCATTGTCACACAATTCACTTTTTAGGTTTGGGTCTTACACCCACATGGGATTCTGGAATGTATATCTACACGTGTTCGGGGTTGAGGAGGAAGCTTCAGTGAACAGACATCAGTCAATGGCCATGATGGATTTATTTAGGAATAGCATTATAAATGTCCCCAGTAGCACTTGCAGGGTGCCCAGTTGCACTTTTTAAAAAATCTCCCACTAGATCAGCCGGATTCCAGGATGTGGTCCTGGTCTTTCTGGACGCTTCTCTGCCCGATCAGTTGAGGCTGTTTCTAGGCCAGTCCCGATGGACAGAGAAAGCTTGCTGTCCCTTCCCCTTCGTGTCCTAGCCTCATCCTCCACAAGAGCTTTAGTGTTTATTGGATTTTTCTTCAACCCCAGCCCTACACTCTTCCCTCCTCCACCATAAAAAAAAAAAAGAAAGAAAGAAAGAAAAAGAAAAAGGAGGAAAAAAGATCTTGCTTCACATCTGAGTGGAATGCCTCTGACGGTAGGTACACGTTGAGATATCCGAGATCGTTATCCTAGAAAGGCTGAGATTAGGTCTCTGTGAGGGCTAGAAGGGACTTAAAAAGCCAGCTCCTTGGCTGGAGCCCTCGGGGTAAAAAAATAAAATTCCAGAGGGGTGACCTGGAGGATGGCCACAAGGGCATAGAGTCCTCCAATGACTCACCCAGAGTGCTGGCCTGGGGCTCCTTCCGGGTTCTCTGGCTCAGGGCAGGGGTGTTGGGCCCTGCTCCCAGCCCCCATGTGAGGTGGAAGCAGCGCCCAGGTAGGGTGCGACTCATTTTCGGTTATTGTTTATACCAGTGTCTTTCCTCAGAGGAACTCTGCTAGGAATAGGAATTAGTTATTCGATTTTTAAAAAATACCCGATCCACATATTGATTACTGTTAGGAATTTTCATTTTATTGCCTGAAAAACGGCAGCAGGTTTCACTTAACAGATATTCACCATCCGCGGACTGTCTTCCTGTGTGTATGTGGAGGTGGGTTGATGGTGCCCAGCTCTCGGCCTAGGAAAAGGGTATGGTGCTTAGCCCACCTCTGGAGCAGACGCAGGACCGTGCAGCTGGAGGGGAGCCGGCCCGGGGAGCAGGTGCGCTTGCACGGCTTGCTGGGGGCGGCCTCAGCCCACAGGATAACAAGCTCAGCTCGCCATCGCTCCCCTATTCCTGGTCTGTCTCTTCCACTGGAAGGGTGTCTGGGAGCGGCGAGGCCCTGCTTTGTCACCAGGGCCAGGATGAAGCCTGCTGCGTGGAGGCTCTCAATGTTCATGGGAGGACAAGAAGGAGGGGCCACTACCAGCCAGCAAGATCCAGACCTCAGGACGAACGTGGGCTCAGCTGGCATGGCCCAGGTGTTCTGGGCAGCTCTGAGGCTGACCTCGATTTTCCATACTCGCTGCCTTCAGCAAACTGGTGGTCCTGTTTCAGTGAGCCTGGGGAACAGGCCTTAGGTTTTGAATTTCTTTTCTTTCCTTCTTTTTAAATTTTTATTTATTTATCCATTCATCTCTTGTGATTTTTCAAGCCACCAAGTCCAGGACTCGAACTGTCGTCAGTCATGTGGGAATTCAGCTCCTTAACCACCACTTGTAACAAGCCCCATCCAGGGGTGGCCTTTGAACACAGCCCTTAGAGACATCCACTTACAATGGCTTACAGCACGTGCCAACTTTTAAAAGCTTTTCAGATCGTCCAGGGCGAGGGCTGGGTCGCTGTACAATTCTACTCTGGGATGTATTTGAAATGTCCTGTAATAATAATAATAATAAATAAAATGAAAATAAGATGTGATGCTGACTTTGAAGAGAGAAGCGGCTGTTTAACTGGAGCAGAAGTAGCACCAAGCAGACAATAGCGTCAGTGTGATTCTAACTAACATCATTGTCATTGAAAGGACCAGGCCAGCTGTGGTGTCCGCGCACCGCGCCCTGCGGGGGGTCTGAGACCCAGAGGCCTTCGCTGGTGGGCTGTCTTTTCCTCCCCCCTCCCTTTCTTTTTTCTTTTTCGTCCTTTGGTAGGGAGGATGCTTAGATTTTTCTCTCCCGCAGCCACACCCAAGGCACTGCCCCAAACTTTACTGCAGAACACCCGAGCTATTAACATTTTCTCTTAACAACAATATTTACTCACAAAGGAACCATTAGGCTCTAAGGAAGCTGTTTACAGTGGCTACCTGAAACGGGGTGGAGGGGTGAGGACGCCTGCGTTTTCTAGTTTTTAACTTTCTGTTCGCTTTTGATTTTAATCTATTTGTTACATAACCTAGTAACATGCAAGTATACTATATGCTGGCTACAAAACGCTCTTAAAATACATGTTAATGTACAGTGAAGGGACACAGACATGTCTGTCCACCTCCCTCGCTTTTTCCCAGACGGAAACGTATTCCTGCGGCCAGCACGTTATCCCTCTCAGCTTTCCTCCCAGGTGCAGTTCCTGCAAGGAGGAAGACCTGCCTGGCCTCTCCCCAGGAGCAATTATGATTAAGAGGGTGGGTAGGGGCCAGCAGATGGCGTAGTAGTAATGGGGCTCACATGGCCAATGGCGGTTCAAGTCCCAGACCTGGCAGCTTGAAAATGATGCTGGGTGCATGTGCATGTGTGCCCAAAATCCCAGGAGGAGAATGGAGGACAAGGGATAGCAGCATGGCCATCCCCCCAGGGGCGATTCTCACTTTCCCTCTCACTGTCTCTCCACCAAGCGCTTATGGCAGAAACCAGAACAAAAATAAAATAAAATAAAATAAAATAAAATAAAATAAAATAATTAAAATTTCAAAAAGAAGAAGCTGGGTAAGCATCCTCACAGCCCTTTTCCTGTATACTCGAGTACACACCTCTGCATATAGCTTTTATAAAGAAGGTCCTACTCTTGGCCATTTTTCATAAACCTGCCACCTAGCAATCTTCTTGGCCATTCTTTTACATTATTGTCTAAACCTATATCTCATTTTTTTCTTTTCTTCTTTCTTTTTTCTTTTTCTTCTTTTGAGAGAGATTTTTGCTATAGGGCATGTGCACTCGCCAAAGAGACAGAGAGACAGAAAGCAAGAAATCAGCCCTCGGGGGGGGGGCTGGCCACACCACAGTCCCTTCTCCTCCATTCTCCTCTCAGGACTTTGGGCATGCAAGCACATGCGCCTGGGGTGAGTTTTAAGCCACTGGGTCCAGGACTCGAACTGTAGTTGACTACGTGGGAGTCCAGAGACATAACCATTACGCTATCTGCTGTTTCTCATTTTTTTCTTTATAAGCTTCCCTACCCTAAGCTTTATTGAGGCACAAAGGACAAGGAAGATGTCAGGTATTTACGGTGTACTATGCGATGCTTCATTGCATGCAGACATTGAGAAATGATGAAGCCAAGTCGACCACCCTATCGGTTTTCTCACATACTGACCACTTTTCTGTGGTGAGGACGTTAGGGGCTGCTTGATTAGCAATGGTCAAGTATGGCATTGCTAACTGTGCATGCCCCGGGTGGTACAGCAGCTCCCAGACCCCGCCCATCCTGTCTACCCTTGTACCATGTGACCAGCAACTCCCCATTTCTCTGTATCTTATTTTTTTTAACATCTGCAGAATAGTCCACCTTAGAGAATGTAAATTGATTAGTAACTACAAACTGTGGGATCAGCAGATGTTGTAATGGTTATGTCGCTGGACTCCCACATAGTCATCCATGGTTCAAGTTCCAGACTCGGTGGCTTAAAACCCACACTGGGGGACCAGCAGTTAGCATAATGGCTATGTCACTGAACTCCCATGTAGCCGACCTTAGTTCGAGTCCTGGACTTAAGCTCACGCTGGGCGCAAGTGCATGCATGCCCAAAATCCCAAGAGGATAATAGAGGAGAAGGGATTGCGGCATGGCCATCCTCCCTGGGGGGTGATTTTTCATTTCCTATCTCTCTGTCTCTCTGGTGAGCGCATGTGCCCTATAGCAAAAACCTCTCTCCAAAAAAAAAAAAAAAAAAAAAAAACCCACTCACACCGGGCACCTGTGTGTGTGTGCCCAAAATCCCGAGAGGAGAATGGAGAAGCGATTGTAGCGTGGCCATCCCCTCTGGGGGTGATTTCTGTGTTTGTCTCTGTAGAACGCATGCACCCTATAGCAAAAAAAATCTCTGTTAAAAAAAAAAAAGTACATGGGAACCAGCAGTTGGTGTAATGGCTATGTCACTGGACTCCCACGTTGTCGACCGCGGTTTGAGTCCTGGACCTGGTGGCTTAAACTCACGCTGGGCATGGGTGCGTGCGTGCCCAAGATCCCGAGAAGAGAATGGAGGAGAAGGGATTGTGACGTGGCCATCCCCCCTGGGGGTGATTTCTCCCTTTCTGTCTCTCTGTTTTTCTGGTAAGCGCACACGCCCTATAGCAAAAACCTCTCTCTAGGAAAAAAAAAAAAGTACAAACTGTAATTTTCTCCTGTCCATTATTCTAGTAACTGAGAAAATAATCTAGAAGAATCTAGGACTCTCAATTCCCAGGTAGCAGGGATTCTACGAGACACCTAATCTTCAGGGGTGGTGAGGAGGGGAAAGCTCTGAGCCTGGACAGCTGGGCCAGGAGACAGGTGGCCACACAGCATGGCACACAGGCTGTATCCGAGAGGGCCCCGTGCACAGGAGAGCCGTGTCTCCTCTCCTAGCCACCTGACTGTGAAGACAGACCGAAGCAGGCCAGAACTGTGTTACTCACCGGAAGCAGGTCACGGGAGTGCAGGACTGTCCCTGCACAGGTGATCGGTGGAAACAGGTGTGCTACTGGGATGCAGGCCACCCTGCTGGAATTTTGAGCATCCGTATGGATTCTCAGAGACAGTGCTGGTCAGGAGGAAAAGGCCCTCTGGCGTGGAAAAAGCCCTCTGGCGCGTCCTAAGCCTTCCCTAGGCATCCATCAGGTGGGAGTCAGGCTAGAAGGGTTTGCTCTCAACCCACATATCCTCTGAGCACCTGCTGGGGGCCGCCATGGTCACGGGCATACAGCACTGAGCAAGGCAGCGCTGGGCTAGTGAGGGGACAGAGGCAGCACTAGAGAGAGCCAGAGACGGCAGGGGCCTGTTCCAGGGCAGGATCAGGGCATCCTCCTGGGCGGCTGGACTCCAAGTGTCACCCACGTGCAGCAGCAGGACAAGCAGTGGCTCAGGACTTCCCTTCTCACATTTGTAAAGAAATTGCAATCCCAGCTCTTCCTTTGTTTGTTTCATTTCAGAGACAGTGACTCCCTAGGCTGCCCAGGGTGCCCTAGAACTCACGACCTTCCTGCCTCAGCTTCCAAAGTAACTGGGTTTACCGATACACGCCACCAGGCCAGCTACAGCCCACCCGATTGCTAGTCCCAGAGGAGCACCATTTCCAGTGATGAGGGCTGGAAAATGACTGTGACCTTCTCACTGCTGGGGTGTCCCCAGGCTGGACCTGGCTCCCTGCCAAATCCTGGTGCCCAGCTGGGCTCCTGCTCCCTAGTCCTGCTGCAAACCCTGACCCAGAGCTTCATCCCTGGCAAAGGCCACCGGCGGTGGGAAATTAAACTGTGTCGCTTCAACAGTGTTTTTATCATAAATGTGACTCCTTCCCACGGTAACACGAAGTTTATTAAGTGATCTGGTGGTACAAGGACAATCTGCACACCAAACTTCATGGCAGAGAACACAGCGTCCGTACCCCGCCCTGTACGTGGTGTGTGAAAAATGGTGAAAGGTGCCACCTTGCCTCAGCAGAGAAAGAACAGATTACTCGGGAAGTGACTTAAGGAACATTTTTTTTTTTTGGAGAGGTTTTTGCTATAGGGCGTGTGCGCTCTCCAGAAAGACAAAGAGAGACAGAAAGCTTCTCCCCGAGGAGCTGCCTAACCCTCAGCGGGACCTGAGTGCACGGGGCTGCATTTACTCCCCACTTGGCAGACGTGTAACTGGGCAGAAAAGCATCGGCCAGCATGCCTGGGCAGTGGGACTCCAGAGGATCCCCAGTGAGGGGTCGGGGGAGCAGAGGCTGGCCAGGACCCAGTGGCTCCTGGGTGAGTGACGGAACATGCGGGGCCTAGTGGATCACAAGGGGCAGCTCTAGCCCGGGAAGGCGCCTCCGTCACGTTCTCCCCAACCTGCTGGGAACCGGCCACTTACCCTCCTCGGCGTTCTTCCCAGACTCTAGAACAGAGCAGTTCCCCAGCCCCCAACAGCATGGGCACCACTTGGGAGTAACATTAGAAAGGCAAATGACCATCCTGCCCCAGAACTCCAGGGTCAGAAACTGGCGGTGGACCCCTCCATGCCCCGGGACACTCGGCAGCTCGGTGGAGCGTCCTGTCTCAGATGTGGGCTGCGCAGCCGCTGCTCCATGGTGCCCACGTAACTCAGGCTCCTATTGCCTGTCACGTCCTGAGATGGGCCAGCACCAGGTGCTCAACAGATACCATGAGTTACTATAAACAAACAGGCCCTGAACGGCCACCACGTGCCAGGGTCTCTGATGGAGGGTCCCTGCACCGCACACCTGCAGGTGTGGTCCAATGAGGGGGACCGGTAAGGAGAAGCCCACCCAGGAGCTCGCCTCCGACAGCAGCCCGGGCTGAGCGCAGCTGGAGTGCAGGGAACACGGGCCTGGATGGGGAGTGAGGAAGTGGGGAGTGAGGGTGAGGCTTGTAGTTTCTGCTGGTCTTCAAGGCTTTTGCTAATGTATTTGGACTCACTGATTTTTTTTAAGAATTACTTTATTTCACTTTATTGATTGATTTATTCATTTGTTCATTTCAATTTGACCAGAGAGAGGGAGAGAGAGAGAGAGAGAGAGAGAGAGAGAGAGAGAGAGAGAGAAAGTAAGCTGCCAGGTCTAGGACTCGAACTGCAGTTGACCATGTGGGAATCCAGTGCCCCCAGTCACCATGCCACCTGCCAGCCCTGTTTTTTTTTTAAAAGAATTATGGATTCACTGATTTTTTTTTAAATGATAAAAACAGGGCATATGGGCAAACACTGGAAATAGACTTCTCTATCCCCCAAGCCGTTCACCTCCAAATTTTTATATTATTATTATTTTAATTTTGAAGTATTATATTAAGAGTTAATGTGCAGGGCCAGGAGATGGCTTGGTGGTTACGTCACTGGATTCCCACATTGCTGACTGTGGTTCGAGTCCCAGACTCGGTGGCTTGAAACACACAAGGTGCCAAGTGCGTGCCCAAGATCCCAGGAGAATGGAGGAGAAGGGATTGTGATGTGGCCATCCCCCCCCCACCCCCGGGGGGGTGATTTTTCACTTTCCCTCTCACTATCTCTGTGTCTCTCTCCCTCTGGCAACAGCATACACCCCAAGGTGAAAATCTCTAAAAAAATGAGTTGATTTAGAAAAAAAAAAACCCAAAAAAACAAACTGGTTCCACTTAGTCCAGCACCCCCATGGCTGGGCCTTACTAGAAGCTGAGTTTGTTCAGCTTCGTCCCCCAAGGGTGCTTAGTAGTGGTGCTTTCTGGACTTAAGTATCAGAAAGTTAAAAATGGCCTTCTTTGGAATTTCAAAGAACAGTCCCCAGGTTTTGAGTGGCCCTGAGCCCACCTGACATCCCTGTCATCTGAGCCCACCCGTGCCCTCCCTGAGATCTGGCACCTCCCAGGAGTGCCCGATCTCCAGGCTCACCTGCTATAGCGGCTTCCTCGTAGTGCCCAGAAGTGCCACCCCCGACTCACGTCCACACGCCTTCTCCCGCATCCTGCAACCGGGGCCCCCTGTTTTTCTCTGTGCTTTTTTGCACGTAGCTCAAAGTTTCCCTCCGTGGGTCCTCGGCTTTTGAGAATCTCATGTGGTGGCCATCCCTTGGGTGAAAGGCAGAGAAGCGTGGACCACACAGGCCTGGCAGAGAGGGGGAGGAGCCGGCAGGGGCTTTGGCGACTTCAGTAACTACTGGTCTTTATTTATTTATTTACTTATTTATTTATTTTTAAATTTGCTGCAGGGTGTGTGTACTTGCCAGAGAGGGAGAGGAGGGGAGTGAGAACACCTCCCTTGGAGCACGGCACACTGCGGTTCCCTCTCCCCTCTCTCTCCTTTGGGGATTATGGGCTTGCGTGCACACGTGCCTGGTGTGTTTTCTGAGCTCGGGGGTCTGGGACTGGAACCGCGCAGTCAGCTGTGTGAGATCTAGCCACCTTAACCACCACACCAGCTGCCCAGATGGCAAATTTCATGTTATGTAAATTTTGCTTCAACTTAGTAAAGGGTTATCCCTGTAATAGCACTGACTTCAAATTAAACACCTTAAAAGAGGAATTTCTGGGACCAGCAGTTGGTGTAATGGATATGTCACTGGACTCCCATGTAGTCGACCATGGTTTGAGTCCCAGAGCCAGTGGCTTAAATTCACGCTGAATGCATGTGCGTGCATGCCCAAGATCCCGAGAGGAGAACAGAGGAGAAGGGACTGAGGCGTGGCCATCCCCCCGGGGAGTAATTTCTCGCTTTCTGTCTCTCTGTCTCTCTCTGTCTTTCTGACAAGTGCACTTGCCCTATAGCAAAAACCTCTCCAAAAACTAAAAAATAAAAGAGGAATTTCCTCCACAGGAAATAAAGGACAAAAATATGATGGAAGGAAGAAGGGCACCATGAAGGCCCTTTACATGTGGGGGCTGGGCGCCCCCAGCTGTGGGAAGGGCTGAGCCCGGGAGCTCAGAGAACCACAGCACAACCCCTGGTCTCACTGCGTGTGAAGATGCTTCCTCTGCGGTTCCTGGGGGCAGAGACCGGGCAGCCCTTCCCTTCACTGCTCTTTCCTTCTGCTGCCTCTCCATTCAGCTTCACTCTCTCTATAGATATAGAAATAGATATCATTCATATGCTAATATAATACATATAGTAAGAAATATATAATACATACGTTAATATATAATACATATACTAGTACATTAAAATATATAATACATATATTAACACAAGAAATAGAATACATATTAATATTAATCAATACAATACATATATTAATATAAGTATGTGACACACATATTAATATATAAATATACAATAAATTAATACATAATACATTTATTAATGTAATATGCATATTAACCATACACATATTAATATATTAATGTATTCATATATAATGTATATATTAATCTATGTATTAACAACAAATATACATAATACATATAATAATCATTTTAGATGTATATATTCTCATATATATGTATCTATTAATATTATCTCATACATATCTGATATCTCATATATAATATCTAAATACTAATCTACGTATTATATACATTCGATGTTGTAGTATTAGTCTTGTCCTTGGGGCTAAAGAATAAGGTGTTATTTTGTAAATGTCCTCGATTAATGTCATTTGGGGATAAAATGTGGAGCCACACCTGCCATTCATCAGCGCCCACTGAGCTGTCTGCTTTTCTTTTCCTAGCCACAGATCATTTTATGTTTTGATAAAAAATTGGAATAATCAGTATTATTGCACAAAGGACTTATGCAAATGGGCGAGTTGAAACGTTAGCTAGAGAGCGAAATGCTCAGCCCAACCTCATCCCACCTCCCAAAACCGAGGTCTGAGCTGAGGTTCTCACAGCAGGAGGAGCAAGGTCTGGCTGCAGACTGGCATGAGGGCGCCCCTCTGGCTGGGGCCAGCGATTTCCGACTTCCAGGAGCGTCTGAGTGGCCCTGCCCCTTCAGCTGGAGATGAGGATGCCCCAGACAGTGCCTGAGCCCACGCCAAGGCACGGGTCCCCCTTCCTTCCCCTGCTTTTCCACACTGCCCTGACACTCAGCGCCCGGCCCAGGGACCTGCACCAGGTCAAAGCGACCCACGGCTGTCAGACCACATCCTGCCCGGAGCTGTTCAAGCGCACAGACCCTGGGGTTCAAGCCCTGTTCATCCTCACTAGGAAGTTTCCAACCTCCCTGTGCCACGCAAAGAGCGCTGTCTGCCAAGCCCTCAGTGGGTGGGGAGAGTGGGGCCCTGGCCTTCGCGAGGGCCCATCTGTGGCATGTCCAGGTCCATGTTCTCCGTGACACAGGCTCCTGTCGGGGAGGGCCATGAAGAGAAGGGCTGCCCCAGCTCTGTCCGCAGCAATCACAGGGGAAGCATTTCCGATGTGTGGCAGGACCAGGGGTGCGCGGTGAGGCCCTGAGCTCCCGGGCTCAGCTCGGGGAGGAGGAGACCCAGGACTTCCCACAGCTGGGGTCGCTCCTGTCCCTTTCGGCGATGTAGAGTCACAGGTATCACCACCTCGGATTGGCCTTCCAGGTCACCCCGGCTTACGCAGCCATCCTCTGCACGACTCTCTCCTGGTTTCCTGTTTTTAACATTTATTTATTTGTTTGTTTGTTTATTTATTTATTTATTTTAATTTGACCAGAGAGAGACAGGGAGAGGAAAAATTGGAAAGGAAGCCACCAGGTCCGAGACTCAAACTGCAGTCAGCCACGTGGGAGTCCAGCACCTTAACCACCACGCCACCTGCCAGCCCCCAGGTGCCTGTTTTGCAGTCCCTGGCTCCAAGGTAGTTAGTGAGCAGGAAACCTGTGCCTCGCGCTGTGCCAGGCTTCAGGGATGAGGCGGTGAGAGCAGAGATGGAGGGCCTGCCCTCCCGAGCTTCCCTCCCCTGACCTGTCAGTCAGTTCAGCTTTTTAACTGACCTAATAAATCAGTAAGTCAAATACAGAGCGTGAGAAGATGCCAGAGAGGATGGGGCAGGCTAGAGCGTCCAGCGCCAGAGCCAGGCACGTCCACAATGCCCTGCGTTATCAGAGTTCATCCATATTTGTTCTGGATTGTCCGTTGGTCCTGGTCTGCACGTCCCCACTCCCCACGGCAAGAGAAGAGCCCCAGGAGGGGGTCTGGTCCCATAGTTCCGACTGCAGCCCTCAGGTTCTCCACGGCCGAACCTCATGCATAGAATTGCAGGGGAAACCGCACCCTCTAGCAGATCTGGGGGAAAAATGCATACGAAAGTGGAAAAATCGAGAAGTGGCTCACTTCCTCCCAGAAGACTGTCATTCATACAGCTGACAGTATTTTGCCCATTTCTTTCTTTCTTTTTTTTTTTTTTTTTTAAAGAATAATTGTATTTATTATTATTATTACTTTCTTCAGTTCATCAGAGAGAGACAGAGAGGGAAAGTGAGAAAACAAGCCTCCAGGTGGGACTCAACCTACAGTTGGCCACGTGGGAGTCTAGCACCTTAACCACCATGCCGCTTGCTGGCCCCTTGCCCATTTTTCAAAGCTCCCAAATTTACTTCAACCTTAAAGAGAATTGAAAAAGACAGATGGGGCCAGCTAGTGGTGTAGTGGTTCAGGTGACGGGATACCATTTGGCTGTCTCCATGGTTGGAGTCCCAGACCCGGCACCTTGAAAAACAAACCGGGTATGTGTGCGTGTGTGTCTAAAATATGGAGGGGGGAGAAATGAAGGAGAAGGGGACTGGGGTGTAACCTCCCACCGGCCTCCCTCTCCCTCTAGCAAATGCACATGCCCTCTGGCAAATTAAAAAAAGGAAAAGAAAAAACAATACAAGCAGACCGTGGAAATAATGATAGGTGTCCGGATTTCAGGGAAGGTGGTGACCTGGATAAGGATGGATCTGGCTGAGGCCCCAGTCCAAGTTCGTTATTACTGTGTTAATATTTTTGTTTTCCAAGGTACCAGGAAGCCAAACAATGATTACAATGCTACGAGCACGGGTTTTATAGGGAAAGGGCCAGAGCCACTGGTCTATATAACTAACCCCGACTGAAGGGGGTGGCGTTATACTCCCCAGCTCACGGGTGCCGGGCAGGAGGACCCCAAGGAAACCCCGCACAGCTCCCGCTGTCCAGTGCTGCTCAACCTGGGCGGGCAGGATGGAGGGCCATGTGCCCTGCACAGCTGGAGGAGGGGCGGCACGCGTCCAGAGGGTCGAGACCAGGCTGCTGCCAACCACCCCACAGTGCCCCTCACAGAACCCAGGGCCGCGGATGACTCGGCCCCAGAAGTCAGCAGTGCCCAGGCCCAGAGAGCCTGATTCCCAGCTGAGCTGGGGTTTCAGACCTGGCGGGGTTGAAATTTTCATTTACTTCTCCTGCTGCCGAAATCTGGAAAAGCAATCTAACCTGACCAGGGAAGCAGTGAGATTTTTTGTGTTGTTTTTACAGTCCCAATTTTTTTTTTAAAGAATTATTTTTATTTAACTTTATTTATTGTTTTTCATTTGACCAGAGAGGGACAGGGTAAGAGAAGGAAAAGTGAGAAAGCAAGCCACCAGGTCTGGGACTCGAACTGCCGGTCAACCATGTGGGAGTCAGTGCCCTTAAGCACTATGCCACCTGCCAGTCCCCCAAGTTCTTTTCATGTATGTTTCACACCTGCTGGGCCACGAATTCCTAGGGACCCGGTTCCGGCCGCTCAGGCTCCTTCCACTGGTTCTCACAGAGCGAGCTCCGGTGGTACGGCTGCTGGCGCGTCCCTCGAGCCCAGGCCGTTCTCTTTGGCTTCTTTCTTTTTCTGTCATTTCCTTCACACCTTCCAGGAAGCGCCTTTGCTGGTCGTGTTTAATATGCTCGGCACTCACATTTGTTCTCTTGGCAAGGAGCTTTTTTCTTTTTTTAAAGAATTATTTAATTTGAAATTTATTACCATTATTATTTTTTAAAATTTGCCACAGGGCACTCACCAGAGAGACAGAGAAAGAGAGAGGGAAAGTGAGAACGCAAGCTGCCCAGTGCAGTCAACCACGTGGGAGTCCAGTGCCTAAAACACCACACAACCTGCTCCCCGAAGAATCTTTGTTTTTAGAGAGAGATTTTTTGCTATAAGGTGCGTATGCTCACAAGAGAGACAGAGAGAGAGAAAGCAAGAAATAATCCCCCAGGAAGGTGGCCACACCGCAATCCCTTTTCTGCCATTCTCCTCTCAGGATTTTGGGCATGCATGTGTACACGCCTGGTGTTTTGAGTTCCCGGGTCCAGGATGCGAACCATGGTCAGCTACATGGGAGTCAGCGACTTAACCACTATGCCACCCGCTGTCCCCTTGGCAAGAATCTTGCCTTAGTTTGCTTAGGACAATGCCAACAGCATGCTGGGTGATGTGGTGGACTCTCCCAGTGTTGCCATGGTAACGTTGGTAGGGGTGATCCTGGTCCTTTGTGAACTGTACCCATTCCCTTGCTGTCTACAATGTCACCTTTCTTGTAGACTGGCATGTATGTCACCAAAGGAATGACTCCATGTTTTCTAAAAGTCCTGGAGGACACACAGCAGGGCCTCTCCTTCCCCTGAGTGTCCTGTCCCTCCTTTTGGAGCCATTAACACCAGCGTCTGCTTACAATGGGATTGGCTGGGTCTGCAGCCAAAGCTGAAGGTTGTTTCCTTTGTTCAAATTTATGTAATTCTCTGTGTGTTTTCTAAAATGCCCTGAGTAACATCTAAATACAATCTTTTCCTTTTTTTAAAGACCAAAGAGATTCAAGTACTTTGCAATTCTAGGCCCTCTGACTGGGTAATCACAGAGGGCCTCTATTTGCATAGTAATGTGGGCATCTGCTTTGTTCTCCCACACCAGGTCCTTGTAACCATTTTCAGCTCTTTTTTATTTGACACGGGAGAGGAGAGGTATTCCATTGTATGCGTAGACCTGTGAATGGGGCAGCAGCCCCTCCCCACTGGAAGGACCCTAGGCCATTCCTGTTTTTCCTGCTTTCCCGGAGATCGGGCATCTGTGCATACCTGCTGGTCCCGTGCTTCTGACGGTGAGGTCCAGGAATAGAAGCTGCTGAGTCATGAGGCCCGCACAGATGTCAGGTCTGGAGTTTTGCTGCCGGGGCCCTGCGGTACCTTCATCTACACACATGCATACATATGAGCTGGTCTCCTGGAAGGAGAGCCCTGGAGGTAAGACCAAGCATTCCTGGATGGAATCATACTGGTTAGGGGAGACTGTTTCATCAGAGCCAAGATCCTATCTGATTGGATGGAAATAGGTTTGTGAGCGCCAAGCCGGAAAACGCCCTGGTTACCGGGACCTCTGGGGTCAGGCCTCAGCAAGCACATGACCATACTGAGAGCCCCACGCGGGCCTGCTCCCTCTTCCGGTGTCTGGCCCATGCAGAAGGCGAGGGTTATCCCCCTGACAGTGGCAACTTGAGGACCTCGAGATCTTGAAGACCTGCAGGGAGCAGGGTCCTGGCAGGTGACAGTGATGAAGGCGCTGCGGCAGGTGCTGTTACCGAGTAAGCCCTGCTGACTGAAGCACTGGGGCCTCACAAGTCCGGAGTTGGCTCTCAGAAAAGCAATGCAGCTGAGGGTACTGTCAGGCTCTTTCCAGAACACTCGCCAGGCGGTAGGCTAAGCTTTGTCATGAGTCCCAGGACACAGCATCCCCCTGCCCACTCACACACACGAGGCACTACCATATAGTCGTGAACACGGCAGCCCTGGTCTGGCTCCCAGAAGGCTCAGAGTCCAAGAGGGGGCCATGTTTACCTGGAAATGCACAGATACAGAGTTGCCAAGTCTGGCATCGTGCTGGGGCGGGGGACTGCTCTTAGGCGGAAGCGGCAGCGCTCGCTTGGCTTCTGCCCGGCTTCTGTGTGGAAGTGGACGCCGCCTGCTCAGCAGTGCAGCCTGGAGCAGGTCCCCTCGCCTCCCTGGTCTGTTCCCTTCCACCTGCAGAGGAAGAATGGTGACTACAGTTTCACTGACACGCCACTGGGCCGGGGCATTGCTCATCTAAAGATGGACACTTTGGGGGCAGCCCCATAGCCTAGTACCTAAGGGAAACCAGATCCCACATGTCTGACCATGGTTCAAGTCCTGGCTCTGGGGGCTTGAAGTACATACTAGGCGTGCGTGTGCATGTGTGTGTGTGTGTGTGTGTGCACGAGTGTCTCAAATCCTGACAGGATGGAGAAGAGGAGAAGGAATTGCAGTGTGACCACACCCCAGCGGGTGCTCTCTCTCCCTCTCTGTCTCTCTCTAGCAGTACATGTGTCCTCTGACAGGTACAGAAAGGGACACCTTTGAAACCAATGAAGGACACTGTTAGTCATGGTTCCAGGCCAGGCATGAGCCAGGCTACTGCAGGCAAACGGGAGGGCTGTGTGCCCCTACGCGTGTGGGCCCCGGCGTGCACCCAGCTGGCTGTGCACCCTTTGCCCTCGGCGTGGGAGGGGAAGAGGCCAGAGTGAGGCCCAGCGGGATGGAGGCCATTCTGAAATCAAGGCCGGCTTCTAAGGAAAGCCATCAGCCCAAGAGCTGAGCCACTGGGAGGCCTGTTTGAGGAAGGGTCAGATGAGAAAGCAGGCATGGGTATTTGAAGGAATCGGGATAATGACTCAGGGGAAAGCCGTGGACTCTGAATGCAGTGAGGAAGGATTCGCACCTGTTTGTGTCTTAGAACTCAATGCTGAGACCGTGCTGAGCTTTCTGAGACAGTGTGAGGATGTCTGCTGACCGTCTCCCTGAAACCGGTAACAGAAATAACCTCCCTCCTCTCCAGCTTCCCGCTCCGGTTTCACTGGCTGCAAGCAGCAGCGGCCGGAGGTGGTTGGCAGTAACTGAGGGGGTGAGATGAGAAATGGAGCCTCCCCCGGAGAACTTACTGCCCATCTTCACCCGGCTAGTAGGTGACAAAGCCAGGGTTTTATCCAGGACTAGCCAGCATCCCAGAGAAGACTGATGACACTCCGAGATTAGGTGGCAAGGCCTGCGTTCCTGCGTTCCAGGGTAGTGGCGGCTGCTGAATGTATGTAACTGCCTGGACTGCAGAAGTTCTCCAAGGATGGACTCGTCAGGGTAATTAGTGAAGACTAAACCACCTCGATTCCTGCAGTAAGCAATACTGGGATCCGGCAAGAGCCACTTAGCTGCTTGTCCAAGAAATACCAGCTCTGGAAGATAAGAGCGTCCATCAGCTTTCTCTTCAAGCCCCGCCTCCCCAGGCCCCCCCATTCCAGAAACCGCCCAATCCCAGTTTCCTGCCTGGGAGACCCACTTCACAATCACAGGCCAGGGCTCTACAGCCCTGTAAATACCATCCCCTAATTTCTCCAAGAGGAATCTGTTGACATGGTGATCTTCTTTACTAAGCTGTAGTTGGGCTAATAAACCTCGTTTTGCTCGATTAACAGGTTTTTCTGGTGAGATTAAGCCCGTGGAATTAAGTCTATGAAGGCATCTGAAAATGCTCGTTATTATTCTACAAAATGGAAATAGCCAAACGCGGTAATAACGGCCCCAAACGCGTCCCCCTGCAGCCCTCGGGTCCTCAGCCTTAGGCAACAAAAGGGGTCGCACAGGTGAGTCAGAGTCTCAAGAGCAGATCATTCTGGACTGTCTGGTGGGCCCGGTGTGATTGCAGGGGCCCTGGCAGAGGGAGCCAGGAAGGCCAGTGAAGACGAGGACAGGAAGAGATCTGAGGCTGAGGGCTCAACAGGAGGAAGGCACCAAGAACAGAGGACAAGGACCGCCTCGAGAGTGGGAGGCCGGGCGATGGATCCCCCACCCCAGCCTCCAGAAGGAACAGTCTACAAACCATTTCAGACTCTGACTTCTGAAACTGAAGAATAAACCTTTGTCGTTTAAGGTGAGGACTGAGATCAGCAGATGACCAGCAATGGCGCATTGCTGGACTTCCACATGGTCAACTGCAATTCGAGTCCCAGACCCCGGGGCTTAAAACACAGTGGGTGCGTGTGCATGCACGCTCAAAGTCCTGAGAGGAGACTTACCCTGGGGGGGTGATTTCTCACTTCCTGTCTCTTTGTCCCTCTGGCAAGCACCCACGCCCTATAGCAAAAATCTCTCTAAAAAAATAAATAAAAAGTGAGGAATACATACATGTGTAGTCAAAAAGAATTTTTAAAGGTTTTCTTTTTCTTTTATTTATTTATTTATTTATTTATTTATTTATTTATTTATTTTTGCTATAGGGTGCATGAATTCACCAGGGAGAGGGGAGGGAAAGTGAGAAGTCACCCCCTCAGGGGGGATGGCCACACTGCAGTCCCTTCTCCTTCACTGTCTTCTTCGGGTTTTGGGCGCACGCGCACGCGCACACACACATACACACACTCAATGTGATTTTCCTTTTTTTTTTTTTAAAGAATTATATATTAAATTTTATTTCTTCTTCTTTTCAATTTGACCAAAGAAAGAGAGAGGGTAAGAAAGCAAGCCACTAGGTCCAGGACTTGAACCATGGTCAGCTATGTGGAAGTCCAGCGCCTTAGCCACCACGCTACCTGCTGATCCCAGTCAAATATATATATATATATATATATATTGCCAGAGGTACCAGCTAGGCTCTTGCTCCCTGGCCTTACTTACAGCGCCAACCCACACCTCTGCCCCCGGGGATGGTGGGAAAGGAGCAGGGAATTACTACGCCTCCTTTCAGTGTTGTCCAACACTTCTGAAATAATAATTCTTGTTTGTAACATTATTCTGTTTATTTATTTTTTCTTTTTTTGGAGAGGTTTTTGCTATAGGGCACATCCGCTCACCAGAAAGACAGAGAGAGACAGAGAGATAGAAAGCGAGAAATCACCCCCCAGGGGGGATGGCCACGCCGCAATCCCTTCTCCTCCATTCTCCTCTCGGGATCTTGGGCACGCACGCACACGCGCCTGGCGTGAGTTTTAAGCCACTGGGTCCGGGACGCGAGCCACGGTCGACTACATGGGAGTCCAGCGACATAGCCATTACGCTAACTGCTGTTTCCCCCTCCCCCGATCCTTAGAGTACTCTTCAGCTAGGTCAGCCCAGGGGTGGGGGGCAGGTGCTCTGGTTGGGGTCGTTCTCCTGTGCTGTAGGGACTGGATCACTTGGTCGGTTTTGAGAGCTGGCTTCCCGTTTCCAGCACTAATTACTGGAGACAGACCTGCCCCTTTTCATCGAGTTCAGGTGACAGATCTTTGTTTTAAATATGAGCTTCGGTGGTTTGAATGGGTACTCTGCTGGAAAGCTGATTTCCATTCTGAAGGCCCCTTGTCATAGGGAGGGCTGTCAGGAACAACACGCCCTTGCTCAGTCAGTAAATCAGCTTCCTCAACCTGGACGTTATGGAAGGAAGTTCTTCATTCCACGTTTGCGGGTTTCTTCAAGCTCCTTCATCAGCCACCTGCTGGCCACCATCTTGGATCTGGTGCTGCTCATTCATCAGATATCGATGCAGCCCTACTACGTGTCAAATGCTTGGTGGACAAATAGTGCATCAAGGCCCTGTTTGGGTACTGTCTCTCTCTTACTCAAGATTTAAAAAAAAAGGTAAAGCAGCGCGGCCCGCGTGTGAGTCCCGGCGGCTTTGGGCGTCCTTGGGATCTTTTGCCGCCGCGGCTCATGGCAGGGCCGGTGAAGGGCAGAGGGGCCGGAGCCCTACTTGCTCCGGGCCTTGCCGCGGGAGCCTGGCCAACTTAAACCGAATCCCGGCTCCAGGAAACCGGAGAGACGACCGAGAGGTCGGAGAAGAGGTAGAAAGTGTGGCAGAGGCCATGAACCCGGCCTCGGCTGGGCTTCGAGGGAGGCCAGACTCCATTTTATATCCGCATTCCAAAATATGGGTTTAATGAAGAACATGACTGCAGTATCTCAATTTGGGCTGATAAAGCGAAAGTTAATATTGTACAGTTGGCTTCAGAGCTAGCCATCGCTGGGTTACCACAGCCTTCTACGATCCGAGAAGCCTGGAAATTCTAAAGCCTGTTGCGGGCTTTGAGTCCTAAGAAGAGAGCTCCCTGAGAGCACCAGGCATGCGAATACCCATGACGCAGGACTGGCTAAGGCTTGGGAGTGCTCAAGCTCATGTTAATTATAGGCCATAGGGGCTGGACCTGGTGCTGCGGTGGTAGCAGTGATGGGCTGAAAGGCTGATGCGTGTGGGAAAGTTGCGGGTTTGAGTCCAGAGAGCTCCCTGAGAGCACCAGGCATGCGATGATACCCATGACGCAGGACTGGCTAAGGCTTGGGAGGGTCACAGCATCAAGGCCCTGTTTGGGTACTGTCTCTCTCTTACTCAAGAAAAAAAAAAAAAAAAAAAGCTTTAAAAAAGGAGAACAAGCTATAGCCACCCTCCAACTCTAGTGTTCTTGGGACCAGCAGATAGTGTAATGGTTATGCTGCTAGACTCCCACATGGCCAACTGTGGTTCGAGTCCCTAGACCTGGAGGCTTGAAACTCACGCTGGACATGTGTGTATATATGTGCCCAAAATTCCAGGAGGAGAATGGAGGAGAGGAATTGTGGCGTGGCCACCCCCCTGGGGGGTGATTTCTCACTTTCTGTCTTTCTGGCAAGCACACACACCCTATAGCAAAAATTCCTCTAAAAAAATACTAGTGTTTCTAAAGCCACAGTAATGATGCTAATAATTTGAATGAAAAAAATTAACGAAGGATGGCTAGTTGATTACCTATCTAGTTACTTAGTCAGTCATTTAGACATATATTTACCTAGTTAGTTGGTTAATTAGCTAGTAAGTTATCTAGCTATTTAGTGCTTTAGTCAATTAGTTGTTTATTAATATTTAGTTAATTATAGACTCTCTCCAATATGGTCTTGATGCCAAAATCCACTCCCAATCCAGCCCCATGGGCTTCTACGGTTGGTTGGTTGGTTGGTTGGTTGGTTGGTTGGCTGGCTAGTTGCTTAGGTAGTTATTTAGTTTGTTGGTTTTTTAGTTAAGTACCTAGTTGGTGGCTCAACTAGCTACTTAGCTGGTTGATTAGCTAGTTTGTTAGTTAGCTAGTTAGTTGGTTAGGTAGTGAACTAATTTGTTAGTTGTCTAGTTATCCTGATAACTAGCTACTTAGCTACTAATTAGTAAGCTAGTTGGTTGTATTGTCAGTTATTTATTTACCATTAAGTTAATAGCTAGCTAGTTAGTTGGTTAGTTTGCCAGGTAGCTAGTTATTTAGTTAGCTAGATAATTGGCTAGCTAGCTAATTCTTTTGTTAATCAGTTATTTAGTTAATTATTCATTTAGCTATTGCTTTCATGATCTATTTAGCTAGCTAGTAAGTTAGCTGGCTAGTTATTTAGTTCTTTAGCAAGTTACTCAGTAGGTTGGTTATTTAGTTAGTTGCTTACTTAGTTATTTACTTCTTTAGTTGTAGACAGGCTAGTTGTAGACTTTCCGACCGGGTCTGGGTGCCGCAGGACGCTCCCAGTCCAGCCACATAGAAGACAAGGGAGCCTCTGGCTGGCAGTGCCGTGCCCGTGCAGCCAGGAAGACCAGCGAGTGATACGGATGTGGTGGGTGACCTCGACATGAGCAAGCTGGGGGGGGGGGGGGGCGGAGAAGGGCACGGCACCAGGAAATGGGGAGAGGGCGTGAGGCACGTTCGTCTCTGAGGGAGAGCCCGAGGGCTGGAGGATGGAGGGACATGCAAAGCCTGGAGAGCTTTGTTTTGTTTTTGTCTGAGAGCGAGTCTGCAGGCTGAAGAGTGGCAGTGGGAGGGAGACAGGGTGAGTCAGAGGAGGGAGAGAACACTTCCAAACATGAAGTCCTTGAGGTCAGGGAGGGCAGGGCTCAGGGCACAGGTACAGGGCCGGCCTCCTGCCTCCTGTAAGAGCAGCTTGTGTGTTTCCTCCATGGGACAGGAGAAGACAAGGACGAAGGGAACACGAAGGGGGGGCGGGCTGAGTGACGACTCGACTATACCCCCAGGGCCCTGGAATCGGGGAGCAAAAGTCTCTTGGCATGACCTGGCTTGTCTCTGAAGTCTGAAGCAACTGGCCCAAGAGGTGAGTTGACTTGGCCCTGAAATGGGGACCCACCCCACGCAGATGCACGGCTCCCTCCCCCACGCGGGCAGCCTCATCCCCGGCCTGTGAAGGTTGCACAGGGGAGCTCCACCCAGCCAGCGGGTCCAAACGCCGAGAGCGGGCGTTCCCAAGGGGATGCTGTAGCAATACTTCAGGTGTTGTCTCTGCAAAGAGGAGACGAGAAATTGACAAAGAGCCTTAATCCTCCCATAGCCCTGCCCACTGCCAAATGGGAACACACTGCCTGTCTTGATTGTTCGGTTACTTAAGAAAGGGAATCAGCTGACTCTGGGGATTGGAGAAGAAAGGGCAGGAGGGAGGGAGGCAGGGAGGCAGAAGAGCAAAAGAAGAGATGCCTTCGTGTCAAAGGGAGACGCTTCTCCAGTGACGGTCCCCTGCCCACTCACAGCCAAGCTCTGCAGCAGAAAAGCCACTGCCGGCTGCCCCCGGCTGGGACCACAGGCCCTCTGGGCTCGGGGTGGAGACACACCAGTAAGTGAATCCTGGCACGGTTCTTGCTTAAGCTCTAAGCTGCAAGGGAGAGACTGAGTCAAGCGCTTCATTACCTCCGACCCCTCCAGATCGCCCTCATTCTGCAGGTGGGGAGAGCAGCGTGAAGAAAGCCAAGACCACGCTCACCCCACCAGTGGGCTGTCGGGTCCTTCAGGGACACACCTCCCTGGATCCATCATGAGGTCCCGCACGGTGACCAATCACGGTGTCACAGTACTGATCCCCTTGGTCATCAAGACGGGCAAATGATCCAGACTGGCCCGTCACAGGCTTCCACGTGATTGGTCCAGGATGAGGCATAGGACCCCAGATGAACCAAGCAGAGTGCCTGAGAGAGGAAGCGAAGAGCTTTCACTGCGAGGCGGGGGCTCAGGAAGGAGGCGGCTGCTGTCTTCACAGGCACCACGCGGGTTACCCCAAGCCCTCGTCGTAAGGAGAATCACCTCAGGTGCTTATAAAAACACAGGCTCCCAGGTCAGAGGAGCCCAATCAGGGTCTCAGGTAAGGAAGAAGGTGGGAATCCATGTTTTCCAGGTAGTCTGTCTGGTTTGGCCCAGAATTAGGGACCATTCACAAATATCATGAAGAAACCTAGATTTAAAGCGAAGACTTCCATCAGCTGCCAGAATGCTTTTCTTCCTTCCTTTCTTTCTCTTTCTTTCTCTCTCCCTCTCTTCTCTCTCTCTCTCTTCTTTCTTTTTCAAAGGCCAGGGGGCATGTGTGCTTGCCAGAGAGATAGAGAGAAAGAGGGAAAGTGAGGACGTACCCCCACCCCATGGGGCATAGTCACGCCGCATTCCCTTCTCCACCTCTCCCTGCTCTGGGGATTTGGGGCACACACGTACACATGACCAGTGTGGTTTTCAAACAACTGGGTCTGGGACTCAAGCTGCACAGTCCGCCACGTGGGACCCAGCCACCTTCACCACCATGCACGGGTGGCCCCAGAATGTGTTTCTCATCAGGCGCCGAACATCCACGTATTCCTGGGAAGGCTGACCTTTCACCCTGCCCTCTTTTTACCAAGATCTTGGGACTGTTTAGCACCTCGTTTGAAATGCCCAAATAAATTGGCACTCATCTTCTGCCATGAGCTGTTCCCAGGACACTCACCATGGCATGCTGCGTAACAGCCAAGGCCAAGGCAGGAAAATCCCGCCCACAGGGACGTGAGACCAATCACGTGCACAGACTGCCTATCAGAGAGGGCCACCCAGTGACCCGCACCCCACACTCAGGCACCTGCCAGTCTGCATCGAGAGAGGGAGGGGACATGGCCCTTCTCGTCCAGCCTGGGAGGACTTTGGCGACCCCTCAGTCAGAGCAGGGGAGACGAACACGGCTGCAGCAGAATGCCGTGCAAGTCTGCTTGGGTTCTCGGGGCCCTGGCATTGGAGCCCGGCCACCACGCCGTCATCATGCCGTGAGACCGTCTGGGCGTTCTGTGGGGAGGCCCTACCTGGAGGGAGACCCGACCCCAGCCAGCAGCCACCCTGGAAGCCGTCCCAGCCCACACTGCCTGTGGAGGGGAGCTGTCCTGCCGGGCCCACGCCGCCCCATGAGCGTGAGGTGGTGGGTCACTCAGCGATCACTGATCAATAATGCGGGGGGGGGGGGGGTGTCACACGGTGCGGTCTCCCAGGAGGGCACCTGCTGTGACCTGTGTGCGGTGTCCGCCTCTCCCTGTGTCCACCTGAGTGCCACACGCAGCCGCGCTCTCACAGACACCACGCAGCGGAGCGTGACCCTGGATCGTGGTCCTGGTCGTGTTGTCTTTTCGTAAAGAAAGTCTTTTTTTTTTTTTTATAAAGACTTATATTATTTCACTTTATTTATTTTAATTTGACCAGAGAGGGACAGGAAGAGAGAAAGTGAGAAAGCAAGCCACCAGGTCCGGGACTCGAACCACGATCAGTCATAAGGGAGTCCAGCGTCCCTAATCACTACATCACCTGTCAGCCCCTCGTGTTGTCTGTATGGACAGATCTGCCAATGGCCAGCTTCCAAAGTCCCACACACAGAAACAAATAAAATAAAGGCTACGGAATACAGGGACCAGCAGATGGTGCAATGGTTCTGTCACTGGACTTCCATGTAGCCGACTGTGGTACAAGTCCCAGACCCTTAAAACTCACTCCGGGTACATGTGTGTGCGTGCCCAAGATCCCAAGAGGAGAATGGAGGAGAAGGGACTGTGGTGTAGCCATCCCTGTGGGGGGCTATTTCTTGCTTTCTCTCTGTCTCTCTGGTGAGTACACATGCCCTATAACAAAAATCTCTCTCTCTCTCAAAAAAAAAAAAAAAAAGAATACAGAATATATATATACACACATATACATACATATGTACACATATCTGTGTATACATACGTAGACATACAAGCATGTGGTCTGATGGACTTCCCACTTGCGTGGGCCATTATGCCAGCTACTGCACTGGGGCTCTCCCTACTCACCGGCTACCGCACTGGGGCTCTCCCCTCACCTTCACCAGCTACCGCACTGGTCACCAGCTACCGCATCCCTATAGTCACCAGCTACCGCACTGGGGCTCTCCCTACTCACCATGTCACCAGCTACCGCACTGGGGGTCACCAGCTACTGCACTTCTCCCTACTCACCATGTCACCAGCTGCCCCTTTTTTAGTACATTTATTTCTTCTATGTGAGACCCCATTGAGAGTGCCTGTCACACGTGTGTGTGTGCACAAGCACTCTCTAGTGTGTAGGACCAGCCGGTGGCATGGAGGTTAAGGTACCGGATCCCACATGGCTGACTATATGGTTGGAGCCCTGGACGCAGTGACCTGAGAATCATGCCAGGTGAGTGTGCGTGCTTACCCAGAATCCCGGGGGGGGATGGCAGAGACGGGGCATCCTCCCGGGGATGATTCCTCACCTTTCCCCTCTCTCTCTGTCTGGTGAGTGCACGTACCCTATCGCAGAAACGAGTATATATATATACGCATGCGCAGTGAATCAGTCACGCGTGCATGCACGCACATGCTACGTGGTTCTGGTGTTTGCCATGCAGTGACAGGACCCCAGTTCAATCGCCTTCGAGTGTAGAGCTGTCCTCTCTCACAGCACAGAAGCTCCGAGGCGGGACCGGCTCCAGTGCACTCAGTCTCTGGTTCTAGTCTACAATACGCTATTCCGGGTCCCATGTTGTCACATCGTTTTCTGTTGCTGTGACGGGCCACAGCCTGGGGAACAGCGAGGAGAGAAGCTGATTCAGCGCGTGGGTCTGGATGGGGGATGCCCAAGCACATGGCTCCTGGCACCATGGCATCTGGATGAGGCCTCACCATAGGCGGGAGGGGGAGGGTCGAGTGCGAGAACAGAGGCCCAGGGCCAGCAGGTGGCGTGAAGGTAAGGCGCTGGATCCCACAGGGCCAACTGTGCATCCCAGTCCTGAACCTGGCCTCTTGAAAAACCCACCAGGCATGTGTGCTTGTATGCCCAAAGTCCCGAGAGGAGAATGGAGGGGAAGGGATTGCAGTGTGGCCATCCCCCTGGGGAGTGATTTCTTGCTTTCTGTCTTTTTTTCTCTCTGTCTTTCCAGTGAGCGCATATGCCCTATAGCAAAAATCTCTCACAATAAATAAATAAATAGATAAACAAATAAATATAAATAAATGAATGAATGAATAAATGAATAAATAATCCCAATACTATTTCAAAGGACTCATGACTAAAACTGTAAATTCTAATTTTTTTTAAAAAAAGTTAGGTTTGAAAAATGAGCATAATGACCCTTTCTTTCCACCTTCATCAGTGCACCTGAGTGGGACGGGACGTGGCGTCTGCATGTGGGTGTCCACGTGGTCAGTGCAGGGGTACAGCTAGGTGGCAAACTCCTCCTATTGGTATGAGAAACGCGTTCCTGAGTCAGGATCAGAAAGGCTCGTGTTTATCAAGGGGAAATGCTAGCATGCAGACTTGGCCGGCGTCCAAGATTACAGGGAGTGAGGACCATAATTCCTCTTTTGTAAAATAAGAAAAGCCTAAGAGGCAACACTTTCTAAACAATGACTTCGGGGGATAGTGGGGATCTTGGGTGACAAAGAGCCCCATGTCATTCGCAAAGCCAGGCAGGGTTTCCACCCAAGAAAAGCAAACCCGGAGAAGAATCCGCAGAGCACCTGGGAGCGAGAAGAGCGGGTCCAGGCCTCCGCCTCGCACCCTCCTCCCCTGGTTCAGTGGGAAGGCCCCCAGCCTGAGCCACAGCAGCCCTGGGCAAGGAGTGGCGCCTCTGCTCCCCGTCGGACCCTCTGGAAACCGGAACCGCAGGGAGAAAACAGTCTGAGGAGCGTGTTGCTAATGGCTGAGAAGCGGCTGAGCCTCCTGACTGGGACCGGGTCACAGAGAACACGCCAGACTGTCCCGACCGTCTCAGGGCAGGGCCAGCACGTTCTCAGCAGGTGGCCCAGCTTACAGGTCCCCGAGGGAAAAGATGTCCAGTCGGAGAAGGGACAGAAAACGCGCATTTCCATCCCGCCAGAGCCTAGACATGGGCGCTTCTCGGGCTGATCAAGACTCTCGCCCCTGAAACCCCCATCTGAGCAGATGCCAGAACAAATCCACAGCCTCGCACGCCCACTGCTCCCGGAATTCAGAGATGAGTGTCCTGGCAGAGCAGCTGTGGATGCACTGGGGGGCGGGGGCAGAGTTCAGCCGTTAAAGTGCAGGTCTGAGGGGCCAGCATGCTGATTCCCACGTGGGTGACCACAGTCTGAGTCCCAGACACTCACACTGGGGGCATGCATGCCCAGAATTCCAGGAGGAGAATGGAAGAGAAGGGCTTGCGGAGTGGCCATCCTCCTGGGGGCGGGGGGGGGGGGGGGGCATGACTTCTTGATTTCTGTCTCTCCATCTTTCTGGTGAGCACACGCACCCTAATAGCAAAAATCTCTCTCAAAATAAATAAATAAATAAATAAAAACGGCACAGTCCAGCCATGATGGCATGCATTGCGGACACGCTGTGCTCCACAGCTGAGAGTACACAGACCCCAGGTGTGACCCCTGCACCAGCCTAAAGGCCAGGCACGGTGGCGTGTGTCCATAATCCCAGCCGCCTGTCGGCCAGGCGGGGCAGTCATAAGCTAAAGGCTGGTTCAGGCCGCAGAGCCGGACCCTGTCTAAAACAGAGCCCGTCGTGGTGGTGGGTATGATGCGTTTTTTCAATGTTCTGATTATCACTGGGGCTGGCCCGATCGCCCAGTGGTTAAGGGAGCCAGATCTCAGGGGGTCAACTGCCATTCGAATCTCAGCCCTGGCAGCTTGAAAACCACACTGGGCCTGCGTGTGCGTGCCCAAATCCTGAGGATGGAGAAATGGAGAAGGGATTGTGGTGCGATCACTCTCCAGAAGGGGGTGCTCTCTCCCTCTTCCTCTCGCTTTGTCTCTTTCTGCATGTGCACACTGGAAATGTAAGAGGTCTCGCTGAACCTGAAGAAGCTTACGCTTTATTCACGATTATCGTTAGTAAGGTAACCCCACCTCAAATGCTCTGGCAATACAACTCCATTCCGTGTGTGTATATCTGTGCCTCGTCACCCCTGCCGTAACTGAGCCAAGGAGCCGAGAGCCACCTTGGCCATGCCTGTCAGCATGCAAATGAGCTCACAGGCCCCAGGACCTGCCCTCCTTGGGGACCGGGCATTCCAGCATCTCTGAGCTGCTCCCCGAGACTCAGCCTGTGTGACCCCACCTCTGCACGCGTGTGTCGGTCAGACAGAGGCTGAGAGGCCTGGTCTGACTGGATGGTGTCTGGCCCTCACTGCTGATGCCTTGAAGACATCCTGCACCCCTTCAAGCTCACTGTGAGGGGACCAGTCCCCCAGTCCAAGGAGACTTGCCGTGAGCACACAGCGTTTAGTCTGCGACTGCACGCTGCACTCACGCGATTTCTTTTCAGTTATTTGACTATAACTCTGCCCGTCCTCGCCGAGTGTGGAAAGGTAGAGTATTTACAGACTCAGAGATGTTCACAGCATATGACGGGGTTGGCAGGCTTTCTCTGTAAAGAGCAGAAAGCAAAATTTCGGCTTAGTAGTCCATATGGTCTCGAAAGCAGCCACAGACAACATGTAAACAATGTGGCTACTGTCACTAAACAGCCGAGGAGTTGTGACAGAGAACAGATGGCCCACGATGCCGAAAATATTTACCATTTCTGGCCAATTACAGGAAAACTGTGACAACCTCTGAGTACACCGGGCGGGATACAAGCCAGTTAAAGTTGGAACTTGGGAGACGCAGAGTCGTTCAGGAAGCCTCACTCCTCCACCGTCCCCAACCCCAGCGGGAGAGCATCGGCCCTCCTCCCTCCACCTGGTTCAGGATCCCTGCTGCTGCGCTTCTGGGGGAAAGGCCTCGTTTGGGAGCCTGCACTGTCGGCTTGCTCTCTGGGGCTCAGATCTTGAAGACGGGAGGGCTCACGTCCCCACCCGCGCCTAAGCTGAAGCCCTCTCCCTAGGGCTGGAAGAGCGTGGCCTGCTTCGTGGCCCTCCCTGATCCGGCCCCCTTTCTCCGGAGCCTCAACCCCGCCGCTCGGCTTTCCCATCGCATTCCCGTCAAGACAGCCTTAGGTGCTTCTGGTGCCCACTTGGCATCCCTCCTCCCCGGAGACGGGCCCACCTTGCCCTGCTCCCAGCCCCGCATCCCCCCAGCTAGCCGGCTCTGGCCACGGAAGGGCAGGGACCTACACGAAGCCCGTCAGCACCCTGCTTGACATTCGCCACTGTGATCGGCTCGGAGACCGGCAGACGATCTAGCAGGAGCCAACCAGAGGCCGTGAGACACTGGAGGGGGAGCCGAGCAGAAATCTCACGGTCTGGCCCGAGCTCCCGGCAGCATCGGAAGGGGAAGGCCCAGGAAAGCCGCAGAGTGGAGTTGACATGACAGAGACTGAGGCCAGAGGTGAAGAGGAAGAAGCCAGGTCCCGAGAAGCGGTGTCCCTGCACTGTCCCTGCCCCATTTAAACTTTTCAGTCATTTGAGCCAATTGCATCTTCATTCCGTTATGTTCAGCCATGTTTGTGGCAGCGACTAAGAGTCTTTTTAAAAATTTGTTAGAGGCGTCTGTGCTTTCCAGAGAAAGGGTGAGAGAACGGGAGCCCCACAACCTTCTCTCCATTTCTCCCTTCTTTTGGGATTTGGGACACACACACCTGCCATGGTTTTCAAGATGCTGGGTCTGGGTCTCAAATCATGTAGTCGGAGGTATGGGATCCAGCCCCCTTAACCCCCAGGCCAGGGGCTGGCCAGCAGCTCAGAGTCTCACCTGACCACTCAGTCCACGGCTCACACCGCCCTCCTGGCCCAAGTACTCTTCCCGAAGTGGCTCGCCTTTCTTGCTCCGATTACACTCTCAGGCTCAGCTCAGACCTCAGCCACCTTCCCAGGAAGCTCTCTGGGATGCCGCCACCCTCACCATCAGGGTGTTAGGCAGCGATATCCCGTTCATGTCTTCCCATCCTCCCACTACCCTGAAGTACACAGCCATGGGCATGGACTTTGGAGTCAGACAGTCACAAGCTCAAATCCTGGTGCCCCTGCCCACCAGTAGTCTGCCTAGCTGGGCAGTAACTACTGATGGCCTCGGTTTCCTCCCCTGTGAAGCAGATCCCGGGGGACACATCACAGGCTGCTTCGTGATTGTGCAATGAACCTACCCAAGACAGTGGAAGATCTTCACCCTTTTTTAAAAAAATTTCCCAGGGCTCTTTGATTATTAGCAGAAATGGGCTTTAGGTAATTTAGACCAGAAAGGAATATACTCAGAAAGCTGAAAGAGCTGGAGGGAAACATCACGAATGGCTTCTGCCAGCCCGTTAGCCATGGTATCTCTGGGTTTTAAGGAGCAAGACCAAGAAGCGGCCTCGTCCAGGTGCCGCGGGCTCAGACGAGCCACGCGTGCTCGGCCTCTCCCCCAGAGTCAGATTTTGCGGGCGCCTGGCCACCTTTGCCAGGGCTGGGCGGGGCATCGTGGCTGCTGGTCTCACCCAGGCACTCCACGAGGAGGGGTGGGGCTGAGGCGGCTCCGCACAGAAAAACTGCTCTCTTCTTACAGCCGGGCAGGGAGGCTGGTGAGCCGAACCGAGAGGGCCCTGCTCCTCCCCCGGGCAGCACCCAGAGTCCTCGGCTGCAGGCCTCCAGAGCAGGGCTGCACTTCTCATCTTGGCCTTCCAGAGCTCGGTGGGGCCTGGCTTCGAGGGCTATGTTAGCAAAATCTCACTCTTACATTTGTCTGGTTGGGGACGCTGGACTCCCACATGGCTGACTGCAGTTCGAGTCCCAGACCTGGCGGCTTGCTTTTTCACTTTCTATCTCTCTTTGCCTTACTCTGTTTCTCTCTGGTCAAATTGAAATAAATAAATAAATACATGTATAGATAAAGTAAATAAAATAATTCTTAAAAAATAATTAAATGCTAAAAAAAGTTATTTAAAATTTCTCTGGACATATATATGTATATATGTACATATGTATATATAAATTATATAACTATATAAATGTGACCATGTCATAATGATTAGGGATTTTTTTTTTTTTAAAGAGAGATGTTTGCTATAGGGTGCATGTGCTTGCCAAAGAGACAGAGAGATAGAAGCAAGAAATCACCCCCTAAGAGGGACGGTCATGCTTCAATCTCTTCTCCTCCATTCGCCTCTTGGGATTTTGAGCATGCATGCACACGCACCCAGCATGAGTTTTAAGCTACCAGGTCCAGGACTTGAACTGTAGTCGACTACACGGGAGTCCAGCAACATAACCATTATGTCATTTGCTGATCCCACAATTAGAGGGAGGTTTTAGTAGGGTCTTTATTTCCCCCCTTTTTATTTGACCACCTTCTTTCCCCCACTCCCCTGATATGAGTTGCCCACCCAGAGAAAGTAGGCCATATTAACCATCTAAAATTTCGTATTTTCTCTATGAACATAAAAGCACATATAAACATGTTTCAAACACCTTCTTACATTTCACCTTCTTTCCTTAATACCACCAGGTGGAAGTTGCCCAGGGTGAACTAACAACTGCTGGGTTGTCGGGAAAGTCACGATGCATTTTTACCTAAAAAAAAGGTAAAAAAAAAAAAAAACCACATCACCACTTTTCCGATGACCCAATAACGAGTTTTACCGATTGCTGTAGAATAGTCTAAGATGAAACACTCCATGGTCTCCCTTCTTACAGGACTGCATATGTAGAAAACCCAAACCATACTAGTTATTTTTTAAAACCTTAGAGTAACCACGAATGTTTGCTTAGGTGGCTGAGCTCAAGCTAAATATACAAAGTACAGTGGTTTTTCTACATTTGCAATAAACACCTAGGAAGAAATATGGGGCCAGCAGGTGGCACGGTGGTTAAGGGAGATGGGCTCCCACATGGCTGACCAAGGTTCGAGTCCTGGATCTGGCATCTTGCTTTCTCACTTTCTTTCTCTTTCTCTCTCACTCTGTCTCTCTCTGGTCAAATAAAAATAAATAAATAAATAAATAAAGTTAAATAAAACAATAATTTTTAAAAAAAAAGAAAAGTAAGAGACACTATTTGACTCAAAGTACAGACAGAAACTAGGAAATATCCAGAGAATAAATTAATGAGGAAAATATCAGGCTTTATAAGAAAAATAATAAATCCTTACTTAATGACATGACACAGGCTACAAGGAGATATAGCGTATCCTTAAATAATAAAAAGTCAAGGGGCTGGCAAGTGGACTGGTGGTTAAGGCTCTGGATTCCCACATGACCGACTGCAGTTTGAGCCCTGGACCAGGTGGTTTGAAAATAACGACATACAATAAATAAATAAATAAGCAAATAAATGTTTAGAAAAAGTAAAAAAAAAAAAAAAAAAAAAAAAAATTCCAGAATTAAGATATAAACTGAATTCAATTTCAATTAAAATTCTATGTTTTTGTAAATTGCAGGGGTTATGTCAAGGGTTGAATTATTTCCCTGGAAAAAGAAGTGTTGAAATCCTAACCCCCAGTTCCTGAGAACGTGGCCTTATTTGGAACCGGGATCTTCCCAGATATGAAATTGCTAATTTGAGGTCGAACTGGATGAAGGATGCCCATGCTCCGACTCGGATTCTTCAAAGAAAAAGAGCAGGGCCAGCCCCGTGGACCTGACGTGGCCACTCGCAGTTTAAATCCTGGTGCTGGCAGCTTGGAAAGTGTGCCAGGCACCTGGGCACGCATGGAGAGATGGAGAAGGGATTCCGGCACGACCACACCCCCTGGGGCGCTTTCTCCCTTCCCTCTGTCTCTGTCTCTCTCTGGCATGTGCATGCGCCCTCTGGCAACTTAAAAAAAAGAAGCGGAAGAGGAAGAGAGGCACAGACTCAGGCACACAGGGCGAGGAGGACACCACGTGGTCGTGGAGGCCAGCGCTGGGGTGACCGCCCACAAGCAGGGACTGCCGGCCCCACCTGAGCCTGGACAGGGGCGTGGCACTCACCCTCCCCTACGGCCTCCCGAGGCCTGGCCCAGCGGAGCCCTGGGTTCAGACTCTGGACAGAACACACGGCGGTTGCTTCGTGTTCATGTACCTTCAGTGCATGGTACCGCTGCTTCCTACCCCAGCCTGGGGCTAACCCGAGGTGGAGCGACAGGTGTGGGGCGAGTGACACAGCCCTGACTCAGACGAGCGTTTCCTCTGCCGGGAAAGATGTGCTGGGCCAAATGCCCTGATCTGCAAAAATAGATACGAAATAAAATAAAAACTGAGCGGAGGGCCTTATCAGCCTTCCCCTCTGGCCCAGAGGGGGCAGGAGACAGGAACGGCCAGACTTTGAGCTGCTGGGAGATTTGATCGGGGAGCCAGCGAGTTTGGGAACTGGTTCCCAGGAGACAGTGGCTCCTCCTGCCCCAGCTCCCCGCCACCCCCTGCACACCCCTTTCTACCACTTGTCCCAACACCTCCCTCCCACAGGAAAGATGCAGAGGGAGATAAAGGGGCTCCTGCAGACGGCAGGCTGGCCAGCGGGCCAGCGCGCAGCCGCAGGAATGCCGTCTCGGCCACACCAAAGGGCTTTTCCTACCTGGAAATGTGGAGAACTTGCTCTCCCGGGTCTGCCGGGCCTTGTTTCCTGAATCAGAAGCAGCAGCCCACGTGGTGGATGACTGGCAGCTGCGTGGAGCTGCCGGGTGGGGAAGGGAGCTGGGGACCCTCTGCACCTCTGTAGGACAGACGTGCCATCCTGCGGTCGGTGTGGAGGGAGAAGCTGACTCTATGGAGAACGAGGGCATCGGGATCACAGCCAAGAGGTGGAGACCACCCGGGTGCCCTCTGGGCAAACGGATGAACAGAATGTGGTCTGAGGGCGCGGTACCAACCAGCCTGGAGGACGTCCCGAGGCTGCAGGGCCGCCCAGAAGAGGTGGCTCCTAGACACAGACGGAGAAGGGGGTGCCGGGGGCTGGCCCGATCTACAATATTGCTGTTTTTTTTCTTTTAGTTGTTCTTTTTATTGCGTTCGATTCTTTTTTTATTTTGCCCTAGGGAACATGAGCTCAGAGAGAGAGAGAAAGTGAGAAATCAGCCCCTGGGGCGATGGCCCCTCCGCAATCCCTTCTCCTCCGTTCTCCTCTCAGGATTTTGGGCACACACGCATGCACACACACACGCCCAATGTGAATTTCAAGCCACCGAGTCTGGTACACGAACCACCAGCGGCCGTGTGGGAATCCAGCACCTTCGCCACCGCGCCCCGCGCTCACCCCTCCTTTCCTTTCCCGGACAAGAGTTCGTTTCTGACGGCCACAGCCGCCAGGTAATACGTGCTGCCCGGTTAAATGAGAAGCTCAGTTCAACGAGCAGTAACAGCTGGCGTGTGTGTGCTCAAGAGCTGCGTGGGACACACTCCTGCTACGAGCTGTTCGGGTGTATCTGAAAGGCAAGCTCACTAACGGGCCCTGGCTTTCTACTCGCTAACGCTGGTGCGCCGAGTCTGGAATCAGCCTTTGATCCAAGCCTCATGCAGATCTCGCATCCCTGGTGTGTTACTTCAGACAAGCGAGTGCCCCTCTCAAGATACGGGTGCCCTCTGGGCCAAACCCGGAGCCTACTGGCTAAGGAAAGCAGACCCCACATGGCTGAGCACGCAGTTCAAACTCCGGCTCTAATGGCTTGAAAAACACACCGAGCACATGTATATGGGTGCCCCGAACCCCAGGATGGGGGAACAGAGAAGGGACTGTGGTATGACCGCACCCCACTGGGGGTGATTTCTCTCCCTGTCTCTCTCTGGTGAGCACACACGCCTACTGGCAATTAAAAAAAAGAGAGAGAGAAAACAAGGAAAGGCCAGGTGAGGACACGGGGATAGGCCACCCCAGGCTGGGAGGAGAGCCCTCCCCAAGTTGAGCCTTGATAACATGATCGCGAGCTTTTCCCTATTTCTTTCTCTCTGTGTGTGTACGAACATTTTTACTCACAATAGGGAGCACGTACACACACGTGAGTGCAGGGCACAGCGGCGCCCGCCACAGGCCCTGGCCTGGCCGACACCCCGTCCTCAGTCCTCCAGTCTGTAGGCCGTAAGCACTTGCGTGGCACTCAGTGTGCTTGGGACAGACTGGACTCGGCCAGCCCAGGTGGGGCCCAGCACCCCCTGAGCTGCTCATTACTGTGTCATGAGCTGGCTCTCCATTGTTTTAAGTTTCTTTTAGTTTTGTTTGTTTGTTTGTTTGTTTAATTTTGCTATAGGGCGGGTGTGCTCACTAGAAAGGAGACAGAGAGACAAAAAATGGGGGATGGCCACTCAGCAATTCCTTCTCCTCTATTCTCCTGGGATTTTGGGCATGCACACACATGTACCCAGCATGATTTTCAAGCTGCTGGGTCTGGGACTCGAACTATGAATTTGGCCATGTGAGATCCAACTTCCTTGCTGGCCCTCTTTTAGCTCACTTTAAACACAAGTCTTTAATTCTGATGAAGTTCGATTTTCCTGTTTACCCTTTGGTGTTGTGCTTATGGCTGCATTTCTTTGTAATAAGAAAAAAGAAAAGTCTTCTGGAAAAATCAGCCGGACATAACGCGTGCTATTCCTGCGGCGACATGCCTGTCCTCAGGGAGCTCCACTCAGCAGACAGTCTGAGGGCTTCTCCTCAGTGCTTACCAATGCTTCCGTCCTCTCTGGCATCTTTCCAGGTTGCTACGCAGATCTTTCACACTCTCATGGGCCAGATGGCCAATAAACAGCTTGGAATTAAGTGGGATGAGTCATCTCTTAAACGTATTTGGAAATTCTAAAGTTAGTCTGGAGGAAGCTGTTTTGGTTTTCAGTTTCCCTGGCTGCGCCCGCACCAGCAGAGCTCAGAGTTGGGAGTTTGCTGACTGTGGAATAGCCCGGCACCGCGGGTGGCGGTGTTGACGTGGGGAATCGGCAAACGCTGCGGCGGGCAGGGGAAGGCGCTGCATGTGGTTACCGCAACACGGGCCCAGACACCCATCTGCAGGGACTGCGGCCACCATGGCGCATCTGAACTAGAGTAAGGACAGCCGGGGGTGTGCAGGGCAGAGACTGGAGCCGCTGGGGAGAAACTTCTCTACTCTCCTAGGCTCAGTGCACGGAGGCCTGCAAATTAAGCTAACAAAGACCGAGCAACGCGGGAAAGGCGCGTTATTCTATCAACACCACACGCATGGGCATTCACAGAAGAGAAACACAAAGAAGTGGTTAGACTCCAGGGTTTATGCACCATCTGAACACAGGAAATAGGGCTTGGGTTTTTTTTTTAAAAAAAGAATTATTTATTTAATTTATTCATTCCTTTTTAAAATTTTGACCAAAGGGAGAGAGAGAGGAAGAGAGAGAGAGAGAGGAAGTGAGAAAGCAAGCCACCAGGTCCAGGACTTGAACCATAGTCGGTTGTGTGGGAGTGTCCAGTGTCTTAACCACCACACCACCTGCTGGTCCCGGTTTTTTGTTTTGTTTTAAGAGAGATTTTTTTTTAAAAAAGAACTATTTTATTTAACTTTATTCATCATCTGTTTATTTATTTATTTAAATTTGACCAGAGAGTGAGAAAGCAAGCCTTCAGGTCTGGGACTCAAACTGCAGTCGGCCATGTGGGAGTCCAGCACCCTTAACCACCATGCCACCTGCTGGCCTCTAAGAGAGATTTTTGCTATAGGGTGCATGTGCTCACCAGAGAAACAGAGACAGAGAGACAGAAAGTGACAAATCACCCCCTGGGGGGATGGCCACACCACAATTTCTTCTCTCCCATTCTCTTGGGATTTGGGGCACATACATACATACATGCCCAGTACGAGTTCCTTGCCACTGGATCCGGGACTCGAACCATGATCGGCCATGTGAGGGTCCAGAGGGCTTGGGTTTTGAGGGCTGGTAAATTGTGGGGAAGTCACTAGGAAATACGCAAGATGTTCACAAAGTTCGCAGGAAATGTGCAATGTGAAAAAAGTATGCGTGGGTTTCTATTTTTTGTTTCTTTTTATTTTTCTAATTCTTTCCATCAAAAACAGTTTGTACTTTAAATTTTTTTAGGTTTCTGCCATAGGGTACATGTGCTCACCAGAGAGAGACAGAGAGGGAGAGTGAGAATCTCCCCCTGGAGTCATGGCCACATCACAATCCCTTCGCCATTCTCTTCTTGGGCCTTTGAAAATCACGCACCAGGCATGGTACAGCCAGGTCAGGCAACAGGCATGATTTCTCAAGCTGCTGGGTCTGGGACTCAAATCACAGTCAGCCATGTGAGAGTCCAGCACCTTAACCACCATGCCACCTGCTGGCCCAATTTAAATTCCATTTTTTCCACAAACTTTTTGAAGTCTCTTAGTAGGAAGAGATGCAATGCGAGAGAAGGGCACATTTAATACAGTCTGTTTATACAAATTTAGATCTCAATTTTAGAAGCGTACTCATTGGGACCAGCAGATAGCGTAATAGTTATGTCACTGGACTCCCACATAGCCAACTGTGGTTCGAGTCCTGGACCTGGTGGCTTAAAACTCATGCCGGGCATGTGTGTCTGTGCCTGCCCAAAATCCCCACAAGAGAATGGAGGAGAAAGGATTATGGCATGACCATTCCCCTAGGGAGTGATTTCTCGCTTTTTGTCTCTCTGTCTCTCTCTCTGGTGAGTGCACATGCCCTATAGCAAAAACAAACAAACAAACAAACAAAAAAACCAACAACTCTCTCTCTCTCTCAAAAACAAAGTGTGTTCATTTCTGGCGAGATGATGACGCAGAGGTAACACAGCACTTGGGGAAGCTGACCCACATAGACATCCCCAGGTTTGCACCAAGAGACCTCTCTGAACACGCGGGCATGTGGGTGTTCGTGACCCAGGGCCGTCCGAAGCTGGGGGTGAATTACGGCAGGGAGACCCATAAGGATCGTCTGCCTCTGCTGCTGTCCGTGTCCCTCTAGCTCATGGAAGAAAAACATCAACGTTAAAAACCCACTAACTATTCAAACAATGTATCTCGACTTGGGTCAATGTTGAGGGGTTCATGGCCAAATGATAATTATGGAATAATCATCATAACTGCATTTACTCAGCATATATTTAGAACCAGGAACTGCCTGCCCTTGGCATTGAACATGCAGTGTTGGTGGGCTAGTCTGAGGGCATGTGCTCACTGGAGAGAGACTCGAGAGAGGGAAAGTGACAAAGCACCTCCCACGGGGGATGGTCACACTCCGCCCCTGCCCCTCTGTTCTCTTTTCAGGTTTCGGGCACACACGCACACGCACCTCGTGTGTTTTTCAAGTCACTAAGTCCAGGACACAAACCATGCAGCTGTCCACGTGGGACGGAGCTGCCTTAACCACCATGCTCCACCCGGCCCAGTAAAGCTGATTCTGAAAACAGTGGCGGGACAGGAGTTTCTATCATCACCATGAGAGCTGTTTGTTGTTTGGGGGAATTTCCTGTCGCCTAGTGGTTAAGAGAGCCGGATGCCACGTGGCCGATGGTGGTTCCAAGCCCAGCCCCAGCGGCCTGAGAAACACACTCGGCGCATGTGCACGTGTGCCCCAAATCCAGAGAAGACGGAGAGATGGAGATGGAACTGCAGCGTGACCGCACCCCACTGGGGACGTGTCCTCGCTGCCTTTCTCTCTCCGGCAAGTACTTGTGCCCTCTTGCGATTAAAAAAATAATAAATTAATGAAAGCAAATCTTAAAGGATTATTAAAGCAAATCTTTAAGGAAAATAGGGGCCAGCCAGGGGCCTGGTGGTTAAGGTGGCTGGACCCCTCATGACTGACTAAATGGTTTGAGTCCTGGACCAGAGGCTTGCAAAACACACAGGATGCACATGCACGCGTGCCCAGGAGACCAAGAGAGAAGAAAAGGGGCTGCAGCACGGCCAACCCTCCCGGGGAGCGATTTCTCACTTTCCTTCTCTCTCCCTGTCTCTCTCCAACGAGTGCAAAGGCTAAAAAGAAAATGCATCGTACATTATTATTAGAAGGAAAGAAACCATGGGACCAGCAGGTGGCGTGGTGGTTAAAGCGCTGGACACTCCCACATGGCTGACCACGGTTCAAGTCCTAGACCTGGAGGCTTGCTTTCTCACTTTCTCTCTCTGTCTCTCTGTGTATATCTCTCTCTGATCAAATTAAAGATAAATGAATGAATAAATAAAATAAACTTAAATAATTCTTAAAAAAAAAAAGGGAAAGGAACCACATGCACACATCACTCTCATCGCAGCATATTGTTACGATTTTTCTGTGTTCCTGAGTTATTGCTCATCTTTAACTGTACCTGACTGACAAGGTAAACTGATCACACGTATGCGTGTGGAAGAGAAGACATCGTGGGGGTGGTACTGTCCTTTATCCTCCTAAGCCCCTGGTCCTCCTCCTCCCCCTTGGATAAGTGGCCTCGTAAACATTTGTTGAGTAAATGAATGAAGAATCAAGAGACAGATATCACTTGTTAACAAGAATAATGTCACTATTACTACTTACTGTATCATTGGTAATAAAAACATAACTGCTATTACTTCAACTTACACAATTAGTTATCAAAGGCCCCGAAGCAGAATCTTACGAACCGCGCGCTTTCCGGTCTTTACGATGGGCTTTGTCTGCCACCTAGTGGCTGTCCTCAGTAACTTCAGGTCACGGAAATTGTGCAGCCTCTGAGCAGGCCTGCCCAGGAACGCGGCTCTCTTCTCTCATTCGTGGGAACATCTGTCTTGCAGCTCTGGTGAGGATGCAAATTGGCACAGTCCTTCTAGAAAGAATTTTGCAATATCTAACAAACTGCATCCACATTTAGCTCCCTACCTAGCGATCCCGCTTCTGGGAATGCACCCTGGAGACACAGCTCCAATAACACACAACCGGATATGCACAGGCCATTCACCGCACAGTCTCTGTAACCTCCGGTTAGGAACTGTCGGGGCCACGTGGCTAAGAGCCAGGTCCCACATGGCCAGTGGTGGTTCTAACCCAGCCCTAGTGGCTTGAGAAATATACTGGGCACATGTTCCTGTGTGCCCCAAATCCAAAGATGGAGAAGTGGAGAAGAAATTGCAGAAATATACAAGTGTCTATTTCCGACGGGAGAGCCTGGGCCGTCCAGACGGGTGCAGCAGGAAAACGTGACGCTCTGTGAAGCAATCCCACATGGGAAGGTTTTCAGTTCTAGTCCACGGAACTCCGAGGATGCTGGGCACACGTGTGCCGTGATCCGGGGCTGGCTAAGGCCAAGGATAGACCGGGGCGTCAAGGCACTGCTGGGGTGCCTGTCTCTCTGTCTCTCTTACTATGGAGATTCCAAGGGTTTTAGGAGTCGTAGGCCCAGACGGGGAGGGACGAAGACCACACGTTCCTTCGTTATTACAAATCACGATGTCCCATTTTATGAAGGCACAGCAACAGGTTAACAGAAGGAATAAAGCCATGTAGGGGCTGTTGCTACAGGAAGTGAGAGAAAGCAGGGGATGTGGGAAAAGACAGCAGGGGCTCCTTCCTCTGGGTGGGCACGGAAGGCTTCCTGGAGGAGGTGACCTCTGAGCAAAGACCAGAATGTCAAGCACAATAGCCAGTGGTGTGATCTTGGCGGGGGGGGTGGGGAGAGGTCACGTACAAAGGCCCTCAGGCAGAACTGAGCTTGGTGCAGTACAGACGGAGGAGGAGACTGGCCAGGGTGCCAGGGTGCCAGGGGGCCAGAACCCACAGTCTTGCAGGCCGGAAGGCGGGTTTGCATGCTATTGTGAGCATGTGGGGAACCTGAGAGGGTGTAAAACCGAGAGGCCCGCATCTCACCTTGCGATGATTTGCATATCGGACCAGCAGTTAGCGTAATGGCTATGTCGCTAGACTCCCATGTAGTCGACTGTGTTTCTAGTCCCGGACCTGGCAGCTTAAACTCACGCCAGGTGCGTGTGCGTGCGTGCCCAAGATCCCGAAAGGAGAATGGAGAAGGGATTGCAGCATGGCCATCCCCCCTGGGGGGTGATTTCTCGCTTTCTGTCTGTCTCTCTCTGTCTCTCTGGCTAGCGCATGTGCCCTACAGCAAAAACCTCTCAAAAAAAAAATTTAAAAAAAAAAAGAAAAATTATTTGTGCGTTACAGGCACTTGGTTTACTAGATCATATTAGAACGTAATGTGAAACTTCGTAAGTGACCACTAATTCAAAGTTTTAAAACAATAGCGGTGGCTGGGACGTCCAATGTTAGGAAGCGCACGCCCACACAACCCCGTGAGAGCGTGTCAGGGTGTGTGCCAGGCTCCTCCTGGGACCAACGGGGAACCCACCGCTGTGCCCAGGATATGGGCAAGGCCTCGTGGATGGTAATGCCATGTGGCCACGCCACTGTCCCCTTGGCTTCTCCACTGAGCATCATCATGATGCCCATCACTGAGGGGGCAGCCTCTCTGCCCCGGGCCCCACTCCCAGTCCTCACTGCCTGAGTGGCTCGTCCCTGAGCTGGGTGAGGCAAAGTGCATGCGTGTCCCTCGGTGACGTCACAACAGGCTAAGACCCGCCATGCCAGCTGACTCTGTCCTGCGTCTGCACTTACTGGCTGGGAGAGGAGAGCTGCCATAGGTCTTCGGGCCGCTGGGAAGTGGCCTCTTCCGCGGCCTGCACCAGCCGCGCCGTGAGCACAGGGCCCGCGGTTACACTGGCCTGGCGGCTTCTCGGTGACCGCAGGGCGAGGTGAGCAGCATTGGCACCGGCTTCTGCTACCCCAGCAGGGCTGAGTGACGAGACAGCTCCGACCCCACAGCCCTGCCTTTCAGCAGGGAAACGGCGCAGGACGTTGACTGCGTTGAGGAAATACATGCCTTTTTAAAAAATCAGAATGTACGTGTCCCAGCGGGAGAGGGAGAAAGCACCCCCACGGGCACGGTGACGCCGGCTTCCCTGCGGGGCCCCGACGTCTGCAGATCAAGTCTCCATGTAGGGCAGAGGCTTGGCGGCAACCACGGGGCCAGGCTGCTGTGGCCGGGAAGGAAGGTGGCGCCATGGCAGGACTTTCCTGGTGGGCATGAGGACTTTGGGCTCAAGGCGTAAGGACTCTGTGGCCTCCCAGGGCACACTCCTGCTCAGCTAGGCCTGCCCAGGCCTGTCTGCATGGCTGTCGGGCTGGTCTGACTCAGGAAGACGGGCCCAGGCAGTAGGCTAGCTCATCAGCCCTGAGGAAGGGCAGTTTCCGTAGCCAGACTGGCACCCCAGGGTGCTCAGCGTTTTTATTGTCAGTGGGCGTGTGTGCTCACCAGAGAGACGGAAGCAGAGCGCGCCTTCCCGGGGCCCGGCTCATGCTGTAACCCCTCCCCTCCACTTCACCATCCCGTCAGAACTCGGGGCACGCATGCCAGGAGTACATGTGCTGTTCAAGCTGCCGAGGCTGGGATTTGAACCACAGTCGGCCATGTGACACCTGGCTTTCTATGCAAAGCACGAAACTGTTGTGCTACGGGGCCAGCCCTCCGTAGTTTTACTGAACATTCTTTTTTTTTTTTTTAAGAGGTTTTTGCTATAGGGCGCGTGTGCTCGACAGACAGACAGAGAGAAACAGAGAGACAGAAAGCGAGAAATCAGCCCCCGGGGGGATGGCCACACCGCAGTCCCTTCTCCTCTCGGGATCTTGGGGCACGCACACGCGCCCGGCGTGAGTTTTAAGCCACCGGGTCCGGGACACAAACCACGGTCAACTACATGGGAGTCCAGCGACATAGCCATTACGCTAACTGCTGGTCCCCTTTTACTGAGCATTCTAAAGAACAAACGAAGCTGGAAACCGCTGGCTGGCTCGTTGGCATCTAGAACTCCGACATTTCAAGTATGAATCGTCTCTCCATTCTTCTTAACCAGATACAGACATACAACTGCTTGGTAGAAGAAAGTCAAAACACAGAACCCATGGGACGGAATGAATCCAAGGGCTCTCCTGGTGGCCGGAGAATCAAAGGGTTCTCCCAGTTTGCTAGAGGGTGTGTGGGCTCCCTGGAGAGAGAGAGGGAGTGATAAAGCACCCCAGGGAGGAGGTCTGGCTGAGATCTCTTCTCCATTCTCCTGCCAGGATTCTGGGCAAGGACACACGCTTGCCTGGGGTGTTTTTCAGGCTGCTGGGTCTAGGACTCAGACCATACTGTTGGCCAGGTGAGATCCAGCTGCCTTAACCACACCACTGGCTGGCCCCAGTTCAGCTTTTTTTTTTTTTTTTTTTTTTAAGAATTATTTAATTTTATTAATTATTATTATTATTTTAGTTTGCTACAGGGCATTTCATTTGAGCTCACCAGAAGAGAGAGACAGAGAGAGAGAGAGAGAGAGAGAAAGTGAGAAAGCAATTCGCCAGGCCCAGGACTCCATGGCTGTCGGCCATGTGGGAGTCCAGCGCCTTAACCACACCACTTGCGGCCCCCCCAGTTTACCTTCTTAAACCTATAATTAAAGTTGTCCTTTATAATATAATAGAACAAAGTTCCAGGGGGCTGGCAGGTGGCATGGTGGTTGAGGCACTGGACTCCCACATGGCCAACCATGGTCCAAGTCCTGAACCTGATGGCTTGGTTTCTCACTCCCTATCCTGGTCAAATTTTAAAACAATAAAAATAAAATAAATAATTAAAAAAAAATCAGTTCCAGATTTTATAAAAGTAGATGCTATAAGAGAGAAAACAAGAATGTTTGTGAAAATGCCACCAGCATCTTGTCCCAGATTTCTTTCACCTTGTCCCCCGAAAGCCATTGCACCGTGGTCAATGTCGCCATGTCCTGCTACAGGGTCACGAGGAAGAAAGGCAGAGCCCAGCCGTGACTGCTGTGGACACCAGTCTCCCAGACATTTTTTCTTTTAACTAAAGGAAAGGAGGGCCAGCCCTGAAGCCTTGTGGGTAAAGGAGCTGGATCCCACACAGCTGACTGTAGTTTGAATCCCGGACCTGGCAGCTTGAAAAACATGCCTGGCGACTGTGTGCGCACATGCCCCAAATCGCGGCAAGATGGGGAAATGGAGAAGAGATTGTGTTGTGACATGCCTTATTGAGGGGTGCTTTCTCCCTCCCCCCTTCTCTCTGGTGAGCACGTGTGCCCTTTGGCAATTAAAAAACAAAAATTAGGGACCAGCAGATGGCATAATGGTTATGTTGCTGGACTCCCACATGGTTGGCCGCAGTTCGAGTCCCGGACCTGGCAGCTTAAAACATGCTGGGCACATGTGCATGCATGCCCAGAATCCCAAGAGGAGAATGGAGAAGGAGTTGCAGCGTGGCCATTCCCCCTGGGGGGGGGGGGTGGTTTCTCACTTCCTGTTTCTCTGTCTCTCCAGCAAGCATATGCACCCTATAGGAAAAATCTCTAAAAAAAAAAGTAAAATAAACAGAAAAAAGAAAGGTCTCGAATGCAGGAAGCCTTTCCTTCAGAATAGTTTTATTAGTTTGCAAACTGTGTGCAGCACACAGCTGCGTTCGCTCCACCTTCGACACACAACCCCAATCACTCCAAGTCCTCTTCCCCCCATATCTCGTAAATCGTGACACCGTGTGGGACTGCTTTCACTTCCGGGCAGTGAAGCCTCAGGGTGCTGCCCGTCACCATGGCGGACTTCGCGTTCTGCACCTTGGACATGAACTTCACGAGGTCCACCTCGAGCTGGGTCAGGGTGTTGAGCGCGTAGTCTCTGCTGGGGGCAGCAGTCTGCGCTTTCCTGAGCGGGGAGCGCGATGAGCAGCCGCGAAGGCCGGTCGGACTCTGCTCCTGGCGAGAAAGAGACTCGGGGTGAGGCGGCCGTGGACTGGCTGCTCGGGACGTCCCGGAGAGCGGGGCTCGTCTGAGAGGACAGCGCTGGCTCTGCCCTCGCCCAGGCTCCGGAGCACAGCCGAGCCTGGCCGGCCACCTGTTTTGGAAGCAAAGATTTTGGGGCCACACCGGGCCCCTTCATTTGCATATACCCAGGCTGCGTCCAGGCTGCACAATGGGACTGAGCAGTTGCAGCAGAGAGCAGACGGCCACCAAGGTGGGAACCCCTAACGGGACAGCATGGCCTCCCCCGCCCGTGCCGGTGCCAGGGGGTGCTGGCCGGCCTAGGAGAGAGGATGCAGTCACCTCCCCGTCTCCCGCTACCCGAGAGTCATCCAGCCTCTGTGGGGACTCCGCCCCTCACTCAGGATGAGGACACCCCCACGTGGCTCAGAGGGCAGTAATGGTCCAAAACCGGGGACACCTCACAACCAGGCAGAGATGTGGCTCTGTGAAGTGGACCTGGGACATACCTCAAGTCCTCAAAAGTATTCATTTAACAGAAAAAAATGATGGGCCGAGAGACCAAAGGTCACCTTCAGCTCTGTCGCAGCCTCTGAGGACCTGGGGACTGAGGACGAGGACACGTGCGTCGGGCGGGAGGTTTGCCACTGCGCCCAGCACCATCGGGCGGTGGTCCCAGCAGGTCCCCGCGCTCCGCGAGCGGCCACTGATTGCGGTGCCCAGCTCCCCCCGTCTGGGCCCTCTGGGGGTCGCCGTGGGGAAGGGGGCCTCCCTACCTTCCTCTTCTCGCTATCTCCTCGAAACTTCAGAATCACGTACAGCACCACCACGAAAAAGAGCCAGAGCCACTTGCTCCCGAGCCAGCCTTGGGCATGCTCCGGCAGGCTCTGCCTGATCCGGAAGTGCCCTCCGCAGGGCACCTTCCCCGGAGGCTCCTTGGCTTTATCCCTCAGAGAGGAAAACATGAAGGCGTAGCCGCAGGAGACGCACAGGGGCAAGAACAAGAACCATGTCAGCGCGCGCATGGTGGCCAGAGGCGGGGGAGGAAGTTGCTCATGGTGGGCTGTTTGTCCTCGCAACTGGGAGACTGGGCATGGTGCTGGCTGTTGGTGATGTCACAGAGGGCCCTGGCCATTGTGATGACCTCGGGCGGAGACCGAGGCTCCCAGGGCCTGGACTTAAAGGGAGAGGGGACATTCCCAGCAGGCAGAACAGAGGGTGGGTGGGGATGCCCCCTGGCCATTCCGTGCACCTTCTGACCCGACCGGGGGGAACAGCCACGAGGCAGGGAATGCGGTCAACGAAGCATTTCACGTTGGCAGGCCCTGAGAGGGACGGCCGACCAGGTGCGCCGGGCCGCGTGGACGCACAGTGGGCGGCTCAGCCCTGGGGCGCAGCCGCGGGGCTCCGGGCTGCGCACCGGCTGTGTGACCCTCGTAAATCCCAAGAGCCACTTTGCGACTTCTCGTCTGTAGCTTTCCTCCTTCCGCTGCCTTCGCTCTGCTCCCTCTCGGTAGAAAGCCCAGGTGCGGCTGCTCTGGAGCTGGCGCCGGCTTTGGCCTCCAGCGGTCCTGGTTTGCCTGTACCAGCCGGAGGCAAGGCTTTCTTCCGCCATCTCTTCCTGCTGTCCGCGTCTGGGCGGCCCTGGTGCTGGGTGGCAGACAGACACAGGTACCCCGGAGCCCTGGGGAAGGACACCTTAACCCGCTGGTGTGAACGAAGGGCGCCACTCTCGCCGCCTACGTCACTTCTGAAACGGCTACTGGCCAGCACTTAAATGCCGAGGAACCTCCTTCAAGAACTCCAGGTTTCTGGCCTCCTTTGAAAATCCCAAGTCTGGCGGAAACCGGGTGCGGCTCTGCTCTGGCCTCAGGGTGAGGACGGACTCAGCCAGGCTCCCCCAGCCGGGGCCTCGGCTCTCTGAGCTGCAAACCTCTTGCACAAAAAAGCCGCAAGTATGGAAGTTCTGGTGACACGCCGGGCACTCACCGGCCACTCTTCTGCAGTCATGCAGGACCTGTCCCTCCAAGGGGACTCCGGGCACGGGTCCCGCCACTTCCTGTCACCTCACACAACCACTGCCCTTCCCAAGTGTTCAATCCCCATAATGAGTGCAATTTACTTCATTCAAATTGTGGGGCTGGCCCATGGCCTGGTAGTCAAGGGAGCCAGATCCCACATGGCCAACTGCGTGGTTCAAGTCCTGAACCCGATGGCTTCAAAACCACACTGGACACATGTGTGTGCAGGCCCAAAATCCTAGGAGAGACACACAGAAGAGAAGGGACTGTAGCATGATCACACCCCTTCGGGTGTGTTTTCTCCCCTCCTCTCCTCCCCCACTCCCGAGAGGGCACACCCCCTTTGGCAAATGTTTTAAAAAACTGTAATAATGATTACATCGCTGGACTCACTTCCACATAGCCGACTGCAGTTCGAGTTCTGGACCCGGCGGCTTCAAACTCCTACTGGGCACATGTGCATACATGCCCAAAATCCCGAGAGGAGAGTGGAGGAGGAGGGATTGCAGCATGGCCAGCCCCTGGGGGCTGATTTCTCAATTTCTGTCTCTCTTTCTCCAGTGAGCACATGTGCCCTAAAGCAAAAATCTAACAGCAAAAAATAATTGTGACAGAATAGACTAGAATAAGAAGACTGATTCAAATCAGGTTATGTAGGAAGAACTTTCCGGAAAGACATTTGGGTAGCGCTTGAGAGATGATTAGGACTTGGCTGGGTAAGATGGGACAGGGGTTGACATCTAGGTCTGTGTGAAGACCGCAAGGAAGGACAGAGCTGTCCGGTAACTGAGCCCGAAGACAGGAAGAAACCCAGGATTCGCAGTATATTTGAAAAGATCAATTTTTAAAAGGGATCTGAAACAAGAAATCCTGGCTAGTGGCACACAGGCTTGAACTTGCTCCCTGGACCATCTGGGTAGCAGACTTTGCAATGAAGGGTAGGAGTCACAAACCATCAGGTTTCCTGGGCACCGTCACTGGACCTCCAACTGTGCTGAGCTCTGGGGAGGGATGAAGTTCTGTAAATCCTGCAGGGAGAAGGGAGTGCGGGCTGTGCTGCAGGCCCTCCCCTGCCTGTGCAGCTGTCAGAGGGGTGGGGGCAGGACTAGATGCCAGTCCTCAGGCATGGCTAGCACTGGCCCTGGCAGCCCCTCAGCGCAGCGGTTAAGCCCTGTGCACAGGGTGCTGGATGCTTCATGGCCAACCCACTAAAATCCTGGCCCTGGGGCTTGAAAAACATGCTGGGTGTGTGTGTGCACACGTGCCCAAAATCCTGACAAGGGGAGAAAAAGGACTGTGGCGTGACCACACACTACAGGTGGGTGAGGGCGCTTTGTCTCAGCTACACTGCCTGGTGCACACACACACACACACCCCCCTCTGGCCAAAAAAATAAAAGCCAAACTGGCAGTTACAGGAACCCCGATGGCTGCTCCAAGGCCCCTGTTTGAGAACTGGCTGGCCTGACATCCATGGACATGGGCCACCCGTCTCCAACAATGCTCTAGAATGTGGTGGCTACAGGGTGACAATGCTGTGACGGGCCAACACTCTCCAGTCACATAAGAGACCCCAAACAACAGCAATGCTCTAGCTTTATCACAGGGATTTTGGTTATTTGGAAATGCTCATGCCTATTTCATGATGGGATCACTTACTTTTTTTTTTTTTAATTATCAAAGGGCTTGTGTACTGGCCAGAGAGGGAGAGAGAAAAAGCACCTTTTCTCTGGGTCAAAGGTTTGTGAGGCTAAGGGACAGTGTCCTCAGTTCATTTTGGGGAGACTTGAATTTCTTTTTCCGGGGATAAAGGGCAGTGGTAAGCAGACTTCTCTCAGCCCCCGCATTGCTGGAGACGTGGCGGGGAGGAGGGCCTGGCAGGTCTGTCCTCTGGGGCCCAGCACCTGCTGCCTTGGCTGCAGTGCCCAGGTGGAAACTGATGCATTCATTTGGCCTGGATCTGTCAGAGACCGCAGTACCATCAGCCAGGACTGCAGACTCACTAAGTTATCTCACCTGTGAAACGGCAGGGGGAGGTGGCCATTCTCCCACCTCTTCCAGTTGTAGGAAGTCTCACCAGAAGCCTAAGCGTGGGATCTCTGGGTGAACCTGAAAATCTGCCCGCTGCTCTCACAGTAGCCCCAAAAGCATAGACTGAGGCCTCACTGTAGAGCCCAAAGGGACGGGCACATCCTTCCCTGACGCGGGTGAGAGCTGTACTCAGTACACTCGCTGGCCCTCGGGTCTCTGAATGGGCGATGCCTTTGCTAAGTACTAAAGCCTGAAGAGGAATCTCCAAGGAAAGCCCTTCAGTTCCCTCCGGGATGGTCCTCTGTGGGGCAAAGGCAGGGGAGGGCGGGCACAGCTGTGCAGGAGGTGCTGGGAGCCAAGGGAGGCCGGGTGCAGAGGGCGGAGAAGTTCCACAGTCTGATTCTGAGCACTCTGTGAGTTACTGGGAGAAACTGGGCACAGTCAAGATTCAATGCAGATTCAAACCGACTAAGGCTAAAGTGAGGAAAACCAACTTTGTAGAAACCATGGCTATTAAAACAACTAAAAACGTTGGGATGAGGAGGTGGCATGATGGTTGGGATGCTGGACTGCCACATGGCTGACCATGGTTCGAGTTCTAGACCGGGCAGCTTGCTTTCTCACTTTCTCATTCTCGCTCCTTGGTGAGTATATATATCATATTAAAAAATAATAATGATAAATAGGGGCCAGCAGTTGGCGTAATGGTTATATCGCTGGATTCCCATGTAGCCGACCACGGTTCGAGTCTCGGACCTGGTGGCTTAAACTCATGCCAGGCGCATGTGCGTGCGTGCCCAAGATCCCTTGGGGAGAAGGGATTGCAGTGTGGCCATCCCCCGGGGGATGATTTCTCTCTTTCTGGTGAGCACACGCACCCTATAGCAAAAACTTCTCAAAAAAAAAAAAAGATAAATAAAATTAAATAAAAATAAATAAAACAACTGAAAACACCTCATGAGGGCAGAGATGGAATTAACAGAATGGACAAAATGGGTTGACCTAGTTTTCTTTGCAAAGTTAAGATAAAGAACAACAGACTAATATATTTTAAGCAAATAAAACTCACTGGGACCAGCGGTTAGTGTAATGGCTATGTTGCTAGACTCCCACGTAGTCGACCGCGGTTCGAGTCCCGGACCCAGTGGCTTAAACTCACGCCGGGTTGTGTGTGCGTGCGTGCCCAAGATCCTGAGAGGAGGATGGAGGAGAAGGGACCAAAAAAAAGAAGACAAACGCACTGCTATAATCACAATTTAGCAAAATACAAAGGGGAAGATCCAACCAGGAGAGTTATCTGGGCCGTGGAGAACACCGACCAGGGAAACACACGGGCTAATTCTGATTGGGTCCGCAAAGGTCCACGACAGAGCCACGAGTAAACAGAACTGACTGAAGTGCTTCACGACGCAGACAGGTCCTCAGAGCCAAACGTGCCACCGTCTCGAAGCAGAGAACGGGTGTGGGGGGGCAGCAGCCTCGGGCACTGCCCCTCCTGGCTTCTCCCTCGAAGTCTTCCCCACCTCGCCCAACACAGACCCCGCCTGCTCACACCCTGAGCTTCCTCTTGGCTCCCGTTCATGCTTTCGAGGGTACACAGGGCACGAGACCTGGCACACTGGCCCGGCTGCACCGCCACGTGTGCAGAACGGGGGCAGGCCAGAGTCGGAGCTTCCCGGCCGCTCATGGAAGTTTCCAGTGACTGACCTGGGCACACGCAGATGGACAAACCCGGCTATCTCACGTGCGATCCCCCTCTCCTCCTGCTGAGGGAAGAGGCCCCTCCAGGACCCCAGTGGGAAGCGGCGGAGGAGAGCAGACGGACGGTGGGGCAGGGGCAGGGGCAGACCTGCTTTCCTTCTGCACCGCATCGCTGGCTGCCCGACGAAGGCTCGGACACCTGCTGAACAGGTAAGGAAGACTCCCCTCCATGCCAGACCGGCCAGGCTCCCAGCTCCTCCCGGGCCGGAGCAGAGGGGTGGTGGCAGAGTGCACTGGAGGCCCATCCTACTCCGCTCAGCTGCAGGCACCTGGCCTACTCAGTAAACAATGAGAACTTCAGTCCAAACGAGCTGACAGGCCCGAGAGCAGTCCCCCACCGACTCCAGGAGCCACACACCTGCTGGGAAATCCAGTGTACCCGCGAGGGGGTCAGCACACTCCAGCGGATGGGGACGGTGGACGCCACCCACAAGCCACCCCACATCCTCACAGCAAGAGTGACCACGCCAGCAAGAGGGTTGGTGAGGGCAACTTTATGACATTGCACACGGAGCTACACCAGGGAACCCGTGGGTGATGGAGGTGCACCCGATCACCCACATGGGAGGGCAGGGACAGCAGCTGCGGCCTCAGAAGCAGTAGGACGTGTGGGTGACCCAGTGGGCCGACTCCTCCTTGGAGCGCTTGGCAGAGCTGTGCGTCGTGAAGAGCGACTTGTAGGCCTCGGACTCCTCGCTGTCAGCGATGGTCCGCTTCATGGCTCCACATGGAGGCTTCTCGGCTTTTCCGGAAGAGCTCCCACTGGTGGCTGGGAAAATGAAAAGCCAAAGCCATTAAAGTTGAGACTAAAGATCATTCCAAATCGTACATTCTTTTCTTTCTTTTTTTTTTTGAGAGGTTTTTGCTATAGGGCACGTGCGCTCGCCAGACAGAGAGACTGAGAGACAGAAAGTGAGAAATCACCCCCCCAGAGGGGATGGTCACACTGTAATCCCTTCTCCATTCTCCTCTCGGGATCTTGGGCACGCACACACACGCGCCCTGCGTGAGTTTAAGCCACCGGGTCCGGGACCCGAACCGCAGTCGACTACATGGGAGTCCAGAGACGTAGCCATTAGGCCAATGGCTGGTCCCCCAAATCGTATATTTTTCAAAAGGGCAATAAAGTCGCTCTACCCCAGGCACGAGCCCCCACTTTCTGTGAGGAATGTTAACTGCCACGAGCTCCAAACCAGACGAGAGCTCCGGCCTTCCGCTCGGCCATCGCCGAACCCCCGCGCTGCGCCAGTACAAGCTGCGTCCCCTCCTCGCTCGGGCAGAACCTTCCGGCTCCAGCTTTCCAAGCTGCCTCCTCGCAGCAGACACCCACCTGCACTTTTGGGGGCCAGGCTGGTTTTCTTCTCTCTAGAATCAGGGCCAGTATCTTCAGCTTTCCCTGTCTTCACTTTTGATGGCCCTGCGGATTCTGTAAAAGAAACAAAGCAGGCAAAATCAAACCAAAGCAAAGACATGAATTTACAGGAACTAGCCCGATGGTCCCATCCTGCTAAAGTGAGGACCCCTTCAGCTCCTACCTTCGACCTCTGCCTTTGAAACCGACTCTGCAGCCTTGGGTTTCTTTGTTTTCTGGAAAAGAAAGAGGACGTTTTTCTTTTAATGAAATTACAGGCTGTTTTCTTTGAGTTAAAAATAGTGAGTTCTGGGACCAGCAGGTGGTGCAGTGGTTAAGGCACTGGACACTCCCACGTGGTCGACCACGATTCATGCCCCGGACCTGGTGGCTTGCTTTCTCACTTTCCTTCTCTCTCTCTTTCTCTGGTCAAATTAAAGTAAATGAATAAATAAAATTAAATAATTCTTAAAAAAAAAAAAAAAAAAAAGAAAGAAAGAAAGTGAGTCCCAGGGGCTGCCCCATAGCCTACTGTTAAGGGAATCGGGTCCCGCAGGGCCAACTGCGCACAGAAGGGGGCCCTCATCCTCATGTTGGGCTAGCTCTTTTTATCTCAGTCTATGAAGATGACTTTCGCTATTCCATTCATTCTAAACCTAATAAGCCTGCGTGTTTCCAGTTATGCCATTTCGCCCCACAAGGGACCGTATCTGTACAGATCTGGCTTAGCCTTAAATTTATCTGATAAATTACAGCCTCAAACAGATTTCAGTGGTAACAGCTAAGCTCACAGCGACTACATACACAGAAGGTAATAACAAGAGCTACGTGGCACACACACGTACTAAATCTAACCCGTAACTTTTCAACATTGTCGAATGGTTCTGATAATGATTTACTTAGCTATAAAGTCTTGAAGCTTATCCTAAAGAACATTCTAGCTAATTCTGCTAAACTCTGGATTACTCTTGTTGAGATTTTTAGGCATTAGAGCTTTGTTACTCGTAACAGTTATTTTGGTCAGCAAGAATCAAAGATAATATGAACTAAGCATTGTAAAATCACACAGCTCAGACAGAATCGATTCCATCGCAAAATGACAGACTGTCCAATTAACTTTAACAAGGTCATTTTCCTAACTATCTGAAAGATGGCGTCGATGATACATTAGCCAACAGTTATTTCAGAAGGTCCCTAGCCCTAAAAACACTGAAGACAGATTTTTCTCAGGCACTGGCCTCGAACTTGTAGCCTACACATGCAATGTGCTTCATAGCACTCACAAAACAACCAAACCTTCTGTCTGTAGACTCAAATCTGTGAGGGCTGACCTTTGGTTCTCACAAAAAATGGAGATGACCATTATGTCCAAGCCCTCCGATCACAGCTGAGGTCGGCAGACGAGCAGGAGCAGGGAGCAGGAGGGAGGAACTGCCGTGCCCTCCCAGCCGTGGGTGGACTGGGGAATGTTTTGGTGCCCTGGCAGCAGTATCTAAGAGGCACTCCCAGAACTCTTAGATACCGGGAGTGGGTACTCTGTAGAAAGGAGACGGCTGGCTCCATTGGGCTTTGAATGACTTGGCAAGAAGATGTGGCAAACCAAACTCACCAAGGTAAAAATGGTTAAAGACTGGAAATCTGCAGTCCGTAGCTTCCCTTAGAGTGCAAAATTTCCCCTCATGTTCTTTTTCTTTTCGAGGGAGATTTTTGCTATGTGTCACATGTGCTCAATGGAGAGACAGAGCGAGAAATCACCCCCGGGGGATGGCCACGCAGCGATCTCTTCTTCTCCGTTCTCTTCTCGGGATTTTGGGCATGCACGCACACGCAGCCAGTGTGAGTTTAAACCACCAGGTTTGGGACTTAAACCGTGGTCGACTACATGGGAGTCCAACGATGTAACCACTATGCCATCTGCTGGTCCCCGACTTGTGCTTTTTTAAAAACTAACTTGATCAACTGTGACAATGAAGACTAGCAGATCCCTTTGGTAACTGTCTTTTGTCAAAAATACCTCAAGCTTTTTTCCTTCTCTTTTTTCCTTCATACTAAAGAAATCATAATAATTTGGAAAACCAACTCAGAGTTAACACACACACACTGTAACTCTCTCTCTCTCTCAAGCAGAACTTCAAAGGCTTTTTAAATATTTCTCATGAATGTCAGGTTACTATCTTACAAAACTGTCCCACAGACTCTACTGGCACAATTCTACTACAGAACCGTTCACATCCTTCTTCTCTATAAGAGAAGAGACAAGAGGAGAAAATGCAAATGGATTCGATCCTTTCTGATAATGAATCCAGGCATAACTGCATAATCGCCATACTGCCACATGTGCTTAAGCATTGGCTTTTTTTTTTTTAAAGAGATTTTTGCTATAGGGCACGGGGGCACCCATTGGAGAGACAGAAAGTGAGAAATCACTCCCGGGGGAAATGGCCATGCTGCAAACCCTTCTCCTCCATTCTCCCCTCAGGATCTGGGGCACACATGCACACGCACCTGGCCTAAGTTTTAAGATCTGGGACTTAAACCATAGTCGAGTACATGGGAGTCCAGCGACGTAACCACTGCGCCCACTGCTGTTCCCAAACACTGGCTTTTCAAGCCTCACCACTTTAAATTATACATGATTTACAAGGTGATATGCTCCCATCCTTTCTTCCGTTATGATAAAAAAAAATTCTAAACCTCTGAAAAATCTTTTCTCCGTAACGCATTCTTTGTTGGGGGAGGGCTGTCCTCACAGCCTAGTGATTAAGGGAGCTGGAGCCGACATGGCTGACCAGGGCTCAAATCCTGACCCCGGCAGCTTAAATAACATGCTGGGTACATGCGTGTAAGTGCCCCAAGCCCGACAGGATGCAGAGCTGGTGGGGAATCGCAGTGTGACCATGCCCCACAGGGGTGCTTTCCCTCTGTCCGTCGTGGGTGAGCACATGCCCCTAAGAGGTTGCAGCAATGCAGTGGGGGTCTGCCACGGCTCCAGAGCAGGAGAGGAGGCCGGGCAGGTTCCAACTCTGCCTTCACCCACGATGCTCGGGAGGCGAGGGCAGCCCCAGTGGCCCCGCCCCATTACCCTCTCCAGCTTCGCTTTCAGCCTTCTCTCCTCCATCCTCTTCTTCAGCCCCTCCACGTCCTCCTTGGAGCCATTGAGCACGATGACGTCGTCCTCCTGGAAGGCAGCCCCACACTGGAGAGGGGAGAGAGAAGATGGGTCTGTCAGCGAGCCGAGTGGGGGAGCACAGGCCCCGCATCCCAGCTCCACCCTCCACCTGCCTCCCGGCTGGGCTAGCTTTCCAGCCCGTGCCTGGTGGGGAGGTCCCTGTGCATAGGAAGGCATGGGCCCGGCAGGCTTGAGCACACTGTCCCTGGAAGGGCCTGCCCGGTGTCTGGGAACTCAGATTCTGGAGGTACTCTCCCTATTTCTTAGGCAAAGAGAGTGGCTCACGCACTGCCCAGACAGCTCGCAAACAACGATGCTGCTCGTGCTGAACACCTGCTTTCCTGCTGCAAGCCCAGGGCGTGCCTGGCAGAAGGAAGGGAACCAGCCCCTGCAGGAGCCTGGAACGAGTCTCCCCTGGCTTCCCTGGACAGAGAACACACACACAGGCTGCCGCACTCTCCCTGCTCTGCCTGACCCTCAGGGAGGGCGAGGCTACAGACACCTCACCCGGATCCATCCAGACTCTGCTGCCTCTAGCTTTTCCCTTCCCACCCGGCTGCAACAGGCCTTAGCTGAGCAAACCACCATCGTATATGCCGATCCTCGGAGTCCTAGAAGACTGCCACGCTTGAGAGTGTCCTGGGCACCCCAACACACCCTGGCAGAACAGGCTGTGAGCAGTCGAGCCCACCCTGACAGTCTCGTGGTGGCATACACCCCACGCACACAGTGTGTCCGTGCCCTCGATGTGTCAGTGAGTGAGTCACCTCTCTCAGGAGGGCCTCTGTGCCCATGCTGCCACCTCCCTGGCCTTACAAGGTCCTAGTGCCCTCTTCAACCCGACCTGAGTCCTTGTCTTCTTTACTGCCATGACCTCAGCACCCCCCCAACACCAGGCAAGCAGCAGGTGCCCTACAGACCAGGGCTGGGCACGGCAGGCAGAGGAATGGTACAAGGGGAGGTGGAGGGCCCTTGCCGACACCGTGAACAGAGTTTCCCACTCTATCCCGCTGGGCCCCCACGTCCTCGGCTATGGGAAAGGGGCTGTCTAATAGAAGGGCAGTGCTCCTCACTGGGGTGCTTCTGCTTCAAGAAGACCTCACGAAGTTCATGGGGGAAATGGAATTAAGTTCACAATATGCATCTTCCGTGAACTTTTTGAAGACCTTGCATATGTACATCAAAACATCATGCTGTATACTTAAAATGCATATAATTCTTAAAAATATGAACTCTCATTTTGAAGGCATCTGGTTTTTACTATCAATTGAGGAGGTACACGCTAGGGCGACTCTCACTGTCCCCAAACTCGTGAAAACAGAGTAACTGGTACAGTAAGGACATTAGGAGAAAACAATCTCACTCTTCCACTACTTGCTAAGAGAACGACTTGCTGCAATGGGAATGGAGGGGTCAGGCAGGGACACTGGTGACGATCCCCGCTGCTGTCATGTGAAAAGGTCTGGTGCACAAAAGCGCTTTCGAGTTCTCTCTCATTGATCTCGCTCTGCAAGAGCTGGGGGAGAACAGGTCTCTGTCCTCGGAGAGGTGGGTGGAGAATCCCAGATATAAGAAATGGGAGGGCAGGGAGCTTACCACTGCACCATGTCTACGGAGCGTCTCCTGACCTCCTGCACAAGAAGTCTCTAAATCCTTATGATACTCTGTGGCTTTCTAACTTGTGGAAAACAAGCTAGCTTGTTCTTTATTTTAAATCTCATCTCCATAACCTTCTTTAGGAGCAGGAGAGCAAAACCACATGAGTCTCTTAGGTCAAAGTACAATGCTTAGGGAAAATGCCTGTGCAGGTCTGACCAGGATTTACAACGATTATCTAACATGTCCTTAACCAAAAGAGAAAAAAAAAAAGATGTATTACCGAGGGCCAGCCGGTGGTACAGTGGTTAGTGAGGCTGGATCCCACACGGGTGACTGTGAGGTTCAAGGCCTGGACCCATGGCTTGAAAAATATGCTGAACATCTGAGCTGCCTCCACCTCCTGTTGTGACTGATGCTGCACGTACATGGAAAAGGCCTTGTGTGGACACAGGTTCCCAACTCTTCCGGGTAGACACCTAGGGGCGGAACTACTGGGTCACACGTTGGCTTTATGTTTAATCTTTGAAGGAAATGCCATTCTTTGAAATACAGGTTTCCAAACGGCTACACCATTTTACATCCCTGCCAGGCATGTTTGAGGATTCTAACTTCCCCACATCATTCCCAACATACTTGGCCTTTTTTTTTTTTAAAAGAGAGATTATTTTGCTATAGGGCATGTGTGCTCCCTGGAGAGACAGAAAGATAGAAACCAAGAAATCACACACACACAGCCCCCCACCCTCCCCCCGGGGAGATGGCCACACTGCAATCCCTTCTCCTCCATCCTTTTCTTGGGATTTTGGGCATACATACACGCGCACCTGATGTGAGTTTTAAGCCGCAGGGTCCGGGACTCGAATCATGGTCGACTATGTTGGGAGTCCAGTGACGTCACCGTTACGCCATCTGCTGGTCCCATGTCTGTCTTTTTCATGATATTCTTTTATTTTCTTTTTTTTTGTTTGTTTTTTGAGAGGTTTTTGCTATAGGGCACGTGTGCTCGCCAGACAGACAGAGAGAGACAGAGAGACAGAAAGCGAGAAATCACCCCCCAGGGGGGATGGCCATGCCGCAATCCCTTCTCCTCCATTCTCCTCTCGGGATCTTGGGTATGCACGCACACGCGCCCGGCGTGAGTTTAAGCCACCGGGTCCGGGACTCGAACCGCGGTCGACTACGTGGGAGTCCAGCGACATAGCCATTACGCTAACTGCTGGTCCCGATATTCTTTTATTTTCTTACTGCCAGAGAATATGTGCTTGCCAGAAAGAGAGCATCCTTGATGGGGCGTGGTCCACACGAATCCCTTCTCTATTCCCTCAGGATTTGGGGCTGCACATATGTGCGCCCAGTGTGGTTTTTAAGCCACCAGGGCAAGGGCTTAAAACCACAGTCGGCCGTGTGAGATCAGGTTTCCCATAACCACTAGGCTGAGACCAAACAGTCTGTCTTTTTAACCCTAGCCATCCCAATGGGTGTGAAATGGTACCTCACTGTGGTTTTAATTTGAATTTCTCCAGTCACCAATGATGCTGAAGATCTCCTGTACTTACTGGCCATTTGTTTATCTTCTACGGAGAAATTTAACTGGACCGCCTCTGAAGGAAAGGAGCTGTTTCAGCCATCACCGCAGGGGAAGGGGAGCAACCTGCTCTGCAGAAGGAGGTCCCCGGGGAAGCTCATGCTCGGGAGACGTGGGTAGAGAATTTCTAGAGTGAGGGTGGGTTGTTTTCCTTGGAGGGAATGGAAAAGGATCCGCAGGGGCAGGTGAGACCCAGCGGAGCTGCGCTATGGCGTAGGTAACCCTCCTGAGCCTGCAGGCCGGAGGTGGCAGAGTCAGCAGTTTGTCCCCTTGTCCTGCATCTCATGCTTCTCTCCCAGTGGGATTCCACCACGGCTTCTCCTCCTCTGTGGTGTGGGGGCAGCAGCTCCTTCCCCTGGATCAGACAGCCGAGAGGCCTGCCCCAGGCCCACTCTGCACACGGTTGTGTCGTGTTGTGTCCAGGGCTACTGTATTTCTAAATTCGAATTAGGCACCCACAGTAAGTCAGGAACCCCTGACATTATGACTCGAGCTAAGGCGCTGGACTCCCACATGGCTGACTGCAGCTCAACTACTGAACCTGGTAGCTTGCTTGCTTTCTCTCTCTCTCTCTCTCTCTCTCTCTCTGGGTCAGCGCAAATTAAAAGGGAAATAATAGATAAAATTAAATAAATAATTCATTAAAAAAAAAAAGGAACTAAGCTACCTTGCTCTTTCTCTCAACAACGAAAAAGATTCATTACCACCAAATTCACATGCTCAATGGCCTCCAGTGCTTGGACCTGGCAGGAGTGTCCCGAGACAGGGCAGGAAAGCCTTCCACCTGCTAGGGCCCTGTCAACCATGCGGCACGTGCCTGCCCTGGCCACGCAGTGCTGTGGCTCATCCTCAGGACACAGGATTCTGTCCACAGTGCCAGTGGCTAGGCTGGGGCACTTTTCTGTGGACCAAAGGGCAGAGGGTTGCTTTGGACAGGGAGGGCAAGCCAGCTAGGTGGTGTGGTGGTTAAGGTTGCTGGATCCCATATGAGCTTAACTGTGCGGTTTGAGTCCCAGACCTGGCAGCCTGAAAAACACGCTGGCCACGTGAGCATGCATGCATGTCAAAATCCCAAGAGGAGAAGGGATTGTGTCGTGATCATCCCCCAAGGGGATGCTCTCCCCCTCTTCTATCCCCCCCCACACACACCCCTCTCTGTCGCTCTCTGGTAGGTGCGTGCACCCTAGAAAAAAATTAGGGAAATTGGGACCAGCAGATGGTGTAATGGCTACATTGCTGGACTCCCATGTACTCAACCACGGTTCAAGTCCCGGGCCCAGTGATTTAAACTCACGTCAGGCACGTGTGCATCCCAAGATCCCAAGAGGAGAATGGAGGAGAGGGGATTACAGTGTGGCCACCCCCCTGGGGAGTGATTTCTTGCTTTCTGTCTCTCTCTTTCTGGCAAGTGCACACGCCCTATAAAAAAAACCTCTCCCCCCTCCAAAAAAAATTAGGGAAATAAAGAAAAAAAGGACAGGGAGGGTAGGGCTACTGCAAAGGCACAGCTCATGCGGCACAGCCCTCTGATTAGAAAAGTGACATGCACTGGGCTGGCCCTGTGGCCTCACAGTTAAAGCAGCTACATCCCACAAGGCCAACTGTGTGGTTCGAGTCCCAGACCTGGTGGCTTGAAAACCACGCTGGGCCATGTGCCTACATGTTCACAACCTGGGAAGGAGAGAGAACTGAGGAAGGGGCTCCAGTGTAGCCACGTGCGTGCTTTCTCACTGAGCACCCTGCCCCTGCCTGCCTTGCTCACTCTTTCTCTTCCTCTCTCCAACAACCTCCAGCAAAAAGAAAAGTACTACCCACAAACTTCCAATTTCCAGCAAATGCTTTTTTCTATAAGTAATGCTACTGAACCATTGACAATGTGTATTTATTTAAAATTTGTATCCTTTTATCACTAGTAACTTAGATGCTCCCAAAAACCAGAGAAAATGAAGTAAGTCAGAATACAGCCCTGAAAAGGGTACATGGCTGTTTCAGAGTTTTTGACAACGTAGAAAGTATTCATCATGTGTTTAAAAAATCAAGCAGACTGGTCGCTGTATAGCCGTATGACTTTTTCCTTTTTGCTACAGGGCACATGTGCTCTCTGGCAGGGACAGCCAGCAGGGAGCATGCGTGTGGGACTCAGGGACTGCACCCCTAGGACTCGGTTACTCCTATCGGAGTCCCGTTTGCTTCCTGCAGTACTTTATGGCTTCGAGCAATGAATGTATGTTTGCTTAACTTTAAGATCAGGCATGGCCTCTACTATCCTGTGAACTCCAACTGGGGGGGGGGGGCATGTGCACCCGAGAGAGACAGAGAGAGAGGGAGGGGACCCGTGTACCTGGAGTACTCAGGGAGATCTCTGGACACGAACTCTAAGCCCTCCGTGTGGTTAGCATTGCACTGTGCTGTGCAGCTCTGCTGTGCCACCCCCTGGCCCCCACAGGGCGATTTCTCTTGTGTGTGTGAAATTTTTGTTATAGGGTACATGTGCTTTCCAGAGAGACAGAGACAGCAGGAAATCACCCCCAGAGGGGACGTCCGTACCGCAATCCCTTCTCCATTCTCCTCTCAGGACTTTGGGCACGAATGCACATGTGCCCAGCACGTTTCAAGCTGCCGGGTCCAGGACTCGAACTGCAGTCAGCCATGTGGGCATCCAGCAAGGCAACAATTATACCATCTGCTGGTCCCCAGGATGATTTTTTTTTTAAAGAATGATTATTTAGCTTTACTTATTCGTTGTATTTTGACCAGAGAGGAACAGAGTGAGAAAGAGAAGGTGAGAAAGCAAGCTGCAGGACTCGAACTGCAGTTGGTCATGTGGGAGTCCAGCATCCTAACCACCACTCCACCTGCTGGCTCCCAGGACACAGCTGCAGCAGGACCTCACAAGCAGACAGCATGGCATCTGCAGCCGTAAACAGTCGCTCCTTTTCTGGTTCTTGCTAGATAAATTGAGAACCTCAACTTATACACAAACATAACACGGGCAGGGTCGTCCCCTGAAAGGCTGCAGGAAAGTTGCTCTCCTTACTGAAGAGACGCAGCTCTACCTGCTCAGTCACACCCTATATGGCAGCAGCGGCACCCACTGTGCAGAAAAGCAGCGTGAGCCTCGGAGCGGCCAGGGCCAGGCTGAGACAGCTGAGCCCACCTCGGCTCCAGCTCAGGAGTCCGGGCGCTCACAAGCAGCTGCCCAGCCTGTACCGTGCGATTCGTGTCTTCGGCGTCACTACTCTGCACAGACCTGTCCGCGGTAGACTGAACAAGGGCAGTGTGAGAGAGGTCCTTCAACGCCAGGAAAGGGACGGAGCTAGGGAGAAAAGGGCCCAAAGGTGGCAACCAAGCAAGGAGGAAAGCCACAATGGGGCCCCCACCTGGGTTCGCAGCTGCTGTGGCACAGACCCGGAGGGGGGGCGCAGGAGAGAGGGTGAGGGCAGAGGCTGGCGCAGGCTCACTGTACCCCTGAGCTGGGCAGCCAGAGCCACGCTGAAAGGCTCGGACTTTTCCAAATGGGATTTAGGAAGAAACTCGATTTTTAAATGACTTTTACTTATCCTTTAATGAAAAAGGGTCAGATAACTAAATTTTGCCTCCTGCTATTAAAAGCATTTACAGAATGTGACTCAGGAACATGGAGATTTCCCCAGCAGTTTTCAGAACTGGAGAATTACTCTGGGTTGCCTGGTGCTGTCTTTTGTTTTTTAGGAACTGCTTTGGCCCTGAAGAAATACTCAGAGAAGCCAAGGCACCATCCCCTTTTCAATCTACGAGAATAAACCACACTCTCCAGGGACGAGGGTGTAACAGAACCAGCCAGGCAAGCCCTCCTGTGACTGGCTGGGGCTGCTCGCTGCAGGGCCAGCTCCGGCAGAGAACAACGCAGCCAGGGGCTCGGCCTGCCAGATCGCTCCCTGTGGCCACAAGGAACATCTGGTGAGTGTCCCTAGCAGCTATTGTTTGTGCAGTAAAATGGGCTTTTGTCCCCTTCGTGGTTTAAAAATAAAAATATTAGAATACCGGTAACATTTGAAATGTAGATGGTCTAGGCATCTTCCTCCCCCCGCGTTTTGTGTAAGTCAAAGAAAATACGGATGGAGACTTTTAAACCCAGTGCTGCTGTCTGCCAATCCCTCACGTGGAAGTGCGAGTCAGCCGGGCTGGCCGGCCCAAGGTCTAAGTCCTCAGCCGTCATTACGCGCCAACAGTAAAAGTAGAACGTCCTGTGTTTCGTAGTTCCTCCTGCATGGTTATCCTCTTCTCATGAAGTGGCTAACAAACCCAGGCTTTGGGGGTCAGCAGGCTGTGGCAGACACTGCTCTTACAGACCACGCAGTGGGGGTGCCTCTGAATGCCGAAGCTCACACAGTGAGAAAGCAAACACTGTGAGCACCCCGCACCCACCTGGGGTCCCCGGGAGGCGAGTGCGATCGCAGCCCAGCCCATCTGCCCTGGAGAAGACCAAGGCCAGGCGAGGCCCGGTCACTGCCCAAGGTAGCCCAACACCGGGCCTGATGCAAGCCCAGCCCTCAGCCCACAGCCCGCTACCGGGTTCCGATACGGTGACTGCAAAATGAACATCACTTTCCTTTTTTTTAAAGTAAAGCTCAGAAAGATTTTCCTCAGATACTAAACAGCTTTTTAAAAATGTTTTGTAAGCTGACATAAAATTGTGTGTTTCCCATGTACACCAGGTGTTCTGGAGTGTGTACAAGCTGTGGAGTGGTTAAATCAGCTAATTAACATACGTACTGCCTCACCGTTATGATTCTGTGGCGATCTACACAAATTGTTGATGTTGGTTAAACTAAAAATAATGGTCTAAAACAGTAGTAATCTAGAATATATAGCAAAATATTTTAAATTCACCAAAATATTTTAAATTTACCTTTTATTATCTATGGAACACAAAGGAATTACCTTCAAAACAACAAACAAAAAAATACCAAATTGTAAAAAAACTCAGCAAAGAGTGAGTGTGTGTGAGAGTGCCAACTCCGTGTACGGCAGTGTTGGAACAAATTAAATCCCATCCTGACAGATTCAAAATGGCTGCCCTTAAATGGACTGTCTAGTGGTTAACACGTGACACCAAACCCACATGCTGACTTCTGTCTCAGCTCTGAGGCTTCTTGGGAGTAGGTAAGAGGATAAAGAAGAGGGGCCTGCAGGTGCCGGCGGGGAAGCACTGGACCCACATGGCTGACCGTGGTCCACGTCCCGGACCTGACGGCTTGCCTTCTCACTGTCTCTCTCGCCCTTGCTCTGTCCACCTCTGGTCAAATTTAAATAAATAAGTAAAGTTAAATAAGTAAGTATTTCTTTAAAAAAAGATAGGATTAAAAAAAGGAAAAAAGTTATGGTGTAGTAGGGATAGGAATTGGTTTTAAGACACTCCTTGGTAGTATTTTAATGCGTGGAAGAAAATGTTTACAATTCCACTTAGAGAATAGAAAATTGTAAATGGTTCCTGTTATTGTGTAGATTCAAGTACTATCCAAGTGAAAAAAGGTAAACACTGTCCCACAACTCAGCTAATGATTTCTACTCTAAGACATTCTACAGTACCCTGATGTCACAGGGCTTCTGCCCAGTGACTGGACAACCTCGACACGACCCACTCTTAATTCCACTGCACGCTACGTGTGTCTGTAACAATGCCACTTTCAAAGGCTGCAGACATGAAGGGCTGGAAGAGTCCTGAAGTATGCAAGGCTTAGAGAAGGTATTTTAAGGAAAGACAGCACACAGAGGAAGCCTTAAAATGCTCTCAACCACCCCCCCACCCAACCCCCCCCACCCCGCCCCACCCATTTCCGAAACCATTTATGGTTTCTGGGACAGTTACTAGAACGGTAAAAATAGTCCGGTCTGGGAAAAGGCTTGCATATCTGCTCCGTAACCCACAGGAAAAGGCCGCCCTTTTGAAAGCTTTAAAAAATCAATCATTGAAATGTAACTTTCTGTGGAGAAACAATGTAGTTATACAAAGTCAGTAAACCTGTGCTTCTAGAGCTGTACTCCCCACCTACACTGCTTGGAAATTAATTCAGTGACACAAGTTACATGTTTAATAAAGGGACTTTCATTTCGGCTAAAAAAAGTTGACTTTACAGTAGGTAAACAAAAGAACAACAACAAAAGCTCATGGAGAACTGCTAGGAGACCTTTGCAAAACAAATGAGGGTGCTCACAACTATTCTGAAATCTCTGGGCACCAAAGGCTTATTCCTCTAGGAATTTCCCATTATCCACTCGCTGTTAGTTAAAGCAACAGTGAGTGCTACTCATGCGTCCAGCAGGGCGGTCTCCAAAGGCTCCGCTTATGGGACCTGGGACCTGGGACCTGGGCTGACTGCTTTCGGAGGCTGGTGTCCGGACAGCCACAGGAAGCACCCCCCTCAGTCCCCACTCCACATGGCACCTGAGCAGCATCAGGTGCAGCTGAGCCCAAGGGTTTGCCAGGGCTGAGAATGCTGCTCACAGAGGGTTTGCCCAGGGCTGAGAATGCTGCTCACCCAGGGCTGAGAATGCTGCTCACAGAGGGTTTGCCCAGGGCTGAGAATGCTGCTCACAGAGGGTTTGCCAGGGCTGAGAATGCTGCTCACAGAGGGTTTGCCAGGGCTGAGAATGCTGCTCACAGAGGGTTTGCCCAGGGCTGAGAATGCTGCTCACAGAGGGTTTGCCCAGGGCTGAGAATGCTGCTCACAGAGGGTTTGCCCAGGGCTGAGAATGCTGCTCACAGAGGGTTTGCCCAGGGCTGAGAATGCTGCTCACAGAGGGTTTGCCAGGGCTGAGAATGCTGCTCACAGAGGGTTTGCCAGGGCTGAGAATGCTGCTTACAGAGGGTTTGCCAGGGCTGAGAATGCTGCTCACAGAGGGTTTGCCCAGGGCTGAGAATGCTGCTCACAGAGGGTTTGCCAGGGCTGAGAATGCTGCTCACAGAGGGTTTGCCAGGGCTGAGAATGCTGCTCACAGAGGGTTTGCCCAGGGCTGAGAATGCTGCTCACAGAGGGTTTGCCAGGGCTGAGAATGCTGCTCACAGAGGGTTTGCTCACCCAGGGCTGAGAATGCTGCTCACAGAGGGTTTGCCAGGGCTGAGAATGCTGCTCACAGAGCTGAGGGCCAAGGGCGGCAGGTCCCTCTCTGAATGGGGAGGAGGAAACACTTAGCTCAGGTGTTCCGCTGAAGGACAATGGGCCACCCCTGGGACCTGTCCTCATTTAATTAGTATAAAGCACTGAAAATACCCAAGTCCCTGGGCTCAGCCTCAGGCCTAAGTTTACATGGGTACGACTGCCAGCGAGGAGGGGCTGACTGTGGTAGGAAGCGAGTCACTCTGACAAGCTTAAAAACAAAACCACCACAAGGAACAACCCCTCCCACCTCCTTTCTACACTAAAGTGACACAGGAGATGTCACCAAGCATGGTTCAGGGTTTAATCAAAATTCAAAGTAAAAAGCTTGGCTTTCATTTCAATAGGTATTTCCTACCTATTCAATTTCTATTTTTATGATACAGATTTTGTTTATTTTAGAGACTAGATGTGACATGTGTAAATTACAACTGTTTTTATATTTATAAAAACATATATATATATGTATATATATATATATATATATAAAATTATTATTTTTAAAGTTTTTGCTGTAGAGTGCACATGCTCGCCAGAGAGAGAAAGGGAGAGAAAAGTGAGAACTCATCCTCTGCAGGTAAGGCCAAGCCTCAAGTCTTCTCCTCCAGCCTCCTCTTGGGATTTTAGGCACACATGCACATGCGCCTGGCATGATTTTCAAGTCACTGAGTCCAGGACTCGACCCTCGTAGCCGGCCGTGTGGGATCCAGCACCTTAACCTTCATGGTACCTTCTGGCCCTACAGTAGCATATAACTTATTTTAAAAAGTCTTTTAAATTAGGCTATTGGTTCTGATGTTTGGGGCAATCAACAAACATTTACTGAACTGGTGTAAAACATTGTAACCTGACATATTTGGCAACAACTGCTTTTTACTCTCGAAGCATGGTGAATAAAAAGACACTGTACAATGAAAATAAATACAGTATCTTTTATTTACTAATTTTTTTAGAGAAAGTTTTTTGCTATAGGGTGTGTATGCTCACCAGAGAGACAGAAAGAGAGAAATCACCCCCCAGGGGGGACGGCCATGCAACAGTCCCTTCCCCTCCGTTCTCCTCTCGGGTTCTCTGGCACACACGCGCACCTGCCCTGCGCTGAGTTTTAAGCCGCCGGGTCCAGAACTCGAACCATGATCAACTACGTGGAAGTCCAGCAATATAACCATTATGCCATCTGCTGGTCCTAATACAATATTTTTTAAAACTCACAATCAACGTTTATAGTTTTACTGCCTTAAAGTTTAAGAACACACAGAGGGCTCAAAATGCTGTCTAGTCGGCAGTTTATCTACATGGCGTCTGTGCTGATGCTGTGACAAGGCAGCGCGCGTGTCCAGTCTGCGGTCAGACGCCAGCCAGAAGCACAGGAAGGGCTGAGTGCAGTGGTAAGGGCTGCTCCTGAGAAGCCGGTCCCTCGCAGTGATCATGGTTCAAGTCCCCAGTCTGGTCAGTCTAAAACATGCCGGGCACATGTGCCCAGGATCCAGAGCAAGGAGACTGTGGTACGGCCAGACCCCGGGGAGAGGGTGCATTTCTCTCTCACTAGCACGTGCACACATGCTCGACCATGCTGAAAGGAAAGAAAAAGCACGCGGGCTTTGTAGAAACTGAAGCAGATGTGACGTTTTATGAAAACTGAGAGGACCCACAAACAAGAAAAAAAGATCATTTTAACAATAAATTGACATCTTCCCCAATCAACTTTTCTCCCTAGATTCTTGGTTAATCCATGCAATACGATGAACTGATGAGAACACTTTCGGGGGCTGGCCTGTAGCCTTAGTGGTTAAGGAAGCAGGATCCCACATGGCTGACCACGGTTCAAAATTCAGCCCTGGCAGTTTGAAAAACACGCCAGGCACATGTGTGTGCATGCCCCAAACCCAGACAGGATGGAGAAATGGAGGAAAGGACTGTGGCGTGGCCACACCCCACCGGAGGGTGCTCCTCCCCCTCCCCGGCCTCCTCCACCACTCCTCTGGCCACACGCTGCTACTGGGACACCCACCCTGCCTGCACCTCTACGGAGCTCAAGGCAGACAACTCCACTACCGCCACACAACCTTATCGCACAAAGGTGTCTTCTCATCACTAAAGGCTTCCCTAAAAACAATTCATAAAATCAGTTCAACAGGTTTAAGTCCATAATCACAAAATTCCTCTCAACTTGTCACCTTTGCTGGAAAGATTGACTTGAAACATAATATAGAACAGTGGCATAGAAGGAACTCTGGGTGATGCAGAACAGGACAGTGTCTATATCCAAAAAAATCTGCCTGAATAAGAGCAATCACATAAAAATCGCCTAATGTCGTTAGTCATCAGGGAAATGCAAAGTAAAACCAGAGAACTCACACCACACACTCACCAGAAAGGCTAGAATTCCAACATCCGACCACACCCACGCTGACCAGGACAGAGACAGCTCTCACACCCCGCTGGCACGGGGAACGGAGAAAACGGCCTGGCAGTGTCTGAAGGACATGTGAGCTCCCATTTCACTCTTTGGTCTTTACCCAAGGGAAATAAAAACAGATGCAAACAAAATCTGTTATCCAAAATCTGGAAACATTTGGAAAATCCCCTGGAGGTAAACGAGTAAACTGTGCACGCGTGGCTCATGATGGACGCGACAGGAAAGAGAACTTGAGATCAGCGCAATGTCACGGCCAGATCTCGGAATCATATCCCAGGTGGGAAAGGCCAGGAAAAGTACGTGCTGAGTGGTTATACCTACACAGCCCTGCAGAATATGCAGGCTGACCTACACGACAGCAAGCACAGTAGCAATCGCCCACAGAAGGGCACGGAAGGATGGATTACGGGGCGAGGGAGGCACCTGCTGTGGCGATGGCTGCCGGCGTACACACCCACACACCTGAAACACGGGTAGCTCAGTACACTTCAATAAAGTTGGGGGGGAGTTACAGCATCCTAAACTCTATCCATTGTTCTTTTAGGAAGCCCAACGGAAAAGCTTCGAACTATGGTAATAACACACTGGGAGCGCCAAGCATGAGCCAGCTTCGAGCCACAAAGCCCAGACTCCTCGTGTGCATGGCCATCTGCACCTCCATTTTTCTTTATTTAAAGACTCCCACTCCAGAGGAGCCCGAGGAGGAGCCCGCTTACCCCGCGGTGGTTGACTGCGGCTTTTACCCAGATGAACTGTGTTCAGCTTTATTTGAAGGGAAAGGGGCTGCCTCCCAAGTTGCACAATTCTGTAAAAACCCTCACCGATCCGAAATCCTTGCTCATTTCTATATGCCAGGAAATTGCTCCAGGACTTCCCAGGGACTGCGTTTCATAACCAGACCCCTGTCTGCAGAGGAGGGCAACTTCTCTTTGGCATATATTGTAATGATTCAGGAGGAGCTGGCTACATTTGTGCAGCTCCTCAGAGCTATTTACGCACCTCAGAACGTCTACTGTGTTCACGTTGATGAGAAGGCCCCGAAGAAGTTTAAGACTGCAGTGCGAACCCTGGTCAACTGTTTAGAAAATGTTTTCATTTCATCTGAGAGTGAGAAGGCAGCTTCTGCTGGCTTTCCGAGGCTACAGGCCGAAATCAACTGTATGAAAGATCTCGTCCATGCCAAGCTGCAGTGGAACTACGTCATCAACCTTCGTGGACAGGACTTCCCAATCAAGACCAACGGGGAAATCATACGGCACATCAGGAGCAAATGGACCGACAAGAACATCGCTCCGGGAGTAATCCAGACCCCAAACACTAAAGCCCAGACGAGTCAAAGCCACCCTGAATTCAGCCCTGAAGGGCATATCCGTGTGTCTCCACATGGAAGATTCAAAGATGGACCACTCCGTAATGTAACAATTTATTCTGGAAGTGCTCACTACGTACTTACGAGGAAGTTTGTGGAGTTCCTACTAACTGATGTCCGCGCAAAAGCCATGCTGCAGTGGGCCAAAGGCATGCGGAGCCCCGAGCGACACTACTGGGTGACCCTGAGCCGCCTCAGAGGTAAGGGGCCCAGCTTACGGGTTTCTGCTCAAAGGCGGCAGTAGGGGAAAATCTATTTACTTAAACAATTATTTGTTTAATTTTAATTTTATTATTATTTTTAATTTTGACCAGGAAGAGACAGAGAGAGACAGGGAGAGAAAATGAGAAAGCAAGGTGCCAGCTCTGGGACTTAAGCCATGGTCAGCCATGTGGGAGTCCAGTGCCTCTACCACCATGTCACCTGCTGGTCCCAGGTAGTTTTAACTGAAATGATTTTTTTTATTTTCTACTCGGCTCTTCCTATGGCTTTGTAAATGTTCTACATTTTGCAAGACCTTCAAGTAGGGAGGAAAGGAGGTTCTTTGACTTCGGGGTCTGAAGTTGGCTGAGAGTCATGTTCCCAAACAACACGGCTCCAGAGAAAGATTGGCATTTTGCTTCTCTTCAGAATTTTGGAAATTCTGAGCATAATTCTTACAGGCTGATTGGCTTCTGTGGGAAACGAGGCTTCAAGCTTGACTATAAGCTAATCCACAGAAAGCGAGAACAATGAATCCCATGGAAGCTGGTTAGGACTGCTTCATAATCGTCATTTCCCAGCAGGGTCTATGTTCAAGTCCCAGAGAGCTGTGACAGAGAAAACAGTCAAAGAACCCGACACAGCCATGCACTGTGCAGACATCAGCTACTGACCTGGGATGGGGAAAGGGACGATCACTGAAAACAAAGACGAGATCCAAGGACTGGTCAAGGCCAACACTATGGCCAGTGTCGTGAGTGCCACGGCCCCACGGGGCCAGCCTGTACCAGCTGTAACAGACAGCCTTCTAATCAAGGTGGGACGTTCCCTTCAACTTTCTCATTGATTAAAGAAATGGAAACAGTAGCACAGAGGAACCTGTACTAAAAAAACTATGGGGGCCAAGAGGTGGTGTGGTGATTAAGGCACTGGATTCCCACATGATCGACTAGAGTTCAAGTCCTGGACCCAGCAGCTTGAAAAACACACTGGGTGCATGTGTGTTAATGTCCAAACTTCCAAAAGGAGAATGGAGGAGAAGGGACTGTGTTGTGGCCATCCCCCGGGGGGTGATTTCTCATTTTCCATCTCTCTGTTTCTCTCCAACAAGCACACGTGTCCTAGGGCAAAAACCACAAACCAAACCAACCGTGAAGCTGGAATCCACAATGTATGCTGCTTTTGTTTTCCCTCCTAGATGCTCCAGGCGCCTCACCAAACGCCGGCTGGGAGGGAAATCTTCGAGCCATTAAATGGAGACATGAGGAGGGAAAAGTTCATGATGGCTGTAAAGGTAAAAACCAAACCTTCCATTCTTGTGCAATCTGTTGAGGGTAGAGACACGATCATAATGTCTGACCACGCACTGCATGCATGTTTTAAAAAACCATATTGTACGCTATAAAGATGTACAATGATTACATATAAGTAAGAAATCATACAACAAAAATAAATACCAATGACAACAACAAAAACCTTCAAATTTCACAGGAACTTCTCAACTGTTGCCTCATTACAGTGAGAGAAGACTGACACTCACGTCTAAAGTAATCTGAATTCCTGATGATGCAATTAGAGTGTCAATTGTTTTGAAATTTAAAAAATGTAAGATCTGCATAGAAAAATGCGCATATAGGGACCAGCAGTTAGCGTAATGGCTATGTCACTGGACTCCCATGTAGTCGACCACAGTTTGAGTCCCAGACCTGGTGGCTTAAACTCATGTCAGACGTTTGTGCGGGCATGCCCAAAATCCCGAGAGGAGAATGGAGGTGATTTCTCGCTTTCTGTCTCTCTGTCTTTCCAGTGAGTGCACGCGCCCAATAGCGAAAACCTCTCAAAAAAAAAAAAAAAATGCACATATAAACAAACAGGGTGATAACTGTTCAAAGCGAACACACAGCAGGGCTGTAACTTACACAGGTTCAAAATACACACATAGAAGCTACCTGGCTTTTTCTACCTGCTCTCACAGTTCAAATGTAAACACAGACTTAAAATGAGCGGAAGGTCCTCCCAGCACCCGCCCCAGTGCATGCGCCGTCCTCACAGGGGAGCAGTAACACGGCCACCCACAGCCAGCACGTGGTCGGCACCGACAGGCCCAGCGCTGGCACGGGGATGGTGGGAAACCTTCCGGAGCCCTGCTCCAGGCCTGCACTTAATCTGTACAAGGACTCCCTGGTAGAAAGCATGACTGTTCACCCTGTACAGATGAGAAACTCTGGCTTGCAGAAGTAAACTTGGGGCAAGTGGTAGAGCAGGGTCTGGAACCAGGCGCAGCTGCTGGCCGCCACTACACTGGGCCAGCGCACAGCCTCCCTCCACACACACGTGACAGCTATCCCATGATATTGGCACCACAGAGCCCATTTCTTTCTTTCTTTCTTTTTTTTTTTTTGGAGAGGTTTTCACTATAGGGCGCGTGCGCTCGCCAGACAGACAGAGAGAGACAGAGAGACAGAAAGCGAGAAATCACCCCCCAGGGAGGATGGTCACACCGCAATCCCTTCTCCTCCATTCTCCTCTCAGGATCTTGGGCGCACACGCGCCCGGCATGAGTTTTAAGCCACTGGGTCCAGTACGCGAACCGCGGTTGACTACGTGGGAGTCCAGCGACATAGCCATTACACGCTAACTGCTGGTTCCTGAGCCCATTTATTTCTAATCGCCCCAACGGCATTACCACAACTCGGAAAAAGTTCGAATGCACTGGGTTCTCTTTCAGTTAGACCCAAATGTAACTCAATTGGTTACACAGGTCTAATCAGGTGCAGTCGATTCATTTCTCTTGCTTTTTTTTTTTTTTTTTAAGAGATTTTTTTACTATAGGGCGCATGTGCTCACCAGAAAGAAAAAAAGCAAGAAATCACCCCCTGGGGGGGATGGCCACATGCAATCCCTTCTCCTCTCTCGGGATCATGGGTACACATGCACATGTGCCCATCCATGAGTTTAAGCCACTGGGTCCAGGACTCAAACTGCGATCGACTTTGTGGGAGTCCAGCGACATAACCAATATGCCATCTGCTGGACCCCGATCGATTCATTTCTCACTTAGGGCCTACATTTTCCTGTATTGCTTGTCTTTTTATTTATAATTTTCAACCAGTTAAATGTAACTCTATGAGATTCTATCACTGTATGGAGAATACCTATCAGGTGCAAACCCTTCCCATTATACCAGCTGGCACTTAGACCATGCTCACCACCTGCCTGTTCCGGGCCCTTCCTGGAGATGAGTACCTGCTCAACAGCAGAAAAGTGCCTTCTGATTCTTTCTTCAGTCTTTCAAACAAGAGAGTGTTGGGGCATGCAACTCTCTTTATGAACAGTATCTCCTTAAGACAAGCATTCAGAAGTAGGGTCACTGAGCTGGCGTGGGGAGAGAGCAGGCAGGAGCTGGGCAGAGAGACCGCAAGGAGCCCAAGAGCCCAGACCTCCCTCACAGACGCCGACACCCCAGCCCTCCAAGTCTGTCCCTCGCCTGCAGATGAGGGGGATACAGCAGAAACCACCCCACAGTGTGGCCGTGAGTACTGAGGGACAGTAGAGAGGGCAAAAGCCGTGTGGGCACAGAAAGCGGGCCAAGTATGTCCCCAAGGAGCCTAGTCGGCACTGGCTCCCGACTGGGATCCCCATTTTGACTAGTTACATTCATATCCAGCATTCACTCTGAAACCCTGACTGACAGAAGCTATGACTAGTTTACACCCACAACCGAGGAAAAGGCCTGAAAGCTCATGAACCTGGGACCCATCTGAACCACTGCGCCTCTCCTGTGCCCGACCCAGCTAGAATTCCACACGCGCACTCGGGCAGCCGTCGAATGTTTTAGAAATCATGAGCAGACAGGGTGAAAACCCCCCCTCCACCATAAAGTCAGAACTGCAGGTGGACAGCCCGCCAGAGCAGGCACGGGCATCCGACCCGCACTGCGGCGCACAGGCAGCATCAGAAGTGCACACCGCCGTTCTGCACGGACAACCCGGTGGGGACAACGCGGCTCAGCTTTTGCGTTTCTTTCTTACAGGCCACTATGTCCAAGATGCCTGTGTGTTTGGACCAGGAGACCTGCCCTGGATCATCCAGTCACCTTCGTTGTTTGCCAGCAAATTCGAGCCCTCCGCAGAGCCCCTGGTGGTCCTGTGCTTAGAGAGGTGGCACAGACTGAGAGTCCTGAGGCAGGCAGAAGTTCCCACAGAACCCCACTGGCACTTCCGACAGCAAAGCCACTTTAATATGAGCTGAACTGCTAGGGAGTGCTCACGTTCCTCACCGTGCCCTCTGCTTCCCTGACTTGAAACACAGGCACAGACAATCAGACAGGAAGATAAATGACTCCTTGGTACAAATTAGTCCTAAAATGAAGTGAGAAACAAGCCACTGACAAACCGTTATTATCGATTATATGCCCTTATTACAGCTTTGGGGGAAAAAAATTGAGAAAAAACTCAAGGCACCAGGAAGACCAGCGCTTAGGTACAAACGTGCTGTAGACCCACCTTTCCAAGCACTGAGAGCCCAGTTCCCGCAGGAGCAAGAATAACGCACGCTACTTCAACATTTTGAAGGCCTGGCTACTTCAGTGAAGAAGATACCAATAAAAGGCTAGCTCCGTGGGCTGCCCCTGTAGTGCGGGGGTTGAGTCCTATGCAGAGGGAGCTGGATCTCATAGTTGACTGTGTTCAAATCCTGGTTCTAGAGGCTTGAAAACACATTAGGTGTGTGGGTGTGTGCGTAGTGTAGTGCTTAGTGCTGCACAGAGGAAGGTGGAATCCACGTGGCAAACCAGGGTTCAAGTTCCAGCCCAGCAGTCTTGAAAAACACGCCTGGCATGAACACGTGCCCAGGATCCTGTCCGGACGGACAACTAGAGGACGAGGACTAAGGCGTGACGGGGCCTGCTGGGGCGCGACCATGCTCTCACCGTCGCTCGTGTGCACCCTCCGGAGTTTAAAAAATAAAAAGAACAAACTCCCACTGAAAATGAAAATATGCTCATCAGGAACAACCCTGGCTGGCTGAGAATAAGGAAAATTCATTCTGGCAATCCAGAAATAGTGAAGCCCATTTCTTTGGGTGAGATAAAATTAATCTGGAAGGGGATACACAGCATCCTAAGGAGCTGCCCTGAGAGTCGGCAGTTCTGTGCTGTCCCTCGCACCCTGTCCCTCACCTAGCTGCACACCGCTAGCCGCACCTCAGGGACTGCCGGGCGTGGGAAATGCGGCGAGTAGGACCAGGAACTGAGGCTCAATTTGTATTTAGTTTTTACAGTTCTGGCCTGGGGCTGCTATGTGCAGCAGCACAGGTCCCGGCTCGGGTGGTCGAGGACCAGGTCTCCTCCCTTCGTGTCCAGGATGGTTACTGTTGAGAATTTCACAGATCCTCTCTAAGGGAGTTCACCACATCATCTGAGACTGAGGTGTACAACTATTAAATAGCACAACTGAAGGGAAAGGAAAAGCAGGAAATGCAGGAGAGGAATAAAAGCAAATGAACATGTAATTCGAAGGCGAAGTATAACCGACTCAGTAACCTGAAGCTTCCCAACACGAAATAGAACCAAGTCCGCTGACGGTCAGTGACGCGGCACCAGCAAGTGTGAGGCAGGACGGCAGGACGGCAGGAGAGGAGCCTCTGAAGGCAGACAGCACAAACCAGGGTGAAGCGAGCCACAGGACATCAAAATCCACCTTTCCCTTAGATACGTAATTCCAAGGAGAGCACCCCATGAAAATGTGAGACATCAGAGAGAAGAATGCCACTGTCCTGGGACTGCATGGCTGGCTTTTCCGCACGCGCTTGCGGGCAAGCACCACGCTTCCCCAGGCCCAAACCCCTGCACCCTGCCTGTCCAGAAAGCTCAGATTTAGTGCAATTATTCCTCTTTTTCTTGTAACAGTTTGCTACAAATGAGTGCTACCAAAAAAAAAAAAAAAAAAAAAAAAAAAAAGCTTCAATCTTCCAAGGTACCTGAAATGCAGCCTGTCTTCACCTATCACTTCCCCGGAGCAGGGCCAGACACTATGAGGAGGGGCCGCACAGCTGTCCCTGCCCACCAGGCTGCTGCCAGGCCCGAGTGTGCCAAGTGTTACTGGGTGTTATGTCCCTCTTTTTTCAGATGGGGAAACTGAGGCTCAGGCAGTCAAAAGAACCTCCTGGGACCATCCAGCAGGCAGGTGGAGATGGGGCTCAAGCGGGGGGGGGGGGGGGTCTGGCTGTAGGCCCAGGCCCTACAGGTAGCACCTTCCCCCTTACAAAGAAGCGCAGACCAAAACACACACCTGACCCCCACAGGCTCAGCACCATGAGGGAAGCTTCCTGAACAAATCATTTTGGTGACAGCACAATCACATTAAAATAATAAAAGCACCCTAGGGGCCAGCGGCTGGCGTGGTACTTAAAGCAGTTTGAGTCCCAGACCTGGTGGCATGAAAGACATGCTGGGTCCATGTACCAGGCGCACATACCTGCGAGCCCAAAGTCCCAAGGGGAGACAGGAGGAGAAGGGCCTGCGGTGTGGTCACTGCCCCCATCTCTGGTGAACACACACACCCTATAGCAAAAAGAAAAGTCCCCTAAAGACACACTGGAACGCAGCAGCCCAGGGATCTGGGCTTAGCGGAGCGTGGGGAGCGAGGGAGGGGAGGCCGAGCGGCAGGCTCTCCACGCTGTGACGGCAGGCTCTCCACGCTGTGACGGCCAGGAGGCCCAGGGGCGGGGCGGCCCTGCCAGTGTTAGGGCCAACACAAGCAGATGCTCTCTCTAGCCTGAATCAGACTCGGTGTGTATTTGTGATATAAAATAGCATTAGATCACACGCTGGGACTGTGCAGAACACTGCCGAGGTCGCCCACAGTACAGGGGACCCTGAGATCACGCCTCGAGCTCTCTGGGAGCAGAATGCCCCTGCTCACTCTGCTAAACTTTCCTTTACCCAAGCTGACGGCCACCGGTGCTGTGCATTGTGCAGCTCACTGAGGCTTCACAGACCACAGAGGCAGCAGACGCTAAAACAGCCTGGGCCAAAGCCTGGGTCAGAACCAGCTGGCCGCTCTGAAGACAGGCCCTTCTCCACCGTCAATGGTCACCTCTCCTGAAAGAATATTAAAATAAAAACAGCATCGGACTTTAAAACACTCACACCCCTCATTCATCTACCTGCAAAGCCTGAAGGGAGGGAGCCAGATAGCTAGCAAGTTGGATGCGACTGCTGCTCTCGGACAGTGTGGGCGCTTCTCTCATCCCACTGGGCAGACGAAGCACCTGGAGACCTTGTTAAAGTGCAGGTCTATTTCACAGGTCTGGGCGGGGCCTGGAAATCTGCATTTCTTAAAAATAAAGTGTCTGGGCCGATGTCCCTACTGCAGGTCCTGGGTCACGTTTTGCGTAATAAGCTCATCATTTCTGTTGCAACCTGTAATTACTCCCGTGTTTTTCTTATTACAAGGAGCAAAGAGTACAATGGGGAATACAATTAATTTTTTGGCTAGTGATTTGTTTATAGGAAAAACAAAAAAAAACCTAGCAACTACCTCTCTTTGGACCCTGTTCAGGAAATCAAGTGCTGTCGTTCAGAATGCGGAACCAGAGCTGTTTCACACCCTCAAGTCTCTCCTAGTGAACTGAAAAACTGGACATGGTGAACTCCCGGCTGAAGAGCAGAGAAAGTGCATGCCCCAAATACCAGAGGTTACTGATGCAGTCTCATGACACAGGTTTCCCTACATTTCCACCGTTAGCTAAGCTCTAGCTAGCTAACGTCTGAAATTTCACTCCTTTTCTGAAACTACACCACCCCTCCTGCTTTCGGCAGGGCCTGGCAGAAACGGCTCGGGCTCCCCTCTTCTTTCTGGGCGTCCTGCTAGCTGCCACTTCCCAGGCTCCCCTGCATGCAGGCATGGCCGTGTAGCTGCGTTCTGACCAATGGCGTGGGCAGAAGTGAGTACCCCACCCAGACCTGGGCCACACAAACCTCCGAACAGCGGAGCCCTCCCACCACTTAACTGAACGAGTGCCCCAAGCCGGAGGTCAGGTGACAGCAGGACCCTTGTGTCTTGGAGGTACCCTTGGAGGAAAGCTACTCAACCCAACTTTTACTGAATGACGCCCCCCCTCCCCCGGTATTTTGGGGTTGTTTTCCATAGCAGTTAGCCAACACTGATCCACATACTTAGTAATACTACACTTAAGAAACAACCCAGTCCTGTCCGAAACAATCTCAAATATCCACAGTTCACTCTACTTTTTCTTCCTTTTTTTTTTTTTTTGGAGAGGTTTTTTTCGCGATAGGGCGTGTGCGCTCGCCAGACAGACAGAGGGAGACAGAGACAGAAAGCGAGAAATCACCCCCCAGAGGGGATGGTCACGTCGCAATCCCTTCTCCTCCATTCTCCTCTCGGGATCTTGGGCACGCACGCACACGCGCCCGGCGTGAGTTGTAAGCCACCGGGTCTGAGACGCGAACCGTGGTCAACTACGTGGGAGTCCAGCGACATAGCCATTCCGCTAACTGCTGGTTCCCATACTTTTTCTTCCTTTTGTTGCTGTTCTTTTTTTCCAAGAGATTTTTGTTCTCGGGCACGTGTGCTTGCTAGAGACAGAAAGCAAAATACCCCGAGGAAGGATGGCCACACCGTAATCCACTTTCCTCCATTCTCCTCTTTAGGCCTGCACGCACGTATGCCCAGTGGGAGTTTTAGGCTGCCAGGTCCAGGACTCAACTGCAGTCAACTACGTGTGAGTCTAGTGACATAAGCATCACCCCATCTGCTGGTCCTGTCCTTTCTACTTTTAATGTCTCCGAGTGTTTCTATTTCTGCCACGCAGTGCAGACATTTGGGATACACTGAATGGGGACATACAGTGTGTGTGTGTGTGTTAAGGATTATTTTATTTATTATTATTTAATTTGACCAGAGACAGACAGAGAGAGAGAGGGAAAAGGAGAAAGCAAGTCACCAGGTCTGGGACTCAAACTGCAGTCAGCTATGTGTGAGTTCAGTACCCTAACCACCATGCCACCTGCTGGTCCCCAGTGCTTGTCTTTCACTGTCTAGTTTATTTCTCTTAGAAATTGGAGGTTAAGGTTTGGTATTTTGGCCCAGTGGTTAAGGAAGTCAGACCCCACATGGCTGATGATGGTTCAAATCCCAGCCCTGGAAGCTTGGAGAAAAAACATGCCAGGCATGTGTCCATGTGTGCCTAAAATCCTCATGGGATGGAGAAAAAGAACAGAGAATGTGGGAGGGGGTTACTCTCCCCCTCTGTCTCTCTCTGGAAGAGTACATATGCCCTCTGGCAAAAAGGGAAATTAGAAAAACAGAAAATGGAGTCTGATTCCTGGTAACGGTATATGGATCTATCATTTAACTTACTTCCTCATTTAAAAGTCTAATTTAGAATTTCAGATCAGGACCAGCAGTTGGCATAATGGCTATGTCGCTGGACTTTCATGTAATCGACTGTGGTTCGAGTCCCAGACCTGGCGGCTTAAACTCAAGCAGGCGCATGTGCATGCATGCCCAAGATCCTGAGAGGAGAAGAGGAGAAGGGATTGTGGCATGGCCACACCCCCTGGGGAGTGATTTCTTGCTTTCTGTTTCTCTGTCTCTCTCTTTCTTTCTAGCACACGTGCCCTATAGCAAAAACCTCTCTAAAAAAAGAACTTTGGGTCTAATGGGAAAGCACCTGCGAGTTCACAATAATTCCTTCATTTCATGTACTCGAACCCGAGGCCCAGAGAGGTGAAGGGACTCTCTCAAGGCAGAGCTGGCGTGCGAGGCGCAAGGCGGCACCGAGGGGCGGGGCCTCTCCCGCGGGTGTAGGAATGAACGGCTGGTCTCCCACCGCTCCCGCTCTGGTTTCCAACTGTGCAGTATTACGGGTTGAATCAATTGTGTTTTCCCAAAGTTTCTACACTGAAGTTCCAATCCCTGCTTCCTCCAAATGCGATCTCACTGGGAGACAGGGTCGCTGCGGATGCAGTTAGCTACGATGAGGCCTGAGGGTGGGCCCCAGGCCAGCAGGACTGTGTCTGAAGGGAAGCTGGGACTCACAGTGACATGGTGGAGTGGAGGGAGTCGGGGAAGAAGGCCAGAGCCAAGCCAAGAGGAGGCGTGGGATGGACCCTTCCTTCACAGCCCTCAGAAGGAACCAGCCCTGCTCTCACCTTAGCTTTGGGCTTGTCGTCTCCAGACCGGGACCACGCTGGCGGAGCATGCCCGGCTGCGGCCCTCGTCTCAGCAGCCCCGCAAACTCACACGCGGGGTACACACCCGGTCATGCGGGGCAGCTTCCGGGTCTGTCCCACATGTGAAGGGCACTTAAAAGCTTGTCTTTCTGCAACTGCTTCGTTTTTAAGGACATTTTCTCCCTAAGGTCCTCCTGAATTGGCCGGTGTCCTGCCTTCACTGCGGGAGGTCTCAGCAGCCACCCAGCCTCCGTGAGGAAACAGGAAGCGCTGGGTTCTCGCCATGCCCTGGCCTCCACTTCCCCTGTGCAATCTGACAGAGCCAGGGTCCCCTTTCCTCCTGCTTGCTTCCCTTCTTTTGAAGTGCTCAAGGTACACATGACGACAGTTCCCTAGCTTTCAGTAAATCCCCCAGCCACCCACAGCGTGACCTCAGAGTCCCCCTGCAGTGCTCTATTTCCATAGAGCCAACTTCCCTGTGAGGCCCTGGGCAGACGGCGCTGCTGCGCACACACGGTGGCGTGGTTCAAACACTGATGTTCCAGGGAACCAGCAGTTAGCGTAATGGCTATGTCGCTGGACTCCCACGTAGTTGACCGTGGTTCGCGTCCCGGACCCGGTGGCTTAAAACTCACGCCGGGCACATGTGCATGAGTGCCCAAAATCCCAAGAGGAGAATGGAGGAGAAGGGACTGCGGCGTGACCATCCCCCCTGGGGGGTGATTTCTCGCTTTCTGTCTCTCTCTCTCTGTCTGGCGAGCGCACGCGCCCTATAGCAAAAACCTCTCCAAAAAAAAAAAAAAAAGGAAAAAAAAAACCTGATGTTCTGGGCTGGCCGGGGCCGAGGCCGAGGTACAGCAGCCCCACACATCCGTACCAGGGAAGGGGTAAGCTGGACTGCTTCAGCTCGGCACGCCTCCCCCCAAAGCAGGCTGCCACAAGAATCATTCCGGGAACTCCTCAAAACGAGAAATCCATGCCCGTCTACAGCCACCCAGAAGGTTTCACTCAGCAGGTCTGAGATGGCGATTCTCAAACACAGCCTGTGTGGGGGAACCCCGGGCATAGGCCACCTGGCTTCTGTCCTCAGCTGCAGCTCCGTTCCCCACCTTCTCAGTGAGCGACGTGCAGATGCGCCCCCCATGCACCGTCACTGCGGCACACACACACGTCCGACACGGGGACACATGGAGCTCCTCTCCCACCGGCAGGAGTCCCTCTCCCTCACAGGGCCGCTCCGCTCGGCTCCTCCCCCACCTGCTGCCCCACGCTTGCTCCTGCCAGCCTTCTCTCTGCACCCCGCACAGGTCTCCCAGTTATGCTCCCCAAACTCACTCCTGCTGGCTCCCCACTGCGCCTGCCCTGCAGCCTTGACTCAGGTTTCACAGCCCAGTCTGACCACATCTCCAGCTGCTCTCCCTGCTCCCGTCCCCAACCCCGGGGTCCTGAGAGGCCCTGCCTCGCAGCTGCATCCTCTCTCCTCCTGCTCCCCCACCGTCCCGCACCGCACCACGCAGCCCTGCACCACGCACACCGCTGCTTCCCAGTTTTATAGACCTCCTCTCTGGTACCTAGGCTGTCAGCATCTTATCATTTTTCTTTAAATCCGCCCACTCTTTCTACTTAAATTTAACAGTTAACTTTATATTCCTACCACAAATATCAAAACAGTCCCCTTTGCCAGAAATACAAAGTAACCATTTAACCTGCAGAGAACACAAGAGTCTGGCTACATCTTGCCAAAGCTCTGGGCTTAGGTCTGTGTTCTGTCTGTCTTTCTTTCTCTAGGTGGTGAATGAATGCCAAGACAGGTATTAATAATATACTAGGAGTGGGGCCAGCAGGTGGCATAGCGGTTAAGCTGTTGGATCCCATGTAGTCAACCGTGGTTCAAACACCAGACCCTGCGGCTTGAAACTCACACGAGGTGTGTGTGTATGTGTCCAAAATCCCAAGAAGAATGGAGGAGAAGGGACAGTGACATGGTTATCACCCCTGGGGGGTGATGTCTGACTTTCTGTCTCTCCAGTAGCACATGCACCCTGTAACAAAAAACTCTCAAAAAACTGTCTCAAAAAAATACTAGGACTAAACGAAGATGTTCTCCTCAAAGCACACAAAGAGTGGAAGTAGGTGACGATGTCCCGTGAATGGATAGTTAACGTCCCCTGACCGGCAAGGACCCTCGTGAATCTCACTCATGATGAAATCCCAGCAAATGCCGCCCAGGACAGGAACCGCTCACTGAGAGCTGCCGACGGCAAGAGTAAACACGAAAGAGAGAAAGCACCCGGCGGGGGTGGGGGAGCGCGATGACGTCCAGGCCGAGGTGAGAGACGGGAGCACCCATGACACCACACTAACGCCAGGCTTTCCCCGGGCCAGGGCGGCACGGACACGACGCTGTGGGCTGCGGTGGCAGCTCTGCAGGGCGAGGCTGACTGACCTGCTCTGCTGACCCATGAGCCGTGAGCCGTGAGCTAGCTGCAGGGAGCTCTCTACCCAGTCACCGGCTCACCTGGTGAGCACTTACCGAGAGCCTGGATGTGCCCAAAGGCAACAACGCGGGAAAGCTGAACAAGCCTCCTTCCCTGCCCTCGAAAGCCTACAGCCCAGTGCGGAAACAGACTCAGAAATACACTCTCACATTCTGATGACAGACGAGAGAGAACAGAAGGAGGTTTAGCAGTAAGGATGCACAGAGGAAGTGAGACCCCTGAACTAAGACTCGGGGCGAGGGCCCTCCAGGCTGGAGGTCGGGGGAGGGACCCAGACGAAGACGGGTGCGTGCACCAGCAGCTCGCTGTGGCCCGGCCTGGCAGGCCGACAGCAGCCAGGTGTCAGAGGCTGGCTGAGTTCATACTCGCAGCAATGGACAGCTGAGGGAGCGCTTCCAGCAGAGAAGCAGCTTGTCAGACTTGTGTCTCAGAAAGAGCTTCAGGATATTTAACTGACAGAAGCTGGGACCGTAAGCGGGTTTCCTCAGCTACCAAGGAAGAATAAACAGGGTACGGCAAGAACTCACGGTGTGACAAACTTCTGCTTTTATCTCTTTCAAGGCTCGTTCAGAAAACACACAACCACAGCACCGGAGGAAGCAGAACCTGGAGGAAGAATCCAATGTGAAGGACAACGTCAACAGAGGCTTAAAAAACGATCGTGCACGTTACCAATTAACATGTCCAGCTTACGCAAAGGCCCAGAAGAACAGGAAATAAAAAGTTACGCTTAATTCCATTTTTAAATATTATGTTCACAATAATTTTTAACAAGTTATTAAAACTAAAACCACAAGCATAAAAAGTCTAAAATAAGAATTCAGGGAGAACACACTTAAAATACATATGTTATTTGGGACTTAATGTGGGAATGTTCAAAGGGGTCTTAAAAAGCAGTAGTAGGGACCAGCAGTTGGCATAATGGCTATGTCACTGGACTCCCATGTGGTCGATCATGGTTCGAGTGCCGGACCCGGTGGCTTAGACTCACGTTGAGCGCGTGTGCGTGCGTGCCCAGGATCCCAAGAGGAGAATGGAGGAGAACGGATTGTGGCCATCTCCCCTAGGGGGTGATTCTCACTTTCTGTCTCTCTGTCTCATGCATGTGCCCTATACCAAAAACTTCCCCAAAAAGGTGGTGGTGGGGGACAGCTGTAGCAAACAAAGGGACCAGCAGATGGCACAATATTTATGTCACTAGACTCCCACATGGCTGACCGTGGTTCATGTCCTGGGCCTGGAAGCTTGAAACATGCTGGGTGCCCAAAATTCTGAAGGGAAAATGGAGGAGAAGGGACTGTGGTATGACCATCCCTCCTGGGGATTTCTTGCTTTCTGTCTCTGTCTCTCTGACAAGTGCATGCACTCTATAGCAAAAAAAAAAAATCTCTCTTTAAAGAAAAAGCAGTAGTAAACATAATAGAAAAATGGGCAAAGGGCACTGGCATTCAGTTCACAAGAAAAAATATAAAGGCCAAAACACATAATAAGATTGTTAACCTCAAGGCTAAAGAAATACCTTCCAAAACTATGACATAATTTTTTACCTTTCAGGCCGTAAATAGAAAGACTGCAGGTATCCAGTTGAGGACTGTATGAGGACATAGGCTCATTTGTGAGTACAAGATGACATGACATGTTAGGAGCATGACTTGACAATATGAAGTAAAGTACCCCGTTTTTCAGTTTGGCCATAGAGCATGTACACTTGCCAGAGAGAGGCAGAGAGGGAAAGTGAGAAATCACCCCGGGGGGTGGACACGCAATCCTCCTCCTCCAGCCTCCCTCAGGATCTTGGGCACGCACGCACACGTGCCCAGTATGATTTTCAAGCTGCCAGGTCTGAGACTTGAATTACAAAGACATCTATGTGAGATCCAGCTGCCTTAACTCCATGCCACCTGCTGGCCACTAAAGTAATACTTTAAAGAATTTCTCCTGGGACCAGCAGATGGCGTAATGGCTTCGTCGCTGGACTTCCAAGTGGTAGATCAGAGTTGAGTCCCGAACCCGGTGGCTTAAACTCACACTCAGTGTGTGCATGCATGCCCAAGATCCAGAGAGGAGAATGGAGAAGGGATTGCACCCCTAGGGGGTGATTTCTTGCTTTCTTTCTGTCTCTCTCGTCTTTCTGGCGAGCGCACGTGCCCTACAGCAAAAAACTCTTAAAAAAAAAAAAAAAAGAAAAAGGAAAGAAAAAGAAATAATTTCCTCTATACAGAGGACCAGCAGGGGGTGTGGTGGTTAAGGAGCTGGACATTCCCACATGGTCAACCACGGTTCAAGTCCCAGACCCAGTGGCTTGCTTTCCCAATTTCTCTCTCTATGTCTCTGTAGTCAAATTAAAAAAATAAATGAATGAATAAATAAAATAAATAATTATTTAAAAATAAAGAATTTCTCCTATAAGGCTAACTCTGTAGCCTCATGGTTAAGGGAACTAGACCCTCACATGGCTGACCATGGTTTGAATCTCAGTCCTGATGGCTTGAAAAACACACTGGGCACAGGAGCACACATGACCAAAATCCTGATGGGACGGAGAAATGGAGGATGAACTGTGGCAGAGCCACACTAAAGGGCGCTTTCTCCCTCCCCACCCCCGACTCCGTCTCTCTCTCTGGCAAGTACATGTACCTTCTGGCAATTTAAACAAAAAGGAATTTCTCCTATTAAAAACATGCCCACAAGTGTACACATGCACAAACATGTACTTATGAAGTTGTGTACTACAGCACTGGAACAAGAAAAAGCGAAACCGCTCAAATGTTCATCCATAGGGGAGTTGTTAAAAAAACTATGACCACCATAGAGGTATTGAAAGGAACAGAGTAAATCTGTATTCAAGGTCATGAAGACATGTTAAATTAGATGGTGAGGGACACAAAAAGAGGTTACAAAATATGTATACTGTAACCCCCTGCCTGTTTGGTAAGACTGCATGTCTACTTCTGTCTCTATCCGCAGAGGTGAGAAGCATGGATGCAGGGGTGTGGTGTGGCGGGGGGACTGGACATACCAAGTAACCCATCATGCTATCGCTAGAGGCTAGACTTGGGGAAGAGGGACAGAAAGTACTTCACATTTTACTTTATATATTCTTCAAAAGATGCCACCCGCAGAAATCCCCTCTTATTACCCAGGGATCATGACGGGTGCAGACTGCCTGAACAAAACCCCAAGTAGTAACACTGCACTAAGGTCATTAAAATGTTGTTTAGGACGAAAAACATCTATTTTATGGATGGTTACTAATTATTAAGAAATTATTTTCGGGGGCCGTCAGGTGGCATGGTGGTTAAGAGTGCTGCACTCCCACAAAGCTGACCATGGTTTGAGTCCTGGACCTGGCAGCTTGCTTGCTTGCACGCACGCGCTCTCTCTCTCTCTCTCTCTCTGCCTCTCTGGTCAAATTAAAATAAATAAAATTAAATAAAATAATTATTAAAAAAAGAAATTATTTTTCTGTAAACAAAGGTCTATGTTTCTATTCCACTAGTAACATTTATTTCTATTTTCTGTGTATTTAAATCTTTACTATATCAACCTTATTAAATGTCCAAATGAATCCAAAAAATCAGTTTATGAGCATGGAGACTGTACTGATCACAGCAGGACAAAGCCAAAATAGACAAAATGCAATAAATTGGGTACAAGTAAAAGGAGAAGAGTCTGACCTAAAAATGGGCAGGAGAAAACCAGAAGCCACAACCGGAGCCACGCGCTAAAGGTAAGTTACTCAAGACCATCGGGGAGTGTCTCTGCCTACTTCCTCCTTTGGGGTGAACACGGTTTTCTTACAAAGTAGGAAGTCTGACACGAAGGTCATGCCCTGTGATTCTGGTCATCGATAGCGTCCAGAAGAGGTGAAGTCACTGAGACGGAGGGCAGGCAGGCGGCGGCCGAGGGCGAGGGCCGGGGTGGGAGGAAATGCTGACTGGGCAGAGGTTTTCTTCAGGGAGACAGAAACGCTTAGCAACCGGACAGAGATGGTGACTGCACGACATCGTGAAGATACTAAACGCCCCTGAAATGCACACCTCAAAACGGTCAATAACTTTATGTAATGTGACATTCACCTCAATATGCTGATATATATATATGCATGTAAGTATTGAAAAATACAAAAATAAGTGTGAAAAGGTTCAGTAAAAGAACCTAGTTCACTGGAATACTTCCTGCTTGATCCCAATGAGGGAGTTTAAGAGACAGCCCTAAATGGTTTAAATTCAGATTATCTGAAAAAGAGTATACTCTTTTCATTGTTTTTGTTACAGAGTACATGCACTTGCTAAAAGACAGAGACAGAGTGAGTGAGCCAGCGAGAAATTACCCGCCAGAGGTAATGGCCAGCTGCAATCCCTTCTCCTCTCAGGATTCTGGGTATGCATGCATACATGCCCAGCATGAGTTTTAAGCGCCAGGTCTGGGACTCAAACTGCAGTCAACTACGTGGGAGTCCAACGACATAACCATTGCGCCATCTGCTGGTCCCAAAGAGCATACTCTTTTGAAACGCAAAAGTCCCTGGCTTAGATATTACTTCTCTCCCAATCCATGAAGCTCCAGGTAATTCCATTTTGGAGCAAGGCAGCAAGGCTGTCTGGTATAGTCGGCCACACGCAGCATGCTGCCTGGCATGTGAGAGGCCACCGGGAGCACGTTACCTAGACGTGCACAGATGTGACAGGACACTCAAGAGGAAAGATGGCTGCTTGGCGCACAGCACAATTTTTTTTTCTTGAGATGCTTTCCTCCCTTTCCTGAATGAAAGTAGTACAATGTACTTCACTTTTACATGTCGGGTGGAAGATTCTAGAGGATGTCTAAGCTACCAGCTGTTAAAGATACTTCTAAATGATGGGGAAAAGGGCTTAGTGCTTTTGCATAGTGAGGCATGCAACAGACAGCACCTAATAAGTTATGTTGTGTTTTTTAAAAATAATATAGAAGTGACTTATATTTGCTGCACACATTTCAACCCTGAGACCGCTGGTGGTCTAGCCAAGGACTTGTTAGCTACAAATTCAAAGCTGGGTTTTCATTTTCAGCTGGGCCTTGATCCAACTGATCAACAACCCATGGGAAACACTGGGTGCCACTGCACCGATTTTAGCAGTTACAAAGAGACGGAATGTCTGGTGAAAAACACTTGCACTGTCTTTCTGTCCCACAGGAGATGGTGCTCAAATAACCAAACTCAGGTGTCATAAGCATCACGTGAGGAAACCCAAAGCAAAGTAGGTTCTAGCAATCCCACTGCTTTAGGTTTCCTACCTGGAGAACAGAGGGCCAGAGACAGCAAAGCTGAGTGGACTCGCAAGTCCTGGTAGAAAGAGAAATGGCTGATGGGGATGAACGTAACCATCCCCGGGCCCCAGTTCCCCTACAGCCTCCCCCGGCCCAAGGATTCCACAAGGAACACCGCGTGGCCTGGGCTGCAGCACAACCCCAGCGAGCCCAGGCCCGCCCCACCAGGCCCCCCGTGACTGACCTGTGGCGGCCATTCATCTCCAGGCCCACCACGGGGCAGATGAAGCGTGCCCGCTGGAGGTCGTCGTGCTTGTCACCTTTCGTGTTTCCTTTATCCCCTTCCCAGGCGGGGTTGTCCGAAAGCTTCAGTTCTGTCACATTCTGGGGAATACCGTGAAAATGTGAGAACTTATTAGATAAATGAGTCATCGTTAGCCCTAACAACCAGGTACATGGGAGAGAAACTGGCATTCTCTGAAAAACCCACAGTCGCATGGAATATCTTACCTGAAAAATTCAATTATCACTAAAATTAATTTATATAATTCTATATGTAAAATACACACTCAACATTCAATTTCCCATCCAAATCCTTTCTTCTTAGTTACTTTTCTTTCCATGAAGAAACACGGACATAAAATTAAATCATAAACTCTACAGAAAACACGATTTTAAAAATTCACCAACTAGGGACCAGCAGATGGCAAGTTGGTTATGTCCCTGGACTCCCATGTAGTCCACTGTGGTTCGAGTCCTGGACCTAGCGGCTTAAAACTCACACTAGGCACGTGTGTGTGTGTGCTCAAAATCCCAAGAGGGGAATGGAGGAGGAATTGTGGCATAGCCATGCCCCCGGGGGGTGATTTCTTACTTTTTGTCTCTGTCTCTTGCGCAAGCACTCACACCCTATAGTAAAAAATCTTTTTATTTTTATTTTATTTTTTTTTTAAATAAAAACAATAAAAATTTTTTTAAAAATTTACCAGCTAGTGGGGGCGGCAGATGGTGTGGTGGTTAAGGCACTGGACTCCAACATGGCTGACCATGGTTCAAGTGACAGACCTGAAAGAGGCTTGAAACTCGTGCCAGGCGCATGTGCGTGCATGTGTGCCCAAAATCCCAGGAGGAGAAGGGACTGCGGTGTGGCCATCCCCCCAGGGGGTGATTTCTCACTTTCTCTCTCTGTCTCTCTGGCGAGTGCATGCGCTCTACAGCAAAAATCTCTCTTAAAAAAAATTAAAAATCCACCAACTAGCAAGTAAATTAGCTATGTAACTGCTACTTTACAAATATTCTATAAATATTTTGTTATTTAAGGAAAAGTAACCTCTCTCATCAAAATCACTCCACTAGGAGAAAGCTTTGCCTTAGTCCCACCCAGGGAGGCGCGTCCTCCCTGCTGACCCCACTGAGGCTGTTCCCCGTGACCAGTCCCTGCCTTCAAACAGCACAACAGGGTCAGAGCTGCAAAGCCTTGGCCTGGCAAGTCATGGGCAGAAGATATCGTACGTTCCGAGGCACAGCTGTTCAGATTTTCAAGACTTCAACTTCACAAAGGCTTTAACACCTCTGTTTTTGCATTTGAAGCAGAGAGAGAGGGAAAGAGAGAGAGCAAGCCGCCAGGTCTGGGACATGAACCATGGTCGGCCCGTGTGGGATTCCAGCACTCTTAACCACCACGCCGCCTGCTGGCTCCCCTTTCCTTTGTTCTTTAGTGTTCCAGCACCTCGGTGTTGCCTGTTTCTAATTTATTTTTTGTTAAAATTTCAACGACATAAAATTGAATATTATATGTGTGTTTTAAGTATAGAATTATATGAATTAATTTCAATGATGACTGATTTTTTTTTTTTTTGAGAGGTTTTTCGCTATAGGGCACGTGCGCTCGCCAGACAGACAGAGAGAGACATAGAGACAGAAAACGAGAAATCACCCCCCAGGGGGGATGGTCACGCCGCTATCCCTTCTCCTCCATTCTCCTCTCGGGATCTTGGGCACGCACGCACACGCGCCCGGCATGAGTTGTAAGCCACCGGGTCCGAGACGCGAACCGCGGTCGACTACGTGGGAGTCCAGCGACATAGCCATTACGCTAACTGCTGGTTCCCAATGATGACTGATTTTTTTGAGGTAAGATAATCTATGCGCCTATGGGTTTTTCAGAACTGAATTATCTTTAGTAAAAGGTAACCAAGATCAGAACAATCATTTCTATAGCACTATTAGCTAGTTGTTCTTCAGGAATATTAAAATACCTGAAATGAACATACCCAGTAATCATTTTAAGAATTCAAACAAAAAGCCTAATAACAAAAAACAAACAAAAAGTTAAAAAACTCTCCAAACCTAAGCTGGAAGTCGGGGGATGTGGTCGTGGCCCAAGTCCCCACGAACCAGCCTTGTGGCGTGAAGAGAGTCACTCACAGTCAGGTGAAGGGCTGGGCCTGACCGTCCTGAAATTCCTCGCTATCTTTCTGATTTTTTTCTGTTGACCATCTTTTAAAGATCTTGTCCTCTTCACAAACCAAAAATTTGTTTTCTACTTTTATGCAAAAACTGTACCAATGAACTTCTAATCTGCAGGAGGTAACCACAATGACATAACAGTGATCTCCCTATGACATCTCTAACTGTGGGGGTCTTCCAGATCCGAAATTCAAGTAGCCACGTCTAACCTACAACGACAAAGCCCCCAACACTCACTCAGCACACTACGGCTTTTCAAAGCACATTGGCACACACAGACATGCCAAGCACACAAAAAATCCTGGCTAAAGATTTACGTGACCTCACATGAATTCTGTAAGATAAATCGCAACCGCTGAGGCCGCTGGAGCCCTTCAGAATCACATCTTACCTTAATGCTTTTGATGTGAGATGCTGCTTTCCCAAGAGCCTTTTCGGCAGATTTGTCCAACAGAAACTCAATGATGGCATCTTTGTTATAAAGTCTGCAAAAACAGGATCAGTCAAAATCTGAGGGCAACAACAACCTCAGATAACCAGAGGAGGAAGAACAAACTGAGCACAACCCAAACCCGTCTACATGTGGTAACAGACATGGCCTGCACTACTAAGAAGTAAATTTAACTCTTTCAATGATTTCCAGAGCACACAAAGAAACTGGTTTAAATCGAAGGTGGCAAACTGGCAGTCTGAGATCTGAATGTGATCTGAACAGGGATTCTGAAATTTGGGAAATGTAATGTAAAAGTATATATTTTCAACATCCCTTGAAAAATAAAAATCAAAGATCTGGAATCGCCAGATCCACATTCTTGGCTGAAAGAACTGGCTGGGACTGAGCAGCAGCATTCCCCAGAACACAGAACACCACCTCCAAGGTGCCCACCCAAGTTCCCCATGGGCTTCTTCATGCGTGTATGTGTGTAACTCAGCTCCTGCTGGCCTGCGTCTGCAAACCACGAATTAAATAAACCAAATTGTAGGAAAGGGAAAAATTATGTTCGGAGACACACAATGGCAACGTAGGCCTCACAAATTTACTTGGGATAATTCATAAATGATGTACCAAGAACTGTGATTACACGTTAAAATTCTCTCCGGCATCATTTAGGGAACTCATCTTGGTTAAGTAAAGGCACCATACCTGCCAAGTTCACAGGCAACTATGGGTCGTCTTAGTATCTCTTGACTTAGAGTGCAATAGTTCCACTGGGCCACTAGTTCAGCATCCTTGTCGACCTAATGAAAAGCAAACAAAACAATCCTTCTCATTAATGTTCACCTCTTAAAGATGCGTGGTCCACAGTACTATGGACACACACACACAGAAACAATATCCCCGATGGGGCTCTGACTCTGTGATCCACCCCCTGCCTCGTCAGCCCCAGCCAGATCAAAGGCACACATGGGCCTGGCATACTCGGGGAGTCTCCAGACACAAGCCTGGGACCCCCTCAAATGGATAAGCCTTGAAAAGCATTGTGTTGTACTATGCTATGATCCAGTCCCTGAAACTGGGATTTTTAAGGCCTCAAATAATTAATACTATGTCAAACAAAGTCTGGCCTAAACAAGGCACAGAAGGCCTGGCCCTGAGCACAGCAGTGAAGCCCTATGCATGGGGAGCCAGATCCCGTGTGACTGACCACGGTTCAAATACCAGCCCTGCTGGCTTAGAAAACACACCGGGCATGTGTGTGAGCACACACCCGAAAGCTTGATGGGATGGAGAAATGAAGGAGAAAGGATTACGGGTGACCACACCTCACCAGGGGGAGCTTTCTCTTTCTCTTTCTCTTTCTCTCTCTCATGTGTGTGCCTTCTGGCAATTGAAAAAAAAAAATGAAATATAAAGAAAGAGTTTACATCAAATCATTAAACTGCTCATGCAAGCGACAGAAATTTTTTGAATAATTATTTAATTTTTTAAATTTATTATTATTATTATTTAGTTTGACCAGAGACAGAGAGAAAGAAAGAGTGAAAGTGAGAAAGCAAGTCTCCAGGTCCAGGATTTGAACCACAATTGGCCATGTGCGAGTCTGGCGCCTTAACCATCATGCCACCTGCTGGCCCTGTGACATAGAAATATTAATAGGTGTATCTTAACGGTCATTTAGGCAGATGATACAGAATAAAACAAGCAGCACGGATTGATTTCTTTTCTTTTTCTTTCCTTTCTTTTCTTTTTCTTTCATTTCTTTTCTTTTTCTTTTCTTTTTGGAGAGGTTTTTGCTATAGGGTACATATACTCGCCAGAAAGACAGAGACAGACAGAGAAAGCAAGAAATCACCCCCAGCAGGGATGACCACGCCACAATCCCTTCTCCTCCATTCTGCTCTTGGGATCCTGGGCATGTATGCACATGCACCTGGTGTGAGTTTAAGTCACTGGGTCCAGGACTTGAACCGCAGTCGACTACATGGGAGTCCAGCAACATAGCCATTATGCTAACTGCTGGTCCCTGGATTAATTTCTAACAATGGAATAGGCTCCAAAATTGCAGAATTTAAAGACTTAGAATTAAGAAGATAGAAATTTTTTAAAAAGTTCAGCACAAAGGCTATACGGCTCTTTATGAAGTCACCAATTTAACAGAAACAAGTGTGTTGGTTTTTGTTTTTTGTTTATTCACCAGGAAGGAATCAAACTCTGACCCACCCTATAACCCTCCAGTGACATTTCCACCTATGTAATACTCCACGCCCCACTCCTAAAAAGGCTTGAATAATGGAACAGGTTGGACTGTTTGGGAGAAAATAAGAAAAGAAAGAAAAAAATCTATTGATTTTCAGTTTGCAGCAACAGCTGCTTAAGCTGCCTACTGTGTGCCAGGCACTGAAACAGTTCCCATGACTGAACCTTTTACTCTTCATCGAAACCCTATTAGTTAGCTTCACCTTTGAAAGGAGGCAACCAGAAGCCAAGTTACAGGCCCAGGGCCAAGCAGCAAGTAGATGAAGGCGCTAATATGAGATCCCAGGCAAGCGGGCTCTAGACACCAAGCTTACTCACTACTTTTTAACTTTGTTTTTTAAAGATTGATTTATTTAATTTTTAAAAATAATATTATTACTATTTTATTTACTATAGGGCACATACACTCACGAGAGAGAGAGAGAATTAGAAAGCAAGCTGCCAGGTTCAGGAGTCAATCCACAGTTGGCTTTGTGGGAGTCCAGTACCTTATCCACCATGCCATCTACTGGCTCCATTAACATTTTATTAAAAACAAAACAACAAAAACACTACTGCAACTGCACTCTATTTTTCTAAGAGTCACAAAGGCGGCAGCTTAAATAGCTTTTATTAAAACTCACACTGCAATCAGTGACAGAAATCTACTGCATCTTTTTACAGACTCAAAAAGGCACACTTAGCTAGTCTGGGATCTGCTCTCTGGATTCCCTACCTCCTTCAGCCACGATCCTTTACCAATTCAAAAACCTTCCTGGGGCCAGACGGTGGAATGGTGGTAAAATGCAATGTTCCATGAGACAGTCCACATGGAAAGATTCCCAGTTAAGTCCAGAGATCTCCCTGGGTATGCCAGGCACGCACCTGCCCATGAGCCAGGGCTGGCTGAAGGCTGGGGATGGACTGCAGTAGCCATCGACACCCTGTTAGGAGTGTTGTCTGTCTGTCTCTTTTTCTTTCTTTCTATACCCCTTACCCTGCCTCTCTCACTCATGCAAGAAGTAAATAAATAAATAAATGAACTTTAAAAACAAAACCACTTGGAATTACTGGGGACAGGAAGAAAAGCAACAAATTACTCTTTATCCAGGGATCTGAAAACTGCTCTGTCCCCAAAACTCCTGGAAAATATTTTTCCTAAGGTCTGTCTTCTGTTCTGGGGAAGGCCCACAATTAGAGCAACGTTGTGGGCCAGACCAAACACACAATAAGTGATCCACAAATACTATCATGTACCTGCATAGAAAAGACTACTTTTTCCCTATACCCTCACAACACTCACTACTCCAGAACACTTCTGACACTAGATTTGTTTTTCCCCAACCAATTCTCCAACATAGGCTGAGTACCTCGTTTATTCTTTTTCTTTTTTTAGTTTTTTTCCATAGAGTACATATGCTTACTGCAGAGAGACAGAGAGAGACAGTGAGAAGGAAAGTTAGATATCACCCTCTGGGGGGCATGGCCACGCTGCAATCTCTCTCTTCCACTATCCTCTCGAGATTTGGGGCATGTGCACACGCATGCCTGGCGTGATTTTTAAGCCACCAGGTCTGGGACTCAAACCACAGCTGGCCATGTGGGAGTCTAACACCTTAACCACCACGCCACCTGCTAGCCCTGTACCTTCCATTCTGACACTAACTACGTGGACAGAGCCTCAGATACTATACGGTAAGGCCTCAGTTCCTCAAAACTATTTCCTCCTCCTACTTTAGACTCTAAGCACAAGTCCAGGTGGCCACCTGTGAGTCTGACCAAATGTCTATAAACTGGAGGTCACCCCGACCCTCTCCTCATGTTTGACAACTTGCTGGGGCAGATCACAGAACCCACAGAAAAGCTCAGCCAACACTGCCGACTTACCGCATAGATATTTTAAAGGACACAAGAGAATGGCCAGATGAAGAGGGGCACAGGCAATGGTTTGGAAGGGCCCTGAGCACAAGAGCTGTCCCTGTGAAGTTAGGGTATTACCCGCCTGCCCACAGGGCTATGTTTAGAAACCCTCTATCAGAGCCAGACTGTCTTGGACTCTGTCACTGCTGCATCCGTGGCACCCAGGACGGTGGACATGGTAAACACTTACATGCGTATAGTATGAATGGAGATGATCAAAATCCATCCTGCCTGAGCACCTGGGTTGTTTCAGATCAGCCTTCCTTCTTTTCTACTAAGTACTTCCTTGGCTACGCTTTCCCCAAGCTACTCCTTTTCAGCCCTGGGCATAAATAACTGAACTGAATACTTCTTTTGGCAAAAGCTCCCAAGTGCTAGTATCTGACACCACCCCGCGTGGATACAGGTAGGATTGGAGGGCATCTTTCATGCTGTTGGGCATCTATTAAGTTGCAGACATAATGCAGGCATCACGTGACTAAGACATACAGGATCCCTGTCCACATGGGCGAGGGGCAGACATTCAACAACTCCAGTGGTAAGCACCATAAAGAAAAGTAAAGCAACAGAAGACAGAGAGTGGCTGACATGAGGCAGCCCCAACCCAATGCATTTCAGCCACATGGACTGGAATGACACCGAGTAAAGGACTGAATGAAGTAAAGGAACTAGCATGCAACTAACTCAACGAAGAACATTCAGGATGATGAACAATGCTGCAGGCCGAGGGACAAGGTCTGTGTAACTGCAACGGGATGAGAGATGGAGAAGGGTAGCAGAAGTGAGAGAGAGGCAGGAGGCTGCTCACACAGGGTCTGATGGGCATTTATTCTGATCTGATGGGAAGCCACCAGAGTGTCTCAAATACTGTAGGGATACATGTTGTTTACCTTTTAAGGTTTCTCAGACTGGTGAATAGAATGTTGTGCCTGGAGCACCCACAGAGCCAGGTGCTGTATTAGATGTTTACCTCCTTTTATTATTAAAAAGCAATTACTAGGGGCCAGAAGGTGGCATGGTGGTTAAGGTGCTGGACTGCCACATGGCTGACTATGGATCGAGTCCTGTATCTGGCAACTTACTTTGTCACTTTCTCTCTCTGTCTCTCTCTGGTCAAATTAAAATAAATAAATAAGTGAAGTTAAATAGAATAATTCTTTTTTAGAAAAGCAATTAATAGTGTTAATTTTGAAACTCCAAATAACTGGATGGGACCACCGGCTTCACTACTTACCAGCTGTGTGACCTTAGTCACATTTATTGAGTTACCAGGACTCAACTTCAGAAGCACAGAATCATACATAACTTGTTTGATTATTTGTGAGACTTAGAAGTTATTCACTCATTTGACTACTCAAAACAGTGCGTCAAGAACTTCCCTAGCTGCAGAAAGCAGCTTCTACAGTAGGTCTCAGTCATTGAACTACTACCTTGGGGGAAGGGGGGGCCTTGTGAGTCACCCAGGAACTCAGCGTGCAGGGTGGGAGTTTATAAAAGGAGGACGAGAATTCCTGGGGTAAGGGAATGGTTGTGGAGAGACTTCTCTGAGGACAAGGGGACCGCAGACAGGGTTCAAATCCTGGTTCTGCCCTCACTAGTTTTGCAGCTTTCTCCTCCTGCGTCTCCATTTCCCTGTCTGAAAACGGGCATGACGGTGCGTATCCACCGGGCTGCCGTGAGAATTTCAGGACGCACCCACGTTAAGCCCAGGACCCAGTGAAGGGCTGCAGTAAACACTAAAGAATGTCCGTTATTAATACTGCGTTCATTCCGGGTCCTCCGATAGGACACAGCGCAGCTAGGTCTGGAGCCCCGCCGGCTCCCCGTTCCCTGGGGGGCGCCCGCATTCTCGCCACTCCCCAGTGGGTCTTCGTCACTGACCTTCTCGACCTTCTTCGGCCCCTTCACCAGTTCATGCCTCTTGGGGATTGTTCCCCCGTCGCAACCCATCGCAAGCCAGGAGTCAAAGCCAGCAGTAGAGACCCGAAGCAGCCACTTCCGGGGTCGCTAGCAAAAACTGCAGCGACTTCCGGCGCGCCTCGATGACGAACACGCCCTTCACGCCGCGGCGGGACGAGCCCGTTGCCAAGCCGGGGTTGCCACGCAGCGCGTCACTGGGAGCTGGGCGTGGCCCCGCGGCGTGCGGGGCGGGGCGCGTGCGTGCCTCCTCCCGCCTCGTCCCGCTGCGTCCCTGGGTTCCTGCGCGGCCGGAATCGCTGCGCACATTCCTGGGCGGCCAGGGCGCGGGTAAGGCAGGTGTACCGGCGGCATGGGCCGTCCCAGCGCCGCTGCGCGACTGCGGATCTGGAGCGCCCTGTTGCGCGAGCGCCGGGAGCCGAAGGGCCGCGCCCTGTTACTGCTGTCAGGGACGCACGTGCACGGAGCCTTCGCTCCGGTTACGGTTTCCGTCTGGAAGGAGAACGCGGTAACTGCGACCTCGGCACCGGCCCAGCCCCTGTGGTTCTGCAGCAGGTCCTGGGGCAGAAGACCCTCCAGCCACAGCGCGGAACTTTCTGGTACTCCGTGTACGTTGGATGTGGTGTATATGTGAAATTCGCATACAGTTTACACACGTGTACACACTCATTCAGAACCTCCTGAAGCCTAGGCCGAAAATATTTATTAAGAAGTTAGGTGTACGGACCAGCAGATGGCTAATAACGGTTACGTCGCTGGCCTCCCAAGTAGTCAACCCCGGTTTGAGTCCGGACCTGGTGGCTGATTTCTCGCTTTTTGTCTCTTGCTAGCGCACTCACCCTATAGCTAAGATCTCTCTTATTAAAAAAAAAAAAAAAAAAAAAAAAAAGTAGTAGGTTTAATTGGGGCCAGCAGATGGCGTAGTAGTTATGGCCGCTGGACTCCCACCTGGCCGACTCCAGTTTAAGCCAATGGCTTGAAACTCCCCCGGGGCACATGTGCCTGCAAAGCAGTGGATGATCCCAGGAGGAGAATGGAGAAGTGATTGCACTGTGGCCATCCCCCACCCACCCCGGCGGTGATTTCTCACTTTTCCTTTCCCTCACTGTCTGTCCAGGCGATGCAGTTGTTCTTATAGAAGGTACACCATTGTCTCCATGCCCTTTCCAAGAGACTGATTATACACAAGGTCTTCAAAAAGTTCATAGAAAATGAGTATTATGAAAAGAACTAGGCACACGTTTCAATTTTTTTTGCACGAAAGTCAACTTGTACTTTAATTCCATTGTGGACTGAATTCCCCTTGTGTCTATTAAAAAGAACACAAATCCCTGCAAAACCTCTGCTAGAATCTTCAATTGCTCTTGGGCTTTTGACCTTTGTTCCTTTAATTATTATAAGTATTAGGGGATCTCTCTCCACTGCTATTAAGGCAGAACTTTAAGACTGATACTACCATGTTGGCCTAAATAAAACATAAATACAGTAAAAAAAAAAAAAAAAAATCGACCTACTTGAGAACAGTTGCCCAGAAAATAAGGGGATGTGAAACTTCAAGGTCTATATATGAATTTAAGATACCTGTTACTGCGAATAATGGGAACTAAAAGAAAATAATCAGTTTGTTTTATTCCATGGCATACCCTGAGTATCTAGAGGAGTCACTGGCATCCTCAATAAACCAAAAGAAAGTACAGTCTCATTCAGAGAGCAGCAAGCCTGGTTTTAGCATCTCTTAAGAGGGTAAGTATTATTAGAAACCTACTTACAGATGAGGAAACAGAATCTTTTTTTAAGAATTGTTTTAACTTCGTTTATTATTATTATTTTTTTAATTTGACCAGAGAGAAACAGAGGGAGATGGAAAGTGAGAGAGCAGGCCGCGAGGTCTGGGACTGGAACCGCAGCTGGCCGTGTGGGAGTCTAGCGCCTTTAACCACTGTGCCACCTGCCAGCTCTGGAAACAGAATCTTGAAAAGATGGATGGACTTGTTCAAGATCACATGACTGGAAGGCGAGCAAGCTCAGGACTAGTTCATTCTCACAGTGGAGGACAGAAGGTTAGATAGAAGAGCAAAAACCTGAGGCTCTTTACACAGACTTTAAAATGCTGCACTTCTCTGGCAAATAAATCTGCCCCCCACCAAGTTTATTTGGGGACGGAGAAACAAAACTAGCTGATGTTTATTAAACCAAGACCATCCCTGGACAGTGTGTAGGCCCTCTTTCATGATGTGCTGACAACCTCAGGGCAGAGGGCGTGTAGTGCTGTTTTAGAAATGAAGATCCCAGGCCTCAAAATGTGCACAGTGTCTGGACAACGGGCAAGCAGAGGGGAAGGTAAAGGGCTTTCTCAGTCGGGGCCCCCCGGACCTCACCTCTCCCGAGACGTGCTGCTGACCCGGCAGTGCCAGCTGTCAGCCAGTGTTCAGACTCAGGCTGCAGGACTCTTCTCTCCCTCTTTGGTTCCCTCTTTTAGAGCGTTGGTCCCCATGCTGGTCGGTTTATTGCCATCATCAATACAATACCGACTAATCTGCGCGGAGAGCTGTCTGCCCTGCCAGGCGCTACGTTCAGCGCTTCCCTGGGTTTGAGCCCTCGGTGCTCCCAGCTGCACTGGGAAGCAGGCGGTGTTACCGTCTGCTGCCTCCACCGTTTGGATGGGATGAACCAGCGAAGGATACTCCCTTCTGAGGATACCTGGGGACAGAATCATCATCCCCTAGTAAAACCAGTATTTAACCTTTTGGGTGTCATGGAACCCGTTTGAGAATTTGATGAATGAGGAATTTTGCATACAGGTTATACATGTTCGTATTTAATTCACAGCCTGTTCAAGCCCAGGCTCAGGCTATACTTCAAATGCTGCTGAACGTTCCCCAATATTTCAGACTTGTCAACTGCTGAGGCTTTGAGTTCCTTAGAGCTCATGGGCTCCTTCATAGCTTCAGTTAAAAATAGGAAAATTTAAAACTTAAAAAGCCTGGGGCCAGCAGATGGTATAGCAGTTTGAGACCCAGACCAGGTGGCTTGAAAATCCCAGCAGGCACGTGTGTGTGCATGCCCAAGATCCCGGGAGGAGGGGAGGAGAAGGAATTGCTTGGTGTGGCCATTCCCCCGGCGGGTGATTTCTCACTTTCCTTCTCACTGTCTCTGTCTCTCTCCAGCAAGTGCACGTGCCTTAAAGCAAAACCTCTTAAAAAAAAAAAAAAGCTGACATGCAGAGTGACTCAGTTTAGGAGTGAGCATTAAATGCTTTCAAACTTAAGATTTAAAAATAAAATGTTTAGTCATCTATTTTTTCCATGAGTGAAAGAGAAAGAGAGAGAACTTCCAACGGGGTCTTGATGCCACGATCCTTCCCCAGCTCCAGGCAGCTCCGGTCATGGGTGCACCTGTACCCCGGAGTACTCAACAGAGGTCTCTGGACGTGAATCCAGAACCTTCCCTGTGAATCAGCCTCCCAGAATGTTGTGTTTACTGCTCTACCATTGTGCAGCCCCAAGGTGTTTGAAGAATTTTACAACTATAATTTAAGGTCACACTAGGACGGAGTCCCAAAAAAGGTTAAAATGAAATAAAGTGGAAAATCAAGGCAATGACTAAGATAATTCAAGAATAATTTATTCTTAATTTGCAGTTTTAGGGAATATTCGAGACCTTCTGCACACTGGCCCCTGGCTACCTCCCAGCTCTCTTTTCCTTCCCTTTGCAGGCACCAGCCCACTGGCCACCCTGCTCTTGGACTGTGGCATGACTTAGTGGTCCCTCTGCAGGGACCAGCATGTGCCCATGGGGCTCCCTGGTGATGCAGCGCCATGCTCCCGGGTCCCCTCCTTGGAACTGTCCCCCCGACCTCCACATCAAAGGGCACCGAGTCCTGCTGCACCAACTCACTTTACTGCATTTTCTGCATTGCCCTTCCTCCCAGCGTCGAGATACAGTGAAATTCTGGTATTTTGCTCGCCATGGACTTTTTGCTTTGCCTTTGACTTTTTTTTCTTTGGTGAGGTTTTTGCTATAGGGCACGTGCGCTTGCCAGAAAGAGAGAGAGACGGAAAGTGAGAAATCACCCCCAGGGGGGATGGCCACACTTTAATCCCTTCTCCTCCATTCTCCTCTCAGGATCTTGGGCACACACGCACACGTGCCTGGTATGAGTTTAAGCCACCGGGTCCGGGACTCGAACCATGGTCGACTACATGGGAGTCCAGCGACATAGCCATTACGCCAACTACTGGTCCTGCTTTGACTTCTTAAAAAGCACTGCACCAATGTATTATTTATCTTGATGACTGTGGGATCTCCTTGGACTTTGCATTCTAGGAGAGTGCCCATGCCCCTGCTGCCGTCTCCCCAGAGCTGAGGAAAGCACCTGTCACAGCGCGTGTCCTCCCCTGTGGCATCTCTAGTGGACAGCGGAGGCCTGGGCAGATAGGATGCACTCAGCCCGTGTGGGTGAAATGAAGGCACGCAAGGAAAGGGCGTTCTTGTACGTCTTCAGCTGACCTCCTTACGAGTGTGCACAGACGGGCGACATTTGGAGACTAGGGGTACACGCTCAGAGGAAACACAACCTTCTTTTAAAAAGTTTTTTTTAAAAAGTTACTGCCAAACACAACTCTGCAGCTTGTCACACTGGAAAATCTTACATGGGCTCCTCCTCACATCCATCCTTCTGATGAAATGTAACTTAATTGAGGTCACTGCTACCACCACTGCTACCCCCACTGCTACCCCCACGCCACCCACCGTTTCCTCTTCCTTCCTTGGGAGGAAATGGTACAGAATTCTGGGCGTTAAACAAAAACACCTAGCAAAATACTGCCGTAAGCCTAAAAAATGTCTTTAATTCTATTCTTAAAAAAATTTCAGGTACATCATCTTATTAATCTGAGGACACTCACTCTAAACTGCTGTCTTTCAAAAAAAGGAAGGAAACACATTTAGCTACGAGCAGCATTTTTCATTATTTTACACCCAGTGGTTTTGTACTTTATTGACAAAGGTTCTCAATTTGAACTCATCTCAAAAAAAAAAAAAAAAGGAAGTGTTCGTTACTGTATTTGCTTATGAAAGACTAAGAGGGTTTAAGCAAGTGAAGCGTTAGAACCATCCCTCAGCAGGAATGTAATGTCCGTTCATAGAGAGGCGCTGCTGTCATCTCACCCCTGCAATGGACAGGCCTCCCTGCAGCAATCCCTTCTCCTCTGACAACATTCCTGACTTTTGCTAGGTCACCCTGTTGGGGAACAGGTCTCCCTGGGTCTCTTCCATTTCTGCATGCTTGCTAAGCAGAGGCACTGATGGTGTTTCCTTCTGGAACATCTTTCCAAACATTTGCAGCCAGCGGCCTAGGAAGATGATGTCTCCCTTGGGGCCGAAGCTCAGGTTTGATGGCTGGCCAACGTGTGGTGTCACCCCTGAGGCAAGGGCGGTCAGGTTTGCTCAGGGTCACAAAAGATGGGCTCCCTGACTTGGACACAAACCCACGTGTGCACAGCCTCCACCTGAGCCCCTCTTGGCCTCGCCCCCTGGGGTGTGGGGGACTTGGAAAGCAGGCGATGGAGAGTCTTTGTCTCCTTGCAGGGAAGAGTTCCACAGCAGGCCTGGCGAGCGGCCTTGGAAAGGCCTGCTTACAAGGGTGGCCTTTGCTTGGCATGTGAGAACGTGGACTTGGGGAGGGTGCCCATCGTGCCCGGAATGGCCAAGCTTGGCTCGTGTGTCTCAACTAGTTTAACAACGTAGATTATACCGAATACTTGCCTTCCTTCTGGGAATCCAGGAAATTGGTCGTGCCTGGCAGACGTGGCCTACACAGTCAGTCCCCAGTAATTTTTTTTTTTTTTTTGGTAGTTTGTTATAAGATGCATGCACTCACCAGAGAGAGACAGAGTGAAAGTGAGAAAGCGCCCCCCCCCCCCAAGGGGGATGGCCACAGCACAGTCCCTTCTCCATTCTCCTTGCACACGTACCTGGCTGAATTTTCAATCCCTGGTCCAGGACTCGAACTGCAAGGTTGGCCATGTGAGATCAGCCACCGTAACCTCCATGTCACCTGGTGGCCCTCCAAGATGTTGATAATAAACCAGCCCTGGGTGCTGAGGCTCTCATGAACTTCGCTGGTTGGTGCCACCTCACACATGTTGCCACAAGTCGTTGGTGGGGAATTGTGACCCAACCGGTCAGGACTCTTGGAAGCCTGCACCCGGTCTCCCGCAGACGTCGCCCGTGCGCTGCTTCCCTTTGCCCAGTTCTCTTTGTTTCCTTTCACTTAAATCATAGCTGTGAGTACAGACCTTATGTTGAATCCTGGGTGTTCTAGTGACTCACCGGGCCTAGGGGGTGGCCTTGGGGACCCCTGAACTAATCTCTGATCAGAGAATCCCATGTCTTCCAACAGTATCGATGAAACTGTGTTGGACCAACTTGGTAATCTGAAGTAGAATGAATTCTCAGACACCACAGTTGTCGACAGAGCTGTCCCTTTCCACTGGTGTGTGCTTGCGTGTGCATGTGTGCGTGTGTGTGTGTGTGTGTGTGTGTGTGGTTAGGTTCCGGTCAGCGTGGTGGTGTATCCTGCTCTTTAGTGAAGAGTTCAGGGGCAGGTACCTGATCTAGTCTTTGTAGAATAAAGCCTCCCCCTTCTCTGGCCACAAATGAAGGAAGATGTAGCCTGGGGCAGCGCCCTGCGGTTGTGAGCGTTAGCCCGGAGAAAGTGAGATGGAGAAACTTGTCCTTGGTGGTCGTGGGCAAGCCCTGAAGCCCGCCAGCTGGGTTATTTTAAGATATTGACTCAGCTCAATGCTGGTTCCTTTGTGGCTCACTCAGAACGGAAGGTTTTCCATGACTTGTGACAGGAGTCTTAATCGATGCAAATCACAGCTGTTCAGTGTGGCCCTCCAGGGTCTCTGCCCAGCTGCAGAGGACCACGCTTCATAATGGAGTCCTCCTTTTTAGGATCTTGAGACTAAGGAGAGAAACACCCCGTCTCTGGCAGTCGCATTTCGAAGTGGCTGCCAGGGCGGAGTCTCCAACAGAAGCTGCGCTCCATACGTTCAGGTGACCGACAGCCCAGAGGTGCTGTGCCAGGCTGCAGGGCTGACCTGGCCGAGGCGAGCACGGCCAGGCGGACATTCGCTCGCAGGGGAGGATGATGTAACCATAGCAACAGGGCCTAAACACTGGGCTGCAGGAGAGGAAGAGGAGTGGTTTGACGGAGGGGAGCTCCTCACCACTTCCGTAACTGGGCCCAGCGCTGGGTATCCTGTCCACACCACACCTTCCTGTCTACACCACCACAGGCGATGGCTCTGTTGTCCAGCGCCAGCCCATAAGAACTTGACCTCTGGTCATCTCCCTGCGACTTCGGTGAGAAGCGTCTTAGTGACAAAAGTCAACCTTGTAGACTTCAGTACCAGAGCTTGGGTGACATGGAGAAAGACTTTCTGAAGAAAAGTTTGCTGCAAATAATGTTTATTTCATGAGTGTATTTAAATAATAGTATACATTGTAATAGATTTGAGACTGTTGAGATGTGATTAAGCATGGAATTTACCCGCGCAGAGCCCATGCTGTACAAAATGAGTTAATAGGGATCCGACAGACCTGTTATGTCACAACGTGGGTCTTTAACTAGGTTAAGATAACAGCAAAAAAAATTTTTTGGCATAAGACACAGATATATCATTTGTATCAATCTCACAGAATTAATTCAACTCAAAATGAAAACAATTTACTACACTTTCTAGTGGATCCCAGGAAACCTGAACGTAAGCCCCGGCCCTCCCTGTCTAGCACCTGACACGTGGCGTGTGTGTTTCTCCGTCCTTTCCCCTGCCGCCCTCCAGCTGGTAAACTCTGAGCGCGGGGCCTCTCGTACACCCTATGGCTCTGGCACCCAGGACTGGCATATAGTAGGTGCCCAATAAATAAGTGTTGAACGAATAAGTTGAAAACACGCACACATGTAACAAATGTAAAAAATGATTTCTGCAGCATCACTTCAAACGCCGACCCTGCACACCCCACGTGACGGCCGAATGTTTCCACGGCCTTAACGTCCGACTCTGCCCTGATCCCCTGCGGGGCAAGTCAAGGTCCAGGGCTGCTGAGCCACTGGGGACTGCCCGTCAGCACTGCTGTAGCCCGGCGACCCTTGCCTGCGGACGGCGGAGTTGCGGAGGTTGTGGGTGTGGAGCTGGAGCTCTGAGAGCGAGGAGGAAGGCCTCACTCCAGCATCGCCCTGAACTGTCGTGCGTGCTGTTCCAGCTTCCCGGCCTGGGCCTGGAGGCGCCCCAGAGCCGCAGGGCTGGGGTACTGGAGCACCGCGTCCTTGGTGGCCAGCGCCAGGGCCTTGAGCAGGCCGCACAGCCCGCTGCTGCTGCGGAGGATCTCGTTGCGCACGTCCCGCTCCCGCGTCTCCTTGCACAGCGTGTCCACCAGCTTCTGTCCCACCGTGATGACCAGCTTGCTCTGTGTGATGAAGGTCTCGGGGGGCTGGCTGTTACTGAGGCTGCTGTTAAATACCCCGAGGGCTTTGAAGAGCGCCCCAAAATAGAGCCGGCAGTGTTCCGAAAGGTGGGTTTTCTTCTCGGGGTTCTGTGGGCTCCGGGGTTGGGCTTTTGGAGAGAGCGCGTTCTAGAGGGGAGGAAGAAGAGGACAGATAAGAGCGAGCCCTGTGAGGCAGCCTGTGGTCTCCCCTTTCCTGTTACTGCTCAGCTCGTGACAGTACCAGAAAAAGTTTTGTCCAGGATACCCAATACTGCAGCGTTCGTCTGACAAGTGACTGGGGTGTTTTCAAAGCAGTGACACATATTTTAACACACATGACCTTACATGTTGGGATACATATATATACTTTTATTCAATCATGATAAACCATGAAAAAATCCATTCAAAGAAACACATTGACAATGACTAAATGTATAACTTCAAAAATGCAAGAAAACTTGATGGCAAGATTTTAAAATGTACTCAAAAAACATTTAAAAATATTTAGAAATCTCTTCGAATTCTAGTATTTAGAGGTACTGAAACTGATACTTGACCTGAATCCCCAAAATTTCAGAAGAAATCAAATACACTGACCTATCTGCCTTAATATTAAAATATTTACCTTACTTACTTACAACATGTCAGCAGAACCTTAATTTCATTTTCTGGAAAATGGAGCCCAGGTCTCCCAAACCCCGACTACTGAGAGATTCCAGCACCTTGGTGGCGACTGCTCCAGATGACATGGAGCCTCTGTTATTTTATAGGTGAGGGGACAGCGAGAGAAGAGGAGGCTGCCTGGGGCTTGGAGGGTAAACTAGACATCCAGAGCTCTAAGTCAGGTCCCCAACAGCTGGTCTGGGACTCGAGCCACAGGACTGGCCATGTAGGATCCAGCCGCCTGAACTGCCAGGCCATGGAGCCGGCCCACGTCCCCTCGATCTCGTTTAACTTCCTTTCTCTTCTGTAAGTGTGGGAGAGCGAGAGAGAGCACACCCAGGGGTCTGTACACTGTAATCCACCCTGAACTCCAGCAGCCGTGGACCCTGGCGGTGTCTGCCCAGCACGTTCAAGGAGATCTTGGGAACCCTGAATCTTTCCACATGTCAGCCTTGAGGGGCGTCACGTCACCACTGTGCCACCCTATGACCCTCTGCCTGCCCCTTGACCTCTATCTTTAAATGAATGCATAGTTTGTATCAAATTAATTTAAAGGACACTGTTTATATCAGTAAATGGAAAAGTACTGTCATTGTCACAAATAGGGGTAACCAAACACGACGATAACATCTTTAAGAAAGGAAGAACATCAAGTGTCAAAGAGGCGTTGAAGGTACACAAGCCCCAAGGCAAAATGTCATTGTCGTCGTAACTGAAGTGTTAAAGGGAAATGTCAAGGGGACTCGGACCCAGTACTGCTCATGCCATGTCGGTGCTACTCAAGACAAACGTGCGGAGCGCCGGGACCAGGTCACTAATGTTGATGGTTCACGTCCCACACCCTGGGCTTCCCTGGCTTCATGAATCTCCAAGGTCCCTTCTTTTTCTTTCTTTCTTTTTTATTTTTAAAAAGACTTTTGCTATAGGGCATGTGTGCTCAGTGGGGGAGAGAGAGAGAGAGAGAGAGAGAGAGAGAGAGAGAGAGAGAGAGAGAGAGAGAGAGGAGAGAGAGAGAGAGAGAATGAGAAATCATCCCGTGGGGGGAATGACCACGCCTCAATCCCTTCTCCTTCATTCTCCTCTTGAGATCTTGGGCAAGCAAGCTGGTCCCTCTCCAGGGTCTCTTCTACTGCCCAAGAATGGAAAAAAACAGCTCTCCGCATGTGAGACATGGTGCAGTGTTGAATTATCCACTGCGAGGACACGTCTCAGCATCAAGCGTATTAACCAGAAGTAGGGGACGGTGAGCATTACACTTACCGTCACATCCAAGTCTTTGTTTTCCTCTAACCTTTGCTCCAAGTCAGTTTTTTCTTTCCCTTTTAGGTTAGGCAACTTCTGAAAAATAAAACCTCTTCAAGTTACCAACTCAAATGGTATTTACTCTACTGCTTAGCTATTTAAGTTCACTTAAAACTTGAGCTTTCCTCCTTCCAGTTTTCCTTGATGGTTCTGCCTGAGGTCTTTTTTAACCAAAGGAGATTCTGGCGGCCAAAGGGCTGAATTTTGCATACCAGCATGGCCTAATGTAATGACCCACAGTTTAAATGTATGTTTTTTTATATATATAATTTTAGAGGGTATTTTTTTTAAAGAATTACTTTATTTATTTATTTTAATTTGACCAGAGAGGGACAGAGAGAGAGAGTAGGAGAGGAAGAGGGAGTGGGAGAGAGAGAAAGTAAGAAAGCAAGCTGCCAGGTCCAGGACGTGAACCACAGTTGGCCATGTGGGAGTCCAGCGCCTCTAACCACCACACCACCTGCCGGCCCCTTTAGAGAGATTTTTGCTATAGGGCCCGTGCACTTGCCAGAGAGACAGAGAGACAGAAAGTGAGAAATGGCCCACTGAGGGGGTGGCCAAGCCATAATCCTCTCTCCAGTCTGCTCTCAGGATTTGGGGCATGCACCCACATGCGCCTGGTGTGAGTTTTATGCCACTGGGTCCAAGTCAACTACATGGGAGTCCAGTGATGTAATCGTTATGCCATCGGCTGGTCCCTATGTAAAATTTTAAATATGCAGACTTCAAGGTCAGCAGGTGGTGTGGAGGTTAAAGAGCTGGATCCCATACGGCTGACTCTGCAGTTCAAGTCCTGGACTCGGCAGCTTGAAAAACATGCTGGGACATGAGCACTCATGCCCAAATCCTAAGAGGAGAACTGAGAAGGGATTGCAGCGTGGCCCTCCCGTGCTTTCTCACTTCTGTCTCTCTGTGTCTCTGTCTCTCTCCAGTGAGCAAATGCATCCTATGGCAAAATACACAAATAAACAATTAAAATTTCTTGAATGTGTCGAAATTCTTACGCCAGCAGGCATTTCGGCAGAACACCAAGGCTGGGCCTGAAAGTACCTGAAAGCGTCCTCGTCCTCGGTAGCACGGCCCAGGTTCCCTGCTGAGCCTCTCAGTACTTGCCATCCCTGAACTACAGCCTCCCTTCCTGTAAGAGCCGAGCAGTTACCCGGCAACAATCCTAAGAGTCGCTCAAGTCTGCGGGCCACTCACACCATGAACATCTGGGAAGAACGCTGGATGACAGCTAAATGTTTAGCTTTCAAAAAGGCAAAAAAAAATTGTGGCGAGATTTAAAAAAATCTACTTAAAGAACAGATTTTTGAAAGATTTTCTTTTACAACCCTTTCTAATTCTGGTATAGAGGTAAATCTAAACTCCAAAAGTTTTTTTTTTTTTTTTTTTTTTTTTTTTTTTTTTTTTTGAGAGGCTTTTGCTATAGGGCGCGTGAGCTCACCAGACAGAGAGAGAGAGATAGAGAGACAGAAAGCGAGAAATCACCCCCCAGGGTGAATGGTCATGTCGCAATCCCTTCTCCTCCATTTTCCTCTTGGGATCTTGGGCACGCACTCACAGGCACCCGGCGTGAGTTTTAACCCACCGGGTCCAGGACTCGAACTGTGGTCGACTATGTGGGAGTCCAGTGACATAGCCATTACGCTAACTGCTGGTCCCTAAACTCCAAAAGTTTTCATAAGGAATTCAAATCCACCAATCTATCTGCCCCTAATATTAAAATATTTATCTTACTCGCCAGTAAGAGTTGGTGTAGAATCTGAGTTTTATGGATTTTATTTCCTAGAAATTTCTGCTCAAAGCCTGCACACTACTGAAAGACTCTGAGCGCCTCACTTAGAGACGACGCTCCAGGAAACCACTGAAGTCCCCCTCCCTCCCCTTCTTTTTTAATCTGCAGAGGGCATGTACACCTGCCGGAGAGAGAGACAGTGAAAGAAAGCACCCCTGTGGGGAATGATCACGCAGCAAGCCCTCCCTCCCGCCTCTCCCTCCTTTTGGGATTTCGGGCACACACTCACATGCACCTGGTGTGATTTTCAAGCCGCCACAGCAGGGACTTAAATCACACAGTTGGCCACGTGGGGTGCAGCTCACCTAACCCGTAGGCCATGGGCTGGCCTGAAGCCCCTTTTTTGGACCACTCGGAACTCTGAACTCACCTGCCCACAGACATTTGTCCTGTGTTTCTTTGATAGTTCAGGGGAGTGTCCGTTTTCCCCTGGCCTATTAAAAGGAGCACTCCTCTGGTGCAGTTCGGTTTCTCTCTGGGGCAGCTGGATGTACTTCTCACACTTCAGTTCTGCCTTTGGGATGAAGTGCATGGTCTCTTGTTTTTCACAGTTCTGCTTAAACAGGAGCCTTCCATTAGCAATGACCATGGAAGCAAACCTCTTGATGTCTTCTGGAACCATCCGGGCCACCATGACAAACCGCTCAAGGTCATCCAGGTTGTTTTGGACTTTGTCGGTCACAAGAACCTCCAGGGACCAATTGCAGCCGTCCAGACTCGCCTTTGTCTCCAGCAGGATCTGGTAGGAGTTAGCGATGGTCTGAAGCTGCTCCCCGATTCTGGCCTGAAGGTTACTGTTGGTGAGGTGACAGGCAGACTCACAGACTCCCCTGGCAAAATCCAGGAATTTTCTCAATGAGTCTTCCAGTTGGTTGGCAGCCCGGTGGATTGAGTCAATGTTGGCCTCCAGATACTCTCGGAACCTCCACTTCCTGCTGACAAAGAGCATCAGGCTTGCTGTGGCACCGGCCACCTCGTCCTGCAGGGCCATGACTGTCTCTCTGGCCAAGTCTACGTCCAAGTCCACGGAGAACTCCCGTGCTGACTCTTCTGGAGAGGAGCTGGAGGAGGAGTCAGTGGATGTGGACGAGCAGGACGAGAGCACACTGGCCCTGCTGTCAGAGCTGGAAACCGACAGCCTGTCTGGCTCAGGAGACAGGGGCGTCATCCGTCTGGAGAGCCAGGAGGGATGTGGGCCCTTGCAAGTCTCTGCAGCCACACTGACTTTTTCCAGCTCCTTCTCTGCCTGAGGGATACTCATCCTTGCCTTGGGGGTGTCATAAATGTTGGGGGTGGTGTTCTGCTGCTCCACTCGGGGAATCAGAAAGCTCGAAGGGACCTTGTAGCTGACACCTTGAGCCAGAGGGAATGTATCCCTCAGTGCTGGACGGTCACCAGAAGGGATTTCTGGAAGACTGAATTTTTTCTTCATGGGCACACCGTGATAGAGCTGAGGGGTGAGGGACCCTGCTCTGCTCTTCGGGGGACTGTGGAAAGTGGAGACAGGACTGGGGACAGCATGGGGTCCTGATCCTTCTGCCGAGTCGCTTGGAGAGGGGTTTCCGACGTGAGCCTGCCTCAGAGACACCGGGGTGTCGTAGATCCATTCTGATTTCTGAGGATTTGGTAGCGTGTTGCAGTTGCCTTTTCTTAGGGCGAGTGTCGGTGCTGGGGGGAGGTTCTGCCCCTGTGGAAAACCACACATGGTCACCCAGTTTAGCAGTGGTAAGGGAGGAGGTTCGGTCCTGTGCACGGCTTCAGCATCAGCCGAACCTCCCCACTCTAGGTCGGAAACGCAGGCGCTCGGCCTCCCGGGGTACTAAACAGAGCGGTCACGGGGCAGGGGCTCCTCCCGGCTGCTACCTCGGTTATGCTCTCCGAACTAGGTCCCCTGCGCTTTCTGAACAGCTGGTGCAGCTCCGGAAGCCAGCTTCCTTCACAGACCAGTGCTCGGGCAGCGGGAGGGACGCACTTCATCCTCCAACATCTGACAGTTACTTCTTCATTGTATTCTGGGTATGGCACGAGTACAGACAAGCTGGCACCTCAGAGGGCAGCTTTGAAAAGATCTTTCTTTTTTGCAATACTGTGATTCCTTTGACAACACATTTCTAGCATTCCCAGGTAGGCCAAGGTGTCCTACAGAAAAACCTCGGGTTCGACCTCCATTGGGCCTGGCTGGATTTGGGGAGTGAGGGAGGCTGGGACAGCTGGCAGCTGGTCACGGCAAAGCCAGCTGGGTGACAGGTTCCTTTCCGGACTGCTCACCCTAGGTGGACAGGGCCTTTCGGGACCTACATTTTGGGAAGTTTATTTTACATGTCTAGTTCTCAATTCCAGCAGTTTAATGAAGGTCTAAATAAAATGCCAGGTTGTACCTTTAAAAAAATAAAAATGAGCCTGACTGACTCATTGAAATCTGATCGTCACTCCCCTGGTCAAGCTGCTTCAGTGGGTCCCCACTGCTGTTACCACAGCTCTGCTTTGAGACTCCTTTCTCTCCACTCCGACCCCCAACTGCCGGCCTCACTCCGTCTCCCACCACCCTCCTGGGAGGCCGGGCCACCGGCTGTTTCTGTTCTCCTGAGCTCAGAGCTTCCTCATGCGCTGTATTTGATTCCCCCCATGCTGGTCCCTCTGCTCTAACGGCCCTCCTCACGCTCTCCTAACAAACTCCTGCGCATCCCTCATGACACCGCTGAAATGCACCTGGTTTGTAACCTTGGGCATAAACGTCTCTACGGGCCATGAGAGAATCCAGAGATAAACAAGATCGCACAGGGTTCAAGTCGTCCGAGAGTGTCCTTCACCGCATCGCTATGCCTGTCCCACACGAAGCAGTGATCTGACGACTGAGCTCCTGCTCTGTGCGGGGGCGGGCCAGGCTGTGCAGGGGCTCGCTCTGTGCTCCCAGTCCCTCTGTAATGAGAAACTGGGACATGAACAAAGGGATGACTTATCCCAGACCGCATAGCTGGCCCGATCTCTGAACACCAGGGCGGGTAGGGGTTCTGCCTGAGACCAAGAAGACCTGTGACGAACAACTTGCGTTCTGGTTTCGTGACCAAGCTAATAACAGTTCCCAGGTGTCAGGTCTGCCCCGTGTCGCATCGTCCTGCCTGCTCCTACTTACGCTTGCTTGGCTGGCCACGGGACGCCGCCCTGCCTTCTGGGGGCTGGCTGGAACGTCGTATAACTGCTGCTTCTCTGGCTCCTGGGAAAAAACCATAAAGGGGAACATTATTTCCTCTTCCCATGGAGTATACACCGCAAAGTCTTCATACACCAACGTTTTCTTGCAAAGGAAGAGTTGAATCACCAAGGACTTCGGGGCTTTCTGGCCGATGTTCTTAGGGCGAGTCTAGGTGCCGTAATGGGTATCATATAGTCACTGCAGGACGCTGTGCTTTGGAAACATCTTCGTGATGGAAATGAGGGGTCAGGACTAAGAGGCAGTTAACTGCAACAGCTGAGGAAAAATGGCAGTTCACCTCTTCCTGTGAGTTAGCTTTGAGACTGAACGAAGCCAGGAGAATAAACGTGATTGGGATCAAATACGCCTTATCTCTCGTTGGTTTTTCTCAGCAGAAGCTGTCCTGCCCCGTTACTCATACATCTTGTATACTCCTCCTGCCCATGTTTACTGAGTTCCTGTAGCTGCTGGAGTCCAAGTCAGATGGCACTGCGTATGTCCAGCCCTGAGCGGAGGCACAGCCTGTGTAGATGCCGTGTATCCTTCACACGGCAGATAAGAAGCACTGTACTTACAGAACATGACAAATAGGTCTCGGCTGCAGGGCAAGGTGAGAGAACACCAGCACTGGTTTTGCAGAGAAAGAGACGGAAATCGGAGGGGTTTTTGTTTGTAGATTTGGGGTTCTGGGTCTCCAGAACCCCCTCTGTGGGGGATGTCCAGGTGGGATTTTCAGTCCTAAGCAAGGTGTCAGTGCTCTGGTGAGACCACTAAATGGTGTGGGCTGTGTCCCCTGAGCGTGGGGTCACAGTGCCAGGGGGCTGGCTGAGACGGGTTAAAGAGGAAAGGCTGATGAGAACGCAGAGTGACAGGGTGGGAGCCGCGTTGGGCATGGCCTGTCCACAGGGCCAGGACCGGGTGAGAGCAAAGGACAGCCCTCGTATGGCACAGGACACAGGGCACCCCAGCCCCACCTGTCGGGGTGAACAATACTTTAATGTAGCATTTGAAAAATCATAATTAATTTTAAAAATCCATAATGAACAAAAGGTCAACATTTTAATAAAGACAGGGCCCAGCGGAGCGGGGACAGGGTCAGGAGAGCGAGATGAGTCAGTAGGTCCATGTTTCCCTTTAAAACGTCTGCGCCCGGGGCTGGTGCCTGTGGCAGAAGGAGCACACATGTTTCCGTGGACCAGGAGAGGGTCACATGGGAGCTGGAGCAAGAACCGTGGCGATGGGGAACCAGCAGTTAGCGTAATGGCTATGTCGCTGGACTCCCACGTAGTCAACCGTGGTTCGTGTCCCGGACCCGGTGGCTTAAAACTCACGCCGGGCGCGTGTGCATGCATGCCCAAGATCCCGAGAGGAGAATGGAGAAGGGATTACGGCGTGACCATCCCCCCTGGGGGGGTGATTTCTCACTTTCTGTCTCTATGTCTCTCTCTCTCTGTCTGGTGAGCGCACGTGCCCTGTAGCGAAAACCTCTCCAAAAAAAAAAAAAAAAAAAAAGAACCATGGCGAGGGACTCTCAGGACACAGCTGCAGGTCATCTGCCTGTCCCTGAACCGAGGGGGAGCTGCCAGGCAGGGGAAGCCCCCTGGAGGGACTTGCAGGTAAGAAATGCTGGCAAAGAGGTGGGCACACAAGGCATGGCCCTTGTAGGAAGGCCCCAGAAGAGAGAGGATCTGCTTGCAATGCCCACCCCCACTGCCACAGCTCCGCAACGGCACAGGTGAGTGTCTCGTCCTCGCCCTGCCCTCCTCCCTGCAGCTGCAAGTGCCTGAGAGCAGCCAGTCAGCAGGTGCCTAGAAACCCCAGGCAGGGGACAGCAGCGAATGCCACCATCCCCGGTTCCCAGTGCAGGAAGCCCAGCCAGCAGCGAGCGAGTGGCGGAGGTGCAGAGGGCTGGAGCTTTCACTTGAAATGAACTAGAAAGTCTGAGTATCCCCTGGACTGGACAGTCCCTGCTGAGACTGGGGAGGTGAAAGGGAGTGGTCAGGAAACCACTGAGCCTGCTTGAAGTTTTCTTTATACTAGAGCTGTGCTCCTTAGACTTGTCTGCACATCAGAGCCTCCTGGGAGCCTTTAAAAAATCCTAATGCGTGTGCCTCACCGCCCCTGAGACCTCGGAGTCCGGGGCCAGGGGACAGTAGGCTTGGTGAGAGCTGCAAGTGGGTGCGGGCTGAGAGCGAGGGAAGTTGGTTCAGGATTACGGGAAGCGTGTCTTACAAACACGATGCACCAGCTATGTATAAGTAGGTTTATAAAACTCAGACAACTCAAATTTCTTCTCCCAGGGATAATCAGTGATAACGTTAGGACGGCCAGCAGGTGGCGTGGTGGTTAAGGCGCTGGACTCCCACATGGTCAACTGTAAGTCGAGTACTGGACCTGAGCGGCTTGCTTCCTCACTTTCCCCCTCTCCCTTTCTTTCTTTCTTCCTTTCTCTGGAGAGTGCATGTGCCCTATGGCAAATTAAACAATAATAATAAAAAATAAAATTAAATAAATAATTATTTAAGAAGACTGTGATGCATATCCTTCAAGATACTTTTTTTTTTTTAAAGTACATACATAATCAGGACCAGCAGATGGCATAATGGCTACATCACTGGACTCCTATGGAGTCGACTGTGGTTCAAGTCCTGGACCCAGTGGCTTAAACTCACACCAGATGCATCTGCGTGCAAGGCCAAGATCCCAAGAGGATAATGGAGGAGGAGGGACTGCGGCATGGCCATCTCCGTGGGGGGCGATTTCTTGCTTTCTGTCTCTCTGTCTTTCTGGCAAGCGCATGTACCCTATAGCAAAAAATCTCTCCAAAAAAAAGTACATACATATGTGTGTGAATATACACTCACACATTCCTATATAAAATATCCTTTATGAATGCAAAGTAACAATTTAACAAGAATTCCGAATTCAAGCAGCTACAACACTCTCCGAGCAGATCTGAGCTCCCCGGGCACAGAGGAGCTACAAAGTGGCCCTGGGTGGTGACCCACAGTTTGGAGTTAGAGCAGGTGCTTTCCCATCATCTCCAGATGCAGAGAACCCCAGGCTCGGGCACGGAGGTCTGGGTAGAACGGGGCCTCCGAATGGGGCTCACCTGAAGGGCTGCGGGGACCCGGCTCTGGGCAGGCATATCATACACCTGGGAAGGCAGGGTTGGCAGGGAGGTCCGTGCGGGTCTGGAAAGTGTGACGAGAGCCTTGAGAGAAAAAGGAGGGAGCAGAGGGAGAGAGTGTCACATGCATTGTCAGGTCACAGCCAACGGTATCTCTCAAACAGCAGAGACAGCTCTGCGTGCACTGTAGAGATGATCGCCTGGTACTCTTCACTCTAGGATGGATGGTGGGACACCGATGGGGGTGGTTCCCCACGGGGGAGGGTGGTCTTCCTAGTGGGGTGACGCACAGCTTCCTGAATCAGCCTCACCGGGGAAGCAAGTTAGAATGCAGATGCCTGGGCCCCATGTCCATTGCACTGACTCTGGGTGCTGAGGGCCCCTGGACCTGCAGATGAGCTCGCAAGGTGGTCCCTATGTCCTCTAGGGCCCAGGAGCCTGTGGCTCTCCACCGGAGTTCACGTACACATTCATCTCACAGCGCTGAGGCTGTGGCCATGAGCGAGACAGGCAGAGGGGCTCTCACAGTGTAAGGTGGAGGAACGAACCAGGGCTGGGGAACTGGGGCCTGGGCCCGTCTGAGGATGTGTCGCCAGGGCCAAAGGCTGACAGGGGAGTGAGCAGTGACCGGATGGGTCAGGACCAGCAGCTTTCACTAGCACAGTGGGAGGCTGAAGGCATCTTGACGATTTGCAGCCATTGGAAGAGACTGGCACGGAGCATGCCAGGGGAGCGGGGAGAGACGGGGCTGGAAAGGTTAACAGGAGGCCAGCTGGGAGGCAGGAGCCCCCTACAGCACAGGGCCCCCAGCCGCTCTGTGTGTCAGTGAGAGCTTGCCAGTTGTCGCTCATGCCTGTTCGAAACTCAGCCTTGGGCTGTGGACAGTAAATGGAAACTGGGCTTCGAGTGCATCGTCTGGAGCTTGTCAACATCGTTGCTATGCTGGGCACCCCCCCGGGGTTGTGGGGGCATATGGCTGCGACCTCCAAACCCACTAGGGGTCTGAGTCGCCTCGTGGACTTACAGAGCACAACCGCCAAGGCGCCCACCCCAGACCTCCTGGACTCCACTGTCTCCCGGTGGGACCTGGGAGCAGATTTTTAAAAAAATGTTGTCAGAGGGCATGTGCACACGTGCAGGAGAAAGTCTGAGTTTTCCAGCTCTTCCCCAGGCCTCACGAGCCAGGCACTGTCCAACCCCAGGGGCCACGTAAGTGTCCCTGACCGTACATCCCCTCCCTTCCTGCCACGGGAATGTGCGAGCTCCCCACTGAGACTGCCCCGGCTACTGTCCCACCGCTGTCACTCCCTGTGCCTTCAGGCCCATGTTATGTGCATGGCTGACTTTGGGGTCACAGGGCCTGTGGAGCACTTACAGAGAGCAAAGGGACTTTCCTGTGTGTGACACTTCTGGTGGAAGGGAGCCAATTCAAAAATGCCCAGTGCTTCTTGGAAAACGTGGGTTCAAGATAGTGATCAATTTGGGAACATGTTTGAGGAACATGATTTCAAAAAGTATAGGGAAACCGAAGGGAACACGGGTTTAAGAACTGGTGGGTCGAAGAGTGACTACCAGGAAATCTAGCCCTTTATGCTTGAAATACAGAAGAGTCCCTTCTACAAATTTGGGCAAAAATAAAATCTAATAAAATCTTTATGCTGTGTTTTTTCTTTTCTTTTTTCTTTTTTTTCTTTTTCTTTTTCTTTTCTTTTTTTTTTTTTAGATCAGGCCGGCATATTATATGAAGGAAGTTGGAATAAAAAGTAAAACAAAGCTCAAGGTAGTGGTTACCCTGGGAGGAAGTGACAGGGAGTGACAGGGAGCAAGCCCAAGGGGCTTCTGGGCACTTGCCTGGTTCTGTTTCTTGATGTGGATGCTGGCGTCTAAGCTATATATTTAGGACATGGAGGCAAAACTCACAGGATAAATAAAAAGTTCATTGGAAAGAATAGTTTCACCCACAAGGTCAGGTAAAAGAAGACCGTGGTGGGGCGGCAGGTGGCGTGGTGGTTAAGGTGCTCAGTTCTCCTATGGCCAACTCTGCAGGTCCAAGTCCCGGACCCAGTGGCCTGAAAAACATGCCAGGCTCATGTGCATGCATGCCCTAAATCCCAAGAGAACGGAGGAGAAAGGACTGCAGCGTGGCCATCCCTCCTGGCGGGACTTCTTGCTTTCCCTCTCTATCTCTAGTTCTTTCTCTGTCTCTCTCTGGCAAGCACACGCACCTTATGAAAACAACAAAATCAAATCAAAAATAAAATCACATAGAGGACGGGACGTGCCGAGTGGTTAGGGTAAGGGCCCTGCCTTGGGGGGTTGCCGAGGGCCCGGGCAGAGGCACACAGACATGCAAGGAAGCCCAGCTGCGGCCCCAGTGCTCATCGGCCTTGCCCTGGACAGGCAGTTTCACCTTGCTGGGAAGCAGTTTCCACATCTGCAACCGACAGGTCCCTTCCAGCTGTTGGAGAGGCCCTGATTCTGACATGCGGACACCTCTCCTAGGAGAACTGAAAAGAGGCATCTTCTGGCATCTTGGTTTTTCAGTTGGGGCCCCTTAATTTAGAGATGGCCTACATAAGTGTAAAGAGAGCCTGCGAAGTGAGTCTCTCGGGCATGTCCCAGGTCCGTGAACTTGTCCTTGGAAAGCAGCTCAACGCCAGCAGCTCAGGCTGGCCTGCTTTTACCAGCAGCTGTTTCTGCTTGGAATGCATTTCCTGGGCAGGCTGAGGTCCCCGTATCCTGTCCTCTATTTGATTTTATTTTTGATTTTATTTATTTTGTTGTTTCCATAAGGTGCGTGTGCTGCCAGAGAGAGACAGAGAGAGAAACAGAGATAGAGAGGGAAAGGAAGAAGTCACCCCCCAGGAGGGACGGCCACGCTGCAGTCCTTTCTCCTCCAGATAATTCAGATAAAGACTAAATCATCTGAATAGGAGAAGTCTGCCTTTTCTGTAGGTCACAAGATAGTTAACTGGTTGTTAACTATTTTTCTATCGATAGATCCAGCCCCTGCTTTCTTAGAGGAAGAAAAATGGCCTAGAGTCACCAAAGGGTATGAGAGCAGAGCTTCGCAACGACGAGGTCCCACCCTGTCAAGACACTGAGAAGCGGCAGGTGCTGCCGTGTTCCTGATCCGTGAGTGGCCGTGGCTGCCCCGGGGCCGAGTGGGCCAGAGCTCCCGACTTCCAGGCCATAGCCTGCAGCTTTTGCTTTAAGAGACTCCAAGTACAAAAAGGTTAAAAAAAAAAAAAAAAAACAACCTCTCCCCAGCTCCAAACAGGTACAAATGTAGACAGGGCAGACATGGAGGGAACTCAAGGAAGAAACAAAAAAAAGGCAAGAAAGTCCCCCAGGTGTTTTCTGCGGCCACCTCCAGAGCCCTCCTCCGTAGCCAGGAGCCCCTGAAATCCCCTCTGGTAGCCGTGGTTTGCTGGTTGCCCCAGCCTGCATGAGCGAGGACTCAGGACTTGACCAACTTCATGACGAGGTCGTTTTACAGCCAGAGCCCTGATTGTTTTTCTGAGCTGAGTTTTGATAGTGAACTCGTCTTCCCTTTCACACGATGTCAGTCTAGGGGTCGGGAGTGGAGTCCGTGCTTGTCCTTCTGCTATATTCGTTCAGTTCAGTGATTCGATCGATGTTTCCTAGCGCCAGGAGCCTGGCATTGGGGCCTGGGGTAGCTGGCCAGCCCAAACACTGCCTCTGTGGTCCTTGTAGGGAGGGCGGTGGACGTGGCCGGTGGAAAGCAGTTCATACTAACTTCAGCTAACATTGCCTGTTCTTAGAAGACACACCACCAGGCCCTGCCCAGAGTCAGCTGCTCAGACGACGGCTGAGTACACCAGGGCTAGATGTGGGCCAGTTGTTCCAGAAAGGCAAGCTGGGGTCACCCTGTGGACTGCTCCTGAAGGCTCGGCCAGCTTCCTCCTGGTATTTGGAGCTGGTGTCTGCACGGCAGCTGTTCTGCGTGACAACTGTCTGCCCTGCGCCTCAGGGACTTAGAATATCTGAAGTATGTAAAAATGTTGAAGGAATCAGCACCTTCCTGTTTGAAGGTGGTGTTGGAAGCTGGTACGGCAGAGGCTCAAGTGGTGAGCGGCACATTCCCGGGCCCCACAGCACATGTACCGGGACAGCCTTGCCCTGGACACAGGCTTTGACAAGACCTCTGAGAGCCACAGCCAGGTGGCATGTGTCATCTGAGCTGTAAGCAGAGCTTCTGACGGCAGGAAATGCCCACAGTGACCGAAGGCCGTGCAAATCTGCTCTGCGTTCTTGACACATCATCGAGGCTTTGGGGGAAGCAGGATGTTATTTTTGTCCTTTCTTCTTCGAATTCCTTTTCTTATTTATTTATTTATTTTTTTTTGGAGAGGTTTTTCGCTATAGGGCGCGTGCGCTCGCCAGACAGACAGAGAGAGACATAGAGACAGAAAGCGAGAAATCACCCCCCAGGGGGGATGGTCACGCCGCAATCCCTTCTCCTCCATTCTCCTCTCGGGATCTTGGGCACGCACGCACACGCGCCCGGCGTGAGTTGTAAGCCACCGGGTCCGAGACGCGAACCGCGGTCAACTACGTGGGAGTCCAGCGACATAGCCATTACGCTAACTGCTGGTTCCCCTTTTCTTATTTTTTTAAAAAATGTTTTCATTCTGTATTTATCAACCATTTATTTTCCTCTATTAAAAAATTGGTGTTTAAAAAAAGTACAGATGTCCTACATGTTTAATACGATACTCGCATCGACTTCGAGGCTATTTATCAAAGACTGATTGAGGGCCTTCTCGTGTCGGGCCCACTCCCAGGTATGGGATGCAGGGGTGAATAAGACGAGGGCCTGCTCCAGCGCTCTCTCCTCCTCCTTACCGGTTCCACTTCCTAAGGCTCACCATGCTTGCTGTGTGTTCCCCCAAGCCTTTTTGGTTTTGTTTGTATGATATTTATTTATTATTTTAATTATTTCTTTATTATTTTCATAAGCAAGTGAGAGAGAGAGAAGACAGAACCCCGACGGGTCCTGATGCCGTGAGCCCCAGCCTCAGCAGCCCAGATCGTGGGCATGCACGTGCCCCGTGTGCTCAGGGAGGTCTCTGGGCATGAAGAACCCGGCCTGGTGGGCAGCTTCACAGAGTGCCAGGGTGCGTTGCGGCACCTCCAGCCAGTCTTGCTGTGTGTACGAATTCGTGTGTGCACATATGTGTGTATGTACATGTGTGCTTTAAGTAGCCAGCGCATGCACAGTTTTCATTTAGATGGCTTTCTTCCCCCTTATACAGCCCTTAGAGATACTTCATACACACACACGCACACGTATATTTGCAATGCGTGGTACTAATAGTTTGCTGCGGTGACGTGCCGAGGCCCATGTCCTCAACCGCCCACTAACAAGCGTTTCCCTCACAAATGCTCTAATGCCCGTGGCCTCCTCATCTGGACACGCGTTTGCGTACGTGAGGATTGCTGCAGCAGTCCTAGAATATAACTTCTGGCTGAAGCAAATGGACATTTAAAATGTGACAAGGAACCTGTTGCTTTGAATGCTGTCATTTATCGCCAGTGGCCCCGGCATCCCTTCAGAGTGTCTAGAGACCGCCATGACTATCCGTACCGCTTTCCTGCACAGCTCCACCAAGAGCGAGTTCACGGGGCACGTGCCCAGCCTCCAGGGCTAAGGGACTACAGGGAACTGGGAGCGTAAGTGACAATGTCCCAGCCAGGCGCCAGGCTCCTGTCATCACAGCCCACGATCCGCATTCCCTTTCTGCACGTTAGACTTGCAGGCGGGTGAGCCCTGGGGTTCCCGTGCCCCCGACCCATCGTTTCCATTTGGAGACATGCTTACCTGTCTGGGAATAGTGAGAGTCTTTTCACAGACGATCCTGGCCGGCATAGGCAGGTCAGGAAATTCGTAGACTTGGGCCACGGGTGGCGGGGGCCCCTCCACCCAGCTCTTCATCTGCTCGTACACGGGTCCTGAGGGTGGGGAGTGGAGTGGGGCGGGCACCTGATACGTCTCCTCTGTGCTGGCGAGAGCTCCTGGGCCTCTGAGGAATGGGGGGCAGGGTCTATCTGTGGGGGCCTCCGAGAGGATTTGGAGGCGGTTGGCAGGGGCCAGGCCCTGTCTCCCGTGGAGCAGGCACTTCCACCAGCCCTCGCTTTCCGGCACGTTCTTCTCCAGAATGGTCAGGATGTCTCCTCTGCAGAAAGCCAGCTCATCAAAGCAGTCAGGATGGTTGTCATAAAGTGCCCTGGCCAGGAGCGTCTAGGGGTAGGAGGAGAAGAGAACCCACTGTCATTACCACCTCCCAGGGCCACTCTGACGCGCAGTATGCATTTACAGCTGCTCGGTCCCGAGGGCTCTTGTCTCTGCTCCACCCGATTTATTCCTTCCCACCTTGGGGTCTCAGGTGAAATGTCCCATTCTTAGGGAGCTCACGCCTGCACCCAGGGACCAGGTTGAATGTCCTAATATGCTCCCATGACCCAGTTTTAACTTGCAGGGGCTACGGCACTTGTAGTTATGCAGATGCATGCAGTGTCAGGTTGAAATTCCTAGCAGTGTACCTGTGAGCAAATTAGCTATCCTCTCCAGGCCTCGGTTTGCTCGTCTGTAAAATGAGGGGAGCAGTACCATCTACCTTGGGGGTTATTGTGAGAATTAAATGGACTGCTGTGTTAACCTATTAAAAATGATATGTATATACACACATACTCTAACAGTGCCTGGCATTTAGCAAGTGCTCAGTACACGGGGCTGTCCCTGCTGTAAGTGCCATCTTGCTGCCTGTCTGCTTGTTGCTATCTTCCTTCTGAACTGGACTGGAAAATCCATGACTGCTGGATTCCCATCCTGCTGCTCTGTCCCCGGCATCAGGCCTCTGCCCAGGTACCAGGAGACACTTGGTAAATGTCTGTTACTGAGTGAATGCCCAAAGACGTGTCCTGGTCCCATGGGGATGGGCAAAAGCATTCCGACAGCCAGTGGACCCACAGCCGTGGGAAAAACCCAGTCTCCCAAACTCCCCGACCCACGATCTTTCACTAGGCTGCACAGGCCCCTCGAACATCCCCTTGTTGCGATGGTAGTGATGGCCCACTCCCTCCTTGCTGAATGTCCCCCTCTATGCACACGAGGGGGATTTGTTTCTGTGAGTTTTAGAGTAATCACGTTTCCCGGTTCTGTCAATATTGATTTCGAAGGGAGCACTGCTGCGTGCACACCTACAAAGCTTAAGTAGAATCAGACCCTCAGGGCAGGCAGAGACACCTAAAGTTTCCATAAAACCTACTGTGGCAGGAACCAGCAGTTAGTATAATGGCTACATCGCTGGACTCCCATGTAGTCGACTGCAGTTCAAGTCCCGGACCTGGCGGCTTAAACTCACGCTGGGCGCGTGTGCGTGCGTGCCCAAGATCCTAAAAGGAGAATGGAGGGAAGGGATTGTGGTGTTGTCATCCCCCCTGGGGAGTGATTTCTCGCTTTCTATCTCTCTGTCTCTCTGTCTTTCTGGTGAGCACACGCGCCCTATAGCGAAAACCTCTCCAAGAAAAACAAACAAACCAAATAAAAAAAAAACCCTACTGTGGCTGAGATTATAGGAGATCATGACCAATTTTGTAAACTAAACATTTTTTTCTCACTACAAACACCGTAGAATTTTATGAAAGAGTATGAAATATGGTTAAGCAAGTACAACTGCCGCCAGGGCCAGCGGCAGGAGCTGCTGCCAAACCTGCAGCTTTCCAGACCTTTCTCGTGCACATTCGCTCACATACACACCAGAGTCATAGTTGTAGTCTGAGCCTAGTGCAGTCATGCATACACAGTTTTATAACCTGCTTTTTCACTTAAAAATAGATCATGAACATCTTTCCATGTTTTTTTCAGTATTTTTAAAAAGAATTATTTTATTTAACTATGTTTACTTATTTTAATTTGACCAGAGAGGAACAGAGTGAGAGAGAGAAAGAAAAAGTGAGAAAGCAAGCCATCAGGTCCAGGACTTGAACCATGGTCAGCCACGTGGGAGTCCAACCCCCTTAACCACCATGCCACCTGCTGGCCCCTTTTTCAGTATTTTAAAACTTTTTTTTAATAGACTTTTGAAAGCTTATTTAGAGGCCAACAGGTGGCATAGAGGTTGAGGTGCTGAATTCCCATACAGTCAATCACAGTTCGAGTCTGGATCTGGCAGCTTGTTTTCTTACTTTCTCTCTTCCTGGCGAGTGCACAAGCCCTATGGCAATATTTTAAAATAATAATAATCAATAAATAATACATGAATTTATTGAGAGAGACAGTATGGGGTCTTCATGCCACGATGCATCCCCCACCTCTGGCAGACAGGATCATAGCCGTGGGTGCACCCAGTCTGTACAGGAAGACCTCAGGACGTGAACCTGGGACCTTCCCGTGTGACCTCAGCATCGTGGAGCATGGTTACTGCTGTGTCATCTAGGTCGCCCCTCAGTAGCCTTTTAAGTAGCACCACGGTTTGTCCTTGTATGGATGAACACCCTCTTTGTACTTCGTGGCTGGGGACATTTCAGCTAGTGCAGTTGTTAGCTATGACAGTGCTGGGATGATCATCTTCCAGCTCGGCATCTGCAACCCTCCTTTCTTATCATGGGTAAACGCCAGCAGGAGCCTAGAGTCTACAGGTTTACTCATTTGTAGCTTGGAAGGTATATTCCTCCCTACTGCACCCACTTTTCACTCTTTTTTTTAGGAAAAAAGAGTGCCAGCAGGTGGCGTGGTGGTTAAGGCAGCTGGATCCCACACGACGGAGCAGTTTGAGTCCCAGTCCTAGTAGCTTGGAAAACACACCAGGTGCACGTACGTGTGTGCCCAAAAACCCCAAGAGGAGAATGGAGAAGGGATTGCAGCATGGCCACCCCCTGGATGGTGCTTTCTCACTTTCTCTTCTCTCTCTCTCTCTCTCTCTTTCTGGTGAGCACAAGTGCCCTGCACCAAATGAAAGAAAGAAAGCTAAAAGTTTCTAAGGGTTATGGGCATGTGTATCATGAAGGCCATCCCTGCCTATAGAGATTTCATCTCTCTTCCATAGTGAGCTGGAAACCCTGCAGGGAGTATGGCCACTGAGTTGTGCGGAAGATGGACGCAGGGTGCCTGCTAGTGTGCACTGAGTCACTCTCACTTGCATGCGTTGTGAGTGGTTCACACGAATGGGGATGCTCAGCTTGGACAACCCAGCAGAAACCATGTATTTAGGGAACAGTTTTAGAATCTCCTGAAGAGTATTGGTAAAAGGGAAAGCAGTGTGGTGAAGGCAGCTGGATGGCACGTGGATCACTGTGCACTGAGTCCAGGACCCAGAGGCCTGAAAACACGCAGGTGTGAGTGTGCGCACGCATGCCCAAAATCCCAAAAGAAATGGGAAAAAATGGGATATATAGCATGCTTTTTTATTCTGTCTCCAGTAAATACAAGCACGCTACACCAAATTAAGAGAAAAGAAAGTATTGATTAAATATCAAAACTTAGTGAAGTTATATGCTACCTTGTAAATTTTTCTTTTCCCCAGTTAGAGGCAAACCATTTCTGTTCAGTAGGAAAATTTAACCTGAAAGGTTATAGTTTATTACTTTGCAGGACTTTGGCCAGTTTTGTATCTATCCCTACAATCATCCTAATAGTTCTAATTTAATTGCTGGTACTAAGCTCCCCAGTGATCTGTGACCTGGCTTTAACACCTTACTAATTCCTTTATTAACTAATCAATTGATTAGAATATTTGACATGAGTTCATTTATATTTGCATGAGAGTTATAATTCTACCATTTTGAAAATCTCCAACTGATCATCACAATTCCCATGAAATACATTTAGAGCAACCTTAAGAAAAAGCCATTATCTGAAATGTGCTTGCATTTGTCTAGAAATAAGCTCATGTGTATCTTTAGACAGAGCAGTTGTTGAAAACGGCAGCTGCTCTGAAGTATCCGGACTGCAGAGTTTAGCTGGTGCATTGGTTCATTGGGAAAGACAGGTTCCCCCTTCAGGAAACAAGGAGCTTTTATGAACTTCTACCCCACTGGGCATCCACAGCTGTCCAAGAAGGACAGCAACAGTCTTATTCTTCAGATGTGGTTTGCTTCAGACTTACGTCCTGCCGCTTCCAGGACAGCAGACCACATCTTCAGAGATGCAAATTTCCAGAAAGGAAAACCCTAAAAAAGGCTGCTCTAACACAAGTCCCTTCTGTCTGGTATTTCATTGTAATTGGCCATTTCATTATAATTGTATCTGATGATCCCATGCAATCGATTAATAATGTCTCAGAGTTTTAATAGCAAAGCGCATCGATACCTGCGCTATAAAAGCAGCATGAAATGCACGTGGGAAGCCCTGAGTTCTCCTTCCAGGAGGGAAACTGGTGAGCGAACTATATTGAATGGTTAATGGAGTTGCATTATCTATTTTGTGTTGAGTGCACTGGTGTTATTCTGTCACTTAACTGTCAGAAGTCTCAGGGGTAGGCATTCTCATCCCCATTTTACAAATGACGAAACTGAGGGTCAGAGAGATCACGTGACTCAGCCAAAGTTGTACCCTTCCTCTGATGCCTCCTGATACCAGCTAGAATAATATTTTATACACATAAATTGGATCAAGGTGGTCTCTTGTTTAACATCCTCTAATTGCTGACAATTGTGCTTTGGACAAAATTGGAACTCCCCAGCATGGCTTCAAGGCCCTACATGATCAGCCCCCTGGTCTGTCACTACTCCCCTATAACTACCCCCAGCCGCCCCACCCCCAGGGGTGTTCATGGGTCTGGCCCCAAAACAAGAGATCAGCTGCTTTCCTGGCATGGAGATGCTCATGCGAGACCCTTCGACGGCCACCAGCGGCATGTGCAGGTCTATGTCCACTCAACAGAGGAAGGAGGGGCTGCAGCCGCAGCTGGAGGGGCCTGGGGCGCCGTGCAGCATGCATTCACCGGATCGTGGGCAGCTTCTGCAGAGAGCCACGAACGAGCCAGCTCCTGACCTCACGCCATAGACATCCTAGGCGAGGTGCCACATTCCAGTCAAATTGCCACAGAAGTGAATATAGGATTTCTCTTTCTCCGAAGTGCAATGGACAGAAAATGCAGGAAATCATTAGAAAGCTGATGCAGGTGGGAAGTCGTGGTGGGTGAGGGTGTAGGAAGGTTTCCCTGAGAAAGCATGTGGAAGCTTCAGTCTGGGATGAGGAGAAATTAGTCAGACCGGAGAGGGAGAGAGTGTGGGAGTGAGGGTCTGCGTAGGGGAGAGAGCTGAGGAACCGAGAGATGACTAGGCTGCCGGGAGAGGGAGCCGCGACGGCCGGGCCTTGTTTCCACAGCAGCTGTTCCCAGCTGGTTGCTGGGTGGGAAGGAAACCGGGCGTAGCCAAGTGCAACGCCAGAGGGGTTAACCAAAGCCGAGTACTGGACATAAGTTAAAAATTAGAATGAAGAGGGCGTGGCTGATGGTCAGTGGTTAAGGGAGCCGGATCCCACATGGATGACCATGTGGTTCAAATCCCAGACTTGGCAGCTTGACAAACGCGCTAGGCACGTGTGAGTTTCATGCCTCAAATTCCAACGGGATAGAGAAGGGATTGTGAGTGCCCACATCCACTGCGGAGTGCTCTCTCCCAACTCTCTCCCTCGTTGTCTCTCTGGTGAGCACGTCTTCTGGGGGGAAAAAAAGAATTAAAAAAAAAAAAGAAAATGTAAAAAAAAGAACAAAGGCCAATTGCTGTCTGGGTGGGGGTTCCCAGGGTCTGGACGCAGGTAGAGGCTGGGTTTGGGAGGCCAGGGGAGCCGCTACAGGTGAGCCTGGAGAGAAGAGGGTGGAAGTGCCAGGGCAGAAGGGGCGAGGCTGCTCAGACGGGGGTGGAGGGACTGGACTGCGTGCTCTTGGCCTTCAGGGCAGCTGTTGGAGCCACCAGCAGCAGCCGCCACTTTGAAGCAGAAGCTGCAGCTTCAGTTTAAGCCTCTCCATCCACAGTCCTGCTCCCAGGGCCGAGCTCCTCTCTAGGCAGGGGTGGGTACGGCGTCTCAGTGACTGCGCCTGCGTGCACTGGCCAAAGTCCTGCTGGCCTTTCTGCATCGTTTTCCATTTCGAGTCCTTAATGAACGAGGCTGCAGAGACCGAGTATAGAGCCGGGCCGGGGGGAGACTCCGTGGGCTCAAGGTGACGCAGCAGCGGGGTGTACAGCAGAAATTCAAACTCGGGTCTGCACCTGAAGCCTGCCCGCTCCAGTTCCCCACGCGGAGCTCCAATTCCTCATGCAGCCTTCCCGAGCTGAGTCTGTTTCCTCTTCGAATCTGCTAACGCTTACATCTAAGTTCCTATAAATCTCGAAGGAGCACAGATCAGAGCAACGTCACATGGCTATGGCGCCGGGCAGAAGTGCATCCGTGGGAGGCAGGCCAGGTGGAATGCATTTGGGTGTGGTGGTGACTGCGGCATGCTGGAGCCAGGAGGAGCTCTCTGCCCGAGTCCAGCCCCTGCTGGGTGCTAGAGGCCCACCTGGTGTCCTTCACAAACCCGAAGTTAATAGCAGGAGACCTGAGCACTTGCGCCCGGCGCAGAACTCCGATGGGCAAACTTCGCTCCAAAGCCCCCTGCAGAGTGGCCCATGGCTGTCCCGGCTGCCCCACAGTTCGAGGCTCTCTGCCCTCTCCGGCTTTTGGCCCTTCCCCACCCCCAAGGGGTCAGAGCAGCATCAAGGCCCAGTCCCGCTTCCTCTTTGTTTCATCTTTCGTAACCCTGTCCGCCCAAACTCTCCTCCTAAATTAGAAACGGAGTAGCTCAGGGATAGCAGAGGACAGATCACGAGCAGCCTCCACCCGCGTGGACCGAGCACCACCGATTCCATGGGCAGATAAAGGGCACAGGGGGTCGTAGTGAGTGAGGCGCCCAAGCCAGCGATGGTGGTGGCATGTGTGGCTGGAACCCCGAGCCGCAGGTGGCCCCTGGCCCCTGCTCCACGGGTGGAGGTAGACCCAAGGTCAACTAGAAGGACATTTTTTCTTCTACTGGAACCCTTTGAAGAAAGGTCTCTGTTTAGCATTTCAGTTGCCTTCTCACAGGTCCCCTGACTTCCTTCCAGTAACATTAGCTCAAGAGGAGGTGACAGAACCGCTCCTGCTTCCCGTCCAAGGGAGTAGTTGGTCACACATCAGCCCATCGCTAAAAGGCAACCCTGCAGGGACTGCAGACCCTTTGATGCATGGGGCGTGTGACTCCTCAAGTTCATCAAGGCTTTCTCAGACATGGGAGCTTTACTTTGGGATCAGTGAAACACTCTGTTACACACCTTCACGAGGACGCTGTGCCCAGGCTCAGAACTGAGGAGGAGACGCGGAACGGTGAAAGCCCTTTGATCACTGTGATGGCGACGCCTCCCCTCGAATGCACGTGGAAGAATTTCCTACTGTGTAAATACGAAGGTGGGCCCCAGAAGGTCAAAGCAGAGAGAACGGTGCTCTCTCAGCTTCTGAATAGTTATTTTCCATCATTTTTACAAAAGTCCATTATGTTAAAAAAAAAAAAAAAAAAAAAAGTCCAGGAACATAAGAAAAATCCCCTCACCACCTCCATTTTTCCCACCCACATTCTCCAAAAAGGGAAGGAAAACAGAGAAGGGAAGACAGCCCTGAGGAGAGGAGGAGGAGGAGGAGGAGGAGGAAGCCAGTCTCTATGTCGCGCTAGGCTGGGGCTGATGGGTAATGGCGTTTGCCAGGAGACCTCTGGCGGGATGAGAGGGCGTGACATAACCCCAGGGAGCTGCAGCAGAGATGATCTGGAAAGGTCCCTGCTTCACCACGCCCTCCCCGCAGCACAGACTTCTCTCACTGCGTGTGTCAGCTCGTGTTTTTCCCGCAGTTAACCAAAACGAGGAGCACGTTCTCTTGAACCTTTTGGAAGCACATGAGCCCCCAATCAAGCCAGCCTGTGCCCCGGTCGATCGCACTGCCAGTCTCCAGGATCTGATAGTTTCGCGCCGACTGTTTGCCAAAGCCTTGGTGATAAGGAGATGGTGAGGAACGCTCCCGTGCTCAGCTCTGGGACAAGCCTGTGAGAAGTCATCTGCAGGGACATCTCAGTTCCTATTCACGTCTCCGCGAAGCAAGCACTCTTACTGACTCCTTGGTTAAGCCATGAGACAGCTAAGGCACAGAGAGGTTGAGTAAGTGGCCCAAGGTAGCTCAGGGAGCACAGGCCAAAGTCACGATTGGAATGCAGGGGTTCTGACTCCAGCCTGCCCTCTGGGCTGCGCACCCCGAGGCTTAGCACAGACTCTGGCGCCAGATGGCGTGCACACCCCGACAGACACTGATGCATGACAAATGCACCCGAGGGCCGTGGAGCTGATAAAATGACACGTTTGTATAACAGGACATGGTACCGCCATTAGAAAGGAAGGGCTGAGTTTACATACGCTGAAATGGAGCAATCTCTAAAGCAGATCGCCAAAAATAAGAGCAAGATGAGAAACTGCACATGGGAAGTTTCTGCCATGCTTTTTGAAAAATGGCACCTGTCTGGAGGATTATGTTAATTGTTGGGGAACCTCAGTGCTGGGGAACAGGAGACTCAGGGAGCTAGAGTTTGGGATTGAGAGAAACACTTTCGTCCGTGGTCATTTGTACACTGTGCATTTTTAAAAGCACGTTTAACTGTTTTGCTCTTTCAATAGAAACATCTCGTTTTTTTTTTTTTTTTTTTTTTTTTTTCTTTTTTTGGAGAGGTTTTTGCTATAGGGCGCGTGTGCTCGCCAGACAGACAGAGAGAGACAGAGAGATAGAAAGCAGGAAATCACCCCCCAGGGGGGATGGCCACGCCGCAATCCCTTCTCCTCCATTCTCCTCTCGGGATCTTGGGCTCGCACGCACACGCGCCCGGCGTGAGTTTAAGCCACCGGGTCCGGGACTCGAACCGTGGTCGACTACATGGGAGTCCAGCGACATAGCCATTACGCTAACTGCTGGTCCCGAAACATCTCGTTTTTTGAGGTGCTTTTTTGAGAGTTTTTTTTTTTTTTTTTTTTTTTTTTTTTCAATAGGGCACATGCGATCGCCAGAAAGAAGAGAGAGACAGAAAAACAAAAAGTGAAAAATCACCCCCCAGGGGGGATGGCCACGCCACAATCCCTTCTCCTCCCATTCTCCTCTCGGGATCCTGGGCATGCAAGCACACGTGCCCGGCGTGAGTTTAAGCCACCGGGTCCGGGACTCGAACCGCGGTCAGCTACATGGGAGTTCAACAAAACAGCCATTATGCCAACTGCTGGTCCAAAACACCTCGTTTTAATAAAGGAGTCTGTCCTATGGGAAGACAGTGACTCGTGTAGGTGAATTCAAGCAGTTGCTGTCATTACCCCTCAGGGCCTTTTCCAGTCCTAGATCCAGTAGGCCAGAACCTAGACTCCAAGTCAGGCTTACCCTTGGTCAAAAGCTGCTGGACACACAGAGGACGATTTCTCACACAAAGGACGATTTCTCACAGCCGGAGGAGCCCTTCCTGAACGGCCAGAGTGACTGACGTCACCAATCCATGGCCCGTCCACGTGGGTCTGGACCACGGACAGCCTGGAGGGTGTGGGAAGCACCTGCTGATTTGGGAGTAAATACTCTCCCTGGCCCCAGAGGGTGGGACGCAGAGTGAAGGCACACGGGAAAGGCAGCGAGGGACCCTTTGGTAAAGCGAAGGGGCTCTGACTGTAGGGCGCTGGGAATCACGGACGTTTGGTCGGGGAGCTGCACGGGCCATCTGACGACCCTCCGCGCAGGTGGGAGGAGCGCGTGGCACTTCCCTCGGGGTCCTGTGCGCCCAGACCCAGGGCAGACCGGAGGGCCTCCCTCCATGGGAAGCACAGAGCAGGACATAGCGCCTGCACCTTGTGTGTGTGACACGGGGGCAGCCGTTGAGAGCCGCCATCTGCCAGGCAGCCAGTGGCTTGGTGGGGAAGGTGGCTGGATCCCACATAGCCAGCTGTGTAGTTCTAGCCCTGACCCAGCAGCCTGAGAAACACACCGAGCACATGTGTGTGCCCAACTTCCCCGGAGGAGGAGCGGTGGAGGAGAGGGGATCCCATCCCTAGGAGGGGCGCTTTCTCACTCTCTCTCTCCACATATGCCCTCTGGCAGGTTAAGCAACCCCTTCCCCCCACACACACACCAAAACCACACAAAACAAAAGAACGACCATTTGTCTCTCTCCTCACACAGATGCCCTGAGTCTGCAGCTGAGGAGAGAACATGGCCACCAGCCACCTCCTCCCTCCCGCACTGGATTGGCTTCTCTTCCCCGTCCCTCCCTCTCCATCCTTAGCGGATTCTGTCTTCTGTTCAGTCTTTCTTGCTTCCTTCCTCCTCTTTAATCTCCCTCTGTTATACTTGTCCAAAAAGAAGCTGTTACCATAACTTTTATTTTCCCTCATGAATTTCAGTAGCTTTCCATACCAACATTTATATTTGAAAGTAAAAGTAGTTAAAGGAGCCAGATTCTCTCATGGCTGACCACAGTTCCAATTCCCACCCCAGTGGCTTGAAAAACACACCTGGCACGTGTGTGTGCCCAGAATCCTAACAGGATGGAGAAACAGAGGAGGGGGATTGCATTATGACGCCGTCCCATAGGAGGGTGCTTCCCCCTCCCATCTCTTTATCTCTCTGTCTCTCTCTCTGGCGAGTACATGCATGCTCTGGCAATTTAAAAAAATAAATAAAAGTAAAATTCCATAAATTATGGGGGAAGAGAGAGTCACTTAAAATAGCAAAATGGTCTGAGATTTCATAACCAGAATGTGCTCTGAGAATTTGCAACTACATTTAATTATTTCCCTTTAATCTGTCATGCCTGATGTGGCGAGAGAGTTGGTTTGTGGCGCGGTAAAACTTGAGACAGCTTTGCCTCAATAATCTCCATTTCATTGTCAGGAATATTTTAAACCAAAGAGGCGACAGCTAAGTAACTTCTTGCATCACCCTGCAACATACGAAGAGTTGTTTCTCTTGGAGCTGTTTTTAGAAAATTTAGATAGTAGCTATATGAGAGATGATGAAGGAAAACGGCTGTTTTTTTGTGATAAATATTGGTTTGCCAAATAGGTCAGGAAAATGACTGAGTTTCTGCTTCAGTTCCCCTTTTGAAAAGTTAAGAATTCTTAAGTGAAAGGCTCCAGAAATGTACAGAAAATGAGCTGCAGTCATTTAACTGAAAGGTGATACTGAAACCCCCTTTTCCCAATTATGTTTACATTTTTTAGATTTTAAAAAATACTGAGTAAGCCGTAACTTAAAAAAAAGGTTTTTTTTTTTTCTTTTATTATTCCAGAGGACGTGTGCATGCACGTGAGATGAGGACAGGAGAGAGAGAAAGCAGCCCGGTGGGCCCAGTCACACCACAACGCTTTTTCCTCTAAATCCCCAACCCCTCAGGACCTGGGCTTCCTTCCCTCGCACAGGCCTGGCGCACGAGCCCCTGGTCGCTTCCTCTGCCAGAGCTTAACCGCTGCCCTACAGGGCTGGCCTGAACTTTTAAAACAGAATGTCAATTCTCTCTTTTTTATTTGCAAACCTGGCACCTGAAACAACTTTGAACAGTCTCCACCATGATCCACTTCACCCATGGAAGGGGAAAGGTTTTTTTTTTTTTCTTTTTTTGGAGAGATTTTTGCTATAGGGTGCGTGTGCTCGCCAGACGGACAGAGAGACAGAAAGCGAGAAATCACCCCCCGGGGGGATGGCCACGCTGCAATCCCTTCTCCTCCATTCTCCTCTCGGGATCTTGGGCAGGCACGCACACGCGCACGGCGTGAGTTTTAAGTCACTGGGTCCGGGATGCGAACTGCAGTCGACTACATGGGAGTCCAGCGACATAGCCATTACGCTAACTGCTGGTCCCAGAAGGGGAAGGTTTTTGAAATGACAGATTTTGGGCCCTTCCCAGTTAACCCAGAGTCCCAAAGCCACCAAACAGTTGCAGAAAAAGGGAGGTCAGGAGAGAGACGCCCAGATACTCACAGTCACTTTCATGACACTCCTTTAAAGAAATTCTTTTTAAAGGTGGTTATTCCATCTTGTGGACAACCCCAGCAGAAATCCCTTGAGCAAGGAGGTCTCCGTGTAGCAGCTTGTGCAGGAATGCCGTGAGGCCCGGGGTCTAAAGCACGTGGGCTGACGGTGGTCTGCCGGCAGCTGTCCCTGCCAGCCGAGCTGGGCTGGAACCAACCCAAAGAAGTGTGAGGCATTCTCCCTGCATTCCTGGCGGCTCCCTCCCATCTGATGCATGGGGGACTTCAAGAGTTCACAGAAAATGGGATTAAAATATGAGTCAAGGGACCAGCAGTTGGCGTAATGGCTATGTTACTGAACTCCCATGTAGTCAACTGCAGTTCAAGTCCTGGACTCGGTGGCTTAAACTCACACCGAGCATGTGTCCATGCGTGCCCAAGATCCTGAGAAGAGAATGGAGGAGAAGGGATTGTGGCATGGTCATCCCCCCTTGGGGGGGGGGGGTGATTTCTCGCTTTCTGTCTCTCTGTCTCTCCCTGTCTTTCTGGTGAACACATGCACCCTATAGCAAAAACCTCTCAAAAAAAAAAATGTTGATTTTAGTGCCAATAAAAAAAATGAAATCCTTGCATAATTTTTTCATAGCCATCCTATGAATCTTCTGAAGACCCCCTAGCCACTGTGGCTGGTGTCTACAAGCACTGAGGACAAAGAAGTAGATCCACCTATGAACTTGGATAGGAGGAGCTAAATGAGAAGAAACAAGAAACATGACTTCCTGGGCCAGCAGGTGGCATGGTGGCTAAAGGTGCTAGATTCCCATATTGTCGTCCAAGGTTCAAGTCCCGGACATGGTGACTTGTTTTCTCCCTTTCTCTCTCTCTCTGTTGCTCTCTGGTCAAATTAGAAAATAATAACAGCAAATGTAAATAAATAAGTACATAATTCTATTTTTTATTTTTGAGAGAGGTTTTTGCTATAGGGCACGTGTGCTTGCCAGAAAGAGAGAGACAGAGAGACAGAAAGCAAGAAATCGCCCCCCAGGGGGGATGGTCACGCCGCAATCCCTTCTCCTCCATTCTCCTCTCGGGATCTTGGGCACGCACGCACACGCGCCCAGCATGAGTTTAAGCCACCAGGTCCGGAACTCGAACCGCAGTCAACTATATGGGAGTCCAGTGACATAGTCATTACGCTAACTACTGGTCCTAATACATAATTCTTAAAAAAGAAAAATAAAAAAAGGAGACTCCTCATCTTCCTAACACCTCTGAAAATAACCCCAGGCGAGTGGTACTCTGACGAAGTGTAAGCTTCACTGGTTCCTCCACGATAACTCTGAGCTCTGACCCACCCGGTTGGAATCCTTCCTGATGGTTCATATGAAAAAGCCGCACATTACAGGGGTTTCTGCAACCACGGGCGGCACTGCCTACTCATGGACTTGGAGGAAGAGGTTGTGGCCAGAAAAAAATTTCCAAAGCCACACGGTGGAAACGACCGTTTTTTCTTCCCTGAGACCTGAATACTGTGGTTTCCAATAGGTCTGAGTTGTGTGCAGCCCAGTTTGCGTGCTCATACTTCTCTATTCATGACTCAGAAATGATGTATCCAGACCCTACTGTGTGCCTGACGACGTGTGCAGAGGTCCAAGGTCAAGGTCCAAGGTCAAGACTGAGATGACGCAGCAGTGAAGGGCTCCCAGCCTGGTGGTCGTGGAATCTCTTGGATGTGGCTCAGGATGGACCGTGTCTCAGCAGACCACAGTCTCCAGCTCCCAGTGGCCAAGGGATCCTGGTATGCTCATTCACAGCCTCCCCACCCCTCTCACTCCAGGCCCACTCCTGCCTAGCCCAGTCCCTGAGTTGAGAGAGATGGTTTGGGAGACCGAGACTTGGGAGGAACGTTGGCTGAGGAGTCCACCTTCCCTTGTGGAAAGTCACTGAGGGCGGAGGACCGCTCATTGAGGACTTCCCTGGCTTCAGTCTCTTCATCTGAAAGCGAGGTGACTTTACAGGGTGACCTCCGAGTCCACCCAGCTTCCCCTTCCAGTCCAAATTTTGCACGACTTCTGTTCTTTTTTTTTTATTTGGAGAGGTTTTTGCTATAGGGCGCATGCGCTTGCCAGACAGACAGAGAAAGACATAGAGACAGAAAGCGAGAAATCACCCCCCGGGGGGGATGGTCATGCCGCAATCCCTTCTCCTCCATTCTCCTCTCGGGATCTTGGGCACGCACGCACACGCGCCCGGCGTGAGTTTTAAGCCACCGGGTCCGGGATGCGAACCGTAGTCGACTACGTGGGAGTCCAGCGACATAGCCATTACGCTAACTGCTGGTTCCCACAACTTCTGTTCTTACTCTTACCTCCTAGTTCACAAAAGCCATCGAGAGATCTGAAAATAGCATGTAGGTGTTTTTCTCCCCCGCCCCGTTCCTCTCTTCTTTCCTTTTTTATTTTTTTGAAGAGCAGAGGGAGGAAAGGCCTGGAGAATAACTTTGGTTTCTGTCAGTCATAAATATATGTCAACTCCACAGGAGTGCTTCTTCATTGGAGAATGTCCCGATTACCCCCCTCCTTTTTTTTCTTAAATAGATTTTTGCTACAGGGTGCTTGCAGTCACCAGAGAAACAGAGAGACCAAAGTGAGAAATCACCCCCCCCCCAATGGGGATGGCCACACTGCAATCCCTTCTCCTCCATTCTTCTCTTGGGATTTTGGGAATGTATACTCACATGGTTGGCGTGAGTGTCAAGCTACTGGGTCCAGGGCTCGAACCACAGTCAACCATGTGGGAGTCCAGTGCCTTAACTACTATGCTACCTTCATTTTGAGGTGTATTTTTGTTGGGTATAAGATTCGAGGTCGAGATTACTTCCTTTTGGCTTCTATGATTTCTGTAGAGAAATCTGCTGTCATTTGAACTGTTTTTCCCCTGTAACTAAGATGTCATTTTCTCTGGTTGTTTTTGATACTAAACTTTAGTTTTCATATGTTTAAGTAAGGTATGCTTTGGTGTAGAATTCTTTGTTCTTCCACAAGAACGACCCATTGTCCCATGAAGACTTCATAATAATTAGTCCATTCTCCACCAATATGCAATGCCATTTCTACCCTGTGTCTCTCTGCCTTCTTTTTTTATTTTCCTTTTTTATGCCTTTCTTTTTGCCTTCCTTCTATGTGTAGAAGTGTCCTCCAGGGGAGAAAGCCTGGCCTGCCACTGTGTCTCAGACTGTGTGTGTGTGTCCTGCCACTGCCCACGCCTTATTGTACCTCACGCCCCCTGCATGTTGTGAGAAGTAAAATATTAAACTGAGTCACTTAAAAACCCAACTCTCTGGGACCAGCAGTTAGCATAATGGCTTTGTCGCTGGACTATCATGTAGTCAACTGTGGCTCGAGTCCAGGACCTGGTGGTTTAAACTCACGCCGGGCACGTGTGCATGCATGCGTGCCCAAGATCCTGAGAGGAGAATGGAGGACAAAGGATTGCGGCGTGGCTATCCCCCCTGGGGGGTGATTTCTCGCTTTTTGTCTCTCTGTCTTTCTGAAGAGTGTCCATGCCCTATAGCAAAAACCTCTCAAAACAAAAACAAAAACATAAACAAGCCAATTCTCCCTAGCAGTATCACCTGTGGAACCATAGGTCCGATGAGCTCATTTTAGTTTTTCCTAATGTACATTAAGATGTACACGTAACATAAAAAAAAAAAAATTGGCTCTGTGTGGTGCATCTGGAATCCTCTGTGTGGGCAGAGGTCAAGATCCTGGCAGTCGGTGTCCGGCTTTTCCATTCGACTGATCAGGAAGAATTCAAAGCTGGCTCAAGCCATTTAATGTACCACAGAGACACAAGGGAAGGTCCATGCTTGTCGCCTGGAGGAATGGAGAGGTCGTTCTGGGAAAGCAGGGAGCCGCCCTGCAGTTCAGGAGTCCCTTCGCCCCTTCCAGTGACATGAATCCACTGCCGTTCACTGGCTTCGCTCGTCCTGTCAACTGTGGCTGCGGAGGGGCCCAGCCCAGCCCTCATGTGGGTACCGCAGGGAGGCCGGACGGTGCTCGTGTACTTCCCAGAACCGAGGATCCCTTTACTTTGGGGAACACCAATGGAAGAGAGGAGCCCTGGGAGGACTCGCTATTAGAAATAGACTCGTGTTTTCATCCCCCTTTCCAACGCGGGCGAGTCGGACCTGAGGCAGACACCCCACAAAGCGCTTGCCACTTCTGCCAACCAGATGGCCGACATCTCCCAAGGCGAGGGACCTTCCTGCTTTCTTACTTCACTTTTCCCCCTTCTAAAGACAACTGTCTGGCCCCTGGCCCCTGGCCCCTGGCCCTCAACCCCCAACAGGGGTTTAACTATGGAAAGCTGCTCCTGACTCTGAGGCAAAGCAACAATGTAAAGAAAAAGGATGCATTCGATAACATTGAAACTCATGGGGAAGTTTTGGAGTGGCTCAGAGCGGCCTGCGGCCTGCGAGTAGCATTTCCGTGGTCCACACACATTTCCTACAAGAGTTTTAACAGCTCAGGGCTTCCGGGCCAGCCCCACGGTCGAGGGAGCAGATACCACATGGATGATTGTGTAAACTGAATCCCAGACCTGGTGGCTTGACAAACATGCCAAGTGCATATGTGTGCATGCCGCAAGTCATGAAAGGAGGGGGCAGTGGAGGAGAAGGGATTGCAGTCTGATCCTGTCCCCTTGGGGGGTGCTCTCCCCCTCCCGCTCCCTCTCTCGGGTGAGTGTACGCGCCTTTTGGCAAATTCAAGAATAACACGCCACGCAGAGCCTCAAGCGCAGAGGGCCAGGCTATGCCGCCCCGGAGCAGGGACACGGCATGTCCTCCTTCGTGGACTCGGCCTCTCAGGGTGTGTGCACTACATTCCTCTTTCTCTCGACAACCGGTTCCTAAAAAATGAATTCCCCTTTTGTGCAACTCATGTTTGGAGCCTTCTAATCTCATACTTAGCGGTATCTCTTTCACAGCCTCCCACCTTCCTCCTTTGAAGTTATTTCTCCCCAGCCACTGGTCATTTCCTCCCTTAGCCATCACAGTTCCAAAACAACCACAGAACGTCTCTCCAGTCATTTCCCCGTTCCAGGACCGCGCAGCCTGGCGCCTTTGAAAGGCTTTCGGCAGAATCGGCAGAATCGCACGCTCTGGGGCGGTAGTCGCCTTCTCAGCTTTTCAAAGTAAGCAATAGGGAAATACAGTGTCCAGAGAACGAAGGTCATTAAGCCGTGGAGTGAGTACAGACTATGCACTGCATGTTTTAAGACCTGTAAGAACACCATATCAAATATTGAGAAAGGAGACCAGACCCTTGTCCTTGGTGACATTTAGAAGAGTACCAGGCCCAGAAGGCAGCCCGAGTGTTGAGTGGATCAGGGTACACTGTCTCTCTGTCGGAGTTGAACAGCACACGGAGTTAGATGGAAGCGAGTCAGCCTGCTGACTGTTCTTTCTGCTCACACCCCTGACCGTCTCAAACACTGAGTTTTTTGTTTTTGTTTTCCCAAAAGACGGAGCGCACACCCTTCTCGATGCGCACAATGCGGTCCACCCAACATGGAGAACACCGCCTCCGCTCGGCCTGACGCAGCTCGCTGCTCCTGCTCGCTCCTCCCGACAGCCCGCTGGCACACAGCAGCGAGAGGAGTCCTTCAGGACCACAAACCCCACCAGGTCTCTCCTGCTCTAAGCGGGCCAGAGGCCTTTTTTGCGATTAGAATGTACTACAAAGTCTTCACCCACCAGGCCAACGTGACCTGCTTACCCCTCCGGTCTCATGTCCCACCCCGCGCCCTCGTCCACGCTGCTCCAGCCCCACTGGCCCTTTCACAGACGCGCTACCCTGCCGGTTCATTCTCACCACAGAGCCTGTGCACCTGCTGGTCCCTGCCTGGGATGTCATTTGGTCTCTGCCCAGCACCTCTGCCAGGTGGCCCCATTTCCCTTTCCTTACGGCAGTTATCACCGGAATCGTGCCCAATTGCTCATTTACCGTCAGGGAATGGAATGCCAGCTCTGATCGCCGCCGCCCTGGGGCTCGGCAGCTCTGCGTGGGCTCGATGCACAGCGAGCTGTGTTGTGCTCGCAGTTGGCTACTGCGTCTGGGCTGCTTTGCCTTGTGAGACGGTGAAATGACAAGGGCGCTGGGTAAGGGCAGAGGGAGACCGAGTCCTCATGACCTTGGCTTTAATGATGGTGACGGAAATCTAAGGCAACAATCTGACCCTGTGAGGAGGAAGAGCCAATTCCCAAGAGGAGGCCAAGTGCTGGGCTAGGCTGGGGCTAGGGCAGGGCCAGGGTCAGGGTCAGGGAGCTGAGAAGCAGGGGTGATCCTTGTTCCCAGACACTGACAACAGGAAGTGCTACTTCTGTCCTCACTGCAGGGCCACATGCGAAGGCTCTACCTGCATCCCTGTGACCCCGTCAGGTACTCGCTAGCCCGGAGCACGTCCTGCGCATGGCAGTCAGGCCCTGCCGGAGGGCTAGAACGCAGCTCCGAGTAAGGCCCGGGCTTCCCTCCTCAGGGAGCTGTCTTTCTAGAGGGACCGACAGGTGATCAGTGAACGAACAAAGGAGGCAAGACCATTTCAGACCTCGGCAGTGAAGGCAAGGAGTGGATGAGTGTTGGGCAGCTGTGGAGGAGGAAGGGATGCAGATTGGATGTCAGAGGAGCCTCTGCGGGCTGAGATGCTGAAGGGGAGGACCCAGGGACCCAGCCAACGGCAGGAACGGCAGGGCCGGGAGCAGGGACCCAGTGGAGAACTGGCAGCTGTGGGGTTCCGGAGGAGCCTCCCGGGCCGCTCACCGTCCGCCTCGGCGCATGTCCCACCTGCCCTCCTTGGACAAAGCCTGAGCTGCTGAAGGTGCTCCGAACCCACAGACGGCCTCCCACCAAGCTCCCTTTCCTGGAAGCACTGAAGCAAGCCACGTCGCAGAAAGTGGAGGACATGTCTGATGCCATCATAGACCGTCACATCTAAACCTGCTCTGAGGGTGTCAAAGCTTTTTTTGTTTTTTAATTTTAAGGTGTTTGTTTGTTTGTTTTGGCACATGCACTCAACAGAGAGAAAGGGAGAGAAAGAGAGAAGGTGACAAAGCATCACCCGGAGGACGGCCGTGCCACAATCCCTTCTCTTCCATCTTCCTTTTGGGATTTTGGGCACACAAGCACATGCATCTGCCATGACTTTCTTTTTTCTTTTTCTTTTGGAGAGGCTTTTGCTATAGGGCATGTATGTTCAACAGAAAGAGAGAGACAGAGAGACAGAAAGCGAGAAATCACCCTCCAGGGGGATGGCCACACTGCAGTTCTTTCTTCTCCATCCTCCTCCCGGGATCTTAGGCACGCACGCACATGCCGCCTGGCCTGAGTTTAAGCCACCAGGTCCAGGACTTGAACCGCAGTTGACTGCATGGGTCCAGCGTCACAGCCATTATGCCAACTGCTGGTCCCGTATCTGCCATGATTTTCAAGCCATTGTGTACGAGACTTGAACAACAACATCAGCCACATGTGACCTAGCAGTCCTAACCACCAGCCACAGCTGGCCCTTCATTCTAAGTCTTTACTTTGATCTTCTTTGATGAGCCTAGAACCATCCCACTCAAGAGCCCAGCTAGAAGAAGACCCAAGGCTATTTTCTCTTTAATCGACGCTGTATCTAAATGTCAATATTTAGGAACACTTAAATATTCTCAAAGCATAAACATTGAGCCATGACTCTTCAGTAACATAACAACTTGTTTCAAAACGCCCTGCAAGTGAGCACGCAGCTGTGTTTATACACGCAAATAGAGATAGTAGAGAAGTTACTGTGGAAATCAGATTTAAAATAGAATCAGATTTCAGAAATTCTCAGAAAATGATGGACAAGAAAGCTCAGTGCTTATTGAATTCAGTAAAACACTTTAACACTTCCTTCCGTTCCTGGATGTATACCCAGGGAGGAAATGATATTATGGGGTCAGGGGAGAAGCTGTGGACAAAAACACTCATTTCGTCTTCTCTTTTTCCTTTTCCTTCCCGTCCCTTTGCCAGAGGATGTATATATTCTTCAGAGAGAGAGACAGAGAGACAGAGACGGAAAGGGAGAAATCACCCCCCATGGGTGTGGTCACACAGCAATCCCTCTCCTCCATCTTTCTCCTTTCAGGATTTTGGGTCTGTGTGCACATGCACGTGTGCACATACATGTGCCTGAAGTGTTTCTGTGGGACTCAAACTGCGTGTTTGGCCACGTGGGATCCAGTCACCTTAATCACCAGGCCACCAGCTGGCCCCAAAGACATTTATTTCAATTTCAGTATCACCTCTAATGGTGTGTACACACGTACACACACATACACAGAAGTAAACATGGTTTGCAGTAACAGACCTGCATCGTTAAGTACCCAGAGCAACTCTATTTCCAATAAATAAGGCATTCAAAACGACCAGATCCTGAAGCAAAGATTCGCACAGGGATTTACAACAGTGGGTCACTTCCTCACCTTGTCTTCTAGAGCTAAGTTTCCAGCATTTCTAATGGAGCAGGACATGGAGTCAGCCGGCCAGAGTCCGACAAGCCAAGGAATGAGATGTTCGATTTTCCACTTTCGCTACGTGTGAGGCTTTCTGCCTCTGGTGCAGTTGGAGCAGTGTTGGCTAGTGCTAATACCCTTGTGTGTAGCTTTAAATGTTCTTCTCATTTTATAAAACAGGGAAAACCAGAATGGAACAGCCTGGTAACCGTACGAAACCAGTCTTGCGCGCAGGTAAAAGATTGCCCAGTTATCTTCTGAGTGCTGGGGCAGTTTCCAAAGAGGTACCCGAGCGACTCTGAACTGAGGTTACCTCTGGATCAGGAGCCGAGGACATGGGGTCTTATCCTGATGTGGCTTTGCACATAAGGGGGGATCAATAAGAGGTTTCTCCACTGGTTTAAAATTTTCAAAGAAAATAGTTGGGGACAAAATTCTGGGGTAGCTAAGGTATTTACACATAGTCTGTGTAAGAGAGGGTATCGTAAATTATGAAGCCATAAATTCCACTAGTGATATTTGTTATTATTAGAAACAGAGTTAATTTCTGTAAGCAGTCTTCCCATTTAGTAATGACTTCATTTCTTTTATTTTGCTATTCTACTTAACTTGTGAAAAGGTGTAGCGAGATAAGAAAACATCAGCCTTGAGCTTCGTTTTCTTTGTGTCTGAGGAAATTTTTTTGGGTAGCCACTTTAAGTTTCTAAATAGTGGATCTTTTCTGATTCATGCCACAGACTTGAAGTCTATAAGAAGTTCTAGCTTCACGTATTCGAGACACTCCCTCAAGGTCATCGGAAACCAGCCAGCAGAGGAGGCCACGGGGGGCCCTCGGGAAGTGAGCACAGAGATCCGTAGGACCCTGTGAGTGACACCGAGTGGCTTCACCGTCCAGAGAAAGACGAGACGGGGGCACTGAGGCCAAGAGCCACGTCTTGCTTGAGAAGTGTGTTGGACAGTGCGTGAGATAGATTGTGTCAACTGCCTGGATGATTCCTACCAGAGTCATTTCACCTTCCTGGGACTTGAACCAGCAAGGGGCTGGTCAGCCCATCTCTGTCTGCCTCTTACACTGATGCTAAGCGTCTTCATTCCACATTTACATGACCTATCATCCGTTCTTTGCCCTCATTAGGAACGCAGAACTAAAGACAGATGCCATTTTATCCATCATGGGCTGTGCCCCCCGCCCCCTGCCATTCAGGCCGCACCCATCACTCACCTTGGGTGCGCCATCCAGGAGGCTCGTTCCCTTCATGTTGGCGATGTGAGCCAGCTCCTTGGAGCTCTCCGGCTAATGTCTCCGGCCTCAGAGGTGAATTATGCAATGTCACTGCATGCTTCTGGCCGCTTCTCGGAAACTGAATTCCATGAAGCTCTCTGACAACACATGGGAAAGTGTCAGACAGATTCTCCCAGTAGGCAAACTTCTGGAAAGCGCGATAAGAGTAAAATGAAAGGGCCGACGGAGGTGGGGACCAGAAATACGGGCACGCTCCCTCCTCGGTGCCTGACGCCTCACTCTGTCTATAAGTAGAGGCTGTCACTCATTTGCTGTGTGAAACCACAAAAGAAGAAGAAGAAAAAGCACCCTTCTGTTTTGCAGGGTAAAGTTCCTACTTCAGAAAGCTGTGTCTGAATGCACAGCGTTCCTGTCCCTTGAACATGGTGGAGTAACTCCTATCAGACAAACCAAGCTCATTGCCCTGATGAGAAACCCTGGGACCACACTTTGGAGGGTCAGCACTTCTTCCTCCGTGCTGCGAGACCCGCCTTACAGCAGCCAGGACAGAACAAGGCAGGCGACATGCCTGGAAGGACAGCGCCCGCTCTGTCTGTTCCTCTCAGTTGCACGCTCTGCTGCTCTGAAGCCCTTGCCCACCTCCCGGCCTTTGCACACAATACTTGCTGACTAATGTTTTCTGGATGCTGACTCGGCACTGAGGACCATGCTGAGCACTGCCTAGGTTATCTCTGAAATCTAACGAGCCCATTGCCCGTGCTGGAAACCACCACGCTAGCTCGCACTGTTCGTGGGCTTCCAAGTCTTTTTCTCTCTCTCACTCTCTCCTTTTTGCTATAAGGCATGTGTACTCACTGTAAAGAGAGAAAGTGGAAAAACACCTCCCTAGGGGTGTGACAATGTTGCAATCCCTTTTCTATTTCTGCCTCCTTTCAAGATTTTGGGCAGACATGCACATGTGCCTGGCATGTTTTTCTTTCTTTTCCTTTTTTTTTTTAAAGAGGGATTTTTGCTATGAGGCACATGCGCTAACTAGAGAAACAGAGAGAGAGAAAGGGAGAAATCATCCCTGGCGGGGGTGGGGGTGGGGTGGCCACACTGCAATCCCTTCTCTTCCATTCTCCTCTCGGGATTTTGGGCACACATGCCTGGCGTGAGTTTTAAGCTGTTGGACCTGGGATTCGAACTGCAGTTGACTGCATGGGAGCCCAGCAATGTAACCATTATGCCATCTGCTGGTCCCACCTGGTGTGTTTTTTAAGCCACCTGATCTGGGACTTGACCTGTGCTGTTGGCCATGTGGTATCCAGTCACCCCCAACCACTGTGCCACCTGGCTGGACCCCAAGTCTTTACTTTCTCAAAATTCAGACCCAGTATCTGGATAGGGCCCGCAGCTAGCAGATTCTGTGGGGGAAAAAAAAAAAGTTTTCATTTTCATTTTATTTAAACCAAATGAAACCAGTTCTCCCCAGCCCGGCTCAAGCTCCATCCCAACAGCTCTGTCTCTTCTGCCGTGTCCTTCTCGTCCTTATGGCACTTACTGCCTCGTCTTTTGGTTGTCCCAGTACAGTCCCCACGTCTGATCTCCAGGATGTATCGACTGATTGATTTCTGGCCAAGACAGCCCATATTCTAAAGGCCAGTGTTGGAAATTAACCTTTGGGAGCGCGGCACTGGCATGCTGCAGATGGTGGCAGGTAACGGGGAAGGAACAACGGCCCACAGAAGGAACACAAATCGAGAATGCCACCCAGCAGACAGAGGCCACATGGGAAGCCTGGGTTTGACTGGGTTCGATTCCTGGCCCATCCTGAAAGCGGGGTGCAGTGGCACACCATCTGTGGTCCCAGCTACTTGGGCGGATCATGACACACCAAGGTCTTGGCTACAAGAACGGAAAACCTCAAGTCCAAAGTTCCTCCCTTTCCCTTCCTTAAGGGAAAGTCCTTTATCCAGCAGTTAAGCCAGGCTGGAGGGGCTGTTCCAGCCTGTGCTGGCCTCTGCACCCTTACCCCAGACAGGGATCGATTTGCAGACGGGGAAGCAAGAATAATCCCAGCCAGGGTCAAATGGCTTTGGGATGCTGGGAGGAAGGCCTCCTGGCTCCTGAGTTGGTGTTGGTGGTCGGCCTGCGGGCAGCTCTGCCACCTTGGGAGTGTCTGCCAGAGGAACCCGCACTTGGACGGGGCGGCAAAGAGCACCAAGGACCCAGGGCTGCCGAAGCTCCAGCGACAGCAGGGCCTGCAGGGCAACCTCTAGGCATGCCAGTCACCTTTGGGCCGCACTCCCGGACCCTGAAAGCAACAGCTTCTACTCGCCCTGTGCGTCCCGTGTTCCAGGCGCTGCTCTTCTGCACGCCGCAGAGACGGAACTCAGGTCGTCCAGCCTGCAGCCTTGGAAGGTGGCCACGCGAGCGTGATTCCCATTCCCCCGTGAGGAGCTGAGGGGAGAGAGACAGCAAAGAGGAGAGAGGGAGAGGGAGAGAGAATTTCGGCCCCAAAATCCACCTACTTTTTTCAACAAATAAACTCCAAGGGGAAAAAATGAAGTGGAATCTAAAGGTGAAGACACAAAACATACCAAGTCATGGCATGGGGTCCAGGTTTGGTTCCTGGCCCCGTCTAGAAGCCGGGCTTAGTGGGCCTGAGCCTGGAACCTCAGCAGCTCGAAGGGTGAGGCGGGAGGACCAGAGCAGAGACCTTGTGTAAATAAATGCATACGTCCCAACGCCTGAGCCACATTTGGGTCCTAATTCAGAACAAACCATTTATAAGGAAACTTGAACACTGACTAGATTCGTGACAGTATAGTGTTTCAGATGTAATGTTATTGTGTGTTGAAAAGTTCCTTTCAGGGACCAGCAGGTGGCATGGTCGTTAAGATGCTGGACACTCCCATATGGCCGAGGACGGTTCGAGTCCTGGACCTGGTGGCTTCCTTTCTCACTTTCCCTCTCTCTCTTTCCTCCTCTGTGTCTCTCTCTGGTCAAATTAAAAAAATAAATGAGTGACTAAATAAAATTAAAATAAAAATAAAAAGTTCCTTTCAGAGCTATATACTGAAATAGTTATAGATAAAATACGTTTCAGATTGCTTCATAATAATTCAAGAAAGAGGAAAGTTAATGAAGGTTGTGAAGTTAAAGTTGGGGATACACTGGGATTCATTGTACTATAGACATTTTGCAGAAATTAAAAATATAAAAGCTTTATTATTATTTTTAAGAGAGATTTTTGCTATAGGACATGTGCATTTGCTGGAGAGACAGAGAGATAGAGAGACAGAAAGTGAGAAATCACTCCCAGGAGGGATGGTCATGGTACAATCCCTTCTCCTCCATTCTCCTCTTGGGATTTTTGGGCATGCATGCACACATGTCTGGAGTGAGGGTGAAGCCACTGAGTCCAGAACTTGAACCGCATCCGGCCATGTGGGAGTCCAGTGACATAACCATTATGCCATCTGCTGGTCCTTGCTTTATTATTATTTTTAAAAATGTTGTCAGAAGGTACACGCACTCACTGAAGTCAGAGAGGAAGAAGGAGCAAACACTCCTGCCGGGGCGTGGCCACACTGCGAGCCCTTCTCCTCCGTGTCTCCATCCTGTGGAGACATAGGACACAGACGCACATGAGCCTGGTGTGCTTTTCAAGCTGCCAGGGCCAGATTAGAGACACGTGGTCGGCCATGTGGGATCCCATTCCTTTCACCGCTAGGCCACAGAGCACCTTTAGAAACAGGTTTTATTAAGACCTAGTCCAGATACCATAAATAATACACTTTTTCTCCCTTAAAACATACTTCCTCTTGGGACCAGCAGATGGCATAATGGCTACCTCGCTGGACTCCAATGTAGTCGACCGCGGTTTGAGTCCCGGACCTGGTGGCTTAAACTCATGCCAGGCGCGTTTGCGTGCATGGCCAAGATCCCGAGAGGAGAATGGAGGAGAAGGGATTGCAGTGTGGCCATCCCCCCTGGGGGGGGTGATTTCTCACGGTTTGTCTGTCTTTCTGGCAAGTGCATGCACCCTATAGCAAAAACCTCTCCAAAAACAAAACAATCCCCCCCAAACCCCCCAAAACCCTATTTCTTTCGCTCACACGAGGTATGTGGGAAGGACAGGCACCATCGACACTGGATCCCCTTCTCCCAGCCCTCTGGCTACACAGGGTCTAGGCTGTGTGTCTGGCACATTTCCAGCTGACTTAGGATCCCAACCCGAGGTTGGCTGTGTGGCTTCCGGCACCGCAGATCAGTCACTACTGCCTGCACCATGTGGCTGCATCAAAAGTCACCCTTTAAAATGTACAATCCAGTGGTTTTAGTGCATCCCATTGTGCAGCCATCACCACTACCTCACGTCAGAGCATTTCATCACCCCAAAAAGAAACCCAGCCCCGTCAGCAGCCGCTCCCCACCCTCCCCTCCCTCTGCCCAGGCAACTCGTTTCTATGTATTAGCGACTTGTGTACTCTTGAAATAACGCGAGAGAGGATGGACATACAGGGTCACACAGGGAAGTGATGGCCAGACTCTGAACTCAAGTCTCTAGGAAAAGAGACTTCCTGGTAACCGTTTGGACAGTTCCCACGATGGCGGCAAAGCCCTGTGGTGTTCCTCCCAGGCACTGAGGGCATGCTATAATCTCCATGTCTTTATAGACCAGGAACAAAACTGAGATACAAAAGTAGGATTCGACCTTGAAACAGAATGGCCTAACTCCTCCCTAGATACCTAGAATATAGAATTTTTTGAATAAGGGGCTTAACGTTTTGTCTGGCATTTAATCCCTTTGTGATTTTTCTGAATGGAAGGCATCAAGAAAATACTTTAAGATGTTTTGCTGCAAGCCATTCACATCTTAAGACAGGCGAGTCTCTGGACCAGCAGTTGGCCTAATGGCTATGTCACTGGATTCCCACATAGTCGACCATGGTTCGAGTCCCGGGCCTGGTGGCTTAAACTCATGCGGGGGTGGGGGGGGTGAGGGGCTGTGCCTGCATGCTGAAGATCCTGAGAGGAGAATGGAGGAGAAGGGATTGTGGCGTGGCCATCCCCCCTGGGGGGGGGGGTGTGATTTCTTGCTTTCTGTCTCTATGTCTCTCTCTTTCTGGTGAGCTCACGCGCTCTATAGCAAAAACCTCACAAAAACAAACAAACAAAAAAACACAAGACAGGCGAGTCTCTTATGTGCACAAACATAGCAAGAGCTGACTCTTCTAGGAAACGGCGTACTTTCGTAACATCCGCCTGTCTGAGGTTGAGGCAGCTAGAGTTCTAGAGTTCAAGAGAACCACGTTAGGGAGGCTCCAGTGAGGTAACCGTCACACCCTTGACAAACGTGTTATTGGGAAGAGTATTTCAGACTAAATTTTCTTTTCTGAGCTGAGTGAGTCTGACAAGTTCTGCAGAGCCTGATAAACGTGTAGGAAGGCCAACTGTATGTTTTTCTTCTATGCTTTTGTACTGTGTTTGTGTGACTTTAGCAGTCAACCTCCTCCTCTGCAAGTACGTACACAGTACAGAATGACAAAGCACAGCTGAACAGCAGTCTTTGTTTTGCTGCTTTTTAAAAAATGTGTGTGTGCGTGTGTGTTTAATTTGCTAAAGAGTAGGTGCACTCATCAGAGAGAGGAGAGTGAGGAATCATCCCCAGGGCGGATCGTCACACTGCGATCGCTTCTCCATTCTCCTCTCCAAGACTCTGGCACGCATCCACGCCCAGTGTTTCCAAGCCGCTGGGCCTGGGATCCAAGCAGTACAGTCGGCCACGTGGGATTCAGCTGCCTTCACCACCACACCCCCAGCTGGCCCTGGACATCACGCTCTGAATGTCCCAAACACCAGTGGCCTGGCAGGGGATTTCAGACTGCACTGCTTTGGAATCATCTGAGATAATCTGGCAGATTTTAATCTCATGAAGATAATTCATAAAAGTAGCCTCTTGGTCAAAGTAAAGTAGGCTTTCATGGGACCAGCAGAAGGTGTAATGGTTACATCACTGGATTCCCATGTAGGCGACTGTGGTTCGAGTTCTGGATCTGGAGGCTTAAAACTCACACCGTGCGTGTGTACGTATGTGCCCAAGATCCCGAGAGCAGAGTGGAGGAGAAGGGATTGCAGTGTGGCCACCCCCTCAACTCCCCCCCTCCACCGTGGTAACTTCTTGCTTTCTGTCTCTCCCATGAGCGACATGCCCTATAGAAAAAGTTCTCAAAAAACAAAAACAAAGTAGGCTTCATAAACTTCCAACAAATGCAGCCACTATATGAAGAGGTAAAACATCTATGGAAAATGAGACAAATCGATTCTGGTGTAAAGTTTTGAAATCCATGTACAGGTTTATGGTAACATTTTCCACGAACTTTTTGAAGATCCTTGTAATTACTAGTGATGACTCAGGGTTAAAACTCGATTTGTTTTTCAGGTTTTTGCTATAGGGTATGTGCACTCACTGGAAAGGAGAGAGACAGTGAGAGGGGAAGTGAGAAATCACACACTGGGGGTTATGGCCATGCTGCAATCCCTTCTCCTCCATTCTCCTCCTTGTACGCAGCCTGTGTTTCAAGCTGCCAGGTCCAGGACTCGAACTTCAGTTGGCCATGTGGGAGTCCAATGCCTTAACCACTATGCCACCTGCTGGCCCTCAAACCTGAATCTTGATCTCTAGGTTGGGAGGGAAAAAGAATCACAGCAAGAATATTAAAAACAGGGACCAGCAGTTAGCGTAATGGCTATGTCGCTGGACTCCCAGGTAGTCAACTGCACTTCACGTCCCAAACTCACGCCGGGTGCGTGTGCGTGCATGCCCAAGATCCCGAGAGGAGAATGGAGAAGGGATTGCGGTGTGGCCATCCCCCCTGGGGGGTGATTTCTCACTTTCTGTCTGTCTCTGTCTGGTGAGTGCATGCGCCCTATTATAGCAAAAACCTTTCCAAAAAAGAAAAAAAAAAGAATATTAAAAACAAAAAAAAAAGATGCAAAGGAAACACTGTGAGTACAGAGGGGACAGAAGGCTGAAAGAAAAGGCTGAATGCTGGCAGAAAAAGAAAAACCAGGGCAGAGGGGTTGGTAGGCAGCATGGTGGTTAAGGGTGCTGGACTCCCACATGGTCAACTGTGGTTCGAGTCCTGGACCTGGCGGCTTGCTTTCTCACTATACCTTTCTCTCGCTCTGTCCCTCTCTAGTAAAACTGAAATAAATAAATATGTAGATAAATAAAGTTGAATAATTCTTAAAATAAAATAAAAAGAAAAACCAGGGCAGAAGTGATGCCATGAGCACATGGTCACTATGGGGGAACGCAGAGTAAGGAGGGACAAGGCACGAAATGAAAGAGGCTGAGACAAAGGCCTGCTGAGAGTGACACACACACTGCAGAAGCATAGAGTCGGAGGACAGAAGCCCCAGAAAGTGGCCAAAGGCAGCAAGCACCAGGGGCCTGAGAAAGTCGGTGGAAGAAATGAAGGAAAGCAGTTTATTTGGGATCGGCAGGACAGTACAGTGGTTAAGGCACAGGACTCCCACATGGCCGATGCGGTTTACGTTCCAGATCTGGCGGCTTCAAAATCATGCCGGGGGTGGGGGCGCCGGCAGGTGGAGTGGTGGATAAAGGCGCCGGACTCCCACATAGCTGACTGCAGTTCGTGTCCCAGACCTGGCAGCTTGCTTTCTCACTTCCTCTCTCTATCTGTCCCTCTCTGGTTAGATGAAAATAAATCAAGTTAAATAAAATAATTCTTAAAAAAAATTTTAAAAAAAGGAAAATCAGGGAACCAGCAGTTAGCATAATGGCTATGTCACTGGACTCCCACGTAGTCGACTACGGTTCGCGTCCCGGATCCGGTGGCTTAAACTCACGCCGGGCGCGTGTGCGTGTGTGCCCAAGATCCCAAGAGGAGAATGGAGGAGAAGGGATTGCGGCGTGGCCATCCCCCCGGGGGGTGATTTCTCGCTGTCTGTCTCTGTGTCTCTCTCTGTCTGTCTGGCGAACGCATGCGCCCTATAGCGAAAACCTCTCCAAAAAAAAAAAAAGTAAAATCACACCAGTGCGTACATGTGTGTGTGCCCCAAATCCTGAGAGAATGAATGGAGGACAAGGGGCTGTGGCGTGGCTCCCCCCTGGAAGGTAATTTCTCACTTTCCTTCTTGCTCTGTCTCTCACACACACCCCATGGCAAAAACCTTAAAAAAACACACAAAAAACCCCCACAAAAGTATTATTTTATTCTGGTACTAAAAAAGAAAAAAATAAAGTCTGTGGAATTTTTCATATAAAACACAATTTTTCCAAGAAACTTTTGAAGATCCTCTTGCATGAAAACTATAGAAATATTGAGTTAGTATAGTTTGCTACAGGTTTTATTCTGAGACCAAACTACTCTGCCACTTTGAGTCTCTTGATCTTTGGTCCCATTCTAGTTATCCTTAAACATATTCTACAAACTTAAATTCTGTACCTGATCGTTCTAGTCTTGGCAAGTCTGATTCTGTTGGTTTTTGTCGATTCTCATCATGGTGACTTGTTTTCTCAGACATTCCTTCGTGAACGCTAACGTCAGAGCTGTCTGGTAGAATCTGAAGACTGGGGTTAGCTCTCCTTCCACAGGGAATCTGCAGGCTTTTGTCAGTCACTGGCAGCTCCCATCAGTTGGAGGTGGTTTCAGTTCCCCGCTGGATTTTGTCTGAGCAGCACAGGTGGTGTGAATGTCCGTGGCTCGAGGAACACTTTGCGGACTAAATTCTCAAACAAGACCGTTTCCTGGGCCAGCAGGTGGCATGTAGGTTAAGGCAGCCAGACCCCACATGGCCAACTTTGCAGTTTGAGTTCCGGGCCCAGCAGGTTGAGAATTATGCCAGGTATGTATGTGAGTGCCCCAAATCCAAGAGAATGGGGGGACTGTGGCATGGCCACCTTCCCTGGAGGGTCATTTATCACCTCCTCCCAGCCGTCCACTCCAGCAAGTGCACATGCCCCATAGCAAACTAAAAAAATTGTTCTGTACTAACACTGTGTATCTAGTCCTTGCAAGCCCCTGTGGGGTGTGCCTTTTTGGGTCCTAGACTTTCTGGACTTTGATCAAAGTTCTTATCCTAGAGACTCAGAGCTGTGGCTTCTTGTAAATCATTAGGCAACAAAGAACTGACCAGTGTCCCTGCTGTAACCGTCTGCTCTGTGAACCCTCTGATTTGTGCCTCCATCACTTTTTCGGCAGTTTAGCTAACTATTTACAGATCAGAGGTGAGTTCTGTCCAGATGGGTACTGAAAAGGCTCTCAGGTATCTACTCTTATTTTCAGAAACAGAAACTCCCTCCTAAGAGCAAGTGTCTCCCCACTTTCCCAACTCAGTTTATATCATGATGCATTCGAAAAAAGGTTTAAGAGAATGATAAGGCTGCTCTGACTGAGTCTTAACCACAGACTAGGAGGCTGTACCCTAAAAGAGAAATGACTTACCTTACCAAGTCAGTAATAGTGGAGACTGGACTTCCCCTCATTGCTCTGCCTCAGGAAAACCAAAGTTTAAATTAAATGATAGCTTTCTACAAATTCCTTTTTTTTTTTTTTTGAAAGGTTTTTGTTATAGGGCATGTGTGCTCACCAGATACACAATGTGAGAAATCATTCCCCAGGGGGATGGCCATGCTGCAATCCCTTTTCCTCCATTCTCCTCTTGGGATCTTGGGCACACATGCACACGAGCCCGGTGTGAGTTTAAGCCACCGGGTCTGGACTCGAACTGCGGTGGACTACATGGAAGTCCAATGACATAGCCATTATGCTAACTGCTGGTCCCTAGCTTTCTATGAATTCTAAGAAACTGAATTATATCCCAGTTCTTTATATTCATAGAGAGAAGAAGAGTAAAGACAGAGAGCTAATGGTGATTCAGTTACAAACACTGAAGAGAGTGTGAAAGTTCTGATCGGCATTTGAGAGCTAATGCTCAAATATGAGAATGTTCAGAAGAAGACTGAGTCCGCCACGAGAGCTGAGATCTAGTGATTTCAGAGATAAGGCAATGAAGATGTTCTGCTGAGAATTTAACCTGTTTTCTGTTCAGCCTCTACCCACTGAGTGTCTAGACAAGTCTAAGTGAAAAGTTGCCAAAATCTGAATACTATTTGGGTCCTCATACTCAACTCCCACTGAATCTGCATCACAAAGGGAGAAGAACATGCCAAAGAGTTTGCAGACCGCCTCCTCCTGTGCACCTCTGTTTGCTCAGAGTGATCTTCTAGAAATCAGGAAGAAATGAATAACCCATCAGATGACTAAAAATCACTGCAGGGGCACAAGAAGTATGGGAAACCAAGAAAATACCTCACTCCCAAGGGAAAAGAATAACTCCTCTTCATCCACAGACAGTACAATGGGACTCATAGAAATGTCTGTTAAAATGCTGATGAGTTACAGGAGATGAGGAAGTTCTTGAGAAAGCTGAAAGAGGAAATACACACCATAAAAAAGAATCAAATGGCACTGTTGGAGATGAAGGCTATAATACAGGAAGTCAAAACCTCCTTTGAAAGTATTAAAAGCAGACTAGATCATACAGAAAATCGAATCTCAGATGTAGAAGACAAGATCGCTGTACTAGTAAAATTCACCATGAAGACTGAGAAAATAGCCCAAAAAAATGAGAACAATATATGAGAAATACTAGATACCATTAACTGAACATCTGGATAATCGGTATCCTAGAAGGTGAAGAAACTACTAAGGGTATTGACAATCTATTCTATGAAATCCTGGAAGAAAACTTCCCAAACCTAGAGAGGCATTCAAAGCTCCAGACCCAAGAAATACAAAGGACCCCAAGTTTGATCAACCCAAGAAGATCTTCTCCAAGACACATTATAGCCAGATTGACCAAAACCACAGACAAAGATAAGATACTCAGACTGGCAGGAGAGAAATGTCAAGTTACCTACCGAGGATATCCCATCAGGCTAACAGTAGACCTTTCATCAGAAACAATGAGAACAAGGAAAGAATGGGAAAATACATTCAGAATGTTGAGTGAAAAACCATTTCAACCAAGAATACTATATCTGGCAAGATTATCCTTCGTATGGGAAGAGAAGACAAGAACATTCTCAGATAAGACATGAAAGAATTTACCAACACCAGATCAGCTCTCCATGAAGTTCTGAAGGGAGTGCTATCCCAGGGAAACTAAAGTCAAACACATAGAAATAAGAGCTCTAGAACAGCTAAGAAAATGGCCAGCTTACTGGTAGGGACAAGTTCAGAGTTGAACGTTATCTTCCAGAATTTAAACGGAAAGATCAGACCACAACAGAAGATAAAGTACATGAGTTTGAACTGGTGAAATAGAATTTTACGACTTTTGACTAAAACATTACTGACATTCTATGCTTTGTTTTCCAGTGTTAAGGAGTTTTGTCTTCTTTCGAGTGTGGACAGGTCCATGTACCTACTATTTGAACAGAGTCCTAACCTGTTTACTGGCTTTCAGTATTAAGCAAATTTCTCTTAACATTTTTTGATTCTGACTTATTAAAGCTAAAACTGCCTTTCTTTAAATTAAAAAATATATTTAAAAAATACCTATTTAGTAACCACAGTAAGCTATATAGCCTCAGCTAGGTGCTATTTTGTAGCATATTCATTCTACCCAGTTTTATGCCTAAAGTCTACTTTTGTTCACAGGTATGTATATATCAGCTGAACTTACTATCGAAAGCATTTAGATTAGTTAAAATATTTTCTGAAGCAATACAATGTGGGGAAAAAAAAATAAAGGAATGGAAAGCAACTGCATTTACCAGACACAGGATGGGAGGAGGATGGGAAATGGCAGAGGGTGAGAAATGGGTGGGGGGAACAAGAAACAAGAAATGGAAAATTATTTGTTGACAATAACAAGTATGATTAAGCCACTTTACAGTGTATTCTGGCTGGAAAATCACATTTGGTATGCTGTGGTGATGTTCAGTGAAAGTATGTAAAATAAATTAATAAAAAAAGAGAAAAAAATACGAGAATGTTCAAGGCAAGATTAAAAAAATTAACCAGCTTTAAATGACCATTGCATACAGAAAGTTTATATTGGAAATCTCAAGTCTTTAAAAAAGTAACAGAAAATATAAGTTAATTTTTTTTAAAGATTTTTTTTATTGGGAGAGGTTTTTGCTATAGGGCATGTGTGCTAGCCAGAAAGACAGAGAGAGAGAGACAAAGCACGAAATCACCCCCCAGGGGAGATGGCCACACCGCAATCCCATCTCCTCCATTCTCCACTCAGGATCATGGGCACGCACGCACACACACCCAGCATGAGTTTAAGCTGGGTCTGGGACTCGAACTGTGGTGGACTACATGGTAGTCCAGCAACACAGCCATTAACACCAACTGCTGGTCCCAGAAAATTTAAGTTCTTACCTAACTGGATATTATCCATCACTCAAATGTCAGAGCGCTATGTAGTACAATTAATGAGTTGTATATACAAAGTGAATATAATATTCTTGGCATTTACATCGACTCAAAATATTAATGTGAATTTAATTACAAGGAGAAAAAAATGGGCCAGCAGGAGGCATGGTGGTTGAAGTGCTGGATCCCACATAGCTGACCGCAGTTTGAATCTGAACCCAGCAACCTGGGAAGCACACTAGGAGCATGTGCGTGCATGTCCGAAATTTCAGGAGGGACTGCAGCTTGGCCATTCACCTGGGAGTGATTTCTCATGTTCTCTCTCTCTCTGGTGAGTGCATGTGCTCTATAGCAAAAACAAAAGCAAACTATCTTGGGAAACACATGTAAGTTATCTTGATCTTGTAAATATAAATCTTGAAACTATAGAACCATTGCTGACTACTTCAAAAACTATAAAAAGCAGGGATTGTTTTAATTCGTCGACATTGAAAGGACCAAGTGGAACCTGTATCAGAAATGCGTGTCACTTTAGTACCTGAGCCAGAGCAGAATTACAGAAATGTTAAAGCTGTTTTTACAACTTTATAGATTAAAAGCAAAAGAAGTTAAAAAAGAAAGTGGAAAGTTTGAGTTAGTAATTTTTTTCTTGGTAAACTGCTATCTTTGCCCATTCAATAGGTTTCTTTTCCTTTTATTTTTAAGAGAGAGATTTTTGCTATAGGGCATGTGTGCTCACTGGAGAGAGAGACAGAGACAGAAAGTGAGAAATTGAGAATCTCCCCCTGGGACGATTGCCATGCTGAAATCCCTTCTTTTCCATTCTCCTCGGGATTTGGGGCACGCATGCACATGCACTCAGCATGAGTTTGAAGCTGCCAGGTCCAAGACTTGAACCGCAGTCAACCATGTGGGAGTCTAGCATTGTAACCATTACGCCATCTGCTGGTCTCTCAACAGGTTTCTTTTAATCCTACAAAAGTAGCACCCACAGATGGCCAAGTCCAAATATTAGAGAGCCAAGACCAAAGGTAAACTTGTAAATTCACGCCCGCTGTGGATAAAAAATTAGAACTCTTTAGAAATCCGAGCTACAATGATGTGATTTGATCCTTAAGATGCTTGAAATGGCTTTACGGACCAAGACATTAATATGATACTCAAGGATAATAAAGTATAATTTTTACTCGGTAACTTTCAGAAGTTCTTATAACATAAAAATGTTAAACAGATTAAAAGTAACTGCTTTATCAAGTGATCCCACATTATATTTCTAGGTACTGCTACCTAGATCATGAGATTTTTGTTTTTTTCTTGGGTAAATATAAAGCTGTCTGTTTGTGCAAAGGGAGTTCTGGGACCTCTGATCTATTGAAAGCTAAATCCAAAGGAATGTTGCTATCTTTTAAAAAGTTTCAAGAAAAGAAAAGTTGTATCATTTGGATAGCTGCCTAAATCTTTTCAGAATGCAGTTACTGTGTGCCCTGGAGCAAAGTTATGATTCTTGCTAAAGAAAAGTGCTACGAACGCAACACCTGTGAATAACAGTGGCTCACCTTTTTAATTTTTTTTTAAGTAAGCCTCATTTAACTTTATTATTATCATTATTTAAATTTGACGAGAGAGAGAGAGAGAGAGAGAGAAAGCCACCAGGTCCGGAACTCAAACTGCAGTTGGTGGGAATCCAGTGCCTTTAACCACCATGCCACCTGCCCAGCTCACCTACTTTTGATTAGATAAGCTACCCTTTCAATCATGTTTCCTATCACATTGCAATAATCTTAGCGGAAATAGTTTTTTAAGCACTGGAGGTATTGAAAGGCTGGTGTGATAGGAAAGATACAGCTTCTATCAATCTTTAGAAAAAGCTGATCACTAATTGTTTTGAAGGAGGGCCAGCAGGTGGTGTGGAGGTTAAGGTGACTGGATCTCACATGGCTGATGGGAAGTTCAGTCCTAGACCCCAGAATACACAACCCCAGGGGCAGGCGTGTGCGCACATGTCCATGCCCAACCCCAAGAGGAAAATGGAGAAGGGGGTGCAGTGTGGCCATCCTCCCTTGGGACTGATTTTTTTCTTTCTTTCTCTGGCAAGTGCACTTGGCCCTGTAGGGGGAAAAAAAGAATAAAGGAAAAAAACTCAAAAAAAGTCTTACTGAAGGGAAAATGTGTAACATTACAGTTGCAGATCTGAGCTTTATTATCAGAATGATCTTGTTTCAGGACAAAATTGAGAGGTTCTCTAAAATGGTTTCAATATGGCACAAACACTAGCTTCTCAGGGCTGCATGCCTCCTCGTCCATCGACATGTACTTGGAAAGGAAATACACAAAGAGGGAACAGCAGGACGGGCACGAAAGTTGACAGAAGGACGGAGTGAAAATTCCTCATGAACAGGTTCACTTGAGATCTAGAAAGCACTTTAATACTCTATCCTTCTTCAAACCTTGAGAGATCGAGAACCGGCACATCCTGTGTTTACAAACGGATGAGAAGCACACTAATCACCAGTGAGTGCAGATCTGCACAGACCTGCGTCTCCAGCTTTGCCCACATTCTCCATCAAGGTAAAAAAAGATTCTTCTGTACAAACCCAAGAAGGATGCAGCAGAGCGGGCAGCACGACTGCCAGCGATGGTACTGACTGACTACCGGAGCTGGTGACAGGGCACAGGGGGAGGAGGGCGGGTCCTTGAGAAAAGGACCTCTGGGCGAGGCCGCTCAGTCAGTGGTGGACCTCCGGTACCAGAACCGTGCCCGGAAGTCGTCGCTGCAGGTCATGAAGCCGGGGTTGGTGGGCGAGTGCACTATGCAGCGCACGATGTTGTTGTGGCCCAGAGACAGCAGGTTCCTCCGCTCGGCTGTCCGCGAGTCCCAGCAGCACAGACTGATCGTCCGCTCATCGGGCAGCAGCACATAGTCCTCTGTGTGGTTGAAGACGGCCTGTGTCCGATGCACCTGCCGTCCACTCAGACCTGCACCTGTTGCAGAAACCAAGAAGGTAAGGGCCGGCCCTCGGGAGGCACTCGTGCTGCGGTTAATTCTACGCAGAGCCAACACTGTGAGACTGGCAAAGCAATGTTTTTCTAGTTTTGGAAACTCTAAAAAAGCCCATTAAAAAAAATCACCTGTTAATGTTCGGACCTACTTCTAGGCATGAAAGCACATTCAAAAACTGATTCCGTTACACGGGTTTTTTCTATCACACTTTAAGCCAATGATGTTGGATATGTTTGCCCATGGTATTGCTCGCTACAAAGCATCCTCTGTTTAGATGCCCCACTACTCACTGTGTTTAACAGTGCTTTCACTGCTAGTTTGGATCAATTCTGAGTAATATTGTGATAAACACCCTTTGTACAGAAAGGATTATTTCCTTAGGCTTAAATTTCTTGGAATAGAGTTACTGAGACAGAATACAAACATCCATTTTCCAAAAGAGGGCTTCAACCTTTTATGACTATGAATAAACTACTACATAAAAGAATAAAAAAACCCCAGAAACTGACCATTTCACCACCAAACCATGATACTGCCGACACCCTGACAGGTACCCTTTCCCAATCTCCGGGCGTGGCCCCTCGCCTATGCAGCACGGAGCTCAGAGCGCGTGCCGCACACTGTACATCCCCCAGCGTGCAGTGCAGCTCTGTGACGGGCAGACAGCTCAATGGCTAGCACCAACTGTGTGGCCAGCTGGGATCCGAACTCACTAGAGCTCTGACCTTGGGCAATTGAACTATAAGTCGACTTTGGTGCAAACAAATTTTGAAGCCATCAAGTTTTTTCATAATGTGCATTTTTCATGAGCTTTTTGAAGCCGCCTTGTATAAATATACGTGTGAATATTTTTCCTTTTGGCATAGCATTTTAATTGCTTAGAGTTTTTAACTAACTCCATCATCAAAATTTTGGATGTTGGGGACCAGCAGGTGGTATGGTGGTTAAGGCGCTGGACACTCCCACATGGCTGACCAGGGTTCGAGTCCTGAATCTGGTGGCTAGTTTTCTCACTTCCTCTCTCTCTCACTCTCACCCTCTGTCTCTCTCTGGTCAAATTAAAAAATGAATGAATAAATACAACAAAATAAACAATTATTTAAAAAAAGAAAAAGGAAAAAAAAAACGGCAGTGACTGGGGCTGGCAGGTGGTGTGGTTAAGGGCAGTCAACTCCAACATGGCCGACTATGGTTCAACCCAGACCTGGGGGCCTGCTTTCTCACATTCTCTCACACTCTCTTTCTGTCTGTCCCTCTCTGGTCAAATTAAAATAAGTAAATGAATAAGTAGAGTTAAATAAAATAATTAAAAAAAATTGGGGGATGTTTTCCTGATTATTTTCCCTTTTCTTCATTACTTCAAGACCCTTTGAAATTCTAACTAAATATTAAAACTAAAAAAAGAAATTTCAATGTGTTGATACAATAGGGACTTGACCTGTAAATTGGGAAAACAGAAAGAGGGGATCTGTAATATAAATTCAGTATAATCCCTTTTGGAAAGACCAAACTGCAACTCTCCATTAAAACATGCCAACCAACTGTATATAATCAAAAAACATTCTCAACATCCCTGACATAACAGGCCTTCAAAAAGGTCTTCGAGAAGCCCAATGGTGAAGTCCCATGTAGGGAGTCAGATCTCACGTGGCTGGCCAGAGTGGCTTGATAAACGTGTCAGGTGAGTGTCCGTGCACGTCCCCAGTGCTGGTGGGATGGAGAAACAGAGGAAACACTGCAGTGTGAGTATACCCCCGTGACGGGTGCTTGTTTTCTCTGGTGAGTACATGCATCCTCTAGCAATAAAAAAGTTTTTTTTAAATTTAAAAAGAGAAAAAAGGTCACAAAAAATGAGTATTATGAAAAAACCACATGTGGATTTACCAATTTGCACTAAAATAAACTCGGACTTTAATTCCATTTTCCACAGAAGTTTGAAAGTCCTCTCGTATAAAAGTTCTTGACGACAGTCTGGTGTGTATCTGCCCACAAACTGCGTGCTCCCTAAAACAGCGCTGCTACTGGGGGGACGCTTCCACACTCCTGGGATCACCCTGTATCTCTTTTTGGAATAAGTACACAGCTCTTTAATAGTAATGAGGCATTCTCCAAAATAGCTTCTTATAAAAGTGTTTCAACAAAGTCACCAAGGATTATGATAAAAGCGACTCTGCAAGACCCGCTAGTTGTATTTTACGACCTTCCCCAGAAGCCAGAAGGACCAGAGAAGCAGTGAGGCAAACCTGAGGCTGCGCTGCACCCTAGTGGACAAATGTCACGTGCTTCAACTCTCTGAAATGCTCACACACACAAGCAAAGACCCTTTCCATAGTGTCTTCTCATGAGTTAATTTTGAGTTGCGCTCATAGCACTTTCAGTTTATACACAAACATATCCCACAACAAAAAAATCGGTGAAAGTTTCTTGAAAGCTTTCTACCGAACAGCAGCCTTTGGTGCTACAAGTGACAGCAGAGTGAGACACAGCATTTTAACAAAGCTGTCATATAACCAGACCTAAACCTTGCCTACTAGCAACAGGATGAATCAAAACAATTTGGGTTAAATTATTCCCCAACTACAGAAGTGAGCTTCATCACCTGGAAATGGATACGACACGAACTTAGAATGGAACATTACCAGTCTATGAAATATTCTCAGTTACCAAACGCAAACTTTAAATTTAAATAGATCTCCTTAGAAAAAGAACCATAGGCACCACTGCTACCAGAGATCCATTATGAATGAATGAATGAATGAATGAGAGGATTCAATAAACTTTATGTGCTCCTGCCTGCTAAGTCCTCTCTACACCCAGGTTCAGAATTTGCGCCCTCCCTCTGCTCTCTTGGACCGGACCAAGCAAGATCTTCCCCCAGGACTGCTTTCATGTTCTCGTAGGAGGACAGGTCATCTGTCTACAAATGGACCTCCGGGTTCTCAAGTGTTCCTTGCATGGGATCCAGACCTAGTCTATGCTGCGACATACTACAAAGGTGAAGTGAGAAAACCAGAGTTCGAGCTCCAGTTCTGCCACCTCCTAACTGCAGCCTTGGTGAAATGATATAACTCTAAGCCTTTGTTTCCTCTTGCACGAAAGGGTAACATCTGCCTTGCTCAACGTATAGGCTGATGGTATCCCAGAAGATCTGAAACACTTCCGGAAACCATGACACGCTACAGAGAAATGCTATGTAGTATTAACTTCCCACATACCCGTGTATCTGACCAGCGTGCGTCCTGTAGATATTTCCCAAAGTTTAGCCACAGAGTCTTTTCCACTTGAGAGAATGTATTTGGAATTTTTGGAAAAAATTGCAGAACAAACTTCAGCACCATCATGTGCTTTCTCAAAAGTCGTGATGCAGCGGTTTGAAACACCATCCCATAACTTGATGCAGCCGTCCTTGCTACCAGTCACATACATATTGGCACTAGGGTTGTAACTAACGGAACATATAGCATCGGTGTGTTGATCTTGAGGGTTGCAAGAGACAAAACACTGAAAGGTGTTGATGTCATAGAGGCGAAGTGTGGGGTGCTGAGTTCCAACAAGTATGAAGTCTCCAGAAGGATGGAAAGAGATGGAGCGTAACATTTCTGCTTCCTGTTGGGACAGAAATGTTAACGTAAGTAACCAGCGGGAGGACTATTAAATACAGAGGACATGTGGAAAACAACTGGTTGATGCGAAGAACCCACAGAACAGTTATCAGATATTAGAGATACCGGAAAAAATATAAGTACTTTCTGGAACATTTGGAAGTAACTTTTTTTTTTTTTTTTTTGTTTTGGAGAGGTTTTTGCTATAGGGTGTGTGCGCTTGCCAGAAACAGAGACAGACAGACAGACGCCGAAATCCCTTCTCCTCCATTCTCCTTGGGATCTTGGGCATGCATGCACACACGCCTGGCGTGAGTTTAAGCCACTGAGTCCAAGACTCGAACCACAGTAGACTACATGGGAATACAGTGACGTAGCCATTACGCCATCTGCTGGTCCCTGGAAGTAACTTTTGAACAGAGATTTCCAAAACTCTCTTTTTATTGGTTAAATTATTTCCCAAATACAGGAGCGAGCTTCATTATCTGCAAATGGGTAAGACAAACTCAGAATGGATCATTACCAATCTGACACATTCACAGTTACTGAATGAAGAGGAACACAACTTCGATGTACACTGGCTTCTGTAAATATTAAATAAAGTGTAATTATTCAAAGATGTAAGTTACTACTAAAACATCAGATTTTTCTGCAATGCATATTCAAAATAGGGTGCCAAATGTTACCTTTCCAGTAAACATTCGATAGCTTCAACTGAATAGTCTTTTGACATCTATAAGTATACTTTAGTAATTATTAGTATTATTTTGCTATAGGGCATGTGTGCTCACCAGAGGGGAAGTGAGAAATCATGCCACATGATTTGTCTCCTGGGATTTTGGGCATGCGTTCACATGCACCTGGAGTGATTTTCAAGCTGCTGAGCCTGGGACTCAAACCATGGAGTCAGTCATGTGGAATCCAGCACTCCAACCTTCATGCCACCTACTGGCCCAGTTATGTTTTGTTTTTGACAGGGATTTGCAACCTTTAAAGATATGGATTCTGAACCCTGACACGTGAACTATGACTAGGGAACAGTCCTGCCCGGGAACACGACAGGACATAAATCATGTGTCCAGGAAACCCTATCCTCACGCCACCCAGCACGCACCCTGGTGGCTATGTTCTTGTTTTATGGTGTGGTTACTGAGATCACTTTCAAAAAGAGAACAGTAGCACAACAGCTCACACTGTATTTTAAGAAAAAACATAAAGCTCCTTCCCAAATCTTCCTACCTGAATATACTTGAAGGCTCTTTTTGCGGATGGCTTGGAATAATCAAATAATTTAAGAGTATAGTCCCTTGAACCAGAGGCCAGGATCTGTTCTGTTGGGTGGAAAGCGAGACACGTGACTTCATCCACATGGTCATAGAGAGTTCGAATCACGGGGTGGTTTTCCATGTTCTGCTGTGCAGTCTCATTCATCATGACCTGGACCAACAAGAAAAGACGTGCTGACGGTACAGAGCCTGATCAAAGTACACAACCCACAGCTGTGGTGAACGAAAACTGACTTAACCCATACTCTTATTCTTTCAAGAATGGACACCCAAAGGCAGAGTGGGGCCCGCTGGAGGTGCAGTGGTAAAGCAAGGCTCTGCAATGCTTGACCCATATGTGGAGGTCCCGGGTTTGCATCCTGAGGCTTCCCTGTGCATGCCATGCATATGCCCGGGATCCAGCCTGGCTGAGGATGGTTTTGGCATGAGGATCCTGCTAGGAATGCTTGTATATCTCTCTTTTACTGAGGATATAAACAAATGAACCTCACTAAAAAGAAGGGCAAATAGTAGACATGTTGCTGGGGTGCTCACCTCTATGGGCATGGCACTTTTGGCCAACATTCTCTCTGTGTCGAGTATCTTTATGGAAGCATCAGCAGATCCAGTAGCTATTAGCTGCCCATCTCTACTGTAGGTAGCTACACGGCACGGTCCTTTATGGGATGTGACATAACATGTTTCATACTCAGATGCCTCTGGGGACATAGTCTGGACATCTGCGTCAAATTCCAGGTCAATCCCTGTGCCAGGGGCAACTGTATCTGAACGACCAATTGCATACTGAACTGCAGTGTCATCATTTTCCATTCCTGAAAGAAATCAAAATTGAGGACATGAACAACTTTTTTTAAAAGAACAAGACAAAATTTTGGATCCAAACTCGAGAGCTGTTTGCCACTGCTGCCTCGTTATTTTTTGAAGTTGTAAGACACCTGGGGCTTCCCAAAGTTCAGTTCCTTGCTGTGCTGGTCAAGGCTCACCCTGCTGCGACGCACCATGGGCTGATGGGAGGTGAGGCTCCAATAGACAGCTGTCCCTCCAAGTTCTCGCCGCCAGTGTGTACCACTTTAACCACAAGTACAGAAACTAAAAAGTGTTCTGTAGTTAATTCATTCATTTCTTCCCCTTTCAAAATTTACTGTTTTCAAGGCTCAGAACTATTTAGTAGCAGCTCTGAAGCTCATTAAGGCAACTAACTGTTAGCCTAAACATCAGTACATCATCTGTGAAAGGCTGATATTTAAATAGAAGTTGACAAAAGTATGCATTTTAAATTAAAACTAACCTCTCATTTTATATAAAGATTATAATTATTAGGGGACCAGCAGTTAGCGTAATGGCTATGTTGCTGAACTCCCATGTAGCTGACTGCAGTCTGAATCCTGGATCCAGTGGCTTCAACTTACACCAGGTGTGTGCACGTGCATGCCCAAGATCCCCAGAGGAGAATGGAAGAGAAGAGAATGTGGCGTAGCCATTCCCCCCGGGGGGGGGGGGGGGTGTGATTTCTTGTTTTCTGTCTCTCTCCGTCTTTCTGGTGAGCTCACGCGCCCTATAGCAAAAACCTCTCCAAAGGGTAAAAAAAAATATGATTATTAGTATAGACAAGAAAATAAAAAGGGCCTTAAATTTTACTACTCAGAGATAATTATTGTCAACATTGTGGTATGAATTTTTTTGGACCTTTTTTCATGCATACAATTTTCGTTTAATAATACAAAATAAAAATCTGTCCAGGCTAATCAACATTCATCTACAACACCATTGTGCGGTAGTGTTAAATTTGATGAGTATCCAAAAATGTATAGCTAATTCCATATTGTTGGGCATTCGCTTATCCATTTTATTTCTTTGGAAGAAATGCTCACATTGGCATTGCCAAGTCAAATGGCAAAAACACATTGTTAACTCAGTAGTTTTTTTTAACAGAGATTTTTGCCATAGGGGCGTGTGTGCTCGCCAGAGAGATAGAAAGTGAGAAGTCACCCCCCCCCGTGAGGACGGCCAGGCCACAATCCCTCTCCATTCTCCTCTTAGGATCTTGGGCACACATGCACACACACCTGGTGTGTTTTAAGCTGCCAAGTTTGAGACTCGAACCCCAGTTGACTACGTGGGAGTCCAGTGACGTAACCATTACGCCACCCACTGGTCCTGCTAGTTCCGTATTGTATTGAGTGCTATTAGCAAGGTAGCACCAGCATGTATCACCGAGTAAGGTAAGGTCCTGATCTATACTGAGCTTGTTGGTTTTTCTTTTTCTGGGGGGTGGGGGTGGCAGGACTGTGTGAGAAACAATGTAAAAGATAAAAGAAATTTCAGATAGTGATTCTGTTATGAAGGAAATGGGATCGTTGTGATAGACAGCGGATTGCTTTAGAATGTGTGATGAGGTTTCTGAGATGACGTGGAAGTTGAGACTTGAAGGAAGACAACCACGTGATAACACAGTGCCCCAGATAATGTGCACAGCAACCCTGAGGCTAGAACTAGCTACCAGTCCTCATAATCTGGAATTCTCTTACCCCTCCCATTCCCAGGACTGGATGTGGCACTTACTAGGCACCAAAACTAAACAAAAATCATAGTGAAAAATTCTGCTGTGTGAAAATATCCAAACCTCACACAGAACTAGGAATCCGCGCGGGTAAGCTACCTAGCTTGATGAGATGCAGGAGCTGCTCCGAGGGTGCGCATACAGACTGAGGCTTGATTTCATTGATGAGGCCGTTGGCGATGCTGATGTAGCCGTCGTAGAGCAGCTGGCTGATGATCAGCTTGTAGAGCTGCTGGCGGTCCTTCAAGCCCACCTTGGTTCTGTACATCTTGGAGAAGGTAGGTTCCTTGCCAACTGCAGAAAAATAAATTAAAAAAAAAAATAGATGGATACTGAAGGAAGAGGTAAATCACCAGAAAATCATGGAAGCGGCACTGGACTCTCAGGTCTGACGAATCTTCCAGAATGAGGTCTCACTTCTACTGGCTGCATTCTTTTTGGTCAGTGACCTCACTTCCCTAGGCTCAGGTTCCTTGGCTGTTAAATAAATCACCAGCGTTAAACAAGATGGTGCATACAAAGCACTGAGCACAGTGCCTGGCATACAGAAACTGTTAATGTCACGTTGGCCGATACTTACAGAATAACCTTATCAACTTTTGTAGTCTCTGCCAAACAATTGACCTGTGATTTTTATCCTTTACTGCTATCCCAGGACCTTTTACTTCTTCTATTAGTGAAACACTGACTGGTGTTTAAACAGGTAAAAACAGTCATTATTCTGTCAACTGTCGGGATTACTTGGTTTCCACCAGCTGAGCTGTGTGTTGTTTATTAATGTCCCTTATGTTGATTTCTTTCCTTTTTTTTTTTTTTTTTTTTTGCCAGAGGACATATGCCCTTGATACAGGGCAGGAAAGGGAGCGCACTCTCCAATTGGGTGTGGTCATATCAAAAATCCCTTCTCTTCCATTTCTCCATCCTGGCTGAATTCTGGGCACACATATGCACTGCGGGGACAGGATCTGAACTGTGGCTGGCAGTGTAGGATCTGGTTCACTTAACCTCTAGGCCACAGGTTGGTCCTCATTAGGTTGATTCTTTTTTTTTTTTTTGGAGAGGTTTTTGCTATAGGGCGCGTGCACTCGCCAGCCAGACAGAGAGAGACATAGAGACAGAAAGCGAGAAATCACCCCCCAGGGGGGATGGTCACACCGCAATCCCTTCTCCTCCATTCTCCTCCCGGGATCTTGGGCACGCACGCACACGCGCCCGGCATGAGTTTTAAGCCACCGGGTTCAGGACGCGAACCGCGGTCGACTACGTGGGAGTCCAGCGACATAGCCATTACGCTAACTGCTGGTTCCCTCTCATTATGTTGATTCTTAAGAACTGTTTCAAGGCAAATGATGTTACTGTAATGATAGTAAAATGTTGCCAAATAAGATAAAGCCCAAACAATGATAAAAATGGGGGGGGGGGTCATAAAAACCGGAAGGACTGTGCACTAAGCTTGATTTACAAGTGTCTATGTTCCCCTTGAACAGAACAGAAAATGGAGGATGATGGTTTCTGCTTTATGCAAAAAAAAAAAAAAAGAACTGCAATTGGACACAATTAGATAATCTGTCCATTAAAAATTATTATCTATATGCATGTGCACGTCTGGACAGAGGTCAGAAGGCTGCAAGTGTCAGGGGATAGTAATAAAGAATAAAAGCAACACGCAGAGCCTGCATTCTTCCACACTGTGTGATACTGATGGGTGCTAATAAGAAGAACTAGTACTTATTAACCACTTTTTACACGTTGGAGACTGTGGAGACCATTTTTAACCATAATCTCATTGAATGAAATAATTCAATGAATTCAAGTATACCCAGTGGCAAATGTGTATTTATAAACCTAAGCTTGTCCAAATGATACTGGGTCATAAGACGGGCTCCAAGAGGTTAGGACACCCACTCAAGGTAAAGCGTGCCTGAGTAATTAATCTCCAAGGTTAAAGTGGCCGCCAGGATTGCCCACTCCACAGCCCAGAACTTAACCACTATCCCATTGTCTCTTTATTTCTGCTCGGCTCGTTATAGGATATACAAGGAGATTTGAAAAATCAAAAAGTGATCGAGCCCTCATTTCTCAACTGCCATAGACCTTTCACTTGGTCTGGATAGGAAGAGACTAATTACTATCCCTAATTTGCAGGTGCGGACAGTAAGGCACGAGAACAGGAAGAATCCGATTCAGGGCGGTTTACACGCGGGGTGTAAAGGAGACCCGGACCTGAACACCGACTCCCTCTCATTGCACTCGCCGACACCATCCCAATGCGGAGGCGAACTAAGCATGGGGCTAGGGTAGGAGCGAGGCTCTTGGAGGAAGAAGAGGGGGCGTGCAGGCCCAGTCTGGCAACTCGGGAAACGAACTCCGGGTGCATGGGCACCTTTCCCGCCACCCACCCTTCCCGCCCCGCCTCTGCCCTTCCCGTGGGCCTAGTCTAAAGGACCCAGTTGACCGCCTCAGCCTCTCCCCGTATCCCGTGTCCCCGTACCCGATGGTCCGGCTCTTTCAGTCCCCGGCTCTCTCCCAGAAAAATGGAGGCGCGAATCCTGCCCAATCGATCGCTCCGAGCGCACGTTCACTGCGCACGCGTAAGGGCGCCAGGCCGAGCGCGGCGCTATCGATGGCTCCCCCACTTTCTCTTGCCCTTCTCGCCATCTTACTTACTGGCACGTTCGAAAGGTTTGTTCACCTCCTCCGATTTTATCTCCTTTGCGACAATCCTGACGCCAAGGAGTTACCTCACCGACCAATGTCCGACCCCGTACAGCACCGCAGGGGTTAGAACAACCACGGGTCTAATGGGCCGTTGGCTGCCCTACTTCCGGGGTCCTGCGGCGCTAGTGCGCCTGTGCGAGTGCGCCTCGGAACAGGACTCAAGTCGTCGCGTTCGCTGTGAGCCAATCACAAGGCAGCTTTTCTGTAGCTCGGGCCAATCAGCTTTCGGATCAGAGGGTTTAACTCCTATTTAAAAAAGAAGACGCTTTGAATCCTAACGGCTGAGCTCTTGGCTGGACTCGGCGGCTGTGGGTCGGTGGCGGAAGCTAACGGGTGGGTAGATCAAGGATGCCGGCTCCGTGCGGGGGGCGAGGGGGTGGGAATGAGGCTTGACTCGTGGAGCGGCGGGACCCGACCGGGGAGAGGGAGGAGTGACAGGTCACCTCCGGTTGCCCCCGTCTCCGTCCCCTGTGCTCTCCCAGCACCTCCGCACCCTCCTGGGGACGGAGGCGCCCTGTAAGGTGCAGCCGGAGGGGGAAGAGGCTGTTGAGTGGCGCCCGCGCGGAAAAAGCGCCTTTTCACCGGGTTTTGTATTCGCCGAGCACCTGGATAGAAGGCGTGAGGTCGGTCTTTGCTGTCTTGGAGTTTACGTCCCAGTGGGGGTGGGGAGGCAGACCTAACCCGGTATCACTCGCAGTCCCGGCGGGTGTTTCGAAGGAAAGCAGGCAGTCGTGTGGCTTGCGAAGAGCCTGGGAAGGCCCTTGTCCTGGCTGGCTGGGGAGAACCTCCTGGCAGAGGTCTTTCCGGGCTAGTACTTCTCAAACCGTAGACCTTGGGGCAGTTACGTTGGAGTTACTTAAAGGCCTTGTTAAAGGTACAGCCCTACCGCAGACTCAACACACGGCAGTCTCTTAGGGATAGGATTCAGGTGTAACGAGCTTTCCAGGTGATTCTAGTAATGCAGACTGGCACATGCCAATCACCTGGGGATGTTAAAACGTCTGGTTTGTTAGATCTGGTGTTGGGCTTCAGAGTCTCCCTTCTAGCAAACATAAGAGGCAGATGTAGCTACTGTCCTTGGTTTCTCAGGTCTCCTAAACCGTTCTTGGTCCTTGCACTAGACACTTTCCTGTAACATAGTCCCTTGTCCTTCTCCTTCATCTCTCCTGACATTCCCAGATCTGAAGGAGGAAAAAAAGCATGACCCCACTGTGCTATTAACTGAACGGCTCTTCTACTTAGAAGAATAGAATGCTAGGTTTGAACAGAGTGGATCCTGTGAAGGTCACATGGTTCTTGAATCTGGGTGTAGATCAGAATGGGTTGATGAGCAGTTTTCCTGATCAGACTCTTACTCCATTTTATTACTCACCTTCCCTAGAAAGTAAATATTAAGTTGGAACAACCTTCTGTTACAAGAATGTGGAATAAGTGTCCTCAGGCCTATGTGGTCTCTGCTACTTGGCATTTGCTTAACCAACACACATTTCCTTTCTATTGTTTTTTACTAACCCACTGTCTTTTTGCTCTGTTTTTGCCAGAGGATGCTTGTGCTTGTCAGAGAGAAAGCCCTCCCCGAAGGCATATCATGGCACTGCAGTCCTCTTTGCATCCATTTCTCTATCCCATCAGGATTTGGGGCATGTGTGCACATGTCCTGGCATGTTTTTCAGGCTGCCAGGATTCGAACAGCAGTTGGCTGTATGGGACCTGGCTCCATTAGCCCCTGGGCTCCAGGGCTGGCCCAACCCAGTGCACCTTGTTCCTTTCCTTTCCTTTTTTTTTTTTTTCCCTTAATCGTCAAAAGGCATATGCTCTCCAGAGAGAGAAGGCATCTCCCAGTAGGATCCTATAAGATGTACTGATAGATCAAATGTATATCAGATGAGAAAAGATATTTCCCTTATCAATTGTTTTTGGGCAAAGATAAAAATATAGATTTTTTGTGTTGTGGAGACCTTTTCATTAGGGAGCTATAACTGCCTAGCATAACAACACTTGGAAGCAGGTGGATTTGTTTAAATTAAAGCTCTTTTCCCTTTTCAGGCATCATGGACAGATCTAAAGAGAATTGCATTTTGGGACCTATTAAGGTAAATTGAATAATCCTTAATCTTCTCAGTCACATTGTAAAACTCAAATTGGGAGCAGCAGTTGGTGTGATGGCTATGTTGCTGGACTCTTATGCAGTTGACTGTGGTTCGAGTTCTGGATCCGGTGGCTTAAACTCACACAGGCACGTGTGCATGTGTGCCTAAGATCCCGAGAGGAGAATGGAGGAGAAGGGATTGCAGTGTGGCCATCCCCCTGGGGGGTGATTTCTCGCTTTCTGTCTCTCTGTCTTTCTGGCGAGCACTTGTACCCTATAGCAAAAAACCTCTCCCCCCAAAAAAAATTCATTAAAAAAAAACCTCACATGGAGACTGGTCCATACTGGGATATTTTCCTGTATGCTTTAGATTGTAGCAGTGCCTCCATGCTCCTACACAAGAATTGGTTGCCTTTGTCAGCATTCAGTAGCGTTTTGCTGACTCCCTCACTATAACTGTTATTTGTTCTACCTTGTCTTGTAGTTAGCCATTGACATGTGTATCTTCCATTGTATGCAGGATAATAATAATAGTGATAATATGCCAAACAGGAGCCTGAGACTTGCCTTACTCTCTTCCTTGCCAGAAACTATTGTTATCTATTTGCATACTTTGTTCTGATCGTAACCTGGGAATGGTGAACTCAGGAATGAGTGTCAAGTTGCCGTTTCGTGGGTTTCCTAGGAACCCACTTTGAGCCGGGTTGTGTGGCAGATGCAGGGATTATGGAGGTGAAAAGCACATGAGTCTTGATTTTGAAGAACGGGAGCCCTTCTGGGGGGGCGAGTGAGCCAATACCATTCCTTCCATATACATGGGGCCTGTGTGTTCCTGAGGAGGGTTGCTCAGGTAGGTGGAGGTTGGCTGGAATCCAGGAAGGCTTCCCCAGTGAGAGAGAGAGAGAGAGAGAGAGACCAACCTCTTACTCACTATTTCATGGATGTCTGTATAGCACTGGGTCAGTGTCTCTGATACAAAGATCCTTTCATAGAATTAACTCCAGGGTTATTTTTCATGAAAGTCAGCATGAAAATATATTAATAAACATCCTGTGGAGACTCTAGTACATGCCCAGATTTATACTTTTTTTTTTTTGGAGAGGTTTTTGCTATAGGGTACGTGCGCTCGCCAGACAGACAGAGACAGAGAGATAGAAAATGAGAAATCACCCCCCCCCCGGGGGATGGCCACGCTGCAATCCCTTCTCCATTCTCTTCTCGGGATCTTAGGCATGCATGCACGCGCACGCGCCCGGCATGAGTTTTAAGCCACCAGGTCCGGACGCGAACCGCAGTCGACTACATGGGAGTCCAGCGACATAGCCATTATGCTAACTGCTGGTCCCCCCAGATTTATACTTTTAAGAGTTCTTCACTTGAAGATAACCACTGTTGAACATTTTAATGTATTTCTTTCAGTCTTTCTGAATCTGTCTATCACCAAAGAAATTTCAGTGGGACTAGAATTTTGATATGAAGTTTTTGTATTGTAGCTTTTTGCTAGAAGATAAATTTAGGCTTATATTCTCAAGTCATGAGCTTCTTAGTGTTAATGTCTTCCTCACTGGGTGGAATTTTTGTTAATGTTTTGTTAGTGGAGTATGACGGAGTGGTGAGGAGTGTTGGGCCAGGAAGGAGGTGTCACTCTGTTCCTTCTGCTACACACCATGTGCTCTGGAAGTGCTAATTACAGTCGCGCTTCCCCTTCCATCTGTCATTAGTGACTTGAGTTTCTTTTTCCTCCCAACCTAGGCTACAGTACCACTTGGGGATGGTCCAAAACGTGTCCCGGTGGCTCAGCAGTTTCCTTCTCAGAATCCATTACCTCCAAGTAGCGGCCAGGCTCAACGAGTCCTGTGTCCTTCGAATTCCTTCCAGCGTGTTCCTAGGCCGAAGCTGGTCTCCAGTCATAAACCTGTTCAGAACCTGAATCAAAAGCAGAAGCAATTACCAGCAACCAGTGTTCCCCATCCTGTCTCCAAGCCACCTAGTAACACACCAAAGAGCGAGCAGCCCCAGCCATCAGAACCTGGTAAACGAGCTTCTTGGGACTCACTGGATAAGCACTCTTTCTAATTGTTGCTAGAACAAGCACCTGTGTCGGCTCGCGTTTTTGTTGGGTGCTGTAGCTTTTACATCAGGTCTGTTGAAGATGGGGAGAGAAGATGTGGTATCCAGGTGAGAGTCCACTGCAGGCCCAGCCTGTGCTGAGTATGCAGACCTAACTCCCACCTTCTTGGAAGAGTTGGGCAACTAGGGAGACTAAGCACGAGTCCCATGGCCGTTTGATTGCGTATCAGTGGGTCGGGCGTAGGGTGCTTATGGCAGGTACATTTGAAGAACTGAAAGCTTCACAGGTCTGGCAGGTGAGAGGAAGCCTGGGAGATGAGTGAACTGCGGCAGGCCGGGTTGGGGCACTGCTGGCCGCGGCAGTATCGGGAAGCTGCGGAGGGTGCTCTGAGCAGAGGAGGAACTGGCTTGCTTTAACAGGCTGACTCTGGATGTGCCGAGTGGCCTGCAGAGCGGCACCACTGGACCCAGCAGAGCAAGATGGGAAGGAGGGTGGGTCGGGGTGGCCCAGATTTGTCCTTCTCAATGTAATATTAATATTTTGGTGACCATTCTTTGATTCGTCTCTTTCACTGCTTTTTAACTCATAATTATTCTAAAAACAGGTTTCTAATTTATTCCATATAGGAAATAATGCCAAAAAGGAACTGGAATCGAAACAGAAAAATGAAGACTCAAAAAAGTAAGGACCAGCAGTTGGCGTAATGACTATGTAGCTGCACTCCCATGTAGTTGACTGTGGTTTGAGTCCTGGACCTGGTGGCTTAAACTCACTCTGGGCACCTTTGTGTGCGTACGTGCCCAAGATCCTGAGAGGAGAATAGAGAAGGGATTGTGGTGTGGCCATCCTCCCTGGGGAGTGATTTCTCGCTTTGTCTTAAACATTGGCTGTTACGTCTTCCCCAGGCATTTCTAAAAACCTGCTCTCAGTCCAAACTGGGCTATAGAATGGAGGAGGAGGAGCCAGGATGAGCCCCCAGACATCTGTGCTTTCAGCAGCCTGTCAGAGTGATTTTTTGTGCCCAAACTGGCCTTTGGGGTCCCCCCTGCTTCTCTCAGCATCAGCAGCTCAGTGTCTGCCCACAGAGAGGCTCTCTACCCCAGAGTTACCACCTCGGGGGACGGAGGGATGTGGCGGTGGCAGTGTGAGGAGGCCCTGGGGGGGGGGTGTCTCACAGCCTCTCCCCTCCAGTTGCTTGCCCTCCTCCTTTATGATCTTCAGTGTTGCCAATAGGACTGTCCTGAGCGTAGGACAGTCTTGAGACACTTTCCCACTGAGCGTTTCGACTCTGAAGGCCCTTGCCTGCTGGCAGCTGGGAAGTCGGGGTTAACATGGGGACTGCTTGGTCGTGGTCACTGACTCGGTTCTTACAGAGGGCACGTAACAAGCACAATTCCAAACACAGGTTTTTGTAGAACGTGTTACTATTCAGTTACTATTCATACAGTGTTAGGAAAGATTTGTTGCCTTCACATTTTGAAATGTTTAATTAAAACCTTTCCTAGGAGGCAGTGGTCTTTGGAAGATTTTGAAATCGGCCGTCCGCTCGGGAAAGGAAAGTTTGGTAATGTCTATTTGGCAAGAGAAAGACAAAGCAAGTTTATCCTGGCTCTGAAGGTGTTGTTCAAGGCCCAGCTGGAGAAAGCCGGGGTGGAGCACCAGCTCCGGAGGGAGGTGGAGATACAGTCCCACCTTCGGTGAGTGCGGGCCACGTTCAAGGGGAAGGTGCAGATTTTATTTTTTCTTAGCTTGTTACATTCCTTTACTGACATGAAAATGAGCTTGGAGAGATGTGCACACAGATAAGAGAAGGGCGCTTCACCTCAGAATAAGCCGCGGTGTCTTGATTTACAGTTGTCTTTTTCACAGAAGATAACAAAACACATTTAAGGATGTCATTAAGGGTAAAGAAAGTATGTAACTATTCAGGAATTGTTAGAGATGATGGGATTATGGGATTATTCTATATCTTGTTTGTGGTATATGGTATTAGCTTTACAAAACTATACATGTTTTAACATTTATAGAACTTATATATAAAAAAAGTCAATTTTATTTAATTCCAGCTGGCGGGGGGGGGGGGTGGGGGATTGGTGCAGAGATCTTAAAGCTGTTAAGAGTATACATTTCTTTCCAGAGGGCCTGCTTCAAAGAAACAGAAAGGGTGGTTAAATTTGGCATTTTCCAAAGGTTGATTTAGATTTGAGTGCTATGGTCTTAAAAAAAACAGCCACCAGAAGATTAATGTTCTGTTAATGCAGTAATTCGGGTGGGCAGATCTTTGCGAGGAATGATCTCGGCTCTTTTGGGGATGAGCAGAGCCTCTGAGTTGGCCGTGGGCAGGTGGACTGTGGCCAGTGGGTTTTTTCATTTTTCCTGTTGTTTTTTTTCTTACCGCGGCTTTCAAATTTGAATCGGAGGACCAGCAGATGGCGTAATGGCTACATCGCTGGACTCCCATGTAGTCGACCGGGGTTCGAGTTCTGGATCCAGTGGCTTAAACTCATGCAAGGCGTGTGTGCGTGCCTGCCCATGATCCCGAGAGGAGAATGGAGGAAAAGGGATCGCAGTGTGGCCATGCCCCCTGGGGGTTGATTTCTTGCTTTCTGTCTCTCTCTTGTCTTTCTGGCAAGTGCACGCGCCTTATAGCAAAAACCTCTCAAAAAAAAAAAAAAAAAAAAAAAAAAATCTGAGTCAGTTGCTAATACTTAGAACTGGGTGGCATCAGGTCCTCATCCTAACCTGCTGACAGCAGCTGAGGCTGGGAAGGACCCACATCTGCCTGGTGTGCTCTGTCCCAGGTAGCCCATACTCAGTGGCCCAGCCGGGTACTTGCCTCCTGCCCTTACAGCCCACTGCCTTTATCTGTCCTGGTACCCGGGCATCAGACTAGTGTGGGGACGCCATGTCCTTTTGTCTTCAATATGCAGAAATTACTATTCTAAAAATAAAGATGAGTGAAGGAAGCAGGGAATAGTCTTAATTGAACTTGAGGCCCTGCAGTACTGGGAAATCCACGTACAGTGGCATGTGGGGGTGTGTGTGTTTCTAGGAATATGTTTTGAATTTCAGATTCTCAAGTGAGGTCGGGAGGGGTTTTCTGTGCAACACCATGGTTTTACACAAGGGGTTTGTTCTGACAGCACGTATTCTTGCATCAGCTCCCAAACAGGTGTTACTATCTTCATGCTTTTTGCAGGCATCCTAATATCCTTAGGCTCTATGGTTATTTCCACGATGCCACCAGAGTTTACCTGATTCTAGAATACGCACCACTCGGGACGGTCTATAGAGAACTACAGAAGCTCTCCAAGTTTGATGAGCAGAGAACTGCGACCGTAAGTTTTCATTTCTCGTCCAGACTCATTCTGTTTCCCTCTGCCTGTTCCATAGCGGTGACACTTTCATTAGAATGGAGTGGGGTTTGCCTTATGGGAAAGTAGCCTAATAGGAGTGGAAAAGGCAAAATAGCTGAGTGGTACTGAAGGCACAGGTAAAATCGGGGACCAGGTGAAATAGCACGGCTGCAGTTTTTCTGTGAAAACGTGTATGGAAAGTTGCCCTCTTTTTTAGTTTTTATTTTTTTCTTCTAAGCGAGAGAGAGCAAGCACGCAGACACATTTGTGCACACCCCAACAAGGCCTTGATGTACAGTCCAGCCCCAGCCTGGGTCGTGGGCACGTGTGCTTTGTGTGCTCAGAGGTGTCGCTGCGAACCTGGAATCTCCCTGTGTGGGTCTGCCTTGCAGAGTGACGTATTTTACCACACATCAACGCCGTCCCTCCCTTTTCAAGTGATGATTTTGGGGCAATAGTTTTGGATTTACGTAGAAATTGGGAGATAGTCTCGTGTACCCCACCCCTAACTCCTCCCCTTAACATCTTGCGTTACTACGGTGACCTTCTCCACAGCTGATGAACTCTGCCGACGAGGAACTACTGGCTGGGTCTACACCTAGTTTTTCCCATGCCGAGGTTGGGGTTGCGGGCATTTGAGGGGAAGATCCCCGGTGAGGTGATCCTCCTCACGCCGGGGGTAGGTTCTGCGAAGGGGTTAAGCTGAGCACGCACCGGAGACGTGTTCGAGGTCTCTCCACCTCGGGCTCCTCCCTCGGCCCTCCCTGTGCTCTCAGAGGGAGGCGCGCCCAGGCGTGGAGAGCGGCCAGAGCGTCTCCCTAAGTCACTTTCTGTACCGAGCCTCGTCTTTGCTCCCTTATTTATCCAGGCATTTATTTAAAAACATAGACCCGAGTGTTTCTCATACTTCGAGCTGTTATCTGATTCTGCTTGGCTTTGCCCCTCACGCCGTTCCACTGTGACCACAGGAGCGCCTTCACACGGTTCCTGTGTCGGTCGCTGTGGGTCTCATCCAACACCCCCACCCTGCTCCTCATCTCCTAGTCCGAGATGCTCAGGCCTCGCTTTGTGTATTTCCTGTCCCTGTCCAAGGAGCCTTGGTTCCTTTTATCGGAGAGCGATATTAGAACCCAGGGCCTGGGTGCTGGGTGTGCTCATGCTGCCAGGGCGTCAGTACATCTCACTCCTCACTGACGAGGGACAGGGCTGCAAGTCCACTAACTCTCGCACACGCCCACGCCCACATCGTAACTGTGTCCTTATCCGACTGTTAAGCAAAACGTAAGTTGATAACAGTATCTTTGACTCTAACTGTTACCACGTGGGCCATTCTTTTTTCCCCTTGTCTTTTTTTTTCCAAAGTTTATTTCTTCCATGAGCAAAAGTGACAGACAGATAACAACCCCAACAGTCTTGACACTGTGATACTCCGCCAGCCTTTGCCAACCTCAGGTCATGGGCATATGTGTGCAGGGTATTGAAGAGGTCCAGACTCGAACCCACAACGTTTCCATGTGGGTCAGCCACACGGGACATGGTGTTTCACTGCTGTGTTTTTCTTTCACATTTGCATCCTAAGAGTTACTTTTTGGGCTGTGAGATTCTATGGATTTTGACAGGTGGATAATGTCCTGTACCCACCGTTACATCACGTAAGTGTCACTGCCTCAAAAGGAAAAGCTCCTGTGTTTCCGTACTCAGCGTCCCGCCCCCAGCCTCTGGCAGCAACCATGGATTGGTCACACCTCTGCCTGTGTTCGGCCTTTCTCGCCGATCATACCATTGGAGTCCTCACCGCACACAGCCTTTGATTGGCTCCTTTCACTTAGGAGTGTGTGTTTGGCACTCAGCTGTGTCTCCGAGGGCTTGGTAGCTCGTTTCTTTCTGTCACTGAATAACGCTCCATCTGCGTACGGACCTCAGGTTACCCGTTCCTCTACTATGGAGCGTCCTGGCTGCTTGCGATTACAGACGACTTGCACATGGGCTTTCGCGGAGATGTAACTTTCAGATCAGTTGGACAGAGCTAGGAGTAGCTGGCTTGTGCGCTAAGACTTGTTTAGCTTTGTTAGAAGCATTTGTGTGCCATTGTACGTGACATGGATGTACCACTTTGCATTCTAATCCATGAATGGCCCCTCATCCTCACCCACATTTGATGTCAGTTTTGGGGATTTAAGTCACTTTCCTAATGACACGTGTAGCAGCTTTATTTGTCATCTGTGTATCATCTTGAGGTGCCTTTTTTTTTTTTTTTTTTTTTTTTTTTGAGAGGGTTTTTTTTTTTGCTATAGGGCGCGTGCGCTTGCCAGACAGACAGAGAGAGACATAGAGACAGAAAGCGAGAAATCACCCCCCAGAGGGGATGGTCACGCCGCAATCCCTTCTCCTCCATTCTCCTCTTGGGATCTTGGGCACGCACGCACACGCGCCCGGCGTGAGTTTTAAGCCACCGGGTCCGGGACGCGAACCGCGGTCGACTACGTGGGAGGCCAGCGACATAGCCATTACGCTAACTGCTGGTTCCCGAGGTGCCCTTTTTTTTAATTGGGTGTTTTGGTTTCTTACTGAATTTTAAGACTTCTTTGCATATTCAGGACACAGGTCCTTTATCACGTTTTGTCAATGTGTGTCCCCATTCTGTGGCTTGACTTCTCATTCTCTTACTGTGTCTTTGACAGGCAGTTTTAATCTTTATAAAGTTCATGTAGTTTTTTCTTTCATGAAAGTGGTTTTCATGATCCTTCTTATTATTTTTATTTTTTTGGAGAGGTTTTTGCTATAGGGTGTGTGCGCTCTCCAGAAAGACAGAGACAGAAAGTGACAAATCACCCCCCAGGGGGGATGGCCACGCCGCAATCCCTTCTCCTCCATTCTCCTCTCGGGATCTTGGGCACACATGCACACGCACCCGGTATGAGTTTAAGTCACCGAGTCTGGGACTTGAACTGCGGTCAACTATATGGAAGTCCAGCAACATAGCCATTACGCTATCTGCTGGTCCTGATCCTTTTTATTTTTGAAAATAAACTTATGTTAAGATGATGAAGAGTCTTCATTTGGGCTGCCTCCTGTTTAGTTGCTAGGCAGTGGGCTTGCTGCATGGTGGTTACTTCGACTTGTTTTGTGTCTTGGTGGAGATCTCTGGGTAGTATGTGTACTAGTTTTCTTTTTAGCCTTGATTTAAATGACCTTGAAATGCAGGTGTTTTTATTTTCATCAACTGATAACCACACCATTTTTGGTGACTGATCCTCTGGTCTTGTCTCTGTGGTGACCATATACTATAAGGATTCTAAGAATTCTTTATGGGAAGTGTGTATTAAGACTAGGTGTGAAAAAAAAAAAAAAAAAAAAAAAAGACTAGGTGTGGATGTCAATCTTTTTACACAAAAATAAATTCATACTTCTATTTTTCCACAACCTTTTTGAAGTCCCTGCCTATTTTGTACCAAATCTTAAATGTTTGCCCATCTCATCAGTAGAAATAGACCTGCTTTATTTGAATTTTAAATAATAGCTAAGGGGAACCAGCAGTTAGCGTAATGGCTATGTCGCTGGACTCCCACATAGTCGACCGCGGTTCGCGTCTCGGACCCGGTGGCTTACAACTCACGCCGGGCGCGTGTGCGTGCGTGCCCAAGATCCCGAGAGGAGAATGGAGGAGAAGGGATTGCGGCGTGACCATCCCCCCTGGGGGGTGATTTCTCGCTTTCTGTCTCTATGTCTCTCTCTGTCTGTCTGGCGAGCGCACGCGCCCTATAGCGAAAAACCTCTCAAAAAAAAAAAAAAAAAAAAAAAAAAAAAAAAAAAAAAAATAATAGCTAAGGAAACAACAAAACAAAAATATTAGCAAAGCAGGGGCTGGATGGTGGTGCAGGGTAGAACTGTGCCGTTCTACAAAGCAGACCCATGTGGGAAGATTGCCAGTTCAAGGCAAGACCGACTAACTTGAGGGGAAAAAAAATTAACAGGACTGATTTTGTGTACTGCTGAATGATGAATTAGTTTACCCCAAATTTAACATGCTGTTCAATATAACAGTGCAGCTGCTTTTAATTTGTTTATTCTTTAGGATGATCTTTTCTCCTGATTCTTTTTTAAAGCTTATTCACTTATTCCTAACATGAGTGAGAGAGACAGACAGTACCCCCAGCAGGGCCTTGATGCCTGGACCTACTCCGAGCCTCAGCCAGTCCCAGGTCGTGGGCCTCACACACCTTGTGTACTCAGCTAGGTCTCTGGGCGGAGGCCTGGGCTCTTCTCACATGGCCAGCCTTGCAGAATGTACTGTTTTATATCCTTTATGGGTGTGCCACTGTCTGGCCTAATTCCCCTGGTATTCATGCAGTAAACATTTAGCTTCAGAGAAATCATTTTGTTGTTGGATGATCTTGGTTTAACAGTGGAATCGGCTGTGACTTTAAAGGTTTAATTTTTTTTTTTGTGTTAATTTTTTTAAAAAAGGCGTTGTTAACACGCCAGATCCCTAATTTGTACTAGTTCTTTAGCATCATCGGATTCGCTGCTGTGGGGCTGGAAGTTGCCGTGTGTGGGTGTAGTTACGGCTGTCTTTCAGTATCATAGTGCCATATTAGTACAGAGATAACTAACCACTATAAGTTGGTTCAGTCATTTTTGTGGACTGGTACGTCATTTCTGTAAAATATCTTAAAATCTATGTTAGGTTTCCTTTATGGAGAGATGTCTAAAGTTAACATGTATTTTATAAGATCTAAAACAGACTTTTTTTTTTTGAATAGTATATCACAGAGTTGGCAAATGCCCTGTCTTACTGTCATTCGAAGAGAGTTATTCATAGAGACATTAAGCCAGAGAACCTGCTTCTGGGATCGACAGGAGAACTTAAGATCGCAGATTTTGGATGGTCAGTGCATGCGCCATCCTCCAGGTATGTAACAGCAGAGGTAGAAGTTTGGTTTGGCAAAAGCCCCAGGGGCTGATGAGCTAAATATAAATTCGTAAGCATAGTTTTCTGGCCTAGAGATACTTTGGAGTAATTTAGGCCTGACAATAAACTAGTATCTTAAGGTGATTTTATTCTGCAACCATTTGGGCTATGTATGTGTTCTAGGCCTAGGGTTAAAGCTCCTTCTTTCCTTAAAGGCTGAGGAAGGGGACGAATAGTCAGATCTGACACGTGTTTGACGAGGTGAAATGCAGGTGTGTAGAGGAGAAGGCACTCTTTTCTTACTGGGAGGTGGAGAGACTGGCTGCTTCCTGGGGAAGGAGATGGGGAGATAGTTCGGGAGAAAGGGTACGCTAATATCTGGAGTTGAGCTCACAGTGTTTCAGGGAACTTTGGAGACCACATTGGTCTGGAGTGAGTTTTGAGGTGGTAGTTAGAGATTTTCTGGTCTGCTTTTGTCGGGAGTAGGAGTAGTCCTTTCCTGACTACTCTCTCTCTCTCTTTTTTTTTTTCCAAAGAATTATTTATTTTATTTTATTTATTCATTCATTTTATTTATTTATTTATTCATTCATTCATTCATTTTGGAGAGATTTTTGTTATAGGGTGCGTGTGCTCGCCAGAAAGATAGAGACAGAGAGACAGAAAGCAAGAAATCACACCCCCCCCCACCCCCCCACCCCCCCCGGGGAACCAGCAGTTAGCGTAATGGCTATGTTGCTGGACTCCCATGTAGTTGACTGTGGTTCACGTCCTGGACCCGGTGACTTAAAACTCACGCCGGGCGCGTGTGCATGTGTGCCCAAGATCCAGAGAGGAGAATGGAGGAGAAGGGATTGCGGCGTGACCATCCCCCTGGGGGGTGATTTCTCGCTTTCTGTCTCTATGTCTCTCTCTGTCTGTCTGGTGAGCGCACGCGCCCTATAGCGAAAAACCTCTCCAAAAAAAAAAAAAGAAATCACCCCGCCCGGGGCGGGGGGGTGCACACCACAGTCCCTTCTTGGGCATGCATACACATGCGCCCAGCATGAGTTTAAGCCACTGGGTCTGGGACTCTAACCACGGTCGACTATGGGGGAGTCCCTTGACCTAGCCATTACACCAACTACTGGTCCCCACTGATTTATTTTTAATTTGGCCAGAGAGAGAGAAGGTGAGAAAATAGCCACCAGGTCCGGGGCTCGAACTGTGATTGGCCATGTGGAAGTGTCCAGCGCCTTAATCACCATGCCACCCACTGGTTCCCTTTTCCTGACTACTCTTAAAACTGAATCAGAGATATCAAGTAATGAAATTATTTAAATCTTAGGCAAGCTTTCCAAACACAAGCTAACATAGTCTCTATTGTTCTAAATTTAATTTGGTATACCTGTAATTTGGGGCATTTTAAAGCATAAATCTACTGATTAGGTTTGTCAGGTTTGTGGGGAAAAACTTATAGCCAGATGATTTTTAAAAATAAAACCAGCTCAAATAACGGTGTAGCCTAAAATAGAGAATATGTTGGAGGGGACCTTTTGTTTCTGTTAAATATCACTTCTAAATGGGTCGAATCTGTGGTTGCAGTCTTTCTAAACTTGAGTATCATTAGTAGTTGTCACCTAGTGAGACAACACTAGACGACTGTAGTCTTCATGAGGTCGCAGGGTTAAGCTAGACCTTAACCCATCCAGGGGTGTTGTCAAGATAGAAAAGCGGCATTTTCCAAAAAGATCATTTTTGTAAATGTCGACAGTCACTTCGCCTCACATCCCAAATGTTAACCATGACAGCTTCCTGGTGATTGTCTCCATATCCGGGAACTCCCTGTTTAGTCTGTCTCCTTGTTTCGGCGGTGATGAGCAGTCAGGTATTCAAAAAGGCAGCTCCTTAGTCCAGGTAACACTTCTTCGAATAAACGTGGGTGTTCACTAGGCACTAGGCTTGGCGGTGAGGCCCCAGTGCTTTCACAGTGTCCAGTGTTACAGGGGCAGAGAACTGGTACAAAGCAACGGGGCCTGCATGGCCTGCAGCCTGCCATGCCTAGCTTATGCCAATCTTTGTGATAAGAATCTAAACGGACAGAAACTGAGTTGGGGCTGGCGGGCCACCTGCCTCCCCAGTGCCCATGTTCAGTGTCTCTCAGCATTTTGCCCTGTTGGCTGCATCTACTTTCTGGGTGAATGTTTGAAAATAAGTTGTGAACATCGTGATGCTTCATCCCTAAGACCACAGTGTGCTTCTCCTAGAACAGGGAGACTGTACCATTGTGGCCATTCATGCTCCCGCGGAAATTCACAGCATTAATAGCCACTGCTTAGGCCATGTTCGGATTTGCCCAGTTGCCCACAAAATGTTCTGGCTGGTTTTTAAAACCACATCCCACCAAAGTCCACGTTATATTTGACGTCTTACTGTAGAACAGTCCCTGCCCTCACACACACACATTTTAAATGAGTTTTTCTGATCGCGCTGTGGCTTATCTTGGACCTTTACTCCCAGTATCTAAGAGCTGGAATTTAGGTCTAAAGGCTGGAAAAGGTGAGATTCAGATGGAATGCTTTTAGGAAGAGTATTTCAAAGGCCACCTTCAAAACTTCTGTATCTCTCTTGTACCGATGACCTATCAGAAGGCAAAACTTACCAGTAAGCTAAACCCTAGTACTTTTACAGTGGGCGACTTCTGGTTTCTTCTTTTCTGGAAGAGCACCACACCAGCAGTCTCCTGATACCAGTCCCCTGACTTAGCCCTCCAGTTGGACTGAAGGCATCTGTGCATGTGCCTGGTATATTTTCAGGCTAACCTGGGGATCTGGACCCCTGGTCAGTTGTGTGGCTTCCAGCTCTGCAGTCCGTACGTTACACAACGCATCACCTAAGCTGGGCTAGTTTCCTGTCATTGATGCCACTTGGCTCTGAAGCTCCTTAACATATCTGTCTTTAAAAATCTCATGGAATGAGAAAACTATGCATGGATTAATTGCACCAAAATAAACTCATACTTTAATATTTCCACAAACTTTTTGAAGTCCCCTCATAAAAATAAATCCCTATAATTTTGACAGAGTTCTGCATGAGTTCAGAGAACATATGCACTCATATATTAATTGTGATGCTTCAAATCTAGACGGTTCAGGAAAGTTCTGGAGTTTGACAGATTTGGCGTAAAACTTGGTTGCTAGCTGTATGACTTTATACAACTCCCTCAATCTCTTCCGTATCTCCACGTTGGGGTGCGTACTAGAACCTGCTCTGTACACAGGAAGTGGCCAGGGAGCACTCAGCGCTAATGCAATTGTCGGTGATTTTTGGCAGTTGCTTGAGTCAGAAAACAAGTGTGTCAAGCTGAGCCTCCTCTACTTTTAGGAGAACCACCCTCTGTGGCACCCTGGACTACCTGCCCCCTGAGATGATCGAAGGCCGGATGCATGATGAGAAGGTGGATCTCTGGAGTCTTGGAGTTCTTTGCTATGAATTTCTGGTTGGAAAGCCTCCTTTTGAGACAAACACATACCAGGAGACCTACAAGAGAATATCAAGGGTAAGATGAGCCTGGAAGGGCCCCTGCATGCTGTCAGAATTCTTCCCTCACAGCCCGAACTAGGTCGAGATCTGAATATTTGAATCTTTTGGTCTAAGCCATGCTTTGTGACATTCTGTCCCTTACTTACTCCAGGTTGAGTATACCTTCCCTGATTTTGTCACGGAGGGAGCCAGAGACCTCATTTCCAGACTCTTACGGCACAATCCCAGCCAGAGGCTAACTCTCAGAGAAGTTCTTGAACACCCCTGGATTACAGTCAATTCATCAAAACCAAATTGCCAAAAAGGCAAAGAATCAACCAGCAAACAGTCTTAATTAGGAATCATGCATGGGAGGAATCCCGGAGCCAGGGCTGCTGTGTAATCTGTCAGGAACACGCTACCGAGATCCGTTTTGCTGTTGACCGCAGGCCTTTCATCTAGAGTGCGCCTCGCAGGGGGGCTCGTCTTACTGGGCAGGCTGCGCCTCTTCCTCCCTCCTTGGAGCTCCATGTCGAAGAACAGGACACTGAAGGGACACTGGCGTCTTGATGGGGAGGCCAGGTCCGACTGTAGCTGCCTCCACAGCCTGTGCCAGGCGAGGGGACCTTGCTGGAGACAAGCCTCGAGTCTGTGGAGAAAGTGACCACTGTGCCCCAACTTGATCACTTACGAGCTGTGCAATACCTTTCCAAGTACCCAGGTGTGTGTGTAACTTATTGGGTGGCTAAGCCTGGCAAAGCTGTTGAAATGAATGTGATTCTTTTAAATGTTAAAATAAAGATTATAGACTTGTATATGTTCTTCCATGGCGTCCCCTCAAGAATGCTCCGTGTCTGCCTGTTAATCCCGCCTGGGTTTCTAGTCCTGAACTACTCCTGTGTGAGACTTTGTCAAATAGGAACGTGTGCTCTACCTCCACCTCGGACTTGTTGGGATGCAGGAGAGACGTGGGTCTCAGCCATTCCTACATGTTGAGCTTATTATTTTTCTTACATTGGAGTTACAGCATGTGTGTAAACTTTAAATACATGAATAAATACATATATCTACCTGGAGTACGTGGGTGCTTCTCTCCACGTGTTCGCCACTGGCCTAGAAGTGAGCAAGGGCCTTGAGAGGAGCACTGTCTAGCCTTCCGGTCGCAGGCTGGGTGTGAGCCTCACCAGCACAGTCATCTGTCAGTAACCAAAGATACTGTGAACTTGACAGTGATGAAGGGAAAGTGAAAGTGCTGACCTTCGAGCTTGCGAAGTGGCTCCCATGACCAGTTCAGTGCCAGAGACTAGACAGGTAAGTTTTCATGTAAGGAAGTGACCAACGTAGACTTCCGGGTCCAAGTGACAAAAGTCTTTGAACTTTAAAACACTCATGATGGAGTTAAACTACAGTGGTCAGTGGTTTGGTGCTCTTGGTCCCCACAGTCTTGCACTGAGCCAGGTTGACGTTGCCAGAGTGGAATTTCATGTCCATCCACCCCAGCTACAATTAATGTAACTTCACCAGTGATACCAGCTAAGCTTGGGACGTTTTCCCAGACCATCCCACACCAGCTAAAAAGCAGCTCATTGTGGTCGCGCATTAACACACCAGTCACACAGGCTTTCATAACCCACGGCAAGTACGGCTCACCAGAAGAACGAAAGTATACACACGTTACACAGATGTTTATTTGCTTCACAGAATTTGAGCTGCTCACTTTGTCAGATAAAAAAAAAATACAGGTGAACAATGGCTTCCACTTTAAAAATAGATTACTTTTATTCCCCTAGTTCCATAAAAATGTAAACACAAGCATTCTGTACATCTTGCTGGTGAACCGACACAATTCCCTGATCCTTGGGCTTCATTCTCTCCAGCTATTCTTAGGTTTGCTCACGGGAGTGGAGCGGGGTTGGGGCTTAGAAAATAGCCATGTGGCTATTTGGTAGGGGTAGTTTATTGCTTGTCCTCCTGGTCCCCTCCCATTATTCCTAACACGAGGTCTGAGACGGAAGCCCACGGGAGGACCCAGGCTTGGCACTTTTTGCATGGGCCTTCACCAGGGATCTGAGTGGGAGGTTGGTAGAGAAGGTGATCAGGGGCTCGAAGCCAATGGCCACTGTTGAGATACAAGAGAAGGAAATGCCCTGTCCGTCCCACACAGGGAGTCATTGAGCATGTATCAGGCACCTCCCTGGGCTAAGGAGACCCCCTGGCGTTAGAGCCAGGAGAGGCAGTTCTTACTTTAAATCAGTAGAGCATGCTGGCAATGGGCCACTTGCTTTAAGAGAAAAACGGTTCACTGAGGATTTTGCAAGTAGAGAACTTGTCCCATTAAGATTCTTTCAAGTGTTAAGTGCGTTCATGGACTGACTGGGTAACTATGGGCCAACTGGTGAATGGTCAGCAGCCAGATCTCAGTAAAACCAATGTGGTCAGCTAATAGTTCCTTTAATTTTCTGATTGTCACAGAAGTCATTTTTAAAGACAGGAATCAGGAGTCAGATAAATGCAGCTCCCTTAACCGAGAGGCAGTGCAGACTGCTGAACTGGATCCCCAGAGTAAGGTGACCATGTATTGGCCTCGGCCCTGAGGGGTCTTCCACAATGCCAAATAACTCAGGATGGAATTCCTTCTCCAGTCATCTGCCCTGACTCCCTTGAGGAATCTCAGTGTGGGTGTGTGTGCTTAAGTGTCTGTTTAACTCATCTTCCAACACATGCCCTTTGTTGGGTGAACTGGCCTGGCAGGCTCTCAGCCATGTCTGTCCCCCCTCGCTCCCCAGCACGTATTACTTCACAGCGCCTTCCCTTTACCGTAAGGACTACTAATTTTCCTTTTTAGGAAGTGATTAAAAGATATTTTTAAACATAATTTTAACCAAAAAATAGTGGTATAATGTGAACATTTTAGCAGTTCTGGAATGTCTGAAGTTTGAGAGAACTGAGCAGAGATTGTCTAGGAAATACTAAGGTGGTCTTCTCATTGTGTGGTGCCCAGATCCCTCTGTGGAGTGGGTTTCAGGAGCCGATACTACTGGACAGAGTTTCCACCTTTTACCTAAAGAAAGGCAAGTTACCCTGGCCCGCTCTAATGAAATTTCAGTAAAACCCCCTGAGCCCATAGTGTTCTGACTCAAGGGTGTTTGGGGAGCAGTGAAACACACCCAGAATACGCCCTTCCCCCTGAACAGGTGCAGTAGTGTCCAGCGGTGGCTGCTCATTTAGATTATGATTACACATGGTTAAGTCTTGCCTATTAATTGCCGTACTGGCAGCTATTTTGCGAATATTGCATATTAAACTGCAGGTAGCTGACAACAAATAGCAGCGGAAAGAGAATTTTTAAAACTAGATTTAAAAACCAGTGATTAATTTAAAATCAATCACTGATTTGTAAGAACTCAAGCAATGAACCCTTTTGGGCTTTTGCTGAGGGCCCCTCCCTGGTGATCTTCCAGGAGGAATGTTCTGAAGGTGTTTTGTTTTGAGATGCTCATTCACTGTGATGTCTTGCTGACATTTTAGGTTATATAGATAAGCCCTAGTGAATAGCATTAACAAAATTTATATAGCAAAAATACCCCCAAAAAACTAGTTATTCAAAAATCTGATTTTTGCTGGCAAAGATAAAATTTATCCATGAGAGCAAAGCAATATACTCCCTGCCCTCCCCCAAAACCTAAACCCTAAAACCAGTCCACATCGTGTAATTTAGAAGAAACAGGTTTTTGGTGCCCACACCTGGAGAGTTCATCAAGGTTTTGCAGCTGGAGGTTTAAAAAATCCCACCTTCCGAAAATACCGGACAATCAGTGGCACGGAGACTAAGGTAATGCTGATCCTCACGGGGGCGAACAGCTTGTGGATCGCATAGGCCACCACGAAGGTGCTCGTGCCCGCGGCCATCTTTGACTGCACCAGCGACTCTGTAAATCCGAGTTTGAGCAGGATGGCGGACATGTCCACACCGCTGGGGGGAGGAATGGGGGAGACAAAGAACACAATTACTACAGCAAGGGATGACATTTCACAGAAAGAAGAAAAGCTCCTCTCACCTGGCATCTTACAGTATAAAACAAATACATATTACTGTTCAAAATCTTACCTTGAAACAACCATGTAAAATATGCCCAAGGAGATTAATGAGATTCCAATGTGCAGTGACACCCCAACAGCACCATATTCTTGAAACACCTTTCTCAGCTGCTGGGACTTGCTTGGCTTTTGCTCCTCTGTGCCGCAGACGCCGCTGCCCGCTGTCCCCACGGTCTTGCTGGGGTCCTGTGTGCAAAGCAGGGAGGGGGCAGTAGGAGGGCCGGCGCGGGAGGCTGGTGGGCGTGGCTGCCTTCACTAGCACAGAGTCCAACCCCCATCTTTCTTACTGGTGAGCTGAGGATGCAGCCCAGGTAGTCCCCAAGTGCGAGTGCGACAAAAGGCAGGAACTAGGCGTGGTGGGCAGGAGGATGGCCCCAGAGCCCCGAACCTGTGAACATGCGACTTGTAGGTCCAAGGGACCTTGCAGAGGTGATGAAGTTAGGAATCTTGAGGTGGGGAAATTATCCTGGGTTCGCTGGGTGGGACCAATATGCATAAGGGTCTAAGTGGAAAGAGGCATGGTGCCAGCTGAGCCGGGGGTCTGAAGCCGATCCGCTCCTCATGGAGGGAACCCTGAGCCAAGGAATGAGGTGGCCTCGAGAAGCTGGAAAGCACAGGAAAGGGGCCCTGCCCGAGAGACTCCAGAACGAGGCAGCCCTGCGGACACCTGGACTCTTGTCCGGTAGGACCCACTTAGGCCTCCTGACCCCCAGAACTGTAAGATAACAGACGGGTGTTGTTTCAGCCGCCAGGTTCACGCTCATCTGTTCAGTGGCAGCAGTGACCGAAACACTGGGGTGCTCAGCTCGGGGGTGCAGTGAAACCCCGTCAGTGCCGTCTCTGAGCCCACAGACCTGCGGCTCCCTCTCCACCCGCTGTCTCCACGCGTCCTCGTCATGACCTTCTGGGGCACGTACTTTTGTTCCTGCACTTCACGCAGGAACAGCATGGCTTGGCGTGCGCAAAGTACTGACCCAGAGTCACGGAGCTTGGAACCTCGGCCACCTGAGCCCATGACCTGAGCGTGTAACAGCTGTGCCGTGTGCCACAGGAAAAGGCCAGCGTGTGCACAGCGGCCTGGGGCAAAAACTGTCAGAGCTCCTTCTGGAATCAAGATCACACAGGAGGTCGGAAACAGATGGAGGGAGGACCGCTGCCTAGAAGGTACACTGAGCAGGACTGGTACAGAAAATTCTCTGCACGGGCGTCTATTAACGTCTACTGAGTACCTACACAGCCAGGAAACAGAAACCAACACGCAGATTAGGAAAAAACCAAACCAAAAAACCCGTCTCCATCTCCTTCCACGCTAATAGAAAGGTTTCTTTAGCCCAGTCCTCAGAGCTCCTGGCAGGTGGTGCGCACCTGGCCCCAGGTAGGCTGGTTACAGCTCTGCGGCTGGATGGCTTCACCTCTTCCCGGTGGTCTGGCCTGTGCCTCCTGTGGGTGTGTTTCAAAGCAGAAGAAAGGACCACGATAGCCCAGAATCCCCAGGACAGAGTCAGGTCTCCCCAGAATGGAAACCAAATAATACAGGGGCCAGGCAGTCCCGCACAGAGCGGCAGCCCCATGGCACCGTGAGGCACCCCCTTCCCCAACCCCGGCTGCCCCGCTTGCTGTGAAGCCTGCATGGAGCAGGGGTTCTGGCTGAGCGTGTCTGGGGCGATGCTGAGACGCTGCACTGCACACTGCACCCAGGTCCCAATTGCTGCGGGGTGTGCATCACATCGAGTGGCAAGTGTCTAGAGAGCTTTTCTTGTAAAAAGTTACGTGTTTCTTCCACGAGGGAGAAAGGCGCCCGACAGGGTACCGAAACCCTGAGATCCAGCCAGCCTCGGCCAGCCAGCATTGTGGGCACACACACGCACAGGGAGATGCGTGCTGAAAACCCAGGACTTCCCGGAGAGCCTCAGCACCACCGCCACGTCACTGAGGCGGGCCCAGAGAGCTGTTCCATTGGGACTTCTGCCGGGGTGCCAAGCCTCTGACCTTCTAGGTCTGGGGTAAGGCCTCCACACCGGGGTTTACCAGCAGTTTCCCGGGTGATTCTACGGCCAGCAGCCAGGGTTCCAGTCAGGCCCTGCTCACCTGTCCAGCCTCTGGGCATAGTCTCCAGGCTGCCCCCCTCCTGCCTGCAGTTTGTGTGTGGATCCTCCCCAGCTGTCTCTATTTCCCAAATCTCAGATGGAAACACAAAATCACCTCCTCCGGGAGGCCCTCCTCTGCCCCCCAGCTGTAGCTGCCCACCCTCCACTGCCACCTGCAGGCATTTCTCAAACATCATCTCAAAGAGGCCTTCTGGGCGGCCCTTGTTAAGCAGGACGTGGCTGTGGTGCCCGAGTGTTCGGTCCCCGCCTGTCTCACAGTGGCTGAGTATGGCTGCCTTTTCATTTCTCTGTTTGCCAGAGGCCTTCTGCCAGAGAGAGGCTGTGAAGGGAAGGGCCTCGGCGGAGACAGCTGGGCTGGCTGAAAGGCGAGTGTGGCATCACTAAATGGTCGGGCCAAGTGTCAAAGGGGGGCGGTGGCAGGGGCTGTTGAGGCCATGGGCCTCCCTGGAAGGGTCTGTGAGTCGTGGTCCTGTGGGCCCCACCATCTGTCCGGTGCACTCCCATCTGCCGGGCGGCCTCAGCAGCTGAAAGGTGGGTGGGGCTTGCTGATCAGAAAGGACCAGAGCTCTTGGCAGGGCCTTCTGGTGGGGACAGGGCCAGCCCAGGGCTTCCAGGACAGGCGAGCTGCCGCTGCAGGCTGGTGACAGATTTCCCTCCTCCCCTCCAGAGTCTGGAAGTTCTGGAAAAGTGTCTTCCTTTAGGAATCGTCACTGCAGGACAAAAAGGAAGCTGTGGCGATCGCCAAGGCCGTGTGGCCTGGCAGTCACCAGCCCAGGCCCCAGTCCTGGTGGCCAGTCAGCTCTGCACCTGCCTCCCACTGTCAAAATGGGAGCGACAGAGAACTCCGTGTCATGGGGCCATGAGGGCTCTTATGAAATAACACTCAATCCCTGGGACCAGTAGTTGGCGTAATGGGTATGTCACTGGACTCCCTTGTAGTCGACCATGGTTCGAGTTGGTTCGAGTCCTGGACGTGGTGGCTTAACACACACCAGGTGGGTGTGCCCAAGATCCCGAAAGGAGAATGGGGGAGAAGGGGTTGTGGCATGGCCATCCCCTCTGGGGGGTGATTTCTTGCTTTCTGTCTTTCTGTCTGTCTTTCTGGCAAGTGCACACACCCTATAGCAAAAAACAAACAAACAAACAAACAAAAAACACCAACCCTCTCCAAAAGAAACGAAAAGAAAAGAAATAACACTCGATCCTGAGGGCGCTGGGGTCTCAAACCTTTCATGAACGCTTACGCCTTACTGACCATCAACACAATCTCTGGACCCGTGGCCCGGTATTTGATTTAATAGCTCGTCCCCTCTCTATGTGTTTTCAAGTGTCTGGAAAAAACACACAGACGTTCCCCTTCAACGCCGCCCTTGTGCAGTCACTGAGAACATAGACTCCATGGGGACGGGGACAGGGATGGGTCCACCTCTTCCTCACTGTGTCCTCTGGAGCAGGCCCTGGTTCAGACTAACTGCTCTTCGTGTTTCTTCCCCCTTCCAGAAAGGGGCCACCCATCTTGGCAGCCGCATTGTACTGACACCCTGTTTACCAGCCGCAGGGCTCACTGTTGTACGTGGCTCAGTGGTTTGCACAGCTCGCAGCCGGCTGACCCTCACCACCATCCACCTTCAGTGCATTCTCCCCCCACCCCCATGGCGGCTACTCCCTACGCCCCGTGTCCGCCCTCGCTGGGGGAGGAACGCCAATCCTCCTCGTCCCTAGATGTGCCCCTCCGGACAGTTGATGTCACCGGAGGTACCCACATCCGCGTCTGCCTTCTTCCACTCAGCACCAAGTTCTCGGGACCATCCGTGCTGTGGGTGGCATGTATCCCTCCCCTCATCCCTTTTTATGAAGCAGAATTTGATTCTACTCAGATTCCAAGTACAAATTCTTTTTTTTTGGAAAGGTTTTTGCTATAGGGCGCGTGTGCTCTTCAGTGAGACAGAGAGATAGAAAGTGAGAAATCATCCCCCAGGGGGGATGGCCACGCCACAATCCCTTCTCCTCCATTCTCCTCTCAGGATCTTGGGCACGCACGCACATGCGCCTGGCGTGAGTTTAAGCCACCAGGTCCAGGACTCGAACTGTGGTCGGCTACATGGGAGTCCAGCGACATAGCCATTACGCTAACTGCTGGTCCCCCAAGTACAAATTCTAAACCGTGCTTTGCTGGGTAAGTTGTGAGCACACACTTCACTCCCTCTTGAGGCTGTTGTCCTGCAGCCGCTTTCCCTGACGCCCTCTCAGCCTGCGCTAGAAGGCTGGTCGCGCTGGTGAGCATCAGAGCAGGACCCGGCCGGCAGCCTGTGCTGGGGGAGATAAGCTGCAGTGGTGCACTGGGTGATAAGGAGGCCACGGAGGCAGCCCCTGCGCTGGTCCCCGAGGGGCTCGCCCTTGCGCAGGCCCTGGTTCCAGGCCTGGGGAAGAGGGGTCAGAATTCAGCCTTGGACTAAAGCTCACCCAGAATCCCCCATGAGTTTCAGTTACCACCAGCAGCCACACACTTGCCTCTCCCCTGGGCAAGTCTGTACAAAACTCAGATCTGTTCGTCAGGATGTCTTCTTGACCACCTCTCCTCAAATAAAACAGCATCTCCCCTTTGTTCCCAAACTGTCGTTGGTACTGGGACGAACAAAAACCCAATTCCACCCAGCAGCGCTGGTGCTGGAAGTAAATCTCAGTTTCACTGAAGGCTGCTTGAGTCCCAGGGAACGAAGGGTTAAGGTCACAGGGTTGGGGACGAACAACGTTTAGCTGTGACTTCTGTGTGCCGCTTTGAATGCATGAAACAGAAATGAACCCTCGCAGGCTGGCAAGTGCTGATAGGATGACAGTCCACAGACCCTGCCAGACGCTGTCCTCAGGCTGATGATGCTGACAGCTTCTGCGACCTCCCACCCTCAGAGGTGGCCGACCACACTCCACGCCCCCCGACTCTGCACGCACGGGCCAAGCAGAGGCGGCTCCGCTTGGGCCCTTTCTTTTGGCAAAAGGCCTTTGGGCTTGAAAAGAAAAATAAAAAGGCAGCTAGACTTGAGCTACTGTGTGACCATGCCGGGGACAAAACACTCAGACATGAGGGTCACGTCCTGGAGCGGGCCGCTCAGTTACTGCCCAACATTTCAGAGGACACCGAGGTGCGTGGGCAGTTTCCTCCTTCATCCTGGTGGGAAGGACCATTTTTAGGCACGAAGAGCCAGGCAGGTCTCCTCCTAACCTCGAGGAGACTAAAGAAGCGAAAACAAAGGAATTCGTGAGGGCGTGACTGGCAAGCAGTGGGAATGCTGATTTCTTTGAGAAATAGAAATACTGCCTTCCACACGGGTGATGTGTGAGCTACCGCCCGGATGCACGTGACGGCGGCGTACACTCGCAGGTGCTGTGCTCTCGCGCGTCTGTGCGAGTGTGTGATGCGCCTGTGCCCTTCCCAGTACTTACTAAAGTCCAAAAAGAGCAGTGCAGGAAGGTCGGAAGAAGGAGCCAAGGACCCTAACCCTACATCGGCACATTGTCTGGAGTGGCACCTGTTTTCACCCACTTGGTAAACACCAATATGAAACAATGTGTTGTTACTTTGTACCATGCACCTTCCAAGTTCTGGAAAACATAATGTATAACATCTTCCCAGCGCTGCAAGGTGGGCTCTACTGCCCTCACTTAGCAGAAGGGGGTCCTCAAAGCCCAGAAAGGTCGATTTCCTCTCTGAGGATCACACAGGGACTAGCCGTCAGAGCTGCGACCAAAGCTGCTGACCTGATTCAAGGCCTTTGCTCTTCATATGTCTATATATCTAAAGATTATTTATTTTATTTGTTATTATTATTTTTTAATTTGATCAGAGAGATACAGAGAGAAAGGGAAATTGAGAAAGCAGGCCACCAGGTCCAGGACTCAGGCTGAGATTGGCCATGTGGGAGTCTAGCACCAACCACCACGCCACCTGCCAGCCCCTCGCTCTTTTTGTTTTGTTTTTGTTTTTGTTTTTGGAGAGGTTTTTGCTACAGGGCGCGTGTGCTCGCCAGACGGACAGAGAGAGTCAGAAAGCGAGAAATCACGCCCTGGGGGGATGGCCACTCCGCAATCCCTTCTCCTCCATTCTCCTATAGGGATCTTGGGCACGCACGCACACGCGCCGAGCATGAGTTTAAGCCACCATGTCCAGGACTCAAACCGCGGTCGACTACATGGGAGTCCAGCGACATAGCCATTACGCTAACTGCTGGTCCCTTTAGTCCCACGCTCTTAACAACTTTACCAGCTCTGTTCCACATAGGGGATGGAGACTGATCAAAAGTAACCACCCTGGGCAGTTGCCACCTGGCAATCTGCCTGCCCAAGAACTGTTTTGGGTGTACTTCCTTTCTTTCCTTTCCTTTCTTTCCTATTAAATCTTTCTTTTCTACCTTAAAAAAAAGTAACCACCCTGCCACCCAAGGGGCCTATGGTCATACGGGAGAACAGGGACAATAAGCAGAAAAGTGAAAGCCAGCCAGGGCTGCAGAGGTGAGCAGTGTCATGGAGAAACACCAAATAGGAGAGGGTGCCAGGGAGGCTACAGACTTAAATAGGTCATCCGAGGTCGTCCTGCAAAGGCAGCATTTGCGCCCGAAGTGGTGGAGAGAGGACACTGTTTGAGAGACCTGCCCCTCCTGGTAGTGGCAAGTGGTGTAGGCAGGCTGGCTGCGTGACCTGAGTCACAGGGAGTGTTTCACCTCCCCCTCCCCACTGCGGTGAGGGCCCTGAAGGCAGAGGTGGGTGTGTCTCTCAGGAACTTAATGCACTGCCTGCACATCTGGAGACCCTGGCTGGGCACCGTGCTCCTGTGGGCAGGCAAGGTGCTGGGCTCTGGCCACAGCTGGCTCTCCCTCCGCTTGCTCCCAGGACCTGCCCGGGAAGTCTTCTCTGGGAGGTGAGTATCTTCTGTACTAACCTCCTGGGAGATTCTGAGCCTGCCTGGATTCCGCCCGTTTATCAGAGAGTAAAAGAAATGAGGGCAGCTCACAGGCCCGGGCCCCCGTGACTGTCGGTTTTTACCGTGCGTCTAACAGTTGCTAACCCTAGTTTAGGGGTTCCAGACACCAGGTAAGAACACGACGTCCCTTTGTTACCGTGCGTCTAACAGTTGCTAACCCTAGTTTAGGGGCTTCCAGACACCAGGTAAGAACACGATGTCCCTTTGCACTCATAATCCACACAGTTTGGCTGATTAACATCTCATCTCACAGAGGAGGAAACCAACCACACAGCACAGTGAGAGGATTTGATCAGGGTCACAGCTGGTGAGCACAGACAGGAACCCAGGAAGGCTGAGACCACGCATCACACTTGACACACACTCCTGCCAGTCCAGGGCCTGGGCTAGGGTCAAGGCTGACCGGACAGGTACGTCAGTAGAGAATTCCAGTAAGTGCAGGGAAGATCCGCAGCCATGGGGCTAGGGTGGGGAGCCCAGTGGAAGGATCTAAGGCATCACAGTGGTCAGGGAAGGCTTCCTGGGGGAAGGGGCAGCTGGGTTGAGCCATGAAGAATCACTAGGAGGCAGCCTAGCGTGTGCAGAGTTCTAGACTCACGAGGACCCCAAACTATGTTTGGAATTTGCCAACAGGACCCACAAGGGACTTTGAAAAGCTCACACAAAGATGCAATTCAAGTATGAGTTTGTTTTGGTGCTACAAAAGGTTTGAAATCCATGCATAGTTTTCCATAACATGCATTTTTTAAGACCCCCACCCCCCCCTTGTACGTGCCACCTGCCCCAAGGAGGGATCATCTCCATCTGTGTGGGAGGCATGGTAAGGGCACGGGTCAGCTCCCGCTCTGCCACTTGCCGAACCGCAGACTGGTAAGCACTGACTGGGCACATGGCACCCTGGGCACCGGCGTCAGCTCCTGGAGCTGTCCCCCAAACTCTAACCGGAAGTGCTATTTTTAGCCCTCTGAGAATTCAGCAAACAGGTTCAGAGGCCTTGGTGCTTCGTCTGAGGCCACAGGCTGGTGAACGGAGGGGCTGGATCTACACCCAGGCAAGGGGACTCCAGGCTGCCGGGCTGGGGGTGCTCACATGGCTATGCTGTTTTCGTGTTCCATCCACGTCTGCAGACTCCGCTACTTGCTACTACTTTTCTTTAAAGAGACCCACTTAAAACAAAAACTAAAACAAAAAACCGGGACCAGACAGTGGTGTGGAGTTTAAGGTGGTGTAGAGTTTAAGGCAGCTGGACCCCACATGGCCACTTGGTGGTTTGAGGTCCCGACCCAGCTGTTTGAAAAACACAACAAGCATGTGAACGTGAGTGCCCCAAATCTCAAGAGATGGAGGAAAAGGGACTACAGAGTGGCCATACCCCCTGGAGGGCAATTCCTCCCTTTCCTTCTCTCTCTCTCTCTCTCTCTCTCTAGCAACCACAGGCGCCCTCTAGCAAAAACTTAAAAAAAAAAAAAAGGAAAACAACCCCCCGCCCCCACCTGATAGTTATGTTAACTGTTTTGAAAGGAAACGCGTTTTCACTTGCACCCATGGAAGGCAACCAGAGTGAAACATCATAAACAATCCGCAGTAGAGCTTGCCAAAGAAGCTTGCTCTTCCAGTGAGCAGCAGCGAGCCTTGGGAGGCGTCAGATTCAGCGGTACCTGGGAGGGTTTCTCTTCATCCCAGCAGGTGACAATAAAAGGGAATGAAACTGAAGATCAAGTTCCCAAGTCCGGGCCCCACCTCCATTTCTCTCGCCTACAGCATGGTCCTGGCGACGCTTTGGACAACTTGGGCTCCACCATAAACCGTGTGACCTTGGTCAGAGCACCATACCTCCCTGAGCCTCAGTTTCTCTAGTAGTCAACTGGAGGTTCGCTTCCTGGGCTTGTAGGAATTTGGAGCCTCGGGATCCCGGAGGTCCTCGGTCTCGGGCAGCTGCAAGTGCAAAGCTGTCCTTGCGGCGAAGAAGGCCCGCCCTGGTACGGCTCTCCGGGACAGTGTATGGGGTGCTCGCCCCGGGATCAGGGTGGGAACGGGGAGCTTACCTGGCGGCCACCGCAGTTCCCGTGGGCGGTGCGCAGCAGCCGGGCGTCTGGCCTGGGCCGGAGCAGAGCCAGGGCCAGGGGCGGTGGGGCGCAGGGGGCAGCGGCGCCCAGGAGCCAGGTGGCGCGAGGCCGGACCCGGACCCCGATTCTGCCCGCAGGGCCCAGCAGCGCCAGCAGCCCCGCCATGGTGCGTGACGAGGCGCTCCGGTCCGCACAGGAGACTGGAGGAGCTGAGGCCAGAGCAGGGTGGGCGGAGCTGGAGCCGCGCGTGCCCCTCCGGCTCCGCCCGCCGGTTCCGCCCCTTTAGCCGCAGCCCGCGCGGGATGGGCGGAGCCAGAGCCCGAGCCAACCTCGGAGTAGGCGGGGCCGGGCCGCGTGCGCGCGCGTCCCTAGGCCCCGCCCACCAGCCCCGCCCTTGGATCGGAAGTCTTCGCGAGTGGGCGGGGCCCGAGTCCAAGCTAACCGCCGAGTGGGCGGGCCAAAATCCACGCCTCTTCCCCTCGGCTCCGCCTGGTAATCCCGCCCACTGAAGCGGGGGCCCGGGTGGGGTGGGCGGGGATAGGGTCCGGGCCCGGCGCGGCCCCGCCCCTCCTGGCTCGACCCGCTTTTTCTCCCTTTTGAGGTGAGTCTTCGCCGGTCTTTGTAGGGGTCTTGGCCTTCCAAACTAGCCACTTGGTGTAGGCGACGAGGTGTTTTATTCTGTGGTCTAGCGCCTCAGCCTTTGAGCTTTCCTCCTAGAGAAATGGGTGAAACCCGAAAAATGTATAGATACGTAAAGAAAAATAAGGGAAGGGACACACTAACGCATGTTTGGTTACAAGTCCTATAAATGTCCTTTGTACAGCGTTTGTGTGACTGTGAAGTGGTGCACACTCTGGAATACTTCGGCGATTTCTTAAAAAGTTAAACATGGCGCCAGCAGGGCGCTATTTCTCAGTGGCTAGCGCATGTGCCGCACAGCAAATAGGAAAAGGAAAAACGGTGAAAAACGGTGAACCCGCACTAACGTATAACTTAGCAGCTCCACCACTCGAGCTGCTCCGTAGAAAACACACTCGTTCTCATCTCAGGACTAAAATGTGAAGACACTGATATTCTTAGCAAGTCCGTTCATCTTAGTGAAAAACACACACACAACTGGGAGCAATCCAGTGTCCGTGCCGGGAGAGGCTGGCCCTTCCCAGTCACCCAGTCACCCCTGACTGAACGCACAGCCCTTCAGTCACGGACCACCAAGGCCACAGGAGGAAGAAAGTTCCGATGCACACGTAACACGGGCGACTCTCAGAGCCTTGTGCTTAGTGAAGACATCCAGGCACAAAAGCTGCATATGGTAGGATTTCATTCACACAAAATGTCCAGCACAGACAAAACTGGAGACCCAGAACAGATGAGGGGTTATCTGGGGCTGAACGTGGGCGCTGGGATGCACGGCGAATGGGGTGAGGGAAGGACCCCAAACCCAGATGGTGAGGATGTAGCTCTGCTATGCCGTTAACCAGCAGGTGGCATAATGATTAAGTTGCTGGACTCCAATGTAGTCAACTGCTGTTTGAGTCCTGGACCCGGAGGCTTAAAAACGCACAGTGTGTGTGTGTCCAAAATCCTGGGAGGAGGATGGAGAAGGGATTGTGGCGTGGCTGTCCCCCCCTGGGGGGTGATTTCTCACTTTCTGTCTCTCTGTCTTTCTGGCAAGGACACATGCCCTATAGCAAAAATTTCTTTAAAAAAAATCATCAGAATGTACACTTAAAATGGGTGAAAGTTATGCGTACACATTATACCCCAAAGAAACTGTTTTTAAAAGACCTCAGGGGCCAGCAGTTGGCATAGTGATTAAGGCACTGGATCTCACTGGTCGACGCCATGGTTCAAGTTCCGGACCTGGGGGCTTGACAAATGCTGGGAGCATGAGTGTGCATGCCAAAATCCTGAGAGTAAACAGGAGGGGTTGCAGTGTGGCACCCCCCCTCGGGGGAGTGATTTCCCACTTTCCCTCTTTCTCTGTCTCTCTTTGGTCAGCGCATGCACCTATGGCAAAAAAAAATCTAAAAAAAAAAATGTCCCCAACATGTTTTTCAGCTCAACCAGGCATGGAAATAAATCATCTTGCACGTGTGAGCATTCGAAGGTGTTTATTGCGGTCTGCGGGATGGGGTTACAGCTCACAGGGAGAGGGTGCCCTGGAGGTCCTCCAGTCGCCTGGCTGGGAGTGCTTCTGCGTAATGTGCACAGACGTGGTGAGGCGCGGCCGAGCGGTGCAGTCCAGCTGCTTGATCTGGGACTTGTGACTCAACCTTTCTGAGCTGCAGTCTTTTAACCTGTAAAATGGGGACAATAATAGTCCCCCTCCTCATGGATTGTTGGGGGAAACTCTGACACAGTCCTTGGAAAGAGCCTCTCCCAGTGCCTGGTACAGAGAGAGGGCATTCATGTTAGTGCTGGTGTCAGAGAGGAGACTTGCTGGAACCTCTGTGTCCCCCAGGGGCTGGGCTGACAGGACCCGAGGTCCTCACACGTCCCACGTTTTCTCGTCATTTAGGTTTCCTGTCCTGGCTTCACAGGCAACCGAGTTTGCAATTCCTACTGTGTGCATATTACAACAGAAGAAAAACACATTTTTGTTTTTCCCTGTAAATTTGACAGTAGCTATAATACTGTAATGATCGACTTTCAGTGTTTTTTTTTTTTCCTTCTAAAAGTGATGAGAAATTTTTCTTCCTTTTTACAAAATGTATTCAAGCTGCTGCCTGTCTGAACTTGAGACACGTCCCTCCCGTTTTCCTATTGTCTCAGTTCGCTTTGTCTCTCTGGAGTGGTAGCTCATGTAGGCGGTCTATTCATTTTGGTTTTCTTCATTTTGATGAATAGATAATGTATTGTCATGGCTCAGCTTTTATTCCCCCAGCAGGCATGTTTATTAGCATTAAACAGAAGCCCCTTCTTTCCTCTGACACCAGGAAGTCACACTGCGAAGTTCCAGGCTCCTGAGGGGGGTCCCTCTCCCCCACTTCTGCAGCAGACTCAGCCTCGGGGGGAGCTGGAGCGGCCCAGGGCTCCAGCCTCTGTCTTCTCGCCCATCATTTCCATGACGCCTATTTCTCAGCGCTCTCCTCGCCCCGAGCTGGCTGGATTTCCTCCATTTGCTCCGTGAGGTCTGTCTTCCTCTTGAAGAAGGCCTTGCCACCTTCAGCCGTCTTCTTTACATAGTGCCCAGTTCCTGCGGTGATGAGCACGTGTTCCTCGCCCTGTGAGTTCCCGGTGACGTACACAGAACTCGTCAATGGGACGAGGAATTCTTGCCCCTTCCTGCTCTTGCTCAGTACGTTCAGACAGTCCTTGGCTTCTGTGTCCTTAGTCTGTCCCACCTTGAGCTGGGCCATGGACATGGACGGGAACTCTACTCCCTAGTCCAGCTGGTTCTTGAGAGTTTCTAGTTGCGGGAGGTTCAGCTCTGAGATGTTAATAGACTGCGCCATGCTGGAGAGGAATTGGTTCAGATGTTCAAAGGTACAGAAAGGGCTGGGGTCCGAGCCTGGAGTGGGTGGGCAGGGCTGGAAACGTGTGCACATTGGCTCACCCACTAGCTCCCCCACTGGAGCCGGAGTTCAGAGCAGAGTGGGCAAGGCTGGAGACACACTTCCCTGGCTCCGCCCGCTCTTTCCAACCATGTGGGGTGAGTCTTTGCCGGTCTCTGGTCTCTGTAGAGGTCTTGGGCTTCCAAACTAACCGCGGAGTATATAGTGAAAAGTTTCCTTCCTGGGCCAGCAGGCAGCATAGTGGTCAAGGCGCTGGACTCCCACATGGTCTACAGTGGTTCAAGTCCTGGACCAGGCAGCTTGAACTCTCTCTGGGCGTGTGTGTACACGTTCCCAAAATCTCAGGAGGAGAATGGAGGAGAAGGGATTGTGGCATGGCCATCACCCCTGGTGGTGGGGGTGACTTCTCACTGTCTCTCTACTCTTTGGTGAGCGCATGTGCCCTCTAGCCAAAAAATTAAATTCCTTCTCACTCCATTCCCAGTTCCCCCATTTTACATAGGTGCAGGTGGGTTCCTACATAAGTTTCCAATTCCTATTATCCAAATGGAGCATAGTATTGACAGTGTTTTGTGCCTTGCATTTCTTGCTTCGAATATATTTTAGCTTTTTCTATATCTGTACATGAACACCTTCCTTATCTTTTAAAAAAGTTGTTTAGCACTTCAGTGTTTTCTAGAATACTGTAATGTATGCAGCCAGTTCCCTGCTGGTAGTCAGTCTATTTTCAGTCTTTACCCTCACAAACCGAGCTGCAATGAATCGTCTGTTAGTTTTGTCATGTCCTGTGCCGAGGAATACCTGTCTGGTCGATTCCTCGAAGTGGAACTGCTTAGTGAGGATATACGAGTATTTGTGCATTCGAAGAAATGGCAAAGTTGCACCCCGTAGAACCTGCCAAGCGTGAGAGCAGCTCTCTGCCCTCGCTCCCAGGTGGTGGCTTTAGCAGGGAGGCAGTGTGAGACCGGCTGCTGCTGCCGCTTCAGTTTGAGAGTCTGACGTCAGACAGCCATGCGAATAATATTGAGAGCTGTATTAGTTTTCTTTCTTTTTTTAAAGAATTATTTTATTTAACTTTGTTTATTTATTCATTTTTAATTTGACCAAAGAGGGATGGGGGTGGCCAGAAAGGAAGTCACCAGGTCCAGGACTCGAACTGTGGTCAGCCATGTGGGAGTCCAGCACCCTTAACCACCATGCCACCTGCTGGCCCCAAGAGTTGTGTTATTTTTCTCAACTGCCTTGAAAGACTTTGAGCTTTTTTTTTTTTTTTTCTTTTTTCTTTTTTTTTTTTTTTTCTTTTTTTGGAGAGGTTTTTGCTATAGGGCGCGTGCGCTCGCCAGACAGACAGAGAGAGACAGAGAGATAGAAAGCAGGAAATCACCCCCCAGGGGGGATGGCCACGCCGCAATCCCTTCTCCTCCATTCTCCTCTCGGGATCTTGGGCACGCACGCACACGCGCCCGGCGTGAGTTTAAGCCGCCGGGTCCGGGACTCGAACCACGGTCGACTACATGGGAGTCCAGCGACATAGCCATTACGCTAACTGCTGGTCCCGAAAGACTTTGAGCTTTAAACATACACATTTATTATGCCATCATTTCGGTAGGAGTCTCAGCATGGCTTACCCAGGACTTCTGTTTAGGATCTTCCTGGGCTGGCTGGGCTATGGTCTCATCAGAGGTTTGACTGGGAAGGACAAAGCTCCAAGCTCCTGCAAGCTGTTGGCAAGGTTTATCTTCCCGTACTTATAAAAGCGAAGGCCTGAGCTTCTCACTGGTTGCCAGCTGGAGTCCTTGGAGGTCCTGGAGGGTCCGACAGTTCTCTGCCATGGGCCCCCATGGGCTTCACTCAGCGTGGCTGTCAGCTCTTGAAGGCCAGCAGGAGTCTTTGCGTTAATATCTTCTCTCTCTCTCTCTTTCTCCCTCTCCCTTTCTTCACCCTCCCTCTTTTCCTTCACCCTCCCTTTCTCCTTCTCTTTCCCTTCTTCCCTGTCTGCTAAGATGGAGTCTTAAATAAGACAGTGTCACCATGGGAATGCCATCCTGTAATCTTTGCCACACTCAGTCGTCTGGAAGCAGGTCGCAAGGTTCTGCCTGTATTCTGGGGAGGGGACTATACGGGTTACTGTCACGGATGTGGCTCAGTGGGGCTTACTGTCCAGCACATCATGACACTAGAAACAAGTCCCTATGTCAGAATTCATTACAGAGGGATGTGGGGGTGGGAGTCGTCCTATGGAAAGAAGGAAGCAGCTTTGGACAGTGACTTTGGAAAACAGATATGTTCTCAGTTTTCTTGTCTGTTGAGTGGAGTGAGCACCTCTTTCTTAGCTTGTAGGGTTGTTAAACGATGACTGACATGACGATGTAAGTTCAGCTACCAGGTCAGGAGCTATTGCTAGCACATCGTCGGGAGCTGGGAGGTGGGTAAGTACTGGACCCTCACGTGACCAACTGCTGTTTGAGTCCCAGACTTGGGGACCTGCTTTCTCACTTTCTCTCTCTCTTATTCTGTCCCCCTCTGGTCAAATTAAAATAAATAAGTAATGTTAAATAATATAATTCTCAAAAAAAAAAAAGAAGCACATTGTCAAGGCTTATCACAGATCGGAGAGGATGGGTTTGGCATCAGGACAGAGCAATGCTAGCAGGAGGGGGTGTGAGACTTCTTGCGGCTCTTGGCAGTGCACACAAGGTGCCTGGCCGGGAGAGTGAGTCCTGACTGCAGGAGAGGCCCCGTGACAGCTCTTAGAGGGGGCTTTGGGGCTGGGGTTGCAGCTGGGGCTGCTGAGGGTCTATACTTCAGACCAAGCATGTAATCTTCCTATTATGTGCTTTCATCTGGATCCATGGGGTCTGGAGGCCTGGGGCCTTCTGTCCCATCCACGGGCACAACTCCTAAGGCCCTAGCTTCTGCTGTGAAATGACCACACATTCCAGCACACGAACCCGGGGCATGACTTTGAGTGTGACTCACGAGAGAATGACGTGTAGCCAACCTGGGCCATGGCCCCTTTGCTGGGCGCTAGTGAAGATGAAGGTGCTGGGCAGAGCCTGTTGGTTGGGACTGTGGGTGGCGGGGTCTGGCACTGCTTGTTACGGGGTTAGGGAACTAATCTTCTGTTCCTGATAATCCATCCTCCAGGAACTTCCCCTGGGTCACAGATTTCCGGATTCAACAAGTCATTATGATGAGGATAGTAACAATCTGTTATGAGTAGCTACTCTATGGCAGGCAAGGTTGCTTTTTCTTTTCTTTTCTTTTTTTGTTTGTTTGTTTTTGAGAGGTTTTTGCTATAGGGCATGTGTGTTTGACAGAAAGACAGAGACAGAGAGACAGAAAGTGAGAAATCACCCCCCAAGGGGGATGGCCACACCTCAATCCCTTCTCCTCCATTCTCCTCTCGGGATCTTGGGCACGCATACACACGCGCCTGGCATGAGTTTAAGCCACCGGGTCTGGGACTCAAACCATAGTCGACTATATGGGAGTCCAGTGACATAGCCATTATGCCAACTGCTGGTCACTGTTTTTTCTTTTAAAAAGTATTTAGTATAATTTGTGAGTTCCATATAATCATTACACATTTTGTAGGCAAGGTTCTAAGCTGTTCCATATTAGTCCGCCGAGGACTCCGGAGGGGCAGTGGGTGTCATCCTCACATGTGGAGGAGTCAGAGCTCTGAGAGGAGAGCAGTTTGCCCGAGATCGCAGCTGGGGCTACCCGGGAACGTGGTTTTACTCCGATTACATACAGGGTGGGGAGGATGGTGGTGTGAGGACCAGTCGAGGGTGCTTATCTTTCTCTTTTTCTCTCTCTCAGTGTCCCTCTCATGAAATCAACTTTTTATTTTCTTTTGGAGAGGTTTTCGCTGTAGGGCGCGTGTGCTCGCCAGACAGACAGAGACAGACAGAGAGACAGAAAGCGAGAAATCACCCCCCAGAGGGGACGGTCACACCGCAATCCCTTCTCCTCCATTCTCCTCTTGGGATCTTGGGCACGCACGCACACGTGCCCGGCGTGAGTTTTTAAGCCACCGGGTCCGGGACGCGAATCGCGGTCAACTACGTGGGAGTCCAGCGACATAGCCATTACGCTAACTGCTGGTTCCCAAAATCCATGCACTGCGTTTTCAGACGATGCATATTCCATGAACTTTCTGATGACCCCTCAGAGGGCTTTGGGGAGGGGAGCGCAGGGAGTGGGAGGTGAGCGCTGTCTAATGAGGCCCCTGGGGAGAGAGGCCCCTTCTAAAGCCACGGCTGAGGAAGTGGTGGGCTGTCGGAGGCTGGAGGTGCTGATGTGATGCTCCAAGATCTGCCTCTGCTACCTTTGAGACAGTCCTTAGGAATGCCCTGGGTCAACTGCACCCTGAGGTCTCAGGCCATATGTATTTTGTATGATGTCTGAATGGTCGCTAAAGACAGTGTCTGAAGTAGTTACTAGTAATGATTTAAGGTAGACAGGCTCATTTCTGAGCAGCTTGGGGATTAATAGGAAATAAAATCAATTTTTGTAAAGCAAACCAGTGCCCGTTCTATTAACAGTCATGGCTCTTTAAAAAGCTCAGTTGATTTTTAAATTATAATAAGTAAGACTTGCTCATTGTACAACATGAAAGTCAAACAAGGGCAGTAAATTGGTTAGTTTACTCATTAGCGTAATCTGAGGACCTGCTCAGTGCCAGGTACTAGGCCGGGGCGCTTCCACGAATGAGGAAGGGGAGCGGTTCCCTTCTTAGCTTATGCCCCACAGGAGAAGAGTGGCCGGAGAATATACTTAAAACAGAGTCTCCTGCCAAGCCAGAAGACACTTCCACAAAAGTGGAAGGGAAAGAAAACAGTTTTACTACTGAATGAACATTAAGTCCTGATGCAATGCACATTCCTGGCAAAATGTTAGGAGGTTGCGAAGACAGACAGACCGCTCATCCTTCCGCACAGCCGCGCGCTATGTTCTCAGGCTCAGCGATGAGAGACTCTCAAGTAGGAGGACCTGAAGGCACAATTTGTCACACACAGTTTATCTTGAACGCACCTGGTAGTTGGGGCGGCCATTTGTGTTTAAATGACGAGAGCCTTCTAGCTCTATGTTGAGCATTTCATTGTAACTTGGAGCTAGTTACTGAATTTTTTAAGAAAAAGTTTATTTTGGGACCAGCAGATGGTGTAGTGGTTACATCGCTGGACTCTCACATGGCTGACCAGGGTTCGAGTCCTGGACCCGGTGGCTTGAAAATCATGCATATGTGCCCAAGATCCTAGGAGGAGAATCGAGGGGCAGGGATTGCTGCATGACCCCTGGGGGATGATTTCTCAGCTTCCCTCTCACTGCATCTCTCTCTCTCTCTCCAGTGAGTGCACGTGCCGTAAGGCAAAAACCTTTTTGCCAGCTGGGCACAGGCAGGTGCACAGAGACCTTGGGGCGAGCGCTCAGGGGCCGGCATTGCAGAGCTGCGTCACTGCTGTGCCCCTGTCCGACCCCTAGTCATCTAAACTTAATTCTCACTGGACTGGACATGGGAACCCTCTTCCTTGGTGGTGTCATTTCAAAAAGAAGCCTCTTAGACTCTTAAGAAAGATAATCCTGGCAAGAAAAACTGGCAAAAGTTTAGCCTTTAGAAAGATTTACGTACATCCCAAAGGTCAGAGACAGAATTTACAGTGACAAGGGAAATGCTCTAAGAACCAGAGGGTCTCTTTTCCTTCCTGCACCAGGGAAAAAAATATTTTTTTCTTTTGTAGTTAGTGCGTGCCCTTACAGAGACAGGCATTAGACACACTCATACATTCTGTGTTTGTCAGATGGCAGCGAATGTCACAAGGAAGCAGACTGAGGGGCAGGAGGGCGACAGGCGTGACGTCAGGGCCTTCTGGTGGGTCTCCCTGAAGAGTTCCACCTGCTGAGCCAGGGTCGCCCGCAGGCGGGAGTGGAGTCGGCGCTCTCTGTGCGCGTCCCCGGGGTGTTTCTATGGAGTTTGATCTCCCCACCCCACAGATGGGATTAAGACGTGTGCTCTTCATTCTGTCCGCCCACCGTCCTATCAGAACACCTGTCCACGTGGGCGAACTCACAGCGGCCTGATCTCTCTGACCCGCTGTGCTGTATTCCCGCCCAGCCCAAGCCGGGCTCGGCCCGCCCCTTTTCTTACTTGATGGACAGGTCGGCACTCCTCTGTGGAGGCGGCAGGTGTGAACGCGGAGAGAAGCTCAGGCTCGACTTGAGCTGCTCCACACACTCCTGTGACCCTGGGCGGGTTATTTAACCCGCGCCTCAGTTTCCTCGTGTGTAAGAAGGGGATGGGAACGCCAGGTCCGCGACACTGTTTGTGAGAGTGGGGTGTCTTAACACATGTAAAGCCCTGAGACTAGCGGGGGCTCAGAGCAGGCTGAAATGCTGTTAGCTATCATTAAATGCACTAATAAGCGTGGATCATACATGAGTCTGATTCTCATGGGAGAGTAAGGGTTTATAGTCATTTTCTCATTAATTCAGTCGCTGAGTGTCTACTGAGCGTGTCCGATCTGCCTGATGCTGTCCCAGGCTCTGGTGACACTGGTGGGCAGTGGGCACAGTTCTCTGCTGTCAAGGAGAACTCAACTCTGTGGACAATTCTCAGGGGCATTTTAATGTGACGGTTCTCAGATGACAGGGAGTGCCTGCCTGCACCAGCCTCCTGCCTGCCCCAGCGACTGGGCCTCACCCAGGAGTTGAACACTGGCTCCCAGCTCCTCCGGCCACGGACTGGCTGCTGGGCGTGGGAAGCAGGTGATTCCAAACTGTTAGGCTCACTCAGCTGCTTCGCTTTCTCTCTATAGGATGGGGACAAAGGCCCAGGGCCACCTGCTAACCAAAGCCATTTGATCTGTTTGATTTCTTCTTCTTAATAGATTACCGAGAAAACAAAGGTGGAACGTGGGGAGATTCAGCCTGCCCTTCTCCGTCCAGGCGGAAAATTGGTTTACTTCCAGATGTGGGCCGCCGGCGTTCGAATTCTGGTCCTGCTACCTGCTTGCTGCTGGTTGCCCTTGGACAAGGTACTAGATCTGTTTACTTCCCTGACAGTGAGATGGGACAGCAGTGTTAGTCACTTTCTGGGAATACTGGAGATTTAGAAATGTTTCACACACCGACGGCTCTTGGAGCCGCAGACGCTGAGCACAGAGTGTGGCCCAGCTCGGCGTAGCTGCTCCGTGTAACAGCTCTGCGGAGCTGCTGAGCGGGTGAGAACGACCGGCTATTCTGATGGCCATTCTGTTGCTATCACGCAGAGGAGGTCCAGGCCTAGTATTAATAGCTGCCCGTTACCGGGCTGTCCTGCCAGGCTCATTCTCCCTGTGAATAGTCACATTTGCGGCCATGGGGTTGCCATTATCATTACTTTCACTTTGCAGATGAGAGAATTGAAACTTAGGAAGGATGGGGAGCTCCCGGGCCCTATCAGATGTGGGAAGCTTCCTGACCATAGCAGGCTCCAAAACAGTTTTTTTCCTGGCGATGCCTGCTAAATGAAGTAATTTTCATCCGCATTCTGGGTGCGCTTTGAGGGCAAGAATTGCGTGCTGGCGCATTACAGTGACCTGGGTCCAAGGCTGCTTTGGGCTCAGAGCTTAGCCCCAGAAATGGGCGTTAGGAACCCGGGCTCCTGGGTTTCCAGCTCCATGATGCGTGTGGTTGTGATCCCAGTGAGGAACAGGCCCAGGCCCTGGATGACCTTGGGCTGGGAGTCTTCGCCCAGCAGATGGCGCTGCAGGCCCTCCCAATGTATGGGTTGCCAAAGGAGAGTTGCTGCCGGAGGCTGAGGTTTCCGGGAGAGTTACTGTGCAAATGCCGACTGCATGGGGCAGTGGAGTCTCTGGACCCATCCACAAACCACTTTTGCATGCTGGAGTCTCTGGACCCACCCACAAACCATTTTTGCATGCACCATGAATTAGTTTTTGCAGGAAGCCTGCCCTAGATTGATCAGGTTCAGGTGCTGTAGAGACAAACAGGGAAATAACAAGTACCACTCTTCCGGGTATTTTCTTTTTCCTAAAATTTTTTTTTGTTACATCAAACTGAGTCCACACTTAGGCAGCACTTATACGTTAATTAGCATAACGCCTTCAGGGGAGTATGCAAACAGAGCAGGTACCGTCACAGATGAGGGGCCTGAGGCACAGGGAGACCAGGAGTGGAATCGTGGAACCAAGATGGAACCCAAGGCTGTCTGAGTCTCCAGTCACTCCTTTCCTAAATTTTCAGATTATTAAATGATTCCTCTCCATCCTTCCCTTTGCCTGCACATTCTTCCATCGGAAACAGGGCAAGGGAACAGGAGAGCTTTCCTGAGAGGTGACGGTGATTCCGGGCACTGTACAGCAGTTGGCTTTTGGTTAGGCATGACTCTGGGATATATTGGGCTGGGAGGTCATTCTGGGGTCAGGAATGGCACATTTCCCGTGGCCACAGGGCTGCGTGCTTGTGTAAATGAGTGAAGTGTGAAGGGCACACCTTGTGTGGAAGGTTCACACCTGCTTGGGGCAGCTGTTTTGGGCTCTAGCATATCAACGCCACGTGGCTACTTGTGCCCAAGGTGGCGACAGCTCTTGCTTTCTGGAGATAAGCTGTGTGGTAGGTTGCAAGTGTGGTCATGGATGCTCCCTCCCCCCATTGGAGTGGAGCCTGTTTCTCCGCCCCTGGTATCTCGGCCAGCCCATAGCTCACTTTGGCCAGGATGCAGTGGAAGTGATGGTGTGAGTTCTGAGGCCAGGCGTCAAGAGGCTCTGCAACTTCCGCTTTTGTTCTTAGCTTGGTGACCACCTTGTGGACTGGTCTAGGCCGGCCTCCTGGAGGAGAGGCCATGTGGAGCAGAGAGAGTCGTCCCATCTGAGGACATCCTAGACAGCCAGCCCCCTTCTGATCTGGCAGGAAGTGTGTGGACAAGCCCAGCTGAGATCAGCTGAGCCAGCCCCCATCAGCAGAACCATCTGGCTGAGCCCAGCCCAGATCACGGAGCCCCAGGGACCATGAAAAAATGTTCATAATACAGAAAATGCTCACTGATCCAAGCTGGATATCTGGATTTACAGAATGCAAAGTATTCTGACTTTTAAATGTTGATAATGAATTAATTAGAAACGAAAATCCACAGATTAAGCCAAACATTTCTGAGTGCCATGAGAGATTTTTTTTTGCTATAGGCCACATGCACTCGCCAGAAAGAGAGAGACAGAGAGACAGAAAGTGAGAAATCACCCCCCCACCCCTCCCAGGGGAGATGGCCACGCCACAATCCCTTCTCCTCCATTCTTCTCTCAGGATCTTGGGCACGCATGCACATGCGCTCGGCGTGAATTTAAGCCACAGGGTCCGGGACTCAAACCGCAGCTGACTACCTGGGAGTCTAGCCATTATGCTAACTGCTGGTCCCATGTGAGAGATTTTCAACCCTTCCTATGAAAGATATGTCAGCCCTTATGAAACCAAGTGGGAGAGCCACATATAAAAGCCGTATAGCTTTCTCATGCTAGCATAGTGATAACCTAAGGAACTCGGCCAGAACCAAAGGCCACTGCACAGTGACCCCTCAACCAGACACAAGGACTGCTTCTGCAGGGACATCTGCCTCGATGAGGCTGAGACTGTGTCCAATCTTGGACTGACACAACTTTTGTTATTGATTCTGGTCGCCAGTGAAAATCGCTCCCAAATGGCTGGTACAATCTCCTCCCCCACCTCTCTACCCCCATTGTGTTTTTTGCCTTTAAAACCTATCCAGAGTTTGTAAGACCTTAGTGAGCTTGTTTGGGGCTCCCTGAATTATACTCCTCTGGGCTGCAATGCCAGATGCAGCCATTAACTCTGGTCCAAATAAATTCCTTTTTCCTTTACATATTTTGCCTCAGTTTACCTTGTTTAGATGCTCAGTTCTACACAGGGCCCAAGGATCACCAATTTGCATAAAGCCTATGGAATAGAAATGAATCTTGGTTTGCTGCTTACAGTGATCTCAACACATGGAGATCTCAGTACATTTTGAAATACTCACTGAATGTTAGTGTAGAAAATGACTTGTTCTGACTACTTTCTAAGAGCATCAGTCCATCTGAGCTTTCTTCTATGGACTTTCATGTTTGTACCTGTGGGTTTCTTTGTTCAGGTTGATCTCAGTTCCTGTTTTAAACAGAATCTTTATGCTTCAGTCACTGCAAAGTCTCCCCCCTGACCTGCTGCAGCCAGCCTGGGGGACAGCAGCACGGCAGCATCTCTGCATATTGATGAGTTGTATTAACTTCAGCTGGTGCATGAACAATGGATATTGGGGCCAACTGCAGACGTAATGGCTATGTCTCTGGACTCCCATGTAGTTGACCACAGTTCGAGTCCTGGACCTGGTGGCCTAAACTCACGCCTGGCGCTTGTGTGTGCATGCCCGAGATCCTGAGAGGAGAATGGAGGAGAAGGGATTGTGGAGTGGCCATCTCCCCTAGGGGGGTGATTTCTCGCTTTCTGTCTCTCTGTCTTTCTGCTGAGCACATGTGCCCTATAGCAAAAACCTCTCAAAAAAACCAACGAACCAACCAAACAAACAAAAAAAACCCAAAATAATGACACACACACACACACAAAACAAACAAACAAACAAACAAACAAACAAACAAAAACCCGGTGAGTATTGACGAGTGCTAGGAAAGAGGCAATTTGAATCAGTATCCCTCAGAAGCACTATGCAAGGTAGCAGAAGGAACGAGACTCTGCTTCCACAACGAGCTCTTCAAGATTTCCAAGCTGTTCTCCCCACATTGTCTGTGAGACTTGAAAAAGCCATTAAGAACAGTCTTGGTCCTAAAACTGCAGCATAATGAAACATGTAATTCCTACGGATTTGTAAAATTAGAACAGAAAATAAAAAGCTGAAGGTAGGTAGGTGTGGCCATTGCTGCTTTCAGGTGGATTTCTCTGAGTTCTTCACTGGGGAGTCTTTATGAGAGGCCAGGAAGGATTGTGATCGGACGAAATCACACAATAGAGCTCAGCATGCAGTCCCCACGTCCAGACACAGAGGAGGCTGGCTTGGTTGTGCTCCTCCGTGCTTTCAGTGCCACAGGTTGCTCGTTTGTGCTCTTAAATGCTTCCAATGCCGTTGTCATTTCCCAGTTGAACTAATGGACTGGCGAGAGGAGACTCCAGCCTTTAGAACGGCATTTTTTTTTTTTTTTTTTTTCTGGATGAGGACCCAGGCCCACCTCTATCAGGATCATATGGGCAGGGGAGGGAGAAGGGCTTCTTTAAAAGCAGTTTCCCAGGTCCAGACTCAAGCTGCTGGTTCAGATTCCCTGGGGATGGGACCTTGGACTGTTGCGTTTGACCCGGCCCCTCAGGTGACTGTCTTCAGTGCAGTAGAGTAGGGGAGGCAGTGTGGTCCAAGAAGATTCTAGAAAGGTTCCTCTCTGTTAATGTCTAGGCTTAAAGGTCTCAGCGGAAGGGCTGGCTGAAAGCCTAGCGGTTAGGCACTGCGTGGAGGGAATCAGCTCCCATGTTTTGACTGTGGTTTGAATCCCAGCCTTGGTAGCTTGAAAAGAATGCCATGTGCATGTGTACCTAACCCTGGTGTGGTAGAGGAAGAGAAGAGAAAGTGTCGTGTTGTGAGCACACCCCACTTGGGGTGTTTTCTCTTGCCCTCTTTCTCTCTGGTAAGAACACGTGGCCCCTGCCAACTAAAAAAAAATGTCTCAGTGAAATATTAACCTGTGGCCTAGACTACATGGATACCTGGCTCTGATTTTTTTTTTAAGAGAGATTTTTGCTATAGGATATGTACACTTGGCAGAGAGACACAGAAAGACAGAAAGTGAGAAATCACCCCCCAGGAGGGGTGGCCATGTTGTAGTCCCTTCTCTTCCATTCTCCTCTTGGGATTTTGGGCATGCATGCCTGGCGTGAGTTTGAAGCCTCCGGGCCTGGGACTTGAACTGTTGTTGACTACATGGGAGTCCAGCAACGTAACCATTATGCCATTTGCTGGTCCCTTGGCTTTGATTTTTACCACTTAGAGCAAGAGAGAATTTGCAGATATTTAAAACTATGTCTCAGTAGGGCTTACAGGACTATCCCCAGTTGAGAAAACCACTTCGTTATCTGAATTCGGATATTGCCACTTGAAACTAGCCGTGCACTGTGAAAAGTGGCCCTTCCACAGGGAGGCTGACTCTACGATAAGCTGTAGTAGTTATCTGTTGCCCTGTAACAAGTTACCCTGCCACTTAATGGCTTAAAATAACAGTAAACATTTATTATCTTTTATGGCTTCTGTGCATCAGGAATTCAGAAGCAACGTAACTGGGTGGCTCCTATTCAAGATTTTTCACGTTTGCAGTCAGCCTGTGGTCAGGACTGCAGTCCTCCGAAGCTTTGTCTGGCCCGTTTCAAGTTAGGCTCATTCCCACGGGAGGCATTGGGGGCTGACGACTGGCAGGGGGAGCTCCCCTCCCCAGGGGCCTCTCCACAGAGGAGCTTGAGTGTCCCTACAAGATGTTGGTGGCTTCCCCCAGACCAAGTTATCGGGAGAGAACCAGGCAGAAGTTGTGATGCTTTCTATAGACTCGCTTTGGAACTCACGCACTGTCACTTCCGCAGCACCCTACTTGTCAGATAGTCCAGCCTTCTTCAGTGTGGGAGGGGCCACCACAAGTGTGACACCAGAAAGCTAGGATCACTGGGGACCGCTCTGCAGACTGGCCATGTGGTGCACGATATTCACCTTGCCATAAAAATAGTAACAATAACCAATATTGTTTATTAAGTGCTGACTGCTGTCTCAGGCTTTTCTTCCCCCCACACAATCTCATAACAATATAAATGCTACTTACTGGTTTTCAACACTTAGCATTGATTTGTAGGATGAATATGGAAAACTTAGCTTATGAGTTCAGAAGGAATTGTAAATAAGAATTGTTAATAGGGACCAGCAGGTGGTATGGTGGTTAAGGCACTGGACACTCCCACATGGCCAATTACAGTTCGTGCCCTGAACCTGGTGGCTTGTTTTCTCACCTCCTCTCTCTCTCTCTCTCTCTCTCTCTCTGTCTGTCTGTCTCTGGTCAAATTAAATGAATGAATAAATAAAATTAAATCATTATTTCTTTTAAACAAAAAATTGTTAATAAAAACAAAAGGGTTTTTGACAGCAGTTGTGGAGTGGCTGGGAGGGAGGAAGTGGAAAGAAGGGAGGGAAGTTAAGGCTGTCTTACCGAGGTAGGGGCCTAGGGACGCTGGGGAAGTGGGAGGAATGAGAAGTGCACGTGGCAGATGGAGCATCCTGTCCAAAGTTCTGAAGTGATCATAGACCAGAAATTGAGCTAGAAGGATCAGAATCCACAGGAGGAGCTGCAAGCTACCTCCTCTGAGGGGAGGCAATCCATGTTGACTGAATACAGAAGTGTTGGTATACACATATTACTTAAGCTATGGAGTTGAACCTGGGGGTTGTGGTAGGAAGTGGGCACGGGGGGCTCAGATGGACTGATTCTGCCAAGGCAGAAGGCAGAGACTAGCTAGACGCTTAGGCCTGTACCCACATCACCAGTGCGCTTGGGAAAGCCGGGACACGCTGGCCCCAGCCCAGTTGCCATATCTGTAGTCCCAGATGATGCTAGAGAAGTTGCCCTGTAACAAGTTAACTGGTTAACAAGGAACTTTCTGCCAAGTTTCTAGGTGATGTTGGTGCTGTGGGGCCACACTCTGAGAACCCCAGGTTGAAGAGGAGTAGAGGGTGTGGCAGAGCTGCTAGCCAGACTCCAAGAAAGAGCCAGTGGCTGGTTCCTCTCTTCTCATCCTCGACTTCTCTGAAGATGGGTTAACTAGGTCACTCAATTCCAGAACAGCAGGAACACCCTGGCCCACTCCCAGTAGTTGATGGTGGGGAAAGTGGAACCCCTACTGGCTCTGGGGCTGATGTAGAGAGCTGTGGCAGTGGGAACCTCTCCTGGCCCAGCCAGGGCTCTGACCACTGTCCCCACCTAGCCCAGTGCTGTCACAGTGTGGTTTTCCATCTTGGCTCTTCTGACCTGGACTCCAGGGCGCCCAGGAAATAGCTCTTGAGATGCCCCTCTCCTGCCACAGAGCAGGAGCAGAGCGTGGCTCTGGGAGAGAGACACACCAGTGGCACACACACACCCCCCACTCAACCCCGTCCTGAAGCTCCTTGCCACCTTGTGGGGAATTTTTGGGAAACCCTTGCTTTTGGGGAGCTCTCAGCCTGATGGAATGAATGATAAGCACAGGGAACATACGATTTTTTAAAATCTTGAAAGAGAAAAGGGCACTGACAATAGAACTAATGTCTTTCCATGCTTTATTTTTTTAACCTATAATTATTATCCAGTGATGTGAATATGTTTGAATTACGTGACTGGTTTTCCCTTTTAATCTTACTTCAGAACAGTGGCTTCTTAGATGTCTCCATGGTACGCAGAGAAATAGTACAGGTGCACTTGAATGCCAGGTGTGCAGGTTCATGTGCCCTGTGTGCAGAGTTCCCCTGGTCCAGAACACCTGTTGCAACTGGAGGCGTGTCACTCACTCAGGCTTGCATTCTTTCCCCAGCAAACATGCACTGGGTGTCTCCTGTGTGCCAGGGACTGTTCCAGGTGTTGGGGACACGGCAATGAATAAGAAAGAAAAACTGCCCTGATGGGGCTGACGGGAGAGGGACCCTAAATAAGGAATTCCTAAATGAGAGCGGGTGGCAGATCACGATATAAGCTCTGGAGAAGAGAGGGAGCAGGCGAGAGGGATGACAGTGCGAGTTAGCCCCGGGAGCGGGGCTGGGGGATGTCCCTGGTTTGAACCTGGAACCTTCCCATGAGGGCCGGCCTCTCAGATTGTCACGTTTTCCTGAAGTGAAACTGTCCAACTCCTCTTAGATTTTTTAAGATATAGTTCACATTCCATAAAATTTACCCCTTTAAAGTGAATCATTCAGTTGTTTAGTGTATTAGAAAGTTTTATAACCATCACTGCTAATTTTACAGTATTTTTATCAACCTAAAAAGAACCAAGTTACCACCATTTCTCATGGCTTCTCACGTGGTCTTTCTGCCTCCTCTCTTGCCCAATCTATTTCGGCCCCCCTGTTCTCCACCAGCATTCAGAACAAACCTTGAGAAGGCATAGGTCACCCGTTCTGCCTAAAAAGAACACATACGAGCTAGGAGGAGAAAAATTTTAGGATCTGAGTTCCTAGATGAAATCCAGAGACCCACTCTGGCTTATTTGAGTAGTAGAGTGTTTGGTCAAGGATCCTAGACAACATGGAGTCTGCAAGACAGTGGATCTGAAGAAACAGGTTTAGGACCAGGCTTCCTGAGGGAAAGCTGGGTAGAGCAGGCTGCTGCTGTTGTCACTGCCACCCATTCGCCGCCGATCGCCAGGAACTGTGCGTTGGTGCAGTGGGGCTTGCTGCCCCCGAAGGGCAGACGTGCCTCTTCTTCCGCTTGTGCTAGCTACGTGGTTGGGCCACGCATGGCCCGTCTCCTCAGGTTGCTGACTTCAGAGTCAAACTCGTACACAGTGGAAGCAGGGCAGGTGGGGTGCTACCTTGGGACTACAGGGCTCTCAACGTGGGAAACCGCCAACTTGGAGTATGAAGTGGGAAACCGCCAACTTGGAGTATGAAGAAAATCTGCCAGGCCACCATCACAGATAAGTGTGCCTATCACATCCCGTAGCCTAAAATCGAACCTTTTACACCAGAAAGGAGGGCAAAGGACCAGGTCACTCGCCTGATTTTCACGCCCAAGAGGACTGGCACCTCGAGGGCTTCCTATAAGTTATTGACTCCCTAAGGAAACAACCTCATCGTTGACTTCTGCGATGCCAACAGGGGAAAAGATGTCACAGCCTTTACCATTTCAATAATCACACGAGCAGGTTGCCCTTCTGCTCTGCGGACTAATTGTGAACTGGGGAATCGCATTTTGTGAGCCTGTCTTTTAAATACCTATTGCGTTTTCACTTAAAGAACTCAAGGTCCTCTGAATTCTTGGACCCCCTTGCAGCTTACTTGCAGGTAAATGTCTCCTCTTTCCCGTTTTTGCTGAATCTTGCTTTCCCAGTCAGGGATGTATTCTGGAGATGTCGGGCAGCGACATGGGCAGTTAATTATCACCCCCACGCAGAGGCCCCATGCCTTGCCCCTTCTCTGCTCCTTCGTCTCTCTGTTGCAGGTTTCCTAATAGGCTGACACTTCTCGAGGGAAAATGGGGATGTAATTCAGGCAAGAAATTAAAGAGCGAACACAAATGAATATGAACTACCCAAGCCTTGACTCGGACTGTTTTTTGTTTTTGTTTTTTCAGTTACAACAATAAGTTAATTTTGGCTTGGTTAAAGTAGCATAAGCTGAAATCTTGCCTTTCGTGTTCTGGTAACACAGCGGGAAGGGAGGTTCTTGGTTATTGTAGTTGAACTGTGTCCTTCTGTTGAAAATGGCCAGCACCTCAGTACATATTCCCGCAGTATTCCCAGCCCGAAGATACAGCTGCGGTCACGTCGATATCAACCTCTGGACACCAAGCTTGTAGTCCTGCGGGGATGCGGGACGGCAGCCTCCGCAGCAGGCTAGAGACTCTCCGGGAAAAGACCCCGTTTGTCGTTCTGCTATTGTGTTTTCCAGTGTTGACCTCCATCGTTCCTCTCCTGAACACCTGGCTTGTTTCCCGTGGTCCCCTTATCTCCCTCTGTGTTACCCTCACACAGAGAGTTCTTTTTCTAAGCTTGTCCTGTCATTTATTTCACTTCCTCCTTTTCTTTTTGACATTTAGTTTCATTATTATTATTTTTAGGTTTTTGTCATAGGGTGTGTGCACTCACCAAAGAGAGACAGAGAAAGGGAAAAGGAGAAATTACCCTCCCCGTCAGGGCGGAGGTGGTGGCCACACCACAGTCCCTTCTCCTGGGGCTTTGGGCACACACACACACACACACACACACGTGCCAGCATGGTTTTCAAGCCAGCTGGTCCAGGACTTGACCCACAGTTGTCCCTGTGGGAATCCAGTGCCTGAGCTGCCACTCTAACTGCTGGCCCCTTGTTTCACCTCCGAACGCTCTCTAGTTAATGCCACTGCCAGCGTCACGAGGCCCCAAGGTCTCAGCATGGGACACAAGGCGCGCCGTGTCCCGGCCTCCGTGCGCTTCTCCAGCCCCACTGCTCGTTCCTCGCTTGGACATTTCACACGCTGGCCTTCCGAGCTCATGGCAGCTCTTTGAGCGTAGCATTCTGTGTTCTGCCACTATGGTTTTGCCTATGCTGTTTGCACTGCCCGGATCGTTCTTTGTCTCTTGGTCAGCTGTCCACTTGGTCATTCTTTCTTTACTTTCGAGGTGCCTCTGACGTCTCTGGGCACACTAAGGCAGAGGCCATGACCCTCAGCCCTCTGCTCGGCCCTGCTTCTTTCAGCACCGAGGTGGCAGACAGTTTCCTGCACATGAAGGCTGCACCACGCATCTCTGCTTTGCTTAGTCTTTTGGAACATGCCAATCAAAACCACAGCGAGGGGGCTGGCAGGTGGTATGGTGATTGGAGCGCTGGACTCCCACATGGCTGACTGTGGTTCAAGTCCTGGACCTGGCGGCTTGCTTTCTCACTCTCCCTCTCTTTCTCTCTCTGTGACTCTGTCTGATAAAAGATCAATAGTAATAATAAAATAAAATAAATAATTCTTTAAAAAAACCCCACAGTGAGTTATCATGTCGCCCACTGGGATGGCTAACATAAACAAGATGGATGATGACAGGTGTTGGAGAGGAAATGCAAAATTATAATAGAATATCAAACAGTGCACTTTGGAAAAAAGTGTGGTCATTCCTCAGAAAGCTAAACATACAGCTACCCTATAATCCAGAAATTCTACACCTAGATACACATGAAAAAAAAACTGAGAAAAAAATCCACACAACTACTTGTACACAATGTTCTTGGTAGCATTCTTCATAATAGAAATAACAACCCCCTAAATGACCATCCAGTCAATGAACGGATAAAAAATGTGCTATAACCATAAAATTGTTCAGCCGATACAGAGATAAAGCACTAACACGTGTTACAACACAGATGCATCTTGAAAAGATTAGAGCAAGCGAAGATGGCCAGCCGTAAAAGGTCAAATACTGCATGGTTCCATTTATAGGAAATGTTCAGAATGCCAACTCCATAAAGACAGAGAGGAGATTCATGGTGGCCAGGAGTTCGTGGACCGAGAAAGGAACGAGTGACTGCTAGTGGGATGAATTTTCTTTTGGGAATGATGAGAATGTTCTAGAATTAGATAGTGCTGATTATACAACCTGGTGGATATTTACGAAACCAATGAATTGCACATTTTTTTAATTGTGGGGAGCATGTGCATTCACCAGAGAAAAGAGGGAGAAGGCACCCCCCAGTGGGGTGTGGTCACAGTGCAACACCTCGTTCTCCATTTCTCCATCCTGTCAGGACTTTGGACATGCACACGCACACACATCACACACATGTGCCTGGTATGTTTTTCAAGCTGCCAAGGTCAGAATATAAACACAGTTGGCCAAGTGGAGTCCAAGACCCTTGACCACTAAGTTATGAGGCTGGCCCAAATTATATATGTTGAGAGGGTAAATGGTACGGTATGTGAATTATATTAAGTTAGGGGAAGAAGTACCCTTACTTGCTGTTTTTACTTTGGTCCTTGTCACAGTGCTTCATTCTCCTGGATTACTGAGGCTTCTATTCACCTGACTTCTCCAAAGGAACGGGTGTTGGGCGTACTCACATAACGGGGTGACCCTGACTTCTTAGCCGTCTGTCCTCTGCACACAACAGCCTTTGCCCAGTGGAGACAAGATGTGACACGGGAGAAGTGTCGTAGGCAGACTCGGAGAGGTGTCTGGGGACATCTCAAATGAAAGACTCCCTCACTTCGTTCCCATCACCCTAAGTGACACCTGACACCCCTGGGCTAAACAGTATCGATTTTCTCTGAGGGCCAAGGGCGGAGGCAGGGCAGCTTGTGTACAGTCCACTGGAACTCTGACGATGAGGGCAGGGAAGTGATGTCAGCCTCAGAATGTGAACCTTGCCACATTGCAACCTCGGATAAGATGCGGGCGCAGTGTTGAAGACGGTGTGCTGCAGCGGAGAGAGTGTAGACTTTCGGACCATGAAGACAGGTTCAGGTTCTAGCCCTCCTATGCAATTTCATTTCTGAGCCTCCGTTTCTTTGTTGGGAACAATCCTACTTCCCCTGGAGGGCTTGGGGCTTTAGAAGCCATGAATAGAGCATGCCTAGAACAAAGCGGGTGCCCAAGTATATTCATGGCCAGGCTTAACATAAAATATAAAGTCACAGTGACCGTGTGGATCTGATATGTTAAACCTTACACTGAAATTAATTTGGAATTTGGTAGAAAGCGCTGAATGCAATTGATGCAAGTGAAATTCATCTGCTTTATTTTTGAAAGAACTTTCTAATGGAAGGGAACTCCCTAACCTGTGAGAGTGTGAGGCCTGGGGAACTCAGTGTAGGGTAAATTGGCTTTTTGCAGAAAAAAATGTCTAAACCCTCTTAACATTTAAATGGTACAAAGCAGTGCATTTTGTCTCCCAGGCAACCAACAAGCCAATTCTACTTCCAGGTTAGAAAAAAAATGTGAGTGTTCTTCAAGAAGAGCTTGAACTTAGTGCATGTATATGTCGGGAACCACATTTCTCAACTCCAAAAATCAGGTGCTTTGAAACGTAGACAGATTCACCAAGTCTCAGTTATATAGTCACAGTTCAAACACTGCATGCTGGACGTGGCTCTGAGGCTGGGCACATGGCCAGTGTGGAGCCGGTGCCCTGCGTGTGTGACTCGGGTGTGCCACGGATCATCTTGGACTTGATTTCCAGTTTAAGACCCACCCCACCACAATGGCAGAATGTCGACTCCCCTGGGATTGTGGACACTTCAGGGAGTTTCTGTGGTGCTGCTGTCTGGTTCTAGAGATGCCTCTGTTCATTCAGGTGTCCCTGAGATATATTATTTATTTTCATGTTTACTTTACATATCAGATGAGATAAAGCATGTTCAGGGTGGTATGGCCATAGACTAATTTACATATCAAAAAATATGTGTTTGGCTAATTGCTTAGAGAAGTTTTGGCTAATTGCTTGGAGAAGTTTTGGCTAATTGCTTGGAGAAGTTTTCTGCAACTGTAAGGTCCTGTGCTTCCCTTTACTGTATGGTACTTCTGGGGCAGTTTCTCTCCTCTACTGCATTTTGTAACATGGTATCCACAGAAAGAGATTTTGAGTTCAGATTTATAAAGAGGAGTCTCTTCCTCTGGGCAGGAGGTCCAGTAAGGGTTGAGGATTTCTATGATACTGAAAGTATTCAGATGTTTGGCCACTGTGCATCTAGGCCTGTCTAGACACTCAATGTGTAGAGGCTAAACAGCAGAGTGAGAAAGTACAGTAAAAAAAAAAAAAAAAAGGAAAAGAAAAAGAAAAAAAGGGGGAAAAACTAGACAAAAACAATCAAAAGAGAAAAAAAGTCTTTTAAAGGTAAGAAAAACTCTGTGGTGCCTGCCGAGCAGCGTCTGATCATGGCAGGACGCACCTCCACCTCTGACTTAAAATGACGTCTGAAATTAGCAAGAGAATGAAGAGGCCAGAGGTGAGAAGTGTTTTAAAATTAAAAAAGAAAACATTTCAAGAGAGAGAGAGAGAGAGAGAGACAGACAGAGACAGAGGACACAGGTCACCCTACCTGGCCGAGTGTTTCTGGGGTCTGGAAGATGGGGTTAGAGTGGAGTCTCAGTCGCCTTGGTCCTGGAACATGGCAGGCCACAGCTCAGATTTAAAATGCCTTCTGGCTGAATGTTTCTTCTTTTTAAAATTTTGTCAGAAGAAAATGTCTCGTGCATTGGAAACTATTCTCCAGACTGTTCTGACCCAGGGAGCTCCCCCCTGTCATCTAAGCAATAGGACAAGCAAAATGTTGCATGAACCCCAGCGTGAACTTTCCTGTCACTACCTGGAATAGAAAACTGTCCTGTGACCTTCCTCCTCTGACGTCTGCCGAGGAGCAGGCCTCTGCCAGGCCCCGCAGAGGCGGCCTGGCACTTAGGGTCAGAGCCTCCCCCTTCCTCCGTAGGTGCTAGAGTGGAGGGGAGGCCCGTGTGAGATGCCGTTTGGGACGCGAAGCCCTCCATGTTCTGTGCTTTTCCCGGCAGCGCGTCGAGAAGGTGGAATCGAGTGTGTTCAGAGAACAGAGAGGACACGCTCTCGGGGGTGTGGTTCTGAGTGCAGGGCGGTCTCACTGGGCCTCTTAGGACACTCTGCAGTGTGCCCGCCGTTCTACTGCTTGTCCCTATTAGACACACACACACACACACACACACACACGCAGCAAGAGAAAGCTTGACCTTCATTGTCTGTAGCTGAGCAGGCTTTCTCACGGAAGTTCCCTCCCCTTTGTGGCGTGTGCTGTGTGGTCCTGTTACTCCCGTCCCAGCAGCTTTCGCTGGAAGAGTTAAATACCTCACTTTAGGCAGAAATTGTTTTAGCACCTCAAGATGGGAGAAGACAGTGAAATCAGATCTGAAATCAAATCCAGGTGTTACCGCAGCCGCGCGGGGGGCTAGTGCGCTCGGCGGGTTCTTAGGGGCCCTCTACCCCTCGAGCTCCAAGGCCCGCCTGCCTCAGTGGTGTCTCGAGCTAAAATTGCCTCGTGGTGGCCTGTAGAGCCCTCCTGAGTCCTTGCCCTTATTTCCTTTGAAACAGAGTTTATCAACTTATGCAGGGAAGGAGCCGAGCAGAGCATCTCGGTAACTGATTTCTTCCTCCCAGCAGGAATCTCTGCGTGTCCAGGCCATGTTTGTGCAGGGATTCGGCTCTGCTGCACGGAACTTGGTGGTTCTGACAGAGGTGCGGTTGTGGGGGTAGTTTTACATGACAGTGGACGTCTTGGAAATGTCTGTGGTTGGTTCAACTTACTGTGAAGGGGAGTAGTGAGACTTGCATCTACAAAGTAGAGGCCCGGCGTGCAGTTAATGCCCTGCAGTGGGAGGACAAGCCCCACAATAAAGATGATTTGGCCCTGAACGTCACCGTGCCATCGCTGAGAAGCCTGCCCAGAAGCATGCTCGTGTATGTTGGAATTCCACACCAGCTGAGACCCTTGCTGTGCACAGACCTCTGATCTCCTAATATTTTTATGTGAAAAATTTAATTTCTTCAACAAATATTTATTGAGTGCCCATCATGGATGGGGCACTGTTCTTGGTCCTGAAGACACAGCTATGAACAAGACAGGGGCCCTAGGACCAGCAGATGGCTGACCGCAGTTTGAGTCCTGGACCTGGAGGCTTGAAACTCACGCCGGGTGCACGTGCGTGTGTTCCCAAAATCTTGAAAGGAGAATGGAGGAGAAGGGATTGCAGTGTGGCCATCGCCCCGGGGGGTGATTTCTCACTGCCTGTCTCTCTGTATCTCTCTGTTTCTCTGGCAAGCGCACATACCCTATAGCAAACATCTCTCTACAAAACAAAACAAAACAAGGCCTGAGGGCATAGAGCCCATAATCTGCAGGGGCACACGCTTGTCTTGTGGGGGTTCATTCTCTGTTTGTTGCTTTTTAACTCCCTCGGATACCTTTCAGCCAGATTTCTCTGCCCCCTTCTACTCCATCTGAGTTGGGCAGGACCTGGAGCTTGGAGACTTGGAATGTTAATATTTCTCTAGAAGTCTTGAAGCTGGAAGGCGTCTGAAACCAATGGGAGGAACTTGGGCTTTGGAGCCAGATGGAAGGAGGTGGCTGTGCCCTTTAAGAAGCAGTTTGGTATCTTCATTGCTCTGAGTCTCACTTTCTTCATCTGCAGAATAGAATTAATAAATACTCCAACCTCGACGAGTGTCGAGTAGAGCACATCTGGGACAACTCTGCCATCTTCTCGCCTTGCTGGTCTCTCAGGAGCAGTCGTTTACCCACTTACATTGATTGAGTGCCTTTTTGGCCTGAGATGAATGTGAAAAATTTAACCGCTGATGTTAACATCCTGGTGACGGAGAAGCGGGGGACTAAGCAGCAAATACACCACCCGAGTGCCCTACAATGACAAGAAGCACGTGCAGGGCTAGTATGGAGATGAAGGAGCGGGCACTGTAGACAGCATCATCAGCAGATGCAAAGGCTTAGAAATGGGAAAGACTGGCATGTTCCAGGGGCTTGTAAGAAAGCTGATGAGATGAGTGTTCTATGTGCGGGAGCATGATCGGTCCTTCATTTTTCTCATGGCTAAAAAGTACTCCACTGCATGGATATACCACGGTGTGTTTATGCTTTCGTTGGCTGAGGGGCTTTCACGTTGTTTCCACATTCTGGCTGTTATAAATAGTGCTGCTGTGAAAACTTGTGTGCAAACATGTCAATACCTGTTTCTGATTTTGAAGGGTTTATACCTAGGAGTGGAATAGCTGGGTCAGATGGTAGTTGAAGGTTTTGAGACACAAGATCAGGGATGCTGGCAGTGGTAAGACCTTGCAGAAGCTCATAGGCGTGATACAGAATTTTGCTTTAGAGAGGGTGGAAAGCGAAGAACTGACTGTGGAGGATATGGGTTTTTCTAGCCCCTGCAGTACATCGAGTTTGCAATTTTCATCATGCCCTCTGCCCAGCTGGGTGGCTCCAGGGTCTCAATTTTCACCGCCTTTGTGGCAGCTGCTGTCCAGCCTGGGTCTCGGTGTCGTTGAGCTCAGTAATTTGAGGGAGGCTGTCTTCGGCTCGGCTCATCCGGATCAGCAGGCAGTCCCTTCTCCTTAGCAAGCTGGGAAACCATAGATTCACAGAGCCATCTGGAAAGCTCTCCTTCTCAAAGGTGTATGTTTCTAGTTTTCTATTGCTGAGTAACAAATTGTCATGAGCTTAGTGATTTAGAGCAACACCCACGCATCGGTTCCCTGTTCTGTAAGTCAGCCTGGCACGGCGATACTGGGTCTAAGGTCAGTGTCGGTCAGGTCGAGTTCTTTGCTGCCTGACTGTCAGAACCCTCCTCTAAGTTCATTCTTTTTTCTTTTTCCTTTTTAAAAATCAGCTTCACCTATCATACCATTCACCCAATTATGGTGTAGAATTCAGTAGTTTTCAGCTTGTTCAGAGTTGTGCTCCCACTGCCTCAATCAATTTGAGAGAACATTTTCTTTCTTCCAAAGAGAAAAGAAACACTGCATCCTTTTGCTGTCATTCCCGCTTCCTGAATCTCTCCCCCGTCCTGAGCAACCGTTAACGTACTTTCTGTCTAGGACTTGCCCACTCTGGCCGTCATATAATTTGTGATACTTGGTGGCTGGTTTCTTTCACCTAACGTGATTTTATTTATTTATTCTTTTTTTAAGAGAATTTTTTTACTATTGGGCATGTGCACTTGCTAGGAGAGACAGAGAGAGAGAGAGGAAGTGACAAATCACCCTGCAGGGGATGATTAAAAAAAACAAACATATCCTAGGCCCAGCATGGCTTAATAGTTAAGGGAGTGGGACCCTACATGGCCAACCATGCGGGTGAATTCTGGCCCCAGCATCTTGGAAAATACTCCAGGTATTCTTGTGCACGCGTGCCCCAAACCCGAAAGGAAGGAGACATGAAGGAATTGTGGTGTGATCACACCCCATTGTGGGGGTGCTTTCTCCTCTCTGTCTCTCTCTGGTGAATGCACACACACTCTGGAAAAATTAAAAAAAAAATCCAAACCCCAAACCAAGAAACCTCAAATATATCCATATTATAGCATGTATCAGTATGTAACGTCCTCCTTTCAAAGTCAGTTTTTAAAAATCGAGGTAAGACTTACATAACATAAAATGAACTATGAACTATTTTAGTGTCCAGTGTTTTGCAACTGTTGCATCATTTCTGTCTAGTTCCAAAACATTTCCATTTCCCCAAAAGGCAGTCCTATGTCCAGGAAGCTGTGCCTGCGCGTTTCCCCCTTCCCCAGGCCTGGCCACCACTCACTCTCTCTGTCCGAATAGATTGATCAACTCCGGACGTTTCCTGTAAATGGAATCACACAATATGTGAACTTTAGTGTCTAGTTCCTTCTGCTTAGCATAATGTTATTGGAGTTCATCCATGGTGTAGCGTGGATCAGTACTTCATTCTTTTTCGTGGCTGAGTAATATTCCACTGAATAGATATATCACAGTTTGTCCATTCATTAACTGATGGGCATTCACATTTGGCTATTATAAATAGTGCTGCTATGAAGACTTGCGTGAAAATAAATAGTACCTGTTTTCAATTTGGGGGATATATATCTAGGAGTGGAATAGTGGGGTCATATGGTAATTTAACTTTTTGAGGAACTGCCAAATTGCTTTGTTATGACAGGGTTGTATCACATTCACACTAGCAGTGTACAAGTGTTCCAATTCCTTTACATCATTGTCAACATTTATTTTCTATTTTTTAAAAATTATAGTTGTTGGAATCAGCAGGTAGCATGGTGGTTAAGGTACTGGACACTCCCATATGGCCCACCATGGTTCAAGTCCTGGATCTGGTGGCTTGCTTTCTCACTTTTCCTCTCTCTCTCTCTGGTCAAATTAAAATAAATGAATGAATAAATAAAATAAAATAAATAATTATTTTAAAAATTATTATTATTATTATTTGAGAGGTTTTTGCTATAGGGCGCATGCGCTCGTCAGAAAGACAGAGACAGAGCGATAGAAAGCGAGAAATCACCCCCAGGGGGATGGCCACGCTACAGTCCCTTCTCCATTCTCCTCTCGGGATCTTAGGCATGCACGCACACGTGCCCGGTGTGAGTTTAAGCCACTGGGTCTGGGACTCGAACCACAGTCAGCTACATGGGAGTTCAGCAACATTGCCATTACGCTAACTGCTGGTCCCTTTAAAAATTATTTTAATTTAAATTTTTTTATTTCAAGTTCTTTTATACAATTACATTATTTAGCTTGCAAAGTGGCTATTACAAAATGTGTGCATTTCTCCCTAGTCCAGTTGATAATACTATAAAGTTGTCTTCAACAGACAATACACCATTTCTGTGTTCCATTAATACTTTGCCTCTCTATTTTTCTTCTAAATGTCCTTCCTCAGACTCTACTCTTTCACCCACCCTCTTCCCACACTATATCTGGTATTCACAACCATTTACTGTGTTTCTATATCCTTTAGTCAATCAGTTTCAGTCATAGAGTGTGGACGCTCGGTGTATATTAAGGGGGGACATACAATGTCACTCCTTCATAGTCTGGCTTGCTTCACTCAGCAGTAAATCTTCCATATTCATCCACTTTCTTTCAAAGCCAGGGACTTGTTTTTTTATGGCTGAGTAGTATTCCATATATGTGCCACAGTTTTTCAATCCATTCATCTGTTCATGGGCATTTGGGTTGGTTCCATGTCTTAGCAATTGTGAATAATGCCGCAAAAACATCAATGTGCAAGCACTTTTCCAATTAAGAATTCTTCTGTCCTTTGGGTAGATACCAAGGAATGAGATTGCTGCATCATATGGTAGTTCTATTTGTAGATTTTTGAGGAATATCTAAATTGTTCTCCACAGTGGCTGGACCAATTTACCTTCCTACCAGCAGTGTAAGAGAGTACCCCTTTCACCACGCCCTCGCCAGCACTTATCATTTTTTTTTAATCTTAGTCATTCTGACTGGTGTTAGGTGGTATCTCAATGTTGTTTTAATCTGCATCTCTCGGGACCAGCAGTTAGCGTAATGGCTATGTCGCTGGACTCCCACGTAGTCGACCGCGGTTCGAGTCCCGGACCCGGTGGCTTGAACTCACGCCGGGCGCGTGTGCGTGCGTGCCCAAGATCCCGAGAGGAGAATGGAGGAGAAGGGATTGCGGCGTGGCCATCCCCCCTGGGGGGTGATTTCCTGCTTTCTATCTCTCTGTCTGTCTCTGTCTGTCTGGCGAGCGCACGCGCCCTATAGCAAAAACCTCTCCAAAAAAAAAAAAAAAAAAATCTGCATCTCTCTTACAATGAGGGATGTTGAGCATTTTTTCATATGCCTTTTGGCTATTCGTATGTCATCCTTAGAGAGTGGTTTTCTTTTCTTTCTTTTTTTTTTTTTTTTTTTTTAACTCATTCTCCCATCTTTTAATAGCATTGATCATCTTTTTTCGGAACAGCTGCTTGAGTTCCTTATCTGATTCATAGTTTACAAAAATAATTTCCCATTCTGAGGGTGGTCAATTCACACTGATTACTGTGTATTTTGCCATGTAAAAACTTCTTAGTCTGATGTAATCCCACTTGTCTACTTTGGAGATTATTGACTGTGCTTTGGGGGCCTTATTTAAGAAATCTTTGCCTACCCCAATGTCTCCTAGAGTCTCCCCAATGTTTTCTAGGAGCAGTTTTATGGTTTGAAATCTTAGGTTTAGATCTTTGATCCACCTTGAGTTGATTTTTGTCAAAGGTGAGAGGTAGGGGTTCAGATGAATCTTTCTGTAGGTGGATATCCAGTTTTTCCAGTACCATTTGCTGAAGAGGTTTTTCTTTTCCCACTGGATTGACTGGTACCCCTTGTCAAAAATCAGTTGACTGTATGTTTGCAAATTTATTTCTGGGGACTCTGTTCTGTTCCATTGGTCCACCCATCTGTTTCTGTGCCAGTACCATGCTGTTTTGATGACCACAGTTTTGTAGAATATTTTTGGGTCTGGGAGTGAGATGCTGCCCATTCCACTTTTCTTTTGCAGGATTGCTTTGGCAATACGATGTCTTTTATGATTCCAGACAAATTTTATGATTGTCTTTTCTGGATCTATGATGAATGTGTCTGTTACTTTGATTGGGATTGCATTAAATATGTAGTTTAATTTGGGTAGAATTGCCATTTTGATTATATTAATTCTTACAGTCCAGGAACATGGGACATCCTTCCACTTTTTTGTGTCATTTTCAGTTTCTTTTTTTAGCTTCTTGTAGTTTTCCTTGTGGAGGTCTTTAACTTCTTTGGTTAGATTTATTCCTAGGTATCTTATACTTTTTGTGGCTATGGTAAATGGAATTACTTTTTTCAGATCTATCTCAGTCTGCCTGCTGTTTGTATATAGAAATGCTATAGATTTCTGTATGTTGATTTTGTATCCTGCAACTTTACTATATTCATGTATTACTTTCAGGAATTTTTTCATGGATACCATTGGGTCTTCTATGTGTACAATCATGTCATCTGCAAATAGAGTTTCACCTCTTCTTTTCCTATTTGAATGCCTTTTATTTTTTCCTCTTTTCTGATTGCGTTGGCGAGGGCTTCCAGTACTATATTGAAAAGGAGAGGAGAAAGTGGGCATCCTTGTCTTGTTCCTGTGTTTAGTGGGAAAGCTTTCAGCTTCTCTCCGTTCAGGATGATGTTTGCTATGGGTTTTTTTATAGATAGCTTTTATTGTGTTGAGAAATGACCCTTCTATGCCGATATTGCTGAGAGTCTTGATCGTGAAGGGATGTTGTATCTTATCAAATGCTTTTTCTGCATCAATTAATATGATCATATGGTTTTTATCTTTTTTCCTGTTAATATGGTGTATTACATTTATGGTTTTGTGTAAGTTGAACTAAAAATTTGTAGCTGTCCTTGTGGGCATAACGTGGTATTTCACTGATTTTTATTTGCATTTTTAATGATGTTAAAGCATCTTTTCCTGTATTTATTGGCCATTTTATTTATTTAGTTTCAAAATTTTTTAGTTGCCACAGGGTACAGACATGAGAGAGAGAGAGAGAGAGAGAGAGAGAGAGAGAGAGAGAGAGAGAGAGAGAGAGAAAATATCCCCCAATGGGGCATGGTCATACCACAATCTTCATTCCTCCATTCCTTATTCCAATCCCAGTTTTCAAGCCACGAAGGCCAGAATCCAAACCATGGTTGTCCGTGTGAGATCTGACTCCCAATTCATAGTGCGTAACCATTGCATTATGGGACTGGCCCCATACATCATCTTTAAAGAAATGACTATTCAAGCACTTTGCCAATTTTTAATGGACTTCCTTGCCTTTTCGTTGATGAGTTGTAATACTTTGTTTTTTATATATTCTGGATACTAGACTCTTATTAGATATATGATTTGCAGAAATTTTTCTGCCATTCTGTAAGCTGTCTTTTCACTTTCTTGGAAATGCTTTTTGAGGCACAAAAGCTTTTAATATTGATGAAATCCAGTTTATCTATTTTTCTTGCTATTTGTGTTTTTGTGGTAATTTATTTCTTTTTGAGAGCTTTTTGTTATAGGGCACATGCAATTACCAGGGAGACAGAGAGAAACAGAGAGACAGAAAGTGAGAAATCACCTGCCTAGGGGGATGGCAATGCTGCAGTTACTTCTCCATTCTCCTCTTGGGAATTTTGGGCATGCACATGTGTTAGCCTAGTGTGAGTTTCACACACCCAGGTCTCAGACTCCAACCATGGTTGACCACAGAGGAGTCCAGCACCTTAACCATTACGCCACCTGCTGGCCCCTGCTGTCATTTTAAAGTATCCATTGTCAAATCTAAGATCATAAAGATTTACTCTGTTTTCTCCTAAAAGTTTTATTGTTTTACCTTATACATTTGGGTCTTTGATTAATTTTAAGTCAATATTTGTAGATGGTGTGAGGTAGAGGTTTGACTTCTTTCTTTTGCATGTAGATGCACAGTTATTCCAATTTTATATGATTTTTTATGCAGAATAAAATTCCATCGTATGGATATGCTACAATTCACTTATGTATTTGTCAGTTGATGGGCCGTAGGATTGTTTCTGCTTTTTTGACTATTGTCAAATCTGCAGACATATTATCCCACCCTCAGTACTGCCTGAGCAGCACAAAGTGGGGTTGGGAAAGCTTAACATTTAGGTGTCTGGACACATGGGCAAAATGGCACTAGTGCTGCTCCTTCTGAAGGCAGGGGGCGATCTAGAGCAGCTCCAGATGGAAGGAGGAAGGCAAAAAAAGCCTTGAAACTGCTGTATTCACCAAGCTTGGTGGGACAACAATGCACATTTTCCCATGGGTCTAGAGGAAGGCAGTGGATGTGTGCTACATGAGGGTGTCAGTCATGGTGAGGGACTCCAGAGGAGTGACTCTGGGCCAAGAGTTAGGGGAGCATATAAGGTGCAGTCCTGAAAGTAAAAACCCCATTTGGGAATGGTGCCATAGCAGAAGTCTGTAATGGAAGGTCGGGTGGGGACATACTTTAAAGAACTCTTGGGTATGCTACTTGACAGAGTGGTAATGGGATGCCCACCTTGGCAGGGCACATTCGAGAGTCAGGAGTGAACTATAGATACCACTTGCTAGTTAAAAGCTTGCTGTTTTCCTTCTAACTCTTCCTTCCTTTATTCCTGGGTGATGTTCCTGAAGGAACTGAAAGCAGGACAGAAGAGATTGGGAGGAGAGTGGAAAAGAAACATTCAGTCTCTCACTTCCCTAGAGATTCAGAACTGGTGCAAGGATGGGCATGGCTCAGCCCGGCAGTTTTGTCCCAGGTGTTCAGAGGAGATACTGCCCCTTCCATGCTGAGATGCCTGCAGCTGCTGGGAAGCGTTCTCATGGATGCCTGTGCTGAGTCGCGCAGAGCCAGGGATGGGAAGAGACCATTCCAGGATGGTGTTCATTTGACAGCTGTCGAAATGTGCCTGACAGAGAATCTGTCTGTGAGCTATTTGTCTGTTTTGAAGCCAGTGTGAGTTGAATCTTCAGTCCCTTACAACTCCTGGACACAATCTTGGCTGATAGACCCAGGTTCAAATTTGCTTTTCTTCCCCATATGTTTGATTTAATACATTTTCTTGTTCATTCTTAAAAGTGCTTGGTACCATGTGCCCAAAATTCTGAAAGTATGGGATGTTTCGCTCAGAATGAAGAGAAGACAGAAGGGCAGGGCCTTGTCTCAATTCGCCGTAATGAACAATTGCATCAGCAACATTGGTAACCATGGATCAGTACTTCTTCCCTGGGACTAATTGAAATGAGAATGGATTCTGGCCTTGACATTTTTCATTGCCTGGGGATTTTGATCATTTACATTTTTCTCTCTGTTCTGTGCTGTTCATGTGAGGAGCCTTTGGAATGGAAACAAACTTTGATTCTGATAAGACATTAATGATGGGGTATCTGTGCATTAACAATAGGTGGGGGGTTGTTATCAGGAGTTCTTACTATGAGCCGGGCATTCCGAAGGGTGATCCGTGTGCCTGCTTTGACTTTGATCTGAGTTAAGTGTGAATGTATGGGTTACATTGTGTGTTTTTATTTGTAAGACTAATTTGTGGAATGTGCTGAGACTACTCAGGAGAAGCTAGGAAGCATTTCTTTGTAATGGATTTAAAATAATTGCAGTATTAATAGTTTCAGTTCTGGGAAAAATGTAGTGGTGTTTTTAAATTACTTGGTAATTTTGTTGGTGCAAATGTAAACTGGTAGAATCCCTTTGGAAGACAATTTGGATAAAGTACTAAATTGAAAATGTACATATCCTTGGACCTTACCATCCCTCTTCCAAGAGCTTCTGCTATAAATATGCTCCTTAATGAACACGAACAGTGATGTTCAAGGTTATTCACTGCAGCATTTTCTTTCATGGCAAAAGATTAAAAGATCCCTAAATATTCATCCATAGGAGCCAGTCATGTAAGGGTAGGGGCATCAGAGTGGCATTGGAGAGTGGAAGGCATCCTTAACTCTGCTAAGGAATGACCTCCAAGAAGGTATATTACCTGAGAAAAATCAAGAAGCAGAATAAGCTGTGCAGTATGTGATGATCCGTGTGTGAAGTCGTGTGGGCGCACACACAGTCTCTCTCTGGATGTCTACAGAGGGACCTGCTAGGAATGGCTACGTCTGGTCAGGGGAACATAGATGCTAAAAGATAAGAGTGGGAGAGAGCCCATCTAACCCACTTTCGTACTCTTCGTAGAACTGTTTATTTTTTACCATGCATAGTTCTCATCCAGTCAAAATAATTACAACAGGTAGGTAATAATTTAGTTATTTTAAACTTTGCTTTTAGGCAAGGCTTCCTGGTCTGAGGTTCTTGAAGGGGTTTCCAGACCAGCTTTAAGAAAGAATGTCTAGGAACTTGCAGAAGTTGTATACCCAGCTGTGTATGGACAGGTGTATTTTCAGGGATGGGATCCACCATTTCTGTCAGTTCTCACAGTGGTCCAGGATCCCCAGAGATTAAGAGCTACTGTTTTAGAGGGAAAGCTTCATTCATGTCAAGTATGACGATTTCGTATGAGCCAAGAGCCCCAGTTCTGGCTTGCTATGGAACCTTTGTCAAATCACTTCACTTTAGCTAAGCCTAATTTCAGCCAATTTAGCCCAGAAATTAATGCTGTGTGGGGAAGTGTCCTCAGTGCCTGCTGTTGATGGACTTAGTAGCTGGGCACAGTATCCAGGCTGTCCTGGAGGGACTGCGTTTAATTGCCAAACAGCAAGTGGCAATCTGGTTGAGAGGAGCAGAGTGCATTAGAAGAGAGTCCGGATCAGGTCCTGGAATGTTTTCCTCATGAAGCAACTAATATAATAGCCTGGCTGACTCCCTAGCTGGGAAAGGGCAGCCTCGTCCTTTTACTAGCCCAGACAAAACGACGAAGACCACCCTACCTCCTCTTTTGGTCACATCCCGCCTTGTCTGTCCCTGCTGATTCCACCCTCGAGACACAGTAAGCTCGACCACTTCTGACCTTCTGACCGACGGCTCCTTGAACATGTTGGTGATTCTCCTGCCATAGACTTGCTGTTTTCTGTTGCTGGAACATTTTCTCCAAATGTGTTTGCAGCTCACACCCATAATATCTTCAGCTGCTAGCTAAAATGTCACCTCAACGAGGTCCTTGCTAACTGTCTTGTTAAAATTGTAATCCTTGTCACTTACCGGCAACTTGAAGCCCCCTTGATTGATTTATTTTTAACATAAAATTTATTACCTTCTACCATGCTCTATTATTTGCCTACTTATTTTGATAGCCTGTGTCCCCCAAGTAGAATGTAAATGATGATGGCAAAGGTTTTACATCTGTACTCCCAGTAAACCCATATGACAGTTGTGCTTAGCACATAATAGGTGCTCAGTAAATATTTGTTCAGTGAATGAGCGACAGGCACAGTGCTAAGTGCTTTGCGTTCATCAATTCATTTACTCTTCCCAGAAGCCCATCAGAAGCACCTGCTGTTATCTTTTTATGGATGAGGAATTGGAAGCCTAGAAAGGGTAATTTTTTTGTCCAAGGGTGATTAGCTACTAAGTTGGAGGGTTACAATTTGAAGTAGGCGTTGGGCTTTCTTCCAGATGGAGGAGCAGAGGATCCAGGCGGCTCACTTAGGAGCAGGTAGGACGTTAGTAAAGCCATAGAGCTGACTGAGAGTTACCACTACACATTGCTCAGGCTGACGTGAATCACTAGGTTAACCTGGTCCAAAATTATTGGCCCCAAGAACTGAAGATTCTCCAATATAAATGATGTATAGCAATCTTACATATTTTGCATTTTAGTATTGATATTTTGATCAGTATGTTGGTGCTCAAAAATTCCTCAGGCCAGTTGTGGTGGTGCAGACGTAACACTGTGCAGTGCGGAAGTCACACGGGAAGGTCCCTGGTTTGCACCCTGAAGCCTCTCTGTACTTGCTGGGTGCATGCAGCCTGGGGTCCTGGCTAGCTGAGGCTAGGGATGGACCAGCGTGGGAGACCCTCTTGGGGGTACCTGTTCCTCTTTGCGTGTGTCTCTCTCGGTTTCTCCCTCTCAAGGACAATATAAACAAATAGACTTATAGAAAGCTCACCTTTTCCTTTCAAGTAGGGGCAATTTCCTGACTCTCTGTAGGAACCCTTTATGCTGCCACATCTCAGACCATGGCATCTCACAGGCCATCGGTACAGCGAAAGCTCTCCCTTACACCAGATTTTGACACAAAAACTGGGACAAATATTGAACCAAATTCAGAATCAGTTTCAAGAAATTTGGAGCAGCAGTTTCTTTGAGAAAAATTGTTTTCATTTTGTAAGAACTGTTTTCTTAGGCAGTGGATATTATATTTAAGACACAGACCTCCGCATACAAAACGATGATTTTCTTTTTGAGTGTGTGTAGTGAAAACATCCACCTGTGAAAGGACTTCTCTGACAGTTCTCACTATAAAAAACAAATAGATAAAAACAATAATGAGAACCCCTCAGGCCGTGGTAAGATGGGCTTTCAGAAGGAATTCACCTCTACAGTTATTTGAAAATATTGGAACTAGCAGTTGGCATAATGGCTATGTCGCCGGATTCCCATGTAGTCGACTGTGGTTTGAGTCCTGGAGGTACTGACAGGTTAGAAAACTGAGGCCAAGTGGGGACAAGAGCCAAATCGAGATTTTTCTGAAATCTAAAACTAAAACAAAACCAGAAAATGGGCTGTTTGTTTTCTCAACGAATTTCTAAATTAGCTTAAATAAGATATCTTAATTGAAAGGCCAATGTTTAATAATAAAATAATTGCACATTCTTTATCTTAAAATAGTTGTGCAAACCATGAAAAAGAGTGAAATAATGGCAAGAGAAGGATAGTTTATGTTACAAATCCTGTTTTTGTAAGAAAAATATAAGCACAGAGTGATTTCTCAGTTTTTTTTCTGAAACAAAGCTCAGGTGCTAAATAGATAGCCATGTTTATAACTGGGACCTCTGCTGCTTTTTTTAAAAAAGAATTATTTTATTTAACTTTATTTATCCATTTATTTATTTATTTTAATTTGACTAGAGAGAGAGAGAGAGAGAGAAAGTGAGAAAATGAGAAAGCAAGCCACCAGATCAGGGGCTTGAACTGCTGTTGGCCACGTGGGAGTCAAGTGCCCTTAACCATCACGCCACCTGCTGACCCCCGACCTCTGTTTCTTGTAGCTGCTTGTAGTCACTCAGGCTGAGAGAGGCTCTGCCGTGTTGCAGCTGCATCTTCTGGAGGGTCAGACACCAGCCTTCCAAATGATGCGCACCACTTCTGCTCACAGGTCATTGGCTGGAGCCAGCCACGTGACTTCAAGTTACTGTCAGGGAGACTAGGAATTATGGAGACACACATGGACGTTTTGTGGGCAGTAGAGGTCTCTGCTACATCACAGGCATAAAGAGCTTGTTTGTGCTTTGTTTTAGTCATTTTTGCTGTAACGTGACCCCTTCTTTCCTCCTTAAAGAAGTGTTTTAGAATGCAAGTGAAGATGAGAGATGTGCTTAAAAGAACCACCTTAAATCTGATCAAACTTAGATGCTGTTGTAAATCATTCACAGACTTTGGAGTGTATGGCCCACCTCCCAATTACAAGACAAATCAGTGTATCTTGCCTTAAGCACTGACAACTATTGAACTGTTGCACTGTACACTCTACACTCAGACATCCTTCTACGGAAAAGGTGAAGCCTGTACACTTTGGTCTTGAGATGTAACTATCTTGTCTTCTACCCACCCATCCATTTTCTAGTCACCATCCATCCACCCATCCATTCATCCATCCTTCCAAGAAATAGCTGATGCCTTTGTGGCAAGCAAAGGAGATATGAAAGTTAAAGGACAGACATTGTTCCTGCCCTGGTGAAACTTACAGCCTGTTGGGACAAAGAGAGATAATAGAGATAATACTTAACACCCCAACAGGTATCTGTGGCAACCATGTGGAATTGTGCAATTATTAAGGAAAAGTACAAAGTATCAAGAAAAAGTACACAACGGCTGTCCCCCAATAACTGCTTCTCTTAAGAGCCTTACCTGTCATTTGATATCCATCATAAAATTTGGTCTTAATTATGATCTGAGCATTTCTAGAGATAGAAGCTTCCTTAACAATGAAGATCATTCCTTTGGGGACTGTGGGAGTGGTGGCATCTAATACCTGGACTTTGTTTGTTAAATCGAACTATCAATTATTTGATGAATATTTCTTCCTAAGTGGTGCCTCAAAATATTGACCAAGTAAACAGAACATAATTTCTTTGCAAATGCTCGCCTGCATAAGTATGTTTAGCTGTTTTTAAAAATTTTCTCCTGGCCTATCCACGTTCACTCTGTATCCCTCCAGCTCCTGTGACTTGGTGATAATAATTTGGAGGCCAGCACCAGGCTTCATTGAGCTCTGCGCCATTGAGTGGATGGCTAAAATTAGGCCAGATACCATTTCATTTGCTTTCCAGACCTTAACTCAGTTACTCCTCATCAGAGCCCCATGAAGGGGACACTGTTACTATCCTATTTTCCGAGTGAGCAAACTGAGAAACAGAGAGCTGAAGAAAGTTTGGCAGGGAAACCGAGGCCACCAGACTCTGCTGAAATCTTCTCTTCACATGATTATCACACGAATTGTAGGGTTTCCACACTCAAACACGTGGGGCCAATTTTGTGCCAAGAACTGTGCTGGGCGACCATGAGCCCTCCGAGGGTGGGCAGGTGGCGAGTCCTGCGCGTCCTTACACTCTACGCTGTGGTCAGCACACAGTCAGCCCAGAAGAAATGTCTGTCAGACCCTTCACTATCGGCATTGGAGGACTTGTTCACTCACGTCAGGTCTCCCGGTCCAGCTCCATACGTGATGTTAAAAACAAAACTGCTCTAGAAACATGCTTACCTCGGGGAGCTCTTGGCGTGAGCTCTTTCTCTGCAAGCCCATTTCTTATTATTCTGTAAAATCCAACCAGGAAGCTATTTGAATTACTTTTCTTCCTGAACACGAGGCTCTTGTGATTAGGGGACACAATTGGAACCCTGCAAAGGGGGACATTGTGAGTCTGTGTTGTGAGGGAGCCACTGAAGGACTGGGCAGGTACAAGCACCCCAGACAGTATGTTCCCTGACCCATGAAATGTCTGGAGTTTAAAGCACACATTACTATTCTTTGAAACACTCCAGTGCTTAATTCATGCTGCATAATGCGGTGAAACTGCCTCATGGCAATAGACTGTTGGCAATTAATTGATTAAGGTAATCCATGTAGCAATTTATGAACTGCGTTCTCATTGAGGAAATCAAAGGCGCACCAGATGCATAATTTAATAAAAACTGCTCTCCGTTCAGCTGTAGAAGCAGCTGCGTGATCCAGCGGGGCCCTGGCTTAACTCTTCCAATTTGCTTAATGACTGTTGAATGAATTCAGCCTGATTCTGGCTGCCTGGTTATGACCAAGTTGTGGGGTTGCAGGGAGGTAGGGGAAATGAACTGTGGATGTTCCAGGGGGAAAATTAGGGAAGAATAGGAGGGAAAAAATATCAGCTAAGGAAACTTTTGTGCATTTACAGAGATACGATTTCCTGTCTGGTTAATCCAGCATTTGTTGATTTAGAAAAAGAGGGGGGGAAAGAGAAGGGGAGCTATTTACTCTCTGCCAGAATCAGTGTTTAGGCTCGGACTTACATCAGGAACACGCCGTCTCGTTGGTAGACAGGAGCAATTCATGGGACTAGAGATGGTTTTGAGAGGCCATTAGGGTTTGGGACCAAACTAGGAGGGAGAGTGCATTGTGTTGGGAGTGGCCTTCACAGGGGACAGGAGGCGCAGGCAGGCTGCCGTCAGGGAAGCCTGGGGACGAAAGCCTTGTGACTGCCCTGCCATGGCTGATGGAGAATGGCTCAAGCCCTGGGCTAAGTGAGAGGTGCATACTCACGTGTCCATAGCCTGTGTCAGGAGTCAGCACTCCCCAAGTGCCTTGGTTAGAACAGATCAGCCTGGGAAAGGGCAGGGGCATCGGGGACCTTCGGCAGCCTGCACCCACGTGCACCACCGCTGCGTTCCCAGCAGGGATTCGTGTTGTCATCCCCAAAGCACCGGATGCTGTTAAAAGATGGGAGGAATAAAGCAAAGACCAAAAATACTCAAATTCTAACACTTAAACGCAAACAGGCACATGTTTTGACATACTTTGACCCTAACGGATTTTATTTTCACAGGTGGAATTGTGACATCGGTGCTACTTGATGCCCTTGTTTTTTGCTTATTTTAGGCCATGAGTATTTCCATCTCGAGAATATGATGTGATGTGAGTGAAAAATGAGGACCCCAGTGGTTCTTCTGTCTCAGTGCTGTTCAATATCACTTCTTTGACTTTTCTCAAAATAACCCTCTTGCTGCCCCAGTCAGGGACCTTCTTCCTGTTTTCTGTGTGCTTACCTGCTTGGGCTGCTGAGAACTCTTCCCCGTTTTCACGGGCTGTCCTCTCACCTTTCTCACAGCTCTTTAAACAAACCTCTGTCCATGCTTTATACTCTGTCCTTCTGCAGCCCTCAGCATGTGGCTGGCTGCATAGGAGGACGGACTTCCTGTTTAGTTCCCTGTGGGAGGTGCTGAATGCTGCCCCTGCAAGGAGAGGTGGGGCAGGGGGAGCAGGGCCTCCAGCCCTAGAGGTGTTTGCTTTTGTTTCTCTCTGCCCCTGTTATTACAGCCCCTTAACCAAATCATTCTCCTCACAGGTCAGACACAGGGTCTGACCCTAGGTGCAATGACTCCCGACTAGACAGGGTTTTACAAACATTCGAAACCAGTTCATGAAAAAGAAAAAGAAAAAAATATAGATATTCTTCATATATATATATATATATATATATATATATAAAATATATTCTTATTATATATTCTTATCTATATATTCTATTATATATGTGTGTGTATACATACATATATATATATGTATGTATAAATTTTCCAACAAAGAACAAGTTAATTGGTGACTGTTAATGTCTCTGTTCTTTCTTCTTGGAACATTGAAGTTGTGCTTGGGGACCAGCAGTTAGTGTAATGACTATGTCGCTGGACTCCCACGTAGTTGACCGCAGTTCGAGTCCTGTTCCCGGTGGCTCACGCTGGGCGCGTGTGCGTGCGTGCCCAAGATCCCAAGAGGAGAATGGAGGAGAAGGGATTGCGGCGTGGCCATCCCCCGGGGGGTGATTTCTCGCTTTCTGTCTCTCTGTCTCTGTCTGTCTGGTGAGCGCATATATATTTATTCATCCTTCAGTCCATTCACTAATCAACCTTTTTGGTGCAATTTCACAATAATGTAAAGATATCTGTATGCTACTCTCTAAATACTTCAGTATAAATATTAATTTGAGTTCAATCTTTTTAGATTTTTTTATATGAAGTTTACATGCAGTGAAATACACAAATCTTGAGTGAACATTTCCCAAGCTTTGAACACTGTATAGACTTATGTAATTCCTATCAAGATATAGAACATCCCCATCTCCCCAGAATGATCCCATGTTCCTGTCCCAGCGCATTCATGTCCTCACTCTCTTCTCGGAGGCAAACATTCTTCCGATTACTTTCACCACTGCTTAGCTTAGTCTCTCTAGAACGCCATAGAAATGGAATTGTGTAAAAGAAAATCCTCTGTGCAGGCTTCTCTCAGTGTAATGCTTCTGAAGTGCACCCATGCTGTCTCTTGCATTAGTATCTTGTATTTTTTTTATAGCTGAGAATCATTACACTGTGTATATGTCACAGCCAGCCGTTTCTGGTTTGGGGCTATTATGAATGAGATCATGTGAACACCCCTATATAAGTCTTATTGTGAGACTCTTGTTTTCATTTTTCCTGGGTAAATGCTCAGCAGTGGAATTGCCAGGATGTCTCCCAAGACGATTGCACCAAATTAATTTCCCACTAGCAATCTGTGAGTGGTTGGATGGTTCCATATCCTTGCCGACATTTGATGTTTTCTATGCGGTGGTTCCCACGGTCTCTTTATTCAGCATCACATGCGGGCTTTTCAGCACATCTAAACAGCTTTTGAAAACTGTTCTAAGGCTGTAGATAACTCATCCTGTGAATGGGTCATAGCAAATTTAAATTTTACTATTGTTGAATATGTCAAGAGTTTTTGAATTTTTAAAGTGATATATACCATTATGATGAATATTCTTGGGTGGAAATATTTGTTGGAATGTCTGATTATTTGTCCAAGGTTCATTTCTAGATAGAGGAATTTCTAGATAGAGCAAAGAGTGTGCACATAGATATTTAACCAATTAATCCTCCCACCAGCTACAAGAGAAACTGAGAGTGGTGGACAAGTTGGAGGCTCTGAAGTCGGCTGTGCCAATGCAATGAAATAATGTGTACAAAACAGGAAACACAGCGCCTGGAACTTTGCACTTTCCCAGCGAACCCCTATTGCCTTTCCTCTGTGCCTGAGTTAGAAATAAGTGTTACATTTTTTTTTTGAAAACTTTTTTTTTTTTTGCTATAGGGCACGTATGTGTGCCAGAGAGAGAGACAGAGAGAGAGAAAGTGAGAAATTGCCTCCTGAGGAGGATGGCCATACTAATTTCTTCTCCTTCATTCTCCTCTCGGGATTTTGGGCATATACACACACGTGCCTGGCCTGAGTTTTGAGCATCTGGGTCTGGGACTCAAATTATGATTGGTCATGTGGGAGTTCAATGCCTTAACTACCATGACGCCTGCTGACCCTGGTGTTAGTATTTTTATTATTATTTTTTTAATTCCAACAACCACAAGTGTGACTATCATTTTTCACGTACGTGTTAGTTTAAAGCTCTTCATTTGTAGGCGAGCTCACTCAGTATCTGAGAGCCTATTTGCCTTTCATGATTTCCGGTGGTCAGTACCTTTTGGACATTTCCCTGTATTCATCCATCCCATTCAGAAGAGGCTGGGGAGGAAGCAGAGAAGCAGCGTTTTAGAGGGAGGTGAGCGTGATTGCTGTGTCAGCACTCCGACGGGGCAGGTGTTACTTTCCCTCTTCGTGGAGGAGGAACCTGAGGACCAGGGAGGATAAGCATTTTGTCCGAGGTTACACTAGCAAGTTGGGAGTCTGTCGGGCTCTCAAACCTATTTTCTCAGCTCTGTTCTGTTGCTAATAACAAAATACCAGAGTCCGAGTAGCTTATAAAAACAGAAGTTTACTCAGAGCGTGGTTTGGAGATCTGAGGGCCAGGGGCTGTGTCTGGTGAGGGTCTTCTGGCTGCCTTGTGACGTGGGGGTGAGGCAGGAGCACTTACACGAGTCCTGTAGCTCTGCCGTGGTCTCTCTGTGGTCCCTCTCCTGCACCTAACAAACCCCCCAGGAGCCACTCTGGGGGCCCTACCCTGATGACCTTCATTCTTATTTCCTCCCAAAGACCTTACCTTTCCAAACTCTATTCAGATTAAGTTTGCACCGTCTTAATCTTATCACAAGCAAATATCAACACATGAATTTTAGAGATGTACATTCAAATCGTAGCACTCTATAGCGTGCAAGCTTTAGCACCTAACTCTCTTGGAGGAAACATGTGCTTCAGGGGACTGGGTGTCTGCAGCTTTCCATTTACTCCAGCCTAGAGCATCCTAGCAAAGAGCCAGTGGCTGTGCAAGCTTGCAGAAGCCACTCCCCTTCCTAAGCCGCAGCCTCCCCCTCTGTATCCTGCAGATAATAACATGTCCTTAGCAGAGCACTGAGTAAGTCACCCGGAGCAAAGTGCTTAGCCTGCTGCCCGGCCCACAGTAGTAACTCCTTAACTGTTCATCTAACGCCAACCTAACTGAATCTCTCTTCTACTTGGAACGATAGACTTTAGAATCTGGACAAGTGTCTGTTACCCTGGGGCCTCTGAGGGGCTTGCGGCATCCATTTTGTGTAGGTGTATGTGTGTGTTCCCAACATCTTCCCTTCCTCTTCTGTCAAGGACGTCCTCACCTCTCCTTGGTCATCCCCCTTGTCATTCCCTGTAGGTCTGCTGGGCCACCAATCACAGTGCCCTCCCTCTCCTGACCACAGAGTCTTGGCCAATCATAGGGCACCGTGCTCTGACAACAGTAACTGGTCCAAGGCATGGACACATGACCTAAGTGTGGCCAATCATAGTTACCTTGTGGGTACCATAGTGTTACCTCTGTGGCAGTGGGAGTATCAATTGCTTAAATATTTATGAGCTCCAGTTCTATTTTCTAATTTATTGTAAAACCCAAAGACCTATTAAAGGCTTTTGGCCAGTAAGAGGAGTTCTCTGGTTCTGTAGTTGTGCTCAGACACAGCCCCTCTGTACGTGGAGACGGTGAGGCAGAGAGAACGATCGGGCAGTGTTGAGAAAGATGGTCTTACTGTAAACTCTGTGAACTTCTCGGTAATCTTCCTCGATCCCAGATCCACTGGGTTCCATTGTACCTTAGGCTAAGATAGATAGCATCTCCAAAAGGAAGCTGTTCCAATCTGCAATATATCTCAGTCCATTATTATGAGCTCTGGGCCAAAGTTTGGTCAAATTCACATGGTTCTTCTAGTGCAATTATGAAGAAAGTTTTTATTCCAAATGTACTATATATATATATATACGAGCCTATACATATATATATGTATATATATATATATATATATATATATACACACACACATATATGTGTATATATATACACATATATGTATATATATATACACACATATATGTGTATATATATATGTGTGTGTGTGTGTGTGTGTGTGTATATATATATATATATTTTTTTTTTTTTTTCCTGTTTCCTTGGGAACACCAAGAATACTTGGTGAGCATTTGGGAAATAGTACTCACATCTTCTCCAAATTAGCTTGCGTCTTCTAGTTTGGAGAGTCAAGTGGATTACTTCAACTGTCAAAAAGCACACAGATGTGCAGGCCAGTGGTGTGGGGTTAAGTTGGCTGGGTTCCCCATGGACGACTGTGCATGCACACGCCCAACATCCCAAAACGAGAGATGAAGGAGAAGGGATTTCAGTGTGACCAGCCCCCATGGGGATGCTTTCTCCCTCCACACATACCCCCCCCCCCCATCCCTCCTCTCTCTGGAGAGTGCGTGAACCCTCTAGAAAACAAACGGGTGACTAGTAAATAGATATTGAGAACAGTTTGTCTTGAAGCTGATACAAACTTGTGATGTAAGAGGCAGCTCCTCAAAGCGTCACCATCCATGATCAGAAACACCAGCAAGAACCCGCATGGGAGTTAACCGAGGTCTTCAGAGGTAGGAGAACACCTCCTGGGTTGAAGAGGTCTCCTCGTGAACATGCCTGATGAGCCGCGTCTCATAGCGTGGGAGGGGAACTTGCAGAATTTGAACTTTGCCTGGCTCCAGAGCTTACAAGCCCTCAGATGCGCCTTGCTAATTTTGATTTCACACTCAGAAGGTCTTCACCCAGCCTCCCGTTTCTGCTCTGCGGCTGCACCCTCCTTACTTTGTTCATGTTTGTGTTTACTGATCTTTAAACGGTGCAAACGCAGTCAGTGCCAAAGTTGGACTTGACGGCAGCCCGGTGCCTGGAGCTGCAGAGGGACTGTCTGGAGGTTCTGCGTGGATGGTTTGCCTTGCTTGTGGTGGGGCGAGTGGAAGCAGGTGGTGGGGTCTGCCTTTGAGACGTCCTGTGTTGGCAGTCGGTTTTTGCTCCCGCCGGAGCAGGCAGTGCCAGCGTCAGGGGTGCTTGTCCATAGGGGCAGAAACGAGTCTGCTGTAGTTCCTGGGCTGAGAAGGAACTGGGACCTTCTTCTGGTCGATCTTCTTGCCCTCACCCCACATTCCGATCTGAACCCCCGAAGGGCACAGCTATGTTTCAGGTTCTGGGGTCCTGGCATTTCCTCAGTGCACAGCGGGCAGGCATCACTTTCCCTCCTTTCCTGCGTGCAGTCTTGTGTGCGAGGGTCTGGGTCTTCTGGGGAGAATTGTCATCACCAGGTCAATGCCAATACACTCGGTTTTGATGACCCAGCAACGAGACACGCCAGAGGGAAAGCGGGCTCGATCAGCTGGCGCAGAGCTTTGAGGGCAGTGGGTTTGGGGATGGGACTTTAGGGCATATTTAGCTTACTGTGTAAGAAAGGTGGAACAGGGTCACTTGTCTGAGGTCCATTGGTTTCTTTAGGAAGGCTTTTTTATTTATTTATTTTTTTAATTTGTCGGAGGATACCTGCACTCCCTGGAGAGACACGTAAAGAGAGAAAACAGGAAAGCACCTCCTGTGTGGGGGAAGATCACGCCATAATTGCTTCTCCATCTCTTCCTCCTGTCAGGGTTTTGGCGCACATGCCTGGCATGTTTCTCAAACCACCAGGTCTGGCGCTGAAACCATGTCAGCCATGTAGGATCCAGCAGCCTTAACCTCCAGGCCACGGGCTGGCCCAGGAGGAATTTTTACTCCTGTCTTCAGGAGTTTTGTTACCCCAGAATAAGAAAATAGGCTGCAAGGTAATACTTAAACACCAGAGTTGAGCTAAGAGGAAAGATTCTGCTTTGATCATGTAAAACCCTGCAGCCAGATACAGTACGTGTGTGGCCATCGCGTGCTTTACAGACGAGACGACTGAGACCCGGAAGAGCTTAACAAGTGTCTGCAGAGCTTGTGCAGTGTCCGGCAGCCTGGGCTTTCAGTGCGTATCTTTGCACGTGGCGCCTAAGAGGGTGGATCGGAGAAGTTCGGTGTTAGGGCTGCTTTGTTCTATACTTCAAGGGACAGAGACACAAAAAGGTCCCTGACTCAATGCTGTAGGTCTAGCTGGTGACACAAGGAGGTCAAAGAGAAATGAAAGTAGTACAGCAGCTAAATAGTTCCTGAAACCAGGGCGTGTCTCAAGGTGGGGCCTGGTGACCCAGAGCGTGGAATGGTTTTTTGCCTGTGCATTACTCTAAAATTGCTCAGAAAAATGATGTCTTAGTCAGGCTGCCTTCACTAAGTACCATGGGCTGGAAGACTTATGAACAACAGAAATTCATTTCTCTTTTTTTTTTTCGGAGAGGTTTTTGTTATAGGGTGTGTGTGCTTGCCAGAAACAGAGAGAGAGAGGCAGAGAGAGAGAGAGAGAGAGAGGGGGGGGGGAGAGGGAGAGAGGAATCACCCCCCCGGGGGGGATGGCTACGTTGCAATCCCTTCTCCTCCATTCTCCTCTTGGGATCTTGGGCGCGCGCGCGCACACACACGCACCTGCCATGGGTTTAAGCCCCTGGGTCTGGGACTCAAACTGCACTTGACTACATGGGAATCAAGCAACATAGCCATTACACTAACTGTTGGTCCCCAGAAATTCATTTCTCATGGTTCTGGGAGCTGGAAGTCTGGCATCAGGGTGCCAGGACGGTTGAGCTCTGGCGAGGACCCTCTCTGGGTTGCAGACTGCTGACTTACTCAGTGTACTCCGGCGGTAGAAAGAGGAATTGAGAGCTCTCTGGGCCCCTTTTACATGGATGCACATCTCATTCTTAGTCGTCCCATGTCGTGACTAAATTGTTTCCTGCCTCCTACTGCCATCACGCTGGGGGTTGGGGTTTCAATGTGTACATTTTTAGGAAATGCAAATTTCTAGGTCATAGAGAACGAATGCGTTCCCTTTATATATTGAGAGATTTACTGTCTCCTCTTTTTTTTTTTTTTTTTTGGTAAATTTAAATAGTCACAAAGGGGGCCAGCAGGTGGCATAGTGATTAAGGTGCTGGACTCCCACATGGCTGACCTCAGTTCAAGTTCTGGACCTGGCGGCTTGAAAATCATGCACATGTGCGCGTGTGCCCAAAATCCCAAGGGGAGAATGAAAGAGAAGGGATTGTGGCATGGCCAACCCCTTAGGAGGAAGGTGATTTCTCACTTTCTCTCTGTTTCTCACTGTCTCTCTGGCAAGAGCACACACCCTATAGAAAAAAGTCTCTCTTAAAAAAAAGTAAAAAAAAAAAGTTGCAAAGAATATTACTTCTGGCATAGTATAAATACAGATACTTTAAAATAAAAAATGTGCATTTTAAGAATTGCATCCCACTTAAAAAAATAGTACCAATGGAATCCAAATCCATTATTATTCATTTAAAAATGTAGAAAAAACTTTTAGAATTTTACATTATTCTTCTTCTCCTTGAATTTGCAATTTTAAAAATTTCCACACAGAAATATTCTAAGGAAATACGTGTTTATGCTTCCAAGATCGTTCTGCAATGATCCTCTGTTAGGGACTTACATAACACAGCACATCGAAGCCAAAACATGGCTTCCTGGGACTACAAGGCTTTTAGTGCCTGAAACAAATTCTTCTAGCTTGAATGTGAAATTCAGCTATTATTAACATAATTGAACTACATAACACAAATTCATTACAAATTATGAGAAATAATTCTTGAGCACAAAAAGTCACATTTTATTAGACAGCACCTGTTAATAAAATGATTAGGGCTTTTTAGACAAGGCTGCTCAAAAGAAGGACATTACTTATTACTCTAATGATACAGGCCTCGGCATTAATTCTGTTCTTACTATTCCTTCTTCATAGCTGTAAATGCTAAGAAACCCTGCCCACATATGAATAAATCGATGGAAATGAACGTTTGTTTGTTCGTAGCAATGCCACTCAATTATTTAGGATCTTTCTGAGTTACGTGCCAAAAATCACATGGCGATTTGTCATAAAATTTATTTTAATGATCTATGAGCTGACAACCCAATTTGGTCTTACTGTAATATTATGAAAGCAAAAGGCCTGGAAGCTTCTGGAATTGTGGAAGGATTTATTCCCCAGACTTCAGGGTCCTTCACTTTTCTCAGCACTTACTCCAGTGTTCAGGATTATTCTTTTGCGTTTTTGCCCTTGGGTTTGAGCTTTAGGATTTTGGTTCGATGCATTATAATAAAATTTACAGAGAAGTAACCTTTTCCCTCTCCCTGTCTCTTCCTCTCTTCCTTCCCTCTTCCTCTGTAGAGGGATGAGGGTGATAATGAAAGGGGACGGAGGAGGGAACACAAGGATGCTTGGAGTGCCCCGGGGCCGCAGGAAGGCCTCAGGTTGTGTTAGAATGAACACATACGAGATTTGGGAACTTGGGGATGGATCCCTTTAAAACTACCCTCCAACCCCAGAGCCTTCGTGGTGCCCATACTCCAACGTGAAGATGGCTGTTACAGCCATGTAAGGTCAGAGCTGGGTGGACCGTGGTGGGAGCAGGGGACGGGGAACAATGGACTTTGTGGAGACCCTCGTACAAGGGGTGCAGTTTGGACAGGAGAAAGAGGGAGAAAAACATGGGCTTTGGAGTTAGAGCTCACCTCAAATCCTGGCCCCACACAGTGGGTGCAGCATCTTGGAAAGTTCTCTACATCATCAGCCTCTGTGTCTCATCTGGGAAGTGGGAGGAATGATCGTATCTGCAACCTTAGGTTCCTTGCAAGAGCAGACAAAGACGATGAAAGACAAGGCAGGTTCTAAGGTAGCTTAAACCTTAGCCCCTGGCAGGGGTGGCACGCAGCAATATCCTCCATCCCCAGTAGGGGACTTTGATCCTCTTGGGCTGCACTGGGGCAAGGGATCCATGGAGCTGGGAGGAGGAGGGTCCACCTGCTCACCCTGGCCTCTCTTCGACACTGCCTTCAGGTGGCCGGGCCCTGGGAGGAATTCTGTGCTTAGGAGTCCCCAAAACTTCTCCAGGGCTGCATGTGTCTCTTCCTTGGTCCACCCCCGCCATGGTACACTACTGGTGGGCGCCCTCACATACCCAGGCTCTTTGGGTTGTGTGTAGGTCAGGAGAGGGAGGAACAGGGGCAAGGTTGGGAGTGTTAATGGGGATGGGAGGCCAGAGTGCCTGGGGCAGAAGCTTCCAGGCCTGTGCAGAAAGAGGTGATGAGATACCTCATTGCCTGCATGCTGGGTGCTCCTCGTGGGTGCCTGGGTGGTGGGAGCAGGTGAGCCTTGGTGGGGGTGAAAGGCCTCCCCTCTCTACAAGAAGCAAAGAAAATGGCGTCTGTGGGTTTGACGAGTGAGTAGGAGAGGCTGAGGGAGCCCGACTAGTTCTTTGCACCCCATTTGCTCATCCCCCCCCCACCCCAGAGCAAATCATAGTCTCGGGCATAAAATACAATTTAGTTTGGATTAGTTCTACCCACAGTTATTTGGAGGAACTGTTGCTTTATATATTATTTTCCCATTTTGTTAAGTGGGTATACTTTTCATGGTAGGAGGACAGAATTTATTTTATTAAACAATGGTACCTTAATTATTAACATTAATTAATTCATTTATTGCAAGAGGGCACACATGCCTGCAAGAACGAGCGAGCACATGCATACCCTCCCATGGGGCCTGGCCATGCTTGATCCTTCCTTGTCGAAGTCTCCATCCTACCAGGATCCTGGGTGTGTGTGAACGTGCCGGTGTGTGTTTTTCACCCTGACGGGCTGCGGGGTGGGCTTTTGTGCGGTGTTTCACTGTTGTGCTACGCGGAGGCACAACGAGGAAGTTTTAAATGTTGATATTTACGTGTGTGGACCTCAGTTTGTGCTCTTGCCCCAAGTTCTGCCGGCATTTAGGCTCAGAACTATTTCTAGTGCAGTAAATCTTTTTGTAAAAAGACAAAAAAGAAAATAAGAGGAAGTGGGCAGGTTATATCAAAAGAGAAGTCATTCCTAAACAGAGGTGCCTCCTGTCCCTGGGCTCAGTCAGCCGCCACTGGACCAGGAAGAGCGGGCCAGACCGCTCGGTTCTCCGCCTTCATGCCCATTGCTGTTGCCTGCGTCACCTGGGAGCTTTACAGACCGCCGGTCATAGGGCCCCAGCCCAGAGGTTCTGGTTCTTCGGTCCAGGATAAGGCCACAGCGTCCAGATATTTAAAAGCTGCCCACACGCTCACAGTGTACGTGAGGGCTGAGAACTGGTGGGCTAGAGGGACCCTCGAGTGGCTTCAGGTAGGCCGAGTGGAGGGTTGGCTTCTTCAGGTGAGCTGTGTTACATCTGATGAGAAAAGCTGGACTGACCAGACTTCGGACCACAATCCCTGCCTCTTTAACAGCTGCCTGCTCGTTACGTTGCCAGCTGCTGTATGATCTCTCTGTGCCTCAGTTTACCCCCATCTCTCACCCCAAAGGGGGCTAATAATACTTCTTCCCTTTTAGAGTTGTCCTGGGGACTGGTAAGGGGATTTGTAAAACGCTCCGAGCAGCTGGCAGCCAGCCGGAGCCGCATTAGCGCCTGCAAATGGACGCTCATCTGTCCCAGCCGCACTCCACGTGAGCCACTGCTTCGCGGCCCGCAGGGCAGCGCCAGGCGCCCAGGCCTTGCTTCGTAGACTCAGACTTCCTTAGCAAACTCCTTTAGCAAAGGTACACGAGGCGGCTTGATCTGTTTCTGGACATTTTCCCAAAGAAAACAAATGTGCAGCACATTCTGTCCGTGCAGTCTCGACGCTGATGGATTGAGAGGAGCACGAGCGAGCAGAACAACATGCCATTACCCAGAAGGGCAGTATCGCCGGCCCAGCTAGTTCTGCGGTCTGTTTCGGTGGCAATGATGAGGTTTTCTTTTTTTTTTTTTTTTTGCTATAGGGCTTGTGTGCTCGCTGGAGAGACAGAGAGACAGAAAGCAAGAAATCCCCCCCCCCCCCCCCCCCCCCCCCCCCCCAGGGAGATGGCCACACTGCAGTCCCTTCTCTTCCATTCTCCTCTCAAGAGTTTGGGCACATATACACATACACCCAGCATGCGTTTTAAGTCCCTGGGTCCAGGACTCGAACCACAGTTGACGACACGGGAGTCCAACGATGTAACCATTACGCCATCTGCTAGTCCCTCCACTACTTTTTGAACAAGACACCAAACGTTTTGATTTTGCACTAGACCCTGAAAGTGACGGGGCTGGCCCTGTGTGGACCACGGTGCTGGGAACATGCACAAGGAGACTCTCCGCGCTGGCTTCCCCCCTAAGCTCCTCTTAAACAGCGGTGCAAAAGCAGCTGCTGAGCGAGGTTTCGTGAGTGCCTGTCTTGAACATCATTCGCTTTTCAGCATCCATTTCTTTCCTTCTTTCTTTTTATTTTAAGAGAATTTTGCTATAATGCGCATGTGCTCCTGGGAGAGAGAGAGACAGAAAGACAGAAAGCGAGAAATCACCCCCCATCCCCGGGCGAGGGGATGGCTATGCAGCAATTCCTTCTCCTCCATTCTCTTCCTGGGATCGTGGGCGTGTGTGCGTGCACACACATATACACACACGTGTGTGACATGCACTCAGTTATTGAGTTAAAATACTCTTTGAATTTTTGTAACTTGTACAAGTAAGACAGCAATGGAGATGTAGCAGGATAATTTCTTGAGATATTAAATTTAGAAATTTTTTTTGAGAGGTTTTTCGCTATAGGGCGCGTGCGCTCGCCAGACAGACAGAGAGAGACATAGAGACAGAAAGTGAGAAATCACCCCCCAGGGGGGATGGTCACGCCGCAATCCCTTCTCCTCCATTCTCCTCTTGAGATCTTGGGCACGCACGCACACGCGCCTGGCGTGAGTTCTAAGCCACCGGGTCCGGGACACGAACCGCGGTCGACTACGTGGGAATCCAGCGACATAACCATTATGCTAACTGCTGGTTCTCAAATTTAGAAATTTTTCTTCTCTTTGTTTTCTCCTTTCTATTCCTGTTCAGGGAGGGAGCGACTTGTCTGTTTTCTTTCTTTGGGGAGATATGCAGATTGTTTGGAGGACACTTTTTTTCTTTCTTTCTTTCTTTCTTTCTTTCTTTCTTTCTTTCTTTCTTTCTTTCTTTCTTTCTTTCTTTCTTTCTTTCTTTCTTTCTTTTTTTTTTAGAGTTTTTTGCTATAGGGTGCATGCAATCCCCAGAAAGAGAGACAGAAAGCGAGAAATCACCCCCCAGGGGGGGTGGGGGGGTACAATCCCTTCTCTTCCATTCTCCTCTTGGGCACGCACACACACACACACTCGGTGTGAGTTTAAGCCACTGGGTCCGGGACTCGAACCATGGTCTACTACATGGGAGTCCAGTGACATAGCCATTATGCCATCTGCTGGTCCCCTGGAGGACACTTTTCTCCCTGGATTTTTCCCCCCTTTGGAGCTTACGTGAGACACAAACTAGCCATCACTGGGTCCACTGTAGCCTGCAAGTCACTTTTAGTTGACTTGCATAGTATTTTAAAAACTGGACAGCTTCCCTGAACCATCTAGACTTCTGAGGCCGCCAGGACAGTCAGATTCTCTGATAGCTCTGGTCCTGAAGTCCCCACGCGGCGCTGCTTGGCTGGTGTGGCGTAGCAGCTCACGTCCTCAGATGGACCACAGCAGTCTCCAGTTTGAGTCTTACCACTCCTGCTTATTCCCTGCTTATTTTATTCGTGTATGACAGTATCCACCCGGCCCCAGAGCTGGTTAATTTCCCAGTTCCCGAAGTCCACAGAGAAATGGGCTTTGACAAGAGAGGGAAGTCTGGAGGAAAAGTATTAAAGGTGGAAGTATTTCCTATGACTTAAGAAATTCCATAGGCTGGGGCAGGAGGAAGAAATCCTTGGGTGTCAGATGATTCTGAGGCCTGCTCCCCGGGAAAACCATAAATAAAGCGGGACCTTTCAGAGGACCTGAGAGACGAAGGCCATCATTACTGCAGAGGGGGTGCATTCTGGGCAGGGGACGGAAGGGGGGCTGCTGCACCAGAGAGTTCTGGCCCCGTCACTGGCGTGGAAGAAGCAGAGTGAGGGCACCTGAAGACAGCGGGCGCCAGGAATGGTCTTCTCAGCTTCACCTGCCACGCACAGATGGCCAGGCTCTGCCCGTGGCCTCTCCCCTGGGCTGGCTCGTCCTGGCACCTGTGCTTCAGTGAGCAGGCGATGAGGGTCATGGTGGTGGTTTTAGTCAAAACCAAGAACAATCAGCAATGAATGGTTTTTCTGCCCAGCAGATTGAGGCTTGGGTTCAAAATCAATTCATGGGAAATAAAGAGGTATGATATCACACACACACACTTTTATTATTTAATTATATTATTATTATTATTATTCATATCTGAGTTTGGGGAGAGAGTCACTTTTGAAATAAGGCTCCTTCTGGTTTGGGCTTCAGCACAGGCGATTTACGGTAACAGGCCATCCAATGGGGGTTACTTCGTAATCCTTCTGGGACTTGGTTTCTTCATCTGCAGCAGGAGTGTCTGGCACCCGCTCAGCATGGGGGCACTCTGAGGGTCGATGACATACCAGAACTGAAAGCAGCCGGCACAGGGTATAGCCTGAAGTCACCTGATGAGCAGGACTCATTTCCTCCTGGTCCTGATTCGAATTCTCATCCCTATGAAGTAATTATGTCACAGTCACATGGTCTGTATGCCTTCATTCGGTGTGGGTACATCATCCGTGGCGTTTTCCGTGACTACCAAACTCAGTGCTTGCACAGTGCTTTTCTGAACTGACAAGTGCTAATAGATGGATGGAATTTCTACTGTTAGTCTTGAGCAACGCGCTGGGTACTTTAAAGATGTTACTTCACTTACTCTTAAAACACTGCTGATTTTCATTGTGTTAATTTTCGGAGTTCCTGTTATCATGTGGGGGAACTGAACTGAATGACCTGGTTCTTCGGGTCTAGAACTCTAAGACCAGGACAGGCATGCAGGTGTGCAGTTGCCCGAGAAGGACAACTGCAGTTGGTGGTGGGGTTAGGTGTTACTTTTATCTTGGGGTCTTGCCCTGAATCTTTAGGAAGCTGATTTATTTGAATTTGCGGCTTTCATCTGTGCTTGCGTATTTTCCCTTCAGGTAAGGGAAACGTTATTCAATTACGCATGCCCAGTGTGGACTTTGAAAGTATGAGCATCCCTAGAAAGATGATTTTTCCTGTTAGTTCCTTGTCTCAGTGGCAATGAGGAAGTTGACTGAGCATCTCGGTGGGAAAACCTGGCCTCTCTTGGCACCCAGGTGCTAGCTGGGGTCTCTGGTAGTGGTGATCGATGTGTCGATGTCCCCTCTGTTGGAACTCCCTGCTCGTGGTGTCTGCCTTTTTTTTTTTTTTTAAGAGGTTTTCACTATAGGGCGTGTGCGCTCGCCAGACAGAGAGAGAGACATAGAGACAGAAAGAGAGAAATCACCCCCCAGGGGGAATGGCCACGCCTCAATCCCTTCTCCTCCATTCTCCTCTTGGGATCTTGGGCACGCATGCACACGCTCGGTGTGAGTTTAAGCCACCGGGTCCGGGACGCGAACCGCAGTCGACTACATGGGAGTCCAGCGACACAGCCATTACGCTAACTGCTGGTCCCCGTGGTGTCTGCCTTTAACAGTATTTCCTTTTTGGCACGGCAGGGAGCTTTTTCTGCTGACACTGCGTAAGCGTTTCTCCATCTTCTGGCCCATCTTCCTTTGGTGAGCCACGGCGTCTAGTGAGAATTTAAGCAAACGCGTTTTTATTGTATTTACTTGTAGGCTGAGTGTCCTCCCGTGATGGGTGTGAGTGGGCCTTTCTCCATGCCTGGTTCCCGGTTCTGCACTGATCTGGTTCTCTGCTGGGCACCCAGGGGGACAGCAGAATGGTGTCCTCTTGAAGTTGGCATGGTCATGTGACTTGCTTTGGCCAGGGAAGTAAGTTGTGGTTGTCACTCAGAGATGGAGACGTTAAGTGACAGGTGCCCAGCTTTCCAGGTAATGATCCCAGCGTCCTATGCTGGCACAGAGAGCAGTAGGCCTTCGGGACTGTGGAAGATTTTGGGTGATCGTGAAATGAACTTCTTTTTTTTTTTTTTTTGCATTAGATTTTAATCTTTAATATCTAACATTTTTCCTTTAGGAAACTTTTCCCCAGAAACAAGAATAGAATGCTAATTACATAAAAATATACACATACCAAAAATAGTTCTCCATTTCCCCAGGGGAAAACAATCCAAGTGTAACTTCTAGAACGGTTAAGTTTTTTGTTTTAATTAAAGTCATGGTCATCTCACTTATTAGCTCTGTAACTTACATATTTAAATTAAAGAATGATATTAGACAACCATCACAATTTACAAATACAGGGTACCATTACTGAGTAAATAGATTCCTCTTGAGTGGACGTGTCCCTTCTCCCACCAACTAAAGCAGTAGCCATAAAGTTAGTTTATTAGTACATGATACACTGCCTAAAATGCTAATTCTCTTCTCCACCTTTGTGTTTATCTTGTGTATATGTGTGAGTTTGGTTAGAAGATACCAACAATCCCTTTAACCATCAACAGCAAGATGAGCTAGGCTTGGGCTTTCGATGAAGATTGACCATGTCTGAATCAAGTGATCAGACCTACCCTCAGTAGCAAGAACTCTTCCAACCACTTGCTCAAAGGCTGCGGTGACATTCGTGGCATCTTTTGCACTTGTTTCAAAGTAAGGGTAGTTGCTGTTGTCTCTGCACCAGGCTTCGGCTTCTTCTGTAGACACCTGCCTTTGCTTACGTCAATCTTGTTCCCCAAAATCACAACAGGGAAGTTTTCGGGTTCCTTCACATCTGCATAATATATGAATTCTTTCTTCCAGTTACTCAAGTTCTGGAAGCTTTGCGAATTGTTGGTGCTAAAAGAAAGCAGGCAACAGTCAGAACCTCTATAAAACGGTGTCCTCAGGCTGCGGGGTCACTCTTGACCGGTTGCGTCCCAGATCTGCACAGTGACAAGATGTCCACCCACCTCTAAATCTTTATTTAAAAATCCCACACCTGTTGTATGGAAGAGCCAGGTATCAAACTTATTAGTTACATATCTGTTCATAAGAGAACGCTTCCCTACTCCACCATCTCCAAGGAGAATTACTTTAAAAAGTGAGGATTTCCCGGCCATTATTCATCTCAAGAGTTTTGATGTCAGAACCCTTAATTGGTCAGTTCAAGTATTGTTATCTCCTAGGGTTGTTGAGAAGATTCACTCAGCCGATGGGGGAAAAGAATTTCATCACGATGCCAGACTCATTACTGGAGTCAAGAAGGTTCTCACGGCTGCACGGAGGACGTCCCGGGAGGTCCGGGCCAGCCTGTCCCAGTGCAATGAAGATGAAAAAGGATCGGGGACCAGCGGACAGAAGGCAGCAGCAGTGGCGCTGCCTGGCTTTAACTCCAACTGCTCCCGTCCAGCACGGAGGGAACATGACGGCGGGCCGGGGCCATGACATGAACGTCTGATGTAATGCCACCGGGAACTTGTTTCTTGCAAAGGTACCCAATTATATATATATATATTTTGAATCATCACAGGGTGCATGTGCTCACCAGAGAGAGATGGAGAAACGTAGAGACGTAAAGGGAGGGAGAAGGCACCCCCAGCCCCCCAGTGGAGTGTGGTCATGCCACAATTTCTTCTCCTCCATTTCTTCACCCTGTTGGGGTTTTATGCACCCACATGTGCCAGGGGTATCTTTCAAGCTTTGGGGGACCGATCTTGAACCTTGGTCAACGATGTGGATTCATTGCCATTAACTGCTAGGCTATGGAGCCAGCCTTAACAATCTAGAAGAGATTTTAGGACGGGTTGTATACGAATGTATCCAGAGTATGTATCATAAGGGTATTCCAAAAAATTACTGACATTTGGGAAGGGGGCAGGTTTAATATCTAATAGTCGAAAGTTATCAAATGCCCATTCAAGTCTTGGTTTCATGACAGACATGGGTTGTCTTCAGCTTGTTTTCGTATTGGGTCGTAGGAAACGTCATACACAGTTTTGCATAGAAAAACGACAGCATGACTTTCTAGATGGTTCCGTATATTTTGATGAAGCTGGATGTAGGTTTCTGGTTGACGATGGGAATAAGTAATGGCAGGGAAAAGCGTGACTGACTGTTGTTGAAGGTCTGCGGGAAGAAGAGAGGCTGTGGGTGAAGTTCTCGTATAATGAGATCTTATTGAAAATGCTGAGAAGGGTTAGATGGATGGGCATAGGTACAGATATGACTCCCGGCCGGCGAGCGCTCCAGACTCTCATCCACTGGGCTTTTCTATTACCCCTACAAAATCGAGCTTGATGTCATTTCGTGCAGGCGTGTGAAAGCAAGGGAAAAACCATTCTTCAAGATAGCAGGCCCCTCATGGGGCAGAACGTGGGAAGAGTTTCATATGCCTGGTTGTTGGCACCAAACATAGTCGCTGTGTGATCAGAAAATGAGGATTTATGCAAAGATTTCGGGAAACCTTTGCGGGAAAATATTGAATGCAATAACCTGTTTGTGTTTTGCTGTCCACCCCTCCCTCTCCACCGCTGTTTGGGTGAATCACAACCACTTGAGATTTAGCCAAGTTGCCTTAGGGAATTTCTACATAACATTTATAAGACCTTCCCATAACTGTGACTCACGATCATGCTTCTACTCAGAATTTGGTTACAGCCGAGCATTTCATGGAAAAAAGCACCTCGGTGATGTGAAAGTCTTTCAGAGAACTCGGCAGGGAAGGCGGAAGGGTCATGGCCGGGCTGTGAGTGCCCTGGGTCGCTGGAGCCCCAGGGAGAGAAGCTAAGTACTTCCCTCTTCTAGTTCCCCTTTATTTTTTTAGAATCAAAAAGAATAACAATTACACATTTGTCAAAACACTCAAATATAACACATAAACCAAAAAGTACAAATTTTCTTACCTCCTTCCATTGTTCCCAACCTGGAGGCGTAACCACTGCGTATTCTTAGATTGGAATCAAAGTGCTGGAACTCTTCAAACTCAATATAGGAACAGAAGCTACAGAATGGTCAGCTTTCTTTTTTTCTTTTTAAAATGTTTTTCCATAAAGCATGTGCGCTGGGTAGAAAGAGACAGTGTGAGGGAAAGTGAGGGGAAAAGTGAGAAATCACCCCCCCTCAGGGGGTGATTTCCATGCCACAATCCCTTCTCCTCCATTCTCCTCTCAGAATTTTGGACACACATGCACATGTGCCCAGCGTGTGTTAAACTGCCGGGTCCAGGACTCAAACCACAGTCAACTAGGTGGGAGTCCAGTATCGTAACCATTACACCATCTGCTGGTCCTTTAATGTGTACTTTTACATTTATTTATTATTGGGGCTAGCAGGTGGCATGGTGGTTAAGACTCTGGCTCCCAAATGGTTGACCACATTTCAAATCCCAAACTTGAAAATTACTCTGGTCATATGTGCATGCATCCCCCAAATCCTGAGAGAATGGAGGAGAAGGGGCTGTGGTGCAGTCATCTGGCTTTGCCAGTTTGAGTCCTAGTGGCTTTTTTCTCACTTTCTCTCTCTCTCATCAAATTTAAATAAGTAAGTAAAGTAAAATAGAATAATTCTTAAAAAAAAAAAAAAAGACACTGAGGTTTTGAATAATATAGGCTCCTTCTCCCCCATCCGCAACCCCCATAAAATAGTCACTTCTCTGGGTCTGTCTGGTGGTGAGTCCCTCATGGTTAGTCCAGGTTTCGTGTCTCCAGTGGGGGAACTTCTCAGGTTATCCCATCCGGAGACATACAATGTCCATCTGTTCCTCACTCAAGAGGTTAACTTTTATCACCAGTTGAAGTGTCCTCTGATTTCTCCTCTGAATAGAAGCTATTTTGTTTCCTTTACTTAAGCAGTTTGTGTGACAACACTTTAAGATCACACGAATACCCTATTCTTTATCAAAATTTCCCCCTATACTTAGTATTCTTTGATTTTTTTTGACCTGAACCAATATTTACTTTGATGGCTACAAAAAGATGATTTTACACACTGCCATTTCTTCCACGTTTACCCATCGGCAGTTAACATTTCACTGTATTTAAGGACACTCCTTTCTCCATTATTTTATTTTCGTGTGTGCAGATATTTCTTAGCAGTTTAGATTCATACATTCCCATATTTCCCAATAGTCTGAATTCACTCCTGTCTTAAATCATTTTGGTGCTTAAATGGTCGGGCCCAGCTTTAGCCAGTGGGCATGTCCAAACGAGCAATCCCTCATTACTGTTTTAAGCACTTCCCGATTTTCTAGTAAAATGAGGTGTCCAGTGCTGTCTTGCACCTACCCTGTTCCAGCCACTTCTGAAATCCGCCTGAAATCAGCCACGTAGCCAGACTTGTGCTTCCTTTCAGTAAAGGTTGCTTTTGGAGATTCAATTTTAGGCTTTATATATATATATATATATATATATATATATATATATATATATATATATGCACTGCTTCTGGTCTTTGTTTTTAGGCACTTTCATGCATGTACACACACACACACAACTCACAACTTAGAAATCCTGAGTTCATATTGTAGCTCCAGTTCCAGGGCATCCCCATGCGGTCCGTCCTTGCCTTCCCCCAGTCCATATTTATATCTCAAACTGGACATTTTCAAGGGAAAGGGGACACTCTTAATAATTCCCCTGGTGCAGGAGGCAGCTCCTTGCTGATCCCAGAGAAGCCAGGATGTGCCATCACTTCGCTTCACTGATGTGAGCCTTGGCTTGGCCATTAAGGCACCACGTGACCTTTTCTGAGATGCCCTTTAAATGTTCCTCGGGCTGTTTCCTTGTCTTTAAAATGGGACTGATATCTTGCTGTTTATCATTTGTTTTGAGAGGCTCAGGCAAGAAAGATAGAAATCGTCCTTTCCAAGCTTAGTTTTTGCAAAAGTTGGCTCAGACATTAGGCCTCCGTCTCATCTTGCAACTGGCCCACCTCACAGCTGCCTGGTGCTCCTCGCCTCCTCTTCTGCTACCCGAGAGCCCGTTCTCCGAGGTTCCTTGTAAAACCCTCCCGGGATACTGGGAAGACATTCGCAAGGATGAACTCTGGTCATCTGAGGTTAGATGATGAGCTTAGAGGACATTGTTAGTGAACTAAGGCAGACACAGAAAGAAATAACCCCGTGTCCTCCCTCACGTACGGACATTGGAAAAAATGATCTTGTAGAAGCAGGGAGATTAAGAGGCTGGGACGGAAGGGCGGGCCTAGAGGGATTCTGATTAATGAAAACCAAGTTAGCACTAGGTAAGAGAAACACGGTCTAGGGTTAGAGATATAGTAAGGAGAATGCAGCTAACTACTTCGCGGATGTCTCGCAGTTGCTAAAAAAGAGCATTTTGACTGTTCCAGAAACAAAGTAATGACAAATTATGAGGAAAGCATAATTTTTTAACCCTGTTTTTTTCTCTATTTCTCTTTCTTATTCTTTAAAGGTTAACTGGTGCTTGTAGATTCTATAACTAGTATAATCTGTAACTGTTCTAACAAAGTCATAAATAAGCCTCTTTGCTTGGAAGAGGAAAGTTAATCGCTAACTTTGGACAGTGGCCACAAGACCACAAGGGGACGGAGGTGAAAGGTGTGAAGTTTTAAGAGATGGGAATGTTTGCCCCAGGGCTGTTGAGAAAATTGTAATAATGTTATAATTTAACATGTTACAGTCAGATGTTCAGATTTTTTTTTACAGTGTAGCTTAAAAAATACATTGTAGCCTCCTTTTATCTATCTAGGTTGCAAGGCCATTCCTTACCGTAAGAACAAAAGCAGGGTCATCAATGTCACATGGGAGGAAAAGGGCCATCGGACAATTTTGGGGAGGAGTAATTCTGAACTAGCCAGGTTTATGTTATAGATGAAGCAGATAAGCGAGAAGCCTCGTGGTATAGAATGTGCTGGAAATTTCTGTGCTGGGAGTGGCTTGTGGGCTTGTGCTCTGACAGGGCTTCATGAACTCCGTTTCTTCTTGGCTTCACTTCTCAATTATTCACAGAATCTTAACTGGCAGCAAAATGACTGGGATGATGGGTATACCAATCAAACTGATTTATCGATTATATATTACATTCATGTACTGAAACACCACACCCCCACAAAATAGTGTACAACTATCACATGTTAATAATAGTAATAAATAAAAACCTTTAGTATCTTCCCATTGCAGTTAGAATGCCACCGATGTCCCAAGGCCCCTCTGTGTACACGGCACTGCGTGACCCTCCCCTGCCTTCTTCAACGTCACCTCTCACCACAAGTCCTGGGTCCCCTGTACTCCTGTGACTGGCAGTTAGCTAGAAACGAGTGGGAAGCTCTAAGAAAATAGAAAACTTGGGACCAGCAGTTGGCGTAATGGCTATGTCGTTGGACTCCCATGTAGTCCATCACAGTTCCAGTCCCGGACGTGGTGGCTTAAACTCATGCCAGGCACATGTGCGTGCGTGCCCAAGATCCCAAGAGGAGAATGGAGGAGAAGGGATTGCGGCGTGGCCATCCCCCCTGGGGGGTGATTTCTCGCTTTCTGTCTCTCTCTCTCTGTCTTTCTGGTGAGCGCACGTGCCCTATAGCAAAAGCTCTAAAAAATAAATAAATAAGTAAAAGAAGGACATCAGTCCCACATCAGTCCCAACTTTATCAGGAGTGACAACCAGACCCGCTGCAGAGACTCCATCCTCCCACCCAGCTCCTGGCCATGGGAAGACAAGGCAGATCCCATTTTCCTTCTTTCGCACCTGAGAAAGACACACAGGGACGGTTGTAAATTTCCCTCTTAGTGCTCCTCATAAACACTTAGGGACCCCGTGAGATGACTTGGTCACTATCCTGACTCCCACTGGGGCAGTAAATCAACTGGGCAGTTCATCCAAATAAGGAAGCTCCCACCTTCCTTACCCGTGAGAGAGATGCGCAAATGCAGGAAGAAGTCTGCAAGTTCACACAAAGAAGCCACATACGATGACAGGTAATATTCCCTGCTAATATTCACGACCAACTCTTAATATAAATGGAACACCTGACCCATGGCCAGCGCAGCTGTCCTCCTCTGGCAGCTGCCCACCTGCATGCCCTTTAGGCATGGAGATGTATTTCTTTTCTATTAAAAATCTTTACTTTTCTATTAAAACTTCCCTTTTCCTGCTTTACAAGTGTTTTGGTTTTTCATTTTGCATCTCAGAACAGGTCTCTAGTCTTAGAAACCTGGACCTAAAAATCCACACAGCTCAACTCTCTTACCCTATAACACGTGTAGCATCCTATAACGTAGCTAAATAAACGTAAAAACTAAACAAAAAACCTAAACAAACAAAAAATCATTAAACGGTCAAAGAGCTAGGAGTTGAATGTGCTAAGTGCTGGAATCATTCAGAGGTGGGATTGTTTGCTGGGGTCTGCTGCAGTCAGGAAAGGGGGACTTCCCACTGAAAAGCCAGTTTTCACGGAAGAGAAGGGAGTTGATCTCCATGCTTTTACACCTTGCAGTCTTTCGGTTTCTGCCACTTAGTGCAGACATTCAGTATACATTAAGTGGGGACATACAATGCCTGTCTTTCATAGTCTGGCTTGCTTTGCTTAGCGTTAAATCTTCCATATTCACCCACTCTGTCAGATGTCAGGGTCTTTTTTTTATGGTTGAGTAGTGTGGGAAGAGGGTGGGAAATGGGGGAAGGTGAGAGGGAGGGAATCAAGGAGGAAAAAAGCAAAATATTTAAGGCACCCAAAAATGGAAAATTATCTGCTGATAATGTCTGTGGTAATAACTTTGGACCAATACATGGTGTATTCATGCTGGGAAAACTCAGTTTGTATGCTGTAATGATATACAGTGATTAAATATAAACTACTACTACTAGTAAATAATAAAGAGAGAGAGAGAGAAGGGAGCTAGTTGAAGTCCAAAATAGACTCGAAGATCTCAGGGAAACTTCAGTTCGGGGAAACTCAGGCTGTTTGAAAATGGAGTTTGGTTTCCAAGGCAGATTTGAATTTTCATAAGCTCTCTTGAGAGGAAGTCAGTGTGTTAAGCAGTGTAATTTTTACTGTCCACTAAAGCTCAAATGCCAATGATTATAAATAGGAATGCATTCTAAAATATGGCCCTTTTACGCACTCCTGAGCTACCCCCTTCTTTTTATAGTACATAAAAGCATTTGTCCATTTCACTTCAGGTGTTAGGGCACACCCAGGGGCTACTGAGTGAGTCATTAACTTGTTTCTTACAGGGTCTGCAGCCAAGGATTTGGTACCTAGTAAGTCTTTGTCAGTGCTTATAAAAGAAAGCGTGTTAATGGCTGTTCCAATACATCGGCAGAGTGGAGGCGTTTATGCCTTAAAGCTAAGGAGGTATTTCCAGCTGTGCCCGGAGCGCTCAGCTGCAGGGTTTACACCACGTCCGCAGCATGGACAAACCTCGGCCCTAGGGAGCGGACGGTTCCAGATGCAAACTTTGACCCCGCTTTACCACCTGGCCCTGGGAAACCTACCTGAGCCCCCAGGGCCTCGGTTTCCTCACCTCCTGCAGGACAGAGAAAACCCATCGTGCAGAATGATGGGGTTCCGGTGAGCTACACATTTAAAGCTTCCACTTCAGGCCCGTAGACTTCTTGCCCTCTTTGGTCTCTCCAGGTTGTGGGCTTTGGCTGCATCGCCATTCGGTGTAATTTTTTGGTGACCGTCCATTCCTGTGTGCTCCTCAGCCCTTGAAGGAGACCGCAGTTCTACATTTTCTCCTGCTGAAGGGCAGATCCGCTGCTCCGAGATTGACTTGCGGCCACGGTTCCTTTCTTTATTCCACAGTTTTTATGCAGCGCCTGCTCCGGGCACCCCTGGGGGCCGGTACCGGCTGGCCCTCTTCTGTGTAACATCCACACCCGTCTCCACTCCTCGGACCTGCCCACTGCCCAGGAGGACTGACCACACCAAGGCTCCCTGGCCCTCTGGCTTCACAGGAGACGAGAGCATGCGTGAGAGAGGTCTGGGTCACGGAGCCCTCTGGCTGCGTCCCCGTCTGCTGGAGGTTACAGCTCTTTCCAAACCAGCCTGCGCCGAGCTCTCCTCCAGAAGCTGACGAGTTGTTCTTCGTGGTCTCTTGAGGTTTAGTTCCTTGGGAAACTGCAGTTCCCCTGTGGTTCCCGCACCTGCACTTTGTACATAATGCTTTGTAAGTCCTGCCAGAATTATCTTAAAAAAAAAAAGGAAGTTTGGTCAAAGCTGGAGTATAGATAATTAGGGGAATCTGTCAGGAATACAGAAAGTTCATGAAATTTAAAATTATGACCTCAAAAAAAAGCTTATTTCTTCAGAGAGAGAGAGAGAGAGAGAGAGAGAGAGAGAGAGAGAGAGACGGCACCCCCGGCAGGGTCTTTGTCCTGAAGACCACCCTTAGCCTGGGCCAGCCAAGGTCATGCACACGCGGGTACCAGTGTGTTTGGGGAAGTCTCCAGAGGCCAGCCCGGAGACTTGCCATGGGGGTCAGCCTTGCGGTGCCACATTTCCTGCCACGCCACCATCTAGGCCCCTACTTGAATGATCTTAATTTGAAAGACCCCTGTATTTGCTGCGGGGATCCTGACTCAGGCGCACATAACGGATTCCCTCCGGAGGCCTAACCTGCAGCGAGGCGGGCATTGCTGAAGCAGGACGCCCACTCTGAACCATCCACGGGGCTTATTTTCTATATGACAGCCATAGCGGTGTTCAGTGCGGGATGAATCCCAGCTGAAGGTCGCTCCACGTCGGTAGCACTCATGAAGACTTTCTCCGGGATAAGTTCTCTCATGCACAAGGAGGCGCCTTGATTTGGAAAAGGCATTCCCACCGTGTCGCATTCTCGCGGCGTCTCTCTTGTAGAGTCCCCTGGCCCCTAAGGAGATGTGGCTTCTGACTGCAGGCCTTCCCCTCAGCTCCCTTGGTCAGGTTCTCACTCTGCCAGTCCCCTGTCTCAAGCAGAGATGACTGTCGCTGATTGTTTCCTTCTGAGACCCATCTCTTCCATGACGATCGTCTCTGCGACATTCCACGGTGCTTGCCGAGGCCTGCCTCCCGATGGAAGGCTCTCACACAGCTCAGTTCCCGGGGTGTCCGGAGAGCAACAGCAGTGGTTCCCATGCCGACCCAGTCTGACGGCTTCATCCTCCACTTTCCCTCATGGTTGGCCAAGTCTAAATTAGGTTTCAGATTTGTTCTGTGTGAATCACATCGCGGGGTTTTGGTTCTTGGAGAAATAAGTCTGGGGATTAAACCAAAATGTTCTCCAACATGGTCGCATTTGTCACGGGTCACTTGACTCTGGGCTTTCTTGTAACTGGTGGTTGTGTGAAAGTGTCTTACTGCCCATCAGTCAGGTCGTCAGCTTTCCATGTTTTATCCCCCGACAGTAGAATATTGTAAACATTTTTTTGTGTGTGACTCTCTGTACTTATGCAAGGCTCTAGTGTATCTTCAGAAATGCTTTGCGGTGGAGTCGCCTCTTTACTTTCAGCCCACTCTGGAATTACAGTAATCTCAGATGCAAACTGAGATTACTCCCTCTCCATTTTGAGAAGGAGCATACTGAGCTGTGCCTCCTTGAAACTTCTCCTTTCCATCCCTGTTTTTTTCCCCCTTATTCCTACTTAAAATTTGCATCTGACTTGCTGCCGTGACAACCCCCTGGAGGCTCAGCCCCGCAGGCCACCATCATCGTGTCTTTGTAGGGAACTGTGAGCTGTCCCCACACCCCGAGGAATGCATAGTCACGTTTGTGCACCTGCTTTTGCCTTCTCTGCCCTCCCAAAGTCTTCTCGGGAAAGAGCAGAATCCAGTGAAAGCGGAGCTGGCTTAGCCCACGTTTTGGTGACTTGTCCCTTACGCTCCTGAGAGAGGGCGACATCGTGGAAGTCTTCCTCTCTCTGGGCACAAGGGCCAGGGGCAGAGTCAGGGCTTGAGGTACCATTGCATAGCTTAGACTCTACCCTGAAGTCGTCCTGTGGTCACAGGGTTGGGGCTTGAGAGGTCTCTTCTCCAGGGAGGATCCTGCTTTTGACCTTGTAAGAGTTGTCGTTTTTCGGCTGAGCTAGGACCACCACTCGAGCTGGTTATGGGCTGGGAGCGTGTTGAGCTGTGTTGTATAAAATCCTCTGTTCTTTGGGTCTGGATCTCTAAGATAGAGACCTGTCCTGAGATGCAAAATGAAAAACCACGAACACTTGTAAAGTAAGGAAAGAGAAGTTTTAATAGGAAAGTGAGGATTTTTAACGGAAAAGAAATACATCTCCAGGCCTGAAGGGCACAGGGGGGCAGCTGCCAGAGGACAGCTGCGCTGGGCGAGGGGTCAGGTGTTCCGTTTCCCTCGAGCTGATAATGAACATTTATGGGGAGGCCTGTCAGTGTCTGGCTTCTTGAACTCGTGGGCTTTTCCCTGTGCCCGTGCGTTTCTCTCCCAGGTGAGGAATTCAGTGTGGACTTAGAAGGTGGGAGCTTCCTTATTTGGATGAACTGCCCACTTCGTTTATTGCTGTAGGGGGAAGCAGGATGTTGACCAAGACATCTTCGTGGGTCCTTCTGTATTTATGAAGAATGATAAGAGGGCAGTTAACAACGGTCCCTATGTGCCTTCCTCGGGGACCAAGGGGGAACATGAGATGTGCCTCGCCTTCCCGAGGTCAGGAGCCGGGTGGGAGGAAGGAGTCTCAGTGGAGGGCCTGGGAGGACTCCGGGTCAGCTGTGATTGACGTGGGTGATATCCCTCTGCCACTTCCTCAGGGCTCCCTCTCATTTCTAGCTAAATGCGGACCACAAACTCAGCAGAGGAATTTTTCCCTGAAACCCAGACTACAGCCGGCCCTGTGCACCTGGGAGAGGCCAGACAAATGTGGCCCTTGGGGCTATTTTCTGGCTTCTGACTTCCTGCAGGTGCCCATGTAAACTTTCTGCCCCCACAAATCATGGCTTGCATTTCCCTCAGCTCCCAGCAATGATTTTTTCACCATTCTCCCGGACTATTCACTGCTTCCTGGAAGCCTTTCAGGTCCCCAAGCCAATGCCACAGTTAGGTCTTGTCTTGGAAGCACTCCACATCTCGGTATTCGTTTCCGTCATGGTTAGCAACGGCTGCGGAACGAACTACTGTAATTACAAATGGGTGAGAAGGGCGCTTTGACCTGGCGGCTGGGCTCGGTGGGAGGCCTCTTCTGGCTTCACGTGCAGTTGCAGTCAGCTGGACGCTGGGACTGGAGTCAGGTGGGGCTCGTGTTGCCTGGATCTTTCTCCAGCTAGTCTTCCCCCAGAGGGCAGGCGGACTTCTTCTTTTTGTTTTTGGGGTGGGGGGGAGTTTTTTGCTATAGGGCGCGTGCACTCGCCAGACAGACAGAGACAGAGAGACAGAAAGTGAGAAATCACCCCCCAGGGGGGATGGTCATGCCGCAATCCCTTCTCCTCCATTCTCCTCTCGGGATCTTGGGCACACACGCACACGTGCCCAGCATGAGTTTAAGCCACCGGGTCTGGGAATTGAACCGTGGTCGCCCACATGGGAGTCCAGTGACACAGCCATTATGCCATCTGCTGGTCCTAGCAGGCAGACTTCTTAATGGCACCTGGGGTCTGGAGAACACAAAGTGGAAGCTGCAAGGCCTTCCTCAGTCTCAGGGCCAGAGTTGGTGCAGCACACCTTCCTCCACCTTCTCTAGGTTCTCTGAGTTGCAGGAGCAGCCCAGAGTCCAGGGGGAGGACACTGTTCATACACAGGCACCGGGAACCGCATCGTGCTGAAGCCGTCTTGGGGGCCTAGCTCCTGCACTCCTAGCAGAGTCACGATGAATGGTCGTCCTGCGACCCTTCTCCCTTCGGCTCCAGGGCCTCACAGAAATAATCACCGTCATGAGTCTCTACTCAGGAAGCTGTAGACCAGAGATGGGCAACTAGGAAGTGTATTTAAGTGTGTTATATGTATGTATGTGTGTGTGTCTGTGTGTATGTATATATATTATTACTTTTTTATCCCAGCAGTGTTGGTGTAAGGATGGGGCCTCTGTGATCCCTGGAGCACCTCAGAATTCAGCTTAAAAGCCACAGATGAAGTTCAGCCACTTCATTTTATGGATAGGGAAGCTCAGACCTCATGAAGGTCAACCGTCTGCCTAAGGTCCTTACCTCCAGCCCTGGAGTGGGACTGTCTCCTGACTCCTGGTCTCTCGTCTCATTTCTGCTTTCCTCAGCTCAGCCAGGTTTGTTTGTGGATAAACCCTAGGAGAGGAATTCTTGCCTGTAAGAAATGCAGAATTAAGGACTTTCAGAATGAAGCACAAACACGGGCATTTGCTAATGAAGCTCAGGGTCCCTACTAGGCTGTAAGAGGCTCCTGGGAGTAGCGTGACTCCTCGGGGTCAGTAACGTCTGGGCAGGCCTCTTCAGGCACTTGGTACAGGGAGGAGCTGCGGGCTGCAGAGGAGGGACAGTGTCTCAGCTGTGCTGTCTCTGCTTTTGAAGGGCTTGTCTGACGGGGTCCGTCCTGTCTAGTGTGGTTTTGCCCCCCCTTCCTGCTCAGTGTGTCCAGGACATGGGAGAGGGAGCACCAGGGCCTCAGAGCAGCTTTCCAAATGATCAGAACACCGAAGGCGGGACTTTGCTGGCTTCAATAGCTAATGGCTCGTGTGACAGGTTCCCTGGGGTGGGGACAGTCTGACCTTTTGTTTTGGAAAATGTATAATTATTGAATTTTTTTCCCCCAGGCAGCAGCCATCAGTTCTTGTCCTATTTAGTTAAATTAATTATTCTTTTTTGGTGTTCTGAACATCGAATCATTATCTAGTCATAGAAATGCAAAGCCAGACAGATTTTGGTAATTTTCTTTTCACAAGTTTAGAGTTATCCATTAAAGGGGTGTGTCCATCTTAACAAAATCATTTTGGGATATTAAATCAACATTTTAGACTTCAAGTTTGGCTCTGTTCTGTTCTAAATGCATGCTAGTTTTTCCTTTTTATATGGTTCAAACTTTCTTCATTTCTGTTTTTGGAGAAGGGAGTTTATTTCTATAACCAGTTACAAGGAGACAGTTGGCAAGTACTGTCAAATTGACTTGAAAAGCTCAACATGTTCTTGGTATTTATTTTGTTTTTTTTTTTTTTTTGGAGAGGTTTTTGCTATAGGGCGCGTGTGCTCGCCAGATAGACAGAGATAGAGAGACAGAAAGTGAGAAATCACCCCCAGGGGGGATGGCCACGCCGCAATCCCTTCTCCTCTATTCTCTCGGGATCTTGGGCACGCACGCACACGCACCTGGCGTGGGTTTAAGCCACTGGGTCCAGGCCTTGAACTGCGATCGACTACATGGGAATCCAACGACATAGCCATTACACCAATTGCTGGTCCTATGTTCTTGGTATTTACAAGATAAAAGCAGGTGCTGGGACCTGCAGGTGGTGTGGTGGTTAAGGGCACTGGACTCCCACATGACCGACCATGGTTCGAGTCCCAGACCTGGCAGCTTAGTTTCTCACTTTCTCTCTCTCTCTCTCTCTTTCCCTCTCTGGTCAAATTAAAATAAAAATAAAGTCAAATAAAATAATTCTAAAAAACAAGCAGGTGCAAACCATTTCTCACTACAATTAACCAGAGTTGATTGCTTTCTCCTAAGAACTATCCTGATTCCTTCAGATACCCACTCCTGGTTTCTCATCTGACCATTCTTCAGACAGACCTCCCTGTGACTCGGTGATCAGATGGTTCTCCGTAGAGGCATGCTCACACATACACCTGGCATGATTCTCAAGCTGCCGAATCTGGGGCTTGAACAGTGGCCAGCCGTGTGGCAGTCCAGTGCCACTGTGCCACCTGCTGGCCCTGGGAAAGATGCCCACTTACTGAGAGGAGCCTCTGTACGTCTGTGACACTCACCTTATCCTGAAGCTAGTCCTTGCTCTCATTGTATAGCTGGGGAATTCCAGGCACAGAGGGGTGAGCCTCCCCTGTGCTGTCGGCGTTCCAATCCCACCCCCTGACTCCAGATATCTGAAGTGCCAGGTCAGAGTGTAGGCTGGCAGCACTTCCTGCCAGTTCAGTCCATCGCTGCAGGGCAGGCCCTGCAGTCAGTGTGTCTGAAGTGTTACGGGTGCCTCCAAACTCGATGAACGGCTCTAGCCTCCCAAGAACCAGTGGTAACAGCTCTGGGTGTCGTGCCTCCCCGGGGGACCTCTCTCTCTGCTGCTTCGCCCTCTTGCTCAATAGCTCACTTTCACTGTTCTTTGGCATCTTCTGGTGGGACTGTATCGATGACGTTGTCTCAGACGTGGGTGACTCAGAGGGTGAGCTGTGCTGGTGACTCGTACCCATATCTGGAATGCCAATAACTTCCCCGTTTGCATCGTTTCATCCCAGACAAGTCAGTGCTGTGTGCAGAGGCCCAGGAGCAATGGGTTAGGGTGGGGGGAGGCATAATAAACTACTTTCTTAGAAAGAGTCAAGGTCATTTTATTTCATTATGATCCTTTTCATTTCCCAAGGCTTGCATGATTGAATTGATCTATTTGCTCTGTGAAGCAGCCACCGTAGCGGGCTGTGTCCCCCAGAACAGCTGTCCTCTGTTCTGATGTCTTAATCATCGGGGGCCTTGACATGGCTGGTGTGGTTCTCAGACCAGTGCCTGTGGAAATGCAGCATCTGGCCCTGCCCCAGCCCTGTGAACCAGATCCCAGGGGACCGGGGTGCAGGTTTCTCTCAGTGAAGCCCTGTGGGGTGTGCATGGAGCATAACATGGGAACCCCTAATATTCTTCAACAATCGCACTAGCAGTGGGCCAGTGTTAGGGGTGCCAGCATGGTGCCAGAGGCCGTACGTGTAATACTTCACTGAAACAGCTCAACCATGCTTGAACGAGGGGCTAGAATTACTCCTTTATTTATTTATGTTTTTCTGGCAAGGAAATACAAATCAACTGCCCCACGCTGGGGAGAGGCGACGAGCTCAGGTCTCTCCTCCCAAAGGTCGCGGGAGGTCCACGCGCATCGCCGATCTGGTGGGGACATTCGACAGGAGCTCCGAGGCTGCCCCCTTCCTTCCCACAGTCCTCAGTTTCTGAGGCTGCTTTGGGCAGGGCAGGGTGCCAGGAAACGGGGTGGGTCTGGAGGGAAATAAAATGAGACCTGTCTCCTCATGGCGCTCCCAGCCTAGAGAGGTCATGGGAAGAGAGAAGAGGAGAGACAGATAAATAGATAAAATGGGACCATCTTTCCCTCCAGCACCCCGAGTTCGGATTGCGGGCCACCCTTGACATTGAACTCAGCGCTGTTGCTCCCCAGAGTAAATCCATCGGTCTAGCGCCCACCAGTATGAATTTACTAAGGTGTGGGGCGGTGCGAGGGTTCCTTTGCACACCATGCAGCGAGCCGTGTAGTTTTCTAGACCCTCATTCCTTCTCTCCATTCTACCCCAGGCAGCTCGGAATCACCGCTCCATCCCCCGCAGCTCTGAGCGCTCAGCCAGCGCGTGCTCAGCCCTCAGACCCCGCTCCCTACTGAGTTTCTCGGATCCACACAGCACGGTGTGTCTTTCCTGAGGGATTCAGCTGCTGGGAAAACTCAGATTGTCTTGACATCTTCATAGTCGTCATCACAGCAGCCCGTGAGCCGTGCCGTGGTCCGGTTCCACCTGGAAGTGGCGGGGTCACCACAGATGAGACAAGTAGCTTACTGTCTGGAAATGTCCATTTTTCTACTTTGTTTCATTCCTTAACTAGAAACATTCCATGGAGTTCTGCCAATTTTGCTCTTCTCTATGTAATAGGATGGCAGATCAGAAGTTACCTTGAATCATCTGCTCTAGTGGTTTGTTTTCGTTTATCTTGTCTTCAGCCAATTTTTTTTTCAAATTGTAAATTCAATATGCAAACCAGATCAAGCTACAACAGGTCTCCCTGGGCGTCGTGTCCTTCACCTTTCCCACTCATGGCGCCTTTATTTTCTCCCACGGTGGCCTCAGAGGAGTCAGTATGCCAGCCTCGGAACGTGTTGAATGCTGCTGGTCGGGGCCAGCAGGTGGCGTGGTGGGTAAGGTGCTGGACTCCCACATGGTCTGTTGTAGTTTGAGCACTGGACCCAGCAGCTTGAAAATCATGTTGGGCACGCCTGCATGTGTGCCCTAAATCCCAAGAGGAGAAGGGATTACAGCATGGCCGCCCCCTTTCGGGGCTGGGGGGTGATTTCTCACTTTCCATCTCTCTCTTTCTCTGTCTCTCTCTAGCGAGTGTACATACCCTATAGCAAAAACGTAAAACAAAACAAAAACAAAAACAAACAACAGGAAAAGGAATACTGCTGGTTGCCAAGGACAAGTAGCTCGGTAACAGTGCAGGTTCAGGGCTAGCGAGCTTCAGGCTAGTCAGATCCTGGTGCCCAAGGGCGTGCAGCAGGAGTCTTCTCTTTCTTGCTTCTGTTTTCTTTCTCTTTTCGATGTTGGGTTGATCAGTGAGCAGACTCGCCCCATTCTCCCTGCAGACCCAGGGAACTTAGAAACCAGAGGCCCCAGGGAAGGAGGACCCCTCCGTCTCTGCAGTTCCAGTACAGGGATGGGGTCCCCTGGGCTGCCTTGGGTCACAGATCTACTGCTGTGGCCAAGAGGTGAAAGCCCCCGGGGGCTCAGGTGAGGCTTGCGTGGAGGTGGGTCTACGTCCCTGAGTCACAGGGTTGAGGCGGCAGTGACCTGCGACCTCTAAGTGCAAGGATGAAGGCTGAAAGCACTTTCAGCTCCAGCCCTGCCGGTGGCGTAGATGATATGACTAAGCCCGGGGTCAGGGACTGGTTCGAGGCACAGGAGCCTAGGGCGGTGCCTGGTCCCCGGAGCTCCTGAATTTCAGCTCATATCTCCCTCCATCCCGCTGTACTTTCTCAGGGTGGGGCAAACAGATTTTTTTTTCTTGGTAAACAGAGTCCTTCAGAGCCACTTACCCTGAGGACCATCTGTGACATTGCTCCGTGCATGTTCCCTCTGAGCCGAGCAAAATGTGCCAACCTCTTCAAATCCCGGAACAGATCCCGGAACCAATGGGAAAAACACAGGGAAAGATTTCTCCCCCTACAGTTAAAAGCAAAATAAAGAAAACACCAGGACTGCATGTGTTTCCATTTCTAAGGTCAGGCCTGCACTCTACGCACTGTTTAGAGAAACGAGTTGATTATTGGGGCGTTTCACAGGAAATGCGTGCCTTTGGCGTGAGTGGCTCCTCTCATTAGCAGAATTCTTTACTCCGCTCAGCTGCAAGCACTGAAGCTGACAAGGTTTCTGTGAGGCCTTGAAGCAGGCTAGCTGCAGGTTTAGCAGGACTGCAGCCATGTTGAAATTAAGGAAGACCTCACATGAGAACACTGACCAAGTGCTGAGTCACGGGGAGGTCTGTTTTAGGAATGGTTGGGTCAGAAACCAGGAGTGAGGATTTGAAGCAATCAGATAAATTTCTCAGGGGAAAGTGATCGACTCTGATCGTCCCAAGTGAGCAATGATTTGATCTGTTTGTGGCTCACGCCTGTAAATACTGAGACCAGAGTGAGCTTTTTTTTTTTTTTTTTTTTTTTTTTTTTTTTTTTTTTTTTTTTGGAGAGGTTTTTCGCTATAGGGCGCGTACGCTCGCCAGACAGACAGAGAGAGATATAGAGACAGAAAGCGAGAAATCACCCCCCGGGGGGATGGTCACGCCGCAATCCCTTCTCCTCCATTCTCCTCTCGGGATCTTGGGCACGCACGCACACGCGCCCGGCGTGAGTTGTAAGCCACCGGGTCCGAGACGCGAACCGCGGTCGACTACGTGGGAGTCCAGCGACATAGCCATTACACTAACTGCTGGTTCCCCAGGGTGAGCTTTTCATAACGGTTTCGTAGTCCTCGCTGACTCTCTCTGTAACTGGTCACAGAAATAACCTCCTGCCTTCTCCAGCCTCTGCCTCTGGTTCCACTGATCATGAGCAAAAGCAGCTGGGTTATTTTGGCCGGTGACAGCCTCGTGAACTACGCGGCCAAGGAGAAGCCCGTCTAGGCATCTGTATATTTTTTGCCACCTCAGTACAAAGTATACAAATCAGGACCAGCAGATGATGTAATGGTTACATTGCTGGATTCCCATGTAGTCAACCAGGGTTTGACTCCTGGGCCTGGCAGCTTAAAACTCACGCCGGGCACATGTGCGTGCGTGCCCAAAATCCCAAGAGGAGAATGGAGGAAAAGGGATTGCTGCGTGGCCATCCACTCTGGGAGGTGATTTCTCGCTTTCTGTCTCTCTGGTGAGTGCACACGCCCTATAGAAAAAAAAGAAAAACAAAACAAAAAACAACACCAAAACCAAAACCAAAAAACTCTTTTAAAAAAGTATACAAATCATGAAACTTACTGAATTTTCACAAATGGACAAGAAATAGAGTGCTTGTCACAGACCCTCCCCCCTCCATGTCCAATAAATATGAATTTAGTTACAAAATGAAATTCCAGTTTAGTAGCTGCCAGGTTCTCGCCAGGGTATGAGAGCTTCCTTTGCTCCTTTGACAGATCGCAGAGGGACGGCTCTCCCGCCTGTCTTTGGCGACTGCTTCTCCCAGTTAATGAACCGAAAGTGAGGCTGAAATGTCTGAAAGGGAAATCCTAACCCCAGAGGGTCATGTCTGTGGACTCAGCTGCCCTCCTCGGATCAGAGAGAGAGTGATTCTGGCCTGTGTCGCGGCTCTGCTGTCTTTAGGTTTCTCTTCCTTTGCTTTTAAAAGAGCAGGCTTGGAAAGTGGTCTTTATTACCCATCTTAGAGATGAGGAAGTTGAGTTGCCATCACACAGTGAGAGGAAGACGTGGGTTTTGAACCCAAGTCTTTCTGACCTCAGAGACTGGAAAACAAGTTCACATGGGCCCCTGGGAATGAAGGTTTTCCTATGCCTTCGTGCTGTTCATCACAGAGTCCCGTGTCAGAGGCCCGAGCTTCTGTTGGATTTACCAGCACTGTAGTATGCTTCGGATTTGGGGTTCAGCTCCCAGCCGGACATGAAAATGAGAACTACACAGTGTGGCCGGCTCGCTGACGGGAAGCCCTGAGGGCTGGGGAGCATTGCCGAAGCCATCCGGCGCCTCTCTGAGTGCCTGGCCATGTGTGCCGTCCCAGTGCTTGCGCGCCTTTGGGGAGACCCACTGCAAGCTTTGGGCTAACCCTGCACTTTCTTGTCCCCCTCACTAACTCGACTTGCAGGACCCTTGCCAGTCCATTGACCAAAGAGGGCCAGCGTGTGGTAGGGGCTGAAGAGGTGCTAGACCTTTTGGCCGGAACCGCCATCTTCCAGTAATTCACCAAAATGACGAACACAAAGGGAAAGAGGACAGGCACCCGATATATGTTCTCTAGGCCTTTTAGAAAACATGGAGTGGTTCCTCTGGCAACATACATGCCAATCTACAAGAAAGGTGATATTGTAGACATTAAGGGAATGGGTCCTGTTCAAAAAGGAGTGCCCACAAATGTTACCATGGCAAAACTGGAAGAGTCTACAATGTTACCCAGCATGCTGTCGACAGGCATTGTTGTGAACAAACAAGTTAAGGGCAAGATTCTTGCCAAGAGAATCAATGTGCATATTGAGCATATTAAACATTCTAAGAGCAGAAATGGCTTCCTAAAACGTGTGAAGGAAAATGACCAGAAAAAGAAAGAAGCCAGAGAGAAAGGTACCTGGGTTCAACGAAAGCTCCAGCCTGCTCCACCCAGAGCAGCACACTCTGTGAGAACCCATGGAAAGGAGCCTGAGCTACTGGAACCTATTCCCTGTGAGTTCACGGCATGATGGGTGTTACAAATAAACTAATCTGTGGTCTAAAAAAAAAAAGAGGTGTTCGAGAGCAGACCCTCAGAGCTCGGTAGAGCCAGGTAAGGAACTGGGATTTTAGACCAAATGCCCTGGGAGACACAGACGACTTTTGAGCAGGGGGGTGATACCCCTGGATTCGTCATTCAAGGACATCTCCGAGGATCTGGGCTGGGCTGGGGGCAAGGGCAGGCGACTTCAGGGCTCTCTAGAGGCCCACAAGGGGAGGGACGGGGTACAAAGGGCCTGTGAAAATTATTTTCTGGGTGTTGCAAGACTTCACTTAATTGTCATGACTACGTGAGAAGGGAAGCGAATGGAACCCCATTTTACAGAGGAGCAAACGAATCTCTGCAGGTGAGAAGCTGCCCTGAGGGTCCGCGCCCAGGTCCGATTTCCCCTCCCCCTCGCTGTGTTACAGCCCAACCTTGGGTGTCCTTCCACGGTGGTTTTAGCCCCGTCTCTCTGACCACTGAAGGAGGGTAGACCCGATGTGTAAGTGCTTTGGCCCTGCAGGGTTAGCAGCCACTTTCCCAGTTACCCCAGCTCTACCTCTTTCCCGCGAGGTGGCTGGGTCACTGTGAACTTCTGTGACGCAGTTTCCTAACCGCAGGACAAGAGATAAGACCGCCTCCTTGGGCACTTCGGTGAGGACGCAGGAGTCCCCATATCTGTGTGCTTAGCCCAGTGTCCGCCGCGGAATAGAGCTACACTCTGCGTCTCATTATCTTTATTGATTTGGCTCCCAAACAAGGATTCCCGCATGTGGAAGTTGAGTTGTTTAATTAAAGGGTTTCTCCTTTATTCTTCATTTTGTTATCTGGTTCCTCCCAGTGTATGTGGGTTCTCAGATGACCCAGCGTTAACTTGAGGTACCTGGCATCCTGGCAGGAGAGGTTGACGGGAAGGGAATGTAAGTCCTGGGGTGGGGGTGGTTGATTATCCTCTTCCAGGATAATTGGACTTGGCTTCAGTGTCCTTGCAAGTTTAATGTGACACACTCCTCTGTGGATTTTGAAGTTTCTGGACATTACTATTGGATTATACGATTCAGGGAACAGGCTGTTTTTCTTTTCTTTTTTTTTTTTTGGAGAGGTTTTTTTGCTATAGGGTGCGTGCGCTCGCCAGACAGAGAGAGACAGAGAGACAGAAAGCGAGAAATCACCCCCCAGGGGGGATGGCCACGCCGCAATCCCTTCTCCTCCATTCTCCTCTCGGGATCTTGGGCACACACGCACACGTGCCCGGCGTGAGTTTAAGCCACTGGGTCCGGGACTCAAACCGCGGTCGACTACGTGGGAGTCCAGCGACATAGCCATTACGCTAACTGCTGGTCCCATGGGCTGTTTTTCTTAAACTCCACATTTGGTGCAGATAGTCACCCACGTCTGAGGATCACTGGTATCATATTCTCTTTGGTTCGACTTGAACTCATATTTAAGTATAGTAAGGGCCGGTGGGTGGTGTGATGGTTAGGGTGCTGGACTCCCACATGGCTAACTGAAGTTCAGGTCCTGGACCTGGCAGCTTGCTTCTCACTTTCTCTTTCTCTCTCTCTCATCAAATTTAAAAAGTAATAATAATAACAATAACAAATAAAATAAATAATTTGAAGAAAGCATAATAATATAGTCACTTATTCTTTTAAAAGTTTTTTTTAAGAAATTCAATCACTGTATATCTTTTCAGCATACGGAATGGATTTTCCCAGTGTGAATACATATTAGTCCAAGTTACTTATTCTTTAAACACCTTTTTTACTGACTCGGCACTGCTTTCTGGTGGTGAGACTGATGAGCATTAAGGGCACTCACAGGAAAGTGTAAAATAGCAATAAGATCTGTGATAAAACAAGGACGACGTGAGGGACTGAGGTCTTTTTTAGGGAGAATCAGGAAGGGCATCTCTGAGAATGTTGAGGAGGAGCCAGGTGCAGAGAGCTCTGAGGAAGAGACTTCAGGCAGAGATCAAGCTCATGCAAAAGCCCCAGGGCAGGGTCCACATGGTAAACTTGAGTCCATTGACCAAAGGGGCCAGCGTGGGGCAGGGGCTGAAGAGGTGCTGAGAGCAGACCCTCAGAGCTCGGTAGGGCCAGGTAAGGAACTGGGATTTTAGTCAGAATGCCCTGGGAGACACAGAGGAAGTTTGAGCAGGAGGGTGATACCACCAGATTTATCATTTCAAGCAATTGCACTGTCTGTGTGGAGGATGGATTTTTGTGGAGCTGAAGGTGAGTAAAAATGCTGTCAGCTGACAAGGCATGAGTATGTTTTATCTCCTGGCTCTATAGAAAGACATCAAAATTAAGGTAAAACATTTTAGCTTAAATGACCATCGGAAATGATTTGGGACTTGGGCTTGGGGGTGTAGAAGGGTAGCCTGAGTCTGGATCGCCATCTCTCACTGGCTCGCTGAGTTTCTGCAGACAAGCTCCTTAATGTCTCTGAATTTCAGATGCCTCGTCTGAAAAATAAGGGTAGGCACAGGATCTGCATTGTGGGGTTACTGCGAGGGGCCGAGGAGCCAATGTCTGTAAGGTGCTTAGCTCAGGCCCCGGCACGGGCAGTTCTTGGTGTGCAGAGGAGCACATCTGGCCTCACTCTGAAAGTCCTCTGGGCCCTCCTGCTTAATACGTGAGCCCCAGGCCGGGGAGCTTGTTGGAGTCGGAGATGCAGGATGTCAGGCCCCACCTTAGACCTGCTGGATCAGATTCTGTGCTCGAACAAGACCCCAGGTGATCTGGTGGGCCTTCGTGCGTGGCAGCGCCCCTGTGAGCGACAATATGCAGGGAGGAGCGCTGGATGTGTGTGGATTATGAAAACCTGTTGGCCACAGCGTGTAGGTACACAAAGCCAGCAGTGGGAGGACGCAGAACACACGTGACCCGACCTCGCTGGCTGTTCTCGGGCAGCCACATAACTGCTCTGGGACTAAATGTCTGCCTCTGTAAAATGACTCACCTGCTTTAGAGGTTTGTTGACAGGATAAAATGAAATAATGTGAAAACTGATCTAAAAAAAAGGGGGAAAGTAAGTTATTTTTATCTTGTTTACATAGAGAAGGGACAGCATAATTTCAGTAGCTATTAATACAATTTTCAAAGAATCTGAGCCCCCATTTTCCACACTTACTTGCTGAGGGGCAATGGCAAAGTTATTTGGTATCTTGATTAAATTACGGGGGACCCCAGTGGCCCAGGAACCACAACGCTGGCATTTTGGGAACCCAAATGGGAGAGTGTTGTAGCCTGGCTAAACGCCACTGCCTAGGAAGACCAGCACTGGGTGCAGAGTGGCTGTTGTTGCCATCGGCCAGACAGCGACTGAGCTGCAGCGAGGCGTGCCACGGCTGTGTGCAGGAGTCGCCGGATGGTGCCAGGTGGTGTAGTTCAATCTAACACAGGTGTCGTAGCCACAAAAGTCTTTTAATATTTCCAGATATCACAGAACAAGAAACAAATGCGTTTCACTTCTATTAGCAGAAAATCTTGAGTTACCAAAATTTCAATATAATCTGGCACAAGAAAAACACCGAGTCTCAGACCAAAGACCAAGCATTCCATAAGAATCGATGAGAAGGGAGATGTAAGGAGCGCCAGAAGGCACAGACTGGAGGTGTCCAGGGAGAAAAGCACCTCCCCGATGCCAGCAGTACCCAGCGGTGCAGAGCGCCACTTGGGAAACCTGGCCCTGCGCGCTCCCGGGAACGAGCTGCTTTACTTGACAAGGGACAGACGCTGTAACAGGGTCACCCAGCTTTAGCGCCATGTCAGGCACAGGAGCAATGAAGCAGAAGACATTCTGTTTCACAGATAATGCTGAGGACATCACATGATTGAGGCGCAATTACCAAGAGCAAAGAAAGTGCTCCCAAGAAAGCTCCATGGCATTTTCAGAGTTTCTCAAATTATCCCAAACTGCAGAAAGCAATTTCTTATGATGTATCTCCTCCTCATGATTCATTCATCTTCAACGCAGAAAAGAAATAATGGGAAAAGTGCTTTTTTTTTTTTTAAATTTAAGAGTATTTTATACCTGGAAATAGCAGGTTACCAAAATACAAGTACACAGGTATGTTTTGATTGTCCAAAGCACTTTCTCTCTCTTGCTAGAATTTTGAAGGCTACCATAGAGTTAATGCACAAAAGCCCAACCACAAGCACAGCAGTAGCAGCAAAAGCAGGAGTGGGCGATATCCTCACGCGAGAGGGGCAGGCTGGGGGAAGCGAGGGGAAAGCACAGCGTTCTTTCATAGAGTCAGTGGTTTCACTGTAAGTAGATAAGAGCAGAAAGGCAGTCTCTCACAGAAGAAGCACAAAGCCATCTGCCCAGCTGGGAGCTGAGGTCTTAACCGTAATGGGTTTGCTTGTAAGAGATTTGAGCCACCCTTGCTGTTCACGAGAGCCCTACGTTCTGGTCTGACTTGAAGCACAAAGACACGGGCGGGAGTCACTGAGCCTTGCAGACCCCGGGTGTGAGCAACACCCAGGGCTGCCATCCCTGACTGCTTCCAGCAACTACTCAGGAAATCGGTTTGTGACTTACCCAAGTTGGAATCCTTTCAGAGAGCCCGTTAGATACCAGTTCCCCTTTTTAACGACTGTAAACATACAAGTACAATCATTGCTGTTAACACATTTTTATATCTTGTACATAATTTTCCCCCCTAAATATCTTGGCTGAATGGGCAGTCACAAGGGACCCCGCTGATGGCCATTGTATGGCCTGGAGTCCTACCCCAGGTTCAAGTTCAAGTTTACGGCACCACAGCTGCAGAGGATCTCCTTGAAGGTGTTGCGCAGTTCCAGGCTACGGAAGGCGTAGATGAGGGGGTCGATGACCGAGTTGCACATGATGAGGACCAGGTAGATATTGAAGTGCGCCGCGTAGCAGATGCAGTGAGGGTTGGTGGGGCAGGTGATGATGAGGACCAGGTGGAGGAAAAAGGGGGCCCAGCAGAAGACGAACACCCCCAGCAGGATGGTGATGGTGACGGCGCCCTTCATGCACGAGTGGTGCTGCGGGGCTGCCCCGTCAGCAGGCGGCAGCGCCGCGATGCGCTTGACGTGCAGCCGGGCGAAGAGGAACATGTGCACGTACAGGGTGCCCATGAGCAGCATCATGGCGAAGAACATGGTGATGAGGCACACGATGACCATCTTGCTCTCGGAGTAGACGATGAACACCACGCCGCAGACCCCGCAGCACACCCAGATGGCCGCGATCAGGGCCAGGGCCTTCCCGACCGTCATGATGCTGTGATAGCGGAGCGCGTAGAAGATGGTGACGTACCTGTCCACGGCGATGGCGAGGAGGTTGCAGATGGAGGCCACCAGGGAGATGCAGATCATGGAGTCGAAGACGTTGTCCATGAGCTGGATGAACCGGTCCTCGAAGGTCAGGTAGTTGCTGTTGACGATGGCGATCATGATGGTCTCCAGGGCATTGGACACGCTCACTAGCATGTCGGCTGCGGCCAGGCTGCACAGGAAGAAGTACATGGGCGAGTGCAGGTTGCCGTTGCGGACCACGGCCAGGATGACCAGGACGTTTTCCAGCAGGCTGATGATGCCCAGAGCCAGGAAGACCTCGGGCTTGATGAAGACCTGCTCACAGAAGCTGCTGCCACTCTGGTTGCCGAAGGAAGGGGCTGCGAGGCGCTGGGAGCTGTTGGGCAGCGTCGGCTGAGCAGAGAACAGGCAGCACGAAGCGTTCATGGCTCGCATCTGAGCTGGTCTGAGCTGGGCTCAGCAGGGGCCGGAGCAGCTGCTGCTGCTGCTTACTGGGGGGACGAAAGTCTCCTGCCAGAGACTGCGTTTGGATGTTGGCTCAGTCTAGATTAGATTTTATTCTTCCGCAGATGAAAAGGATGGAGAGAGAGAAAGTGACAAAGTTAGTAGCTTGGAGGCAGCACACAGAGAACTTTTCTCTGCGTCTCCAGGACCGGCAGTTCAATAGACGCTCCTTTCAGCCGTCTTCCCCTGTCTCCCTGTGACCTCTCTGGCTACGCTGGCATCCCAACCAGGGAACAGAACCCCTGCTGCTGCTGCTGCTGCAGTTACCGCTCTCTGCATAGCAGGGCTAGGGGACCTGGTACCTGTTGTGAAAGTGAGGGCAGAGCACTCAGGTTTTATATATCGGCCAAGGGCAAACGACTCCTACTTAATCTTCAGCGCAGCGAAATGACCACTGAGCACCCGGCATCTCTTTGACTGACAGCAGGTACCTGGCTCCAGGGCTTCGGCAGGGAGAGTAAGAGGCAGACTGGCGCCCTCTGCAGGCCAGACTGCTTCTCTGCGCGCTGGCTCCGCGGAGCAGTTCGTGTTTGCCTGGGAAACTGCCAGAGGCATCCATTCATCAATTCCTTTGCTGGCTCATTTCTCTACGCACTCATTTTAAAAAAGCAAACATTTATGGAGTTCCTACTATGTGCCATGTCTGTGCTGGGTGCAGGAAACATAGTGATGGGTGGACAGCTACTGTCCGCTCTTCCTTGAGCCGAAAGTTTAGGGTGGAAGAAACCAAGCAATTATATCATAGCACAAAGAACGCCTGGATCAGGGACATCCAGGGAGGCGGGGAGCACAGAGGAGGGGCCATGACCTGGAAGGTCAAGGAGCATTCTTGGAGGAAGGAGCATTTAAGCTTCAGCTTCAAGGAAGAAGTGCTACCCAGTGGGGCGAGGGCAGGGCTGAGGTCCAAGGGGAAGAAAATCCAGGCAGAGGGAATACCATGTCGTGATCTGGAGGCAGCATGCCCCGGCTGTGGGAACCATCCGTGACCACGCATCAGAACCACCCAAGGGTAGCCTCTGGGAAGGTGTGTTTCCATTTCGGCAGGTGAGCTGGGGGTGTAGCCAGCGTTGAGACCACTGGAAAGGAAGCTTGGAGACTGAAGCGTTGAAAGTGGCCTGCTCTGGCCAGATCACAGAACTGGAGGCACAATTAGAGAAATAAAGCTGCAAAGGATTTTTTTAAAGGTGAAAGGTGCCTGCATTTTGAAGGATGACAGCAGCTACATGCGGGAATGTGGACTGGACCCTGAGGCAGAGGGGCTGCGGTAGGGACCTAGCAGGGCAGGGATGAGGTGGGGTCTGCATTTTAGAAAGGGTGGAGAATGGACTGGGAGGGAGAAGAGCATGGAGCCAGGGAGTCCGGGGCAGAGGGTGCTTCCAAGATCCAGGGTGAGGTGATGGTGGTGCAAGGAGGTAGCCACAGGGACCTGGAGACACGACCGAGATATTCAGGAGGTAGGATGATGGAGATTCAAGAGTGGTTGGGTGTGGGAATGTGGGAGAGAAAGTGGCCAGGGAGCACCTGTACTTTCTTCTTAAGCAACAGGGAGGATGGGGAAGTTTTAAGCTGGAAAACATAAAAGGTAGAATTTAGCAGTTGCCCCATCAATGTGATATGGTCCTAGGAAGTATGGTTTAATACTTGGTTTATGTTAGATTTGATTCTGCACACAGATCACATAAACTCAGAAAACGGGGAGCCCCCAGGACCCCCAAATCTCGCACAACTCGCACCAGTGTGGGTGTAGGCTGTGCGTGGCTGGAATGAAATGGCCAAGTGAAAAGTTGCAGCTGGCTGCACTGGGGGAGAGGGACTTTACATGGCAAGGAAAAGAACCCAGGGAACAATGACTTGGGCACTTTGGGGTCCTTTTTTGCAGACGGTGAAGAGGCATCTACTTCTGCCAAAGCCATAGTGGCTGTATGGCTCCTTCCATCACGACCTTGCAGAGGCTGCCTCCCAAGGAGCTCATGGCTTTATGTTCCTTGTGGGGTCAGTGTGGCTGCTCTCAGCTCCGTATCTTCGCCCTCTAAATATCAGTCCAGCAGGAAGGGATGAAGGCCTCTCTCAAGTAGCTGCTAGACCTCCAGATCACAGCTTCCTGAATCTGATTGGACCAGGGGCACACCCCTGAGCCAGTGGCTATAGACGGGAATACGATCCCAGTTGGGTGACATGACCAGTCTGGAACTAGGGGAGGAATGAGATCCATCTGAATCTGGTGACCTGCAGGTAGAGAAAAGGGCGATTCCCCCAAGGAAAATGCAATACTGTTCCCTGAAGATGCTGGACAGCAACTCGATCCATGTTCACTACAATAATGAAAACCAGTTATTAACTCTCTTCCCACTTTCCTCATTGTGTTACCTGGACAAGGGTTTTCAGAGAATCACAGGGGAGTGATTGACAGAATGACTCAGAGATGAAATCATGTTTGCATTTAAAGAAAGTGAGAGAATTTTCTGAGGAGATGAGGGTTGATTGAATAGGTTGTTGCCTTTTCTGGTTTTGGAAACCAGCTTTGCCACAGTCTGGCCATGTGACTCTGAGCTGGCAACTGTAGATCTTCAAGTTTAGACTTGTCATATGTAAAATGGATGCGATTATAACGCTTGTTCCATCGTATTGTTATGAGGATTAAATGATGTCCTGTCTGAGACACAGTGAGCATGTGATAATCATCAGCCCCTGCCACTATTACAAAGCAGGGACAACAATTTAAGGGCCTGGCTGTGGTGACACAGGTTGGGGAGTGCTGGCTGCTGGGCCAGAGCTGCACGGACACTGCAGTTTGGATCAGGTTGGCCTGAAACATGCCAAGCGTGGGCACATGTGCCATGTTCTTGGCTGGTTGAAGGGCTGGAGGGTCGTGGCATGGTGAGAACCCATTGAGCATGGCTGTTTCTCTGTCATGAAGGAAATAGGGTTAGCTTTGAAGGAAAAGAAGAAAACAGTTTAAGGAGGAGTTATAAGAATAGCCAATATCCCTAATTCCTAGAAAAGTAGTTGGAACACAATAAATGTCTATCGAATCAACGAATGACCATGCAAAAGCAGCATTGGTTTAAAACATCACTATAAGTTCTGGATTTGCACTGCCAGGTTGCTAGCAGTAGGATTCAGAAGGGAGCTCCATTTTCTGAGTGAAGCTTTTGTAAAAAGATGTTTGGGCATGTGCTGCCGACCCTGATGGACTTTCCAGTACTAAACCAGCTCTTGGCTTTCCTGGAAGTTTGCAGCTGCTTTCTCCATTTCTGTTTCAGGGACCCCATACCAATGGGGTTTGTTCCCCTTTGTGAAGAAAGAAAATCTTTTTTTTCTCCCACAGATATTCCTAGCTTCCAAAAGAATTATGATTATGCCTTATTGGCTAGAACTGGGTCACATGACCTACTTTAGCTGCAAGGGAGGCTGGGAAATCAGGGTGAAAATTGGTCACCCCATAGACACTGTCCGTTCCCCATTAAGAAAGATGTCACTGACTGAGTTTCTCCAGAAATAGATGCTGAGATGGAGTCGGGCATGCAAGAAAAGAGAAAGGCCCCGGTCACTGGGTCCCTACATTGTCCTTGTTGGGCTGAAATAGCTGGGCCTTTCGACCACTGCACAGTCAGTAGATGTAGGCCAGGCAGGGAAAGGGCACTCCTGGGCAAGGCATTAGCATGCAGCTGAGGGAGTCCTGAGGAACTGCAGCTGGAGGCTCCCTGCTGAGAGCTGGGGAAGGAAGTCCTTCTTTGAAGGAGGCCTGGTAGTGCAGGTCCTTGCTCACCACAAACAAAGAGCAAATTATGTACCCACAAAGAGATGAGACCAGCCAAAATCGACAGGAGTATTTCTACTGTGTGTATCTGGGAGATGAGTTTTATAAGAGCTGTACCTGCTGTGGGAGAGCTGATGAGGGCATATTTCTGATCCTGACACCTCTCAGAATATCACATCAGGGCCACCTACACGAGGGGACTGACCGCGGCACTTCCTGTGACTAAGGTGCTACCTTCGGTCTGTGCTTGGCTGGAAGCATGTGCTGTGATGGTAAATGGTTAGTGAAAACACGTGGAGGCAGAGTGACTCACTGCTCAAGGACGACGTGAGGGGCTGCAGCAAGGCAGGAACACAAAGCTCAGCTACCACTGTCTCGGGGAAGCTTGGAACACAGTTTACAGAAATCATAACCTAGTCTTGGGGGATTGTCACATCTGTTCATGACTTTCCCATGGTGGCTAGTCAGTGTGCCATGTAATAGAGGATTTGTTTGCAAATCATAGTATATGTTTTATTTTGGGATGATTTAGATGTATAGCAAAATGACAAAGTTGGTACAGAGAATTTCCGTACACCCCACACCCTATTTTCATTGTTAGCATCTTACATCACCAGGTACCTCTGGCAAAATTGGGAAGCCAACCTTGGCACATTGCTGTTAACTGAACTCCAGAGTTTATTTTGATTTCATCAATTTCCCACTCATGTTCTCTTTTTGTTCCAAGAGTCCAGTCTAAGCTGTATGTTCCTTCCCTCCTTTTGTCTATGACAGTTTCAGTCTTGCTTTTCATGACTTTGACAGTTTTGAAGAGTACTGGTAAGGTGTTTTGAAGAAGGCCCTTCAATTTGCGTGGGTCGTCTGATTTTCATTTGATTAGGTTGGAGGTACGCGAAGACTACCACGGAGGGAGGTGCTTTCTCATCACGCCATACTCGGCGGTCCGCGGCACCCACAGAACATCACTGGATGATAACCTCAATCACTTACTTAGGAGGTTGTTATCTAACTGACTTTCGATTGCCCAAGTTTGGCCCTAGGGTGTCCTGACATTTTCATATGGGTTCCTTCTGGATTTTCAACCCCTCCTTTTCTCTGGATTTTCAACCCCTCCTTTTCTTAGTGGAAGGGACATGGGGAGGGCGTACCACAGCTGTAACATCGATGGCAGAGCAGGTCCTGTGTGGGAGTTCATAGTTCATAGTCTTTGTATTCTTTCCACCTTTATCTACAGATTCGGTAGTGCTGTCCTAGCACATTCTGTTGAACATGTGTGAAACTGAGGGATTTGTAAGAACAGAGTTTCATTCAGCTCAAGGTTAGGAAGTCTCAGCTGCAGGGATGCTTCTCGTAAAGGTTTTCTCGCACATGGCAAGACAGAGCAGGACAGAAGCACTGCTCTGTGCCTGTATCCATGTGTCTTGCGTATCAGTCCACCAGGACTCAACCACAGGGGGCCCATCTTGAAGCCTGATCACCTCCCCAAACCCCACCTTTCAACCCCATACTTGGACAAGGCTTCATCTGTCTCTCATACAGCTGGCCCGAGGTGATTTGGTTCCATATTTTTGTATGGGAGCATTTGACTGTGACCAGTCCCAGGAGGTCAGGTGTAAAATTTGCCATGGAGCATCATGTCGGTGTTCAAAACATTTCAGATTTGGACCATTTGGGGTTTCAGATTTTTTAATTAGGAGTGTTCAACCCACTGTTGCAAGGTTGTATAACCATCGCCTCCCTCTAATTCCAGAACGTTTTTGTCACTGCAAGAAGCCGAAACCCATCATCAGTCGTTCCTCATTGCTTCCCCCAGCCTCTGGGAGCCACTTATCTGCTTTCTGTCTTTATGAATTTGCCTTTTCTGGACCTTTCCTATCATTGGGAACATATAATATGTGGCCTTTTGTGTCCAGTTGCAAGAGCCTTTCAATTCTAAAGCTTTACATGTCTCTACTCTTTGGTCCTCGGCATAACTTGGTAGCTTAAAGCCAAGGTCTCTACACTTCCACTGACCCTCACTGACTCCCCTTTTTTACCCCCAAACCTCTACAAGTAGAAAGAGACAGGCAGCTCTAGCCCGACAGAGAAGTCCCATCCACCCCCTCCCCCCTGCAGTTTGTTCTCATCTTGATTTCATGTATCTTGGATCGTTACTAAATGGTGCTGGCCATTTTACCAAGGAAGTTAGTTTTCATTTTTTTTCCTTTCCATGAATAGTAAGTAAATATTCAGTTATTAGGTAAGACGTAATACAAATTCAGAGAAGACCTGTTTTCCTAGGGCTGAAAAGCAATGCGAAATATGCCCACTTATTTTGGGCGTATTTTGGGTCTAATATATGGTTCACAAAAGTGTCCATTTTCTCACTTTCTCATTTTTCAAATTAACAAACAAGACAACTTCAACAACTGTATGTATTTCTGTTAGAAATTCAGTGTGAAAATGGTAAGAACATTGTAAATGATAAACCACAAATGCCGTTCTCTTACGCTTTGGATTTCAGCGTTCTTAGGAACAGAGAGAGCTATTTTGTCTCCTGAGCTCTTCCGTGGGAGGAACAGGTCAAGGCACTGTCAGCATGATTTTTTAAAAACAACATTTTTCTTTGCTATCTGCCATAATCTCTTTGGAAACCCAAGGTAAAAATCAACTCGCTTCTGTAAATTCATTTTTTTAATGGTCGATTCACAAATTGTAGCCACTGAGTCAAACGATGATAAAAGGAGTTTCCTTTGTGTGGAGGGCAAAATGAATCTTGCTGTCCGAGTCTTTCTAAATGCCACATGTCTGGTTGAAGGACCAGGTATAACAAATGGGGGGAAAACCTTCTATAGTTTTAAACATAATCTATAGATAATTCCCAGTTAAAAAATTTTATCTTAGCTCTGCATAGTTGTATTTTTCTCAGCGACCTCAAAATTGGATGCCCTTAGCTTTCCTCAACCCCTTTTCTTTGCTTTGCCTGGTTAACATTTAAGTCCCCTGTTTTTGTTTTGTTTTGTTTTGTTTTTAGTTTGCTAGAAGGTACATGGCCTTGACAGAGACAGAGAGAAAGGGAAAGTGAGAAATCACCCTCTGGAGGGGATGGCCACACCACAATCCCTTTTCCTCCATTCTCCTTTTGGGATTTTGAACATGCATGCACATGCTCCAGGTGTGTTTTTCAAGCCACTGGGTCCAGAACTCAAACTGTGTAGTTGGCCATGTGAGATTTAGCTGCCTTAACCACCACACCACCTACTGGCCTCCCATTTGAGTGTCGTGTTCTGGATATTGCAGTGGAGGTGCGGTGTGAGGGTAGGGGTCTATACTGCTGAGTCGTCTGCCGCCAGGCTGGGGTGTTGTAGACCACTGTGCATCTGACTTGGACAGACTCTGTTGTCAAGCTGGGCAATGCTGCTGCAGTGCTGCTGCAGGCCAGGCCCACACCCTGGCCAGTGCATAGGAGAACACGCCTTTCTGACTGGTTTGGAAGCAGTGGCATGAGGAGTGAAGCCGCATGGAGCTCACTGATGACAATGGGGAGGAGCCTCCTGCACTCCCAGGCAGGGGTGGTGTCCGTTCCCCAGCCTTCCAGTATCTGACCTCAGATGAGAGCCAAAGTTCCACACTGGGGCTGGCTGTGAGGAGAACTGGGGCATTTTCCCCTGTTGTATGGCATGAGTCCAGTGTTCTGACCTTCCCTGAAAGTCGCTGAGCCAAAGTTCCTTTTCTGTTTAAATTAGCTAGAGTGAGTTTTGTGATTTACAACCAAGAACTTGCACTCCAAGTAGGGTCAACAGGTAAAATTGGCTTGCTGGGGAGGCGTGAGTAAAGAATCCCAAGGCTTTCACTAACTCAGGAAAGGAGTCTGGATTGATTAGTAATGCCTGCACTGATATAGGACTTGAGGCGGGGCATGTGCATGATTCTTCGCACCTCTGTGCCCAGGTCAAGATTAGCTTCTTAGTGCTGTTGTAACGAAGTGCCACAGACTCAGTGCCTTAAAGCAACAGATTTATTCTCTCCACAGTTCAGAAATTCAAAGTGAATCACCTACGCTTCTTTCTGAAAGGGGAGAAGATGAGCCTTCTCTGTGTCCTGGTGGTGAAGACAACTAGATCCCACATGGCTGACCGTGTGGTTTGAGCCTTGGGCCTGGCAGCTTGAGAAGCAGTCTGGGCACGTGTGCGTGCATGCCCAAAACACCAACAGGAGGCAGGGACGGAGGAGAAAGGATTGTGGTGTGACACATCCCATCAGGGTAGTTTTCCTTTTCCTTCTTTCTCTGTCTCTGTCTCTCTGGTGAGTACATGTACCTCTGGCAGGGAAAGAAAAAAAAGCTATGGGAGAGCAGAATTTGTTTCTTTGTCATTTCCTGCATTTCTTGGTTCATGGCCCCTTAAGGTTTGGAAGCTATCAGCATGGCAACTCCCGGTCTGCCTCTGTTTCTGACCACTGTTTCTGTGATCACAACTTCTTTTCTAATTCTGAGCCTCCTGCCTCCCTCCTGTACGAATGCTCATGCTTGCACTTGGGTCTACCAGGATAATGCAAGACACTCTTCCCATCTCAAGGCTCAAGACAATGACACCTGCACTGTCCTTTCTGCCACGTAGGGTGACGTAGTCGTAGGTTCTGGTTCTGGGAATTAGTATATAGAGTTCTTTGGGGGTGGGGTCTGATTCTGCCGCATGTCTATCAAGTGGTACTTCAGAGGCTCCACTGGATATTCTTAGTGCACACACAAATGCTCAGTTCTTCATTGATTCATCCTAATTCAAGATGAATGCATTCATTTATAACGATGATTCCACAGCTACTATAATACATAAGCATTTTATATAGAGGATTCCTTTTCCTGGTAATTCCTGAGAATACAAATATTATCCAGAGGTTATTTGTTGAATTAGGAATCAGGAAAAAAAAAAAAAAAGTAGGAGGCTTGGGAGGGGGCACTTAATCTGTGAAGGCCTAGGAAATCCTTCTCCTTAATCATCTTTCCAGGGCCTGTACTCTCCTTTCCTTTTGATAGGGCAGAGGTGGGCAAGCTTCAGTCCATCACCTGCTTATATAAATAAAGTTTTATTGAGACACAGAGACACCTGTTCACACACTGTCATGGCTGCTTTTGTACACAACAGCAGGACTTAGTGATTGTGACAGCTCTGGGTTGCAAACTAAAGACATTATGGAAAATGTTAGCCAACCCATGAAATAGAGATTTGCAAAGCAGGGGTTCTCACATTTTAGCAGGTGGCAGAATCACCTGGAAGGCTTATTGAAACAAATCTAGCCTGCTTCCCCTGATGCGGTTTCTGAAATGGGGCCCAAGAATTTGCTTCTCCATCGAGTTCTCAGGGGGTCATCATGATGCTGTTGGAGGCTCCTTCCTCAGGAATCACTCTAGTAGACTGTCAGCCCCACGGAGGCACATCGTAGGCACTAACGGCATGTGATAACGGTAGCAGCTGAGGAAGTAGTTGATCTGTTGTCTCTGTCGGCGCTGGGCACACCTGATACATTCAATACACTTTTCTATGCATGCGGAGGTAGTAAGCAAAATCCAGTCCCCCTACCCACCATCCTGGGTTTTCCATGTCCCAGTCCTGGGAATCTCTGAACATGTGACTTTACATGGCAAAAAGGATTTTGCAAATGTGATTGCGATGACAGACCTTGAGTTGGGGAGGTTATCCTGGATCGTCAGGTGAGCCTAATTTCAGCACATGCGGCCTTGACAATGGCCTCTCTTCCTGCTGCAGTGAGAGACACTCTACAGAGAAGGCAAGGGTGGGGAGCTATGAGGAAGACTTGACTTCCAGTGGCTGGTTTGAAGGCCGCGGGAATCAAAGAGCGTCGGTGGTTGCCAGAAGAACGTAACAGGGGAACTGCTGTTCTCGGTGCCCAGGTCAGCACATCCCCTGAGCAAAGAGCATTTCCCGCCTCTTTCCTGACAGGAGCAGGCTGGGTTGGAAGACAGCCCCCTTCACCTGCAGGCTTCCTTCTCTTCTCTCTTCAGGAGCCTGGCACTTTAGACAAATGCTCTTCCTCTGTAAACTCATCCCTCATGTCTCGAGGCTGGAGCTGAGATGGGTGATGGCTGTGCAGTAAGGGGGCCCCTTGTTGCTTCCCACAGGGGCAAGGTGTCAGCCTCCTGTGCCTGGGTCTCTGTACAGTGACCCACAGGAGGCCGAGCTTCTCCCCCCGTGCCGGTTGGACTCTCTCCAGGAACTGTGCAGAGCCTCCAGATGTCAGGGTTAGGCTGAGAGTCGTTGGTGTTTTAATGTCAGTGGACATGGCAGGACTCCTCCTGTAGGCCCAGTGGTGGGTGGGAAAAACTCTGGGAGGTATGAGATATCAGGTCAGGGCTAATGAGGTTCAGCTTCTAGGAAGATGCTGCCAGACTGGGAAATGCTTCCTGGAAAGGACTTCTCTCTCATTTTAAAGAAAAACCCTTGCTGAAAACGATGCCCAGTCTTGAATGAATTCTCCTCAAGGGTATGGTATCATTTTCCTTCATTATTTATACTCCATCTTTCGGGGATTCGGGGAAAGAACAGCTTTCTTCCGCCTGCTGCCTGTTCTCTTCTTTAGAAGTGGGGCTCCCCGCTTACAGCCTCTTGCAGGCTGGCTCCTCCCGAGTGGAGATTGGCAGGTGGAAGTTTCTGGGAAGCGTTGGTGGGGAGTGTGGAGGCCAGCTGTGCTGGGCCCTCAGCCAGTCCTGCAGCAGCCGTGGAGCTGGGAAGGCCCTCGGAGTGGCAGTGACCTGGAGTGAGGGGTCTGATTTCTCCCCTAGCATGGAGCAGTTTGATATGGAACCCCCCCGTCCCTTTAATAGCGTCAGATGGGGCATCTCTCTTCAGCTGAAGGCAAGCAAGCCTCGGAGGACTGAGTGGGGGCCGCTGGGCACCAGCACTGTCAGCAGCAGTGGAGAGAATGCCTGCTCCCGGAGGGGCTCTGGGCCACGCCCCACGGTGTCCACCACAGCCCTTGCCCTGGCACCTAGACCCTCCCAGGACGTGAGGTCACACAGCTTGACGCGTTTCCCTCCACCGAGGCTGCTCCTGGGTGAGCTGCTCGTGGCGTGGCCGAGTCCTAAGACCAGATACAAAGAGAAAATCACGAGGCGTCACAGCCACCCCCCAAGCCTCAGCAGGGTGCTCGTGCAGGGAGAAGCCGTGGAAGCAAGTGAAGGAGCGGCAAGTCTGGGTGTCCCATCTCCTGAGCCCTCAGGTTTGCAGAGTCGAACCTCCCTCCCCGCAGAGCATGACAGAGCGCGTGGGGCCGAGTTCGCAGAAACTCAGGCTTCTTCACCGTCATCCTGCCCAGGGCGCGGAATAATCATCTTCGCACACTCTGCTCTTGAGGTGAGAATGGGCACACGTGCGAGAGGAAGTGGGTGTGCAATAGACACAATGGCGTGCGGCAAGTGCTGCAGAGACGCAGCGCCGAGGCCAGGCTAGAGGAATTAATTTCGGCCATGTGACACGGCTCCGCCATGTATGTCGGGCTGGTGTGATTTTACCCTGTGGGAGGGCACAGCTGTGGGTGTCTTCTCTTACTCAGATACAAAAATCAGGACCTTTAGTGTCCGTAAGAGTCTCACAGACTTGACTAGAAAGGTTTTCTCATTTTGCTGAATTTATAACTTAAAGGAACACTGGCTGGCAAAAATAGATGCCAGTGTCACATGAAGTGGAAGGAGTAAGAGGGAATTCAGTCCCCGAGGACAGGTGGGTTGGCAGTTTTGCCACTAGTGCCTTTCTCGTTAAGGCGGAGGGAGAAAATAGCTCTCCACACATATATGATCTGAACAGTGGTAACCTGAGTATTTTCCTTGCTAGAAGTGACTTTTTTTTTTTTTTTTTTTTTTTTTAAAGTCAAAGTTTCTCTGGAAAACATTGTTTTCAAAAAATGAAAGAGTGGGTTCTTGTTCGGTGATGAGTAGTCTAGGTTTTGCCTGAAAGGTGCCCACACTTTTCGGAGAACGAAGATTGCCTGGTGGTGAGTCCTTCTGTGGGGGCTGTAATGAAGCTGGCCTTCATGGGTAGGTCGATGTCTTCGACATGAACATGTGACGCTTGAGAACAAGGCGTGACAGTTGAGCACAGCCCTTGCTTGCTGGCCCGTCCTTGAGAAGCACCCGGGCGCTGGCATCTGCAGAACATTCGCTCTGAACACTTCACTCCTCTGTGGCTTCTAAACCAGAATGTGCTCGTTAGCGTTTCCTTCACTGGTGCCACCAGACTGCCCAGGAAGGGGGGGTTACCTGCTGACTTGCGCTCAGTGGCTTAGAATGTTCACGTATTTCAGTGCAGTTAGAGTGTTTGTGAAGCCTATTGACTTAGCCAGAAACCAGACTTGCATTTAATTCCGTCATTCTGTTTTTTAAAGTCAGTTGAAGTAAATGCCCAATATAATCTGTAGCTGAGGAGACTTAGGAGCGCAGTGTTCCTACTGCAGAGGGTGAGTTTATGGTGGAGGCTGCCTGCAAGTAGAAACAGAGAGACTGCGGCCAATGCTAGTGGGATGAAATGCCAACGCTGTTTCTCCAAGGGAGAAGTGCACTTTCAGGAGGTTTGCCAGAAGTCAAAACTTCACGATCTTTCAAAGCATTTATTCGATTCTATACTGAAGTGCAAACTATCGACTGCATGGTGCCATTTAAAAATATTTATTTCGTTTTATTTATTATTATTGTTATTTTAATTTGCTATAGGACACAGATGAGAGAGAGAGAGAGAGAGAGATGACAAAGCAAGCTGCCAGGTCTGGGACTCGAACCACAGATGGCAAATGGGAGTCTAAGGCCTTAAAAACCACCACCCGGCAGCCCCCTGTATGGTGCCACCTTATATAAATGACCTCCTGCCTCTATTGGGTCATGTACGTATCGTTGGCCAGTTGTGTGGGAACTCTGTGCCCACACTCATTCATTCGGTCACTAATTTATTCGTTTTGTCTCTGCTATGAACTGGTGTTCTCTCTCACCCCCAAATTCATATATTAAAGCCTCAGTGTGACTGGATCTAGAAGTAAGGTCTTAGGAGGCAAGATTTTTTTTTTTTTTTTTTTTTTTTTTGGAGAGGTTTTTGCTATAGGGCGCGTGCGCTCGCCAGACAGACAGAGAGAGACAGAGAGACAGAAAGCAGGAAATCAACCCCCAGGGGGAATGGCCACGCCGCAATCCCTTCTCCTCCATTCTCCTCTCGGGATCTTGGGCACACACGCACACGCGCCCGGCGTGAGTTTAAGCTGCCGGGTCCGGGACTCGAACCGCGGTCGACTACTTGGGAGTCCAGCGACATAGCCATTACACTAACTGCTGGTCCCAAGGAGGCAAGATTAAGCAAGGCCATAAGAGTGGGTCCCTAATGCCACAGGACTTAAGAGAAGCACTAAGTGTGTGTGTGTGTGTGTGTGTGCGCGCGTGTGCATGCGCCAGTACGTGCACATGCACATGCGCACAGTTACAAGAGGGCTGTCCAAAAACCAGGCAAGCACCCTCACCAGAACCCAGCTATACTGACTTCCGGATCTCAGACTTGCAGCCTCCAGACTGTGAGAGAATGCGTTCCTGCTGATTGAGCCAGAGAGGCCATGGTGTTTTGTTATGACAACCTGAGCCGATGAATCTAGTCTCTCGTTTATTCAATGCCATTTGCTAAGTGTGTCAGGCATCATGTGAGATACAGGAAATGAAATGACAGACTTGGTCATTGGGACACTCCCTGCTGGTTACCTATGAGCAACTGTTCCCTCCTGTTTCTGCAGCAGAACCCAGATTTTGCGTTGCTGGCCAAGTGCCCAATCCCAGGAGACAGAGGATGGCCGGGCTAAGCCTGATTAAAGCGATCCTGCTCCCCTTTCTCATGAATGGTCTAGGTGCGGCCGTGCAACCCAGTTCCAATCTATGAGTCGTCAGGGGCGGCTGTCTGGGGGTACTGTGACCATTTCTCTTCTTGCAAAGAGAAAGCACAGAAGAAGAAAGACATTTTACTCTTCCTAACTTGATTCCTTCTTGAGATGCATTTGCCGTAATGATGAATTTTCATGCAGTGTCTGGAGCTAGGGCAGCCATATTGCAATGGTGAGGGGTGGGGAGAGAGAGAGAGAGAAAGTGGAAGAGTGAGAGAAAGGGTGAAAGATAGAGGGAGAAAGAGAGATGAATCTCAGAGAGAAAGAGAGGTGAGAAATACAGAGAGAGGGAGAGAGGAAATGCTGACCTACTAAGTGTCATTGAATCACGGAACCCGGACTTTTGCTAAGTAACATAATAAATTGCTTCTGTATTTGAGCACTGTTAGTAGGCTGTTCTGTTATTTGTAATCAAAAGCACCCTTACTGCTACAGTCTCTGCCGGCCAGGAACCTGCAGTCAGAAAAGGGGAACAGGCTCGCAGACACTGGCAGCAGTCTGACATTGGGATGTGTGCAGTGGTGTGTGGGCACCTTGTGTTCTAGAGCCAAGAGCGTCTGTTCATCCAGAAGCCTCTTTTGCAGAGTGATACTCAAGTCGTGTGCTGTTCTTATCTGCCGGGTTGTCGGAAAAGTCACTAATGCATTTTCACATAGAAAATGTAACTACCAATATAATGTCACTTCCTCGAGGTGACCCAAGACCCTCTTTTTAAAGAAAGACAGGCCACATCCTACTTTGGGGCAAGAAAGGAGGTACAGGTACTGTGTGATGCTCAGTGAGGGGGACTGCAGAGGAGAACTGTCTACATTCCACTTCCGGTCCACCTTGTTCTACAGGCAGGGGTCTTGACAGAGCAACTGAAAGCTACCTTCATCCTCAGTAGGCTGGGGACGATGTTAGGAGCTGGAGTACGTATCCGGAGCACCCCCACCTCTCAGTGTACACTGGTCATTGGTATTTATCGGGCTTTATCGGTTCTGTGAATGGCTATCACCAGTGGGGGAGCCTTTAATAAGAGCTTTTCAGTTGAGATAAATCTATAGGAGAGTTTAAGAAGGACAGCCTCTTCACACTGCTGAGATTTCTTATCTAAGAAAAAGTATACTTTACTACTTTCCCTTTATGTGCCACAGTAAAATGGAAGGAATTTCCTTGATGCTTCTTTTTTTAATTGTTAGAGGGCTCAGAGAGAGAGATGGAGGGAGGGAGGAAGGGAGGGAAAGAGAGAGAGAGAGGGGGAGAGCCCCCCCAGTGTGATGTGGCCATGTCACAGTCCCTTCTCCATTTCTCCCTTCCTGTTGGGATTCTGAGTCTCCTGCACACCAGACTCCCAGTTCCTATGAGCAGAGCTGCTTTGCCAGCGACTCATTTTCATAAGATGGACCTGAATACTGACCTCGATGCTAGGAGCAGTGTGCTTCCCCCAGAGCCGTGGGTGGGAGGCGATGGGGCTGAGGCTTCCCTTTAGAGCATCACGTTCCTTACCCGTAGGGTGGGGCCAGTACTTTTCCCTTTTAGATTGCTGTGACATAATCATGTTGAGCCCCAGACCTGACGCCTGTTGTCGATGGCTGAAAATGCAGGCTCTGGTCTCAGTCATATCGGGTCAAATCCCTGCAACCAGCCATTCCTGAGCTGTGTGTCCTTGGGCGGTGACTCGATCTGTGAGACTAGGGGGACAGGCTTTTAGGGGCAGTGATGTGCACGAGACCTGAGAGTCCTGACAGGCACGTCGAGCCCAGCGCTTGCTGAGTGCCTGGCGGGTAAGCTGGCGAGGGCACAGACCTGCCTTGCCTGGCCCTCCGCAGTTCCAAGGTTACTGAGTGATTGAATGAGGGGAAGAAAATGTCAAACCGAAACAACACAATGGTCTTTGAATAAAGGCCATCTCTTGGTAAAGGCTGGTCATCGTTATCCGTCAGGCTTTATCGGTTCTGTGAATGGCTATCACCAGTGGGGTAGCCTTTGATAAGAATGGAGTTATTAGCTTTGAAAATTCTGCGGGATCAAGGCCAGTGGTTTCTAATTCGGGCCTGTTTGGCCCCCAGTGAACATGTGAGGCCATCTGGAGATATTTGTAGTTGTCACAACTGGGGGGGGGGCGATACTGCCCCCTCATGGTTGGAGGTCAGAGGTGCGGCTGAGCATCCTGTGGTGCACACCTGTTCCCCCCACCCCCTACCCCCCAGCAAAGGGTTACCAGTTCCAAATGTCAGCAGAGTTGAGGCTGAGAAACCCTTCTAGACAGGGTTATTTTTGGTCCTTAGGGTTTAGTAAATGGTGACATCATCTGATGTTGGGTGAGGCAATCTGACCCTGCAGTTTCTGGTGATAACTAGCAATTTCTCGAGCTCTAAAAACAGGTAGTTGGTGCCTATAGGTCCCCAAAGAGGCCATGTTTTCTCTTTGACTTGCTAATTTTCCAGATGCTCTGGTGGTAATTTACTAGTTCAACTTCTCCTTGGATCAAATATTCGTTTAGGCATGGGATTTGCTGTAATTAAAACCCAAGGAGACTGAAACTTTTTCCTTTGAAAAGAAGCTCATGAAATGAATGATTCATACTTTCCAATGAACCATCAACCCCCCATGGCTTTTCTCTTGCTTTGGCTGGCTTTGCTGTTCCCTCCCATCCATTGCTCCCCCACTCCTCTATTTCCCAGTCTCCATTGATTGCTAAATTGTCGAAGAGCTGCTGCCCAGGCTCCCCAAAGCCTGAGGAATCCTGGGTGCAGTTACCACTGTTGGATGGGGTTGTTGGATGGGATTGTTGGATGGGATTGTTGGATGGGATTGTTGGAGAAACCAGTGAATGACACCAGCACGGACAGCGCCTCACGCCCAGGGACTGGTGAGGAAAAGGAGTGTGCCAAGTGCCTTCACACTTGAGATGCTGCTCAGAATGAAGGGAATAAAGTAATGAGCATGTTGTAATTCATCAGATACTTTCTTGGCATCAGTCTAGGATTGAATAACCCTCCACGGCAGAGACTACTGGTCTACCTCTTCAGTATCCGCTCTTCATAGTGAAGCAAAACCACACATGGCCGCCGGAGCAAATATACTCCCAGCCTCTCTTGAGGCTAGATGTGTCCACCTGACTAAATTCTGGCCAACGGGATGGGAGTAGAAGTCTTCTGTGGCAGCTTCCAGCAACACTCCTTAAAGGAGAGCTGGCGAACGCCCTGACTTCTGCTCAGTGTTCTTTCTCCCATCCTGCTGCCTGACAATAATTGTGATGGCTGGAGCTCCAGCCAGTGTCTTGGGTCATGAGGTCTATGGTCAAGACGTATGGAAAGAATTGGGTCCCTGAGGACTTGCTGGCGCGGAACCACCCTGCACTGGCTGCCTTTGGACCGTTCCCTATAGTAATAACAAGTCTTTTTTTTTTTTTTGAAGCCATCATGCTGCTCAGCAATATGTCCCAGCAGTGGCAGGACCAGCCGAGACAAGAGGCTCATTTCCATTGCTTTACCTGATTATTAGAAATCTGGACAGAATGAGATTTTTATTATTTAAGGAGACAGAAAGAACTCTGGGGCCTGATTTCAGCCTCATTTAAGGTGGGGAGAGCATATGCAGCCGAAGGCGCTGCAGAAGCAATGAAATAGAACACATTTGCTCTGCTGCTTACCCTGTGAAGTTCAACGCATTCAGCAAACTGGGTCAGGAAAAATTGTAAAAGACTCTAAAAATGGGCCAAAAAAAAAAAAAAAAAAGATGGCTGAAAGTCCTGTCTAGAACACACTTCTGGGTCTCCATGCCTTTGAACTATTTTTTAATTCTGTAAGTAGGAAAGAGCTGAGAGAAACGCAAATGAATTTTTTGGCCAATGTGTGATGTGTGTGCTCTTTAAATTCTTTTTTGGAAACAGTGGTCCCATCTTACTGGTTCCCGTACTGATTCATGAGTTAAAAAATCTTTGACACGTGTTTATTTTATATTTGTATGAGAGTCATGGTTTTACTTTTTGGACAAATGACTCACAGCTGGTCGCATTTTAGATGACCCTGGGCTTTGGGGTTTTGTTTCCGCACCTAGGGTCTTGGGCTGCAGTCTGAGACTCCAGGGTGCCTAAGCTTGTTACAGCTTTTCAAACAGACCAGCCATAGTCGGCCCTCGGTACTGGGGAGAATTGGTCCCTGGCCACCGTGGGTGTCAAAATCCCTTCCATGAAATGGCATGGTATGTGCACAAAACCTAGGCACATCTTCCCCTATACTTTAAATCATTTTCTGATTACTTATAATGCACAATACAATGTAAATGCTATGTAAATAGTTGTTATATTGTATTTTATTTATTTAGTTTTGCTATAGGATATGTGCACTCTCCAGAGAGAGAGACAGAGAGAGGGAAAGTGAGGAATCACCTATCCCCTCAGCGGAATGGCTAGGCTGAAATATCTTTTCCATTCTCCTCTTGGGATTTTGGGCACCCATGCACACATGTGTGGCATGATTTTCAAGCCGTTGGGTCCAGGACTTGAACCGTGTTTGGCCACGTGGGAATCCAGCACCTTAGCTACCACACTACCTCCTGGCACCTGTTATTCTGTAGTTTGAGGGAATAATGACGAGAAAAACGAAGGCTGTGCATGGTTGTAAGGATGCAGCTGTCTAGGCATGACACAGCGTGCGACAGTGAGCAGGGAGCATTTCCAGTCCGCGGTCAGCTCACCTGTAGAGGCTGGATATGGGGACAGAGGGCTGACTCTCCATGTCCGTGTCTTGAGAAGGGGGTTTAGTGAGGGTCTTTCAGACGCCCACACCTGATTTACACACCAGTGATTTGCACAAGGAAGAACGGGTGGGCCACGAGGCAGTGGGCCTTGTTTCTGTCCCAGCCACTTTTCCCTGGCTGAGATCAGTGCTCTTCTGCCCGCTCAGCCTTTTAACTGGATCGCCACCCTTCAGCTTTTTCTGGAGAGAGTTTTAACACAGGCGTGTCCTTATCCCTGAGGGTCAAGGTAAACTGAGGCTGAACCTCTTGGACACTTGGCTTCTGGAGCACACAGCAGGAGATAGGAAAAACCCTCCTAACATCCTGCTTGTGCTCAGACTGACCTCCGAGAGAGGCCAGCCACTAGTATGTTTAGTTAAGGAGCAGGAACTCAGTGAAAGGACTCCTATAGGTAGGAGGAGTTCTGTTTGAAGTAATGAGTTATCTCAGGGATGCATGCTAAGAGGCCATTGAAATGACAGCCTCCATTTTATTGGAATGGCCTATAATTTGGACGTTATTTATTTATTTTTTTTTGAGAGTTTTTTTTTTGCTATAGGGTGCGTGCACTTGCCAGAAAGACAGACAGAAAGTGAGAAATCACCCCCAGGGGGGATGGCCACGCCGCAATCCCTTCTCTTCCATTCTCCTCTCGGGATCTTGGGCATGCACGCACACGCGCCCAGCGTGAGTTTAAGCCACTGGGTCCGGGACTTGAACCATGGTCGACCACATAGGAGTCCAGCAACATAGCCATTACACCAACTGCTAGTCCCAACCTTCCTTTTTCTTTAAAATCCCAAGCACCCTAACTGAAACTAGGATCCAAGGAACAAATTGTGCACCCTGAGAGGGCGTTAGTTCTTTGAGAGGCCCGGGCAGCTTTGCTGCGTGTGTGGACCCGTAGCTGCGCTCTCAGACATGGCTCTTCAGTTTTACCGAGCGGGCTGGCCCTCTGCCTCCTGCCTTCTGCAGAGCTAATTTCACATCTTCGCTATCGCCACCTTGAGCATACTCTACTGAGACACGCTGAATTTTTTCCCTATTTTTAAACATAAACAGTTTTCCAACTTGTAGAATATTCTCTGAAAATACCATTTAAAAATATTTTTTTTGTAAAAGGGCGTTTGGGCTCACCACAGAGAGCGAGGGAAAAGGAGACAGCACGTCCCATGGGCGTGGTCAGGCCGCAGTCCCTGCTCCTCCGTTTCTCCCTCCTTCAGGGTTTTGGGCCGGCGTGCACACATGCGTGGTGGGCATTTTTTCAATCTACGAGGTCCAGACTCAAACCATGGGACTGGCTATGTGGGACTCAGCCACCTTGACTGCCAGACAACAGCTGTCCCGATTTTTGTTTTTAAACAAGTTTTCTTTTTATGCATGAGAGCGAGAAAGAAAAGTTGGCATTTCATCAGAATCCCGAGCACTTGCACATACACTGGTGTGTTTATCAAGCCGTTGGGCTGGGACTCGAACTCTGATCGGCCACATGGGATCTGGCTTCCTTTGTGCAGCACTTTAACCACTGCACTATGCGGCTGGCCCCCAAATACTGTTTTTACTGTTTCATTTCGTGGCAATAGGCACCTGGCTGTTGTGTTCACCCCGTGTCTTCCCGACCTAGCTCAGGGCCTACAGGTGGCAGAAGCTCCAGGATGGACTTGCTGAGTGGGTGAGATGTGGCCACCCCCGGGGGGTGGTTTCTCTGACACTGGCCAGTTAGACTGTGTATAAATGACACTGTGGGGGACATCCCTGATAGAAACCGTTGTCCACATTCGTGATTACTCCCCTAGGGTATTTGTAGAAGTGGATTTATTGAGGCAATGAGCAGGCAGGTGAAAATATTACTGCAATTGGCTCTTTACTGAAAAACTGCCCCATAGAGATATACCAGTTTACGCTTGGAGCAGATGCCCGAGAGCGCTCTGTTTATCATGTGCTTGTCAACGCTGGGTCATCGGCTTGGGGAAAAATAAAAACCAAAACTTACAAGGCCTAAGTGATGCATTTTTGTCTTAATGAATGCTTCTCTGATTATTAAGGAACTGAGCAGTTTTTCTCGTGCCTGTTGGTCTTTATAGTTCTTCTTTTGCAAATTGGGCTGTTCTTACATTGGCGACACCAGCGTATTTGAATTGGAGTAGCAAATTTGTTTTACCTTCCTGTTTCTCATTTGATAACGTGTCAGGTTGCTCTGCTAAAACACACAGAATCTAGACACACACTTAACTCAGTATGAAGGTGTTTCTTCGTGAAACTGACACGAGGGGGTAAGTCACTGACACATTTGAATTACAACTCTAAGTTCCTGTACAGCCTGCGCAGACTCATTTAGAGGTAGAAGTGGATGTTTTCCCCTGTGTGGTAGCACCCTCTAGTGGCCCCTAAAGACAACACAGTAGAAATCCTCTGTTTCTAGGAGTAAATTGGAGCCCATTTAGACTGGCCAGCCATAGCCCAAGCTGCCCTATTTTCACCTGATTATTGAACCAGCCTCCCACCTGGGCTCCTTGCTTCCTCCTTCACTTCCTATTGTATTCTGTACGTCACAGTCGGAGTGACTGCTCTAAAATGTAGATCTGTACCGTTCTCCATTTAAACCCTTCACTGTTCTTGGGATAAACTGTAACCCCTTCTCTTGGCACGCAGTCTTCCCTTACCGAGCTCTGAGGTTGGCAGTGCTTTTCTGTAAAGGATCGGTTAATAAGTATTTTGGTTTTTTAGGCATACGATGTCTGCTGCCACTCTTGTCCACCAAGGACAGGCCCTGAGTGACTGAGCACCGTTGCGTTCCTGAACTCTTCTTCGCAAAATCAGGGAGCAGGCTCAAGCCTCTGCATCGTAATTTGCTGCCATACGATGTCCCTGATGACAGGTCTGGTATGGGTTGGTGGCATCACCCATTTCCCCCGTGGTGACGATGGCGTCTTGTACCCGAGTGGTCCCGGGGCTGGGTGCCCTGTTGTTCCTCTAGTAAGTCGTCACCAACTCAGTGCCTTAGATATAAACTTAGACATGAATTATGTCGCAGTTCGGGGGCCAGGGTACAGTGCAGCTCAGCCGATCTGCTTAGAGCCTCCGAAGTTCAAAGCCAAGGTGTCGACAGGGCACTTCCACCCTGATTGCGGTCACTGGCAGGACCTGCCTCCTCGCTGGCCGTCACCGGGAGCCCCTCTCAGCTCCTTGGCACACCCGTGTTCCACCTCGTGTTTCTCGTTCCATCTTCAAGCAGCAGCAGCGTGTCTAACCCCTCACGTTTCAGATCCCTCCCACGTCTGCTCTGCAGCCTCTCTCTACCTCTGGCTGGACAACACTGCCTGCTGTCATGGCTCGTGCAATGAGATCGGGCCCACCCGATCCTCCAGCCTGTTCTATGGGAAGGCCCACGACCTTAATTACACCTGCTCAGTCCCTCATGCCATGTCCTGTAATCTGTCCACACGTCCTGGGGCTGAGGAGCAGACCTCCCTGGGGACCAAGCACAGACCTGAGCGGATTCTGGCTGCAGCCACCAGGTGCTGTGGGTCGGCTGTGGAAGGCAGAGGGAGGGAGCAGCAGGGGTGACCCTTGAGTGTGGCTCAAGCAACGGAAGTGTGGAGCTGCCAGTAACCGAGAGGGGAAGCCGCGCTGGAGGAACCTGACTTGCACTTTCCTCCAGGCAGGTTTTTTGTTTGTTTGTTTTTTAAGCTCAGCCTTCCCTTCGTTGTTTTTCCCTGGCTGGGGGTGGTGGTCAAGTGTGCCGATTCCTTCCTGAACGTCCCTGTTAGGGTCAGGTCGTGTCTGTCTCCTCGTTTCGTGTTTGGAAGTTGACATTGGGAGGTGGTGACCGGCTCATGGTGATCCAACATGGAGGCAACGTTCTTGGGAACAGCTGAATAATGTCTTGGGAGACTCAGCGAGTTTGTGATCTCGCGAGAAGTGAGTTCTTGTGAGCGCTTGCTGCTGCAATAGGAAGAAAGCAAGCTGCTCACGCGCTCTCCACACACCTGCCACCCTCCACGCTGCTGCTGAGCGTGCGGAGGTCAGGCCTCTGACTTCCCAGCCACCAGCTCAGAAGTTTGTAAATCAGTCTCTGTCTTCACTATGAAACCACCCAGCCTCTCGTATTCTGTGAGCAACACAAAGAGGAACGAAGATGGTCCCAAACTTAATCGCGGCAAGCATTCTCTGCCCTCCCTAGTGAAAAGCCTTGTCCTTCAGCATCTTGGGAGGCGGTGGCCTTTGGGTCGTCCCGACAGTCTGATTCTCTCTCTCCAGGATGCCGGTTCCCTACTGGTTGTTCACCTGTGAGCGACAAGCAGAAGACCAAGAAAATAACCTTTCTTCAATCACCCGATGTTCTAATATTCTTAGGTACATACTTGACAAAACTGCATTATTTAACTTTAAGATGCATTTTATTATTGTCCTCATTTAACAGAGGCCAGTAGTTCTGTTTCACACACGGATGGTGTGAAAATGTCAGATCTCTCCATTCTTTCAATTAATTGCAGCAGAATATTATTATCTTCATGGGAGAGAAGACTGTGGGTAGTGAGGTTAAATAACTTAACCCAAGGCACAGAACATCCTGGGACTGATTCTACATATCTGACTCCAAAGCTTGTGTGTGTATGTTTTTAACTGCCAAAGGTATACTTACTAAGTATCTCTGTCTATCTATCTATCTATCTATCTATCTATCTATCTATCTATCTCTATACCTATCTATCTATCGATTGATCCCTTAAGTGGAGAATGATCATGCCACAATCCATGCTCCTCCGTTTCTCCATCCTGTCAGGATTTGGGGCACCCATGGACAAGGGCATGCCATGTTTTTCAAGCTGCGGGGTCAGGATTTGAACTGCGGTTAGTCATGTGGAACCTGGCTTCTTTAACTACTTGGCTATGGGCCTGGCCAAACACTTGTGTTTTTAACCATGAAAAAAATATATACCCTCTAGAATGATTGCTTTATCAACTTCTCCAGAAAGTAGCTCAGGCAAGTAGAACAAGCTTATGCAAGAACACTGCTGGAAGATGAGGCCCAGGGTAGAAATGAATTGCATTACATTTAAACAATGGAGCATTCTCTTCCAGAAGGTCCATAGGGCTCAGCTCCTGCAGGCTTGGCCCCTCTTAGAAGCAGCAGGAGAACTGGGAATGGCGTCGGCAGTGCAGCAGCCAGCAACGTCTTTGTTGAGAATGTTGACTCCATTTGTGAGCATGAATAGCGTCCCCTGTCGCTGTCTTCATTTCTGCTCAACGTCCGGGTGCACTGTTTTCTACTGAGACGTTCTAAGGGAAATGCCTGAGGCATTTCCGAAAGACTTCCTTGTTCCTCTGGGTTGTGACCAGCACCGCGATCGGCTGTTACCACCTTCGATGGCGCGTGGTCCGTCTTCCCTTGAGCAAGGCTGAATATTTGCGATGATCTGTGAGCGGAGTAGGCCAGCCAGGAGGATGTGGGGTGTTGGAGTTGGGCTGTTCGCAGTACCGACGACTCCCTGAGTACTCTGTTACTGTTATGACGAACCTGCCCTTGGACAGTATCGGATGTATGCAGAGTCCCTGCCATGCTGAGGGGCTCTCAGTCTGCCTAGAATCTGATCCACTTATTACAAAGAACCCTAGGAGACTCGGGCTCTGGGTCTGGCTGGACACAGAATGAAGTTTATTTGAACATCCAAAAAGGAAAACAGGTATGTCCTGGCTTATGCGCTAAGATGACCAAAGGCCACGAGTTGACATGGCGCTCCGCTGGGGGCCCACAGGCTGTGCCTGTCAGTGACCGCTGGGAGCGTGAACTGGCAGGGCCCTGGGTCCCCACCGTGGTGGTGGCCTTGGACAGGAACTTGGTCTGCTACTTTGGAGGGTAGACGTGCTAGCCTTGGTCCTGAAGCACTCCCCTCTTCCTGCCATTTGTCTGCATATCAGTTCCACCCTCACACGTTAATAAATGGGAATCACAATTCTGGATTTCTTTTTTTTCCTGGAGGGGGAAGGTTTTCCCTGCATTTAAGAGTGCTGTCGGCATACTTCTTCACGCCCTGCCATCTGTACCCCAGGCTGGGGAAGTGCAGAGACACTCAGTGACACCTCCTGCAGCAGGCGCCGTTTGAGCCGTCTTAAGAAGGGAAGACGAGTGCACGCAGGCCTAGAAAGCAGCATTTACTCCCTTTCCTGCTGGGCCTCTGGAATGGGAGTTGGCCCTGGAAATCGATTATTTTCCAAAGTCACTTATTACCTGAGATGGCACCTAAAGAGAAAGTTACCCAGCAGATCTGTAAGTCAGAGGCCCCGGTCTCAAGAGGAGAGACTGGCTGGAGAGAAAATAATCTCGTCAGAGAAGAACAACTGTGCAAGGAGGGCAGAGGGCAGGGGGAGACGGTGACATTTGGAGAGGGCGGGACAGTGGTTCCAGGAAGGACTTTACAGGGCCAGGGGGATCAAAGATGCCTTCGGGGAGTGAAGATACCTTGAAGGTGTGATGGGCGGTATATGACCCCCAAACTGTCCTAATCTTGGGACCTCTTGACTGTTCTAGGTTACACAGCGAAGGGCAGGTGAGGTTGCAGATGGAGCTAATAGAGAGGTTGTCCTGGATTACTGGGGGGGGGGGGGGGAGAGAATCACATGATCCTTAAATGGGGGTGGGGGTGAGGGAAGCTGTGATGATGGCCACAGGGCAGAGAGCTGTGTCCATGGCTTTGCAGATGGCGCCTCCAGAGCCAGAGAGGCAAGGGGATGGATTTTCCACTGGAGCCCCAGGAAGAAGCACAGCCCCTCTGGCCACCCTCTTGTAATCTGGGAAATGTCAAAGTCAGACTTCCACTTGCAGAGCTGTGAAAGGCAATGTAGGAGGTTGTCTGAATCCAGAGAGCCGGAGATCTTTTGTTACAGCAGCATTAGGAAGCTGATACAGATCAAGTTTGTGCGCACTGGGATTTCCCTCACTCAGAACTGGCTGGCTGGCTTTCTTTTCTTCCCTTCCCTTCCCTTCCCTTCCCTTCCCTTCCCTTCCCCTTCCTTCCCCTTCCTTCCTTGCTTCCTTCCTTCCTTCCTTCCTTCTTTCCTTCCTTCCTCTCTCTCTCTCTCTCTTTCTTCTTTTAAGAGTTTTTTTGCCATAGGGTGCATGTGCTTGCCAGAGATAGATGGAGATAGAGACAGTGAGAGGGGAAGTAAGAAATCACCCCCCAGGAGGGATGGCCACACTGCAATCCCTTCTCCTCCATTATCTTCCTGAGATCTTGGGCAAGCACGCACATGTGACTGGTGTGATTTTCAAGCCACCAGGTCTGTAACTCGAACCGTGGTTGTCCAGTGATGTAACCGCTATGCCATCTGCTGGCCCCTCAGAACTGACTTTCTGTGGGGGCACATTTGAGGGTTCTTTGGACATCTGAGGACCCTGAACAGCCTCCTGACATAAGGGTTAACTCAAGGCTTGCTGCTGGTGACCTCTGGCCTCAGTTCCGGCCCTGGAGGACATCCTGCTGCCTCGCTGGCCGTCTCCTTGCTTTACGTTGTTCATAAGGTAATTTAATGTCTAGCCAAAAGACACACTCTCTGCCTTTAGATTGTCGGCCTCCGCAGTTCCTCCTGGAGCCGTGCTTTCTCAGTTGGCTGACATCAAAACGAGGTAGAATCTGGTGCCACCTCCAGGATCAGTCATCTCTTGGTGTCTCTGGAAACCATGAGGCATTTTGGGAGGGAACAAGCTTTTCGTTATTAGCAAGGCTAGGGTGCTGGTGAATCTAGGCAGTGGGTGAAGACCGCTCTCTGCACTTGTTCAGACTCTGGCTTAAATTATGCAGGTGTGTTTCTTAATTAAGAAGGTATTTTGCCACAGGGAAAAAGTCAATGGTCTTCTTGCAATCAGCTTTTTGCCTTCAGCCATGGCTGGTAGTCTTTTTAGACTAAATAGGTTGGCCTTTAAAAGCTTTCTACAAAAAAAAAAAAAAAAAAAAAAAGTACTTGTGTATCCTCTGTCAGTAGAAGAGAGGAAATGAGTGTTGTATCAAAGAAGAATGAGGGCAAGAACTTCCATTTTTCACATTCTAATGGCTGCATGGCCATGCTCCTCATTAAAATGTGAATTCCAAGAGCTGGTGGCTGGGGAGTTAATTATTGATCTGAGATAGTTTCAGAAGACATTGTAAGGAACTTGCGGAGCTGCAGATAATGACAATAATTGATCGCCAGGAGAAGGTGATTTTGTACGGGAAGTTCCGGCTGTAAACAATAACATCCATCTATTTCCAGCACGTGAAAGGATTCAGAAGACTTGTCATAGATTATCCTGTCGCAGGGAGATATGCCTCCAGGAGTCATGGCATTACAGAGTGAAGAGAGGGTCTGAGATTCGAGTAAAAAAAAATCCACTGAAATCCCCTCTAATCTCAGCTACGCGACTTGCTCTAACTGGATAATTTCATCAATTCCTCAATTTGCTTTTCAGGTATATAATATCAAATATGAGTAGAGACATAATTAGAGAATAAGAAAAATATTTACGTGGTTAGTGGAAATTGAGGAGCTTGACATGCTCAGAGAGGAAACCGGGGCTGCTGTGTGCGGGCCTGCAGGCCGGGTGCTGCCCGTGGGGGCACCACGCACAGCGAGCCCCCGGTCTGTGGACTGGTGAGGACTCTCTTTGGCAAGTGGCAGAACATCGTTGGTGGAAGGAGTACCCTTTATCCAATTTGCACAATATTTCTTGTGGGTTAGGGGCCACCCTGTGCATGTGGAGGCTGCAAATTCCTGTCCCTGGAGCAGAACGTGTACGTTTGTTGCTAAGCGTGGGGGACCGGCAGATGGCGTAATGTTTATGTCGCTGGACTCCTGTGTAGTTGGTCACGGTTCCATTCCCGGACCCTGCAGCTTAACACTCACGCCAGGCGCATGTGTGTGCATGCCCCAAATCCTGAGAGGAGAATGGAGAAGGGATTGCAGTGTGGCCGTGCCCCTGGGGGGGTGATTTCTCCCTTTCTGTCTCTCTGGTGAGACATACACTGTATAGCAAAAATCTTTCTAAAAAAGCAAAAAAAAAAAAAAGAAAGCAAACTGCGAAGTGTGGGCCTGCACCTCATTAAAACAACAAAGTTTTGCATTGTTCACTGGCATTTAAAATTCAGATACCTTTACATGCAAGTCTGAATTTCCGGGCCGGCCCGTACCATAGTAGTTGAAGGAGCCAGATCGCACATAGCTGACCGAGGTCCAAATCCTGACCCTACTGGTGTGAAAAACACTCTGGTACGTGTGTGCGTGTGCCCAGGATCCCGACAGGATACGGTGTGACCATGCGTGCGTGTGCCCAGGATGTGCGCCCAGCCCAGATCCCGACAGGATGCGGCAGGATGACAGGATGCAGCATGACGTGATCCCGACAGAATCTGTGTGTGTGTGTGTGTGTGTGTGTGTGCGTGTGCGCCCAGGATCCCGACAGGATGCCGTGTGATGCGTGTGCACCCAGGATCCCGACAGGGTGCTGCGCCCTTCCTGCCCAGGATCCCCCACTTCTCGTCATCTCTGTCTCTGGTAATCACACGTGCCACTGGCAATTAAAGTTTGAATTTCTGGTGACTGTTGGAAGAGAGACTTTCGGGAGCTTGCCTTCCTGCGCAGTAATAAATCGGCGTGGGTGGCGGTGAAGATTACCTCAGGTCAGGACTGGGCTTCTGTCCACTGGAGCTCCCCGCCCCATGTCTTCTGGTGTCCTGGGCAGTTAGGACCAATGCCAGTTCTTATTTAATATTCGACTTGGGCTTCCTTTTTCTCAGAATTAAAGGGAACATAATACCACGCGTTGCCCATGTCTATATAAAGTTTGAAAACAAACTGTAGGAGAGGGTGTGCTTTTCCAATGTAAACAGATGTAAGAGAGCCCAGTTTTTAATCCCAAGGGGAAATGTTCCTGTGTGCTTAATATGCAAAATACATCTGTGTTGAATGAGTGCAATACTGGCATTTGAATTTGCAGCCTCTGCACGAAAAGACCAGTGTAAATGTTGCTTAAGGGGCTCTTGATGGAAAAATCTGAAAAAAAAAAAAAAAAAAAAAAAAAAAAAAGAACCAAACATCTTGGTGGGAAAAATGTGCCAACAGCACTTCCGATGTCCCATGTGGATCTAATTTATAACTGAAGAATGGGATTCCCATTCTCAGGTCCGGGAGTGACGGGGTTCTTCTGTGTGCACAACAGCACCTTCGTCAGAGCGTGTGGCACTTTGACCATCGCCCGCCCTGGTGACCTTGGGGACAGTCATTACGTCCTCACTGCTCCTGACAGCCGGGTGCAGGGCTTGACGCCTTGTGGGAGGGAGTTCCTTCAGAACCACTGGCTGCGCCGTCTGCGGCACCTGCATTGTGAACAGAAGCTCCAGATCTTTCCTGGTGGTGGCTGCCCCTCGAGCACAGAGCAGTTGGGGAGAAGAGAACAGTGTTGGGAATTTGCGGTTGCAGGCAGTGGGACCCAACCTTGGGTAACTAAGAAGAAGAAAAAGAATGTATAGGAGGGCTCTAGGGTGTTCCTAGCACAAAAGAGAACCCCGCTCCTTGGAATGGATGGGCCCCAGCCAGCTCTAGGCTTCCAGCTAGTGGCACCAGGGCTTCCGGACCTACCCCCTTGTTGGGACCCCTGGGCTCCGTTTTCTGTTCTGGAGCCACTTGACTCCCGAGCTGGGAGATACAGAGCTGGATTGGTTCAGTTGGCGTCACTCACTCATCTCTGGGCTGGAGGAGGGTGGGGAGACTTTACGGACCCATGGTCTGAGCCGGACAGCGTGCATTGGTGCATGGCGGGTCTCGCAAAGGAGGGAGACCTCCGTGAGGAGGAGGCACCAGCCTCAGACGGGACAGGTGTGTGCTCTGTTGTCAACAGATGTCTGCCCCTGGTGGGCAGACGCTGTCACCTCCCTCCCCCACCCGCTGTTACTCACAGGTAGGTGCCTCCCGACCTGGCCGTAGCTCCTGGCAAGGAGACATTCCGAGAACTTGCAGCTGCCAGCCTCTGCGTGTCCCTGCCTGCCCCATCTCTCAGGCCTTCGTCTGCCCAGATGCAGAAGGATCTCTGGCTTTGGAGATTTGGCTTCAGGAATGAAAGGACAGTAACCACAGCTGTTCTGGACTGTGTTACCCGTGAGCTAGGCGCTGCGCCGAGCCCTTTCCCGCCGAATTCCATCCACACACACACTCGCATTTACGTGTGGTACAGGCTCTGAGACTGACATTTAGAGGTGGAATACCCACGTGTCAGAGGCTCACATCCAAATCTGACTGGCCTAAAGCCACGGCTCATGTACTGCTCTCACTCTCCCGATCGCACACTAACCGGCAGCTCCCGTCGCAGCCTAGAGACGCTTCGAACTCAGCCGAGAAGCTTCGCTGCCTCAGCCTCTGGCTTATGGGATCTGTGGAGGCAGTCCGCTCGCACATTTCGGTTCACCAAGGGCGTGGAGTTTTGGTGTTTTCGGCCTGCTGGGGCTGGCTGTGAACCGTGGTGGGCCCATTCGAACCTGCTCCCTTAAGCACTAAGCTACAGAGCTAGCCCCGTAAATCGTATTTTGTGTAAATGACTGTTCTTCATTTCGGAACCGTAGACATCTCTTTGTACCATTTGGTAATGTCCTAGCTTGTATTAACAACAACAACAACAAAAGACACTTATAAGTGATACTTTCTTTTTTACTTGGTAAAATAGGAAAATTGATGCCCGTTTCAGCTATCTTTGTGCCATTTACTGGGAGGAAACTTAGAAATATTACCAGTTCACTCAACGCAGATTTCCAACTGCTCTCTGTGTAGTGTGGTAGATAAATGCACCCATAAGACGTCAAAATCTAAGAAAGTGACGTGCAATAAAATACAATATAAACACATTTTAGAAACAGCAGGCATAAGAATAAAAATTGCCAGTGGACCACTTCCTAGTACCAAATCGCCTGTCCTTTTCAGCTCAGCCACTGTGGTGGGATTACAGTACAAACCTATTTATTAAGGTCGGTTATTTATCCATCCTGGTGTTGAGAGGCATTTAGCTTGATTCTAATTTTCTGTTATGGTAAGCAGTATTATATTGGACATACTCATTCACGTCATCTTGTTTTTTTTTTTTTTCTTCCTATTAGTCTTTTTTTTGTTTTAATAAATTTCACACGCAGAAAAGTAGACAGAAATGTATAATGAGCACCAGTGTTCACACATCCTGTATAATAATTGTGAACATTTTTCCTAATTTGCTGAATTTACGTTTTGGGGGCCAAATTTAGAATGAATTAGACATGATAGCATTTCTCCCCTGAATAGCTCACACGGCATCTCTGAAAAATGAAGATGTCCTCCCGGGTGACCACGATCGCGCAGCACACTCAGTGGCCCCGCTGATAAGGTCCCAAGGTCATCCGACAACTGGTCCGGCTTTTATTTTCCCTAACAGTGCGCCAAAGGACTTCACCGAGTGCATTGCGTTTGGGTGCTACCTCTTGCTTTCTATGTCCCTTTTAGTCTAGGATAGGAACGTCACCCATCCAGTTTATATTTTTCAATGATATTGGTCTGAAGGAAAGAGACCAATGTCCTGGCTTTTGGGATTGTTCTGTCCTCTAGACTGTCCTTCTGTTGCCTACATTTCCTGTAAACTGGAAGTTGTACCGGATGCTGACCTAGATCCAGGATGCGCTGTTGACAGGGAATTTGGTGGGTGTACCAAATGTGTGCTCCCTGTCGTGGAACAGCAAGGCACGCGAAGGCCGGGGGTCCCGTAAGCAGAGGTCTGGCGCTGAGTAGCGTGAAGGCCGGGCAGTCATGTGTCTGCAAACAAACATCACCCGAGGCCATTTGTCGGCACCCTGCACGTGCCCCGTTCCCGTCACTTCACCTAGTCGTCGGTCTGTGTCTCCATCAACTATTTAATTGGGGGTTTGCAAACTGTTGATTTTCAAATCCCACCCTCTCTTCTACATTGATTAGCTGACTTTATTCTGTGACAGAGCTTTCTTCCAACCACTGAGCTTACAGGCTTACCCTAAAATAGACTTTCTTTAGAAAAGTTGAATAAATGTTTAATTCTTTCCCATTAGTTACCACGTTTTAGAATAAAGACGAGTTTTAGTTGTCTCCAAGGGGAGCAGGTAGGTTTAGGTCTTGTGTTGTTGGCTCCCTTGTTATATCCACGGAAACAGACTTTTATATGTTTGCCATGTTTCAATTATAGCATTATTTTTAAGGGGATTTATTTCTTCCATGAGACAATGAGACACAGAGAGAACAGGAGACACAGGGGGCAGCACTTTCATTAGGGTCTTCCCGCTGCAATCCACCGCCAGCCATAGTCACCCAGGGTTACAGACACACACCCCTGTGTTGAGCGTGCACAGGGAGACCTTGGGAGGCGAACCTCGGACTTTCCGTACGACCTGTGCCCCGAGGCTGGCCCACAGCCGGGATTAGTCTGTGCTCCACCTGTCTCAGCCTGGTCACCGGGCACCCTCCATGCCCTCTGGACGTGAGGCCCATTCCTCATTGAATGTGTCTTTGCTTTCTGGCACAACCATGAGCCCTAGATCCAACTTGCATTCCTGTGTACACATGGAAATGATCATCTAGACTCAGAGAATCATCAGACAAAATCAGAGCTGTTGGATTATGTGCATTTAATATTTTAAAAGATAATGTTAAATTGCCCTCCGAAGCACGTAGAAAAACCAGAAAACTACATTCTGACAACCCAATAGAACCAATTTACCCTCCCACTTGCATCATGGGAGTACCAGATCTTTCTTCCTTTTGCCTTTCACCCTTCCTTCCTTCCTCTTTTATGCTCGAGGGCACATGTTTTCAAGAGATAGAGAGGAAGAGAGTGAGAAAGAGAAAGAGAGAGAGAGAAAGTCCCTTCCCACTCCCTGGGCCTGGTCGTGCTGCAATCTTTCCCTCCAATTCTCCACCCCACCAGGACCCTGGGCATGTGGGTGTGCACCACGGGAAGCCGACAGGGATGGATCTCGGACTCGGGTCAGCCGTGTGAGATCTGGCTTCTTTTGTGCAGTACCTAGCTGCTTGCTAGGCTGGGGGCCACCCTCTTTTGCCTATTGAGGTTTTCAAACTTAGTATTTTTTCCAATTAGGTGGGTAGACAATGTACTTAATGGCCGTCTTACTTTCCTTTTCTCCTGTTCCTAGTGATGTTGAGCACATGTGTGTGTGTGTGTGTGTGTGTGTGTACACTTGCCATGTGAAACTCTTGTTCCCCTATCTGCATTGTTACAGCCTTTACTCATGTTTCAGTGGGTGGCACCTATCAGTTTTTCACAATCATACCAACAAAGTCATTTTTTTTTTTTTTGAGAGGTTTTTCGCTATAGGGCGCGTGCGCTCGCCAGACAGAGAGAGACATAGAGACAGAAAGCGAGAAATCACCCCCCAGGGGGGATGGTCATGCCGCAATCCCTTCTCCTCCATTCTCCTCTCGGGATCTTGGGCACGCACGCACACGCGCCCGGCGTGAGTTGTAAGCCACCGGGTCCGAGACGCAAACCGCGGTCGACTACGTGGGAGTCCAGCGACATAGCCATTACGCTAACTGCTGGTTCCCCAAAGTCATTTTTTAAAATCATAAATCCAAATGCATAACTTTTATCAGTAGCAGCTACCCAAGATAGCTTGTTTTCTCTGTCCCCGCTGGGTGTCACTGTTCACCTGCTTAGAGAACAGAGACTCATCCTGGCAAAAGACGGAAGTCTGTGGTTAAAATTTATAGATGGCCACCTGGCCTTCCTTCTTGTTTAGGCAGGAGATACTCGAGAGAAAACATCGTTCTTTAAGCATTCAATCTCCTGTGCAGAAGTATTTTTCCTGGATGAAACTTACGTCAAAATAGGTGAAACAGCAGCACGACCCTCTCTTGGCCTTTTAAAAGCTCCTTTATTTTAAACGAGGACAAAGAAACGAAAATCAACCATATTTACAGGCTGTGAAGTGGATCTGTGCAGACATGAAGTTTTTTTGCCTTTTGAATAATGAAATGTATACTCTTATTAAAGAAACTTGTTGATACTAAAATACGCGTTTGGTTTTGGGTAAGAGTGTGGGTGCGGCCTGAGATCAGATTTTTCTCTTTTCCGCTACCAAATGTGCATTTCCAATCTGCCATGGTTTCACATTTTGCTCTTTTGATATTAGTTGGTGAAAAACTCACTACGTGACTTATGGTTATTAAAACCTAATCCTTCATAAGAGTTGATATGTTTTTAAAGACTTTTCCGGCTATAACATGCATATGGAAATGCTGAATCAGAAGTGTACAGCTCTGATTTTTCCCATGCTGAAAATCCCACCTAACAAGCACCGATATCAGGAAGCAGAAGTTGGCCAGCCTCCCCTCATCCCTCCTTCCCGCCACCCCTGCCCTTGTCCTGTCGGGGCCGCTCTGCCACAGTGGCTGAGCCTGGCTCCTGTCTTCGTAGGTCATACCCAGGGACTCACATGCATGTGCTCTTTTGAGTCTGGTTTCTTTCTCTTGATATTATAGTTGTGGGGCTCACCAGTATTACTGATATAGTTGTGCTTTTTTTTTTAAATTTTGGCATACTATTCCATCGTGCAATGGCTTAGCGCTCTTACCGAAGAGCATGTGGGAAGTTTTTAGGTTTCGACTACTGTGAACAGCACTGACATGAGCACTCCAGTGGCATGTCTTTCGGAATGGTTGGAGTTCCTAAGTCCTAGGATAGCCTGGAAGCTCTGGTAGATGCTGCCAAAGACAACTTTCCACAGTAATTTGTATCAGTGACACTCCTGCCATCAACGTCTGAGCATTCCAAGTGCCCGTGTCCTCGGCAGCTCCTGCATTTTCTGCCTTTTTCATCAGAATCATTCTGGTGGGAGGAAAGAGGAAGACCTATTTATTAAAGTCAGTTATTTAGTATGGGGATATTGAGGCTTCAATTTCCTGTCCACCTGAAAAATCAAAGAGATACAGCATTTTAAAAAGAAAGAGGTGGAAAGGGGGTTGTCGGGGGCTTACATGTATCAGCCTTCGCCCTGCTGCTTCGGAAAAAGCATTAGTGAAAAGCTACTCCGTTGGAAGGCATATTTTTAAAAGAAACATCCCCTCCAGCAGTTCACATGAGTGGAAAGATAGAAAAGAAACTCGATGTACTTATCTTCCTTCTTAATTTTCAATGTGATAATTGCTGTTTTATTCTGATTATTAAAAAAGAAAAGTGCCTACAAAAAATTGCAAATAATACCATCCAGGAGAATCCGAGGAAACGCACCGCGAACACCCTGAGTGGCGCTATACCCTTGCTGACGGATTCTCTTCCTCTACTCAGTTCTCAAGTGGGATTGAAGTGGAGTCTGACTGTGGTAGGGAGGGGGACTGGCGAAGGGTGGGCCAGGCCACCCTGTGGAAAAGGCGGGCGACCCCATCTCAAGCCACCCCAGACTGGGAGGCGGGGAGGCAGAGGGGGCTCGTATCATGGAGTTCTGGCCGTTTTCCTGGATCAGCTGGTGGAGCAGGTGCCAGGTGACAGGGAGATCCCCAGTCCCTGGCAGAGCAAGCCAGCTCCAAAGCCCGAGTCGTCCCTGGAGCGATTTCATTCAGAGCAGACTCGTGCCAGCAGGTGGCGCCCTGCAGTCGTCGGAAGCAGATGGCTTTGGAACTGGGACCTGTCTGTGGAACTCCTGGCGGCTGGTCCTGAAAACCCGTCACTCCACTGACCTGTGTAATAACTGCAGTGCACATTTTACGTGGTTAGGTTTTGAGATCCCATTTAGCACATTTCTGTGGGATTTTAATGTATTAATCAGAAAATGTCATCTGAAACCGCAGCCCTGCTCTCTCTCTACAAAACCGTTACCTTCCGGTGAGGATTACTCCAGAAGTCCCCCTGAGCCCAGAAGGAAATATTTTTCTGGAGAGTTTAGCTCTCGTATGAAGGGAATTGGGGAATAGGGCCGTGGAGGATGTTGCCGGCCACCGAAGTGTATTGATGGGGGTGGGTGTCGTGGCGTGAAGCAGAATGTGTTTTCCAGAGCTCGCAGTGTCATTGGCCATAGCAGACATATGCAAAAATGTAAATAGGACTGAGCCTTGTCATTTCAGTCTGAGAACATCAGCGATTTCTCAGTGAGAAGGCTGGGTTAGTTCAGGAAGGCTTCCTGGAGGAGATGGGCCCTGAGGCTAAGTAAGTCCAGGTCTTAGATACAGCCTGGTGCGTACACTACTGGCCTCAAGTGGCCACACAGAGCTGGGCCATGAGCTCCCAGGCTTGGCTCACCGAGTTCTGATCACCTGCTCAAACATATGGAAGCCAGCAGCCTCCCGGGCTCCCTGCTAAATTATCTAAGGGCAGTCCAACTAATGCCCAGTGTCTGACACTGTGCCAGCCCCAGGCCTCCAAGAGCCCAAAGTGTAGCCCACAGAAATCCCAGCGCCCTCTTCGGCTCAGTCGAAGCATAGACATGAAGTTCCAGAAGCACAGTCCGGATCAAATTAGAGGGAGACTCTGACATATCAGTTCATTTCTGGGAGACGGAAATGTGGGCTTAATATTTTTTTAAGAGAGAATTTTTGATACAGGGCACATGTGTTAGAGAAACAGAGAGACAGAAGGCGAGACATCACCCCCAGGGAGGATGGCTACAGTGCAGTCCCTTCTCCAGTCTCCTCTTGGGATCTTGGGCACACACGCACATGTGCCCAGCATGAGTTTTAAGCCACAGGGTCTGGGATTTGAACTGCAGTCAACTACGTGGGGGTCCATCAACCTAGCCATGACATCACGTGCTGGTCCCAACATGGGCGTACTTTACGGAGCACAGCAGGACCCCTCAGACGCCTTCCCCACTCACCATTCTCCGCCTTGGGGACTCCTCAGGTGCTGCTCTAGGACCGCTCCCCAAGTGTTGCCTCCACGCCCAGCCCGTCTTGTTTCTTTCTCTGGTTCTGCACTTTTCTTTCTCTTAGACGGTCTCAGATTAATTCCCAACCCAGCCTTTGCCTCCTTCTGTGGGGTGGGCAGGAGATGAGTGGAGTGTAGACGCATTTGAATCCCTTCAGTATCACTGGCGGGATGTAAAGAGGGTGAGATGTGTATTAGTCACACCTCGGTCTAAGCTGTGTGTCCTCAGCTTCGTATGCATGGGATTGAACCACCCCTGCCTCAAGACTGATCCGGTTTACATAGACTGCTCCTCTTACAGATCCCCTCCTGGTGTTCTTGCACTTAATCCTCATGGTTTCCTACCGTCCCCGACGTTTCCTCAGCCCCCGCAGTGTCCTAGACATCATCTTTTAAGGAAAAGAGAGGGAAGAAGGAAGAGCAGAAATCAGGTTCAGTTCTTTGGACAAGAATCCAATGAGGGTCAGCAGGTGGCTGGAGGTTAAAGCAGCTGGATCCCACATGGCCAACTGTGCAGTTTGAGTCCTGGACCCAGCGACTTGAAAACCACACCAGGCATATGTGCATGCCCAAAATCCCGAGAGGAGAGTAGAAGAGAAGAGACTGTGGCATGGCCGTCCCCTCTGACGGGTGCTTTCTCACTTTTTCTCTGTCTCTTTCCAGTGAGTGCATGTAAACCCATGGAAAATTAAAAAAAAAAAAAAGAAGGTGATGAAGGTATCATATAAGAGCTAAGTAGGAGTAACTCACCAAAACGTGTGCAGAGATAGTAGTCCCAGTGTGGGGGCCTGAGGCCGGGAGGCCCATCCACGCACGGCAGGTAGAGCGGTCTTGGCGTCAGGGCCCAGCAGGCCTCAATTCAGCATCACTCCAGCGTTTGCACTCGTCTCTCTTGCCCCCCCCTCCCCCCCCGGCTGGGCGGTGAAGCAGGCTCAGTCTTTACTGTCTGTTTTTTTTTTTTTTTTTTTTTCCTTCAAGAGGGAATGTGCACGAGAGAGAGAGAGAGAGAGAGGAGAGAGAGGAACGTCCCTTAATGGGTCATGCCACACTCCCTTTTCCCTTCATTTCTCCACCTTTGGGACTCACATGCACATGCATCCAGTATGTTTTTTAAGCAGCCAGGGCTGGGTTAAAGCACGGTTGACCTTGTGGGATGAGGCTCCCGATGCACAGTGCTGAGGTGCGGCGCTGCAGGCCAGCCTCTCTCTGTGTGGTTAGCACGGAGCTGTCTCTAAACTGCTCTCAAATGACTGATGACCGACTAGTTGAACAGAAGGGGAGAGGGAAGTGGAACCCCGTACTGAGTCAGATGTCCCGTAATTCCTTCTTGGTCATCAGGGCAGGACCTCACAGGCTGTGGCTGCTGAGCTCATAATCATGGGTGAGTGGGACTTGGGGGAGGGGCAACCCAGCAGGGTCGGGGATGCGGTGGGGGTGTGTAGGAGTACGTGGCGAGCAGATCAGTTGGACCGGAGTGAATGTTAGACAGGTCCAATGGTCACAGACCGAAGGCGACCTCGAATGCCAAGATAAGGATTGGGGACTTTGTCCCGAGGGCAACGGAACCACTGCTGCTTTCCGGTCAGAGAGGCAGGGTCGGAGGAGTGCTTTAGCAGGGTGCATTTCCTCGTGAAGTACAGTTTAGCAAGGCGAGTGGGAGGGGGGTGTGCAGGAGCCGGGAGTCTGGACTCTGCGTTCCCACCGTGAGTAGCGCTGCCCACCCCCGGCGCACGGTGCGGCTCAGTCTTCTCCCTGCATAGTGAGGGCATGGTCAGGGTCCACCTCAGGGTCGCTCTGAAGACTCCGCTGGCAGATTGGACAACGGTAAGCACCACACAAGGCCTTGGGCAGTGCCCAACACGTACGACATTCTTAGCGACCTTTCGCTGCCATTTTATTGTGTCAAACGGACAAAGGGAAGAGAGAAGCTCTGTCTCCCTCCCTCTCTTTCCTGCTCTACAGTTCTCTCCACCTTGCGGAAACATTTTCTTTCTTCTTTCACTGCCTGATATATACAGAATCATTTAGCTGTATTTATTATTATTATTATTTTAATTGCTATAGGGCACATGTGCTCTTTAGAGAGAGAGAAAGAGAGAGAAAGTGAGAAAGTAGGCTGCCAGGTCCGGGACTTGAACCACAGTTGGCCATGTGGGAGTCCAGCGCCTTAACCACTGTGCCACCTGCTGGCCTTCTGTCTGATATGTTTTAGGAGCGCTTTCATGTCTTCGTGCCCAAGCCATGAATTTTGTTTCCTAGACCTCAGCCAAAAGCAACCGGTGAGTAGAGACGGCTGACACATTTTATTTCTGTTGCGTTATGCCTTTGGATGTTAAGCTTTATTTTGCCCAATCTCTTTCTTCTTCCTGAAAATGTAGGATGCTGATGGTTCCCAGTCCCTAGGGTAGTTTCGAGGACTAGATAAGAGCATGCGTGTGAAGAACACGTGGTGTCTGCAGTGTCTGTGACCCAGTGCAAGGCAAGTTCGAGCTGCTTTCTCTGTTTCTCCCCGGAAGTGTGGCTGAAGCTCTCTCCGGCACCTGCGTGTCTTCCCGTCAGTTCCATCTTCACTGCTGAGCCTCCACCTCTCTTAACCAGGGGATGCCTTCTGCTTAAGGTTTGGTTCCTCCTCTCTCTAAGCACTTTCTTCCTCTTTCAGCATTTGTTTTCCCTACCAGAAAGTCGCTTTACTTGGTCTGACACAAAAAAATGCCATTGCCGGGTGGCTTAGACACCCAGTCATTAGTTTTTTCCAAATTCTAGAGGCTAGAAGTCCCGGACCAAGTTGCTGCCACTTTGCTTTCTGCAGAGGCTCCTCCCTTGGCCTGCAGAGGGCCACCTTCCCTGCATCCTCGCGAGATCCTTTCTCTGTGCACCTGCAGCCTGGCGTTGCCTCCTTCTCTTAGAAGGACTTCAGTTGTCTTGGATTTAACTGTAGCCATTTAATTTCAGTCATCTCTTTGAAGGCCCCATCACCATTTCCAAATATAGTTATTTTGGGGGGAGGTTAGAGCTTCAGTATATGCATCTTGGGGGTTACACAATTCAGCCCATAAAAATTACTCTTCTGATACTCATCGTATCCTAACTCGCTTTGCAATAATTTGTGTGTTCATCCGGACCAAGTTGCTGCCACTTTGCTTTCTGCGGAGTATAACTGAAATGGCTGTGCTAGATTAGGTAGTTATTTGGCAGATACAAAGAGGTTTCAAAAAGTTAGCCAACAAATGAAGTTAAAGTATGAGTTTATTTTGGTGCAGATAATCTTGGAATCCATGTGTAGTTATTTTCCCCCTAAGATGCCTTTTTTATTTTTTTTTTTATTTTTTTTTTCCATGAATCCCATCGTATAACTCCCTCACTCACGTCTCCATGGGTGGAGTCTGTCCTGGCCCCTTGACGTTGGGTTTGGCTAAAAGTCGGCGAAGCCAATGCGGAGTTAGCAGATGTGTGCAGAGCCTTGAAACGTGCGTCTGTGATCGGAGCTCCCCCTCTAGTCACTACCTTTCTCCACGAACAGGACAAGTCTCAGTAGCTACCAGCCCAAGGAAGAACAGGGCCGAGTGTGGCAGAGACAGGCCCCACTCGCACCCTACACCTAAGTCCAGGTGACTCCCAGCCCTCCTGCAGGTGTGTGTGAAGGAGGTTCTTACTGTTGGATGTCCTTGATACCCGGAGTGGTTTGTTACGTAGCGCTGTCAGGATCACAGCTGACTCACACGGTCCGCTTTATTCAATTCTTGCCGTGTTACAGAGTCAATGCCAAACGGTTCGTATGTATTATCTGATTGAATTGTCACAAGACCTCCTACACTATACGTAGGCTTATTTCTTCCATTTAATAGATGAGGAGACACTTAGAAATGATTAAGATAAAAAAATAAGATTTTGAATCAGAATTTAAAGACCTCCCCCCCCACCCCCCAGGGCCATGCAGCATCAGAGCTGGGATCTGACCTGTACCCAGGCCAGTTTGTGGTCCGCGTCCACGGCCACTGAGCTATGAGCTTCGAGAGGACAGAAGCACTTACTTTTTCAAAAGCTGAGTCTGAGATTTCCTGGTTTCTGACTTCCCCTTTAAATCTTCTCTACAACAGAGGAAGCTCCTATTTGTAGTGTGTTCCCAAACTATTTTTGGATGGGGGATGTGGATCCAGCAGCTCCCTTTTAATTGCCTGGATCGAGCTCCATGGAGGTGCCTCTGCTCCGAGGTGCTGCAGCAGAAGCTGCACCCTGCGCGGTGGGAGCGGCGAGCATGCGCAGGGTGACCCACGGACTGCAGTTCCCAGATCTCTCGCCAACTGCAGCCTTCCGTCTTTCCCCACCCTCGCCTCCCCTCCCTTGCCTGCCCGGCAGACAAGACAGCACTTCTTGATTTTTGTCTTCTCCACCCCGTTGCCCACCCTCTCCTTCTTTTACGTAGTCTTTTTCTACCTGTTTGCTGAGTCTTGGTTTGGGGGCATGCGGTTGAATCAATTAATAGAAGATTTGCAGAATCACAAGTGCAGTTATTAAAGGGTGGCGTAATTAACTTCTTCAGACTAATTGAAAATTTTCATTTAGAAGGAGCAGCCAAGTGCCTCCTTGCTTAAACAGCTTTTCACACAGAACAGCCCTCATGAAAGGAGTCTTTAATGTGTCCATAAACCGAGGACCTCCGAGGCTGCCGCAGAACTTTGGAAAAAGAATTCAGTCATTTCTCTTTCTCTCTCCAGCTCCTCCTCTCTCGAATGATCCTTAAAGTTCCACAGCTTCCTGCACTGGACGGCGCGTTGCTTCTCAAGTCAGAGAGCGGGGTCTGGAGAGCTGGGCGGGAGGACAGGGCCTGCATGATGCACCTCTTGATTGGGAGAGTGAAGACGAGAGAAGTCGTGCGGCTCTTGCTTGGTATCGCTGCTTCTTCGGCGTGAGCACAGACTTCCATCTGGGGACAGCGGAGGAAACTCTCTTCGATTTCCTTTTGTGGGAGCACCCGTCCTGTTTCCTCTGCCTTGGCCTGTGGGTGCGGTTTCCTGTCCTCAGTCTGTTCTCGTAAGCTAGGCCTGTCCATCACATGATGTTCTTCCTGGTCCTAGGCTGTGATTGGCTCAAGAATTAGCACGTGGTTCTCCAAATGGGCCAATGAAGCATAATCCGAGATCCCTGCTGGAGCGCTGAGTGGGACTGCTGAGTCGTGGGAGGTCTGCCAGCACCTGGGGAACAGGGCAGGGGAGCTGTCACAGGGCCAGAGCCAGCTGCCCGACTCAGCCTCTGCCCCTGAACTGTCCAGGTGTATATACGTTACAATTTATGGCATCCCCTCCCCCTTAGTCAGTTGGAGTTTTCTAACTCAAAGAGACCGTCTAATAGAGCCATGTAATAAAGTGTCACCTTGGGTGACAACGGTGTCAGTGTACACCAACCATCACAGACATGGGTGTGTGCCGCCCTCCTCTTCGCTGGAAGACAGCAGATCTTAGAAGCCTGGAGGGCGTGGGTCATTTATATAGGGCTTTTGGCTTTTTTTTTTTGGAGAGGTTTTTGCTATAGGGTGCGTGCACTCGCCAGACAGAGAGAGACAAAGAAACAGAAAGCGAGTAATCACCCCCCAGGGGAGATGGCCACACCGCAATCCCTTCTCCTCCATTCTCCTCTCGGGATCTTGGGCACGCATGCACACGTGCCCGGCGTGAGTTTTAAGCCACCGGGTACAGGACTCGAACCGCGGTTGACTACGTGGGAGTCCAGCGACATAGCCATTACGCTAACTGCTGGTCCCCTGAGTTCCACCTTTTAGGGAGGACAGTTGAAGGTGGCAGCAGCAGTCAAGCACACACCGCCGTGGGCCTTGGCACCTGCAGACAGACTGACGAGCTGTGGAATGGACACGACCTCAGGCCCTGAGACCGCAGCCTTCTGTTCCAAGTCCAGCTCTGTTCCCTTCGGGGAGGCCCTTCCTGAGCCTCGGTATCCTCACATCTAAAATGGGAAGGGTAAGTGTTGAAACACCACGATGATGTGCTGAGGATTCCCGGGCCCGTGTTTATGAAGTGCTAAGCTTGGTGCTTGGGCTAGTTAAGTTCGCAGAACGCCAGCCGTCACGGCCGCAGACGGGCGGTCCAGCTCCCGGTGGAGCGGAGATTAGCAGTCAGAAGAGACCTGACCGAGGAGCTCCAGGCCCAGCACTGCCGGCGGTTTCTAGTGCGGAAAAGGCTCTCCCGTAGGCTTCCCGTAGCCCCTTCCCTATCTCAAACTCCTAACAGGAGAGTCAGCTCAGATTCCACAGCGACCTGCCCGCTGTGCAGCCCGTGGCCAGAGCTTCGTCAGAGCCACCCCTTCGGAACACGGGCTCAGAGGGTTCAGGTTCCACCAGAGGGCACAGGCTGCAAGGACGAGATTTCAGTGGGTGGCCACAGGGATTCCTGAGGCCAGGAACACTTGGGTGATGAGCAAACCATGTCTGACAGTTAAGAGCGGCAGGGTAGCCATCTGTAGCTCACTTCCTGCAGGCAGGGAGCTGCAGCGGAATGATGAAGATCTTTTGTTCCATCCTTACCGGAACCGGAACCGGAACCCCGAGAGGCAGAGCTGACCATTCTCTCCATTTTGTGCTAGCAGGGAAAGTGTGCAGAGGTTGTACCACTTTCTCGAGGTGCGTCTGTCATAGCATAGCGCTGGGAGGCGAGGCTGGGAGTTAAACTGAGGCTCTCCGTAGCTTAACCTCGGAGCTACACAGTCTCTGAGTTCGATGGGTCCTTGGCCACCAGAGCAGGAAATGCTGCACGCCCAGCTGGTGTGCGGTGGCTTCTTCCCTTCAGAAGAGCCCGGTTCCCTCTGACAGGGTAAGTGAGTTGCTCTTGCAAGGAGGTGAGAGAGTGTCCCTGGTGGCCTTGCGGCTTCCATGTCGCAGTGGCGAGCACTGGAAGCTGGTCAGTGTTGGTTGGATGACGAACAGATGCGCTCGAAGATCTCAAACCTGACCGGCGTTATGTTCCTACGCGCAGGTCCGGGAGGCGAGTTAGCATAGGCTGAAGTCTGGGATTCGGAGCCAGGCCGCCGGGCCTCGACACTCGCAGCCACTGGGACGTCGTCACAGGTACCTGACGCCTCTCAGCCTCAGCTTCCTCAGCCGTAAAGTGGAGATCCAAAGACCCCGCTCCCTACAGGGGTCCTGCGGGCCTCGAATGAAATAACGCAGCGTGCGCGACCACGGAGGTGCTCAGGGATGTTAGGTGTCCCCGGACCCGGCGCCCTTTCCTGAACTCCTTGTGGATCGGGAAGAAGGGCCCAGTTCCTGTCCACACGTGGGCCAGTCCGCCACGTGTGGCTTCCTATCGCTTACTCCCATGGTCCTTGTCTCAGTCTCTGAGACGCAGGAAATACTAATTTAATGTGAAGACGAGCACTTCTTGCTGCCTCTCTGCCTAGGCCCAGTGTCATGGCTGCGGTCGGCGGTTAATACTGTGCTGTCGGCCGGCTGCTGAGCGTCCATGGTGACAGCCTGGGGACAGCACAAAGTGAGGTAAACATGGCCACTGCCTTCTCTCCTCTCTGCCTCTCGTGCGGCCGGAAGGGACACACAGCTTCTCTTGTTCCATAGCTGACTCATACGTGGACGGAGCAAGTCATAAACGTCGTGAGGCTGAGAGGTTTCCAGGGAGTGGGGGAGAGGAGGAGGTAGCCGGAGGCGCCCCGGGGCCGCCCGCTGCGGGACTGGATGGCTCCGGGCACGACGGCCGAGGAGGGCCCGGCTCTCGGCGCTGTGATGGCTGGGGTCACTCGCTGCTCGGGCAGCCTGGAACAGCATGGTGGGCAGTGCTGGCGTCTAGGGTGCACATTAACCATTGGGAATGATGAGACTCGCAGTGGACTGCCGTCTTCGGAGAGGCCCAGGGGGTGGTGGGAAGCCACTGGATGGGGAGTCAGGGAGAGCGGCCCTTGGACCTGCCTTTGCCCCAGGCCGTCTGTGATCTGAAGGGAGTTAGATGTCTTTGCTGGGCTTCAGTTTCTCTTCTATAAACAGGAAACTCAGATTTCTTTTCTATTCTTTTTTAAAGAGTTTATTGTTGTTGTTATTGGACACGTGTGCTTGCCAGTGATATATATATAGAGATAAAAAGTGAGAAATCCTCCCCCAGCGATAACGGCCATGCTGCAGTCCCCTTTCCATTCTCCTCTTGGGATTTGGGGCATACATGCACTCGGGCCCAGCATGAGTTTCAAGCTGCCGGGTCCAGGACTTGAACTTTGGTTGGTCCTGTGGTAGTCTGCACCCCAACCACTACACCACCTGTTGGGCCCCAGATTTATTTTCAAAAACAAGAGCTGGCATCTGTCTGTCTGTCCCTGGCATGATCTAAAACACCTTATATGTATTAACTCATTTGATTTCTACCATTTCCCACTTTGTAGACAAGGGAACCCCAGGACAGCTGCCAGTGTCCCTGCAGACCTAGGGCTGAACTCCGGCTGCCTGGCCTTCGGCCCTGTAACCCCAGCCACTGCTGCGTGGCCTTCTCAGGGGGTTTCCAAGCGGCAGCACGGCAGTGGTGCTACTGTGCTGTATTTTTCAGGCTGATGTCAGGCTGAACACACAATTACTCACGAAGCACCCGTCTCAGTGTACAGTCCTGGGTGGGTTTACTCATCTGACTCCCAACACGGGTGCGCTGACAGGTCTCTGTCCCCCTGGCTATCATGGGTGGCCCTCTAGTCACCCAGACAGAAGACAGCCTCTCACTGACCTTGGCGTGACTGCGGCATCAGGAAAGGAGGCCCCCCGGCTTCTGGGGGTGGGTTGGCAGGACGGATGCCTGTGCCCCGGGAGCGGCTGCGTGGGGAGAGACTGCTTGAGAATAAGGCAGGGGGGGACAAAAGAGTACAGAGAGGGAAAGAGGGAGGGGAGGGGGAGAGGAGAGAGAGAGAGAGAGGGAGAGAGAATGATCGAGTGAAAGAGTGACAGAAATAGAGAAGATGATAGTGACAGAGAGAGTGAGAGAAATAGAGAATTACAGAGAAAGAGAATGACAGAGAGAGAGAGAGATAGAGAGAGAGAAGGGGAGAGAAAATGACCCAGAGATAGCCGGAGGAGTCTCGATGACATCGTCAGACCCGTCCGCCATACCTGGACTAATCAATTCTCAGGTCGCTGGGAAAGTCATGATGTATTCTTCTTTTTTTTTTAATGCAAAAATGCATCATGACTTTTCCAACGACCCAACATCTGAGCAATAAACTCAGTCGTGCTCATGATGGTTTGAACCGCTTTGCGACCTGGAACTGAAGAACCGCCGTGTCCACACACTGCCACGCCAGGGACCCGATGGACGAGCAGAGGCTGTGGGAGCAGGGTCTGTTGCTCTAGACCGTGGCTCCTGGGCTCAGCGTGACTGCCCTTCCGTCGTGGGGTGTTTAGCAGTCCCTGGTCTGCTACGTGCCAGTCGCACCCCCTCCAGTAAGTGTCCCCAGGTGGTGCCGTATTTCCTGGGGCACCCCCGTTCCCCCCGGCGAGAAGCACTGGTCTAGGACGGAGACTTGAGTCTCTCTTAAAGCTCGTGTCGTGGGTCTCATTTTCCCGGTAGGTGTTGGAAACACGCTTGGGAGAGATGGCGGGCGTCCTCCAGGGCTCGGGCACCAGCCGTGCAGCCGGTGGTGCTGGCAGAGGAGGAAGGGTGTCTTTGTCGGGGATCGGGGCCAGAGAGGGCTCTGTCTGGGAGCCGTGGTGATGAGCGGCAGCAGCGGCCACTGCAAGTTTGAGTCATTAGCTCTGAGCTGTCAAGTGCTTCGTGTAAGAGCCCCTGATCTCTGGTTTCAGAGCGTGTCACTAGTGGCAGCCATCCGCCCTGCCACCTGGCACGGCTGCTAACGGCCTTGGCAGAGGGTGTCAGGGCTGCAGACAGAGCACAGATGGGAATGGCGTCCTACACGATCCCCGGACCCGCTGCCTTTCATGGCAATTTGACATCTAAATAACCCTGTAATGAGTCTCCGGGTAAATAATCTTTGCCTAGCCACCTCTACACAGCTAAAATGTCACCTCCTCAGGGAAGCCTTTCCTGATACTCCATCCCTCGCAGAGGCCAAGATCCCCCGTGAAATGGATGCCAGAGGAACTCCGTTGTGTATGCTAGGATCCCACCAGCTGCTCCGAGAGTCCCTGCCTGGCTCTGTGGGCTCCTGCTCTCCCACACCTGCACTGGAGGATGACCTTGGGCCACCGGATTCATGTTGCCCACAGCCCAGGGGAGCCAGGAGTGCCTGGGTTCGAATCCCCCAGGGTTGCCCTTTCCAAGGGCTGATGCATGCAGGAGTGTGAGGGTTGGCTGGCCTCAGGGTGCAGTAACTGGGAAGCAGAATTTGTGTGGCCAAGTCCTTGTGGGCCGGGCTGGAGCAGCTCTGTGGGACTTTGGAGGGAGTGGCCTCCCCGCCTGACTCTCTTCCTCCCTCTCCTGCTTCTGCTGCCACGGCCTTCCTGAGGATGCTTCCTGGGGGCATGCTCGCCCTCCATGGCCCCACCGCAAACTCCCTGCCCCTGCCCTCCTAACACTGCACGCTCCTTTGCAGACTTTATCAGGGCTTCAAATTAGATCCTTCATTATTTACTGCTGATCTCTTCCAATAAAACATTCACTCTGCGAAGACAAAGATCATAGTTTTGTCGGTCCTTGCATTTCCAGGATCTGTTCTAGGATGTGTTGCCAATTGCTATTTTGTTCATAGTTACTTATATCCTAGACTCAGCTCTCTTGTTAAGAGACAGTAAGCTATCTGAAGGCAGGTCTGTGTGGGATACATTTTATATTCTCTCTTCATCCACCAGGGGCTTTACTGATACAAGATCAATCCACATTACCGTGTGAGTGAATCATATTGTTACAATTCATTGAGCACTTACTGGTATCTGGTAGAAGGAGAGGAACTTTTTTCTTCTACCCAGTTGTAGTTTCTTTGGCTGAGGTGTCTGTAACAAAACAATTTAGTAAGATAAAAGCACATATGTTTATTTAATAGAAGTTTGTGTGACACAGAGGCTTCCTAAGGAAGTGAAGATCCAAAGAACCAGTTAAGCCTGAGTGTTTCCTTAGGTTTGAAGCAGGTGGACAGTCTTGGGGAAACGTGGGCAAAGGGCGGGACAGCTCAGCGCGATGGACTGGGGTAGGCTTGGCCAGACCTGCTCGCTCAGATTCCTCCGTGTCCTTCTGTTTGGCAAGATAAGGACGCTTTCTTCTGGAGGTAGGGAGTGGAGGCTCGCACATCGAGGGACTGCTGACCTCTCTCAGAGGAGGTCGGTCTCTCTGGCACCTGCCATCCCTCAGATTCCATGAGCGTAAAATTTCCCGTACGTCAGGCTGCTATATCTTGGGGTGTGGAGCTCCGATCCCCACCGCTGGCCTTGTGCTAAGTTCTGCCTCTGGATGGGGTCCTAGGGCAAGCGTCACCACCCTCATCTCACAGACTACACCTGAGGTACCGAGAGTGTGGCTGCTTGGCCCAGAGGCACGCAGCTCACAGGGGCAGAGCGGGATCTTGAATTTGGATTCTGCCCAGTGCCACCCCCCGCCCCCTGGCTGGCTCCTTAGTGGGAAGGAATTCTGGGCGCTGCATTGCTTTGAGTCATCCATCTCGCCAAGCTGGTTGCTGTCCCTCAACGATTGCAGTGGGCAGGGCTTAGGATGAGTAAGGTGTAAATACCACCCCCACCTGTGACGACGGGACTTCGTTGCGGGCTCTGTGCTTTGTCTTCTAGCTGAGGACAGTCGCTGTCAAGGGAGATTAGTTCTTTTTGACAGCATTTATTCTTCTCAGAACAATGCCTTTAAATATTGATTGATTTGTGACATTAACTCAGCAGGTACGAATGTGACTCTAATGAGAGCAAGATTATAGCAACTACTGATATGATTTGCTCTTAGTCATAAGAAGGCTCCCGGAGCAGCTGGTGAGGCGATCAGCACGAGCCATCCTTATTAAATTGGACACACAGCTCAGTGCTGTCAGGAATCGATCAGGAGCGTATTAGTCAGGAGTCCATTGCTTGTAAGTGATAGAAACCAATTGAATTCGGCCCCAGCAATACAGGGAATTATTGGCTCAAATGAATGCGAAGACCAGGGTTTGGTCTCACTTCAGGTATAGCTCGATCCAGGAATTCACACCGGCCTTAGAACCCCGTTTCTTCCCTGCTCTCCACTCCGTGTTTCTCCGTAGTTCTCGGCCGCTGTTCTCCTGACTCTGTGGCAGCAGAGACGGTCACTGGCAGGTCCAGGCTTACGTGTCTTTCTTTACTGTCCACAGTGTTGGTGGAGTAAGGACCGCTCTTTCTCTTTCCTGGAATAAAGACTCTGATCGGCCTTGTGTGTGTTATGTGCCTGTCCTGGGCCAATCGCTGTGTCCGAGGCCAGAGGACACTTATTGGTCAGCCCATGTTGTGTGGGGGAGTCGGGTGGGATTGAGCTGTGTCTGCACGATGACAGAGGGACAGTTTGTGAAGGCAAAAAGACATTGTCATGGGAAGAAGGGAAGAAGAGATTCTAGGCTGACAAAGGCAGTTCCTGGGTAAACACGGCGTCACTAACTCCCTCAGTAAATTCTTTGCTAAGAACGTTAAATTTACCAGTTTGTAACTGGCAGGATCCCCCTTCTTAGCATCTGTAAATTTCGGTATAAAGAAAAGAATTTTAAGAATTTTCTGATACCACATCAATGCTCAAATGATGGCAAATGGCCAGTGATATTGTTCTTTGGGAACTAGGGTGCTATATAAAAACCTCGAGCCTCCTCATTTAATTTTAACCTTAATTTTGATAAAGTAGTTCAGTCCTGTAGACCAAAACATCAAAACATCATAAAAAGATCAGTAGTAGAAAACATTTCTTCTACCCTAATTCCTGTTCCTTCCAACAACAAAACTTGTGACCATTGTCAGTAACTTCTCGTTTGTACTTTGTGTGATAATTTTATTCATCGAAGTTAAAAAAATGTATTTTTCCCTTTTAAAAACTTATTAAAATATACACATTGTTCTGGACCTCCTTATTCTACTTTCAGTATGTGTCTTAGAGTTTTTTTATATGTGAATATGGAAAGTTCATTTACTCTCTTTTTTTCAGCTTTCTAATACTCCATCACATAGTTGCACCATGATTTATTTAACCAGACTTCTGTGGATAGACAGAGATTATTTATAGCGTGCTGTTAGAGAAAGAGCACTGTGCCGAGTGAACTCGGGCACTTATGTCTCTGCTCATGTGTGAATACAAATGCAAATAAATACATATATAACAAATTCTCAGGAGTGGAGTTTACAGCTGAGTTTACCCAAGTCAAAGAGTAAATGCATGTGTAATTTTGATAGAAACTGCAAAGTGTGTACAGAAGAGCCGTATCAATTTGCAGCTCCTTTTTCTTAAGAGAGAGAGATTTTTTTGCCGTAGACATGTGTGCCCACCAAAGAGACAAAGAGGGAAAGTGAATAATCCCCCCCTCCCCCTGGGGGGATGGCTATGCCACAAACCCTTCTCCTCCATTCTCCTCTCGGGATTGTGGGCACACATGCACACATGCCCAGTGTGAGTTTCAAGCCTCCGGGTCCAGGACTAGAACCATGGTCAGTCATGTGAGAGTCCAGCACCTTAACCACTACACCCCTCCAATCTGCATCTCATGAGTGGGGAATGGTCCCTTTCATACCCCCCAACACACACAGCCCAGCAGCACAGGGAGTTACCAAGAGCGTGTATTCGGTGAGAAACAGCACGTCCTGCGTCGTCTGCCCCTTGCTCCCACCCGGGGTTCACTTTCGCAGTGAACACAAAGTTGAAAAATCACATTCCTGCCTTCATGATTTGCAAGGGGGAGCAAAGACCTTGTTAATGAAACTTGGAACTGAATTTAGAGCTACTGCAGACGTGGAAATAATGCAAGCAACATAGAAATGTTAGAAGTTTGGGAAATTTAAAAAATGATCCGCAGCTTGGTAAACAAGTGACTAATCAAGAATATTGTTAAGATGGAATCTAAGTGTAGGACAGCCAGGAGGTGGCGACGTTCCCAGAACTTCTCCAGACACGCCCACGTGTTCCTAGGAAGGTGGATACATCCCTGAACACCCAACGCACTTTTCAGATGTGATTGGTCAACACTGTCGTCCCGCAGTAGTTCCTCCAGCTGTCCAGTGGAGATTCCTCATCGGCGGGGGTCCGTGGGGAGGTCGTGCGGTTCAGATGAGACGGGACGAGCTCTGCCACTAAATTGCAGGGTTTTACGGATGAGGCGTGGAGACCAAGTGCTGAGAAGCATGTGGTGCACCAGCCCCGGGTCCCTCGTGTGCCGGGACCCCTGTGAATTCTGGGAGTGACTGGGAGTCATAGGACGCTGTAGGTGTGCAGTGGAGGCCAACTCACTTTCAAGAAGCATGTCTATTGGAATCCTTTTGGCAAACTGCCCAGAGAGAGCCAAGAAGAAAGGCATGTGAGTGTCTGAGACACTATGTGTTGTGATTTCTCATTACAATCAATATGCATTTCCATACCTGGTGCTATGTTGGTAATTTTATATTCTTTTTTAATTGCCAGAGAGTGTGAGTTTGCCAGAGAGACAGTGAGCGAGCGAGCGAGCACCTTCCAGTGGGGCGTAGTTACTCTTCAATCTCTTCTCCGTTTCCCTTAACCTGTCAGGATTTGGGACATGCATACACATGTGCCTGGCATGCTTTTCAAGCCTCTGCGGCTGGGATTCCAGCTGCAGTTGACCATGTGGGGTCCTGTCCCCTTCACCACTATACTAGGCTACGAGGCAGCCCCTATATTATTTTTCTGAAAGAGGATCTCCAAAATTGTACAGAGTCCCGCGAAACTTAGACCTAGTGCAACGATGACTACTGCTGCTATAATCAGATCTTGGGAGGCAAATGATGTCCTAGTTTTGGCAAATAAAGATGACAGAAATTAATAGCCAGCCAAAGGGAGTGTCGGTGCTTCATAAACCTCTTTGCTTTCCCCCGTCCCTTCTTTTCTTAGTATTTCCTTCCCTCTTCCAGTCTTCCTCCCCTTTCGGTCCCAAGTAAACTGTTCTAGTCGCTGTTCAAAGTGCTAGAAACATCACCTCCCTGCTCTTGTGGCTCTTATATCATCCTTGAGGTGACAAATAAGGAAGAAAAACACAAATAATGCACTTTTCCTGGCTCGAGTACTGAGTGAGAAACAGATCGGGCTGATGTGGGAGGACAAGTGGGTGCAGGATACTTGGTCAAGTTGTTCGTGAAAGCCATTTAAAGTGGCGACATGTTCGCTGAGCCCTGAAGAGCCAGCAGGAGCCAGCTCTGGAGCCTGGAGGAACACAGGAGGAAGGAGCAGGGCGAGGTCCCCAGGTGAGCGGCTCAGCCAGTGTGAGGCACAGGCAGCTGGTGGCAGCGGGGGGGGCAGAGGGGGCTGTGATGAATTCACGCCTTGGGCAGTGGCCGTTTAAGAGATGGTTTCATTTGCCACGGTCAGAAATTTGAATCGTATTTCAAATATTATGGGATACTGTCACAGGATCTAAACCGTAAGACAGATACGTACGCATGGGTTCGGCGCAGCCCAGGAATGCACTGGGAGAGCACCGGTTCTCATGGTCCTCCGGGAACCAGGGCCGCCTCGTTCCATTTCCTCCTGATAGTTATGAAGGAAAGAAGGAAATTCCGCCAACGTTGTGCATCAGTGTATAAAGGCATTTAATGAAATGAATCAGGATAGTAAAATGAGAGGAGACGACCATGCTTTGCAGCAAATTTGCACCTGTTTGGACAACAGATTGAGGTCAAGACCCAGCCGGGCCTGGAGTTTCTCTGCTCATCAGAGCTCTAGGGCCTGATGCTGGGGCGGGACTCTGACAAGCTTCATGGTGGATCTGAGTGATGGGATAAAAATAAGCACACCTAGACGTGATGCCCTTGAAGACAAGTATTAATACAGGGCGGCTTTTTGGTGCCACTTTACAGAGCTGTCCCTATGTAGTCCACTTGTGCTCTGCTCAGTTTTAAAAAATGGCTATCAAGATTTATCTCAAAAACTGGAAACAAAATTGTCTTAAAATAGCCTTAGAAATGGGACCTCGGGGACCAGCAGTTAGCGTAATGGCTATGTCGCTGGACTCCCACGTAGTCGACCGTGGTTCGCGTCCCGGACCCGGTGGCTTAAAACTCACGCCGGGCGCTTGTGCGTGCGTGCCCAAGATCCCGAGAGGAGAATGGAGGAGAAGGGATTGCGGCGTGGCCATCCCCGCTGCGGGGTGATTTCTCGCTTTCTATCTCTCTGTCTTTCTCTGCCTGTCTGGCGAGCGCACGTGCCCTATAGCAAAAACCTCTCCAAAAAAAATAAATAAATAAATAAAAGAAATGGGACCTCAGGGTAGCTGGTGGCATGGTAGTGAAGGTGACTGACTCTCACGTGGTCAACTGCACAGTTTAAGTTCCAGACCTGGTGGCATGAAATCCACACCTGGCTCATGCGCGCACCTTGTGTGTGTGTGTGTGTGCGCATGCACACGTGCAAAATCCCAAGAGGAGAATGGAGGAGAAGGGATTGTGGTGTGGCCAACCCCTCTGGGTGGGGGTGTGTGCTTTCTCACTTTCTCTCTTCTCTTCTGTGAGCACACACACCCTAGAGCAAAGAAATACTTTTTTTTTTAAATGTAGTAGTTAAGGTGCTGGACACCCACATGGCCAACTGTGGTTCAATTCCCAGAACCAGTGGTTTGAAAATCACACTGGACACATGTGTGTGCAGGCCCCAAATCCCAGGAGGAGAATACAGGAGAAGGAGCTGTGGCACTGCCGTCTCCCCAGGGGATGGTTTCTCACTTTCCCTCTCCCTGTCTCTGTCTCTCTTGTCTCTCTCTGGTGAGTTAAGAAATTTTTTTAAAAAGAAAGGGGACTGCAAGTGAGACTGAAATGACACGGAATGAAGGCATTTATTTATTTAGAGAATGGTTCTTTAGCACTGGAAAAGTTAGTATCCGTTGGCTACAAGCAACAGAAACCAGCTCTGTGAGCTTGTGGAAGATGAGGATGTATTGGGAGCGGACTGAGAGTTCACAGGAAGAGGGAAGGCGGCCTCCAGGCTTGGCAGGTGGAGGGGCTCGGCCGCTGCAGAGGGTCTGTGGAGAGTGCCAGCTGAGGAGACCCTCTTGCTGGGGTTTCTCAAGCAGCTCTGAAAAGCGGGGGTGGCGTTTGGCCAGCTCTTAGCCAGGCAAGAGAAGGGCACATTGGAGATGCACACTGGATGGTTCCAACACGGGTGGGGTGATTCCTGCAAGGACAGTCCGGGCACTGTCCCCAAGGACAGCAGAGTCAGTGCTGGCCAGCTCAGACCGCCGCCGTCGTCACCCTTTATCAGAATCGCTCAGCAGCCATGATGTCGCAGTGCCGTCTACATTGTCTTTCTGCTTCCTCAATGTTTATTTATTTACCATGCATTTTAAATGGGGTCTCGGGGCCGGCAGGTGGTGTGGTGGTTAAGGCGCTGGACTCCTGCATAGTTGACTGTGGTTCAAATCCTGGTCTTGGCAGCTTGCTTTCTCACTTTCCCTCTCTCTCTCTCTTTCTCTCTGGTCAGATTAAAAATAAAGAAATAAATTAAATTAAATAAATAAATTTTTTGGGGGGGAGAGTTTTTTTTTTTTTTCTCTATAGGGCGTGTGCGCTCGCCAGGCAGTCAGAGAGAGAGACATAGAGACAGAAAGCGAGAAATCAACCCCCAGGGGGGATGGCCACGCCGCAATCCCTTCTCCTCCATTCTCTTCTTGGGATCTTGGGCACGCACACACGCCCGGCGTGAGTTTTAAGCCACTGGTCCGGGACGCGAACCGCGGTTGACCACGTGGGAGTCCAGCCACATAGCCATTACGCTAACTGCTGGTTCCCAGTAAATAATTCTTTAAAAAATAAAATGAATGGGTATCTGGAAATCCTCAGCACTTAGGAAAGTCCTACAAGATGAAGGAAAGGAGCAGGTGCTCGTGCAGAGTCCTCGGACACGTCCACGGACGTGAAACTGAATGAGCGTCACGGGCACAGGAGGCAGAACTTTGGTGTCCAGTGTTCGCTGGGCAGCTGCTTCCAGGTGTGGGGACAACCAGACGTCTGTGTCAAGGCCCGCGAAGATGATTCGTTCAGCAAATCACAGTGTTTTGTTACACATTTGGAGACGCTCTTCATTGTCTTAGCTTGCTGAGTTCAACAGAGGGAGAACTCTCATTTTTCAGAGGGAAAGCTGAGCCCCACGGACCGAGCATCTTAGTCAGAGATGTCAGCAGTTTGCTCTGGAGCCGAGTCCCTGGTGCCACCTCATAGGAGCTGGTGACCTTGGGAAATCATTCCGCCTTCTTAGGCCTCAGTTTCCTGATCTGCACAATGTGTGTGTCAGTGTTACCTTTCTCACTATGGGTCTATTTCGGGGGGTTAATAGAACAGCACCCACAGGTCCCTGCAGCAAAGGTGCGAGGGTTAAGACAGAACTTGGGATCAGGCAGATTTGGTCTCCAAGTTGCCTCTGTCCCTTACTGACAGGTAAAACCGGTGTTCAGCAAAGCCACCTTGTGATAACAATACTTCAGTGGGATGTGGGGACAAAACACCAGAGCAGTGCCTGGGCCTCAGGCACCCTGGGGTGGCAGACAGAGCTGCGGTCTTGCCATTATCCCCATGACTCCTAGCTGGTCGAGACGTGCTTAGAGTGCAGTGTTATGAAGCCTAGGAAATTAATGCAGGTGGTTTTTACCTCGATAGAAGATGTTTGGCAAGAATTTTCTGTTTTTTTTTTTTTTTTTTTCTTTTTAATTTGCTACAGGGTGTATGCACTTGTTGTAGAGAGATGGGGAGAGAGAGACAGTGAGAGAGAGAGAGGCGAAAGCACCCCCAGGGAAGATGGCCACATTGCAATCCCTTCTCTTCTATTCTTCTCTTGGGATTTTGGGCATGCACACACATGCCTGGAGTGTTTTTCAAATCACCAGGTCTGGGACTCGAACCACGAAGTCAGCCATGTGGGTGGGGTCCAATCACCTTAACCACCGTGCTACCTGGCTGGCCTACAGTAGTTTCGTTTTTATTGTTTTTGCAACGACTAGAAGAAACAACATAATGAAGAGAATTTGGAAATCGTACATGTCTCAAACTCATTCCCACTTCCTTTCCTGAAGGAAGAACGGGTAGAACGTGGAGGAGCAACCCTAGACGGCAGGGGTTGGTGAAGCTTTTCCATGAAGGGTGGAGAGTAAGCATTTCTGGCTCATGGGCCCGATGGTCTGTGTCCCCACGAATGCACTTACCAGTTAGCCCAAAAGCACCCATAGATAACATGTAAGCGAATGAAAGGGACCTTGTCCCAGTAAAGCTTTATTTACAAAACGGGCTTTGATCCAGCCTTGCCCTGCAGGCTGCCGTGTGCTCAACTCGACTTTAGCCATTTAAGAAGAACACACTGGTGCCGACATGGACAAGGCTTGGATGGAGCTTCACATTTTAAAGATCACCTTCCTTGATATATTATTCATGGAGAAACTTCCCAGGGTTTCAAAGCATCAAACATTTCATCGAGAAAATGTGGTCGTTCCAACCAAACGTCAAGTGTGAGCTTTTTGGCTTTTCTAATTTTAGACCAATTCTTTATGTCAGGTAGATTCACTCCAGTGTCAGTTTCAGGAACTACAATCCCAGGCCCAAATGATGAATTATCGACAAGTCCGGAGTCTTCCCAAACCATATCCATCTCCTGTTCTCTACTCCCAGGGTCACTGGATAGATGCCACTGTGGGCTTCCTGGGCAGGTGTGCTGCACCAGTACCCCCAAACTTGGATGTTTTATCTTTTCTTTCCTTTCCCTCCCCCCCTCCTTTCTTTCTTTCTTTCTTTTTTATTTTATGCTACACGGGGCCAAGTCTTGCAAATCTCGAGACCATTACTTTCAGAAGGAGAAAGCTGTCCAAATTCTCCTGGCCTGATTGTCCAATAACATGCCAGTGACAGACTCTATTGTGTTTGCTTAACATTTGGGCTTCTGCCAGGTAATTTACCTATAAGCTATGCAGAGAAGAAAAAAGAAACCATCCATCTAAAGTATTCAGATTTTGGCCTTAATTAAAATGCAGAATAAATATGTAAAGGCTAAGGAGCATGAATTATAGATACCAGGGTTTCTATATTAAAATCGGTTTTCATCTGTAGAGGCGCGCGTGTGTTTATGGGAGGGAGGCAGGCAGTGTGTATACAAGTCCGCGGAAGGCAATATAATTATGGCTGTGTGTGCTGAGCAAGATGGGGACCGCATCTATTGTCAGAGAATGCATCCTCCTCTGCCTTCCTCATTTCACTGCCTCTGCAGATTTTCCCACTCACTCTATAAAGGGCTAATCCTGACCCTTGTGATTTAAATTGCTCCACCACAGCTAGGAAAGGAAAGCCCAGCCTCTTAAAAACCCTCACTCACCTGGTTGAAAGCTCAAAGCCCTTCTATTCATTGCTTCTCCTTGGACTGCTGCCTGGCTGTGAGGATGGGAGGGGGCCGCTTTCTGAGGCTGAGTGACAAGCTCCTCTTCAACAAGGTCAGAGGGCCAGCAGGTGGCATAGTGGTTAAGGTGCTAGACTCCTGCATGGTAGACTGCAGTTCTAGTCCTGGACCCATTGGCTTGAAAATCATGCTTGGCACATGGTGCGTGTTAGGCCAGAGGCCTGGGCAGCTTGAATGTGGGGGTTGCCCGCCATGCCATAGTCGGCGGATGCAACCTGGATCTAGCCTGTCATCAGACCTGCGCTGCACTCGGATCTAACTCGGCTGTAGCACATGCACTCTACTCTGCACACGATGCTCTACTCGGCACACAGGGCTCTACTCTGCACATGACACTCTACTCTGCACACGACACTCTACTCTGCACACGACGCTCTACTCTGCACATGGGGCTCTACTCTGCCCATGACTCTCTACTCTGCACACGGGGCTCTACTCTGCACACGGGGCTCTACTCTGCCCATGACTCTCTACTCTGCACACGACGCTCTACTCTGCACACGGGGCTCTACTCTGCACACGATGCTCTATTCTGCACACGACACTCTACTCTGCACATGGGGTTCTACTCTGCACACGACCCTCTACTCTGCACACAGGGCTCTACTCTGCACACAGGGTTTTACTCTGCACACGACGCTCTACTCTGCACACGGGGCTCTGCTCTGCACATGACGCTCTACTCTGCACACGGGGCTCTACTCTGCACACGTCAACAGACTTTATGTGGCACAGCAGTCTGCTCTCCCTCTAAACCTTTACCGTACATGGACTCTTTCTACCTCTAAGACACTCCCCCTCCCTATACCCTTATAAAAATCGCTAAACCCCACCCTAGGGAGCGACTTCTCTGGTCACTTTTCTCTTTCTCTGTCGGACCAGTGGACTTCGCCTGGGAATGCTCCCAATAAAGGCTTTACATTTCTATTTTCTCATGTGGTCAGCCCATTCCTTACAGTGCGTGCATGCACATGTGCCCAAAATCCTAAGAGGAGGCTGTAGGACAAGGGACTGTGGTGTGGCCATTCTCCCTGGGGGGTGATTTCTCACTTTCCCACTGTCTCTCTCGGCAAGCACATGTGCCCTGTGGCAAAAACCTTAAAAAAAAAAAAAGATCAGATCATAGCTCTTTCACTTTGAAAGTTGAAGTCTCTGGGCTTTTCCATAATAGGATTCAAAAGAAGAAGAGGCCCCCAAAGCCATGAAGCCAGATTTCCAAGTATGTGGTTATCCCCTGGAGGGCCAGGATGCATGAAGGCAAAGGATACAGAGGTCTGAGGTCACGACCTGTGTGCCAGTTTCATGAGTGGAATTTTTGTAACGTTCCAACTCACTAATTGGTGTTCACGAGAGTTACATTAACATATAGTTTTAAAGTACAGCATTGGGAAAGTCATGTCGAGAATGAGTTTGTACTACTCAAGAACTTTGAAAAACAAATGAATTAGGGAACCAGCAGTTAGCGTAATGGCTATGTCGCTGGACTCCCACGTAGTCGACCGCGGTTCGCGTCTCGGACCCGGTGGCTTACAACTCACGCCGGGCGCGTGTGCGTGCGTGCCCAAGATCCCGAGAGGAGAATGGAGGAGAAGGGATTGCGGCGTGACCATCCCCCCTGGGGGGTGATTTCTCGCTTTCTGTCTCTATGTCTCTCTCTGTCTGTCTGGCGAGCGCACGCGCCCTATAGCGAAAAACCTCTCAAAAAAAAAATTAAAAAAAAAAAAAACAAATGAATTAAATGTGACACTAGAGATTATGTTTTCATCAATATGGGTGGGGAAAGTGGCTTTCTGTAACAGACAGGAAGAGCCTGCTTTCTTAGAAAGCATGGGACATTTAGAAGGATTTAGTTTCAGAGAAAGGTGATGGCTTAAAAAAAGCCCGCCCCCACAGATGCGCACAGAATGTTAGTGCAGCGCCCAGAGGTTTGGGTCTGGGGACTTCCCTGAGCACATCAGCCGCGTGTGCCGTGGTCTGCGGCTGGCTGGGGCTGGCACACACCCTGCTCTCACTTACAGAATGAATAAAATGGAAGGAGGTGTGATGAGCCCATGCGGTGGGTCCCGCTTCCTGGGCGATCTGGGGTGGGGCCAAGTGCTGGATCTGTGTGCCCCTGCTGTCCTGGGTGGCCTCTGGCTGGAGGCAGCAGCTGCAGGTGGGGAGGGAATGAGCTGGTGGGGAGCAGCTCTCCATCTGCTCTCTGCGCCCGCTCTCTCTCTGCGCCCGCTCTCTCTCTGCGTCCGCTCTCTCTCTGCGTCCGCTCTCTCTCTGCGTCCGCTCTCTCTCTGCGTCCGCTCTCTCTCTGCGTCCGCTCTCTCTCTGCCTCCGCTCTCTCTCTGCCTCCGCTCTCTCTCTGCGTCCGCTCTCTCTCTGCCTCCGCTCTCTCTCTGCCTCCGCTCTCTCTCTGCGTCCGCTCTCTCTCTGCGTCCGCTCTCTCTCTGCCTCCGCTCTCTCTCTGCGTCCGCTCTCTCTCTGCGTCCGCTCTCTCTCTGCCTCCGCTCTCTCTCTGCCTCCGCTCTCTCTCTGCGTCCGCTCTCTCTCTGCGTCCGCTCTCTCTCTGCCTCCGCTCTCTCTCTGCGTCCGCTCTCTCTCTGCGTCCGCTCTCTCTCTGCCTCCGCTCTCTCTCTGCCTCCGCTCTCTCTCTGCCTCCGCTCTCTCTCTGCCTCCGCTCTCTCTCTGCGTCCGCTCTCTCTCTGCGTCCGCTCTCTCTCTGCCTCCGCTCTCTCTCTGCGTCCGCTCTCTCTCTGCGTCCGCTCTCTCTCTGCGTCCGCTCTCTCTCTGCCTCCGCTCTCTCTCTGCGTCCGCTCTCTCTCTGCGTCCGCTCTCTCTCTGCGTCCGCTCTCTCTCTGCCTCCACTCTCTCTCTGCGTCCGCTCTCTCTCTGCGTCCGCTCTCTCTCTGCCTCCGCTCTCTCTCTGCGTCCGCTCTCTCTCTGCCTCTGCTCTCTCTCTGCGTCCGCTCTCTCTCTGCCTCCGCTCTCTCTCTGCCTCCGCTCTCTCTCTGCCTCCGCTCTCTCTCTGCCTCCGCTCTCTCTCTGCCTCCGCTCTCTCTCTGCGTCTGCTCTCTCTCTGCGTCTGCTCTCTCTCTGCCTCCGCTCTCTCTCTGCCTCCGCTCTCTCTCTCTGCGTCCGCTCTCTCTCTGCCTCCGCTCTCTCTCTGCGTCCGCTCTCTCTCTGCGTCCGCTCTCTCTCTGCCTCCGCTCTCTCTCTGCGTCCGCTCTCTCTCTGCCTCCGCTCTCTCTCTGCGTCCGCTCTCTCTCTGCCTCCGCTCTCTCTCTGCGTCCGCTCTCTCTCTGCGTCCGCTCTCTCTCTGCCTCCGCTCTCTCTCTGCCTCCGCTCTCTCTCTGCCTCTGCTCTCTCTCTGCGTCCGCTCTCTCTCTGCGTCCGCTCTCTCTCTGCCTCTGCTCTGTGTCCGCTCTCTCTCTGCTTCTGTTCTCTCTCTCTGCCTCCGCTCTCTCTCTGCTTCTGTTCTCTCTCTTTGCCTCCCCTCTCTCTCTGCCTCCGCTCTCTCTCTGCTTCCGTTCTCTCTCTCTGCGTCCGCTCTCTCTCTGAGTCTGTGCTCTCTCTGCCTCCGCTCTCTCTCTGCGTCCGCTCTCTCTCTCTGCGTCCGCTCTCTCTCTGAGTCTGTACTCTCTCTGCCTCCGCTCTCTCTCTGCGTCCGCTCTCTCTCTCTGCGTCCGCTCTCTCTCTCTGCGTCCGCTCTCTCTCTGCGTCCATCCGCTCTCTCTCTGCGTCCGCTCTCTCTCTCTGCGTCCGCTCTCTCTCTCTGCGTCCGCTCTCTCTCTGCGTCCGCTCTCTCTCTGCGTCCGTCCGCTCTCTCTCTGCGTCCGTCCGCTCTCTCTCTGCGTCTGCTCTCTCTCTGCCTCCGCTCTCTCTCTGCGTCCGCTCTCTCTCTGCATCCGTCCGCTCTCTCTCTGCTTCCGTTCTCTCTCTCTGCCTACCCTCTCTCTCTGCCTCCGCTCTCTCTCTGCCTCCGCTCTCTCTCTGCCTCCGCTCTCTCTCTGCTTCCGTTCTCTCTCTCTGAGTCTGTGCTCTCTCTGCGTCCGCTCTCTCTCTGCCTCCGCTCTCTCTCTGTCTCCTCTCTCTCTCTGGGTCTGCTCAGTCTCTCATCACACCCGCCGAAGCCGATCTGGGCTGAGAGCTGCTGTTGTCCCTTCGGGTGGTTTCTGGCAGTCAACCTCGCCAAGTTCGTCTAAGGCACTTGTTGCTGTTTTCAGTGTGGCCCTGAGGATATGTGAGGGAGGAGGATGGAGTGCACACAGTTAAAAAAACCCTGTTGTTATTGTAGGTTTTTCCTTTTTTCTTTTTTTGGCCTTGTTATTTATTTTATTCCCCCCCCCCCCCCCCCCCCCAATTTGGTGTTCAGCTTTCTCTCCTGAAAGTGGCCATAAGCTGAGAGCCACTGTCTGGGCCCAGACTGGAGGGAAGTGCAGTTTGAGTCTGTTGGTCAGGTGGGACATAATGAGGGGTGAAACCAGAATGCAGGAAACATTAGGAACTGCTCATTTCTTAGTACAGAGAAAGGAGGGGTGCCAACAGGAGGCCGTGGGAGTCTGGAGGTGGCAGGGTGCTTAACTAGTGTGTGTGTGAGAGGCAGAGAGAGACAGAGAGAGAGAGAGAGAGAGAGGAGAAGCAGAGAGCTGAAGCCTTCACTGGGGCTCAGGGTATTACCCAGTGGGTTTCCCACAGAGTTGTAATTGGTGGGTTCAGTGCCAGTGGGCACAGATTCTGGAAAGAGAAGCTATGACCGAGGGTGGTCACTGACATCTGTGTGTCCATGCAGGCTGTGGGGCGGGGGGGTGGGTTAAGAAGGTCGGACCTCACTGTGCCTGGGCAGGCGGTTACCAGGAGGCAGCTGTGTAAGACAGATATCTGGTTGACCTTGAGGACCCTGGAACAGGCAGAGAACTGGAAAGTGTGTCAAGGAGGACTAAGCCCTTGTTCTGGTATGAGAAAGTTAAACCTGTATTCAGATGGAGGCTGAGGCAACATACAATCGTAAGAATTTGCTATAGCAGTTGAAGCAAAATTTCATAGTTGTCACATTGAGAAATAACCCCCAAACCTTGGCTAGCCAGAAACATGTCTGAAGTTCTGTAGGGAAACAGAACCATGACCACTGGAGCAAGCATCCATAGTCTGCCTATAGACCAAATATGGCTCCGTATCTGCTTCTGTAAAATTAAATGTGGGGCAGCCAGCAGGTCATGTGGAGGTTAGGGCAACTAGATTTCACATGGCTGACTCCGTGGTTTGAGTCCCAGGCCTGGTAGTTTAGAAATCACACTGGGCATGTGTGTGTGCCTGCCCAAAGTCCCAGAAGAATGGAGGAGAAGGGATTGCAGAGTGACTATTCCCCCAGTGGGTGATTTCTCACTTTATCTCTCTCTTTCCCTCTGTTTCTTTCTGGCAAGCACACATGCCCTATAAGAAAAACTAAAACAACAACAAACTCAAAAAACAAAACCAAAGGACAGTGGGAACACAGCTACACTCATCCATCCACAGGATGCTGTGGCCACTTTGTAGCCTTGATAGCAGAGCTGGGAGTGGCCACAGAGACTGCGTGATCTGCAAAGTGTGACATATCAACTGTTTGCTTCACAGGAAACATTTACTGGCTTTCCCAGTAGGCTATAGAAAGCAATCAAATTCAATTTATTTCTGAGAGTATGGAGATTTCAGCATTCATAATTATAGATCCACGAGGACCCTCCTCTGTTCCCAAACCTCTCAGTAGACCTAGTGAATTGCTTTTGATGGCCAGGTGAGGGTTCAGTCTGTAAGACCACATGATGCCAGCTGTCTTGGGGACATTGCAGCAGGAAAGTTGACAAATGTGACTTCTCTCTCTTGCTTTTTGAAGTCATATAACAGGAATCATGGTGTGACATGCAGATTCTTTACTCATTATGAAGTGGTAAAGGTCAAACTGCACATATCTTGTTTGCAAGTAAAATACCTGGCTAACTGAAACATGTCTGAGACTCACCCAGTTGTCAAGCTGACAAATATTTTGACAGATCTCACAAATGGAATTGTTTTTACCTGCCCGTTCCAACTCACATGTAACCCTGCTGCATGCATCTCTCACACCCTTTGGCGGCTGTGGTCGGCCCGTCCTTTGACAAACTGCAGTCACAAGAGGTGACACGTGAAAGCCTGTCATCAGCTGTTCTCGTTATTGTTGCTGTTTCTTCCTTGAGAAGGCATGGGGTGTTGGGATCTTGGCAGGGTAATTACCATATTTACAAATGCACAGGATACCAGCCCGTATGGGTCACGCCATAATTTGGCAGCAACAGAAACGAACAACTTCTTGATCATGCCTCGTGTGAACAGTGCTTCTCTCGTCTTAAACTTGAAAGCACTGGAGATTGCAGCCTCTTGTAGGCAGACGTACTTCACCTAGCCATGAGCAAGCCAGCTAGTTCCTTCTCTACAGGCCTTCGTGACTACAGAGCTTTGTGGTTTGGGTTTGCACTGTAGAATGACGTGACCCCCTAGAACCTTTCCCCTTGGCCGAAGTTGTTTTTTTTTAATCTATAAAATGAGATCCCTGAAAATAATAACCTGTAGAGAGGTATCTGCAAAATATATTGCATCTTTAGCATCCAGAGGAACCTACAGTTTTGATAACTTTAATTGGGTCCCCGAAGCAAAATGATTCCTGGAATAACGAAGGCATATTTCTTAAAACATGGCAGAATTTGGCCTTAGGAAATTTCTTCTAATTCTAATATATCAAAATTACTGGCTGTTTACATAAGAACTGTTCTACGGAGAATTATCTATTTAAGATGTAATTGTGTACTGAGAATGAATTGCGAATAGTGAAAAAACTTAAAATTCGGACATAGCATTTAGAGGTCATCCAAGTTCTTTAGACATCTGTTTATTTACTATCTAGGTCTTTTGTATTTATATCCCGTTTTTCATCTGCTTTCTTCCCTCCCTTAACGTCATTTGTTTTGGTGGGTCTTGGTTTACAAGTTTTGAAAGGCTTTAAAGGGAGGTTTGCAGTTAGTCCCTAGCTGTGTCCAGGTGGGGAAGGAATGTTCCAGGTACGGGTGGCTGAGATGGATTTTCTGTAGCAAATTTACGTAAACCTGAACTGATGACAGTCACATAGTGTGGTCAGTGTGGCTGCAGTACGGGGACAGGAGGAACGGATTTGCTTACTTGGTTGATCCAGAGTTAACCCTTGATCCCACTCCACCCAAATCAACATGACCTCTAGTTCCTGCCCAGTTCAGAGCTGGGACTTCAGACTGTCCTGCGGAATCCGCCGTTTCTCTGTGAACTTGACTTGGAGAGCTTAATTGACGGGTGTCTTGCGGAGGGCAGGTGGAGGTGCTGGTGACAGCCTGGTGTGAAGGGCTCCGGAACATCCCTGTCCTCCATTGAAGACAAGCCCGTGCTACTTAACGGCTCAGGAGGTGGCACCTGTCATTTGTGGACTTCCAGTGTTCCACTGTGTGTTACCTCGATGGCTCTTGATTTAATCTGGGGGGAATGATCCTTGTTGTTGGGTATAAGGGACAATTCTAGGCATCTGCCTGGTGTTAGGGAAGCCAAGGGCATGGACCCTCCTCTGCTGCTGCAAGACAACCAGGCTGGGACTGAAGTCGAGCTCACCGGACAGGTCTTGACTGCGTAACTCTGTCCCGGGGGACATCTGGCAAGGTCTGGAGGTAGTTTTTGGTTGTCACAGTCAGTAAAGGATACTCTGGCATGTGGGCAGGGGAGGTCGGGGCTGGTGTGAACAATGTGCCGTGTAAGAAAGGTGTCGTAGCAGAGAACCATCCAGCCACGTGAACATCCACAGCACCACAGTGGCAAAGTGCTGAGCTCTCGGGGTGTTCTTCCTGGGACTGTGAATTCCCGGAAAGCCAGGGCCACCCTGGGAAGCCCTGCCTCCCAGGTGCAGCGACAGCCGTGGCTCCAGGTTGGTGTCCAAACCATTTGGCTACAAGATGGCTGTGTTGCTTCCTGCCGCAGCTCCTTGGCCTGTTCCTTGGTGCCTGCCTGCTCTGGAACCACTGCTTCTGTGGGCACCTCCTCCTTCAGCGTTATCTTCCAGCCAACTCAGTAGTTGAAGTGGTTCCTTTTGCTTGCTGCAAAATCCATAACTGCTATATCATTGCTTTGAAAACTTCAACAGTTTTTTAAGTAGTGGACTGTTTCCACTTTCAACCCCAGATGGAATCTTATAAGAATTTCTTTATCCAGTGCAGGAGGAGCCGGAGTGGGTCTGCCAAGCTCCCTGGCTTCCTCTCTGCCCTGTCCCGAGCACTGTCTTCCCACACCAGTGCCTGAGAGGTACTGAGCAGGAACCCATGTGTAACTGGGAGCCTGAGGCCCCGAAAGCTCCCTGAGAGGCAGAGTATAAGAAGCCGTCCTCGGCCTTGCACATCTTACTCAGAAGGGATTTATGGGACGGCCTAATTAATGAGCAGTCAAGTGCCCAAGGAAGAGGATAAGTGTAGGATCAGGACAAGTTATGGAAAGGCCGAGGGTGTTGGATCGGCCAGTGCGGCAGGCCTAGCTAGTCATGGTTTGGAAGATGGACTTAGCGGGAGGACATGAAGCAGAAGAACGCTTGGCGGGATGGTCTGCCTCCAGGAAGCGTGGAAACCCACGGTCCTAGCCCCACATGCCCACAATGCCAAGGAGGTACACAGTGAGTCAAAAGATACTGTGTTTTGAAGACATGGACATTGTTTTCATTTCTACTTAAAAAGTATTCGCCTTGAAATATGTGTTCTTCTTAGTCTGTGTTTGATCTTTTTTCTCTTACGATCAAGGTTTAGTTACAAGAAGAAACTTTCTATGCTAAGAAAAGAAACCGCATGAGTCGCGATTATTGGTGACTTGACTTCAGTGTCGAGGGTAATAGGGAGTGGTGGGGTCTGTGGCAAAATGAGTGCTAATATCGGGAACCAGCAGTTAGCGTAATGGCTATGTCGCTGGACTCCCACGTAGTCGACCGCGGTTCGCGTCTCGGACCCGGTGGCTTACAACTCACACCGGGCGCGTGTGCACGTGTGCCCAAGATCCCGAGAGGAGAATGGAGGAGAAGGCATTGCGGCGTGACCATCCCCCCTGGGGGGTGATTTCTTGCTTTCTGTCTCTATGTCTCTGTCTGTCTGGCGAGCGCACGCGCCCTATAGCGAAAACCTCTCCAAAAAAAAAAAAAAAAAAAAAAAAAAAAAAAAAAAAAAAAAAAAAAAAAGAGTGCTAATATCTTGTCCAAAGAGAACCACCACTATTCAGATCACACTGATTCTGCCATGGAGGGTGTATGTTCAGGGCTGCTAAATCTTCTGATTTAAAAAGATAAGCTAGAAATATGGATTTTCATGTAAATTCTCCTTATTAAAAATTATGATACAAGGAAAACATATCTGTGGGTTATATTTGATTTATTAGATATTAATTTTAGATTCATCTCTTTTTTATTTTTTAGAGAGTTTTCTTTTTTGCTATAGGGTGTGTGCGCTCACTGGAGAGACAGAGAGAGACAGAAAGTGAGAAATCACCCCCACAAGGGGGGATGGCCACACCACAGTCCCTTCTCTTCCATTCTCCTCTTGAGATCTTGGGCATGCACACACACATGCCAGGCTTGAGTTTTAAGCCACCAGGTCCGGGACTTGAACCGCAATCAACTACGTGGGAGTCCAGCGATGTAACCATTATGCCATCTGCTGGTCCCTAGACCTGTCTCTTTTTTTAAGCAAAGAAAACAAAGTTGAATAACTGTAGCACCAGACCTGTGCCCACACGTTCTCGCTCACACTCTTTCTCTCTCCCTGTCGATGTCTGGCGCTCTCCCCTTCTCCCGGTCTCTCCCTCTCCTTCTCGCACCCTCATTCAGGTCCTGTGACCAGGCCCTCCTCTCTGAGGACACGTCTGTCATTGCCTTCTTTGCCTTAGTTCACAGCCTGTCGTCGGCCTCTGTGGTGTCCGCAGCACTGAGACTTGGGCTGTGACCCTTGCACTAAGCAAAGGATGTTCTAAGTTTCTGAAGGAGCGGAGGAGGCGCTTCCAGGTGGTGCCCGTGGGCTCTGTGCAGGGGGTGGTCCAGGGGACGGGCGGAGAAGTCACATGTGCCAGGAGATAACGCAGCTAGCTCAGCTGGAGAAGGGACCACAGAGCGTGGGCCTCACCCTGCAAGCAAGAGAAGCCCTGGAAGGGGTTCGAGCGGGATGGGCTGGTTGAGACAGCGTGATTTCGTAGCAATGCGGGATGGATGAGAATGAGAGAGGCCAGAAATTCTAAGATGGTGGCAGCGGAATAGGAAGGCAGAGTTAAATGAAATGAGTCAAAGGAAGGAAATTACTAAGCAGGTGGGAGACTACTTGGAATGAGGGATTAAAATAACAAGGATAATGAACATTTCTTTAAAAAATATGTTATTTATTTTGATGATTATTATTTTGAAATTTTGGCTATGGGACACATGTGCTCACCAGAGAGAGAGAGAAAGAGAGAGAGTGCGAGCCGCCAGGTCTGGGACTCAAACTGCAGCTGGCCACGTGGGAGTCCAGCATCTTACCGACCACATCACCCGCTGGCCCAGCATTTCCTGGTGGCTGACCAAGCGCAGTGTTTAAAGGCATGTGGTCTGCAGCCAGGTGTGGTTTGCGACTTAGCTCACCGCTGGAAAGCAATGATCAAGGACACATTTCCCGTCTCGACGCCTCCATTTCTTTATCTGTAAAAGAGAATTACAGGAAGAAGATTAAATGGGTTAATATTCGTCAAGAGGTTAGAAAAATATCTAGCATAATATGTACTAAATTAGTGTTAGGCAAATAATAGGTGAGCTTTTTACACTACTAACCACTTAACACGTATTAGCACATTTAATCCATACAGACACTTCAGCACCCGAGCGGGGAGTAATTGCCTTTCATTCCTATTTTGCAGAAGAAAACGCTGAGTCTCTGAGCGGTTAAATAAACTTGTCTGGTATCCTAGAGTCACTGCAAGAGCTGAAAGCTGAACTCAATCTGAAATCAGCAACATTATTTCAGCAACTGATGCTCGGAGGGTAGAACAGTCCCTCAGGCTCTCTGGGAATCGGGAGGCGACCAACCCCGTAGCTCTGGGAGTGCAGCTACCTGTCTGTGCAGTGGGGCTGAATGCAGAACTGGATTTGAACTTCCTTTTCAGCCGTGAGCGCCAGCAGTTCCTGCCAGAGAACGGCAGAGAGAGGACTGGCTTCCAGCTCAGTGTGGTGACAGCGACCTCTGTAAGCTGTGTGCGTTTCCTGTTGGTGCCTCCGCCAGCCCTTGCCCTTGGTCCACTGTCGCATTCCCACGTCAGGTAGAGTCTGGGCAGGTTTTCTTACTCCTGGTTTTCTTTGCCTTGCGTTGAGCTTCTGAAATAGCCGCAGTTTTGTTCTGAGCAATCCGTAACGTCATCTCAAACCTATCAACAGCTCACAGCTTTGTTTACGTACATCGGAGGGAAGTGCAGTGCTTTGTCACTAGCACGCGGTAACAGGTGGCAACGGCACCATAGGAAGGGTTCAAGCTTCCTCCACTTTAGATTAAAAAACATGAGTGTGTGCATGTGCGAGACGGCGGAGAGCAGGTGTCTCCCCACTTTATGAGTGTTTTCTCTCTCTCCTCCACACGCAGGTAGCATGTGCATGCGCACGCACACACACACACTATTCATTGTTATTGTCCACTCATGCTAGGCTGGGTAACTGGCAATATTTTTTTTCCTGGAAATTTTGCTTTCAATCAGAGGCACCCTGCATTTCAAAATTGTAAAAAGTCCTATATATCTGATACCACGTGGGCTCCTGGTGGGTTTTAACGGTGGGTTAAATTTACTGGCTAGGCTGTCAATCAATAGAACATAAAGAATGAATGAAATCGTGATCTTGTGGTGGGCTCAGGGGGTGAGCCTCTGTCGTAGGCAACACAGCTCTACCTGCGTGGGTTGAGAAGCCATCCTCTCCTAGTGATTTGCTATTTCTGTTTAAACCCAGCCATGGAAAAAGCAAGAGAAGTATGAATACGATGAAAGATAAACACCTGAGCATCCAAGGAGCTTTGCATTTGGTGGAAAGGGAGCGACGCAGAGAGGTGGACGAATGGGACTGTTTCCATAAACAACCCTTGTCCTGTGGATCTCCCCCTGAACAGACCTCGGACCTTTCGACTTCTTCCCGTCACCGCCACTCCAGACAGAGCTGTCCCCTCTCTCCACTCCACAGCGCCCTCCCTGTGGGCCTCCTGGCCCGCTCCGGCCCCTTCTGCTCCAGTCTGCTCTGTAGCCGGGGTTGTATTTCACAAGGTAAAGAATGAAACTCTGTGTGCCCACGCAGCACCCCCCTTTCTCCAGCCACCACCTACTCGTGCCCCCTCACTCTCAGCGTCCACTGTGTGTCTCTCTGGAGCCCTGACCCCCTGCTGAGCGTCTGTGGCCCTGGCGGTGTCACCTAAGCTCCCATTTCTCACGGACTTCCTTTGGTTATCTGCTAACGGTCCTTCAGAAAGCAGCACAATTCATGCCTTCAGTCAACCGATAGACCTGCTCTGTGCTGGGCACTATCCTAGGTGCCACTAGAAGAAGAAAAAGAAGACAAAACTCTCCCCTTCAGGGGCTTGTATTTTCTTAGGAAAGAGAGACACACAGCGTGGGATGTGATAGGAGGGGAGGAAAGTGAGGCAGGAAGCAAGAAAAGGTGGTGGTGGGGCTGCTCTGGGGGTGAGCGGAGTCATCTCTGAGGAGGTGGCTCTAGATGAAGCCCTGAATGGGTTGACAGAGTGGGTTCTGGAAGCCACGGGTCTTTGGGAAATCCTCTCCGGCTGTGACCACTTCATGTGTCTGCTCCCAGTACCACACTCTTGTGCATCGTTGATTACATACACTGATTACATTGATTTACACATACTTGTGTGATTGTGCGATCCACACTTATCTCCTGAACAGATTTTTAGCCCCACAAAGGCATGACCTATCACCTCTTCTTCCTCTCAAACCATTTTATCCTCAGTTTCTATTTGGTACAGGCCCAGTGACTGAGCCGGACCGGTGCTACAGCGATATCAAAATGCTCTACGATGTTGGGCCCACGCGGGAAGGTCCTGGGTCCGTGTCCCAGGCACCCCTGTGTGTGCCACATGTGCCATGCCATGATCCAGGCAGGCTGGGACTTAGACGGGATCGTGGTGTAGAGACCCTGTCCGGGATACTACCTCTTCCTCTCTATCTTTCTCATGGAAGAAATCGCTTAAAAAAAAAAAAAAAAAGCTCAATAAAGATGTTGAATGAATTATCCAGTAAGGGTAGTCCCAGGTGGTCTCTCTCTCCTGATCCTCAGAATGCCCATTCTGTGAGATGGTGGAGCCGAGGTGTCTGGCCCTCCCCTGGGGCACAGGGCATCTGTTCTGTGGATAATGTTTTTGCATCCCAGGATGGAGAGGGGAAAGGGATGGTTTGAGGCAAGAGATAAAGCAAGGGTCAGACATGAGGAAATGGCCAGGCAGAGCCATGCAGGGCTTTAGACTCTTGTAGGAGGCAGAGGCTGGAAAGTCGTCAGTGCCCTCTCTTATTACGGAATCAGCTGGCGTGGAGATACACTCATCACCTTCAAACAGGAAGTGAGTTCTGCATCTCATCACCACCCACTCCCAATCTGTCTTTGTCAGAAAACCTAGCAGGTAGATGAGAATATGAAGGCGCGAGTGTTTTTCAGAGGCTCTGGGGTCTAGCCATATTCTTTTCTTTAACATTGGCAGTGATAAATATTACATAAGTTGCATTAGCACGATTAGACAGGGACACCTGAACCAGGACGTTCAGGGTGTCATTCATTTGAAATCAGTGGAGAAAACAGGGCGTAGTTAGCTGTTCAAAGCATTTTGTTATGTGAGGGGCTCCAAAAGGAAGAGAGAGAAAAGAGGCGTACCTCACTCTCTCCTCACATGCTCCAAGACAACACCTATATTTTGAGAAGCGTTGGTAACGTTTCAGAGCAATTACCATAAGTAGAACATCTACTGGGTTTTGATACATTTACCTGTGACATTACACTAAGTGTATCTGCTGGAAGTGGGAGAACTCTGCCTCATTCCAGATGCATTTTGGCACTGAGGACAGAAAGCAGCTGGGCTGCTGGTTTAAACACCGGAGTGAAAGCTGGGGCGGGCACACACCTAGACTCCTCACTGCCTTCCTGGGCCTGCGGAATGCCCTGCGCCCCTGCCTGCTGGGCTCTGCCCCATCCATCCTAGCTTTCAGGAGGCAATTCTAACCTTGGCACGGACTGAGAAACTGCTAGGAACCGTCCAGGGCCAGAACAGAAACTAGGATTCTGCTTGGCAAAGAAATCAAAGTATAACTTTCTTGTTTATAAAAACATAAATTTACCAGGGCAGTAAATTGAGAGTGCAGGGAGAGATGAATAGGCAGAGAAGCTGCAGGGGTGTTGGATCTATGCCATCGAACACTCGTCAAAACCACAGAACGCGCATGACCCAGCGTGAACCCTAACGTAAACCAAGGATGGTGCTGATCGTGACGCGTCAACGTGTGTCTGTCAGCGGGGGCACACATAGCACGTGGCGGTGACATGCCAACAGCTGGGGAGTTTCCGAGACTGCGAGGGCCAGAGATCCATAATAGAAACTCTTTATATTTTTCTTCTTGATTTTCCTGTAAACCTAAAACTACTCTAAAAAAATAAAATCCAGGACCAGCAGTTGGAGTAATGGTTATGTGGCTGGACTTCCATGTAGTTAATCATGGTTTGAGTCCCAGACCCGGTGGCTTAAACTCATGCCGGGCGCGTGTGCATGCGTGCTTAAGATCCTGAGAGGAGAATGGAGGAGAATGGAGGAGAAGGGACTGCGGTGTGGCCATCCCCCCTGGGAGTGATTTCTCGCTTTCTGTCTCTCTGTCTCTCTCTATCTTTCTGGTGAGAGCATGCGCCCAATAGCAAAAAAACCTCTCTCCCCCCAAAAAATCCATTAAAAAGAGTACATTTATTGAGCACCCAGTATGGGCCAACATTTTGGAGCTTTCCTAGATGTCCCAGGTAGGTAGCTGTTTAAAAAACAAAACAAACAAACAAAAAAATAAAGCTAAGTAAACAATTTAATTGTAGTTGTGACAAGTGGCCCAGAGGAAAAGTACTGGGTGTTATGAGTGGATATGAGAAGACCTAGTCTTGTCTTGGATGGTTAGCTCCAGTTTGTCTGAATGAAGGATATTTGAGTTGAAGTTGTTTAAGTAAACCATCAAGAAACAAGTAAAATCAAAGGAAATGATTGACTCATGGAATAGCAAAGCACAGGTGTAGGTCTAGCTTCAGGTATGGCTTGATGCAGGTGCTCATCAATGCCGTTTGATCTCCCTTCCACTTCTATTCTTATGGGTTTTGCCTGTAGGCAAACTCTGTCCCATGGTGGCACCCACTGGTCTGAATCCTTCCTGAGGACAAGAACAGCAGAGACTTTTTCATTGGGATACACTTAGTGTTACGAGAGAGCTCATGTGAAATAGGAATTCAATACATGTCTGTTGAATGAATGAAGGCACTTTTCTGCATGCGCCACCCTCTTTGGTGACATTGAGCTACATCAAGCCACACCTGAGCCTGACCTGCTTCTGGACTTCTCATATTTAAGAGCTAGCGAATACTCTTTGTTTTGTTTGTTCGATTGCTTGATGATTTGATGAAGCAACTTCAACTCAGATATCACTTTGCTGTGGTTTAAATGTGTCCTCGAAAGTTCATGACTTGGAAACTTCATCTCCAGTGTCACAGTGCTGAGAGGTGGGGCCTCGGCCCCCACGGATGGGTCTGTAGCGTCACCGCGTGGGCCAGGTATCTGAGAGTGGTTGTCACAGAAGCAGGCGCAGCCCCCTCTTGCTCACACTCACCCTCACGTGACCTTCTTCCTTCCACCACGGGATAGCGCAGCCCTCAGCAGATGCCATGTTCCTGGACTTCTAGTCTTCAGAACCAGGAGCTGAATGCACTTCTGCTCGTTATCAATTGCCCAGCCTCAGGTTCTAGGGCAGAAGATGGACTGAGACACACAGCTTCAGAAAAGGTCCCTCCGCTCCGCCCGCCGATGCACTCAACCACAAGCTCTGAACTCCCCCTTCTTTGCTGCCCTCCATCCGTCCCCTGTTGGAATCTACTGTCCTGCCGAAGTCCGCTCAGAGCCTCTTTCCTCTACAGAGGTGTATAGAACAGCGTTTGGCCACTGTGGCCGTGGGTCCAAATCTGGTCCAACCTTTCTGTAAATTAAGTTTTATTGGTTCACGCCCATGCACATTTTCTCCTTGACTATGGCTGCTTTGGTACTACGAGAACAGAGTGACAGATGGCCCACCGTGTGGAAAATATTACCTATCTCGTGGCCACAGTGTGGAAAATACTGCCTTCTTTTTTTTTTTTTTTTTTAGAAGTTTTTGCTTTAGGGCTCATGATGCTCTCACTGGAGAGAGAAAGAGACAGACAGAGACAGTGAGAGAGAAAGTGAGAAACCACTTTCATGACCATCCCCCTGGGGATGCCATTTTCACACATCTGCATGATTTTGAAGCCAGGTCTGGGGCTCCAACCACGGCTAGCCATGTGGTAGCCCACGATGTAACCACTGCTCCATCTGCTGGCCCCCACCCCCATCTGGCCTTGCACAGAGCTCACGCTGCCCTTTGGTACAGAAGAGGGGCTTAGAGTCCAGACTGTGGCCTCAGGCAGGCTTGGGTTAGAATCCCAGCTGTGACAGAGTGGGTAAGGCCTTAATCCTCTGAGCCTCGTTTTCCTTACCTGTAAATGGGGGTGATGATAATTCCTGCTTCTTGATGACCAAAGGGGAGTGTGCGGATGAGTCACTTAGTGTAGCACCTGGCTGATGGCAAGGGGCACAAAATGTGCGTTATTGTAATTTTTGCCGTTTATTGAGAGAGAGAGAGAGAGAGAGAGAGAGAGAGAGAGAGATGAGAAGAGAAGAGAGGTGTGTCCTCAATGGCTTCTCGCACTGTGCTCTCCCACCGCAAGCCTTCCCAGCCAGTCAGGGTCATGGGTACCTGTGCCCATGGGCAGGTCACCTGGGAACTGAACCCACAGTGGATCTGGCATTGCCAAACGGTGGGTTATGGCAATAGCACCGAGATAGCCTGTCTTTATAATTTTAAATACTAACACCAATTTGTGAGCAGAGGTTTTAATGTTGAATTCCCAGGTTTTAGAGGAGTTGTTAAATTGGTTTCTTGTCTAAGTGACCATTTTTTCTCATGGTAGAAAATAATTGCTTGACAATTTAGGAAACTACGTTGAATGTAGTGACTGAACTGATTGCTCCAATGAGCGCTCAAAAGGTAACCATTCTCTTCCCCTGGTTTCTTTTTTTACCTCTCTCTTCATTTTTCTTGAAACACAAGATGAAAAAAAAGTCTCCTCTCAACTCTCAGAGTGGGCCATGTCAAACGCCCACAGTATTTTAGCAGAAAAATCTGAAAAGCTTCCAAATAAATAGAGGTGATGATGGTGAAAGGGAAGGGAGAGGGGCGAAGGGGGCCTTGTCCTCTGCGAGACTGTGGCTGGCTTTGCCTGAAGAGCTTCACCGTCTGCTTCTTGATTCTGATCAAACATGACTTTATGAAGAGCTCTGTTATGGTAAATCTGATTTAGAAGTGAAGAGAAACACGAACCCTCAAATGCGTGTTGAGATTAGGACTGCAACTGCCCCGGAGTTTGGTCTGCTTCTCTCAGATGGGGAGCTTGTAGAGAGTCCGAGCCAAAGGCCAGGGCAGTCGGTGAGGATCGAACCCAGACTGCACTGCTGTTACCACAGGCAGTTTACTTAGTTGCTCTGACACTGTTCCCTGACTGAAGGAGGGAGGTGGCTGTGACAGCACCTGTCCAGACTGGGAGGATAAAATGAGGTGATACATGTAAAATGCCTGGCTCAGTGTGAGTCGAGGGGATGCTGAGTAGCTTATTAACTGGTATTAGCGTGGTGGATGACAGCTTCTCTATTCCCCGCGCGTATTCAGCAGAAGGCATGAACTTCGGTGCACTTGTTCGGGTGCTAACGCAGGAAGTCAAGTACTGTAGCTTGATGGAGTCTTCGGTTTCTATTCTTTGGCAGTCTTTACAGTCGAATATCTGTGACCCAAAAGGCTTCATTGAAGAAGTTTCAAAATAGATAAAGTCCCAACAGTGGGGAACAAGGAGAGTATCCTTCTAAGAACTCTGGCTGAGGGTGTGAAATTGTTTTATTAAATCAGACTTGCAAATGTTCTTTGAAAATCGTGACTGCCATAAATCCAAGCCTGCAAAACCTCGTCTTGCCCCACCCCACTGACTGACACCACCGCACCCTCTCCTTGCCTCCCTGTCTTCTGCTCCCAGCCCTGGGCAGCACCAGTCCCTGTGGGAGAAGGAGCCGGAGCTGGAGGACACGAGGGTGGAGGGAGAGGAGTTCCTGTGGAGGACAGAGCTATGGAGGCTGGAATGCCATTTCTCACAGTCACTGAAGTCTAAGGGAGATGTCACTGTTACAGAAGTTCTTCATTCATGCTTATTTTCTAAAGCCGTCTATGGGACACCAGTGCCTAGGTCAGTGTCCAGGTTACTTTTGGTGTCAGTGGAATCAGTGATCATTTTATCACTGATAATTTGGCTAACGTGTGGGCCTGGTTCCCAAAGTCTGGTTACTTTTGTTGGTAATCTAAGTAGCCTCTGCCTCAGGGCTCGCGTCGCCTTCTCGTGTCTTTCTTGTCTTTCCAAAGCCTCGTGATCATTTGGTGGGTGAACCTGGTTAGGTGTGGGCTCTGGGTGGGTCTCTAACTAGCTTTATGTTTCCTTAGTCTTTGAGAATTTGGGTAAACTGATTTGCTCCAGGTTTGTCTGGTGTGTTCAGGGAACATTAACCTTTCCAGGTGCTCCATAAAAAAAGGACTTGGGTGGGGGTTTGTCAGCAGATGGCATAGCAGCTACATCACTGGACTCCCACATGGCCGACCATGGCTAGACCCTTGGACTCAGTAGCTTGAAACTCATGCCAGGCACGTGTGCTGTGTGCCCAGGATCCTGGGAGGAGAATGGAGGAGAAGGGATTGTGACATGGGCATCCCCCCCGGGGGATGATTTCTCACTTTCCCTCTCATTGTCTCTCTCTCTCCAATGAGTGCATGCACCCTAAGGCAAAAGCCTCTATCAAAAAAAAAAAAAAAAAAAAAAAAAAAGAACTCTGGATCAAGCAAGTTTTGGGAGTGTCACTTACTTTGCTCTCCCTAGAAATTTATAATAATCTGTTTAATAATCTGTTTACTAAAGGTCTTGAGAGCCTTAGCAATTCAGTATAAGAATCAAGATCACTGGTTCCATTCCATGACCTCCTTTCTGTCTACTTGACCTTGGGCCAGTTACTAAAGATTGTTTAGGGCAGGGACTGGCCAGCTTCTCTTGTAAAGAACCAGATAATAAATGTTATTTATTATAATTTGTAATATAAAATAATTTATATTATTTATTATAATATAGATAACGTTTATAGATAGAGACCGTACAGTCTCTATTGCAGCATTTAGCTCCGAATTGTGTCGGGAAAGTAGCCATTGACAATACGAAAATGAATGAATGTGATTGCTTCATTGCAAGTTTATATATGAAACTGTGTGGCAGACTGGGTAGGCCCGTGGGCCATAGTTCACTGGTCCCTGATTTTGGCTAAGAACGACATGGGCTCAGAAGTCACAGTCTCTGGATCTCACTCTGTTTTGCCCCTCCTCGATGTGTGACCTTGGCAATTTGCATAACTTCTCTGGGCCTCAGTTGTCATGCTTGGAAAGCAAGAGTGGTAAGGGTGATCTCTCACTGTTCCACTCTGTCTCTGTCTCTCTCTCTCTCGGTGAGTGCATGCACCCTAAAGCAAAAAACACAAAACAAACAACAAAAAAAGAGCACATAACTCATAGGGTTATGAGTGCTTAGTGATCTTCATACTTGGCAAAGTGCCTAGCACAGGAGATGTGCTTAACACATGTTAAAAAGTACGATTGGTCATAATGTCTGAACTATGACTTTGTGTTTTTATGACAAAGGTGGGGGCGGGATTGAAGATCAAGGAAGTTAAGTGACTTACTCCTGTCCCAAATCTAGGAGAGCTGGAAATAATTGACCGATCAGAAGGGTGCCCGTGTCCTGAATGAGCAGAGAACAGTGTCCCCAGGGAGGGGAAGGCACTAGAGTGGGACATATGTTCACTGTCTGTTTAATTGCTTCCCTCTTTTGTGTCTCAAAGACTAACTGAACACTCCCACTTCCAGATGTGGGGCTGATTTCAGAACCCAAAATTAGGATGAGGGGGAAGCCACGGAATAGCAGAGTGCTCCTTTAAATGTGGTGTTGAGTCTGACAAGTGTTAGTGAGTGAGTACGCTGGAGTGAGTTCTGTGCCAGGACCCTTGAGTCCTTTGGCTTTATGTTTATGTTCAAAATCCCCTAAACCTACATTGGGTCCCTAGCTATATTTAAGGAAGGGGTTATTGCCCTCATTTATGGGATGATTTTAAGGATAACACACAGAAGAGGAAGGTGGTTCAGAGCTTTGGAATTAGACTGATTCATATCCTACTTCTGGTGGCCGAGAGATGGCGCAATGACAGCACAGCTGGACCCACATGGGGAAGGTCCTTGGCTCAAGGTCCGAGGGCTCCCTGAATATACGGGTGCGCATTAGTGCCCATGGACTGGGGTGGACCATGTTGCAAAGACCATGACCTTTGGGCATCCCTAGCTCTTTCTCTTCTCTCTTCCTCTCAGAAAAATAAATGTAAAATCTCTCTTCTTTTACTTTATCATCAGATTAGTTACTCGAGTCACCTGTTCCTCACTTTCTTACCTGTAAAATGGGGACAATACCATTGCCTGGTAATAGTGAGAATCAGGCAAAATAGATGATATTTTTAAAGTGCTCACCATATGACTGACACAGAATAAATGGTCAAAAACAGCTTCTTAAAAATTAATCTTGAGACAAAAATGCAAATGCCAACACAAGTCTGAAGTAGTCATACTGAAGGTCCTAAAAATAATAGCTTCCCAACGTTGGACATAACTTCAAAGGTTATAAGGTTCATTTCCTGCTGTCAGCAGAGAGGTGTCTAAGACTTAAGGATAAATGAAACTATTAAGCTCCCAAGACAAGCCTATTGTAAACAGCCTACCGAATCAGTTCCAGTGGCATTTTTCCCAGTGTTTTGTAACCATCTAGCCATTTGGCCCCATCACACTGCAGACCTTCTGCCTGTTAGGGACGAAGTTCAGTACCATGGACAGAGTCCGAATTAGCCTGGAAACTCCATGTCATTCAGAAAACTCTGGCTAAACTGAAAGCTTTCTAATTTTATTTTTATATTTAAAAATATTTTAAAGAATTATTAATTAAACTTAATTTATTATTATTATTATTATTATTATTATTATTATTTAATTTGCCATAGGGCATGCACCCTCACAGAGGAAGATAGAAAGAGAGTCAGAGAGAGGCAAAGTGAGAAAGCAAGCTTCTAGGTCCAGGACTTGACCTTGCGGGAGTCCAGTGCCCTAACCACCACACCACCTCCTGGCCTGAAACCTTTCTTTTCTTTCTTCCTTTTTTTTTTTTTTTTTTGTTGAGAGATTTTATAGGGCATGTGCACTTGCTGGAGACACAGAGAGAATGAGAGACAGAAAACAAGAAATCACCCCCTAGGGGAAATGGCCATGCTACAGCCCCTTCTCCTCCATTCTCCTCTCAGGATTTGGGGCATGCACACGCCCACACACCTGCAGTGAGTTTCAAGCCACTGGGTCTGGGACTCGAACTGTGTTTGACCATGTGGGAGTCCAGCACCCTAACCACCACACCTCCTGCTGGCCTGAAGCCTTTCTAATTTTAACTTATTTATTCTGTTTCTTTCTCAACTGGTTAAAAACTTTATTATAAAAAATTTGAAGGCAGTAATTTAGAAATCCCTTTGGCATCTCTTCTTGATGTGAATGCATTCCCAATTCCTTTATCTTGTTCTTTTCTTTGAATCAGTTTTAAGCCCTATTCTTGATAAGTGTTAGGCTACATGATCCCACTCAGCTGGAGAACTCCTGGGATGGATAGGGGTAATAATCCCAGAGCCACTGCAGATCATCTGTAAGGCAGAAAATCCAATTATAGGTCATTAGGAGTCACCCCAAGATTCTTTAGCAAATTGCTTGGTGCTGCCTTATGGCCATAAACAACCGAATCAGTAAATATTATTGTGAAATAATTTGATTACTAATTTCTACGATTATTTATAAGTTTCTTAGACCTTCCTTACTGCCATGCATCAACCTCAGCATCCTTGGACACAAGAGTTGCAGATGTCAGGATGTATTTTACAGGTAACGGGCACCTTGCTTGCAACTGCGCTCTCTTCATGCTATTCATACGGTGTTGAGACTCATTAGACTTCATAGTAGTAAATGGAATGAATTAGCTTTACAAAACTTGAACAATAGCTCATTGCTCACTCTCATTTCTGTCGCTTTCCACCCACGGCAATTTTTCAAAGCAGGAATAGATTTTTTTATTACAAACATCTCCCGCACACAGGTTGAAAATCTCTCTCAGGCACATTGAACAAACTTCGGAAAATTACAAAAAATAGAAATCACCTTTCACTTGCCGCCTAAGAGATGATGCCGATTACCTTTTCATAGCTGGCGCTTTGGCCAGCCTGCCTCTGTGGCTCTTATTCTGTCTCCGACTGTGTAGAAGCGTGGACCCATCCCATGTGTTCTGTTTTGTAATATGGTATTTATCACTCAGTCTTTGCATCATTGATGCATATAGGACTTGGTCACATTAATAAGTGTATTAATAGGTGACGGTGGAGTACTATTCCATACTACGTGAATTGACACTTCTATCATTGATTCAGAGTCGTCTCATCCTGTCCTCTCACTCCAGCTGCTGCAGTGCCAGTCATATGGAGGCTCTGGCCAATTAGGCAGTGACAATGGGACAGGAAGAGGGTCACTCTCTCAGCATATGGTACTAGAAAAATTGATTATTCACTCATCTTATTTCATACACAAAATTTAAAGTGAAATAGATCATGATCCTAAATGTAAGATCTTATAGCATACAATCTCTAGAAAAAAACCCTCTGTGATCTTGGGTTAGATAAAACACAACAACGAATCATAAAAGAAATAATAAATCGGACTTTGTCAAAATTAAAACTTTAAAAATACCAGCAGATAATGAAAATTAAGCCACAGAGAGGGTTAAAAGATTTATAAAACAAGTATGTTAAAGAACCTGTATTCTGAATATATGAAGAACTGTTACAAGTCAACAAAAGAAGACAACCCATTAAAAACAGCAGTGAAAGATGTGAATAGTTATTTTACCATATATATATGTGTGTGTGTGTATATATATGTATGTGTGTATTTATATATATATGTGTGTGTGTGTATATATATATATATATATATATATATATATATATATATATAAATGGCAAAGAAGTGCATGAAAATTAACATTACCTGTAGTTACAGAAATGCAAATTAAAACCGCAATAAGATTCCATCTAGGGGCCAGCAATTGGCATAATGGCTATTTTGTTGGATTCCCATGTAGTCGACCACGGTTCAAGTCCCGGACGCACATATGCATGTGTGCCTAAGATCCCAAGAGGAGAATGGAGGAGAAGGAATTGTGGCACAGCCATCCTCCCTGGGGGTGATTTCTCACTTTTTGTCTCTCTGTCTCTCTCTGTCTTTCTGGCAAGCGTGTGCGCCCTATAGCAAAAACTTCTCAAAAAAAAAAAAATTCTACATTCACTAGAATGGCTAAAATGAAAAGACCGATAGAACCAAGTGTTGACAAAGAAAGGAATAGAAGATGGTATAGGTTCTTTAAAAAATGTTTTGGTAGTTCTTATAAAGGTAAGCAGTATTCACGATATGACCAAGCAATCTCATTTCTAAGTATTTTCTTTGAAGAAATAAAGTTACCTGTTCACACAAAGACTTGTATTTGAATGTTCATAGCAATTTTATTCATATTAATAATAGCACCAAGTCAAAACAACCCAAAAGTCCATGGAGAGCCCAGTTGAGTGTGTCCATACAGTGGAGTACAATTGGCAACAACAAGGGCTGAACAGTGAGTGTCCACTGCAGACATCCATGAGGCTCAAGGTATCATTGTGGCTGAAATAAGTCTGACGCGGGAGGGCATATGTATCATTCCATTCGTGTGAAATTCCAAAGGTAAAACTATGCTGACAGAAAGTTGGATAGTGGGTTCAAGGGCCTGGGATGGGGCAGAGACTGGCTATGAAGGGGCACAAGGGACCTCCTAGGGTGATAAAGAGGTTCCGTGTCATGATTCTGGTAGTGGTTAAGTGGCTGTACGCATTCATTGAAGCTTATGAATGTTAAGGTTTAAAACGAATGAATTGTATTGGATGTAACTTAAACCTCAGTGATGGAAATGAAAAAAAAAAATACTAGGGCCTTTTTTGGGAAATCAAACCGAGGATGTGCTCTCATGAGTGATTCATCCAGGCTTGAAGTTCAGGATTCTAGAACTATCCAGCAGGCATTTCGGAAGCAGTAACACCTTAGTAATTGCATCCCGAGAACCCAGAGCTGCACGCTGCTGTCTGAATGGACAGCTTGTCTTGCTGTCGATCGTAAAGGGGAATCTCTTGCCGAAGCGTGCCGAGCCTGCGTGCTCTCGGCCGGATCAGAAGTCCGTGGGAAGCTGAGCGGGGAGGAGGTCTGCACTGCAGCCTCTAATTCGGAATCTTGTCTAAGCTGGTTCACAAAGGATTCCAAAAATCTGGGAGTGGGCAGTGGGAATCTGCCCTTGACCTGCCCCAGCACTGCCTACTATGTCATTAGGGTCTGAATTCTCTTTTCACCCTCTCTTCTCACCCTCTCCCTTGTCCCCACCCCTCCCCCACCTAATGTTATTTTTATATCGTCACCAGTCACCAATATCTACATAAAATACGAGGGTAGGTAACTTATGCTGAGATCGTTAGTTCTCTTGAACCTTACTTCCTCCCGTCAATTCCCCCTTCAATTTACCTTTTGCATAGTTTGATACGCATCAGTAGCACTAAATAAATAAGCCGTAATTAATACATATTTGGCTCTCGTACTGTTTATTTTTCTCTTCTGAAACTCGGATTAGACTATGTGCCCACAGCTTGCATGTTTAAATGCTAAACCAAGGGGACTTCTCTGCCCCTTTCAATCCCTTGCCTTATAGCAAAGCAATTATTTTTAACTAGGGGAAGGGCATTTTCCCAGGGCCCGTCTATTTGGCACCTTAATAATTAGGTGACTGAAAGGAACGTCCATGTAGAAGTAGTGGTTATGTGGACGAATCACCCATGGATGCATAAGGAAAAAGGCTCTAGGAATATTATTTTGCCTTTTGAATGCATTCTTGATCAGCAGTGGGGTATTACAGGGCTTATCCCGTGCCTCAAGGAGGCAGATTTGGGAGAAACCCTTCTCAACATGATTTCTGAAGTCACTAATGCGTATCATGTGTAAAGTGCAAAAGTACACTGGGTGTGCAAATATTTGTGAAATAATGCCTGGGGAAGCACCAAGAATTAACGCTGTGTTATCTTCTGGCCAGTGGAGGGGAATCTGCAGTTATTACAGCTTATCAGAAATATTTACTCAGGCTTCCCGTGTTCCACTAAGTAATATCCCCACTTTACAGTTGGGAAACAGAGGGTCATGAAGATGAATTTGTCCAAAGTTATACCACTGGTAAGGTTTGAACTCAGGCCTGCCCAGTTCCCAGTCAGGGCTCTGAGCCATCTGTCTCCCGTTCACCCACAGATTGTTCCTGTAGGATCTGACACCGCTGTCAGGCAGTGCTCATTGCTGGTGCGTCACCATCTGGGCCAGGGAAGAATTTTATTTCCAGCAGCCAGCTATCGGAGTGGCAGTCAGATAATTAACTTGCCTCCCCTGAAGGAGCTTTGTTCATGGGACAGTCTTCAAATGGGGCATGAAAAGGCACTTGGCAAATTGCAAAAGGAAATAACGTTTCAAAATGAAAAATTGATGCACATTTATCAACCACGGGTAACAAAAGAGCAGGCACCATCTCTTCGGGGCCATCGCTGAAATCTGCTCCTGACTCATGCCGATGATGAAAACGGCGCATGCCTAGATTCTGATCTTCCACCAAAGCAGATCCGATTTCCAATCACTGTATACCCAGGCCGCAGACCAGCTCCGTCTTTGTCTCATTTTGTTTATTTATTTTCAGCGACTGTTTTAATAATGGCAAAATATACCGGGACATCACGAGGGCATTGCAATATGTAGCGACAAGCTTTTAAAGCGATTTCTTTCAGGCCAGTTTGAACTTAAAAGCCTTTTTTAACATTGAGAGAGGGATCATTAGCAAAACAATTGGCATTTTCCTCAAATTAACTCTTGTGATAATGGAGATGGACCATGATGCAAAATTGGGCTTTGTGGATACAGGAGTTTGAAATAAAATAACATCCCGATTGACAAAAAGAAGTGAGTTTGAGAGGCCGCCCGGCCTGGGTGGCCATTGTTTTCCTATTCAGTTCACTCTGGTGTCCATGAACACGCAGAATCACACTCCATTCTCCTTTCCTGTCTCCACTTTCTCCAAACAGGTCTTCCCACCACGTGTGTTTAGGACTAAGTGTGAGGCAAATAGCCAACCGGGGCACTCCACCGGTGGGACGAATGCCGGAGACTAGGCCATTACCTCTTCCGAGATGAAGCCGCCTGTGTCTGCTGGCTCACTCACAGAGCTGGAGAAGAGGGTGTTTTTGGCACAATTCAGTTAAGGGAAATAAAAACTGCCTTCAGTTAAAAAAAAAAAAAAGTGAAACCCTTTTGCGATTAATGACACCAAACCCCACACAACTCCACAATTACTTTTAAAAAGCAAAAAACATTTTGAGGGGTTTGGAAGGATGAAGATTTGGTCTCTCCTCCGCACCCGTGCATTCAGGGAGGGCTGTTGAGAGTCTAAGAGGCTCACTCGGCTGTTTAAAAAATTCCTGCCTGGACTCTAAGAGGCTAATCTGAGGTTTCCCACTTGATTGCTGTAACTTCCTCCTTAAAAATTGTCAGCGATAGAATTCTTAGATGCTGCCAACTTCTTTATTAGCTCTTGGCATTTCCTTGAGTATAGAATAGAGAGCTTTTTATCAAAAGCGGCAGCGATCTAAAGGCAATAAGTCTTACAGTCTAGGTGGAGGCATGCGAAATCTACACATATTTGTATGTAGATGGGATACAAGAAGGTGATTTTTGATTTTTCAGTCTTTTCTTCACCTTTGCCTTCTAAAGGGCCATGGTGTCTGCTTAGGACAGCAGCCTCCAGCTCTCCTTTTATAACCTGAATCCCAGTAATGGGCAAAGGAAAACAAGAGTGAAAGAAGTCAGAGAGGCCCAAGGGAACTACCCAAAGGAAAAAAAAATGGGCACAGCATTAGTCACACGGAGAAAACCAGAAGAGCCACCCAGGCTGGCTTTCCACACTTCAAAATAGTGAGAGTCTGGGAAACAGATATTAGGTCATTTCTGATGCAAAATTTTTATACAAAAATGCATCATGACTTTCCAACAACTCGATAATTTCCACATGGACGATAACGAGTAGAAAAACTGTAAGTTTTTCAAGATGTTTCAGTCCAAGCAAATAATACCTTGTGTTCTATCAAGACTCATGCGAACGGATAAAGACTTGGACTTTTATTGATTTTATGTTTTCTTGTACTTCTAATATTATTGTATGTACTAACTCGGGACACAGTACCAGGCGGGCGCCTACGAGATGTTCATTCATTCATTTTTGCCTGTGGTTATTTAGCTGTTTACCACCTCTTTTGTGCTAAGTTATGAAATGTCTTGGATTACTAGATATGTAGTTTTTAAAAATAGGATCATCAATGATATGGTTTTAGGTGACACCCAGCCTTCCACAAGCCCCTCTGCAATGTCTGCTCCTGCAGCTAAGTTTTCTTGTGAATGAGAGAGGAGGGGTCCCCTGGCAGAAGCCCTTCCATTCCAGCTCCCGATCATAGTACATCAAGACTCACTAGAAATGGGAACAGGACACTCTTTAGAGGATGAAATTTGACTTGGCTCTTTCCCCCCAGAAGGCTCCTGCCCAACACCCATTTTAGAACCCAGTTTCTGTTCTAGTCCATGGGGTCCATTTGATCGTGGGAAAATTTTTTTTTTTTTTTTGGAGAGGTTTTTGCTACAGTGCACGTGTGCTCACCAGGAAGACAGAGAGAGACAGAGAGACAGAAAGTGAGAAATCACCCCCCGGGGATGGCCATGCTGCAATCCCTTCTCCTCTATTCTCCTCTCGGGATCTTGGGCATGCACGCACACACGCCTGGCATGAGTTTAAGCCACGGGGTCCGGGACTCAAACCACGGTCCAGTACATGGGAGTCCAGCGACATAGCCATTATGCTAACTGCTGGCCCCAGTATTTGACATCTCTTGGCCTGGGTTTGAATGACCTCCAAAGTCTTTTTCAACTGAAAAATATCCAGGCTGTAACATATGACAATCCTTTTGTTTACAGATAAAGTGATTTTCTGAGATTAATTGAGAGAACGGAGACAGAGCTGGCTGTTTAGCTGTTAGCTCTGTCTGCCAGCTCCGTATCTGACATTGGACGAATTTGATACATTTGACAATATGGTAGCACCTGCTTTTATATTTATAGATCTGGTAACGATCTGTGTTTCCACTGACATTTTATTCAGATAGTCAGGTTGGCAGATGTTAAGGGAGATTTTGAATTCCTTTCCTCACCATTGTGAAAAGGAAGGGCATCTCTGTTGTACAAATGCTCCAACATTCCCTCGGCCTGAGCTGATACCTGATGATAACAACGGACGTCAGACCTAGATCGCTGTGGCACTTCGACCTGCAGGGCGGGAAGTGCTACGTTGGCATAAGCTTGGAACCAAATCTGAGAAAGATTAAACAAGAAGTTACTTTTGTTCTGGTCACACTGACTTTGTACATGGGCATTAGTACTTAGTAGTTCGCCGATCTCCAGTGTGCCTCCTGAGTCCGTCTCCTCATTTGTCAAGTCAGGGTAATGGTGCAGTCTTACAGAACGACTGAGTTGGCAAATGGTTGACTAAATACTCTTGTAAAGCGTTTCGTACCACACCTGGCACCCAGAACACGTTCTCCTGTGGTGCTGGTGCTGGTGCTGGTAATGAAGACAGTATCATCAGGACTCGTGCGTCCAGGTGTACTCCTGAAAATACCTAGCATAGGTAGCTGGTGCCCTGGCAGAGGCTTGGGTTTGAACTCTGGTGTGCCGTTTAGTGGTGTGACGTTGCCCACGTTGTTAGCCTCAGTTTCCTTATCTGAACAAATGCGGAAAACAACACAGCTTCCTTCCCAGCGTTTCTGTGAGGGTGAAGTGGGTTCCTACAAAAAAGTCTTCATGGAGTGTCTTCACGGAGAAAGTACTCTGAGAATGGTGACAGTGCCCATAGCTGGTATTTTTATTAACCAAGCGAAGCATGTGAGGGTGGCCATCTTCCACGCATGTCAGAACGTGGAAGCCTTGCTGGTGGTTCAGCACTGGTGTTTCCAGTGAGGGAGGAGTGTCAGAGAAGAGAAGGAGGAAGTCTGGGCATGTCAAGTGAAAGCTGTCCAGCAAGTCGCACCTGCAGCGGTCTGTCCAACCCAAGCACAGTGGCCATTTCTAAGTAGTTTTTAATGATCTTTCAAGGAGTGGTATCTTTGCCATAATGCTGGCGTCACCATGCCGGAAGGAATGGCACCTTTACAACAAAAACCATTGGTTTTATTCCACTGGCAGAATCTTGTCAAAAGGCAAAATTCTTTTTTTTTTTTTTTTTTTGAGAGATTTTTGCTATACGGTGCATGCGCTTGCTAGAGAGAGAGACAGAAAGAGAGAAGTCACCCCTCTTCCTTCAGAGGGATGGCCACTCAGCATCCCTTCTCTTCCATTCTCCTCTTGGGATTCTGGGCACATGGGCACACACATGTCTGGTGTGAGTTTCAAGTCGCCAGGTCCAGAACTTGAACCACGGTCGACTCTGTTGGGAGTCCAGCGACATAACCATTACATCATCTGCTGGTCTCCAAAAGACAAAGTTCTTACCCATTTGATTTGAAAATCTTAACTGACTTTTATTCATGACTCACGAATTGGGTGGTCCCCAGAATCAGAAGAGGTCCAAAGAACTCCATCCAGCCATGTGATCAGGAAGTACTACGGGCAGTGAGTAAGTGCGGTGCAGAGGAAAGCGGTTGCAGCATTTGCCTTCACTGTCTCAGCTGGCCACTGTGGACTTCCTGCAGCTCAGCTGCTGTCGTTGGCAGAGCTCAGCCACTGGTTGCATGAGCGTACTCCTGAGTTCATTGGTTTCACGTAGCACGGATGACTCTTCTCCACATTGGTTTGGTCTGTAGGGCCCAGCACGGGAGCCAAGTCTGAATCAATGGCCACCTACACATTTCACTTATCAATCGTAATGGAGCATCATGGCTAAGACTGCATGCTGGAGTGGGTATGACTTGGGGTTATTTCTTAGCTTTGCTACTGGCTAGCTGTGCGATTTGCAGAAAGTTACGTAATCTCTCCAAGCTTTTCTCTCTTTATTAGTAAAATGGGCAAAAGAATCGAAGGATGATGTGCAGCAGTCGGCGAGCTCCCTGGCTGACGGCAGGTACTCAGTAATGGTAGGTGTCTTCCCAGAGTAGGCGTTAAAACATCTGAGTGCACCAGAGAGGCTGGGAAGTGAAATGCAAGTGCTTGAGGCACCCAGCAGACAACACCCCACCAAAGGAACGTCGGCTGAACACCTACCCAGTGCCCAGTGCTATGCCAGGGACGGAGTGGATCCAAGGCTGAGGAAGGTCATGCCTGCTCTCAAGGTGTCCGTAGGTCCCTGGATTCCAGCCTAATGGGACATCTAAACAGTAGAAGTGGGCTGTCAGTGGACTAGATGCAACTTGAGGGTGTGGGGAGGGAGCCATGGGACATTCTCCCTGTGGAGATGGTTCCTTCTCGTTTCACCCCTTCTTCCTTGGCGTCCATCTGTCCTGTAACCCCGACCTCTCAGCTCCACTAATGGAGAAGTTAGAAGCTCAGTTTCATCAACAGATGTGCTCTACAGTGTCCTAGGTTATGTCTTAATTTTTAAATTGGTTGTCAATACTTAAAAAAAATGGTCATATTTCACATAAAATATTGAATTTTATCTTCTCTTAAAAATCGATTAATAGCTAACTAGCTATTGCTTCCGCACTCACCCTGATGTTACCACCCACCTCCGGCTTCAGCTCGCCCTTGATCACATGCACATATGTGCCTGGCACACTCAGGGAGGTCTCTAGATGTGAACCTGGAACAATCCTGCATGGGCCAGCCTCGCAGTGTCGTCATTTCCTGCCGCACCACTGTCGGCTTTCTTAGGCCCTTTCTCTGGGGCCTGTGCTCTCATCCCTCTGTCCCCACCTAGCCCACTCCTCTCATGCTTGCCGTCTGTTTGTTCCCTGACCTGATTCCCAAAGCTCTCCTCTGACAGTCATTGCTCACTTCTCTCTTCTCTGTGGGACTCCCTGCCCTCTCTGTGGGACACCCTGCCCTCTCTGTGGGACACCCTGTCCTCTCTGTGGGACACGCCGCCCTCTCTATGGGACACCCTGCCCTCTCTTCTTGCCTCTTTCCTGCCCCCCTCCTTCCCACCCAGCTCAAGCTCCTGCCTTCCTGGAAGCCTAGCTTGAGTGATTTAATTGTACTTAGGATCCTGATTTTTTTCTCTGATAGGGTGCAATGGGCTTGTCAAAGAGTGAGAGGGAGAGAGAGAGAGATAGTGAGAGGGAAAGTGAGAAGTCGTCCCCAGGGCTGATGGCCATGCTGAAATCCCTTCTCCTTCATTCTCCTCTTGGGATTTTGGGCGCACACTCGCACATGCGCCTAGCATGATTTCCAAGCCACCATGTCTGGGACTTGAACCACAGTCAGCCATGTGGAAATCCAGCACTTTAACCACCACACCACCTGCTGGCCCCTATCCTCTTTATTCTCTTATCTCATGTGAATCTAAGATAACGGTTGGTGACAGTGTACTACCCAGGAGGGAGGAGCATTTTATCTCCAATAATATTTAAACTTTCGGGCACACGGTGACAATAAATAGCAATAAATAGCCTATGTTCAAACCTACAGACAGAGCACCCACACAGCTCCTGCACCTGGGTGGAGGCTGCTCCCACTGTTCCCCATCACCTGCCATGGCTCTTAATCATGCAGGTGCAGTAAGTTTACCTGCGTTTGTTTAACCATGTGATTCAAACCTAGCTCTCTACCAGACCATACGATTCAGCTCACCATTGTACCTACTGACCTAAAATCAGCCTAGCACATTGCCTGGCCCACTGGGAACGCTCCGTAAGTCTTTATTGAATAAATGAGACATTAACTAGTTAGATTATACTCTTGGCTTGAGAAATTTACACTGCATAATTGGCCAAGTTGATATGGAAACAGTGTTTGAATATTTATGTTTCTCCTGGAGAAGATGGAAGATATCAAGATAAATTCCTACTTTCTCTCAACAGGAAATTAGAAATTAGGAGGGAAATTTGCACCCCTCGATCAATATGTGGCAAAATTTCAGCTTCATAACCTTAAAACTCTAGCAATTAACTTTGTTTGAAAAGGTCAGCAGTCCTTGTGCTCTGCTCTGACAAGGTGAGCTGTCCAACAGAACTCAGCCCGAATTAGAAACAGCCCTGATGAAGTTAATCAGAGCCTTGTTTATGCTGCCGTGCTGCAGGGGAGGGGTGTCCGTCAGCACCCCAAGCTGTTCTGGGGAGCAGGTAGGGTTTGCCATTTTGAATCTATGGTAGCATGGGGATTTTGCTGTCACCTATCAAAGAACCTGCCAGCTAAAGAAGCTGCTGTTTTTTGAGTGTCTGCTCTGGGCCAGGGACGGCAAGGAAGGAGACTTCCACGAGCTTCTCACAGGCGGGACTGAAGTCTTGTCTACCCTGGCATTTCCCAGAGGATGACATCTGTACTCTGGGAGCAGACAAGATGGTTTCAAGTGGTACTTGGAGGAGATGAAGTACAATAGTTATTTCTCTTAATGTGCCTCAGCTCCACAGACCATGATTTATGGCTGTGTTTACCCAGGGCAGGCTTTGGCAGTGGAGAGGAGTGTGCTGTCTCCCAAATGGGTAACCCTGGGTTACATAACGCGATGACTGTGGATGCGTTACTAGGTGATTTTAGCATAAAATAAGAGTGAATAACACAGCTACAAAGTTATGTTTTCCATTCTCTTTTGATGTTTCTGATGATAGGAGAAAAACTCTCGTTGGGTGTTGCCAATCCTCCCCCACCCCCACTCTGTGTGTGTGTGAGTGTGTGTGTGTGTGTGTGTGAGAGTGTGTGTGTGTGTGTGTGTGTGTGAAGACAGCAAGCTTCAGGCTCACCTATTCCACAAGCAGTAGTTCTAGCCTGGCTCTAACAACCAAAGTTGTTCTCAGGAAGTGCGTATTAATTCTTGCTTTCTACTGACGCCAAGTAATGCTGGTTTGCCATTGGTGACTGTTAAAAGACTTCAATGAAAATACATTTATTTAACTAAGATGTTGAGTTGACTTAAACACAGTAATCTAAGTAACAGCAGCAGAGCAGGATGTGCGTGATGAGGACGTTTTGGAGCTGGAGCGTGGAGGCCTGACTCTGGGAAGATTGCTCCAGCCCTCCGAGGTGCGCAGGGTCGAGGCTGCCAGCCCAAGCTGCACTCCTGGTCGTGTCAAATGGTCCTTCTGAGCAGGCTCAGGGTCTGGCTCTGGTCCTGTTTGCAGACAACTGTCACCTTCCAGGGACTTTGAATTGAGTCCACTCTTCTCTTCCACTGTCTCCCTTTCTCTATAGGAGCGTATTGTCCTTTCTCCAGGTTTATCTCTACTCCTGCACTCTACACCACTATCTTTTCCCACCCGGGCAAACTGCAAGTTTCCTAATTGATCCCTACCCCATACCCTACCATCACTTCAGTCCTGCCCGGTCCGACCTTGATAATGGTGCCAAAATAAGCTTATTTAAAAATACGATTTTTGTTCTAGAATACTTTTAGATTTCTAGGAAAATTGCAAAGTTACTACAAAGAGCTCACACACACCTCAGGCCCAGTTTCCTTTAACACTATTAACATTTCTGATGGGCACGGTCCATTTCTCACCCCTAGTGAGTCAGGGTTGATACATTATTGTAAACAAAAGCTCACACTTAAGTTAAAAAGCTTAAATAACATCGTATCGTTTCATGCTCCTCTTGGCTGAGGAGGTTTCTCTGACTTTCCTTGCTTTGGGGACCTGGACCACAGCGAAGACTGTGGATGCATTACTAGGTGATTTTAGCATAAAATAAGAGTGATAACACAGCTACAAAGTTATCATGTTTTCCATTCTCTTTTGATGTTTCTGATGATAGGAGAAAAACTCTCGTTGGGTATTGCCAATTCTTCCCCACCCCCACTCTGTGTGTGTGTGTGAGTGTGTGTGTGTGTGTGTGTGTGTGTGTGAAGACAGAAGTAGCAGTCAGGTGTTTTGTAAAGTCCCTCAGTTGGGGTTTGTCTGAGATTTTGTCATGGACAGACGGGGGTCAGGAGTTTCTAAGAGGAAGCCCACAGTAGGCCGAGTGCCATTGTCACCACGTGGTTCCAGAGCACATGCCACGGACGTGATCTGTGAGGGCGGAGGGGACCCTGGTCACCGGCTCAGGCCTGGTGTTGGTCTGCCACTGCTAGGGCTTCCTCCACGGCTCGCTCCGTACGGAGGAAAGCCACCGTGGGCACCTCACACGTCAGGAGTGGGGAGAAGCTCCCCTCCTTGAGGACAGAGTATCTACATAAATTATTTGGAATTTCTCTGCACAGTAGACTGGTCTGCTCCCCCATTTATTATTTGTTCAGTCATTTGTTTCTATCAGTTTGGGCTCATGGATACTCATCATCTACTTTGGTTTATGATTTAATGCCTCTTTATGTATTTTGTTGCTCAAATTGTTCTAACTGTGGCCATGGGAGGTGTTTCGGTTGGCCCGTGTCCTTTTGACAGTCCCCAGCAGTGTGTGTGTGTGTGTGTGTGTGTGTGTGTATGTGTGTGTCTGTGTGTGTCCATGGGTCTGTGTGTGTATATGTCTCCTTGTGTGTGTCTGTATGTGTGCATGTAAGCTTATATGATATGTATGTGTATGCATATGTGTATATGCATGTATGTAAGTGTGTACATGTATGTGTGTGTGTCTGTGTGTGTGTGTATTGAGCATTTTCTTACTTTCTGGCACATGAGATGTTCCTGGCTAATGTTGTATATTTTCTGTGTCAGTTCTAAAATTAGCTGTCTGTCCCCAAACTAGTCTTTTCAAAATGCAGGTGTGATCGTCTACCCGCCGTCGGCTCCTTACCCTGGCGTCCGAGCCCTGTGTGGGCTGGCTCCCGCTGCCTTGGCTCCCTGGAGCCTGCTATCCCAGCCGTTTGGCCTCACCTGGTGGTGTACATGCCATGCTCTCTCCTGCTCAGGACTTCAACATGTCCCCTGCGCCGGGTCACTGTCCCCAGCAAAGTCTCCCATCTGTTCTGCATTATTAATTCCTCCCCATGCTGTAGTTCTTAACCCTTTAGTTAGCTTTCCCCAGGCTCCTCGGCCGGGCTGTTTGCTGTATTGTATTGCTGTAGCAGGAGTGGAGAGAAATAGGCCTTTCTTCTGAGGGTTTGTTGTGGCAGGTCTAGGAGTTGCGTGTTTGGTGGTGAATGTTTGCCGTCGCTGTAGGTGCCAAGGCTTCACATCCCTCTAGTGTTCTTGTTTCATTCTCTTCCCTTGAGTTGGAACTCCTCCTGGGGGAGAGTCAGTGTTCTCAGTTTTCAAAGCTGTAATTTTACATCATTAATTCTGGCGTCCTGCTGGTGTGGTACTAAATTGTGGAGGAGGGGAGTGTTCTAAAACCTTCCCATTAAACCCCAGTTTGGGAGTGGGCCTGTGTCCCTGACTGACCTTCGTGAGTGTTTCTCCAGGGGTTGAGCTTTCCTCGCACAGCCCTGCACCCCCTTCCCTGGCCACCGGGGAAGCTGGTCCTTAATGGCTGCTGTTCTCCCCTGAGTTCATGCAGGAAGACTGGCAGGACAGAAGTGAGGGATGGCCCGTCCCCCAGCTGGGTAGGCTCTGGCTACACTTTGTCCTGGAGAGTAGTCCTTCCCCACCTCTTTTTTCTTTTTCTGTGTGCTCCATTAGGATATTATTTAATAATTTATTTTATTTCTAGCTTTACTGAGGTAGGATTAGCCAAAAAAAAGTTATTATATGTATTGGGACCAGCAGGTGGCGTGGTGGTTAATGCGCTGGACTCCCTGCGGCCGACCACAGTTGCTTTCTCACTTTTTCTGTCTGTCTCTCTCTAGTGAACACACTTGTCTTATAGCAAACTTAAAAAAATAATAATATATTGCATAATTTAAAAAAAAATTTAAAAATTGCATACATTTAAGGTGTGCCATGTGGTCCATATGTTAATTAGCTTAATTATGGTAATAGTTTCAACACCTGAGTCTTTGTTTGGAGGCAGGCTCTAAACACATTTAATAATGATTATTGTCCTCCCTGGCCAGAGCTCCCGAGGAATCCTGGGATCTCCCCGGGGAGAATCTGGTGGGCGTGCTGGAGGGAAAGCCCAGGGAATCATGGCGTCTTGCCAATATGGCCACTTCCTTGCTAGTCCACATTCAGCCTGCAGCAGCTTAGAGTCGCCATGGATGTTCTCCTCTGGCTATGGCTCTAGTGGCTTCTGTTCTAGTGGCTTCAGCAAATCTTGGCTGCGACTGCTTCTGTCCTCTCTCCAGATTTGGGATGGCATTTTTCTCTTCAACCTTACATCTTTGATGGGAGGAGTTATTGATTGATTGTCCACCTTTTTCTTGTAAATATAGGAGTGACAACTCTCAAACCCTTTGCTTATTTGGGAGCAGAAAGTTAAGGGAGTATATATTTAACCAAATAGTAATCTGATTTTGTTTTCCCTTGTGATGGTTAAACTATCTGTTAGGTGTCACCTTGACTAGATTAAGGGATACCCAGATAGCTGGGAAAGCAGTTTCTGGTTATGTCTGTGACAGTGTTTCCTGAGGAGATGAGCCTTGGGTCAGTGGACTGAGTAAGAAAGATCTACTTGCCCCGTAGAAGGAAGCAGGCCGTCCCATCAGCCGAGGGCCAAATGGAATGATAGGCAGAGAAATGGAGAACGTGCTTCCCCTTCCCTGGAGTGGGGATGCTCTCCTTGTCCTGCATGACTAGCAGATCCCCAGATTCTCTGGCTTTGTGACTCTAGTACTTCTGCCAGTCCCTCCCTCTACCTCCCCAGTTTCTTGGGTCTTTGGCTTTGGACTAATAATTAGGCCATTGGCCTCCCTGGTTCTGAGGGTTTTGGACTTGGACAGAGTCAAGCTGCCAGCATCCCTAGTTCTGCAGCCTGCAGTCACCCTATCATGGAGCTTCTCATCCTTTGTAACCATGTGAGCTGACTTCCCTAATAAATCCCCTCTTGTCTATCTCTTGTTGGTTCTAGTTCTTCAGGACTCTCCACTACTGAATTGTTCATAGGAATGCCTAGATGGTCAGAGAAACTTGGGACATGTTGACTCGATTAAAAGCAGCTCTACTCAAACATAATCTCTTACATAATCTCTTACCCTGAGCCTCAGGCTCACTAAGCTATGCCAACGTGCTTGTGTTTATGGGGTAGGGGTGAGAGTCTGCGTTGAACCAAGTTTCCCTTGCTAACAGGGGTGCAGAGAAACACAGCTGAAAATATGACAGAGTAAGTCGATTTTCATCCAAATTAGACCTTCTTAGATTTGCCCAGCTCTTCAGCTGCAGAGTGAGTGTGATCTCTCCACACGAAGAGCTAGATCATTGTTAAATGGGTCCACTCGCTTGCACAGGCAGAGTGCTGTGTGGAGAATGAAGAGAGTTCTTTGTGCTAACATCTGTGATGGCCAGTGATTCATCAGTCAGCACCACGCTGGCCTCCTCCACATTCCAGAAATCATTCATGAAGTTCTCTGAACTGTATCTTAAAGGTCTAGTGCTGTCTCATCTCAGGGTCGAATACTCCCAGAGATACCCTGTCCCCCAGGCAGCCATGTAATGGGACTGGCCTTGCCACACCTCCCACTGTGAGCTGCACATCGGATCTTAGGCTGTGAGCAGAGTGGATCACCCAGGCCTGGCTCAGCTCAAACAGCGAATTGGGAGAGGTCTCACCCTGAGTGAGGAGCTACTTAGCAGCCACAAGCACAAGTACGAGCTTCAGCTAAATCAAATGGTTCGGTGGTGTCATGTTGACCTGGCGTGCTGGATGAGGAGAAACGCCTTCAATTATTCTGAGAGTGGCTAAGAGAACAAGGAATCTTCTGTGTTCAAAGTTGGCTTTAATTTCTCAAAAGGAGGTGATTTGCCAAAGAACCTTTGACTATTTAAAGGCTGTTACCCAAGCAAGACATTTGGGTAATTGGGCGTTTCATGTTGGCTGGTGTCACCTTTAAGCATATTGCAGATCACGTGGCTGTAAAGACCTCATTCCTCTTTAATTGGAATCCCTGTGTGGGAGGGGCCCACACGAGCACGGGCTGGTAGCAGGGAGTTAGTTCTTTCTGGTGGCCAATGTGGATAAAGAGAGATAACTTTGGCATTTTCCCCCCCTTCTGTGTTTACGGTAAGATACTTCTGGTTGTAAAGAAGACAAACAAACTTGTCATGCAGTTAGCAAATAAAAGGAAAAAATTCAAAAGGATGCGTGCGAGAAGTAGTTTTATTCTTTTCTGAAGTGAGGTGATGTCTCAAGGCAGTGAGGCGTCGGGACGTAGTCAGACCTCAGAGGAACTGGAGCGCGGAGGGCGAGCGGCAGGGGTCCCTGCAGCTCCTGTGCCCTCACCTCGCTCCGGTTTCTCCGCACACCATTCTTTTCCATCTTTCCTGCCCCTTCTCATGGTTACTCCATAAACGTGTCAGAGGTTGACTGTTTTTTTTGTTTTTTTGTTTTTCCTAGAGAGATTTCTGTCATAGAGTCCGTGAGCTTGCCAGAGAGACAGAGAGACAGAAAGTGAGAAATCCCCCCCCCCCCCCCCCCGGAGCATGGCCATGCTGCAATCCTGTTTCCATTCTCCTCCTGGGATCTTGGACACACATGCACACATGCCTGGTGTGAGTCTGAAGTCACTGGGTCTGAGACTTGAACCACAGTCAGCCATGTGGGAGTCCAGCGACATAACTGCTACTCCATATACTGCTGCCAGGATGGCTGTTTTTAAAGTTTGCGAGTTTAGGGCCAGCAGATGGCATAGCAGTTACGTTGCTGGACTCCCACATGGCTTGAAACTCACGCTGGGCCTGTGTGCGTGTGTGCCCAAGATCCCAGAAGGAGAAAGGAGAAGGGGTTGCAGCGTGGCTATCCCTCCTGGGGGGTGATTTCCCATTTTCCCTCTCACTGTCTCTGTTTCTCTCTTTACCACCTCTAGAAAACAAAATTTGCACATTTAGACCACCTCCTTGTGAGCCACTATCAGCGACACGATTGGCTGTGTCTAAATGCCAATTCTCACTCCTAAGAGAATAGGACCTGAAAAGGTGGACCCCTTGTTAGAGGGGATGCCCTGCGGGTGGGAACATCTCAGAGAAAAGGAGTGTCTTGTCGAAAGGCCCCATCATGGAGGGCTTCTTATCTAGGATTACCCCCATTCTACAGATGAGAAAACTGGCTTAGCTTGTCTCGTTCTAGGTCATATAACCACATCAGTCTTCTCTTCCGGAAGGAAGGTTGTTGTGGGAAAAAATGTTATTTTAGGTGAAAATTGGTGGTATTCTTGTTATGGTTATTTTTAAGGTAGGGAATTATCTTTTGTGAACCAGAATACATTGTTTAGCGAAATTCTTTTTCTTTGAAACTTTTTTCAAAAGGAAACACTCTTTCCCAAAATAAAGTGAGAGTAAATCAGAGTAAAATTTTGGTAGCAAAGAGAATGGTTCTTAAAATAATCCAGGACAGTTATGTAATCACAAAGTTCTCTGGTATTTCCGTATCCAGAAACCATTAGATGCAAGAAGTGAAGAAAAAAGGAATAGTATTTTAAAAATACAAGTCAAAGCCAACCTACTGGCCAAAAGTCCTAAGATTCTTTTTCTTTTGAGAGTTTTTTTTGCTGTAGGGCGCATGTGCTCTCCAGAAAGACAGAGAGAGAGAGAGAGACAGAAAGCAAGAAATCACCCCCCTCCGGGGGGGGGGGGGGGGATGGCCATGCCTCAATCCCTTCTCCTCCATTCTCCTCTCAGGATCTTGGGTACACACATGCGCCTGGCATGAGTTTAAGCTACCAGTTCTGGGACTTGAACCACAGTCGACTACATGGAAGTCCAGCGACATAGCCATTATGCCAACTGATGATCTCAAGACTTTTTAAAAATAAACAAACTATCAGTATTTCGGAGCAAATCATCTCTGAAGCCAAACACAGACTTGGGCTATTAGGGAGAAAGTGATCTAACTTTTCTTACAATTTTATAACTTTTTCAACCCATTAGTTTTTTTTTTTTCCCCTTGAAGTGCAGTGTTGGGCTGTGAAATAATATCAGGTTTTTTAAAATTTTTTTTTTTAACTTTAGGTTTTGCTATAGGGAGCATGTGCTTGCTGGAGAGAGACAGAGGGAGAGAGAGTGAGAGTGAGGAAGTGCCCAGTTGGGATGACCATGCCACAATCCCTTCTCTTCCATTCTCTTGGCATTTGAGGCAAACACATGCACGCACCCGGTATGTTTTTCAAGCTGCAGGGTCTAGGACTTGAACTGCCAACGTGGCCCTGTGGGATCCAGCTGCCTTAACTACTATACCACAGGCTGGCCCCAGATTACATTTTAAAATATCAGTAGTTTATCATGCATACAGAGGAACAATTTGGGAGCCATGAGGCTTCAAGTTGGGAATAGTGAGAGGCTCACCTGTTAGCACTTACAGCACTGCGTATAGAGCACAGAGGAGGAAGCTGACCTTTTTCATGACTGCTGTTAGGTATTAACATTCTTGCTGAGACAGCAGAGCTGTTTAAGGTGATCTGTCTGTAGCTGATTGGTTCGAGTTCACTGAATCATGCCGACAAGGATGTAAAGCTTATGTTTTGTTTGCTATTAGAAATAACATTTCAAGGGACTCAGGATGATGTAAGCTTTGGTCACATGGCTGTGGGTAGTTAGTTTTGGGATGTATCTAATCTGTGGTCTCTGTTTAAATTTTTTTAGTGGGGCTTTCCGAACTCACTACTTCCCTGCTCCGGACTAGCCCATAATAGGATTTAATAAATTCCAAAGGAAACAATGGAATGGTAGTTTCAAGCCAGTATGCGACAGAAAGGGCTTAAATGGCTTCATTTGTCTTTTTATCCCTACCAGGAAGATCCCTGATCAGCCTTGGACCTTGCCCTCACGGACCCAGCCCTCCATCTGGAATAGTCTCAATGGTTCTTTGCTCCTTGGTTAACCGGGTCTTACTACGGAGAGGTTGTTATGGTCTTCTGGCCCATTCTTTGTAGGTTCCACCACGTTCCCCTTCCAGCAAGTGGAAATGGGTGACTTACATTGCCTTCTCTGGGGCAGATGGGACTAAGAAAGAAAATCCACTCCGCAGCTCATTGCTGATTGCGTGTGAGCTGTCCACCAGAGCATGCAGGAGCTTGGCAGGTGCAGAGACTGTGCTTCCAGATCCTTGTAGTCGAAGCCACTGCTCCTCCTCCCCCAGTATGCCCTCCTGTCTTTGACACCAGCCTCTGGGCTCTGTGTCTGGCTAGGGGGAGGTCTTACAAACTGAACTCGAGGGCATGTCGTATGTGCAGCCTTCCTTGATGGGGCTGGGAGCAGATACTTTCCTACAACATGTCCCCGCCCCACACTCCAGTTCTGCCAGGGGCCTGGGCCCAGAGCAAATGAGGTGGGATGCCGGCCACGGTGGAACTGGAACAGACCCAGCTCCGTGAGGAGCGGCAGCACGACACAAAGCTAAAGGAAGGCACCATTTCTTCCCTAACAAAATTATATTTGGCAATCTTTATTCAGATGCTGGTGATATTAATCCATTCATCAAATATTTGTTGAGTATTTACTGTGAGCTAGAGGCCCCGTTTGGGAATGCTGGCAGAAATGCCAGATCCTAGTCATCCTGTGAACTTTGAAAGTTCCTTTTAAACAAGTGAAAAGTCATCATGAATCTCTCCAGTTCAGATGAAAATACTGTTTTCAAAGTTTAGATCATTTGATTCTTTCTCCCTTTTCTTCTTTGGTTCACTGTGCTCTGAACCTGTAAGCCCTAAGAAATATGGGGGGAAAATTGATGTTAGAATTTGCATTTTCAAGTAGTCAGGAACTACCCAGCCTGTTTTATTTTTTTTTTCCTAAGTATTAATTATAATAAGAACAGAAAAGATATCAACAAGAGAGTAAATTAGAGTTTGCTTTTGTCTCATTTTAATCCATTGCTCTTGAATACATCTTTATTACCTAAGTTATTATTCTGGGCTCCTTTTTCATAAATTACAACTACCCTAAGGATTTGGTTTCTAATGAATACATACGGACATGACATTTTGCTTAGCGGCCTGCCTCGATTTGCTATACATCGCAAACTTTGCTTAAAATAACCTTTTTTTTGGGTGTGTTACCATTAGTGCTTTGAAAACAATTAAAAATACACAATTTATAAATATAGAAGAAAGAGCTGACTAACTTATTAAGGACCTTGGAAGATTTTCATACGAGTACCATAGATTTCAGTTCTGAGTATATTGTAGGTAGACCAAAACATCTGGGAAAATGTTGTTTTTTTGTATGTACCCAGTAAGTGACATAAGAAAGCTTATTTTCATCAACATCCTAAAAAGCTCAATGAGACTTCCGTTTCACATACAGAGATACCTTTTTGGGAACATTGTCAATTTGTGGAGACACATGAGGGGCCTTTAAAAAGTTCACGGAAACTGTATTATGAAAAAAACTATGCAAAAAACATTTTTTGCACCAAAATAAACTCATACTTTAATTCTATTTTCCACAAGAGCTTATTAAAGTTTCCTCATGTACACACACACACACACACACACACACACACATACACACACATTATCATCTGTCAGAAAAAGAAAAAGAAGTTGAAAGAAAATGTTCTTATAGCATCTATTATATATACAGATAGAATGACCTTAAGCAAGGTTTAACTTGCTTAGAATAATGTTATTCTAATCATCTCTTTGTTCTTTTGAGAAGGGAAAACCTTTACATGCTGTTCTGGGGATCCAAGTTCGTATTTTGGTATTTTTCCTTAGGTGCCCCTTAAACAAGTTCCTGCTCTACTTCTGATGTTTGAAATGACCCGTATGGATAGTTATTTAGATCAGCTTCCTCCCTTCATTGACTCAGGCGAGATCTTTCTCACTCTTCAACAATTTTTGTGTATCTTCAGACTTGAATATTTACTGAGTTACTTGGGAAGAAAGAAAAACACAAACCTGCTCTGACTGTAGAGGTGGGCTGGTCGTACCGTCTTAGCACATAGCCCCCAAATCTCGGGCTTAACAAAAATAGTTCTTTCTCTTTTCACTCAGCCTCACATTGAATAGGTTGCCGGGGGGCTCTGCTCTGCAGTCGCTCAGGGTCCCAGAAAATGACTTTGCCCTCATTTTGCAGCTATAACTGCACCATCTGGAACACCTGTCTTGTTGCCGGGATGAGGAAAAAAAATACTGCAGAATGGAGTCTGGACTTTTTACTGTCTTAACCAGAAGTGACACGTATCGCTTCTGCTTACACATTGCCAGCCATAGCTAGTTACATGTCTAATTATGGCTGAGTGGGACTTTCACTGGTGGGAACAGAAGAAGAATCAAACATAAGAGAGTTTGCCTTTGGTCCTGAATCCTGGTTCCAATTATAAACTGGGCATATGGAGAGCTCAAGTACGATTTGTCACATTATTCTTAGACCTTTAGGATATCATTTTCAATGATTCAAGGATGGTTATAAGGAGCTGTGCAAAGACCCTGGAGTTCAGAATTTTTAGTCTCCAGTCTTTGTTTGATAGTGAAAAATACCAAGAAGAAAAGGCTCCAGGTCTCGCTGACCTTTCTAGTGAAACATGTTCAACTAGTTAGATTTATAAACAAAGGAGTGACACTTAATGAATAGGAAAAGTCTGGGGAGGGTCATTGGCTCACACTATCTTAGCAGAAACGTTTTCTTTCTGCATCCTGGGTTTTCTAATGCGTGGGCTTCACGTGGAAGGTCCACATGGCAGCAGGAGAGCTCTAGTGCTCCAGCTTCATACCTGGGCCAGCTCCAGTCCAGGAGGGAAGAGCGAATGTTTTTCCCTTAATCTTGAAAACCTCGAGATTCGTTCTCATTAGGCCAAGTGCCCATCTCTGAACCACTGGCCAGGACAATGCGATGTGCTGATTGGCTTGGGCCAGGGTCCTACGTCCTCCTCTAGAGTCCAGTGAATATGAGGAAAAGGGGTTTGGGGCCCCACTGTTGTCAGAAGAGGGGAGATTGCAAGGAGCACAAGTGATCTTACTATAATATATAAGCAGCTTCCAGTCTTCCTTACCTGAAGAGGGTGCTAGCCCACATGCTCTAAAAGGAATCCCATTACCCAAGACCTGCCTGTGCCTGTCTGCTCTTTCGTTCAATGTGAGCGGGTGGTGTGTAGTTAGCACAGTCATCGCTGTCATGTACGATCCAGGCACTGCTGTGATTTTGAAGATTACAGAATTGAGTTAGCTCAGGCTCTAACTTCACCCAGTTTATCATCCAGTTGTGAGTAAATGGGAGGTAATGTCAGGGTGTACTGCGAGAGTGGACAGGGGGAGCATTGGTCCGCGTCCAATAATACACGCACGGTCTGCGTGTTTCTCAAGGTAAGAGGTTAAATAAGAGGGAAAGTATTCTCTTCTGTTCCTGCCTGTCTTTCCCTGGGAAGCCATACTAAAACTATCTGAATATTGGGGGATCAAAGAAAGCTGATACTATGCAACCCTATGCTCCATGACCTATTGCTCTCTGAAACTGGCTCTTTTTACATTCTGTTGTGATGATTAAAAGTCAGATGAAGTGAGGCCAGCAGGTGGCGTGGTGGTCAAAGCTCAAGTCCTAGACCTGGCGGCTTGAAAATCATGCCAGATGCATGTGTGCATCTGAAATCTGTAGAGGAGATTGAAGGAGACAAGATTGAGGTTTGGCCATCTCCTGGGGGATGATTTCTCACGCGCCCTATGGCAAAAACCTAAATTAAAAAAAAAAAGTCAAACTACCTAATCAATTATATTATCTGGGGGTATTTAGTTGTGTGTGTGCTGAGTTTAGGTAGTACATCGTGTATTTAAGTGACTACAGCATGTTCTAGTCATTCAATATATACTCCATCAATAGCTTTTAAAGGAAAAATACCAGTGTACATGGTGTTGCCTTCTGTTTTCGTTCATTCGAAATAAAGATGAATGATCTTGGGGATAATGTGAAAATTCTGTGATTCTGTCTCATATTAACTGTGGTAGGAAATTAGGACTCATTGTATCTGGCTTTCCTATTCATAGGCATGTGGGGAGTAGACCTCCCAGCCTGCTGGACAGTTTGGCAGGACCGTGTGGCTCATCCTTGCCAAACAATGTGAGCAGAAGTAATACAGGAGGGATCTCCACAGAGTTCATGGAAAGTGCACATTATGAAAAAGCTTTGCAAGGCTTCTGAAAATGTTCTTGTATCAAAGTAAGTTCATACTTCAATTCCATTTCCCCACAGACTTTTGAAGCTCTTCAGGTATCTCACTTCTACTCTGAGGCATTTAAGAACCAGCATGCTGCCTCATGTTCACACTTCCCTGGAAGCTGTTTGTTGAGATGGCGGTGTCCCAAAGTGGAGGGATTCTAGGTTCCTGAGTCACTATGTGGAGGGGAGTTTCACATTAAAGTTTCTAGACCTGTTGGGAACAGCAGTTGGTGTAGTGGCTATGTTGCTGGACTCCCATGTAGTTGACTGCAGTTCGAGTTCCGGACCCTGTGGCTTAAACTCACACCAGGTGCATGTGCATGCATGCCCAAGATCCTAAGAGGAGAATGGAGGAGAAGGGGTTGTGGTATGGTCATACTGCCTTGGGAGGTGATTTCTCTCTTTCTGTCTCTCTCTCTCTCTGTCTCTGTCTTTCGGGCGAGCACAAGCACCCTATGGCAAAAACCTCTCCAAAAAGAAATAATATGAAGTTTCTAGACCTGTGTTGTTGGAATACTCTGGAAAGAAAAATAAACTTTTTTTTTTTTTTTAGATTTTTGTTATAGGCACTTGTGCTCACTGGAGAGACAGAGACAAGAGAGAAAGTGAGAAATCACCATCTAGAAGGGATGACCACACCACAGTCCCTTCTCCTCCATTCTCCTCTTGGGATTTTGGGCATGCACACACATGCACCCGTGTGTTTCAAGCCATTGGGTCTGGGACTCAAACCATGCTTGGCCATGTGGGAATATGGCACCTTAACCACTATACTATCCACTGGCCCCAACTTTTGTTATGTTGAGCTTCTGGGATTTTGAATTTATTTGGTATTGTGGCTTTGTATTACTTGACAATACATTTTTCACTTCTTGGAGTTTCTGAGAATCATGTTTTTGTTGTCTGTTTCAATATCCTCTCCAGATATTTGCAGATAGAATCGGGACAGCTTTGATGTAAACTTTGGCTATTTAGGAGCAGCGAAGGGTTGGGGGGATGGTTTGCAGCTAGCGGATCACTTCCCAATTAGAATGAGTTGTGATTTGGAACAAGCCTTTACAAACTGTGGTACATGGGTCATTGACCTGCTCACTGTGTTAGTAAATAAAGTTTAATTGGAATAGAGTTATGTCATTCTATTAGAACAGACTTAGGAAGGCATAGACTTTATCTTACTGCTAAGTCTTTACCACCTAGTGTTCTCATATAGTATTTGTTGAATGAGTACATAAAATTTCAAATAATATGTAGCTTCTTTATTTTGAATGACAAACGTAATCTTTCTAGTAAGTGCCACTTTCTGATATCATTGTCTTTCTGATCCAGAGATTCTTTTGAATAAATGTCCTGATTTCTCTCTTTAGCATAGGTGGCTTTTTTGATACTTGGGCAGGGAGTGGGAAGGGTGGTGGGTTATGTAAACTGGTTGAGACTGAAGGTTGTAGAGTCTTAAATCTCTGGCTACTGGAAAGTCTCTTGAACTCTGTAGCTGATGAACTCATGGTTTGCTTCTTTGCCTAAATGTGGGCTTGGTGATTTTCTCTTGATGAGTCAGTCGTGCTCTGGCTTTTCTGAGACTGATCCCACTTGTATTTCCATTTAGCTTCTTGCCTAGGTCATCTACTTCATGACCGCCATGTTGAGGCAGCTTGGTGGCCCAAAATGCTGGTTCCAGGAGGGTCAACTGGCTCTCTCCCATGTTACTCACCAGGTGTGCAAACTGTCCTCCATGCTTCTCACCAAGTGTACAGAACTCCTGGTCCTTCTGTGTTACTTAGAGCTGAAGGGTGTTAGGGGGTGGATGCAGTTTCCTCTTCCCTTAACTGCCTTTCCATGTTCACTCCCTGCAGCTGTCCAATGTTAGGAGTGGGTACTTTCCCATGCTTTTCCTCGGCACAGCATCTGGCTCATAGCCGGGGTCGCCATGTTCCTCTGGCCGTCTCCATGCTGGCTTTTCCTCTTGCCTGTCTTCTCGGAGAATTAAAATCAGGGAGTGTGGTGCAAGCACTATGTGTTTTCAGCACTCCCCCAGCTTCTTTCCTTCTTCACTGCGAGGAGTTCAGTCTCAAGGGAGTATGAGGGCGGTTCAGGATACGTTCCCCATTTTCCAGTTCCTGGACCTGAAAGAGAAGGCTTTGCCCCTGTCACATCCCAAGTTCCATCTTCAATACTGCTTTAGAGGAACTCTGATGTTTTGTTTTAAGTCTCATGGATATGTCACTAGTAGTTTTAGGTATTTCACAATTCTTCTTGAGTCTATAATAAGAATTTTAAGTAAAAATTCTTGAGGCTAGAGGCAAATATATATATATATATATATACATATATATATATATATATATATATGTAACTGACTGTCAAAGACTAAAAACATGGACTGTTTTTTTTCTCTCCCTATAATTCATTTATAAAATTTATAATCTTCCATGAAGCATATGTATGACTTTATCAGGTGTATAAATGTTCAACAACAGGAGAGCATTTCAGTAATATATTTTAAAAATTATCCTCATTACATTATTAAAAAGGAAAAAAAAATCCTTACTGCTACTGGCAAAAACTGGAACCTTGTATTACTTTCCACTTCTTGGGTTACCAGTCTGACTGAGCACCATTTTACACTTCCTGTACTCTTTACGATGAAATGCCTTTCATGTCTTTGTCTCCCCCCACCAGGGGTGTATTTGCCATTTTATTTATTGATTTGTAAGATTTTTCTATAAATAGTAAAAGGTTCGTGTTTCAATCTGTTCGTTCATAGATGCCATATGCCTTTCAATCTTGTTCATTTTTCTTTTCTTTTTGGCTTGTGAATGTTTGCCCTTTTTACCTAGTCAAATCTATCAGATTTCCTTTGCTATGATACTTAGAAAGTCCTTTTCCACCCCAAGCGAAGTAAGAATCAAACACTAGAAAGTACCTAGGGCACAGGATCAGGACGGGTACTTCCGGTTCCATTGCCTGGAGCTGTGCCACATGGGCAAGTTACTTCACCTTCCTGATCCTTCACTTCTTCACTTCTTCATCTCATACTCATGTTCCACGTTTTCATGGAAGAGTAAATGAGAAAACGCACCAAAGCACCTCCCTCGGCACAGCGTCTGGCTCAGAGCCAGGGTCGCCATGTTCCTCCGGCCGTCTCCATGCTGGCTTTTCCTCTTGCATTGGCACAGGTCACGTTTTCTTCGAGTCCCAGACAAGTTAGCTGACTTTTGCTCAGCTGGGATTTAGGAAAAATGTGTAAGCTCTAGAATCACTATCAGCCAAGCGAGGGACCTTGAGGAGCCCAGATTCAGGATCCAGGCTGAGCTCTGCCCCTGGGCACACTGCCAGAAGCACATGCTATGTTTAGGAGATTGCAAAATGTCAGATGTAAATATGAATGTGGTAACACACATATAGTAATGGTCCCAGCCTTGATCATGTTTGTGTTTATCAGTGCAACAATAAAGGATCAGTTTCCATGCGCTTTTGTGGAAGAGGGGGCCTGCGAAGGCTAATGTGGCCTGTGCCCTGACAGTCATAATGTGGTTCTGGTCACGACAGCTGGTCACTCAGGATGCGTGCTCACTGGCTGAAGTGGCAGGTGAGGCACGGGGCGGGTTTGCAATGTGAGTTCTTTCTCGTACCCTGCCTGCCTGAATTAGTTGAGTACACTCGGATTTGTGCAAGTTAAATGCAATGATTCGAATACGACGTTCTTTTCTCTGGTATTTTGTACTCTAGGGATGGGAAGAAGGACACTAGGCTTTCTCTTCCTGTATGAATGGGGACTGGCTAAGGATGTGATAAAGATGTGGAAGAAACATTTACATTATTTTGGATAAACATACTTACTTTCTTACACTGATATGTGCAAACAATGACCAATGGAGCTAGTGTCTTTTTATTCTTTTTAGTTTTTTTTTTCCCATAGGGTGTGTGTACTTGCCTGAGAGAGAGAGAGAGAGAGAGAGAGAGAGAGAGAGAGAGAGAGAGAGAAACAGAGAGAGGGAAAGTGAGAAATCACCCTCTGGGGGCATGGTCATGCTGCAATCTCTTCTCTCTCATTTGCCTCTTGGAATTTTGGGCATGCTCACACACATACCTGGTGTGATTTTCAAGCCACCAGGTCCAGGACTCGAACTGCAGTGGGTCATGTGGAAATCTAGTATCTTAACCATCATGCCACCTGCTGACCCCACTTTAGCATCTTATTATAAAATTAGTACCCTTGGCAGTTTTGTTATGTTGTGTAACTTCCTTCCTTTTTTCCTAACTTCAACAGGCTTTTTTTCTGCAATTCAATTAATATAAGTTGTTTCATTATTATTGAGACATGCTATTTGCTGGAAAAACAAGTGTGTGTTGGTATGTATGTGCAGGCTAACCTGGAGAAATTATACTATGCTCACACAAAGTCCTGCACATGGTGTTTATAGGAGCTCTATTTGTAATGGTCAAAGACTGGAAACAACCCAAAAGTCTTTTAAAGGGTAATGCATACGCGAGCTGTGGTGTGTACTTGTGTAATGGAGTACTACTCGGCACTAGGGAAAAAGCCTACTGATACATGCAAGACTAGAAGTCATCTTAAAGGCATTCTGCTAATGAAAGAAACAAGTCTTACAGGCTAAATGCTGTATTTGCTCATTCCTCTATGGATGTGTATTTAAGATAAAGACTCTTAAAAGACAAAACAAAGCAAAACAAAATGGGGCGGTAATAAATGACCCTGTCATATACTGATTTATACATTTACATTGGTTTTTCTTATCTTCCTCCTATTTATCTATAAGTGAAAAGTTTCACCTTATGATTATTCAAGGTCCAAGAATAGGTCCAATATTTGCTCATTATTGTAGTTAATGTTTTGCAAATGGTTTCTTTTTCCTTTTCTTGGAGAGTTAATCCAGCTACGTGTAGAGTTTATTCCTTAAGTGAAGTGGGCATTGTGTGAAACATCCTGTTGCTTAATTACCTCTGACTCACTTGTCATCGTCCTAATCAAAATGTACACCCTTCGCTGTGAATACTTAATCGCGTTAGTCGTGAGGAGAGTAAGTTCTGGAGAGAGAAGAACCAGAGGATGTTAAATGTCGGGTCTGGTTTAGAATTCAAAATACTTCCCCGATTCTGGAAATGAAGCTCTGTGCCTGAGAGCTGTGGGTTGAGAATTAGAGAGCTCGTGTTGGTGGTCTCCCAAGAATCCCCAGGCTCTTGTCTGAACATGTAGGGGGTAGGGGCTGGAGGTTGGAAGAGAGGAAATGTTTTTAATTTTACAAAACTATTTTGCTTCTTATCAGATGTCAGGCTCTGGCTTTCTTTCAAGTAACCTGGTTGCATTAAGTTTAACCAACAGTTACTTGTGGTAGAGGGTGCATGGGAAGGGCAAAGGGAACAAACATTAATAGATAAAAGAATGGAAAGTTCTTTGTTGAAAAAAATTTCTATAATTTTTTCTTTATAAAAAAATGATAGGAACCAGCAGATGACATAATGGTTACGTTGTTGAACTCTCATGTAGTCGACTATGGTTTGAGTCCTGGACCTGGTGTCTTGAAACTCACGCCGGGCACATGTGCGTGCATGCCCAAAATTCCAAGAAGAGAAGGGAGGAGAAAGGATTGCGGCGTGGCCATCCCTCCTGTGGGATGATTTCTTGCTTTCTTTCTGTCTGTCTGTCTATCTCTGTCTCTCTGGCAAGTGTTTTCACCCTATAGCAAAAATCTCTCTAAAAAGAAATTTACATATATATAAAAAGCAGCAAGTTACTGAAATCCCATGATATGCCAGGTGCAGTTTTGGCACTGAGATGAAGTGATCAAAGCAGAGGGTTTGCCATCATAGAACTTATGTGCTAGTGGTAAGGGATATACTACCAACCAAGAAACAAATACAGACAAAAGGTCAGTGATGTCAAGAAATTAAGTGGGTAGAGGGGAGTGACAGAGATGGGGGAGATAGTCAGCAGTGAGGGACACACCTTCTGTAGAAGGGCCATTGAATAGGGCTGTCAGTGAGGTGAGGGAGTGGGCCAAGCCTCTTGGGACAGATCAGCGCATCAGGTCCAATGTGCAAGCTGTTAGCTTTCCTGGTGAAGTTGCTGCCTCTGCAGATTTGATCCTTAAGAATTTTTTCCCTTTATGGGAGTTTTCCCAACGAGCAGTCCCTATTGTTGGAGCTTTGCTATCCAACGTAAATGCTTAGTATTCATGTGTAGCTAATGGTTACCACATTAGACAACACTGATGCAGAACCTGTCTGTCATTGCAAAACATCTGGTAAACGATCTCATCCTAGAGGATTTAATGGCCAGATACACTTTTGCCAAGAACCCAAACAATACTGATGATGATGAGAGCGAACGATACTGGTGTTACTTATCATTTACTGGGTGTGTGTTAGACACAGGACACTTTACGTATGAGGCCAACCTCATCTAAACTCCATTTAAAAAGATAGAATTACTCTCTTTTTACAAATGAGAATCCTCAGAGGGTCAAATAAGTTCCCAAAGGTAGTACAACTAGTAAATGGTAGGACTGGGAGTGGGACATGATTTTGGTTGAAATTATGCTCATATTTTTAGCCACTGCTTCTAGAGCCATAGATTATTGCCCAGGGCTGGAAAAACTCCCAGAAGGGGCAGCCATGATGCTTGTTAATGGTGAGGTGACTCCTTATCCCATGATGGATTACTCAGTTAACTTATTTTAACTACTTTTAACTTTTCTGCAGCCAGAGGTCTACTTATGAAAATTCCAGTGGTGTCTCTTCTCAGTACATGTTATTGCTATCTGTTAGGAACTTGTCACAACTCTACAAATGTACAGTGTCTAGGAAGTGACAGGAGCTTCCCAGAGCTGTGTCAACATCAGTCTGAACAATCTTAGGTGGTGACCCAAGTCTGCTTGGTCTTTGGTTAAATGTAGGGAGACTTTATTTGTCTTCTTAAAAGTAAGTGGCTGAAGCTTGTCTAAGAAGTAAAATATTTAACAGGTGCTCGTCAGCAAATCCTGCAGAAGCCACCCACACACCCTGATATTTCAGGGCTGGGACTCATTCCTACTTTACAGGCTCTTGATGGCATGACTCAGCTGTCATGGGGCCTGAGACTTAACTTAGAGCATAATTTGTCACTGCGGCCCACAGTGAAAAAATATTAGGGCTGAATGGATCCAGAGTAAGGAAGGTGGAGGCATGGAAGAGGAGGAGGAAGAGGAACACGTCTGGTAATAGTAATGACACCCACCACTTATCAGGTCCCTGCTATCTGCCAGTCAATGGAGAAGTTACTTTACCTGCGACAGCATCTAATCTTTACAAAAATATCATATGGTAGGTTTTTGTTACTTCAATTTACAGATGGGAAAATGAATATAGTTAGTAAGTGCAACGGTCAGCAATTAACCGTAGATATTCCTGTCTCTAAGTCCATGGTATTTCTTTGAGTCAAGTGAGAGACACAAGGTGCAAGCAGCTGTGTCCTCAGAACAGACTCAGTCGATGAGAAAGCATTCAGCCCTTTTTAGAAACAAGAGTAGAACCAGTAAAGGTTGAGATAGAGACCGCCACTTGCAACTAAGATGAAAGATTTGTCTTCCTGCCTGAAATAACCAAGAGACAAATACATAAAACAATGAGCTTTTAAGACACAGGATATCAGACAGTGAAAGACTGATTCCTGAAAGGTGGGGAACTAATGGGTGAGACCTACCTCACCTCAGGGTTCTTCCTGGGAGGGTTTCCAGACTGTGGCACAGAGAGGGAAACCAAGTAGAGTCTAGAAGACTCCTTGAGTTGAGGAGATGGAAGTGAGAGTTCAGAGAAATTGGAGTGGGTAGAATTTGTAGGAAGAGGTGGGGAACTGTACAGAGAAAACACGGCAGAGATCTGTGGAGGGTTCCCTTTGAATAGCAGCTGATTACTGACCAGCGTATGTATATGGCAAAACTATGCAAGGCCAGGAAAAGAACCGCCCCAAAGGTTAGAGGTAACAGTACCTCATAGATGGAGAATGATCAACCCAAGACCCAAGACTGGCCATTGCCTCTGGTCTCATTTAACCAATATGTGTGTGTATACACACACACACACACACACATTTGAGAGCTTTTTAAGCTATAGGAGCATGTGCTCACCAGAGACAGAGAAAGACAGAGAGAGAGAGAGAGAGAGAGAGAGAGAGAGAGAGAGAGATCATCCCCCCCCCGCCCCCGGGGGAAGGCCATCCTGCAATCCCTTCTCCTTCATGCTCCTCTTGGGATTTTGGGCTTGCACACACATGTGCCCAGTGTGTTTCAAGCTGCTGGGTCTGGGACTCGAACCACGGTTGGCCATGGTGGGAATCCAGCGCCTTAACCACTAACAAATCTTAAATGCCAGACCTGAGAAGATTAAATTCTTTTCAAGTAACTAACTGCATTCCAGACCAAAACTTGATATCCAGCTTTCCGCAATGCAAAATAGATTATATTAGCACTCAAAATTAACAAGCAGGCGAAAAAGCAAAAAATTATGACCCAGAACGAAATTTAATCAACTAAGACTGTCTCAGAATGGACAAATATTAGAATTAGCAGAAAAAATATACTCAATAGTTATTATAATATGCATGTTGAAAAAGTTAAGTAGAAGCATGGGAGATATTTTAGAAAAAGCCCCAAATATAACTTCTAGAGGTATGATTATACTGTGTGAAGTGAAATTAGTAAGCTTGAAGACATAGAAATAGAAATTATATTAGGCTGTTGGGAAAGTCATGATGTGTTTTTCCATGTAAAAATACATTATGACTTTTCCAACAACCTAATATAAAATGAAACAAAAAAGAGAAAAGGACTTAAATAATGAATAAAACGTAAGTGAACTGTGGGACAGTTTCACATGGCCTAATAAACATATGATTGACATTCCAGAAGAGGACAGAAATTAATAGTAAAAGTATTGGAAATAATGATGGCTGAAAATTGATAAAAAGTATAAATCCAGAAATCCAAGAATTAAAAAATAATCCAAATAAGAAACATGAAGAAAATGACACCAAGGTAAATCATAGTCAAATTACTGAAAACTAGCATTAAAAAAAACCCCTTAAAACCAGTCAGAGTGGGGCCAGTAGGTGGTGTGATAGTTAAGGGCGCTGGACTCCCACATGGCTGACCATGGTTCGAGTCTCGGACCTGGAGGCTTGCTTTCTCACTTTCTCTCTCTCTCTCTCTCTCTCTCTCTCTCTCTCTCTGTCCCTCTCTGGTCAAATGAAAAAGAAATAAATGAATAAATATATAATAAATACAGTTAAATAATTCTTAAAAAACAGTCAGAGTGAAAAAAAGCATAATATGTAGAAGAATAAATGTAGGGATGACAGCAGTTCCTGTTGAATGATATAAATGAGAAGACAGTGAAGAAATAGTATTAAAGTCTTGAAGAGAGAAGCTGTCAATCTAGAATTCCATACCTAGAGGAAATGTCCTTTTTTATTCTTTTAAAAGACTTTTAGATATACAGAAGCTCAGAGAGTTTGTTCTGGCAACTACAAGAAATGTAAAAGGAAATTCTCTAGGCAGAAGGAAAATAATAGTATAGAATGTACACAAAAGAATGAAGAATACCAGAAATGGTAATTGCCTCGGCAAATGTGTAATATTTTTTTTCACACTGCAATGTCTTTAAAAGATAATTGACTTTTAGATAAAAATAGTAACAGTGTACTGTGGGTTTTATAGCACATTCATAATGTAATGACAATACTGCAAAGATTAGGAGGGGAGAAATGGAACTGGACTATTGTAAAGTTGTTATGCTATATATAACATTATATAATATTATGTGAAGGTAGACTATAAACCTGAAAGCAACCACCAAAATTACAAAACAAAAATTATAGCTAATAAAATAATAAGGGAGATAAATAATATAAAGTCTTAAATTACTCCAAAAGGAGTCAGAGAAAGAGGAAAAATAAAAAAATAGATGAGATAACTATTATAGAAAGCAAATATCAAAATAATAGATTTAAATTGAACATATCAATAATCACATTAAACACAAATGGTTTAAATATCTCAATCAAAAGGTAGAGACTTATCAGACTGGATTTAAAAAGGCAATTCTCAACTATATTTTGCTTATAGAAACAGGTTAAATGTAAAATAATGGAAAAATATATATAATCTTCACTATTTGAAGACTGTATTTGTTAATTGCTAATCTTTATTTGTAGCACCAAAATCAATACTTTCCATGCTTTTGTGGTCATTTACAGACACAGAATGGCAAAAAATTTTGAGGTACGTGATGCCTACATTATCCGCTGAGGTCAAATAAGGCACTACTCTATGTTATTTCAGCTTTCATCCAGAGATGATCGAAGGACTGGGCAGTGTTCTGTAATACAAGAACACTCTTGGGTCCATGATTGAGTTTGACTCCCAGCTCTGGCCCCTGTTAGTGAGAAGACTCAGGCAAGTCACTTTTGAACTTGTTTTAATGTCAGAGGATGTGAAAGAGGAGGAGGAGGTAAAGGAAGAGGGAGAGAGAGAGAGAGAGGGAGAGAAGGAGAGGGAACCCCTCAATGGGGCCTGGCCATGTTGCAATCTCTTTAACCTCATTTATGTGTCCCATCAGTATCCTGGGCACATATCTACATGTACCTGGCACACTTTTCAAGCCATTGGGCTTGGGACTCACACCATGGTTGGCTGTGTGGGATGTGGCTCCATCTGTACAATGCTGAGTTGCTGTGCTATGGGGGCAATACGTCTCTCTCTCTTTTTTTTTTTTAATAAAGATCAGAACAGACATTAATAAAAGATAAAGAAAAAATTTCAGAAAAACGAATGAAATGAAATGGTGTGATTTTGAGAAGATTTAAAAAATTCAGTGTGTTTGGGCCAGCAGGTGGTCTAGTGTTTAAAGCACTGGACTCCCACATGGCTGACCATGGTTCGAGTCCCAGACCCAGTGACTTGAAAATAACACCAGGTGCATATACACGCATGCCCAAGATCTGGGGAGGAGAATGAAGGAGAAGGGATTGCTGTGTGGCCCTCCCTCTGGGGGTGATTTTTCACTTTCCCTCTCACTGTCTATCTCTTTCTTTTGGGTGAGTGTGTGCACCCTAAGGCAAAAACCTCTAAAAACCAAAAATCGATGTGCTTTGTGACACTGATCAGAAAATGAAGAGAATACACAAAATGTCAATGTTAGGTGTGAGAGGTGACATTTCTACAGATAATAGCAATTCAAAAAGAGAGATTATGTACAGCTGTGCTAATAAACTTAATTTAGATGAAATAATCAAATTTCATGAAAGACATGAACTACCATGGCTTATGCAAGAAGAATATGAGAAGTCTTCAGACAATTCATGGACTGTGTGTATTATGAAAAATTGTGCATGGCTTTCAATTTTTTACACCAAAATAAAATTTTACTTTACATCAACTTTTTTCACAAACTTTTTGAAGTCCCCGTCATATATAACCTATGTAATCCTGAATATTTCTGTAATTATGAAAGGAATTGAATTTGTGGTGTAAAAACCTTTCCTCAAAGAAAACTTCGGGCTCAGGTGGCTTCATTGGTGACTTCAACCAAACATTTAAGAAGATAATGATACCAATTTTCCATAAAATCTTTTCAAAAGTTAAAAAGGGGAGGACTATGTCTCAATTCATTAGATAAGGCCAACTCTGGCCTCATTTCAAAACCTAACCAAGATACTGCAAGAATTTGGTGTATAAAATTATACACCAAAATACCTCATGAGCATAGGTAGAGAAATTCTAAACAAAATTGTACGAAATCAAATCTAAGCATACCTGTGTGGAAGTACATAGACACATACACACATACATTCACACACACACAAATACACACAAAGACAAACACACAAATACACACACACACACACACACACACACACACATCATGATCAATGGGAGCTTATCCTAAGAATGCAGTTATTTTAATGTTCAAACAATGTAATTCACCATATTAAAGAATAAAAGGAAAACAAAATAAGACCATCTCAACTGATGCAGCAAAAAGCATTTAAAACTAGAATTCATTGCTAATTCAAATTCTTAGCAAACTCAGAACAGAAGAAAACTTTCTCAGCCTGATAAAGGATATCTGCAAAAATCCCTACAGCTAGCATGACACTTAATGGTGAAAGACTGAATGTATCCCCCTAAGCTCAGAAACAAGAAGATGATGTGTGCTCCCACCACGGCTACTCAGCATTGTACTAGTGCTTCTGGTCGGCAGCATAAGGCAAGGCAAGGAAACAAAAACATCCCAGTTGGAAAGATCGAAGTGAGATGATCTTTGCAGGTGACATGGTTGTTTTTGTAGAATCTCATAGGCTCTACAAAAAAGCACCTAGAACTAGTAAGTAAATTTAACATGTTTGCAGGTTTAAGATCCATATCTAAAAATCAATTTGGTATGGGCAAAGATAGATAAATATATCAATGGAACAGAATAGACAATTGAGGAAAAACCCATATAGATGTATGAACAACTGATTTTTGACAAAAGGTGCAGAGCCAATTCCGTGGAGAAAGATAGTCTTTACAACAAATGGTGCTGACACAATAAATTATTTACATGTAAATCAACTTCAGTCTGTACGTCTCAAACATGATCAGAGTCCTACATGTCCAGAGAAAAACGGCAGAGATCCGTGGAGGGTTCCCTTTGAGTAGCAGCTGATTACTGACCAGTGTATGTATATGGCAAAAGTACGCGAGGCCAGGAAAAGAACCACCCCAAAGGTTAGAGGTGGCCACGTGAGATCCAGCGGCGTAACCTCCATGCCACCTGCTGGCCCAAGCCTCATTTATTTTGTACTTTACTTTCATTCACCAGAGTCGAAGCTTTCTAAGCTCCAAAGACAGGATTATTTTAGATAGTTATCATTTCTGTACATGTCTCCTTTGAGAATATCGTGAAACCCAAGATAGGTAGAACTGTTTAATCGACTAGTTAAGCCTGTAAGTGGCAAAACTGGGATTTAGCCTCAGCTGTCTCACTTCATTTCCATATTCTTAACCTTGTGGTAGGAAGTACCTACCAGGGCTCAGTCAGAGACCTGAAGATACGTTCCACACTTGGGTGAAGCTGGAGCAGGAAGCTCTCCTATCTCAAGAAAATGAGAGCCTAAGCTTTAGTCTTGGGCAAAGGGATTGAGCGATAGAGAAAAGTCCCATTCTTAAAACAGATGTGGAAATTTGTAGAACCACTGAGGTTTTTCTTATTTATTTTTGAAATTCTAATTAGGTTTTGCCTCTTATTGAAAATCTTTTCTTATTCCAGCCCAACTTCCCTCCCTCCCACTCAGGCCATCCTCTGCACTCTCAAAGTTCCTGTACTAATCAATACTTAGCATTTATCACATAAGGTTGGAGTTATTGTGCTTGCTTCTTTTTCTAGTTTAAGGCCTCTTAGAAAAATGAGCTTAAAAAGCTAACATTTATATAGCACTGACCATGTATGCCAACCACTAGTCTTAATACTTGCAAACCTTAACTTATCATATTTGTCTGAATCTATGATAGATATTATTGTTATCCATATTTGGCAAATGAGAAAAATTGCCTGCTGTCCTAGGGCAGTAAAGAGGTTCTGTCTCCAAAACTGTATTCCTTGAAGTACTTGGAACCGTGTCCACCTTATTTTCATATTCTCCGAGCCTCCCACAGTGTAGACACCCAATGAATACTTCTTGAACAGAGTAATGGGTCACTATTAGTGCGAGCATAGCAGTTTTTACTGGTGTCTAGACATCCTGCACGATCCAGTTGAACAGAGCACAGGGTTGTGGGAACGGAAAGATAAGAGAAACAAGGAAATTAAATATTGATGAACACTCACAATGGTAAGGTTGGGGTTCAGAGAGAGCGTGGGATCTTCAGGCAGAGGTTTTTTATTCTCATACTGTCTGCCTAGCTCTTCTTTTCCTCTGACCAGGGTCTCTACGGCTGAGAATAATTCATGCGTTATTTAAAACCCACTCTGTGTGTGCTGGCCCTGGCAGTAATTCTCTCATTATATTTCGAGATTCTTTTTAATCATCTTCTGGGCAGATGAGTAAAATTCCTCACTTGGGCCTAGGGTTGGACCCCCCTCTAATGATAAGAAGATTTTCAGTATGTATGAATGATCTCCACCATGTAAGTTGGAGCAGTGCATACTTACTTTCTTTTTTTTTTTTTTGTTCCTTTGTAATTGAAATCCATCAATTAGATACTATTAAAGAGCCCAATGCAAATTGTAAAAATTCTCTACAGGAAATGAGCCTTTCTCTGGGAAAAAAAAAATGTCTCCAACTTTAATATTGCTGCTTCGAACTGTAATGATCCAGCCTTAGTTCAAGATGCCATTTGCTGCATTATTCAGAGGCAGTTTACAAAAGGGTTTTGATCTCTAGCTTACAGCTTTTAAAGCGGAGGGAAACCTAAGTAGCATGAAACTAATTTAGAGATGGGGGTGGATTTGAAACACAGCGCTTCTCTCTGCTCCCAGATTCAAAATGTGCCCTGCAGTAGGACTGCTTACTCTTATCACAGAGGACCTCAGTTAGGGGCCCCTGGTGTGTTGCCACATCCCTTCCTCCTCTCTCCCTACCCCACTGAGCAGGAGCACACAGTTATGCCCAACCTGCCTTGAAGCGCCATTAAACTCAGATGTATTGTAAATGGTCTCAGTAAGAATAAGGAGGCAGAAACCTGACAGACAGTGTAACCGACCAATCAAAAGCCAAAACAAGCAAGAAAATGAGCAGAAATACTTGAAGGGCTGGCTTGAACCTGAATGAGCTTTTCTATTTGCTTCCCATCACACAGTACGATGGCGTCGGACATCATGATTTTGGACCACGGTTGTGTTGAAATGATCAATTATGCAGGTGTTCTAATGCAATTAAGCCTCATTTATTTTTGTACTTTCATTCACTAGAGTTGAAGCGCTCTAAGCCCCAAAGACACAGGATTATTTTAGATATTTATAATTGCTATACCCATCTCCTTTGAGAATACCTTGAAACCTAAGATATACAGAACCGTTTAAACCTGCTTGTTTACTACAGCTGGGGAATTTGCTTCATGATTAAACGATTCCTTTCTTCAAAGCTTATGACTGAACTTAACCAAGATTTCTGTGTTCCAGCTATTAAAGCAGAAAATTCAAGTGTGCAGCAGCTAAAACTCAGCCAGACATTTGCGGTGGAATTAGAATATCTTGTAGCCATCAGTAACTACTTAAATGAGAAACTAGGAAAGAAAAAAAGCCAAAGGATTCTGATTATCTTCCCCTTGAAGAGTGAGCTACGATTTCCTGCCTGCGCACCAGGGAGTTGTGAGGGTCTCCCAGAATGCATCATTCTGTCAGAGACACTCTCCTTGTCTCCATTTCTGACATAACAGCTATTAGAGGGAAAGGTCTCTTTTTTTAGAAGCCAGAAGATGATGTCCTGTTATAAGTGAAGAGGAGACAGATCTTTTCTGGGGCTCTTAAGGCATGGCAGCAACAGTTAATGCTGCTTCTTGTTCCTGTTACGGACTCTTCCTTGTCTTCTCTCATTCCCCCAGCCCCTGTCCCTTCTCCGTTGTAGGTTTATTTCTTCCTTGAGTGAGAGAAAGAGGGTCTGTCCGCCTTCCTACCGTGATCTACACCCGGCTTCCGCCAGGCTGGACCCTGGGCACATGTGTGCCTCGTTTGCTCAGGGTGGTCTCCAGAGGCAAATGCAGGTCCTGCCTGTGGCCCAGTCCTGCGGAGCGGAGCACCAAGTCGTTGCTGTGGCCCTGCCCCACCCTCACTTTCATCCCCTTCTCTTTATCGTCTTCTCCCCATGGTCTTTCGTCCTCCCCTTTCTTCTTCCTCTGCAGTTTCCAGTCATCCCACCCTTTATTACGAAGCACACACTCTATGCCAGGAGCCCTGGAAGTGCTGGGAATACCCTTAATGAATAAGTCAAGGTCTCCGCCCTACAGGGCTGACAGTCCAGTCAGGGAGATGGATGGTAAGTAAACAAACAAATAAACGCACGATCGAATTTCAGGAACTGTGCAGAGTAAAGAACTGAAAAAAAAAGTATGCTGAAGAGAGAGAGAGAGAGAGCAAGCAACAGGGCGCTCTTTGAGGTTGGTGAAGAAGGCATTTGGTGAGGCTCAAGTTGGATCAACTGAGGGGAGCAAGCTGTTGGATGGTGTGGGGAGAACACGCTAGGTGGACCAGGTAATGGTCACAGAAGCCCGGGGACAGGACTAGCTTCTGTACTGAGGAAGAACGAGGAGTCCAGCAAGGCTGGAGGGCAGCACATGCGAGCATCCATCCTGGGGAGCCAGATGGGGTCAGACCACACGGGTCCATTTAGGCTTTAGGAAGAACTCTGGGTTTCACTTTAAACATGATGGAAAGCCACCAATGAGTCAAAGGAAGAGGAGTGAAATAATCAGATTTGCATTTTAGAAGGAATGTGCTGGGTGCTGATGATCAAGAATACATTGTAAGTGTAGTCTCTGGTGCCATTTAGCCTCTGAATCATTCAACCTTTACTGAGTGTAATGCCCCTCCTAGTCAGGCATTTGGCAAGCACTTGGGAAATATGGTGGATAGGACATAATCTCTTCCTCCAGGAAGTGCAGAGCGGGACATTACCAATCTGTGTAAATGCATCCCTAAGAACAGCAGTTCACATATCTGCTGTCTACATGGTGATTTATCTGTTTTTATCTTGTATCAGTTTAGAGACTGGCTCTAGAAACTCTTTATTTACTTTCTAAATAAACCATATACAATAAAAACTTCAGTAAACAATGCAGAATGTACTTAATGTTTCATAGATTGTTTTTGAAGTTTTTTTTTTTTTTGGCTTTAGGACACATGCACTCAACCAGAAAGACAGAGGAAAAGTGAAAAATCACCCCCTGCAGGGGATGATGATGCCACAGTCCCTTCTCCATTCTCTTCTTGGGATTTTTGGGCATGCACACATACATGACTGGTGTGTTTTTTAGGTTTCCAGGTCTGGAACTTGACCTGCAGAGTTGGCCATGTAGAATCCAGTGCCTTAGTCATTACGCCACCTGTGGGCCCTAATATTTCATAGATAGTAGAAATAGTTTATATCATATACTCTTAAGATTTGTGAAGAATCTGAGATTTTACCCTTGGTGTAGTCTGCCATAGTTTCATGGATGCTAGCAGAAGACATGAAACTCCTAGGTCAGAGACAAAGGACATTTCATTACTCTTAGTGAATTGATAGCCAGAATAGCAACCTTTGCTTTGATTTTCTAAGCTGATTCCTACAGCGTGACAAAAAGAGGGCCAGATAATGTCAGTACATACAGTGGGTTAGAGGCAGAAAAGAACCTTCCAATGGAGGGAACTCAGGTATTTTCTAGTGGGCAAAAAGCCTGAAAGATATTTGCCCTGGAGGGAGATATTGTCTTTATCATTAGGTCATCAGAAAAACCACAACACATTTTAGCATAGAAAACAAAGACAAAGAGAAGGAAAGAGAGAAATTACCCCCCAATGGGGAGTGGGGGAGTGGGCAGCTCTTCTCTCTCTGGCTATGGGTTCTCACTGTCAGCATTCACACTTTTGTATTGGGCTGCTTTTATTCAGATACAATCTAGACTTAATGAAGATTTACTCATTAATCAACAAATCTCTTTGGACTTCGTAACCATGTTTGAATCTTACAAATTTGAATTTAAAAACGGCAAGCTCAGCCTGTCACCGTTTTAATGTGCTGGCTCCTGTGGTCAAGGGTGACGTGAGCACAGGATTGAATCTCTAATATGGTATTCTGTGGTGCTTGGAAAAAAAAGGAATTTGTATTCAGACAGACTGGGTTCCAATTCCAGCTTCTTTATGACTAGGAATGGGACTTGGGCCAAGATACATCTAGTAGCTTGGAGTCTCATGTTTTCCTTTGTACAAATTACAGAAAACACAATCCAATTTCAGGATTGTGAGGATTTACTGGGTTGAAAGTTTCAGTATATCATGGCCTCCACCCTTCCTTCTCATCATTCCTTCCGTTCTTTCCCATTCATTAATTGTGTAACATCGTTATGGAGAATTCTCTGGAACATTGACAGACTGGTCCTAGCCCTAGCACATCCTGTGATGGTTTTCCATCTCTCAAGAGTGGAAGATGCATTCTTCAAATCGATCCTAACCTTTGTCCTTGGTGCTAGTTATGGCACTGTCTTCTACATTCCTTCACTAAGGAATGTTCCCATCCCTCTGGTTTTGTTCAGATATAAAGTTATTATATCTCTGTAAATAAGGGAACCATGTCTCAGTGAATAAAGACAAAGTTGAGATCAGAATCTTTCCTAAACTCACAATCACTCTCTTTACAAGATGAATTTAGGAAAAAAAAAATCAGATCTTCACTTTCTTGGCTGGAAGTTTTCTTGGTTAACCCTCAACCAGGGTTTCTCAACCTCAGCACTCCTGACATTGTGGGTGAGGTCTTTGTGGTGGGGGGCTGTTTCATGCACTGTGGGCTGTTTACCAGTGTCTATGGCCTCATCCCATCAGATACCAGTAGCACCCTTTCTAGTTCTGACAATCAAAACTGTCTCCAGATATTGTCAGTCTTCCCTGGGAGGCAAAGTCACTTCTGGTTGAGACCCACTGGCTTAGAGGTGCGGCTGCAGATTGTGGAGATATCTTTCCAGTCCTCACTCCACCTCACCTCCACCAGTGAGAGATTGGGTATCAACTCATTGTGATCATAAAGACTCCTCCCTTTGTGAGGAGAGTTAAAGGCAGGGGGCATTATATTTGACTATTAGCTTTTGATAGAGAAAAAAGGGTGAGTATAACTCTATGATTAGTAACTTCCTCCTCCTCCCATTTCTATGGTATTGTTTTTAAAGTATTCAAAATACAACATGATCTAGAAAGAGTTGGCATCCCTAAATTTGGAATATCCCACATTTGGCTTTTCTATTTTTTTTTTTTCCTAGAGGTTTTTGCCTTAGGATGTGTGCACTCACGAGAGAGAGAGAGAGAGAGAGAGAGAGAGAGACAGTCAGTTAGTGAAAGGAAAAGTGAGAAATCACCCCCTGGGGGGTGACTACACTGCAATCCCTTCTCCTCCATTCTCTTCCTCGGATCTTGGGCACCCAGGCACATGTGCCTGGTGTGAGTTTCAAGTCACTGTGGTCGGCCATATGGGAGTCCAGAAACATAACTGCTATGCCACCTGTTGCATTTGGCCCTTCTTAATTCAGCCAGAATCCTAGCATAGAGTCACATATTCTGGCTGCCTGCAAAGGTGGAGAGAAAGATAACACACACACATACATCCATGTGTATAAAATAAGTCCCGGTGGCACACCGTTGCTTCCTGTGCATGTAATTTATGAATTCTTAATTCCCTCGCCAGCTTATCTTACAAATGGCAGTGGGCCTCTCTGCCTTCCATCTCTGGGAGGTGCAGCCTTTCTTCCTGCACGTCTGGATTTATGGCAGAAAATGTCAATGCGCTGCCCGGACGTTTCCTTCCCATCTCGGCAGTGATGGCATGTGATCTTCTGATCCTCAATGAGCGCTGAATACAGAGTCTCTTCGCTGCCTTGAACCTTTAAGAATAATACCAAATTACACCTAGTCTGGAAATAGGGGGTGAGGGTTCTTCTCCTCCCTCCAGTTGCTTTCCACAGACTTTAATATACGAGTGAGTGATTTATAACACTAGTGACAAAGCAGCAACACAGCTTGAAATTTTTTATAACGGCTGTAATACCACATCGATCATAATGAAAAATGTCTACGAAATCATTTTCTGCCAAAGAACATCTTCCCAGATTCTATTAAGAACTCGCTATCTACATGAACACCACATATTGCCGGGGTACGTTGCTCTACAGTGGCCCTGAGAGGCGGGCCATGTAGCTTTCGGAGTGACTAAAATCCCGATCAGTTATAATCGCTTAAGGTGTTGGTGGTGAGACTCTCCACGGAAGGAAAGGAGGACAGAGAACCTGGTGGGGAGATGTATTTTTCCACCAAGTATTGATTTCATCGGGAGGTTGCTGAACTTGGCAGTTGGAAGAGTTTAGTCTGTTGTGCCTTTGGTTCTTGTCATGTTTATCTAGGAGCTATAACTTCCTGCTGTTCCTAATTTCTAAGGAAGAAAATATGATGGCCTGGCCTGCCTGTTACTACTGAATTCGTAGTTATCTCTGCTTCAAGGAAAGGGAGAACCTCACCCCGATTTGTACCCTTGTTCAACAAAATCCTTTGCGCTAGACAGAGTGAGCCACGTTGGCTCAGGAACGAAGAGAACTTGAGTCTGCTTCTTGTGGTGGATGCTCAGAAGTTCCTTCCTGTTCCTGGAAGGCTTTTGCACTGATGTGTAGAGACCTTAGGAGAGTCTGGTGTCTTTGCCTTCTCCTCCCTTGAAGCACTCCATGTGGAAGCTGGTGGCCTGTCAGTGCGATTTCTACAACTCACAGCAACGTGTACGTGGATTTGCCATCATTTAAAATATACTTTAATTTCTCTTCCAATTTATGATGCAAACCAACCTTAAAATATCAATTGTAGCATATTTCCTCAATAATTTTTAATGCAACACACTTGGTGTGAGGAATTTTACATAGTAACTTTTAAAATGATGCTCATCGAGGTTGTTTATGTTTGAAAATAATATCATTGAGATATATGGAAAATTGCATCAACATGCCTTTTTTTAAAAAATAATTCTAAAAATACAAAGCTCTGGCCCTGGGTTTAGTTTACCACACACTCATTTTGCTAGTTCTCTCTTTCTCTATGACTCCGTGTTCTTATCTGTAAAATGAGATACCTGTTTTGCTTACCTTGTATACCTCAATTATGATAAAGTATTTGCACGCAGTTTTAAATACATGAAGTGCTGTTTGGGTGTAGAATATCATCATGAGGAAGACGGGGAGGAACTGTTCTTGGTGCTCCAGCATCCTGTTGGTATGGACTTTGTTTTACTGAAAGGTTACCCCATCTTTCTTTCTGAATACCATCTGTCATCAGACATTGTTGCATTTTCTTTTCTTTTTTTTTTTTTTTAAAGGTTTTTGCCATAAGGCACATGAACTTGCCACAGAGACAGAGAGACACAGTGAGAGGGAAAGTGAGAAATCACCCCCAGGGATGATGGCCACCTGGCCACCCAGCAATCCCTTCTCTTTTTTCTCCTGGGATTTTGGGCACACACACACACACACACACACACACACACACGCCTGGCATGAATTTCAAGCTACCAGCTCAGGAACTCAAACCACTGTCAGTCAAGAGGGAGTCCAATGGCTTAACCACCACACCATCTGCTGGCCTCACACTCCTTCCTCTTCAACAGATGCCCCTTGATGAAGTTACAACACCTCCTAGAATGAAGGTAGTTTATGTTCTCAAGTCCACATGTCCTTAAAATATGCCTTCAAATTTATTCTGGAGTATTTGCATTTTATCTAGTGGCAATTTGTTGTTGACATTTCTGTGTTGCATCTTTTGTTGCATTGTATGAGTCTACTGTAAGTGGGCACTGAGATATTGTTCACAGTGTAACACTGACAACCAGCCCGTTGACCAAGCCAGTCTCCTCAGTACCCAGAAGAGTAGGGTAATCAAGGCATCTTTGTATGACCTTGTTTTAGGATGACAATTTCCTTTCCAATTTCAGTTCTAGGAGGTTCTTTGGCATTTTTACATTGGTTGAGTAACATTGCCCTGTTTTAGAACAAAGAAATCACACAAGTCTATGCATATATTCATACATACATTGTGTACACAAAGCTATGATTATATGAATATAAAGTATTCTCTACTGCTTGTGTATTGTACATTGTATCATGAATATATCCACGTGTCATTAAATATTGTATGAAAATGTGACTTTTATTGGCTACATTTATAACAGTTCCTTAAAGGGATGTATCACCATTTGCTTATATCCATATTGTTGGACATTTTGATTGTTTTCAATTTTTTATATAATCCTTTAGCATAATATTTTGGTACATTTCTGATGATTTCTCTAGGAAAAATTCCAGAGCATTTAGAACAAAAGAGAAATTGCAAAGAAACACACTGAAAATGTAAACAGTGGGGAGTGAGATGGAAATATCCCAAGTCACAAGGTCCTTACCACAGTCACGACACGAAGTACTTCCATCCCTCCCTCCAAAGAATTCCCATTTGCTCCTTTGAAAATATGTCCTTACCCCCCCGGCTACAGATGATCACTGACCTGCTTTCTGTCACTGTAGTTCTAGCTTTTCTACAGTTTTTTCTTCTTTTAATTTTCCAGAGGGCACATGTACTTTTCAGAGACAGAGGAAGAGGGAGACGAGGAAGCATCCCCTCATGGGTGTAACCACACTGACATCCCCCCTGCATTTCCCCATCCTGTTGGGATTTGGGGCATGTTTGCATATGTTTCTGGCATTTTTTTTTTTTTTTTAAGTCTCTGGGGGCTGGAATTTGAATGGTGTAGTTAGCCAGGTGAGATCTGGTTTCCTTAACAACCATGCGTTGGGGCTGGCCCGAGACTTCTATAAATGAAATCATACAGTATGTAGTCTTTTGTACCTGGCTGCTTTCGCAGGACATGGTGATTTCGAGGCTCATTCATATTGGTTTATGTGTGAGTAGTTCTTAATATTTCTGAGAAGTGTTCTGTTGAATAATTACCTCATAATTTATTTTATCCTTTCACTCATTAATAGATATTTAGGTCGTTTTCAGTTTACAGTTCTTACGAATAAAGCTGCTGTGAACACTTATCTATGTGCACAAATGTATTTATTTACCCTAGGTAAATGCTTAGGGATTGCTGGGTTACAAGTATAGTTCCTTTTTTAAAAAAATATTTTAAAGAATTATTTGTTAATTTTTATTATTAATAACAATAGTAATAATAATTATTATTTTAATTTGCTATAGGGTGTGTGTGCTCACCAGAGAGGGAGAAGAGAGAGAATGAGTACAGGACTTGAACCTTGGTTGGCCATGTGGAAGTCCAGTACCTCAACCACCATGCCACCTGTTGGCCCCCTAGTTTTTTTTTTTTTTTTTTTAAGAAGCTGCAAAGTTGTTTTCTAAAGCTACTAATATTTGTATTCTCAGCAGTGCTATGTAAAAATTCTATGGTTGCTCTGCATTCTTACTAACTCTTGCTGTGGAGTCTGCTTAATTATAGCTTAAAGTTTTATTTGGTGGGTGGTAATATCATATAAATTTTATTTTTAACTTATATATAGTAGTATTAACTTTTGTAGTAATTCTTTTTCCAATATACAGTTTAAGAAGTTTTACATAATTTTTTCTTTTTTATATATTATTTTATTTATGTATTTAACCACTGTATATCATTACAGCATGCAAAATGAATTTTCCCAGCATGAATACCCTGTATATTAGTCCATTTAAAGTATTATCATGCACATTATCATCAACAGATACTACTCCATTTTTGTGTCCCTTAAATGTGTTGCTTCTTTTTTTCCCTTGATTACCTTCCTCTCACCCTCCCCCGTTTCCCACCCTCCTCCCACACTGTCTCTAGTATCCACAATTGTTCTCCATGCTTTTATATCTTCCAGTCTTTCGGTTTTTGCTGTAGAGTGCAGACATTCAGTATATATTGAGTGGGGACGTACAATGTCTCTCTTTCATAATCTGGCTCGCTTTGCTTAACAGTAAATCTTCTAAATTTGTCCACTTTCTATCAAATGCTAGGGTTTCATTATTTTATTTATTTATTTATTTTTAGGGCATATATGTATTTTTTTTTTTTTTTTTTTGGAGAGGTTTTTGCTATAGGGCGCATGCGCTTGCCAGAAGGACAGAGACAGAAAGTGAGAAATCACCCTCTAGGGGGGATGGCCATGCCACAATCCCTTCTCCTCCATTCTCCTTTCAGGATCCTGGGCATGCATGCACACGTGCCAGGTGTGAGTTTAAGCCACCGGGTCCAAGACTTGAACCTCGGTTGACTATATGGGAGTTCAGCGACATAGCCATTAAGCTAACTGCTGGTCCCTAATCTCAGCTCTTAATGTTATAAATTTCCTTCCACTCTCTACTTGAGCTGCATCCCACCATGTTTTAATATGTTCCATTTACATTTTTATTCATTTCAAAATGTATTTTAGTTTTTCCCGTGATTTCTATTTAGCTACATGAGTTATTTAGAAGTATGTGTTTTAATTACCTATTATTTCTGGGGTTCTGTTTCTTGCGTTGGTTAGTTATTATTTTCTACTTTATTTCTTTTGTGGTTAGATAGTATACTTTGTATAATTTCAGTGATTTTTAAATTTATTGGTATTTTTCCTCATGATCTACAGTGTAAATAGTTGGTATTTCAATCTGCTCTTTGTTGGAGTGTTCAATACGTATCACTTATGTCAACTTGTCTAAATCTTCTGTATATTTATTGATTTTCTAATTGTTTTATTTGTTACTGAGACATGAGTATGAATTATCTACTTGTTATTGTGTATTTTTATACTTGAAGATCAAGTAGTTTTTTTCCTTCATATTTTGAAACTCTGTTGGAAGACTTTTGGGTATTTTGATATAAAAACAGTACTTCTTTCTTTTCTGGAATTGATTGATATCTACAGATCACTGCATTTTCCCTTTTTATTATTTTTATCTAGCTATCCTTTTTTCTATTTTGCTCTATCCTTCATTTTGGATTGTTTCTATTGTTATATATTCAAGTCTTCATTGTTTACACTCTAAATTTCACCCAGTGTATATTTCATTTTGTATATTGTGATTTTTATCTCAATAAACTCCATTTGCATGTTTTTATATCTTCCAATCTTTTTATCACCATGGTCATGCTTTCTTTTACCTTTTTTGAACATATGGAACATAATGGCTGCTTTAACATAATTTCCTGCTAGTTTTACCATCTCTGTCATTTCAGCTTCCATTTCTGTTGAATTTTTCCATGGATTTGGACTTTACTTTCCTGCATCCATTGTTGCCTTGTAATTACTTATTGAATGCTGGGCATTGTGAATTTTGTTTTATTGGTTGCTAGAGTTTATTTTATTTTAGTACTTTAAATAGTGTTGGGTTTTTCTTCTGGAATGCTATTTGGTTACTTGTAATCAATTGAATCCTTTGAGACTTGCTTTTAGGCTTTGCTAAGTCAAGACCAGAGTTATCCAGTAGTCGACGATTCAGTTTCACTTCTAGTGTGATGTCCTTCTGAGGGTTCCATTCGCCACTCTGCACCATGAAGTGCTTTCTCTCTGGTTACTAGAAACATAAACTCTTCTTAGTCCTTTGTAACCTCTGGATATGGTTCCTTTTTTATATTTCCAGTGGTTCTTTTGGCATTGGGTAGTTTCTGCTCATGCATGTGCTTACCAGTATTTAGTTGAAGACCGGGGCTGACTCTTCTGCAGATCTTTGAACTGTCTTTCTGTGCAGATTGCTCTATTCTGACAATCTGATAGCCAAATTCTAGCCACCGTGACCTCTGGTAATCTTGATTTCTCTTCCCTCATTTCTGTTTTTGTTCCCTCTCCCTATATGTAGCCTGGAAGTTGCTTCCGTGTAGTAAACAGTGCAATTCTGGATTTCATCTCCTTTTCTTATTTTCCTGTGTAGTCATGTGGTACCTGTTGTTCAATGTCTGTGATCCATTATATTATGTATTTTGCCTGGTTTTCCAGATTTTTAATGTTGGAGGGTAAATATGGTCCTGTGTACTCCATCTAGCCAGAGATAGTTCTTCTTATGCTTTTTCTTTAATTAGAAAAGGAGAAATGCATTCTCTTTCAGCCTGCAGACTTATGACTTATCAATTCTTTTTGTTGTTAGTACGTAAGAGAAGAAGTTCATGCATGAAAACCAGGATTAGAGACTGAAATCCTTCAGAGATTTGAAAGTAGGGACCAAGTACTACAGTGTTTGAAGATGAGCATTGGTTAGAAACATTCTGGGCACTGGACTATGTAGTTGAAGTTCGAGTCCTAGACCCGCCAGACTAATGCTGGAAGGGGACCAGCAGTTAGCGTAATGGCTATGTCGCTGGACTCCCACGTAGTAGTTCGAGTCCCGGACCCGGCGGCTTAAACTCACGCCGGGCGCGTGTGCGTGCGTGCCCAGGATCCCGAGAGGAGAATGGAGGAGAAGGGATTGCGGCGTGGATCCCCCCTGGGGGGTGATTTCCTGCTTTCTATCTCTCTGTCTCTCTCTGTCTGTCTGGCGAGCCACGCACCCTATAGCAAAAACCTCTCCAAAAAAAGAAAAAAAAAAAAAAAAAAACTAAAAACAAAACAAAAAAAAAAAAACAAAAAAAAAACTAATGCTGGAAGCACGTGCCTGTGTTCCTGAAATCCTGAGAGGAGACTGGAGGAGAAGGGATTGTGGCGTGGTCATGCCCCGGGGGGCAGGGAGGTTTGATTTCTCGCTTTCTGTCTGTCTTTCTCTGTTTGGCAAACACAAATGCCCTATAGCAAAAAACTCTTTAAAAAAAAAAAAAGAAAAAGAAATTCTGTTTCTGGGCTTTTTCATCATTCAAAGCCAAAGCCTCACTACTCCCTGTTGTACTACCAGGCTGACTCTTCTGTGTCACGTTATCTCTGTGTCCCGTAGACATTCTACAGCTCTCCCCGTTCTGGCCCGTAACACGGTACAATGGCAGCGGCCTTCGTTACCTGCTTTTGTATGAGCTCTGTAGCTGGGATTCCCCCGCGGCTTCACAGCAAACTTTTTTTCTCTTCCAGTTACAATAAACTTCTGAGCGTTGTCATGGCCTGTATTGTCATAGCACCTACAAGAGCACCTGCTGCTTCTAAGCTGAGTATTCGGTACCTAACTGTTTAGAAGGAGTAATTCTAAATTTTCAAAAAATAATTACAGCAGGATGGGGTAAATACAATGATGAATATATGTTCAGGGCACTTTGAATGACACAGAAGAAATGCTTATACCTATTATACTCTGAGATAGAGAGTAGAAGAGATAAAGGAAATCGAGGAGGGCTTCCAAGAGGGGTGAACACCTGAACTGCTATGGAGGGCAAACAGGAACTTGCCAGACAATGAAGAGTGAACTCCTTGGATGACTCCCCGGTAAATGCTTGTTGAATTGTGTCTGACTCAGGTGTAAGTTTTGCTACTGAGACTTTCTGGCTCAATAATGACAATCCTCAAAGTTCTTGAGACTATTTTTCAGAGTACATACCCCGCTCCCCCCCCCCCCCCCCCAAGTCTTGAAGTTGAAAAATATATTAGCAGAAGGAGCACAAGATTTATTTTGGTGATTTTGAGAATTCAGCCTGGTGATGTCAGAAAAAGTTATGAAGAATTGAGATGTTCCTGTTTGAGCTTGCCAGGATGAAATGTCATTCCAAACACTTTAATAAATAGGAAATCCTTCTACCATCCAGTGTTCAGCTCTTTTCAAATCTTTGTACATTATTGGAGTACATGCCCAAGCTCCCTCTCTATTAATATTACTGCTTAATTATAAGCTTACTGCTGGAGGTTTTGGTCATGTAATAAGCCTGTCTCAAGTCAAGACCATACATTTATTACAAGATCTAATTTAGAAGTATGAAGGAGACCTTTCTTAGTGTCAAAAAGATGTAATGAAATGAAGAAATTCTATAGTGACATTCTAGTAAATGTTGTATTTTAAAAATAATTCAAATCAATCTTACTTTAAGAAAATCTATAAAATCTTTAAACTTTCAAATTTCAGCAATTGTTTCAATATGTTAGATTCATATTAAAAATGTGAATAGCATCAGAGGACTTTAGGGTAGATGAGAAACTCCAGATCTCATTTTTATTAAATATATGGGGAATGAAACTCTTTCAATTAGCAGTTGGATTTTTCTCATAAAGTATTACTTAGAACAAATGGAGTTCAGAGACCTTTTAAAAGAAGAAAGACCAAATCTTTTTCACTGATTCAGATGCATAAAAACGGTTAGTTCTAAGAACCTGTATCTTTCTATGATGCAGTTGAATTGACAGAGAATTTGATGAGGTTGGGTTGACCCTAGGTGACCCTATCAGAATGAAACCAGAAGATTAAAGGGGTCTGCAATCAAAGACATTTAATAATGTTTGACTAAAAATATTCATGTGGTAAAGTAAAAAGTACAAAGGTCTTCTGATATTTCTAAATGATTAAAGAGCAGGTTCTAAATCTAACACAAGAAAGAACAATGATAGCAACAATAATAGCTGTTTTGTTGAGTGTTGAATCTTCATGGTGCTAAGCATTTTGCACGCATTCTCCTTTTTCATCCCCATTGCTCTGTGAGGGCAACATGTTAATTCGCAGATAAAGACGTTCTGAAGTGGTTAAGATGCTTACCCGACATCCCCCTGCATTTCAGTGCCAGAGCTGGGCTTTAAGCTCAGTTCGTGTGATTCCAAGGCTTTGCTCGTGACCACCCATGCATCTCTGCCCGCAGCTCACACACCTTGATGCCAGGTACTGTCCGGGTACCCCAGGTGCGCTAAGACATTTCACCCTCACCATTACTGGGAGGCAGCCACTCTTTCTGTTCCATATTTTAGCTGGGGAAACCAACCAAGCACGTAAGTGAGTTGCTTAAGTCACACAGCTAATGAACAGTGGAGATGGGATCAGAACCCAGGAATCCCAGTTTCAGAGTGAACCCATCAGCTTCTTTCTACTCCACGCAGCCTCTGACTCTGGAAGAGCTCCTTGTGACAAAGGTTCTATTACGTGTAAAGAAAAACGACACGCTGGTGCAGCCACTGGAAGAACTGGTAAGTACTGCACTCAGTGGCCAGTGATAGAGCCTGGAAGTGACAGTAGCTTAAACGAAGTAGGTTGTGCTTACTGGGAGGTGGTTCTTCATGGGTCTTCTCATGTCTGTGTGTTTTGTGAGCAGAGCACCTGACAGCTTTTGTTCCAGAGTCTTCTCTCGGATATTTGTTGCAAACAGCTTTGGAAGATAGAGATAACTTCCTCTGGGGCCAAGGGAAGATTCGTTTGTTGGGTAGTATCACAAAGATAGTGTCTTCTTATAAGGTAAAGGTTGGACAGGTTTTTGTTCAGTCCATCATCTTAAGAAATCAGTTTTCCTAAGTGTTTGACTTCTCAGCTATGATGCAAAGTTACTGCACGCATGGAATCCATTTCTTTACCTCTATAGGGCTGGGGAAGCAGGAGACCTGGCACAGCCACAGAACTTGTGCTCCTTGCTGTGCTGGGCGTAATGAATTCCTTTGTCTCTGACTTAGGAATCTCATGTCTTCTGTCAGGACACTTGAAAGTGTAACAGGATAACTTGCTCTCTTGCAGAGGATGAGATATTGGACTGTTCACAGTTCTTGACAGTTTTTTTTCCCTACATTTCTCTCTTATATAAGAGAGTGTTAGAGGTAGACAGATAAGGTTGGTGTAGCAACTTCAAAAAGTGAGCATGCATCCTGGCTCCTTTAGCTTTTTATTCCATCATCTTTAGTAGTTAGTAAGCCACAAGCTGCCTGTTGGTTCTCTAGCCATTCCAGGTACGGGACTGGAAAAAGAAGGCATGAGGGGCTCTCCCAGATGTCTTGCACAGCACCTTCTGCTTGTGTCTCAGTAGCACTCTTGGCTACAAGAAGAGCTGGGAAGTATGGCCTTTGGGCTGAGCACTATTTTACCCAGAATATAATGGTGTTCTGCTACAAAGAAGAAAAGAGAGTGGATTTGGGGCAAGCAACAAGCCATCCCAAATGTGGCCATGCAGACATTGTACTGGGTATAAGTAGAACAGAGTTGTTTTCTGTGAAGATTTCCAGCATAAATAAATATTTGATTCCAATACTAAGCTCCTCTCTCCTTGCTTGGAAAAATGTAAAGTGGAGTGTATGAAGACAAATCTTGTTATTGCATGCACATCCCAACTGCTAATGGAGACCCTTGTGTGAGTGAAGCATTTGGTCGTTGAAACTGTGGGCTAACAACCGGTTGGAAGGAAACAGTAGCCCCTAGAAGTGCCTCTGCACCAGTAATGACCCTAGTGAGCCATTAATCTGCAAGAGATGCCCTATCTCTAGGTCACTGCTTTATAAACTGAATATCAATAAAGGCTGCCAGGGGCATGCTAATTATTTCTATGGAAGAAGCCATTGCAGTTGGTCTGTGCAAGGAACTTTTTGATGAGAAAATGCGTTGGTTCAGTGAGTCTGTGAGAAGCAAAGTCCCTTAAACTGGAGGTTGTCAGTGGGAAAGCTCACTAAGGGGCTCAAGATAGTTGGTCAGTACCAGTGTTCCCTGGTGGTATCAGGTGGCACTTTTCCGGGGGTCTTGTTGGGGAATTTTATCAGGATTTATTTTCTCTGTATATGGTAGCTGCTCAGAAGACTTTGCTTTTTTAAAAGTTTCTTTCTTTTTTTCTTGGGGGGGGAGGTGGTAGGAGGAGGGAAGGGGGAGGCATCCCCAGTAGAGTGTTCACAGCCTGATCCACCTGCAGCCTCAGCCAGGCCAGGCTATAGCAAGTGCGTAGCATGTGGGTGTGTAGGGTGGACCCAGGAGGCCAACTGGGGTCTTCCCACGGAGGTCTAGCTGTGTGCCACTGCACCTCTGTCTGATCCAGAAGACTGCTGTTCTAACAAGGATAAAATGGGATTAATGGTGATATTAAAAGCAGTTACCATTATGGGAGCTTACTATGTGTCATTCTGATTGCCTTGCATAAAATATCTTATTTAATCTCCATGACATCCTCAAGAGGTTTGCACTGTATTGACCCTATTTTATACCGGTGTGTATTAGATTTAAGACAAACTATTGAACATGTCCAACTGGCTCAGGCAGTCAAACAGCAGGGTGAGTGCTGAGGTTCAGGTATAAGTCCTGTGGCTCGAAGGCCTCGCCTCTGACATGTTATGCTGTCATGGCCTTCAGTGTCGTGAGCAGAAGAGCCTGGAGTCCTTTCCCTTCTCCCCTCTCCCCTCCCAATTTTCCTTTCTTCCTTCTTTCCTTTTTTCCTTCTTCTTTCCTCTTCCTCCTTCCCTTCCCTCTCCCCTTATTTTAACAGCAGAAATTAAAAAACATCTTTTTAATACCATCATTATAATTTTCGTTTTTGTTTTGCATTTGACTTTCTAAATCTGGTCCACATGCAGCCACGTTTTCACATTGCATGCAGCAACGATCTATCCAGTGCTGACTCTGTAGAAGGTGGTCTATGGTGGCGAATGAGGCTGACAGTCCCTTTTATAATGGAGCAGACATCGCATTTTGCATTTTATTTCTCTCACATCAACATTTTACCAAAAACTATTTCCATGTCATGACATTATCTCTATAATTATCATTTTTAATGTCCTCATAATATTCTATCATATTGATGTGCCATAATTACTTCTGATACTATATTATTATTGAACAATTAGATTGTCTTCAGTGATTTGCTATTACAGATAACAAGAATATTTAATCTGTTCTAAAAATAAAATAAGAAAATATAAATGATCTTACAAGGAATATCCTCAAGCTCGTAGTTTTATTCTGTTGTTACTTTTTTTCCCTTAGGAAAAATTCCCTAGACTGCAATTATTGCACAAAAGGAAAAGTACATTTCTATGACTTTGTACAAATGTTAATAACTAAACACTTGCTATGCTTAGCCCTTTAGTGGGTATTTTACAAATTTTATTTATTTTGTATACTCTCCACAACAAACCTGAAGGGCAGGTAAGATCCTACTTAATTTACAAAGAAACTGAGTCAGAGCAGTAGATTAATTATTGTAGTTATGATATGTCACATAGAGGAACCATTTAATTAAGAGTAAACCAACATTCACAACGGTGAAAGCCCATGCTCTTAAGATAGTCCCCCACTTGCTCTGCTTTCATCTTTCAGCAGGAGCCAATGGTAGAATTTCTCCAAAATTCTGAAGTTGAGAAGCAGGACATAAGATTTTTCTGTCTGTGTATACATCAATCAGCTTATGCCTTCTGTGGTTGAACTGGTGCAAGGGTTATGGGAATCAATTCAAAAATAAACACTGTAAGCCATCAATAAATGGTAGTCATTTATTAATAGCATCATCATCAGGGCCAGCAGGTGGTAAGGTGGGTAAGGTGCTGGACTCCCACATGGCCGACTGTGGTTCTAGTCCTAGACCTAGTGACTTGCTCTCTTACTTTGCTTCTATCTCTCTGGTCAAATTTAATAATAATAATAATAATAATAATAATAATAAATAAAATAAAAAATTCTTTCAAAAACTAATATCATCATCACTGACATGCTGCAAAATTTGGCTGATGCTCTTTTACCCAGATTTCCTTTCCTCACTCAGGCTTTTCACCACACGTTGTGAGCGAGGTACTGTGGGAAACATGCCATGTGGTGATAGGGGTAGCACCTTTGCTAAGCTTGGCTTCTTCCGTCCTTTCCTTTCCTTCCCTCTGTTTCTCTGTTCAAGTGCTTCCAGTGGTCAAATACTGTTCATGTACATTTACATGTACTACGATCCTTTCTTCCTTGCGATAATCCTATAAGGTGGTACTATTGTAATCTTCATTCCGTAGGTGAGAAAACAGGTACAGAGAGATTAGACCTGGGCAGGGGCAAACATACTCTAAAGTGAATGATGCCTAATTGTCAAGGCCTACTGTGATTCAGAAAGTTGTAATGAGTGTATAGAATGTTCTTTTTTTTTTTTTTTGTTCCTGAGGTAATCGGGAAAGTCATGATGTATTTTTCTTTTTTTTTTCTTTTTTTTTTTTTTATATTTTTACATTTAATCATTGCACCTCTTTACTGTGTACAACATGGTTTTTACCAGAATGAATACAGTGCACATTTGTCAAAACAATGATATTACCATATACATTATCATCAACAGACAACTTTTCATTTTTGTGTCTATTAAGTGTGTTGTTTGTTCCCTGAATCCCTCCCTTCCGCCCTCAATTACTCATTCCCATTACCTCTCCTATACTGTTTCTAGTATCTGCAGTTGCCTTCCCTGCTATTATACCTTCCAGTTCTTTCAGTTTTTTTTTTCCCAATTATCAACTCATAAAGTTTTTAACAATAGGGAGCATAGATTCTATTCAGGGTTGAATTAGGGGTGGGTCTTGTGCAGTTCCGCAATTGTAGGTGAATCTCCATGGAATACAGTTTCAGGAAAGCGGTTCTGAAAAGCAGAGATGATTATCAGTAGATGCGGCACAGCATCCATCTTGTGATTACCGGGAATGGTGTTGTGGGGATCTGCAGTGTGCGTCATCCTCGGGTATCTGACTTCCTTAAGAACGGTAGAGTAGTTCTTGTTTTTCCCTGAGGTAATGCATGGCTGGTGACCATCATCTTCTCACTGTCCATAGGCAGAGAAATTCCTCCTATGCAATATATTTCTCAATTGGTTTAAGACAGCTAAAGTTTATTTCTGTTGCTTGTAGTTGCAAGTTCTTAGTCCTAGTTTTCGGCTTCAGTTTGCTGCCTGTGGCTGGTGGCCACATGCAGGTGCAGGCCTGGCGTCCACGTGCAGGCCCTGAGTCCACGCGCAGGCGTGGGCCCAGGGGCCACCGCAGGGGCCACGCGCAGGCCCGGCGGCCATGCTCAGGCGCAGGCCTGGTGGCCATGCATAGGCCTGGCAGCCACGCACTGGCCCGGCGACCACACTCGGGCCCTGCGGCCACGCGCAGGTGCAGGCCCAGCGGCCATGCACAGGCCCGGCGGCCACGCACAGGCCCGGCGGCCACACGCCAGCCCTGAGCGTGCGAATGTGCGTGGGATCCAGCACCACCTCCCGCTCGCCTGCCCAGCCCGAGAAAGGAAGGACGGTGAACTCGGCTGGTCCATGCCGTCAGCCCGTGTTGGCGCCGAGTGCGGGACACACCCAGCGCCGGAAAGGCAGCAGGGGCTGGGCGGTCCGGGCTGCGGCACGCGAGGCAGAGCCCCGGCTGTGCAGACCCGGCCGCGCAGGCCCAGCCACGAGGCAGAGCCCCGACCGCGGCACGCGAGGCAGAGTCCCGGCCCAGCACGCGCAGGCAGTGCCCCAGCTGCGGCACGCGAGGCAGAGCCCCAGCTGTGCAGGCCCGGCCCGCCTCTGAGTGTATAGAATGTTCTAGGGAGACAGGGAAGCCAGGCCACAGTCAGAAAGCCTATGCGAGCAGCCCTGATATTACTAAAGAGAGCTTAGCAAAGAGACTTGCGAATCTCCATGTCTGCTGTAAATTGTTGTGGATTCTCAATCAGGGTAAATATTTGCTTTTGTCTTCTATTCTGTAGTGGTGATTTGTTTTTTTCTTTTATAAAAAGGGATCCCCAATTGTAAGTTTCAAAACTTGTATGGAGCCTGGCTATGTCCAGTCGGTACCAGGTACGCACAGCATACTAGAAACACAGTCATTCTCATGGAAAATGCTTTTGAGTAGGAAAAAGTTCCTGTTGAACAGAACTGTCTTGTGCGTTGCAAAGCGTTCAATACCTCTGAGCCCTGTGCACTAGGAGTGGTGTTGACAGAGGTCATTCTGAGAGCCACACCTCTAAATAATCCCTCAGGAAAGGTGAGGAGGAGGAGCCTGGTCTGGGGTGTAGATGGACTCCTCACTAAATACAGATGACTATGGGCCCTCGTTTCTAACATCATGTGTTATTACTCCTGTGGCTGCTATAAAACATGGCCACAACTGAGTAGCTTAAAAAAGAAATATTTTGTCTTAGTTCTGGAGACTGGAGTGCTAAAATCAAGGTGTTGGCGGGACATATTCTTTCTGAAAGATCAAGGGAAGAATCCTTTGGGTCTTCCAGCTTCTTGTGGTGGTAAGAATCCTTGGTGCTCCCTGGCGTGTGGCTGCATCACTCCATCTCTGTCTCTGTCTTCACATGGCGTTCTCCTCTGTGTGTCTGTGTTTTTATTTTTTCCTTATCTTTTAAAAATGAATTAGTTATTTAATTTTTTAATTAATTATTATTATTATCATCTAATTTCTTAGAGGACATATGCACTCGCCAGAGAGGCGGAGAGAGAGAGGCAAAGTGAGAAAGCAGGCCATCAGGTCTGGGACTCGAACTGCTGTCATCCAGATAGAAGTCCAATGCCTCATCCACTGTGCCACCTGCTGGCCCATTGTTATTTTTAATTTGCTATAGGGCATGCATGCTCACCAGAGAGAGAAAGTGAGAAAGCAAGCTGCTAGGTCTGGGAATCGAATGTGGTTGTCCATGTGGGAGTCTAGTACCTTAACCATCACACCACCTGCTGGCCTGCTCTCTTTTTTCTTTTAAAGGACACTTGTTGGATGAGGGTCCCCCTTAATCCAGTATAATCACATTCTAAGTAATCACATCTACAAAGACCCTATTTTCAAATAAGGTCACATCTGAGTTTACACCCTGTAAATCTGGTCCTATGTTTATCCCCATTTACCGATGAGGCACATGAGACTCAGAGGGTTTGGGTGACATCTTCAAGTCATAGACTTAAGGCAGGACAGGTGGCAGGATTCAAACCCACAAAGTACACAGGGATTCAGAGTACACTAATCAACCAGTGGAAGTAGGAGAATAACACCTTGTAACTTTGCAGGGAGACTTAGTTCTACTGCATGCACACGGTGCCAGGTGCACGGGAGCCATCTTTCGATAGAAGCTGTTCTTATGGTGAGTGTAAGGTGGCCATCAGAGAATGGCTCCATGTCAGTCTTTGGAAACTGCAGGCAATTCCGATAGACCCTGTTTCATTGGCCTTCCTTGGGATGGGTTAGGCTGCTTTGAGGCTCTCATAACTTTTGTTTCTCTTCCTGGAATCAGTTAACCTGAAAAAAATACAAACGTAAGTTTTTGCCCCAGTGATTAGATGCCAATCAGAAATTGCAATAAATATTGCCAAAAAAGAGAGAGGGTAGCCTTGTTGGCTGAGAATGGAAACAGGGAAAGGAAGAACTGTTAATTAAAAAAAAATCATATAATCTAGAGCATAGGGTTCAGTGTATGGGATCTTCATGGGTTTGAGTCCCACCTCCTGCCCTGCCTTAGTTCTATGACTTGAATATGCCACCCAAACCCTCTGAGTCTCACTTGCCTCACTGGTAAATGGGGATAAAAATAGGACTTGCTCTATAGGTTGTGGTGACCACGAAAAGAGCTGGTCCATGGGAAGCACTTAGCAGATGGAAGGGATCCCAGAAATGAGATTGCACTATTTTCTCTCAGTGTTTTAAGACAGCTTCTTCACATGTGACCAAGTCTGACTGAGTTGCTAGGAAGATTTTCGATGGAGTTTGGAAGGATGTTATTACTTTCAGGTTAAAAAAAAAAGCTTTCATTTGTTCATTCACATGCTAATCATATATTCATGTGTTGCACACTCTGCTTCTACGTCCTGGGGACTAAGTAGTGAAGAGAATGGCTTGATTTGTGGGTCCCTGTACAAACACCAGGTTCTCTGTTTTGGAGATGTGTTACAAACAGTTTTCCTTTTTGGACCATTTGGCTAAATAAATATTGACTGTATTGGTGGGTTTGATTACTGCAAACAGCCCTGTGTGATTAACTTCAGGGAAAACTTGGGGTCAGATGGACAACTTGCATTTTTTGATATGGAATATTCAGATGATCTGGGCATTGGTATGCACGTTTCTTTTGGTCAGATCAATTAAGCATCCCTCCCACCAAATATGCATGATTCTGACATAATTATAGTATAAAATGCTTTCCACATGAACTCTGCTAATGGTGTGTAGGGGTGGGGTAGCCAAGCTTTCCTTTCTCTGTTATTAGAAAGAATGTTCTTAGAAATTCAGCCCTGTTTAAACTGTGTGATCCCAGCCAGAAGATCCTAAGTCTAATGATTGTGCCAGCACTGGGCAGATTCCCAGCTCCTCGAATTTCTCGGAGAATATTTTCCCAAGAGTTCATTTTATTCTATTGGTTAAGATAAAAGCATCAGGGTCTAACACTCTGGGCAGAATATGCCCTGCATTAAAAAACAAAAACAGAGGGACCAGCAGTTAGCGTAATGGCTATGTCGCTGGACTCCCACGTAGTTGACCACGGTTCGAGTCCTGGACCCAGCGGCTTAAACTCACGCTGGGTGCGTGTGCGTGTGTGCCCAAGATCCCGAGAGGAGAATGGAGGAGAAGGGATTGCGGCGTGGCCATCCCCCCTGGGGGGTGATTTCCTGCTTTCTATCTCTCTCTCTCTGTCTGTCTGGCGAGCGCACGCGCCCTATAGCAAAAACCTCTCCAAAAAAAACAAACAACAACAACAAAAAAAACAGAAACAAAAACAAATCAAAGCTGGAAAAATATTCTCCATAATAAAGCAGTAAAGTGATTTTTTAACAAACCATTCTCAGGAATGATTCAGGTAGCAGCAGCCTGACCAGAACCCAAGGGCCGTTTTGCTGAATTTCTGCTTTTGTCTGTGAGTTCAGGGAAGCCCAGAACATGAATTTAGCAGTGAAGTTTTCCAATCACCTCTGGTTCCTTGTGCCTGGCAATTTAACTGTAGCACAACACTAGCTTGTGTGTCTGTGGAATCTGCCTTTATCAAAAGCAAACATTTGAAATGGTCATCTAGTGACAGTGATGCTGTTCTGGTTTATCTTTAATAAAATATGTGGCTCTGCCGAGGTCATGGGTTACTTTTTTGGGGGAGTACTTTGGAGAGTCTGGCTATCACTGAGATGTCGAGGAAAATAATTATATTTGAGGCTTTTCTAGGGTGAGATTTGAAAAGTGCTAAGAGATCGTACTCCAGGGTCGCATGGGCTAAGGCTCATGCCTGGATCTGACAGTCATGGAATGTGGTCTTATGTATGCTCTTTAATCTCTCCAAGTCTGTTTTTCCTCTGGACAAAGCTGTTGTAATGATCAGATCAAATGGAAAAAAGTTAAAGCAGTTGGGGGCACAGAGGAAGCTTTCAAAAAAATATTGCTGAGCGATGAATAAAAAAAAGAAGTAATGAATGATAATGAATGAATATAAATAGTCCTACGATATTTTCACCAAATTGCAACAGGAAGACTAGAACTGGATTATAATCAAGAATCTATCATTCAGTATTGGCGACCTAATTGTGGAGCTCAGTACAAAATGAAAAGGCAAAGCCCCCTGTTCAAATATTAATAATTACAAATTATAATTCTTCTACATGTGGGGCCCTGGGTGACAGAGTGGATTGAATGGCTACGAAGCAGCCTTGCCTACATTCTACATATTTTCATTCATTGATTCATCTACAAACATTTCCCAAACTCCTTATCAATCTATGTAATGACCTCCAAATCCACAAAGATTAAAATCCACAAAGATTAAAGTCTTTGAAATGTCTGTTTTCTTTTCTGTTGCTTTTATTTTAGAACATCTCTTTCAAAAAAAATACAGGGTTTGTTTTTACTTACTTTGATGACATAGTTGGAGGGGAAATTCTCTGTGTTATGTATTCTTGTACCATCTTTTCATTCTCCCATATCCTATGGTTTGGAAACGAGTTCTATTTTTCTTAGTAAACAGTGTGTTATCTGCCTTGCAAAGGAGATAGCAGCAGTCCATGTTTATTAAAGGTGTACAATGTTTAGTGTAAGTTTCATTAATCTACAACCTCTGAAGTAGTAGAGCTGATATCTAATGACAAGAGGTTAAATTGGGACAGACGCTAACTCTTCATTCTCCTAATGATCATTTTCCCAGTGTGAGCTGTTACTATTTCAAAAGAACAAGGACATTATTTTTTTCTTGCGCTTCCAACAGTCTGATCCTGTAGGAGATGTTCCAGCCAGTTAAGGCTGGTGCTAATGACGCCAAGTCATAAGCCTGATTTCCATCTAGGGCAATTAGTTAACCTCAAAAGAAAACCCAGGCTGCGCCTTCCACCCAGGCAGCCAGTTTGTAATTCCTGACTTTGGAGACATCTAGGCGCATGCAGATGAAATAAAAATTTGGTCCGCCAGCATGGATGTCAGAGAGGCAGCTTAAGTGCTGTCTGTGACTCTTCCTTTTTTAGCCTTTGGCACGTTTCACCAATTGAACTTGACAATCTTTTCTATTGGACTCAGACAAAATTCCAGAATCCTACTCAACACAGTATTTGAAGTGAAATGTCAACCAGTTATGGCCCATAGGGCTAAATATAGCCCTCTTTCTGTTTTTATAAATAAAGTTTTATTGGGACGCAACCTGGGGTTCATTAGTTTACATATCGTTTATGATAGCTTTTTCAGTGCAATGGTAGAGATGAGTAGTTGTGACAGATCATGGTTCAGAAAGCCCCAAATCTTTACCATCTAGCTCTTTATTGAAGATGTTTGTTGACTTCTGCCCCAGGTAATCACTGAATCAAGAAGAGTTGGCACATATCATTTTTTCAAAGTTTATTTATTTATATCTTCCGAGAGAGAGAGAGAGAGAGAGAGAGAGAGAGGAAGAAAGAAAGAAAGAGAGAAAGAGAGACAGCAGCCCCAATAGGGTCTTGGTGCCACAGCCCACCCCCAGCCTCAGCCAGCCCTGGAGCATGGGCCCCGCTCACTCAGGGGGTTTTCTAGATTTGATCTAGGAACCTTCCCATGTGGGATTGCCTCACAGAGTGCTTTGTTTAGCACCATGCCTCTATCTGGCCCTGGCTATCTGTTTCTTATCTCTTGGTTAGGAAGTGATTGTCCACATTAAAAAAAAAAATTTCTCCTTTTAGGAAAGGATTGATATCAGAGAAGTTTTACTGTGAATTTTACTAATGGTCAACATGTCCATTTGTACTTAATTAAGGAAAGGGAATATCTGTTGAAAACATGGGGGAGCATGTGTCCTACTGAAGAAAAAGAGGTTCTTTCATTTTACGTGTAATGAGGAATGCAACTCTATTTGGTTTTCATCACATTTTTTTGAATGGCCCTTTCAAACAGTCCCTATAAAAATCAAAATTTCGGGGCCAGGAGGTGGTGTAGTGGTTAAGGCACTGGGCTCCCACATGGTCAACCATGGTTGAGTCCTGGACTGGGTGGCTTGAAAATCATGCTAGGCCTGCGTGTGCGTGTCCCAAATCCTGGGAGAGAAATGAAGAAGAAGAGATTGTAGCATGGCCATTGCTCCTGGGGAGTGAGTTCTCTCTTTCCCTTTCACTCTCTTTCTCTGGCAAGTGCATGTGCCCTATGGGCAAAAACTTTTTTTAAAAAATTAAAATTTCTGAATGCTTAGAGAATTTCCAGTCTTACTTTCTTCACTATGCCTTCAAAAGCCACACTATTTGACCCACCATTACATATCTGCATAATTTCTAGTTAACTGAAAAAGCCCCAAAGGAAGTGGGTTTACTTGCATAAGCAGAGAGGAAAAGTCATGTACAAAATCTAAAATCATTTTTTTATGAAGAAAAGTTTATATAGTGGTAGAAAGCTCTGAAGTTTGAATTCCATGTTTGTTTATTTCTTTAAGTGAACTTTAAAAGAGTTTCAATGATCTTTTCCACGTGTAAGATGCAGAGAGACAGCACCCCTCATGGCGTCTTGATGTCATGATCCACCCCCAACTTTAGCCGTCCAGATCACAGGCATGGTACTCCCAGCATTGAAGAAAGTCTCCAGACATGAACCCGGGACCTTCCCATGTGGGTCAGCCTTGCAGAGCATCATGTTTTGCGACTGTGCCATCATCCTCTCTGAGTCTGTGGTTTTGATTTTCCAATGGAATGGAAGTAAATTTGGGAACAGAAATGGCTTGAAAACAGACACATCAGGAAAACAGCAATGCTACCTTTTCTGTCCATCTGTGAGTAACCATTTGCTCTTGGCTTTGAAGAAAACTTTCATTTCCCCCTACACACTTCTTTCGATAGGTAGTATTCTCACGGACTGTGAAGAAACCTGCCTCCAGCCCCCCATCGAACAGCAGTCCACATTTCCTTTGAGAAACCAGCCCCTCTCCTACTAAAGGGAACTTAGTTCTCTCAGTTTGGCCAACCAGGGACGCCAGCTTCCCTGGCCATGGTAGCTGGTCCAGGAGAGAGATTTGATCCATGCTGGTCTATTCAGAATCTTAGTTCTGTGTGGGAGGTACCAGCAAGAGAGTCTATTTCTTACAATCTTAAGATTGGGATGATATCGTTCCAGAGCCACAGGGAATAGTGGTATGAGGCTGAGAATGAAACCAATGCAGTGGAAGGACAGAACTGAAAAAGAGAAGGGAAGCCAAGTCCCAGTGACACCATTTGAGTCCTTGAAATAGTCACCCTGCTATTTCAAGAACCGTGGGTTCTTCTGTTATAGAAACCAAAAATAGTCTTTTATGCTTAAGCCAGTTTAAACTGGGGCTTCTGCTATTTACAATCAATAGCAATTTCGAATTCTCTAAGCCAGGAGAGTCAACTCTTTAAAAGTCATAGAAGAAACACAGAATCTTGGAAAACATTTCCAATAGAACTCATCTTATCTGGGCACTCTGCTTAGTTTCCAGGGCATTTTTATTAAGTCCATCAGTCCTTTGGTGTCCCTTGTGAAGAGATCAAACTGAAAAAAGATGTGAAAATCCAATACGCTAATCAACACTATATAGTTTTTTAACTTGCTGGCAATTTTCTGTGGATCATTAAATTCCCCGAATATGAAACCTCTTCATTGATATGTGGATCATGTAAAATAGCCTTGAATACAATTGCTATTTCCATGGTACCCAGATCCCTGAGGTCCTGAACAGCGTTTGCGCTGGTCATGATAATTTTTCTGTTTCTACCTTTTGCTTAACTTTTTAGCATCAAGGGGTCTGCTGCATTTCACTGAATGATTTCTATCAAGCTGTGTGTGTATGTGCATGCAAACATGCAAAAAAATTTTTTTCCTTCTGGACTGACTTTTTTTTTAGTGCATCAGATGACAATCAGAAAGGTGTTTTGCCACAGTTCTCGGTATCAGAGTCTGCATTGATATTCCCCTAGGCTGTCAGGGAGGATACTGCATTCACACAAGTCATTGCTCTGGGAGATCGTGGAGAAATCTAAAAGCTAGATGATAAAGATGAATTTCTTTTGCACTGACTTGGGGAAACTTTATTATCTTCCAGCATCCAAAGATACATCGGGAAGGTGGGCAGAGTTATACATTAATCCTGCCTCAAAAGTTGTACCATTTTGGACCAGGAGTTATAGCAGTCATAAGAATCCCTGCCACAACACCAGCCCGTGTCCCTTCACCATTTCTAGGCTCTTTTATGCACATCATAGCGAAGTTCATGTTAGAGAACTTGAAATAGTCATTGGGGAAGACAGAAGTCCTCTCACCTATGTATCTCTAAATTCTTAACCCTGCTGCTCCCTCCAATCCTTTTGAAATCTCTTGCCTTCCTGTAATACTGTCCATATGCACTGTGGTGGTTTTCTGTTTTCTTTTGCCCAGCCTTTGCTCCTAAATTGGCAACAGGGTCTTTGGAGACCATCTCTTCCCACACCCATTCACCTGCTCACTGGATACCTATTACCCCACCACAGCCTAAATGTGGTCACATGATTTACCCCTGGCCAATCAGTATATAGTGTTCAGTTGACCATGGTTGATTTAAGGATAGGCATGTGTCCTAAATCAGTCCATCAGAGAAAATCCCAGGACTTCTCCTGAAACCCTAGGGAAGGAAGTGTGCATTCTGGTAGAAACGCCGTCATGTAGTTGTTGTAGGCCGTCTTACCACTCTCAGAAACCCCTAATTCAATGCAAAGGAAAGCAGAACTGAGAAATGGAGGGCCTAGGTCCTGATGACACTGTTTGAATCCCTGGTCTAGCTGTTCCTGAAGCCAGACCTATCACCCTCGACTTCTTAGGTAGGTGAGTCAATAAATAACTTTTTTCCTTAAGCTAGTCTGAATTGGATTTCTGTCACTTGTGGCAAAAAGGGCCCTGAGTTATACAAGCAATCAGAGAACCAAGCTTTATTTGTTGAGGTCTCTCACCTGTGTCCAGCATCAATAAGTCAGCAAATGAAATACTTAGGATTACATAGGCTGGAACTAGAGGAAATGTGAAAAGCAATTTAATACAAAAGGAGTGGAATAACTCTATGAAGGTAGCTCCACTTAATAGATAAGGAAATGCAGGCAGAAAGTGGTCACATTGCTCACTTTTAGAGCAACCAGGATTCTAAAGAATCACTGGGAACTCACCATATATACAAATTCTTCCTGAAGACATCCTATGCTTCAAGTTTTTACTGAAAAATCTATGTAAGGAGATGTTCCATTGATGGGGCTCTCAATTCTTCCAGAGTAATTGAAATGGTATTGCCTATTGAAAATATGTCTCAAATTATCTTCAACTAGCTTCCCACAGGGGACAGGAAGTTCATTTAGGTGGGGACCATACTTCATTCAACTTGGCCTACCAGCTGCATAGTTGAGGCCATTGTATAAGAACAACAACTTGGGAGCCAGAAAGACCCAAGTTCAAGTTCTTACTTTGTCATTATGGGTGGCTTTGGGTAACTGACTTGATAAATCTGTGCCTCATACCCCTTCTTTGTCAGATTCAGGTGATATTACCAGCTTTGAGGGGTGTTTGACAAGTTCATGGAGAATTGCATCTTATGGAGAATTGCATTATAAAAATATGCACGGCTTTCAACAATATCTGCTTCAAAATAGACTCATTTTTAATTCCATTTTCTAAGAGCTTTTTGAGGTCTCTTGTACTACATGGATCACGGTTGGGATTACATAAGATGATAAACTTTTTCAGATAGGGATGATATATATTAAGCTTTCCAACTGTGGCTGGCACCAAAGGATTCTCAAGAAATGAATCAAAGAGACTCCTTTGGTGGCTTTTGGGACCCCATTCACCTCTTCGGTGTCACTTCTAGCATCTTTTTCCATTTTTGTCTCAATTCTTTTATTAATAGGTAATAATAATTATTATTATCAACAGTTCTATGAATATGATGAACTATCATGAGTATTACTTCTCCTTATTGAATTTCTACTCATTTTTAGACATTGCATGGGCGATTACACTTTATTCTTAAAGAGCTAGATGGGCTCTTCCTTTTCAGGCACCATTTGACAGATCAGAAAACAGAGACTCTTGTAGGATAAAGTTTGCTCAAGGACATATAGCCAAAAAGTGGCAGAGTTGGGGACTAATCCCAGGTCTGTCTGGCCTCAGAGGCCATGACTTTTTCAGGATATACGTTTTCTTTTCAAAAGATGTCCTGTGGACCAGCAGCATTGGTGTCACCTGGGATCTTATTAAGGCATGCAGAATTTTAAGCTCAATCCAGATCTACTGAACCAGAATGTTCATTTCAGCGTGAACCCCCCCCCCCCCCCAGCTGATTCCTGTGCACACCAAGTTTGTGAAGCAGTTTGCTGCCTGATCTTCCAACTCTGTGTCAAAAAACCTACAAAATGTAAACTATTTCAGTATTGCTTTTCACATGGACATGGACGTTTGTTGACAGTTTCCAGTTATTTTCAAATGGCAATAAGACTGTGCTTAAAACCGTGTTTAAAGGCATGAAACCCATGGTTCATCTCCTGGGGCCAACATTTCTTGATCCCCTGAAGCCTTCGGTTCTAATTGTTTTCACAGTGAGTGGGTGTGTTACTCTGGGGGTGCTTGTCAATTACTGTCCAGTTGATGATGACGCATCTTGAAAAATGAGATTTTTGACCGTTCTATGGCTGACCCCCTTCCAACATAGACGTGGTTTATGGGACAGAATTTTTGACAGGTTCAGAATTACTTTAATAATGTGAAATTTGAAGGTATTGATTGAATCCAAATCTCCCACAAATATAAAAACGTGTTGTTTGGAAAACTCCACACCAATTGGACATGCTCATATAAAAAAAAATTGTGATTTATAGAAACCATTTTTCTTTTCTACTCCCCTATTATTTTTTACTGTTGTAAGTTTTAAAGAGTATTTGTGGCTTAAAGGCTCCTTGCACAGATCATCCCTCTAGCTTTTTAGATGAAAAAGGGAAGAAGATAAATAAAGTCACTGTGAAGTATTGCATTGTAACAAGAAGCTTGGGTCTATTAGGAGAAGGCAGGGGTGAGGCGCGGAATCTGGAGCAGGCTGCCTGGGTTTCACCCTCTTCTCACCTGGAGACAGGTGAATTAGGCTTTTCCTGTCCTTGCTTCTCTAGAAGTAAAAGGAGCAGAACCTGCCTCTTAGGATTGATGAGGAGACCGAAAGAGTTTATGAAATGTGTAAGCACTTAGAGAAGCGCTGAGTAATATTAAGCCTCATTATGGAGACAGCTTTAGGACACATTCAACATTGACTCCCTGTGCATCAGGCTTCTGTCTCTGCTTACCATTGCCACGTTTATGAATGCTCCCCCCCAAAAAAAATTTATGTCTTTTAAGAGAGGAAGAGACAGAGAAACACCCCCACCAGGGTCCTTATGCCATGATCCTGTCTCAGCAGCCTACATCATGGGCATGTGTGTGCCCAGCATGTGCTAGGAGATCCTGGGACTCAAATCCAGGACCTTCCCATGTGAGTTTAGTTGCATCACTGCTGCACCACTGCCTGATCCTACGGTATGGATCTCTGAAAGATGACCATACTGAATTCAAGTGACAGAAAACTGGTAGCAGTTCCTATGATGGTTACTGAACGATTAGGAGAGCATGCTTTAGGTCAAACTGCTTGAGTTCAAATCCTCCCTCCACTATTTACTTATCGACAAGCTTTCCAACATCTGTGCTTCAGCCTCTCCATCTTTTCCTGGTAATGAATACTGCTTCCAGGACAGGTTGTTGTCAAGGTTATGCAGAAGCGTCTGTAATGCTGTCTTGCATGCCAGCTACTGTTCTTACTGCTGTTTTTGTTATTAATTACAGCTCTTTGTGAAATGCTGATCACAGACTCATGCCCCGACAGTCCATCAATTCTCATTGATAACAAAGTTAAAACTAATGTAAAATTAAAAAATGACTGCCAAGGACATAAAGATGATAAATAAAAATAAGGTTTAAGGAACATATCATATTTAAATATTTTCATGGATTAAATTTTAGCTAACTTTATCTGGGGTGGAAATAGCAACAAAAGGAGAAACAGAAAATAATGAATGTTCACCGATCAAAGAGAATACAATAAACTAGTCCACGAGAGCGGTGAGGCTGCTCACCTGCCTTCAAATTGGCATCTTCTATTATGTCCTTAAATCCTATCAGCTGGGAAATGAAAAACATGCCACTTACAAACACACCAAAAAGGGAGGGGGCAAAAGCCAAGAGCTATAAAATTAAGTCGTGTGAAGCCACTCTGCAAAAGTCTTAAATTCTAACACTGTAGGAAGTAGTTGGATTCATGTTGTATCACGTAATGCACCATAGTGACAGTGAAGGCAGCACCGTGATGAAAGGAAAACAGGACAAAGAAATAGAGAGTTCCCGGGAAAGAAAGGATTCTATTTTGGATAGAGTGGCAGGAGCAGTCTCTGAGAAAATGACATCAGATGCGGGAGAGATGAGGAAATGAAGGCTGTAGGTAGCTGGGAAAAACAGCCTCCGGGCACAAGGAAAAGGGAGCCTGAAGGCCCAGGGGTAGGATGACAGCTGGCACGTCTGAAGGACTTCAGGAGGCCGACGTAGCAGGAAGAGTGGATGGCAGAGTAGGGGTGGGGTGGCTGTAAAGAGCATGAGTGTGGCAGTGAGACAGGGTAATTCATGCAAGTTAGTAAGTTCTTCAAAGCCTCAGTTTTTCCTTCAGCAAAATGAGGACAGTAATCCCAGCAAGATTCTCATGAGGCATCGTGAGACAATTTGTGGAACATGCCTCATAGGAAGTAGCAGATGCTCAAAAGATGGTAGCTGAAAAGCAAAGCAAAGTAAAACCCTCACAGATTTAGCAATTCATGAGACCGGTCAGCCAAGTTCACTGTGTAGTTCCTTTGTGTTTATTTCGCCTTCACTACATGCAAGACGTGTGTTCACAGAGGATGACCCACGAGCACCCTCGTCCCCAGGAGGTTCGTGTTGAGCAGAGGTGATAAGTGGGTAAGAAGGTTGTCTAGATAAGTGGGATTTGAGTTCCATGGGGGAATAGCACACTCAGCTTTGAAGCCTCTTTCTGTTTTGTGAGATCCCTTTAATTTCTGGACAGCCAAATTCTGCAGAAGCTGCTATCATCACAGGAAACTCGAATTCTGGGATGGAATTTGCATTGATGCTTCAATGATCTGACAAATACCATTTCTGTTTTCTTTCTAGTGAAGTAGAGGAAGCACCTATCCATACTTCTTATCCCCAGGTTTATCACAGAATTGGGTAGAGAAGTCAGAAGTATTATAACAGAATTTGGGAACTGTACTAAAGGATGCTGGAATGACACCAGAGGAAGGAGCCAGCAAAACATTCTACAGAGCAATATTTGGTATTTGTAGATTTCTCAAGGTATAAGCTGATGTCTTTAAAAAAAAATCAGGAGACTAGAAATACATGTGGTTCTTTAAAATACCATTGCCTGGGACTAGTCAGAGGATAGGAAATACTTTTGAAAATAAACATTCTCAGAAGATTTGAGCATAGCAACCACATTGCCTGAGATGTCCTCAAATGTATTTCTAGCGTGGCAATGAGGTAGCACTATGATGCTACATGTCTGATTTATTTATTAATTTTTAATTTGCTAGCAGGTGCTTGTGCTCACTGGAGAGAGACAGAGAGAAGGGAAATGAGAAATCACCCCCCTGGGGGGGGTGGCCACTCCACAATCCCTTCTTTATTCTCCCATTGGGTTTTTGTGCACACACGTACCGTGTGTGTGTGTGTGTGTGTGTGTGTGTGTATGTGTTGAGAGAGATTTTTGTTGTAGGGCACATGTACTCACTAGAGAGACAGAGAAGAGAGTAAGTGAGAAATCACCCCCTAAGGGGAATGACCATGTCACAATCCTTTCTCCTCATTCTTCTCTTGGGATTTTGGGCACACATGCACATGTACCCGTGTGAGTTTTAAGCTGCCCAGTCTGGCAGTCGAACCGCAGTCGACTATGTGGAAGTCCAATGACGTAACCATTATGCCATCTGCTAGTCCCAGAACTGGGATTGTAGAGTGGTCATTCTCCCAGGAGGTAATTTCTTATTTTTCTTCTCTCTCTCTGTCTCTCCCCAGTGATCATATGCACCTGCTAGTAAATTAAAAATTAATAAATAAATTGGTCATATTACATCATAGTTCTACCTCATTGCCACGCTAGCAATACATTTGGGGACATGTCAGGCAACGTGATTTCTATGCTTAACTCTTCTGATTTTTCAGGCAGCAGGGTCTTGAACCCTGACTGACTCACACCGTGGGTTGGCTGATAATATAACTGATTTTCAATAAACATTCCAGAAATCATACATGAAAAAAATGTTATGCTATTAGAATATGAGGTTGCCGGAAAAGTCATGACACATTTTTTGCATAGTAAAACATAAAAAAATTCATGACTTTTCCAATGACCCAGTAGTATTTGTGGAAAGAAACATCTAGTCTTTGCTTCTTCTGTGGTATGGTGACTGCATTTAGAGAATAGATGAACTCTTGGCTTTGGGCAAATTAAACTGTAAGGTGTAAGTGCATTTTCTGAGAGGAAAAGTCTATCATTTTTCTAAATTATCAAGGGTAATATAAGAATAATAAGAAACAGTAATCTAGAAGCTAAACAGTGTCAACAGCAGAATTTCCTTCCTTCCTTCCTTCCTTCCTTCCTTCCTTCCTTCCTTCCTTCCTTCTTTCTTCTTTCTTTCTTTCTTTCTTTCTTTCTTTCTTTCTTTCTTTCTTTCTTTCTTTTTTCTTTGAAAGTGAATTTGTTATTTGGAAAGGTCCAGAAGTCATGTAGGATCCTGTCTGATGACCTGAATGCCTGATATCCATCCCAAACTCCAGACATCCAAACTCCTGGTATCCATCCTAGACTCCAGAAAAGACAACCAACAAATACAAGGTAGCACTATGATGCAACAACTTTCTCACACTCTCCCCCACTTGTTCTTCCTTTCCATAAGGGGGTCCCTGCCCCCTTGGTGGTTGAAGCTCAAAGCTGGGAGAAAGTAGATAGGGGTTTAGAGGGGTCTGAGCATATGCAAATATAATTTTTTTAAGAGAGATTTTTGCTATAAGGCCTGTGCGCTCACCAGAGAGACAGAGAGAGAGAGAGAGAGAAAGCGAGAAATCACCCCCCCAGGGGAAATGGCCACACCATAATTCCTTCTCCTCTTGAAATTTTGTGCATGCATGCACATGTGTTTGGCATGAGTTTTAAGCCACTGGGTCTAGGACTTGAACTGCAGTTGACTACATGGGAGTCCAGCGACAAAACCATTACACTATCTGTTGGTCCTGCAAATGTAATTAGAGGCCCCTCCCTTTAAAATGTACATATACTTGTCTCACTTTTGCAAACATTAACAATACTAGGACCCCACAAACTTATTGCTAAGACCCTCACTAAAGGGGTAGTGTTTGTCTACGAGGACAGACCTGAAGCTTAAAATTTGTGGATTCATAACAAGTTCATGCTTCATCTCCAACATCTGCCTCTCTATTGCAAAATTCTCTCAAATGCATCCATTTCCTTCTGCAGCTAACCCTAGAGTTCTCATCCAAGCCACGTTTATTCCTTGTGGGGATATCTACCGTAGGCTCCTTACTGGTTTCTCATATCCACTTTCACCTTCATCCGTTTCTCTACAGAGCAGCCTGAATACCTGTTTGAAACTATCAATCCAGATTTGTAACTCCCCAGCTGAAAACCCTTCAGTCATTTTCCTGTGCATTTAAGGAATTATTATTCACCCCTATCTAAATAGGAATGTCCCCTGTAGTTAGTTTCTATTAGTGTGTCATGATTATTTTCTTTGCAGCAATTGTCACAATGTATAATTATATATTTACCTTTTTGTTTGTTTGTTTGTCTCTCTACTGTGTTGTGAGTACCAAAATGTCAGGAACCATTCTATTTTTTTTTAAATACATACCCATTTAAGCAAAGCTCTTCATATATAATAAGTGTTCAACTGAATGTTAGTTGAATAAAGAAGGGATTTAGCAAGTGAAGAATGCCCATACTGGTTAAAACCAGAGATGCCTATAAAACAATAAAGTGTTTTCCTGGGAGAATGGTTGAACTGAACTGAAAGCAATCCCCAGAGCAAAGATTCAAGAATGATTGACAAATGGTCTCACCATTTGGAGTAAGTGTGTAGCATTCATATGTGAATGCACGGAAGAAAAAGAATCCAACACATGTGCTGTTTGGTAGACAGGTTTCGATGGGTGTTAAAAATTCAGTTTCATGTCTCTGCAGCCACATTATCTGTCATTTGAAGGGTTTTCATCGGGATGTGGAACAGGAAACTTGAAATAGGGAGAAGAGAAAATGTATGAACAATGATGAATCACTATTGCAATAAAAATAATATATAGTATTTTGAATGTCAGCTATATGGTAGGCATCCATTAGCGCATTATCTATTCTTTCCATACATCCTAGGAAATAAATAGTATTTTATTCCGTTTTACAGATGAAGATGCTGAGCCTTAGATGACTTAAAGACCTTGACTAGGGTCACACAGCTAGTAGTATGTAGAGCCAGAACTGGCCTGCAACTTCCTATCAATACTTTTCATTCCTATGAAGACATTTATATCCATTCAATTAAAAATATGATCAAATCATAAGCATGGGTTGTCTTGGCTCCATTCAATTTTTTGAAAAGTTCAGACAAGTCTTTCTGTCTAGGACAGAACAGGTTCATGTGGCTGATGAACCACATTCCTGAAGTCTGCAATTTGCTGGGGATCTTCTTGGCAACTATTATGTACATGGAAATATACTCACGAAAGTACTGTGCTCTCTCATTTCTGATGCTGTTAACAAGAAAAATTGGTGCTATTTTAAGAATTTTCTTATAATATCGTCAAGAACTGCTGCCTTCCTCTTTAACATATAATTTTCTCATTACAAACATTCCTTGAATTTTTTCTCCCCTTTCAAACTTTCTCATAGTCTTGGCATGACACATTGTTGACACTGATGGTGAGGGTGACGAAAGTAGATTGTGTCACTACTTCCCGGAAAGTATAAAAGAAGTCTAAACTTTAACCAGGTAAACCCAGGTGTACATTGGCCTCATAACCTTTGTCAGAGGACAGGACTCATCTTAATCCAAGATATTCTTTTTTTTTTTTTTTTTTTTTTTTCTTTTTGAGCGGTTTTTGCTATAGGGCGTGTGTGATCACCAGAAAGAGAGACAGAACATGAGAAATCACCCCCCTCCCGGGGGAATGGCCATGCCGCAATCCCTTCTCCTCCATTCTCCTCTCGGGATCTTGGGCACACACACTCTCACCCGGTGGGAGTTTAAGTCACTGGGTCCAGAACTCGAACTGCAGTTAACTACGTGGGAGTCCAGCAACAGCCATTATGCCAACTGCTGGTCCCAACCCAAGATATTCTATATCTCTATTCATGCCATTAGCCCAAGGTATCCTTGGTTTTTGAAATGGTTTTGAGTTTCTTTAGGATCCTTGTATATGGATGATAACACTGTGATTTGGATAAAGCTTGAGTTCTTATTTGGCTACCTGAATTTTAAATCCCAACTATGGACAAGAAAAGACAACAAACAAATGAAATATCTCTATTTATTTTTTGAGAGATTTTTGCTGTAGGACACGTGCACTTGCCAGAAAGACAGAGAGAGATACAGACACAGAAAGTGAGAAATCACTCCCTGGGGGGAATGGCCATGCCTCAATCCCTTCTCCTCCATTCTCCTCTTGGGATCTTGGGCACACATGCACCATCCTTCCATAAATGGACTTTTGATCATTTCTCTCTTTTTCTCTCCACACACACACACACACACACACACACACAGACATACACACCCAATTATAAACACCAAAGTGAAAACCCTCACAATGTCTCTTTGTGCATATGAGTATGCATTTTTCTTGACTGCTTGTAAGATTTTTGTTCTGCCTTTGGCTCTAGTTGTTAGACTATGATGTGCTTCTCTATTATTTTCTTCGTATTAATTGTGCTTGGGGGTTCACTGAGATTCTTGTCTTGGGTTTATGTCCTCCAGTAGTTTTGGAATGGTGCCACAATCTCTTCCCATATTGTCTTTTCTCCAATACTCCACACCACCTCTGGGTCTCTAATTATCAGCTTTTTGACTACTCCAGCGTTTCTCTTCTGCTCTGCTCTTTTCTTTACATTACTTTTCTTTTTGTGTTTCAGTTTAGATTTTTTCTACTGGCCTATCTTTATATTGTCTCCCTTCCCTCCATTCTCCCCTCCTTTTGAATTAAATAATTATTTTTTTCATACCTAGTAACGTTTATAGATTTAAAATTAGGGCAATAATTACAGCAGTAATGTCTCATACACAAGTTCAAAGGTGTACTAAACACAGGAGTTTGCACATAATTTGGTTATAAACTTCAACCAATAAGCTAATCACATTTATAGTATCTTGCATTGTGACTTTGAAGCTGTCCCTTCATGGAGGAGAAGGGTCTGTTGTTCCACTATGAATTACAGCTGGCCATTTGACTGGCTTTGGCGGATAGAATGTAATAAATTTAACCAATTTCTAGTTTAAGCTTAAGTTACAGGAAACATGCCATACATCCAGCTCAGTCTCTTGGGCTCCTGACTATCTCATGAGAACAAGCCAAATATTACTTATATAAGATAGATGTCCCCCATGGAAGAGTCAAGTTGTTCCAGTTAAGGCCACCCTAAAACACATATGAGGTCCCAGTCAGTAGTCTCACCCAGCTAAAGTTCTCAGGTATGTGAATAGGCATAGAAAAGACCAGACAAACTTCCCAGTGACCCTTCAATGTATAAACAATAGTATTTGAAGTCACTAAAATCCTGGGTGGCTTTGTTACAAGGCAGTAACTAACATGGCAACAGACTTCTTAACGTAGTATTATACTGAAGAGTGAATAAAGGTGGAACAGGTGAATTGGACTGTTTCTTAAGATAAATTCATAAGTCATCAATACTGATAACCTCATAGAGACCATCTCTCTTCCCCTCCCCACGAAGTATGCATAAAGTTTGTAATATATAGTATTTAGGAATTAAATTGTGTGCTTGTTACTGGAGCAATGCTTTGGTTAAAACGAAGCCCTTAAGTTGCATGACTTAAGTTTGAAGGTTGTCTTAATATTTAATCAGACCCCTTAGGTTTCATATACCATATTTAGTTTCTACTTCATGCTGCATTTAAACTGAAATAAAATTAAAAGGGCCCTTTAAATTAACAATGAATGTACTGTGCTAGTCTTTGAACTGTATTCCCAAGCCATGGCAGTTTGAATTCCTGTTATTTTTTTTTCAAATTACTTAATGTTCATTAGGTAGAAAATCCTATGTGATGTTTAGTCACAAGAAATAAAAGCCCAGGAAGGTTGGGTTATTTAAAAATGCAGGAGGAGTTTAAGAAACCAACTCTGGAAAAAAAATCAGGCAGTCTTCTTGCCTCTTTCTTTTCTTTTTGGTTTTTAGAGAGATTTTTTTGCTATAGGTATGTGCTCTCGCCAGAGAAACAGAAGCAGAAAGACAAAAAGGGAGAAATCACTCCCCAGGGAAGATGATCATGCCACATCCCCTTCTCTTCCATTCTCCTCCTGGGATCTTGGGCACATGCACATGCATCCAGCATGAGTTTTAAGCCACTGGGTCTAGAACTCGAACCATGGTCGACCCTTTGGCAGTCTAGTGACATAACCATTATACCATCTGTTGGTCCCCTTCCAGGCTCTTTAAATCTTTCTTTATTTCTCTCACTTGAGATATGTGAGCTCCTGCTTTGCTATGTGTCTGCTTCATTCTCTCCATGTAAATTTCTTTCAGGCCTTTTCAACAGCTCCTTTAGTTGTATGTTGCCCAAATCCCATTTTCAGGACTGAGGCATTCTTTCTTCAGTTCCTAGAAGTGTTGGTGGTTGATGGCTGTCTGTTGAGTTTCTCTGGAAATTTCCTTTGGGTAAAGAGTTCCTCTTTGTTCTGGGAGTAGCCTTTATCCAATGACTTTGCTGAGGAAGTGGGCACAAAGGCTTAACTCCCTTATGCTGAGGTGGAAAACTGAGTGGACATCATCATTTCAGAGTTTCCAGTACTGAGCATGGCTGTAGCAGAGAAAGGATCTGCAGTGCAATTGGTCCTGCTGCCTGAGGCATATAGCTTGGCAGCCCTTGTAGTTTTTGGAATTATCTGATGGGAAAAGATGCATGGTAGAGATTCTGGCAAACTCCAGTGGGGAAGTAACAATGCAGAGCCTTGGGTTTCTGGAGTGCAGCTATGCTACCTACAGCAGAGAATTGTATCCCATTTAAAGAACAGCTCTGTGAGGTTTACTGGCCCTGGTAGAGATGGGTTTCTGACCATGGGTTATCAAATGGCCATGTACTCAGGGCTACCCACAATGCTCTGGGACCTATCCAGCTCAGAAGCAATGCATTGTAGATGTACATGGAACATCTGAGATTGAGAAGGAGCAAGACCAGAGTATAAGTCAGCTTCGTGAACAGGCGGTCCAGTCTCCCACATCATTTACCAGAGCTGTAGCATTGCTTATCCATCAGTTCACACATAAGGCCACAGCAGGGTTCCCTTATAACCAACTGATAAAGGAAGAAAGGGACCAAATTTGTTTCATGGATGGGTTGGCTCAGTATGTAGAAGCAAGCTGTTGTAATTCAGAGATGTTTCAGAAAACACCAGAGAAGAGAAATCCTCCCAATGCAGAGCTTTGGATGGTGCATACAGTTATCCATGTTGTGTGGAAAGAAATATGTGCTCATGACAGAATATGGACTCCTGGGCTAGGGGACTGGCTTGGCTGATTGGCTGGAGACTTCAACAAAGAAATATTGGAAGAAAGCAATTAAGATGGTTTGGGCAAGTATGGACCCATGCAAGCAGGTACAAAATGTGGAAGTATCAGTGTTGCATGCCAGTGCCCACCAGAGAGCTATTTCTAAAGAAGCAGTACTAAATAATCAAGAAGAGAGAATAACGGGGGTAGTTGGTCAGTCAGTACCCATCACTGACCAGTGAGTGTGGGCAGATACGTACATAATGAAGTAGATGTGGTGGCAGGGATGGAAGTTACACGTGGGTCCACTAGCAAGGACTCTTCATCACCATGGCTGATTCAACCATTGCTGCTGATGAGCACACAATCCTTCAGCAGGTACACGCTGAGCCCCTGATAGGGCACCCTTATTTGAGGAGTCCAGTCAGTCTCTTTGTGGTAAATTGATTCCATGAGTGCCCTTTTTACTTGGAAGATTCAATGTTTCATTCATTTGTGTCAGTCCCTCTTGTAGAGTGGGTTTTTCTGTCCTGCTCACAGAGCACCTGCTAGTGCCATGTTCAAAGCTCTTTGGTACTCGGTTCATCAGCACAGAATCAGGCATAAACTTGGATTATGCCTCTCACAGAATCCCTCTCCAACAAATTGACCAGAAGTGAATATATTACCAAATGACTAAAAATTGAACAAGAGCCTCAACGATGAGAGAATCAAGGATTACATCTCCACCAAGGAACAATGTAACCTGTCTCCAAGTAGGGAAAATTTGGAGCATATTACTGAAATGTCAGAAAAAGTATTTAGAATATTTATGGTAACAAAATTCTATAACATGCAAGAGAAAAGAGATGTTGAGCTCCAATAGATGAGGAAATCCTTTCATGATATGAAAGAAGAATTGTACACCATAAAAAAGAATCAAACACAACATGAAGGCTATAATACAGGAAATAAAAATTTCTCTTGAAAGTATCAAAAGCAGGTTAGACCATGCAGAAGATCAAATTTTGGAAATAGAAGACAAAACCAATCATGCAGAAAAAATTATCAAAAATACTGAGAAAACAGCCAAGAAAACTGAGGATAATATATGAGAAATACTAGATACCACAAAACACCCAAATATATGAATAATTGGTATCCCAGAAGGTGAAGAAACTAAAAAGGACATTGATAATCTATTCCATAAAATCCTGGAAGAAAAGTTTCCAAGTCTAGAGAGGTACTCAAACATCCAGACCCAAGAAATACAAAGAATACCAAGTAGAATCAATCCAAGGAGATTCTCTCCACTCCACATTATAGCTAAATTGACCAAACCAACAAAGACAAGATACTAAGACTGGCAAGAGAGAAATGTCAAATCACTTACAAAGGTATCCCATCAGAGTAACACCAGACTTTTCATCAGATACAATGCAAGCAAGGAAAGAATGGGGAAATATTTTCAAAGTCTTAAATGAAAACCAATTTCAACCAAGTATACTATACCCAGCAAGATTATCCTTCATATGGGAAAAGAAAATAAAAATGTTCTTGTATAAACAAAACCTGATAGAATTTACCAACTCCAGACCAGCTCCCCAAAACCCCAGGAATATGGCTAACTTAATGGTAGGGACAAGTCTGGGATAATCGATAATAACATTGAATGTCAATGGATTAAATTCTCTGATCAAGAAATATAGATTGGCTGAATGGATTAAAAATCAGAAACCCCCCATCTGCTGTCTACAAGAAACCCATCTCATGGATAAAGACATACAGAGATTAAAAGTGAAGGGCTAAAAAAAGGTATTCCATGCAAATGGAAACCAAAAAAAGAGCTAGAGCCGCTATACTGATTTTGGACAAAGCAGTCTTTAAGACAAAAACCATAAGAAAAGACAAAGATGGGCATAGTATAGTAGTAAAAGGGCTAATTCACTGAGAAGATATAACGATTATAAATATCTATGCACCGAACTCAGGAACACCCAAATATGTAAAGGAAAGACTGCTAAATCTAAAAGTAGAGATAGACTGTAACACTATAATTGTTGGAGACCTCAACACCCCATTATCTCCTTTAGACATGTCAATGAGACAATAAACAAGCAAAGAGATTCAGGACCTAAATGATACCATAAATCAGATGGACTTGATAGACATCTATAGAACTTACCACACAGAAAACACAACATACACCTTTTTCTCAGACCCACATGGTACTTTCTCAAAGATTGATCACATGTTAGCGCACAAAACCAGCCTTTACAGATTCAAAGGCATAGAAACTATATCCAGCATCTTCTCTGACCATGATGGAATTAAACTTGATATTAATTTCAAGAAAAACCCTTGAAATATACAAATACACAGAACCTAAATAACCTACTTCTGAATGACTCCATGACTACTGCAGAAACTTACGATGGAAATCAAAAGATTCATGGAAACTAATGATAATGAGTACACAAGTTTCCATAATCTATGGGATACTGCAAAAGCAGTTATAAGAGGGAAGTACATAGCAATTAGTGTGCACAAGAAAAAGATGGAAAGGTGGAAAAAGGACAACCTAACATCATGCTTCAGGAAATTGAAAAAAGAACAACAACAAAAAATCCAAAAAATGGCAGGAGAAAAGAAATAATAAATATTTGAGCAGAAATAAATGAAATAGAAAATAAGCAAACTATACAGAAAATAAATGAAAGCAAAAGCTGGTTCTTTGGAAAGATAAGCAAGGTTGACACACCATTAGCCAGACTAATTAAGAAGAAGAGGGGAAGGAACCAGATAAGTCAAATTCGCAATGAATCATACAACATTACAACAGAAATAACAGAAATACAAAACATCACTAGAGGATACTATGAGCGACTCTATGCCAACAAAGAAGAAAACCTGGATGAGATGGACAAATTCCTGGATACACATAATCTACCAATATTGACTCAGGAATATATAGAAAGCCTCAATAGCTTTTCCTCCCTGGCTGCTTGAGGATATACCGCCATCATGAATGGACACAGTAACTATCTGAACCAGGAAATTCATGACCAACCGACTACTTCAGAGGAAACAAATGGTCATTGATATCCTTCACCCCGGGAAGGCAACAGTACCTAAGACAGAAATTCAGGAAAAACTAGCAAAGATGTACAAGACCACACCAGATGTCATCTTTGTGTTTGGGTTCAGAACCCATTTTGGTGGTGGCAAGACAACTGGCTTTGGCATGATTTACAATTCTTTGGATTTTGTGAAGAAAAATGAACCCAAACATAGACTTGCAAGACATGGCCTTTATGAGGAGAAAAAGACGTCAAGAAAACAGCGAAAGGAATGCAAGAACAGAATGAAGAAAATCAGGGGGACTGCAAAGGCCAATGTTGGTGCTGGCAAAAAGTCAAAGGAGTAAAGATTCTGCAATGACTATCTGTGGTGATTGTGTGGATTTTTCATGAGATGATGAATAAACTAAAAAATTAAGAAAAAAAAGAAAGCCCGAATAGACCTATAACAACCAATGAGATTAAATCAGTAATAAATAGCCTCCCAACAAAGAAAAGTCCAGATCCCGATGGCTTCACTGCCAAATTTTACAAAACTAGAAGAGGTAACCCCCATTCTACTCACACTGTTTTTAGAGATCCAAAATGAAGGAACTCTTAGAAATTCATCCTATGAAGCCTCCATAACCCTCATTCCCAAAATGAATAAGAATACAACAAAAAAGGAAAACTACAGACCTGTATACCTGATGAATATAGATGCAAAAATTCTCAATAAGGTACTCGCTAACCATATCCAACAGCATATATAAAAGGTTATTCATCATGACCAGGTAGACTTTATTCCAGGGATGCAAGGGTGGTTCAACATACACAAAACCATAAATGCAATACACCATATTAACAGAAAGAAAGGTAAAAACCATATGATCATTTCAATCGATGCAGAAACAGCATTCAACAAAATAAAACATGACTTTATGATCAAAACTCTCGGTAAAATTGGCATAGAAGGATCATTTCTCAACATAATAAAAGCCATTTATGAAAAACCTACAGCTAACATAAAACAGGTATAAGACAAGGCTGCCCACTTTCTCTGCTCCTATTCAATATAGTACTGGAAGTTCTAGCCAATGCGATCAGACAAGAGAAGGAAATAAAAGGCATTCCAATAGGGAAAGAAGAGCTGAAATTATCTCTGCTTGCAGATGACATGATTGTATACATAGAAGTATCCATAAAAAACTTCTCAAAGTAATAAATGCATACAGTAAAGTGGCAGGATACAAAATTAACTTACAAAAACCTATGACATTTCTATATACAAACAACAAGCAGACAGAGACAGAACTGAAGACAGTGATTCCATAAGAAGCATAAGATACTCAGGAATAAAACTAACCAAGGAAGTCAAAGACCTCTACAAGAAAAACTATTAAAAACCTTAAGAAGGAAACTGAAAAGGACACTAAAAAGTGAAAGGACATTCCATGTTCCTGGATTGACAGGATCAATATAATCAAAATGGCAATCCTACCCAAATTAATCTACATGTTTAATGCAATTCCTATAAAATTACAAGAGACATTATTCACAGATCTAGAAAAGACAATCATAGAATTTGTCTGGAACCATATAAGACCCTGTTTTGCTAAAGCCATCCTGCGCAAGAAGACTAGAGTAGGTGGCATCTCACTTCTTGACCCTAAAATATATTACAAAGCTGTGATAATCAAAACAGCATGGTATTGGCACAAAAACAGACATGAAGACCAATGGAACAGAATAGAGACTCCAGAAATAACCCCCAAAACATACAGCCAACTCATCTTTGACAAAGGGTATCAGTCAATCCACTGGGAAAAGGAAAACCTCTTAGAAAATGGTGCTGGAAAAACTGGGTACCCACCTGCAGAAAGATGAATCTGAACCCTGTCTGTCACCGTTAACAAAAATAAAATCAAAGTGGACCAAAGATGTAAACTTAAGACAGCAAACTATAAAACTACTGGTGGAAAACACTGGAGAAACTCTGGGAGACATTGGGGTAGACAAAGACTTCTTAAACAACATCACCAAAGCACAGGCAATAATACCCAAAATAGACAGGTGGGATTAAATCAGATTAAGGAGTTTCTGCACAGTAAAGGACACCGTAATTAGTGTTAATCAACAACCCTCTGAATGGGAGAGAATTTTTGTTAACTGTGCCTTGGATAAGGGACTGATAACCAGAATACACAGGGAATATAAGCAGCTTACCCGGAAGAAAATGATTAACCCAGTTAAAAGATGGGAAAATAAGCTGAATAAACAACTCTCTAAGGAAGACATACGTACAGCCAAAAAACATGAAAAAATGCTCAACATTCCTCATTGTAAGGGAGATGCAGATCAAAAACAAAATGAGATACCACCAACCCCAGTCAGAATGGTGAAGATTAAAAAAACAAATAATGGTAAGTGCTGGAGAGGATGTGGTGAAAGGAGGATACTCCTACACTGTTGGTGGAAATGTAAATTGGTCCAGCCACTGTGAAGAACAATATGGAGGTTCCTCAAAGACCTTCAAATAGAACTACCATATGATCCAGCAATTCCATCCCTGGGTATCTATCCAAGGACAGGAGAGCACTCAGTAGGAAAAGCACTTGCACAACTATTTTCATTGCAGCATTATTCACAATTGCTAAGACATGGAACCAACCCAAATGTCCACAAACAGGATGAATGGATTGAAAAATTGTGGCACATATACTCCATGGAATACTATTCATCCATAAGAAAACAACAAGGCCCTGAAATTTGATAGAAAGTGGATGAATATGGAGGATTTGTTGCTGAGTGAAGCAAGTCAGGCTATGAAAGAGAGACATTGTACATCTCCACTTAACATATACTGACTGTCTGCACTCTTGTGGCAGAGACCGAAAGATTGGAAAACATAAAAGAATTAAAAATTGTAATGGACAGTAGAGACAAAGTGGAAAGAGAGTGTGGGAGGGGAAGAACGTAGGAAAGGAAATTTTGGGGAAGAATGGAGAGGTAAGACAGTTGTGGGACACAGATAAGGTTTTTTATCTGTTGATGAGGATGTGTGTAGTAGTCTCAACTGGGCTGGAGTGAGGTGTATATTGTGCTGGGTAAAGTCTCTCCACAATCTAAATGATGTATAGTGATTTAATGTATGAATAATAATTTAAAAATAAAAAAATGCAAAAAATGCTGCAACACAAAAATAGTGTATAAAATCATCAAGTGATGTGCATATGATGTACATGAAATATAAATTTTGTGTTCAGTTCCAGCTCCAAGATATCAAATTATGTATATGCAAATATTCCATATTAAAATAAAATAAAACAAAATATTTGAAATACTTCTGGTGCCAAGCATTTTGGATAAGGGATACTCAAACTGTATGATTAATATATATTATATATAATATATAATATATATATGATTTATATAAATATATATAATATATATAATATATAAATCATATATATAATATATAATATGTGTGTATATATAATATAATATATATTGCATATATATTATATATGATTTATATATATTATAATATATACTTATATATATTATAATATATTTATATATATTACTATACACACACACACACACATATATATATACACATATATATATATATATATATATATATATATATATATATATGTAGTAATCTATATAATGAGCTTATCACAGTGCCAGGCACAGTAAGTACTCAGAAATGGTTAGGTATTACTTTTATTATATTACCAGTAAGATGATGACAGTTACGACCACTAGAGAAACTACTACTACATCTCAGGGTTACTGGGAGGACTTAAGATCATGTATACCCAACACTCAGTAGGTGCTTGATAAGTAGTAATTAAAGACACACCTTACCAAAAAGGGTAGCCTATTAAACTTAGTGACAACATCATCTATTTTGCAAGGTTGCCGAGTACAGGACTTTTACATACAAGTAGGTAGTATCTGCTTAAGGTTCTCTGCCATCATATCACAGTCATATCACCCAATACTCCTTGGCATTCTGTATGAGTATTTCACGTGTAATCCCGTTTCATCTTCATGCCAACCCTAGATGTCGGTACTGTTATTCCAATTTACAGCTGAGAAAGCTAGGTTAAAAGAGGCTAATATCAAGATGAACATAGAAGCAGTCTTCCTCCTGCACCAGTAGACTTAGCCATGGTGCTGTGCTGTCTGTGGTCAGCCCTGAGTTCAACACTGTGGATCGTTTCTTAAGCATTCCCCCCAGGCGAGGAGGAGGAGAGGGCCTTAGCGTGTCGAGGAGGATCTGGAAAGGAGGATGGATGATCTCTGACTAGGTCCAGAAGAGGACTATGATTCCCCTAAATTCTGCATCTCAACATTAGACTATTAACCTAGTAGTGTATACAAGACTCTTGCCAAATTTTAAGCAGTTCTAAACTTTCCAACCTCAATGCAAACACCCTATCATCACATTTTATGCGATTCATTTGACAACTTGGCCAAACGAGCCCTCCTGCACTCTTGGTGTGGTTTACTTTGTTCTGAAAGAAGCGTGTGTGATGAGAAAGCTACAGAAGTTATTACCAGAAGTAATAAGAAGAAAAAGATAATTATAAATTTATATTAAATCTCCCTGATCCGTATTTTATTAGTTGCTCAATTGCATAATCAGAGATGGAGTGATTACCAGGAGTGTATCTCATATTTTGGGGCCTCAGATTTTAACTCTGAGTTGGAAAAGGCTTTCAGTCCTGAAAAAAATATAAAAGGCCATCTCAATGAATTGTTTTAATAGTCAAATATAGACTCACTAGATTTCGTGGTTCTTAATGAAGGGGCAGAAATGTGCTCTGATAAAATTTCATGGTGTATTTGATCTCCTAGCTATAAATTGCAGCTATTTTGTTAAACGTCTTAGGGAAAATCATTGTGGGGACAAAGTGATCTCAGGTGATACCTACAACTTTCTAACTCCATGTTTCTATAATTTCTTATTTAGAGATAAAAATCTATAAAATGCCTGAGTTTGAAGGGATCTATAGGATCTATAAAAAATTGAGGCTTAGAGATGTGTTGATTACCTGAAGTCACTCAGTCCAAGTCTCATTGATTGATTCATTCATCCATTCACAAGTATTATTATTTACTATATGCCAGGCATTTGTAGTATGTCTAGGGAGGAATACTGAACAAAACAGGCATGATTCTTGACTTCACAGGGGCTCCTAGTTGGGGAAGTCAAAGATAAACAAATAATCATACTATTCACATATGAAACTTATGTGCTAAGTCCTATCATAAAAAAGTATGGGGTGGACACACACGTCCATCTGAAACTGGAGGGTGAGGAACAGCATCTGAACTGAGTTCTAGTGTGGCACCACCTAGTGTAGTGGCCACTGGTCTCACGTGGCCATTTGTACTCAGTAAAGGGAAGTGGAAGTTATGGCTCCTCAGTTACACTAACCACATTTCAAGTGTCCACTTGTGCTATTGGCTGCTCGAGTGGATGAGGCAAATCTAGAATATTCTCATCCTCACAGAAAGTGCTGCTGGACAGCGACGCTCTGAAGGATGAGGGGGATTTAACTACCTGAGGCAGGAGCTGGTGATCTATGATGAGGGAGTTGCTGTGCTGGGAGGCGCATGGCCCATGTGGGGACCTAAGGACAGGCCACAAAGTGACTGATAGGCCATGAGATTCGGCGTAAGGATGAAGAGGCAGCAGGAGGTGGACCTTCAAAGCCTTGTCAAGGTAGGGCTGAGGCTTTCTTTCAGCAGCAGTAGGCACTGTCTCATGGTTTGATGCCGAGTTTGGGAACCACGGCGTTTGGTTTGTAAAGTAGTTTCTTTACTTACAGGGTAGGAGGCAGGAATGCAGAGCACCTTGTGGCACCTGGTAGTTGCCAAATAAGTAAAGGGAAATGTTGACTAAATGGTTTAAATAAATGGATTCTCTAAGGTGAGTTATGTGGGCCCCAAACCGTCATGTCACTATTTTCATCAACATTATCATTTCATTATCATCTACTCAGTGTTTATTATGTCCCCAGCATAATGAAATATCTCCAGAACATTAATATTATCATAAGAAAGTACCCGGTGGAGGTAGGATTTTACTTCTTTATGAATGTGGAAGATGAACTAAGTAAGAAGTAAGCTGGCCCCATGGTCTAGTGTTTAAGTAAATCGGAATAAGATTCCCTTAAACGCTAGGAAGTAAGTTTGCAATTACGGAGGAGGAAGTTTGGAATGGTGTTCTTGACCTAACCAAACCCAAGCTTGTGGAGAGAGGGGCTACTTAGGGGGGACAGAACATGGATGATACTAAAACTCTTTTGACCTCATGTCTTGGAGGTCATAGCTCTGTGTATTCTTGCAGAAAGAACAGAGCTGAGCAGGAGATAGCTTGGGGGCATAAGTCATTTTTGGTAAGGTTTATTCATGGCCATACGTAAAACTGCGAAAGGATCCCTCTTCTTCATACCCTGAAGAACCACCATAATAATCAAACACAGCGGCCACAGCAGCAAGAACAATGTATTGTCTACAGCAGTGGTTGTTGGGCAACAGCTTCCAGAGCCTGGGGCTTTTGGCTGTCCAAACTGCCCACTATTGAAACTTATTGTGTAACAAGCTTGTCCACAGCGTGGACCCTCTGAGCTGTGTAAATCCTCCTAGGATTCCTGAACATACCACAGAGACACATCTGAGGGAGCGAAAGACCAGACTTCCTTCTCTTATAAGCATGCGGGAGTTTGAATATTACAAAACATACAGTCTCGGGGCAGACAGCGATATATGTAATTGTAAAGCATGCTGTCATTTATGAAATCCTTTATACATCATTTATCTTATGCAGTCCTTACAACAACTCAGTGAAATAGGACTGGGAGATTAGAATTCCATTTTGCATGTGTCAAGTGTCTCTTTGTGTTAGGGAAGACATACAGATGTGATGAAGATGGCGTCAAGAATGTCCTTGGGAACCGCTGGAGCCCAGGTTGGAATATGCTGAGTGCAACAGAAGTGCGTACAGACTGGTGCAACTTGTGTTGTCTTTGGGGAAGGTGAGATGAGTCCTGGCTGAAAGAATCAAGGAAATTCCATCAAATAAAGTCTAGCCTGGTGTAATTCCTCCAAGCTAACACCTAGGTCTTCCGGGAGCTAAGTGAGCACTGCGGCCTAGGTGGGGTACTCTGTTCTCGGATGTGGCTCTGCACCGCTCGTCACAAAGCTCTTCTCCATTGGCAAAGGGACTAAATTTGCTGCATATTCTGTCATATAATCTCTCTCTCTTTCAAGGACTATTTTATTTAACTTTATTTATTTATTTTACTTATTTTTAATTTTGACCAGAGAGGGAGGGGGAGAGAGAGAGAGAGGAGAGAGATGGAAAGTGAGAAAGCAAGCCACCAAGTCTGGGACTCAAACCGCAGTCAGCCATGAGGGAGTCCAGCACCTTTAACCACCATGACACCTGCCAGTGTTCTGCCATATGATCTCTGATCTTGTATCGGAGTTGTGCCCTGTGGTCTCCTTCTGCCATGACCTTAACACCCCTTGTTAATGTCAAGTTCGCTTCCTAATACATCAGGCTGTCTTGCATAGCATCTCTGCTGAGTGGCTCCTGGGGTAGTTCCCTTTTAGGTCTTAAGTCTGTTTCCCAAGATAACGCATCCTCCTTGGTTATTTCCACCTTTCCCTGCCCGCATCATGACGACAGAGGCTTGGGCAATATTTCAGTTGAGATGTATACGATATTCAGATTTTTAGTAAGTAGAGATCTGTCCCAGGATGTCTGTCATCATGCAGATATGTACTTGTGCATTGTACTATACAATGGAGCAAGCCAAAAAAAAAAAAAAAATCAAGGGATTCTTCTTTAAAGGATTTACAACCTGGGGTGCCAATTTCCAGAATTAATTAATTAATTCTTCTATTCGTTCAACCAAAAAAAAATATTGAATTTCTATTAGGCACTTGCTGGGTTTAGAAGTTGTAATTCTGAACAAGGCAAGAGATGATCATAGGTCTCACAGCGTTGATAAACCACCTGGAAAGAAAGTGTACTGATTGATGGCGATTGTGACAGGAAAGTCAAACCCAGTGGATCTGGGGGCTGGGGGAGGGTATTCCAGGGCAGAAGGCTGGGAGAGGGCTCTGTGAGGGAGTGGTACTCAGCTGCGCTGAGGAGATACCAAGTGGCCCGGGTGAAGGGGCAGAGTGGGCTGGAAGGGATCATTTAGTCAGGGGCACCAGCGTGCCCACGGCTCTGAGCCAGGATCGTCAAGGCTGAGTGTGGAGGGCTACAGTCAGCTTCTGCCCGGGAACGGAACACGGGAAGTCGAGAGCAGAGAGGAGAGTGAGCCGGGCTGGGCCGGGAGGAGGGTGAGGCGGCAGGAAGGGCTTTGAGTTCCGTCTTTTCTGTAACGGGCAGCTAGTGAAACATTTTCCTCAGGGGAATGACATGGTCAACTGTAAATTTTAAAAATCACTCCAGTCATCATTTTCAAATCCTGTATGTGAATGAGAACACACAGTGCTTCTCGTTCTGTGCCTGGCTTATTTCACTTGACACTGTGTCCTCTGGGCTTGCCCACTCTACCTCAAATGACAGGAGTTCGTTCTTTTAGATGGCTGAATATCTGTAATATTATATATAATATATGCAATATATTCCATTATATAGAATAACGTTACATACTATATAGTTTTCTTTTCCATCATATATATGCACGTGTGTGTGTGCATTCTTTATCATTCATCTGCTGATGAGTACTTAGTTTGTTCCTGTATCTTGGCTATTGCGAATAGTGCTTCAGTGAACATGGGGTGCAGATATCTTTTTTTTTTTTTTTTTTTTTAGGTTTTTGCCATAGGGTTCTTGCACTCGCCAGAGAGACAGTGAGGAGGAAAGTGAGAAGTCAGCCCTAGGGGAGTCGGCCATGCCACAATCCCTTCTCCTCCGCTCTCCTCTTGGGAATTTGGACATGCACGCACATACGCCGGCGTGAGTTTTAGGCAGCCAGGTCTGGCACTAGACTCAAGGCTGGGCATGCGTGTGTCTGGCACCTTAGCTGCCGTGCCGCCTGCCGGCCCCACGGGGTGCGGACACCTTTAGTACATACTGATTTCCACCCTTTTGGATGTACGCTTAGAAGTGGGATCTCTGGATGACACAGCAGTTCTAGTTTGAATTACCCTGTCTAATCAATGCGCATTGCATTCTCGCACTGAAAAACCACTTTGTATACCACAGTTATGTATAATTACATGTTAATTTAAAAAGAAAAAAAAGCCATTCTGGAATTAGTGAGGAGAGTGGAAGAGAGGGGCGTTTCTGGATTCTGGGTGATGGCTAGAAATGCTTCAGGACCCTGGTAGGAGACAGTGGAGGCTTAGACCAGAGTGATGGTTGTGAAGTGGAGTGGAAGTTGGGGTTCCACTCATAAAAGAAATTCTCGGGGTGGGGGTTCCTGGAAAAGAAGTGGCCACTCCCACTTCTAGATAAGCAAGTATTTTGTATTTCTGTCAACTCTTCATCATAGAATTAGATTCTATGTTGCAGAAATATTACATGAATGCCTTATGTATTCCCAAGAAAGTTACAATTTCAGAACTTTCTGACCAAAGGGAAATAGAGGAAAGGGGACTTCAAGCACTTGAGAGGAAAGGATGTTCAAGGCAGTGAAGGGAGTATTGAAAACCCAGGAAAGGGACCGGAAGGGGAAGTTGAAAGAGCAATAAAGCTTTAGGACACTTTTCTCTTCTGTGTTTCATCTATCAAACAGAACCCCCTTACTCTACGACCAAAGCCAAATGGCTTCTGTAGATTCTCCTTCTGAAGACACTTCCCACCTTTCCCTCTGGAAAAAGCTACCTCGTATAAATCTATAGTCAAGAGGATGAGTATATGCTGGCTTCTTCCAGGATGTGTGTGTGTGTGTGTGTGTGTGTGTGTGTGTATGTACAACAAACACATGTGCAGAGCCAACAGTTTGTATAAAACTTGAGAATAACTCTTATTTTTTTTCCCTGTTTGACATGACAGTGTTTCCATAGCAATGTGAACTTGAGTTTTCAAGAGGCTATTTTGATGGGATTTTGGCAAGCCCTGCACTGTCATTAATTGCACATGAATCTGGTTTCTTTGGCACCAGCTTGTCATAAAGGAAACTCTAGGGAAACTGGAGTGGTAGACTTTGGAATGAATCTTCAGGTCCTGTGTACATTCATGGGAACACACCTTGCCTTCCCCTCAGGGTTTACAACTTAGCTTTGTCTCAGTGTCTGCCCATCCCAGGCCATAGAACAGTTGGATGCAACAGCAGCGAGAATCTATTCCTTTACTTAACAATTTGAGAAATTAAGAATCTTGCTGGACTTGTGATTGTTTATGTTTCTTTTTTTCTTCGCTCTAGAGCACATATGCTCACCAGATAGAGACAGAGGGAGGGAGGGAGGGAGGAGGGAGAGAGAGAAGAGAAGAGAAGAGAAGAGAAGAGAAGAAGAGAAGAGAAGAGAAGAGGGAGAAGGAGAGGAGAGTAAGAGGGAGAGGAAAAGAGAAAGTGAGAAATGGCTCCCTAGGAAAGATAGCCATGTCATAATCCCTTCTCCTCCAGTCTCCACTCTGCTTTTTTGGGCATGTACACATGCAACCGGTGTGATTTTCAAGCCACTGGGTCGAGTACTTGAATTGCACAGTTGGACATGCGGGATCCAACACATTAACCTCCACGCCACCTGCTGGCCTACATTTCATCATTTTAACTATCTTTCCCAAGGGCACTTTTTCCATCTCCTTTGGTCTAAAGTCCTCACTTACTTCCTTGAAAAAGGTCATGTGCCCATTCCTGAGACCAGGAAAAGTGCTTTATGATCTGCATGGAACCTTCAGAGTCCTCTCCTGTCCTTACATCAAGTCAAGTTAGCTTCCTTATTTATATTTTCTCATAAGCTTAATTGAGGCATTAGATAAATGTCCATTCCATGCTGATTAACCTTATCAAAATGCAACCAATCATTTGTCCCGATATTCTTTTACTATTTTCTATTCAAAGGATAGGGCAGCCCTCTTCCAGAGGTATTCTTGTGGGGGTGGAGATGAAAAAGAAAGGGCTCCATTTTAGCCAGGTCCAGGCACAAGGGACAAGGGCTTCATTTACGAATGAGATAAAACATTGTGAGAACATTTGTGTGTGTGTCTCTCTCCCTGTTTGTTATACAGTCACTTTTTTTGGCATCTTTCTGTCGTACTGTGGACAAAAATCACCATCTTCTGGTCTCGGTTCCTGCCCTTCCAAGTACCTGACCCTGATGGCAAAGACAGGATTTGTTTTCTTCTGTCTCCAAATATAGAATCCTAGTGGACATCTCTGATAGGTTTCGCTTGGATGTCTTGTTCATCAACCGCCATGGTCAAATGGATAGAGTCATAATTGGCTAAGCCAACGTCTTGTGCCCATTTCTGGGACCCGGACAAAGGCATTTTGATCTACATTGTCCCTGCCAATCATGAAATTCATGTGGAGAAGGGCAACTTTTCAATGGAAAAGCATGTACTTGCATATAAAACCAGGACATCCATCATGTGAAGCAACCTCAATTTATCTGAGGAGTCCTCCATCTTAAAACTCAAAAGTTAGTCACACCAGACTAAGAATGAACATTTCCAGGGAAGCTGTAAAGTAGGAACCCCATTCTTAGAATATTTGATTCACTGGGTCTGAGTCATAGAATTTTTAACTCTTTTGTGGTTATCCTGACAAAGAGCCTACTTTGAGAACCACTGGTAAGTATAATTACAGTAAGATGATAAGGTATAGAATCTTGAAAGAAAGACTACACTGAGCTAAGTGTACTTTCATAGTGCACTATTTAATTGCATCCAAATTCTTCAGCAACCATAGTCTATTTTGGGTCAATATGATCTGAATCTTCTTTTGTTGATGAAAAAGGGAAGAGGGGAGACCAGCAGATAGTGTAATGGCTACGTCACTGGACTCCCAAGCAGTCGACCTCAGTTTGAGTCCCGGACCCAGTGGCTTAAACTCATGTCGGGCGTGTGTGCCCAAGATCCCAAGAGGAGAATGGAGGAGAAGGGATTGCAGTGTGGCAGTCTTCCCTGGGGGGTGATCTTTCACTTTCTGTCTTTCTGTCTCTCTTTCTGTCTCTCTGGCGGGCACACATGCCCTATAGCAAAAACCTCTCCAAAAAAAAAAAAAAAAAAAAAAAAAGGCAAGAGGGGAATCAGGCTTTAAGATGAAAACCAGAAGCCTTTCTGTGAATAAGAGCCATCAAAGTGAGAGGTAACAATCAATGTGTAGTGAAAATGTGCATTAGTTTTTGGCTCTCCACATCAGAAGTCCCTTCTACATTTGGGGAATTACACATCTGAGAGTCTTGGAGAGAGAAAACATGACATCCCAGTTCACAAGCTGCAAATGTCAGAAACACATCTTCCCAGACTCCCTTGCAGCTATGGCTGAGATGTATGTTGTCCTCATCACAAGACGCACGATCCTGCGACTTTGACTTGCGACACTAAAACCACAAGGCACGTGATGGAAGTAAAAGGCATCGTACAGTGGAATGTCAAAACTAGGAGATAATTGGGACACTTCCCTTAGATAGCTGGGGCTGGAGACTTTTCATGCTACAAATATTTTGATTTTCTGGGTGCATTTGCCCATGAGAATGGTAGTTGTGGTAGTTTACTTTTAGCATGTTACTTTGCACTTTGGCTGTCTAGTCTTCAGCACTTTTCTATGAAAGGTATGCGGTGGCTGAGCTATTACATAATGGAAAGCTTAAATGAGACATAGGAATGTTACCTCGAAAGACTCTTCTCTGTTACAGCTATCCCGAAGGGCTCTGTAAAAGCAAAACCAAGTCTTACAAGTGGGGCTTCATCAAAAAAATTCTGAATTTATTTTCCTATGGGAAAGTCAAACATCTGGCATTACCGAGTTCACAGCGTACATAGGTAGCTGCCCGCCAGAGGTGAGAGAGATGCTCTACCTTTCCTCACTTACCTTTTTCTGATTCACCTGTTTGATCCAGTATCCATGTGAACTTGTATCTGCATGTAACAAAAACTGATTCTGACAAATTTCCATATAAAAAGAATTTATTAAGGTATATTCCGAGGTTCACAGGATGTCTGAGAGCATGAGAACTGAGTTGGTGAGGGCGATACCCCACTCATGCCACAGCACCGGGACCATCAAGATAGAACTTTGCTGTTATGGCTGCCAAGCGCAGACCTCACAGTCTGCTGTAACTGCTTCTCCCAGTCTGGATGCTTGATGCTGGTCACTGCCACTGACCCTGCCACCACCTTCCCTGGAATGCCTCTGTAAGGTGCGTGCTTGTCAGACTTCCAGATCCACTCAGGGGCAGAGGTAACCGATCTTCTTAGCTTGTCCTGTGCTTGCCCTCCTAGCTGCAAGGAGAGCTAGAACATGTGTATCTGGCACTTTCAACGTCTTTGGTGTGAGAGGGAATCTGTTTCATATGGAGGAAGCGTCCCCAACACAGGAAGAGGGTTCTAATATTGGGCAACTGAAAACTAGCGAGTGTCCACTGTGGCCCTCAAAGGCACTGGGTGTGCTCCTCTGTCCTGGCACACACTGAGTGCTAACTGAATGTTGGCTGAATGGAGTTTAAGACCAGAAACTCTGGGGAAAAGAATAGCAAGAGGGTTAGAAAAGAAGAAAAGCAGACGAAACGGGGAGAGGCAAAAAGGAGAGAGGATGAAATACGGCCACAAAGGACAGCAATTCAAAGTGATTCATGCCTTGCGAAGCTTTTGCTCTAAAGCACGGCCCATCTATTTCCCCATTCATTTCGCTTTCCTTCTCTATTTTGCCTTATAAAGATTTGACAAAACTCATGCAATGCCCTGTGAAATTCCTTTTCTTTTTTTCAGTCAGAAAATATTGGACCTAGCCCAGAAGTGGTTTGACTAAGTCAATCGCCAAAACACCAGCTGCCTAAGTGACAAGCTGGTCCATCCAAGAGGTAGTTATTTAGCCAACAGACAGATGGCCAAGGAAGTCAAGTTAGCGGGTATGTTGTTTGTCACTCAGGAGGCTTCCGGCCAGCTAAAATAGCTAGAAGCCAATGGCTTCAGAAACCATAGCCCACCATCTTGTATTTGCTTCTGCAGTCCCATGGATACCTAATGAGCAACAAAGGACAATGCAGGGCAGATTTTGCTTCACTGAGCCCACAGTTTAGCAAAGAAGAGCTATCCTCACAACCCCAGTGGTAGATAAGAAAGCGGCTGAGCTGGTAGGTTGGCCAAAAGTAAGATACTCATAACCCAGTGAGAGGAATGTGAAAACAAGGAACAGCTGTGAAAATAGGTATCCAGGGAAAGAAAGGCTACTTTCAGCACTTTTTCCAGAAGCACAGTAGATTTCCAAATAAAGAGAGATGGCTTATTACACATCATAAATAATTAGTGAGAATCAGAGGAAACATAAGTTAATTTTTGAAATTCTCTTGTATTATCATTAGAGATGCACTCAGAAAAAAGTAGCCAAAGGTAGAATCTTTACCTTACTTTTTTATTTACTGCTTCAACAGACATTTAGTATGCCTGTACTATGTGCTAGGAAGTACTCTAGGGAATTAGTTAATTCTAGATGAGTAAAAATCAGCTTGCCTTGTTCTCATGGAACTTTACCATATGATCAGGAAGACATATGACTGGGACATTGCAACTCCTATAAGCACGACGAATGGAAGACATGGACAGCTATGAGGAGGTCACAGAGAGACTGAGCCACTTGGAATCTCATTCTGTATATATATGTCATATGTATTTTAATGTATGTATATGTGTGTGGAATATACACTTACGTCTTTCGCTATAGCTTTTAGTCGATAGCTTTTTACACCTTACTTATTTATTTCTTCCATGACAGAGAAAAATAGGAACAGAGATAGAGAGAACTTCCAACAGGGTCTCGATGCCATGCTCCACCCCCAGCTTCAGCCAGACCTGGATCCTGGGCTTAGTGTGCCCCCAGTGTACTCTGCAGGGTCTCCAGATGTGAACCTGGAGCTTTCCCACATGGGTCAGCCTCACAGAGTGTCACCTTCACTGCCGTGTCACTGTCTGGCCCCACCTAGTCAATAACTTTTATTAGAAAGTCTGTGATTGGAAGGCTGTTTTCTTCCTGGGCCCAGACTAATTCTCACTTGTCCACCAGAGACATTAATAATTCCGGAAATAATTGCCTCTCAGCTTCTGGGGATAAGATTAGGAATACAATCAGTTCCTCCTCTGAGTTTGGTGACATCACCTGGTTAAAAATAGTTCTCGACATGCTAGAAGCCCTTTACATTTTTGTTTCAGCTTTCCTTGTGTGATCTCAGGGAAAGAACTTTAGAGATGACAGGTGCCCTACAGTCACTTGTTAGCCTTGTCACTTATTAGCTAAGTCCCTTTGGCAGCAGCTTCTCCATTTCCTCTTCTGTAAAATGGGGTAATATGATCTCCCTCTCATAGGAGTGGTGGCAGTGAAATCAAAGAAGTTATCCACAACTGAGTTTTTTCCAAAACAAAACAAAATATTGTGGAGTTGCAGTTTATTCCAGGGTTACATTCTACAGTTGATGTACAAGAGCAAAGTTGCCTCTAGGACTTACCCTCAAAAATCCTTTGAAATTCTCACCCTGGTGTCAGGCATGCTAGTTTTCAGGAATGTCCCTGCGGTCAGTTCTCCCTTCAGAGTGAAAACAGATTGCTGTTGCTGCAGCTGAACTTCGGATTAAGTGGTTGGCTCACTTTTAGCGGTCATGTTGTCAAAAAACACTTCTCTTTAAACACTAGAATCATACTCCACAATGCAAGATGCTCATATCTGAGAGGCAGCGGGGACGGAAGCAGTGACGGCAGTGGCAGATTCGTGCTTCCCTTTCATGCCGGCTGCTTACATGCTCATTGAGTGCCGTCCTGAGGGAGTTACCTATTGCAGTGAAGCTCTTTTTCTCTTTTCCCCCCAAACCACACACTGGTAAGCTTGGGAAAGTTCTAAGTGTCTAGGACCCTGCAGTTTTATATTTTTAAAGAGAGATTTTTTACTATTTTTTACTATTTTTACTATACGGCATGTGTGCTTGCTGCAGAGACAGAGAGAGACAGAGAGACAGAAAGTGAGATATCACTTCCCCCCACCCCCAGAGGGGATGGCCATGCAGCAATCTTTTCTCTTCCATTCTCTTCTTGGGATCTTGGGCACACACACACGTACCTGGCATGAGTTTTAAGCTTCCGGCTCTGGGATTCAAACCATGATCGACTACATAGGAGCTCAGTGATGTAACCATTATGCCATCTGCTGGTCCCCCTGAGTACTGTTTTCATGGTTGCAATTTTCTTGGCTGCAGGAAGGTTTGTAACTGGCCCTATAGTTGTACAGCTAACAAGAGGTTGAGTTGACCCTGAGTACTCTGTTTCTAACCATAGGGCTAATCACCTAGGTGGGCTCTTGATAGACATCTTGCCAGTGGCATCTACAGAATAGGCACTACCTGCTTTTGATCCACCCAAGTTGATAAAACGGATTCACAATTCTGGCAGAACTGAGCAGGGCCAGGGTCCGCCCTGGTAACAAACCTCTCAGCTGATTCTCGCAAGCAGGAGACATTGGTTTGGACCCTATCTCCAGACCCTCCTTATCCATCAAAAGAAACCAAGTGCTCAGGTCCACTTTATGCCCCTGGTGCTGAGCTGGGGCTTGGCTTTCCAGGGTGCTGACATATTCTGTAAAGAGTGAGGTGAATCAAAAATACAATCAGAAATTTTGATACAACTCATGAGCTTTGGCAGTTGTGATGTGATTATTTTTTTTTGAATGTACACTGTGAGGGTTTATTATACCTGGGCATCTTTTTAAATCTCGAGTGAATGATTTTCTAGAGTTGGATCAATACAACAAAGGAAGGAAAATTGCTGTTCAACCAGTGCTGCTTATGAGAAAGAATGTTAGTTCCTTTTCTCCAAACTTTAATTAAGTTTAAATTATGGAGAAAAAAATGTTAATGTAATGGTCTGCCCAACGACCCTTTCCTTCTTAAAAAAATTATTTTAAGGTGAATCACAATGTAATATATGATTACTGTGATCATTCATCTGCATGAAAATAGTGTTTCCTTTCCAGCCATTCCTTTGGAGTAGATGACCTGATGTCTAGCTTTTCATATTTTTTCCTCTGCTTACTGGAACACACACGTGTCTGTGCACACTTTCAGGTCGTTAGCATGGAATCACGGGATACAAATAAAAGTGCATTTTGTTCTTTTTCTCTTCACCATCTTTTTATTTAAAAAAGAATTATCTATTTAATTTTATTTATTCATTCATTTATTTTAATTTGACTAACGAGAGACAGAGAGAGAGAAAGCAAGCCACCATGTCCAGGACTTGAACCAAGTCAGCCATAGGGAAGTGTCCAGAGCTTTAACCACCACGCCACCTGCTGGCCCCTCTCTTCACCTTCTTGTTTGAAATACCTTTCCACGATTTCTCCTCTCCCGCCCCTCTTCCCCCATTTGCTCTACACCCCGCTGGAAAATCGGCTGCACGTGCAGTGTGATCCTGCTGCTTTGGCCGTGGTGACTGACTCAGGGATGGCCATCTGATCACAGCTAGGGCCAGGAGTCACTCCCCTGGATTCAGGGAATGCTCTGAGTGGATGGACCTGCGACGTGTGACATTTGGGAGTATCAGTTGCCGTCTTCTCTCATGTGGCCCTCAGAGATAGGCAGATTGCCATGAGAAGAGTAACGCAGATATGCCCGTGAGAGAGAGAAGCACAGACACTGTTTGGGGAAATCTCAAGGTTTCATTGCAGTCCCAAGACTCAGTCTGACCCTGGGCTCTCAATTGTAGCCTTTACAATAAATCCCCTTCGTGCTGCATTGGGTTTCTATTCTTAGGAACTAAGGGTGCACCAAACATTTCAAGCTCCCCAAAATTTTGGTTACTTTTCCAAGCATACTTATACCATAGTGATTAAATGTTATACTGCTTTCTCCATAGAAAAGAAGAGCAATGATAACTTACTTTTACAATGAACTTTATTTATTTATTTATTCATGCAGATCTACCCTCTACCGAATACAGTGCACCCAGAAAATGAATAGACCCTGGAAAGCATGATAAAAAAATTGTGATAATTAAATGACAAGCATAGGATATTATGGGAAGGCCAGAATGGGAAGTCAAAACCTGTCTGCAACCATGACCAAGAAGTCTGAGGTTGGCTGACATCCTAGAAAGGTACTTTGATGGTCCATGTGACTGGAAGAAACTATGGACAGGTACAAACATTAAAATCCTAAAACCATTTCTTTTTTTCTTTTTAAATTTATTTCTTTTTGTATATACATTCAATCACATTGTTTAGCTTACAATGTGAGCATTTCAATATGTGAACATTTCTCCCCAGTCCCGTTGATCAAAATATCTTCAACCAGTAACACCACACCTCCCCATCCCGTCAATTTCTACCTCCGTATCCCTTCTCCAAATGTCCTCCGTTAGGCCCCACTCCTCCACATACACCTCATCGGACATTCACACCCATCTCTTGTGTTTGTACAACTGTTAGTCAATCATTTTCAGTCATAGAGTGCAGGCATTCGGTATATGTTAAGTGGGGACATACAATGTCTCTCCTTCATAGCCTGGCTTGCCTCACTCAGCAGTAAATCTTCCATATTTTTCCACTTTCTGTCAAAAGCCAGGGTCCTAAAACCATTTCTGAGAGGTTTTGAAAAGCACACATCTAGTTTTTCCACCATGCCATCTTCACATTAAGCAGTCTTGGGTGTCTCCAGAAGGAACCAGGAGATTGACTCAGCTCAGCTCTGAAATTTTCTAGTACTCACATGGGGGTTGTTCACAGTGGCTTTTTCCTCTTTAGGTACCAATTCTTCCTTCAGAGTGCCTGCTTGGGCTAGCTGTCATTATGGAGAGTAAAGGGTAATTAAGCAACTCAGTGGATCACTGTCTGGGAGATGTGAGTCTCCCTGCTCTCTCTCTCTTGACTTTCCACCCTCTGCAGAACTGAGCTCTGGCTGTCTCTGCCATGTGATGCATGGAGTCATCTCCCATTCAACCGCAGATAAGGCCCTTAGAGCGGGACACCTTGCACATCCGTCTCTGCCTTCTTAGAGACATTCTCCCCAGAAACGGAAATTTAATTGCTCTTGGCCTTCCTGTCTTGGGTTGCTGGACACTTGGTTTCTCCCAGGGATGGTTGAATAAGCAGTCATCGAGTCACCAACCACAGAAATATTTCCTTCCTGTGCAAGGCCACTTCAGATTCGGATTTAAAGCTGAATCCAGCTGCAAAGAAAAGAATCGCACCCTTGCTTCATCTCTAAAGGTTTAGCCAAAAAAGGAAAAAAAAAATCCTGAGCATCAGCTACAATCCGAGAATCTCAGAAAAGGAAAACATTTGGGTCATGGCTAGGTTTTCTCTTGGCACATTTTCAACTGGCAAAAAAAAAATTTAAAAGAAAAAGGAATATTTCTATCCTATCTAGTGAGAACGCTGTTCGTGAAATGTTTCATTTTTCCAGGTACTGGCACTGCAATTAGGGTCAGGAGCAGGTGTTGGCTATTTCCCCAGAATATTAGGAAAACACTTCCCATAGGCAGCAGACCAGAGATGTTAACGTCTCTTGGGACGCCTTGGTGGCCTTTATGGTACGATTCTGATGAGCATCCGGATGACAGGGAACAGTTGGCTACTAAGACTAGTTCAAGGGAAATGGGTTTTGTTGCAAGGAAGCCCAAGAAGCCCAGGGGTAGGAGAAAGTGTGGTTGGGCCTCCAGCAAGTGGCAGTGGGCACTGGAGGTTCAGTACCCATTCCCCCCATCTCTGGTGGGGCTCAGTCTCCAGAACCACCGTCTGCCCACAGTGCGGTCGGGGCTCTCCTTTCGTCCAGTTTGCAGGTGACTCCTACATGGCCATGCCAGTGTGAGGACACTCTCCTGGCCTCTGCAGCACCAGTGCTACCAGATGTCGTATCCATGTCTCTCTCAGATCCCAGAGAGGGAAAATCTGGCAGCCCTAACTTAAAAAAAAAATACTTTATTTAATTTTATTCATCATGGTTATTTTATTTTATTTATTTATTTATTATTATTATTATTTGGAGAGGTTTTCGCTATAGGGCGCGTGTGCTCGCCAGACAGACAGAGAGAGACATAGAGACAGAAAGCGAGAAATCACCCCCCAGGGGGCATGGTCACGCCGCAATCCCTTCTCCTCCATTCTCCTTTCGGGATCTTGGGCACACACGCACACACGCCCGGCGTGAGGTTTAAGCCACCGGGTCCAGGACACGAACCGCAGTTGACTACGTGGGAGTCCAGCGACATAGCCATTACGCTAACTGCTGGTTCCCAATCATCATGGTTATTTTATAAAAAATTTGACCAGAGCGAGACAGAAAGTGAGAGAGGGAAAGTGAGAAAGCAAGCCACCGGGTCCTGGACTGGAACACTGACTAGCCATGTCGGAGGCCAGTGACCTAACCACCACACCCCCTGCCAGCCCCTGCCAGCCCTAACTCATCTGGCCAAGTCAGGTAATAGCAGTCATGGGTTTCTGTTGTCAAATGGATAGACAGCCCTGGAACCCAGGGGCTATCCCTATTCAATCAGTTGTGGTAGGAGAAATAAACAGAGTCCCGAGATTCCCAGTATCAGGCAATGGCTCTTAGCAGAAGTCCCCAGAAGTTGCTCCCCTCGGAGTATTTTACATGCACAGCGTCCAAGACTCATCCCAGTCACCAGAAGGCTTCGAGTTTAAATTTCACGGAGATGGTTTAAACCGGTTTATACTATAAGGCGAATGGATCTGGAAGCATTCAGTCATTTCTCGAGTACTGGGTCGTTGTTAGATTTGGGGTCACAGCCGAGGGCTTACAGTGGGGTTAGGTGGCCCAGGAAGCTGTTCATTTAAATCAAAAGAGGAAGGTGTTGTATTCTCAGAAGCCGGCTTGGCTTTTGGCTTTTTCAGGGGGGTAGGTTACAGGGGACTTATTTTGCAGTGACTCCCTCTCTTACTCTTTTTTTTTTTTTTTTTTTGCGGGGGGAGGGCTTGCCTGGGGTGGATTCTCCTTGTGGGTGGGAAGACGCGCCCCTGCGGCTTCTGAGGCTCCTCTTCCCTGAATGGAAGGAAGCAATCAGGCACCTCCTCCCGGCTGCCCCCACAGGCTGTGGCCCGCCCCGGCTTCCCCGAACTAGCCAGGCCCCAGGGCTCTGAGGTGGCGGGCTAGCCGCCCGCGCGGTCGGGACACCCGCGGGTCCCCAGGTCCCGGGCAGCGCGCCGCGCGGGTTCGCGGTGGCGCATCGGTCTCGGCCACCCGCGCCGGCAGCGCGGCGATCTGCTCCGAGGGCGCTTAGCGGCGGAGTCCCGCTCCCGGGAGGGGCGACGCGAGCCACGGTGCGGTCCGCGGGCTCAGACCGAGGAGGGGGCCAGCGGGCGTGGAGCGAGGGCAGGCGCAGGGCTGTGCGCGCCTCTGCCTGGCCGCACACCCTCGGCGCCGCGCGCTCTCGAGCTGAGTGCCTCGGACCTCGCCCGCGCGTGCTGCGCGCCCGGCTGGCTCCGGGGTGCGTTAAACGTCAGGCCGGAGCTGCTCAGCTGGGGTCACCGGACGCCGTCTCCCCTCTTCCCGCGAGCCGGCGGCCTGAGCACTAAGCCACCCCCAGCCGGACCTGCGCTCCTATAAATAGCGCGCGTGTGCCCGCTTCGCGCTCTCCCTCCGGCGGCGCGAGGAGAGAAAGTTGTGCGCAGGGACGGGGCTGTGCGGCCAGGGAGAGGACCCCGCCGCCCCGCCGCCCGCACCTCGCGCCCGGCGCCCTGGGACGGATGCGCGAACCTGAGCTTTGGGTGCGCGGGACCCAGCTACCCGCAGCCTTCTCATCTGCGACCGAGTGACTCCAGGCTTTGGGGGATTTTGTGACCAAGCGAAAGCGGGAGTCGTTAGCGTCCTGGCCGCGAACCCAGCCTCGCGTCCTTCTCAGTCCGGGAAACACCTGCCTCTGTAATTCGTCCGTGCCGCAAACCAGACCCGTGCAGGACGGACACCCGCACCGCCCGGCGCCCACCACCCTGTGGCTTCTCTTTGAACCCCTATTTTCCCGCTCCTTGGTTCACTGGGGTGCTGCGGTTTGGGGTGAGAATTTATTATTGTTTTTTCCTTTGAAGTGTGAAAGTGTGGGTTTGCTGACTTTTAGATGTCTAGGAACAGGGGTGGGCGCAGGGGCCCCAGGCAGGGCTGATTCCTGGGGCGGAAGAAGCTTTAAGGAAGCTGCATGAGCTCCTCACAGGACCGAGCTGTCAGAGCCACCGGAAGATCTCGAGGGGAGACTTTGACTTCGAACCACAGACTCGGTGTAAGTGTGCGCGCCGCCGCCGCCGCCTTTCCTGCAGCGCTGTCGACCTAGCCACTGGCGGCTCCGAGCTCCGGGCTCCCGGGGTTGGAGGCAACGCGGGCGAGCAGAGGCGCCAGCGGCTGCGGCTGCCCACGCGGCTCACCATGGGCTCGGCGCGCCGGGCGCTGTCGGCGGTGCCGGCGGTCCTGCTGGTTCTCACGCTGCCGGGGCTGCCAGTCTGGGCGCAGAACGACACGGAGCCCATCGTGCTGGAGGGCAAGTGTCTCGTGGTCTGCGACTCGAACCCGGCCACGGACTCCAAAGGCTCCTCTTCCTCCCCTCTGGGGATATCGGTCCGCGCCGCCAACTCCAAGGTCGCCTTCTCGGCGGTGCGGAGCACCAACCACGAGCCTTCCGAGATGAGCAACAAGACGCGCATCATCTACTTCGACCAGGTCAGACCCCGAGGGGCGTGGGGCGCCCAGGGCGTGGGCGGTGCCCGGCACTTGCGAGCGGAGACGGAGCTGGGCGCCTGCTCGGGCGAGGTGGTCTGACTGGGGAGTGGGGGCATCATTTAGGTACCCGCTTCCTCAAGTATGTCTGGGGCTGAAACTTCTGTCCCTCCCTCAACCCTGGCCCCCATCCCCTCTTGGCCTCTGAAAGAGGCTGCTGGACCGCGGGGAGAGGCTTGGGAGAGCAGAGGCGGACAGAGGGCTCAGGACGAGGCTAACAGCAACAGGTCGGTAGGAACGGAAGGGAATCTGCGCCTGACCGCGGTCTCTTGGCCCGCGCTTAGCCCCGGGCTGTGCCGCCTCTGCAGACCCGGCAGTCCCCCGGCACCCTCGCGGACGCCCGGTAAATGTTTGATTTGTTTCTCCCAGCTGGAGAAGCTTCGCCCCAAAGTGAGCTTCGGTCTCCTACTCTGCAGAGATCCGGCAGGTGGCCGCAAAGGGTGAGAGGCGAGGGCGAGGGGTCGCTCTCCAAGGTACCGAGGCACGTTCCAGGCGTCGCCGCCGCGGCCGCCGCGGAGCAGGCAGGAAGCCCTTCTCCGTCCAGCACTTAGAACAAAGTTGCGGAGGAGCGGAGGAAAGGAATTGGGCAACCGTGCGGAGCTCCCGGAGGGCAGCGCTGGGGAGCTGGGTCTCCCTTAGCGGGCTCCCGCCCTTCCAGGGAACTGCACATTGCTACAGAAAGTCAGATGCGAAGTGGAGAGTAGTGGATGGGGAGGAGTGGATGACAGCTGTGGCTTCTGTCTTGCAACCTGGCGCTCTGTGGTTTGGCATGAAGAGAAACCCCAGGGTATCAGGTTAGCTTTAGTAAAGAGTATTAAGAAAGTCAGCTCCAGAGTTTTGATTTCAACCTCAAGAGCTCCCAGAGACTTTTTTAAAAAAAATTAAATCCCGGAGTCCTCGTTCACAGTCCTATGCAAAGCCACGGTGCACAGCAGCTCAGGTGAAGTACGTGGTGCAGGATGTGTCAGGGAAGAAATGAGGTGACATTTGTACACCCTACTTAATTTTTCCTGAGCAATGCGCTCTCCAGCTGGCCAAAGACAAGGTATGCCTCTCTGGGGGCTTCCTATTGGGTAGCCATAATTTTTAAGGAATTAAGTAGCTCCTTTGGGGTTTTGGTGCAGTATTTTCCATCCTGTTGGAAATAAAGCCTAGCACCACCCCTGGTTCGTATTTCAAGGCATTCATTAAATGTGGGAATACTGTGGATTGCGCACTATCCCCTGCACGGGGTGTTCTGTTCAGTGACCTTTCTGTCAATTAGAAGAGGACAAGGGTTTGTTCTTCTGTTCTGGGAGCCATGCGTCTCAGAGACAACAAGACACGTTTAGTTACACATCTCGATGTGCCTGGATGCTCCAATTACAGTGTAGAGTCAACATCCAGCTTTCTGTGTTGTCAACATTAATCAGCTGTTCCCCTTATTGCTAATGAATTATGCTACTTGTATCTCAATCAGGAAGTCTCCACTAAACAGCGCAAGTTATTTTAAATGTGTGTGAAAAAAATTCTTTGTGAAGCCTCTGATGGGGATTATTGCACAGCTGGAGACTTGTTGAAAAACCATCGATCATTGGGTCAGAGAAAAAGAAATCGGATGCTTACCTGCGAGAAGGTGGAGTTGCTGACTAAAACCACACGTGTGCATGCAGTTTAAGTCAGGCACCGAACCTGGCGCATCTACCTGACTGTGACTACAGTCTGGTGTGTACATGGTTAGGAATTACACTAGAGATCTGAAAAAGTATTAGCCTTGGCAAGAGTGCAGGGTTCAGAAGAGAGAGTAGATTGCCATCGATTCTTGGGAATATCTAATTTTAAAAAATCCTACTTACAGATTATTTCTTAGAGAGAAATAGAAGAAACTCTAGTTATTTTACTGCCACCTCCCCCTACCCCCTCCACACACACACATCCATCCATCCTCTGTCTCTCTTTCTCATGGGAAGGGGCTTACCTTTGTGACATTGCAAATCTAGCTTAAATGGTCATTTATTGAAATTCAGAGTTACTTTCAAAACCAGCAGAACCAGGCTGAACGTTTTTGAATATAAGATGGAATGTTACTTTCTTTGAAAACCGTCCCCAATTTCAGTTATGACCCCTGATCTTCAACTAAAGAGCAGGTGATAGAGGATAGCAGATGCCACGTGGGACAGCACGGAACGGCCCCCGTCTCATAACCTGTCCATCTCCTCGTTCTGCTCTTGGGCAGCCCACAGGCTAACTCATTACCTAAGTATTATAATTAGGCCTGGGTGACACAGGAATGGGAAAAATGGCCATGGATCTTAGGAAGGGACTGTCAGAGGCTCAGAGAAGGGCCAGGCAGCCAGAGCGTTTTGCGGTCTGTTTGCTGTCAAGGAATGTGTCACACCATGGAGGGGTGGCCATCCCTCTGCGATGCGTCCAGGATGACTGCAGAGGGCTCATGGATGCTGATTGGCTGGCCTGGAAACGTCACCTCTGGACATTGTGAGGGCTTGCAGACAGTGGGAATGTAAATACATGGTGGATTTCTTTGATCTGACTCCCAAGGCAAAGCTAATATTTATAAGCCCTCACGTGTTACCTAGATGTTTCCAGAGTCATCAGGCCTTGGTGAAGTTGAGGCAGGAATACAAAGCAGTTACTTTACTTTTTTCTGTACCATTTAAAAGATGGGAGGACTTTAGAAATCACTTAAAGGAAAAGAAATATTATTCAATGTTTTATTCTCTATGGTTGAACTAGTTGGTTGTCCAGAAAGAAAGCAAAGAAGGAAAAAATAAAGGAGAAAAGGAAGGAAGGAAACTTATTTTTCTTAGAGAAGAAAACGTTGTAATCATTTACTTGTTATTTTTATTTGTAGATCCTAGTAAATGTGGGTAATTTTTTCACGTTGGAGTCTGTCTTTGTAGCACCAAGAAAAGGAATTTACAGTTTCAGTTTCCACGTAATTAAAGTCTACCAGAGTCAAACAATCCAGGTATGTTCTTTGACCTGTTCTGTCTCTACCACAAACAACTGTGGTTACCTTTTGTGGGCTCTTTATTGAAGTATTTATACAAAGATATGTTTTTCTTGTAAAAATAAACAACCCTCTTTATTGATTACTTTTAAATACTTAATTTCCAATCTTCTTTATAACATCCATTGAGGGAGGTGTCAAAAAGAATATAGAAAAATAAGCCATTGAAGTTTCTGCTTTAATGACAGCCAAACATTTAAAAACATGGTTTAATGAAAATTCAGGGTTACAAATCTCTTTATAAGATCTTCATTTTATTTGACTCACATAACAAAAACGATTTGAACTTGCAAGGAAAAAACTCACAAGGCTAGCAGAGCTTTACACGTGCATACTAAATAAATAAAATAAATTTCCCATCATTTCAAAACTTACGAGCTACAGTTAATCAGTAAGAATAAATCTATGAAGGAACAACGAATCAACATTTTTCTTTGTAAATAATGTGCTTTGCTTGTGTTTTAGTTTATCCTCGGTTATTCCAAGGCTCGTGGAGGTTTGACCAATTCCAGTTTCAGAGGGAACAATATATTTTGTGTTGTGCTTTCTATGTTAATGAGCTTGATGTGACACTCCATGGTGATGATGGACTTAGTTCCAATATGCTGATCCTGCATGACACCAGCACATGACTGTGGGGTGCTGGGATCACTTTTTTATGTTATCCTCAGTTTTTACATGGTACATTATGTTCCAGTGAATAGAAGTTTCCATACTCATCTATCTCTTCACATACCCTAGTGAATGGATAAATCGATCCACTTCAGGTTTAATTTATTCAATACTACTTAACCTAAGAAGAATAAACATCTAGTAAACACATTTGCTTTCATAGAAAAGCTTTTCCCAAGCCCCACTGTTTAAAAATTTATGTCACATTTGACACAGTTTGATCAAAATTGTGGTAGAGAAGAATGAATACAGTTTCGAGTTGATCCTTAGCAAATTATACCATTAAAATAGTGGTAGTGGTGGTTATTACTTTTAATATGCATTTCTGTCATCAGGGAAAACAGAAAAAGAAATCAACACACACATTTTCCCTAATTTCAAATGACTTTTAGCGCTACGCACATTATAGCTGCCCAGAAACCTGTAGGGTTGTTGGTGGAGTCTGGCTGTCTCCAGGTTTAGAGGGTCAATGGGCCCTGGGTTTCCTTCCCCTGACACACTGGGGGGCCACCAGCCTGCCTCATTACTAAAAGACCTCCGGCGAGTGGAAGAAGTAAATAAGGTAGTAAGCTTCATTTATGTGCGGAAAGGAAGCCAGTTTTCACATGGCTAGTTTGTTCTCCGTGGATGGTATTCTTTTGTGGGAATTTAATGAAATTTCTATGGGAGAAATTTAAAAAGAATCAATTCAGCTGACATACAGAGTCTGATCCTCACAATCGGCTAACTTGAAAGGGAGGGGACACATTTTCTGAACATCAGGTATTTCCCTAGGTCTGTCATTTGAAACATGACTGATTATCCCCAGTGGCGGTTTTGACTTTAAAGGGAGATTTTCAGCGATTTACTTTTTCTTCTAGGTTAACCTAATGTTAAATGGAAAACCAGTCATTTCTGCCTTTGCTGGGGACAAAGACGTTACTCGTGAAGCTGCCACAAATGGAGTCCTACTCTATCTTGACAAAGAGGATAAGGTTTACCTAAAACTGGAGAAAGGCAATTTGGTTGGAGGCTGGCAGTATTCCACGTTCTCTGGCTTTCTGGTGTTTCCCCTATAGAATTCGATTTCTCCGCGATGATTATCCAGGTGAGGGGCGGCCCACCCTTGAGTTTTCGGAAGATCATTTTTTCATCATTGGATCGATGTCTTTTATTAGTTTTTCATGGGTGAATATGGATTCTCTTTAAGGATTCTAGACCTGTTGAACCAATACCCCGTCTCACAGATTATTTTTGTGTGTGTGTTTCAGTATATTTGGACCGGGACTCACAACAGATAATACCTATCTCTGCTTAGATGTAATGATCAAAAGCTATCTTCGAGGTTTATTCTGATTTAGTTTTTCGGAATCACTGAGTTCATTGCAGATGTGGAATTTAATTAATTTATTTTTAAAAGACTGGCAACCAGGTCTAAGAACAAGAAAACTCTGAAGTTGCAACTTCGATCAACCGTTAGTGTGATACTGCCAGAGAACTGTATGCTGTGTTAATAATATATTGATGAGCCTTGTTTTCATTCCTTTGAAATTAGTTTGTTTTGTCCCCTTACGGTAACTGGGAATTGTTTTTCAGTGACTGGCTTTGCGTTTTCTCTAAAAAATAAGGTAATGAATATGACTTGCCTGCAAATTTACCTTGACTAAGATCACCAACATGGCTTCCCTCCCTTTTCCTTCCCAAAGAGAACATTTCATAGTTGTATTTTAATTATATATGTGAAAGAGTCATATTTTCCAAATTATATTTTCTAATAGGAAGAATAGATCATAAATCTGACAAGAAAAAAGTTGCTTACCCGTATTCTAAGTGCTCAATCCCTAGACCTCGGCAAGATGGCTCTCCTCCATGGGAATTCTTATACTTTATTGCTCAACTTTAATTAACGTGATTGATAATAACTGCTTTATTAAAAACCTAAGGGATTTTTTTTTTGCCTTAGACATGACTACTTTATTATCTGGAGATGGGATGCCCTTGTTTTTAATTATACCTATTTTTCAAACTTTCTGTTGTGTTTGAAGTATCATCTGGTTTTGCCTTAACTCCTGAAATTGTACATATTTATCTGTTTAGCTAATATTAAATTCAAATATCCCACATCTAAATTTAGTGCAATAGTTTATTTTGTCTTTTGTATAGGTTATATGAATTCATAAAATTATTTATGTCTCTGTCACAGAATAAAGGTTACTATATGTTAGTTCAATTGTTTCTGTCCTTTTGGTTTTGGAAATATACATTCTACACGATTATTTCCTCTTCCTTTCTTTCTCCTATATCCTTCCTTCTCCCCATTCTTCTTTTCCTTCCTTTCTTTCTTTCTTCCTCTTCTTTTTTTTTCCTGGAATTTAAGAAAAGCTTTCTAAAGTTTCAGGTACTGTCCTCTGAATTGGTATAGAAAATCTTTACTGTTTTTAATCTGTTCAAACCCAGGAGCTACAAGCTTTCCGAAAGAGAATCAATGAACTTAGTAAACTCTTCTTTCAGAAGAATTTTTTTTTTTTTTTTGTTAGAAAGTTAGGTTTAAAAAGATCCTCTGAAATATCATGAAAGTGCTTAGTGTATGAATGGATGGTGATGAATATAAAGACTGGTCTTTGCAAACTGAAGACTGGGAAAAAGTTTTGCCCCTTTTTCAACATGAAAAGACAAAGAAGATAACAGGTTTCTTGTTAGGAGGAACTGTTATTACACCCGTCTTGTCCGGAGATGTGACGGGACATCCTTGTCTGTAGTCAATTAAAGCAATTTTGGGGAAGGGAGCACTTCGTAGTTAGTGATGCAAGGAAGGTGTGAGAGGGAGACACAGGCAGGTGTGTCTTCTTTATAATTGTGATTAATCAAGGAGTCCAAATATTCATTCATCAATGGGAAGACTCACCTCTTTCCCCAAAAGAATTACCTCGAGATACTGGCAATGAATTGCTGAGGTTCCCTTTGCCAAGTTATCCCCAGCTGGTTTTCCTCCTTGGTGCTTTTGTAGTAGAAAGAAAGAGCACTGTACAGAGAGAGACTGAAAGGAGGGTCTCTCATCTAAACATGAGCCAGCTCCTCTGTAAATGTGCTTGCTCCACCCAATTCTCTGTATTCAGAGTCTGTGTCTGTACGTTGGAACAGGGCGAACCATACTTGAGTAAATATGCCATTCGTCATTGCTTTGACAAAATCGCTCAAGAATGCTGGAATCACCCATAGACATTTCTGATGGGACAGAGAAAGTTGGGTGATTATCAAAATCCATCAATGTAGAAATGTCTTTATAAACATAACTATCTTTGGGGGCTTGTTCTTGCTTTTTGTTGATATTTCTGAATGTAAAAGAACTCTGGCAAAGGGCTTGACTTTAATTCCTAGCTCTAAGTGCACATATTTTGGAATGCAAAATCTATTTGAAACCTTCAAGAGAAAAATCTATGTGAAAAAGTGCTGAGGTCGAGACTATCAGACATGAGTGGATATGAGTGGATACGTGCCAAGGTGGATCCCAAGTGCAGAGATGACATCCACATGTGAGTTGTTGACACTGTTTCTGGGAAGTAAGAGTCACCTGAATGTGGTGGCCAGAAAGATAAGATTCAAATGAAGGCTAAGCTTACTTAGCCAGAAGAGCATGGGCTTTGGGCAGACGTAGCATGGAATCCTGCAAGTTTCATTTGCCAGCTCTGTGACCTTGGGCAGGCTTCCAGACCTCTTTGAGCTTTAGTTATTTTATTTGTAAACAAGGAAGAGTTGGTTGTAGGATTAAATAAGATGTGAGGTGCACATAGTAGGAGTTCCACAGAGAACTCCCTATGGTTACTGGAACGTAAAGTAGAAGCAGTGCAGCAAGTAGGGCTGTAGGAGGGTATTTAGGTTGACACGAGGAAGGGAAGACAGTTAAATTCCAGTGGGAGAGGTGCAGAGCAGGGGGCAGGGATGTCAGATGTATTTCCAGGAATGGAACCAGATGGTCCCTGAGCCTTCTACAACTTGAAAATAGTTCTCACAAATCCCTACGTCCACAGAAATGCTAACTGAACACAGTATTTGCATCAGCTCTGTCTGCTTTCATCAATGCCAGTGCCATCCTTTTCTAGATGGCCCCTTTTCCTTTGACCGTCCTTTGATCTATTGATCAGCAAATACAAGCAATTGTCTGTAGCCAGCAGTTTCCTCCCGACAGAATCCCATGAAAACAAAACTGAAGGAAACAGAGCTTGCACATATGATGCCACTGACTCCAAATTGCCACCCCCCATGACCCCAGATTCTGTTAAACCCTGATTGTCTAATTAAATTTCTGTTTAATTCTTTCTTTTTTAATTTATTTGACTTAAGGTTGTTTTCCTCCTTTTTCTTTCTGGTTTCTGGAAACCTGGAGAGCTACATGTTTTTTTTTGTTTGTTTGTTTGTTTTTGAAGAGGTTTTTGCTATAGGGCACGTGTGTTCGCCAGACAGACAGAGAGAGACAGAGAGACAGAAAGTGAGAAATCACCCCCCCCAGGGGGGATGGTCACGCCACAATCCCTTCTCCTCCATTCTCCTCTCGGGATCTTGGGCACGCACGCACACACACCCGGCGTGAGTTTAAGCCACTGGGTCCGGGATGCAAACCACAGTCGACTACATGGGAGTCCAGCGACATAGCCATTACGTTAACTGCTGGTCCCGATAGCTGCATGTTTTATTTGGCCTCTAATTTTGGACAAAATACTGCTTTAAGTCTTGATATAAACATATTCAGCTAACATTGATTAAATTATCTTGTACGGTGCTTTGCAAGGTGCCGAGTTTACACAAGTGGTGGTAACTCCCTTTTTCAGATCTCCCTACAGTTTAAACAGAACTAGAATGTTCACCAGGAGCAATAGAGGCCCGAGGTATGGTTTCTCCTTGCCTTCTGACCGAGAGTGCTAGGTGCACTCAATCCACCTTTACTATTTAAAGCGCTTGGTCTTCTGAGAGATGCTGGCTTATTGGATATAGAAGAGCCCTAAATTGGCTGACCTAATGGTCATGAGGAATAATGAAAACGGAGAGAAGCGAGGGTGTGACAGCTGTTTACATGCTGAGCTGGGAAGCTGACGTGGAACTCAGGTGCTGAATGGTTTTCTCTTTGGTAGAGTGTAGAGTTTACGAAGTTGGCTTCTGAATAGGCTGGTTACTGTCTCTCCTCTACTATAGGCGTGGCCTCAATGTGCATTTCAAATATCTTACAATTAAAAAGATGCATTTTTTTGCCTCCTCTGACATTTCTTCTTCTCTCCTTTCCCTTCTGCATGATAGAGAGCACATGCATGCACTCATGAGAGAAAGAGAAGTGAGACAGGGAGAAAGCACCCTTGACCGGGTCTTGTCACCTCCTTTGCCCAGCCTCTGGCTCCTTGCGATCCTGGGTGCTGTGCACACACAGCATGCTTTCAAGCCGACTGGGGGCCAGACTGCGGTCGGCCAAGCAGCTTCTAGCACTTCTGTCCAGTATGCTGCGGACTGAGCCCAGAACGTAGCTGGGCTACCCTCTCACCTTTCTGACAGAAAATGACTTCTTTGTGAATCTCACCTGAAGTCCTCCTATGGCGCCTTCTCAATCTATAGTAACATGGAAGAATTACGTGGGAATCGGGATACAGTAGAGATCCTTGAGCAGCAAGTCTAAGGTGCGGCGTGAGAGTCCGCGTTTTTAATGAGCTCCCAGGTGACACCCATGCTGCTGACCGGGTGCTGCCCGTTCAACAGCAGGGACTTCCATCACTGTTTTGAAAGCCTTGTCACTCAAAGTGAGTCTGTGGGTCAGGAGCGTCCATGTCACTTAGGCTTGTTAGAAGCCCCGGGTGGAGTTTTGACTCATGCCAGATCTCCCAGATCAGAGGTGAAGTCAGTAGTTTAACAAGATCCGCTGCTCTTCCATGATTCACAGGCACCATAAGTTTACAAAGTGCCTTTAAGTTAATTTATTTCATGAGAGAACTATAGTACCCCTAGAAGGGGTTTCTTTCCACCCCTAGCTCTCAGCCAGCCCTGGGTCACAGGAAAGCCTGTGCCTACACTCGGGAACATCCCTAGACTTGAACCAGAAACCTTCCCATGTGAGACCGCCTCGCGGAACTCTGCCTCACACTGTACTGCTGCACCATAAACTGGCCCCTGTGCTGGACTTCAGGGCAGCTGCAGTTTAACCCAATCCCCCGGTAATTCTCAAAATCTGAATCCACGCAGGTGTAGGGCGTTTTCTCTTCAATAACCCAGGAACTCAAGTGCTTTTCATTTTCTTTCCTATTTTAAACAAAGCGAGCCAAAGGCAATTAGCCCATGGCTCTAACTCAAGTAAACAGGAGTCTTTTTCGTCCTACAAGGGGAGAAGGCTGGAGGGACCTTGCCAGTGTGCGTGGAAGAAGGATTGCAGGGAAACTTTACCTTGAGGAGAGCTGAAAAGAGGTAAGTCACCACGGAATGCGGCTGTCTTGTGAAGGAGGAAAAGCCTTGGTGACATTCCTCGTTTTGTCAACGCAGTTCCGAGGTAAAGCACAGTTGCCTCTTGCTTTCCTTCGTAATAGAAGTGCTCCCCTCCAGGACTGCAGTCCCTCCATCTAAGTACCGTTGGCATTTGGCTTCAAGGCATTGCTCAGTTGAGGAAAGGCAGAGTGTATGCATGTGTGAGAGAGAGACGATAAGGGAGAATGCAGAGAGAGGCAGGAAGAAGTATTCGGAAGGATTGGTGACACCAGCAATTTTTGGGTGACCAGTTTGTGCATTTTCTTTAAGTTTGTTTATATACTGAGAGACAGAGAGACACCCCCTCCCCCAAACAGAGTCTCTCTGCTCCAGTCAATCCCCAGCTGGTCCATGTCATGGGCACATGCACCAGGTGTCCTGGGACTTGAACCTGGGACCTGTCCCATGTAGGACCAGCTGCACCACCACTGTGCTGCCACCTAGCTCCCGTGTGCTTAAATTCATCTAAGAGGAGAAGACTTTCTTCATATTTCTTAGGGCAAATTGATGATAGTTACAGTAAGAAAATTGACATAAGCTCATAGGAGCCAAACTAAGAAGTCTATTTCCCGTGTGGTTGCCTTGAGAACTTAAATTTGACCCCGTGACTCCCAAAACTGGGCGTCTGAAGGAAGCCCTTGGGGACATTAGTGTGGTAGTTCTCAAGGATATTAAGGGACTCCACATGTGACACTGTGTGCACAGTTTGGGGTTAAGGAAGTGAGCTTCCTCTCTCTATGGTTTTAAAAATTTTTAAATGTTTTAGCTTTGATGTCAAAGCGTAATCAATCAGAGGAAGATGTCAGGAAATTAATGCAAGATGAGTGGCGGGACCAGCAGTTAGCATAATGGCTATGTCGCTGGACTCCCACGTAGTCGACCGCGGTTCGAGTCCCAGACCCGGTGGCTTAAACTCACGCCGGGTGCGTGTGCGTACGTGCCCAAGATCCTGAGAGGAGAATGGAGGAGAAGGGATTGTGGCGTGGCCATCCTCTCTAGGGGGGTGATTTCTCGCTTTCTATCTCTCTATCTCTGTCTGTCTGGTGAGCGCACGCGCCCTGTAGCAAAAACCTCTCAAAAAAACAAAACAAAAAAGATGAGTTGCTATTTTCACATTTTAATCATCAGGACAAGAGGGGCAAATGACTCAGAACGACCTGTTCCCCCAGGGGAATCATGGTTCTCTCTCAGCCTTCCTGAGAGCCGGGCAGCGGCAGAGCAAGCGGCTCAGAGCCCACTTGAGGTGTGGGTGTCTGAGGCTTGTGACCCAGGTGAGGCTAAAGAGCACTAAGTTGGAAACGGGTGTATTGGAAAGACCGCCTACTGGCGAGGTTGGACCTTCTGGGTTAGGGTGTCATCGCTGGGGAGGAGGACTGTTACCATGAGCCAAGCCATTGAAGTGCATCTCCCCTGGCCGCCCAGGTCAGGAAATTCCCGTAGGCACTGAGTTCCCTGAAGCTCTTCACGTTGTGTTCTCTAGCCTGTGGTTTTGGCTGTTGAGCCAACAACAATGGCCAACCCTAATGATTCAGGTCTCTGGATGGAGCTGGGAGGCTTTGATTATTTTCTGTGTTGACACAAATATTGGGTTGTTGGGCAAGTCATGATGTATTTTTTTATTCTATGCGAAAATGTGTCATGGCTTTCCTAACAACCCAACAGCTCCACCTTCCTTTGTGCGTGAGCTGTGTGAGGCTCTTTGACGCTCTTTTTCCTTGGCTATTTAAAACTACGTAAGTTGTTATATGCATTTCTTTTAAAATAACTTAGCTTTTACTTAGAGTATGATCAATTTTTAACACCACAATGAAAAACTGCCATGATTTTTCCCTCAATGTAAAAAAAAAAAATGAAGCAAATGCTAATGTAAGATATATTCAATTAAAAAAAATCAACAACAAAAAAACAGGAAAAAAGTGAGTGGTAAAACTTCCTCGGTGTCTGGCGTGATGGTGAGTGGGGAAGAGCAGAGCTGACGCTGTTTCTGCTTAAGTGTGTTCGCCCTCGTTTCAGCCCCGAGTTAGTTAAGGTCAGCTCTCTGCGGGTGGAAGGGTGCTGTTTCACAAAGATTTCAGCTCCCTTCATTAGCGAGACTTCGCAAACTATGGGCAGAGACAGAAAGGGGATTAGATCCTGCCCTTCCATTTGTTGGCTAGCCTGATTGGAAGGAAAAAATGCTGCTGAAATTGTCTGGTAACCTCTCTCCAGGGAGAGAAACGCCCCACATTTCATTAATTCAAGGAAGTCGTTTCAGAGCTGGGAAGAAAGCCACGTCTTGCTTTCTGTGCCCGAGGAGAGATCCTTAGAAAGGGCAGCCTCAGGAGGCCTAAGATTTAGGGACAACTGCAGAAGCACCTGGGGCTGGTCTCAGGGGAGCCGGGACTTTGCCCTTCTTCCCTTCTCAGGAGAAGAAAAGACAGTATTTACAAGTATCCATAAAGGGAAATGTGAAGTCCATAAGAGCCGTTAAAAAGTCCTGTTTTGCAAGATTTCCTTTTCTTTGACAGAACTGGTTGTTAAAGTACAAGAACAAATAGCCAGCCCTCCTCTACCCCTAGACCTTGGCACGATGCCGTGATTTGAAGTTGAACAAGAATCACAAAGTCATCCACGATTCTCTGAGAGTTAGAGGCCAAGACTGCTAGGAAGGAAATGCAGCAAGGGCCTTCTCTTGGGGTCTGGGTACCTGCCGAAGATGGTCATAACGTGCGGATTTTCTTAGAATAAGACAGTTTGTTGTCTTCTGCCAGGAAACTGATAATATACAAATAATTCTCTATGAAGAAACAAGAACGTAGTTAGCATGCGCCTACTATATGCCTTGTAGTCTGCAAATACTCCTCACTCTGCCGGTAGAAGCTCTGCAGCTGGAAAGCAGAGTATGGTGTGCATGGTTTATCAAGCTCCATGGACTGGGCACTTCATACCAACCCCCCTGTCAGGGCCCTCCTCGCTGCATTCACCACAGTGATCTTCCAGGGTCAAGCCTTGTTAAAATCCCAAAGAGTGATGCGAGGCTCTGTGTATACTGGGGGAGTCAGACATGGCACTCTTCCAGGGGTGTGCCATTTCTTTCAGACACCAGAGAATTATTTGTCTATTTGCTACCACGGTTTTCTGGCAGAAGGCATCAGATTGTCATATTCTAATAAAGCAGGCAATGATGAGCCTCTTGTGACAGCCAAAGGTGCCTTTAGTAAGGGATGGTGCAAGGGTTAGTGGTCGGGGAGCCAAGGGAAAGCCCCAATTCTGTCCTTCATGCCTGATCGCCAAAGAATGTCTTCCCTCCTAGTCCCCAGGGAATTGTAGCTTCTGGCATAAACCCAGCTCATGTTGGGTTAGAGAGAGTTAGCTTCTCCCTCGGCAGGTGTTTGGTTTTCTGCTGCTTGAATGAAACCAAGGGAGGGTGTGGAGATGGCCCAGGAGCTGCTTCCAGGAAGTTCACAGGAATTGTGCTGCTGATGGCTCTGCAGGCCCCCAGAAAGCGAGGTGGAGGGAAGGTTTCCTGGGTCTACGCCTCAGTGACCTTGAGCAAGTAGACTGCCAGATGGAGTGAGCAGTGTTGCCTACCTAAGAGGGTCAGAATCCTCTTCAGTCATTTCTAACCTTCACTGTGCATAGAGCCCTCTGGGATACTTGCTAAAGCTGTTCGGTGTCTCTTCCTGTGCCTGGATTTCTGCTTCGGTAAGTCTAAGGTGAGGCCAGGAAATCTGCGTTTCCCCCAGCTCTGCAGGGGGTCTTCACATTACTTGTTCGTGCACTACCATTTTGAGAATTATTATTTGAATAAAAATATGTGCTGGGACTTTGCAAACCATAAGCTGCCATCCCAATGTGAGAAAGATGGTTCTTAATATTACAATAAAGTTGGAATGATTGTCTTCTCTTTGTCCATTATCTTCCTAATACAGCTACTTAGTTTGAGCCAATGGATGAGTTTCAAAGTGTGAGATTGCTCTGAAATTCTCAGCTGGGAAAGTCACATCTGTCTTTATAATTTTCATGGTGGTTTATTATTTTTTAAAATGTTTTCTGAATTACCAAATTAATGCATGTTTGCTTACAAATTTGCAAATGCTACTGCCGTGTGCACGTGTGTGTGTGCGCACAACGGAAAGCTCGTTCCTGCTCTTCCTGTCAACTCCGCTGTAGTCTCTGACTCACTAGATCCATATGGTGGGGGCTGGGGCCCACAAACCTGTCCTGTTTTTCAGACGACTTCATTGGTCAGTTAGGTATTAGAGATGGCCAAGAGCCATTTTTTTCTTTCTTTCCCTTTTTTAATAATTATTTATTTTATTTTATTTTATTTATTATTAAAATTTTTATAGGCTTACCAAAGAGAGAAAGGGAAAGTGAGCAAGTAAGTTGCCAAGTCTGGTACTCGAACCACAGACAGTTATGTCCAGAGTCTTAACCACCAGGCAACCCACTGGCCTCCTAGAGTCACTTCTCAAATATTGCCCTTGTTAAGTCCCAAACAAGAATTTGATCTGAACTTATCTTTTCACTTAAAACATTTCTGCCCCCCAATTCCTGGTAAGAACCCCTGAACACCTGCCAGTGCCGTCACGAATAGCCTGTTGGTGCTAATGGAGCTGCTGCTCTGTGGGTGCCAGCAAGTGTCTGATCACCACTGCACATTTGGAAGCGTGACCAAATGGCTTTCTCCCATCTATTTCCTTTGTTATGAGTGATGGCTATGAGTGACAGGATGAAACAGGGTCTTGTTAATAGTTCCAGGCCTCAGCCCTGCAGGATGGGCTGACCGCAGGCCCCGAGAGAGTTCCCAGCCTGCTGGCTTCCTGCACGCTGGAAGTTCTTGCCGAATTTACGCAAGCCTTAAATTGTTTAGAGGATGGCTGAAGTCAGTCTGGGATGCCCATGATGAACTCTGGTAACTCAAGCAGCACCCGCTAACTGGGAGTTTCAGGGACTAAAGGGCTCCTCTTTGGGGGCCTCTCAGTATACCTGCTGCGCAACAGGCCTGAGACAAGTCAGGCTACACAAAGTCAGTCTCTCGGGCCACCCTCTTCTAATCTTGCTGCATGTGTGAAGCTGTGCCCTCTGCTACACTGTGGCTGGAGAGTCAAGATGTGGGAGAACCGCCCCCCCCCCCCCCCCAAAAAAAAGCATTGGACAAACAAGCCCATCAACTTTTTCGTAGTGCTTTCTCATCACAGTAGAAACACCTGTGGATGACAGTGAACTTGAAACGATCCAGAGAAGCGACAGTTCTACACCTAATTTGACCACCCGGAGATGATCATCATTAACCTTGCAGATGTGTGTACGGTGTACACGTGTGCATTTGTGTACACAGTATGTGCACATGGTTGTGTTCTGTCTCTAAAGCAAAATTGAGGTCAAGCTTTTCAGCTCTAACCTTCTTTTTCTGGAATATATCACAATACATTTTTATTCTCTTGAGTGTCATTTTTATTTTTTTGGAGCAGTAAAATATTTAAACATTTGTACTTACAGTACTGAATTATTTTCCCTGAACTATTTGAGGGTGTGTTTCCTTCTGAATACTTTAGCATTTCTTTCTTTCTTTCTTTCTTTCTTTCTTTCTTTCTTTCTTTCTTTCTTTCTTTCTTTCTTTCTTTCTTTCTTTTTTAACTTGCCAGAGGGCAGGTGCATTTGCTGGAGACAGAGAAAGGGAGAGAGAAAAAGAGAGGGAAAGTGAGAAAGCACCCTCTATGGAACATGCACACACCACAAACCCCTGTCCTTCAGCTCTCCCTCTTTTGGGGGTTGGAGGCATGCATGTCCATGTGGCTGGTGTGTTTTCCAAGCTGCCAGGCCTGGGACTTGAACTGCCGTCAGCTATGTGGAATCCAGGTGCCCAAACTACCACATTACCAGTTGGCTCACTCTTCTTTTAAAAACATTTTTCTTTTTCTTTTTCTTCTCCTTTTCCTCGTCCTTTCCTTTTCCCCCCCTTCATGCCAGAGGGTGCATGCAGGCACAAGAGAAAGAGAGGGAGTGAGCACCCCCACAGGGCCTGGTCATATCGTGCTCCTCCCTCCTCCCTCCTGCATGTCTTCGTCCTGTCGGGATCCCGGCAGTGCCCATGCGTGCCCTGAATGCTTCTCAAGCCAGTGGGGCCTGGTGGGCCATGTGGACGTGCGGCGCCTGCCTGTCACACCATGGGGCTGGCCCAACTCTAGTGCATATTTCTTACAAACAAGGAAACCCTTCTGCAGAGCTTTCATGCAGCCACAAATGTGGGTGGAGGCACATGAGCATTTAGTCACCAGGCTCCATCAAATTTACCAGTTGTCCTGGTAATGCCCTTCATAGCAGAAGGTTCTAGGTCAAACGCTAGGAGTAGTCTGTTGTCGGTCTCTTCAGACTCTTCTGTCTAGAACATTCCGTCAGTCTTTCACGGCCTCCTGTCACCACGATGCTTTCGAGGGCAGCAGGCCAAGGTTTATTTTGTGCCATGTCCCTCACTTTTGTCTAATGTCTCCTCCTGACTGGATTCAGGTGATGCCAGGGCCGTGGCAGAAGTGATGCCACCTCATATCCTGGCAGGCGTCACAATTTAAATGTGTTCTTATTACTGCCATTGTCCCCTGACCGTTAGATCCGAGTGGTGGCTACTGGCCTTCTCCGCCATAGTGACTCCTGTGGAATTAAGATTTTGTGGGGATGAGCTTTTGACCTTGTAAATATCCCCTTGATCACTGGACTGTCTGTTTACACCTGTGTGGACTTCTGGCTTTGGCGCTCACTGATTGGATTATGCTCCATTACTGTCATTATTTACTTACATGCTCAAATTAGTCTGAGGAGCCCTCTTAGTTTAGTTTCATTTTTAGAAACATTTTCTCATTATTCTCTGAGTGCTTTCTTGCCCCAAAAGGTGTTCCGGGCTCAGGCTGTGCTTTTTCTTCTCCAGCATAGGAAAAGGCTATGCCGCCAAAGTTCTGTTCCTTTCAGAAGCCAAGATCTGGGCGCTCGGTGTGCTCCTGCTGCTGGGATGGGTGCTCCTGAGCATTCTCAGTGGACACTCAGAAGGTCTTCCGCACGCCCACAGAAAATCTACATTAGGGGAAAACTATGCATGGAGTTCAAAACACGTTTGCCCTGAAAGAAACCTGTGCTTGAACTCCATTTTCCACAGAGCTTTGAAGTAGGGTCACAAGTGTGTATAATACACACAGCAATCCCGCCATCCCTTCATCCGCCCATCCGTTCATCTGTGATTCTTTCAGAAACAATACATTTATCCCAGTAGCTTCCAATTCAAGCCTCAACAATGTAGGTTTCATTTTCATTTACTCCTTCTTCATATTTGAATCTCACTTCTCTGAAAATGAAAAACCAGGCTCCCATGGTCCTTCATTTACTAAGCGATCGTTCCTGACTCTAACCACTCTGTTTTCCTCACCATCTCTTCTTCTAGACAGGTGACTTCCTTGCTTCACTTGGGACCCAGCCTCTCATGCTAGGGTGCCCTCTGCCCCCTCCTCCCCACAGCTGCGGGAGAGCCTTTCTCACTCCTCGTGGCCTGCACACCTGGCCTGGCCTAGCTTCTCCCGTGGGAATGATCTTCTTGCTCTTCTCCTTAATAGCTCAAGGGATGCCTTTCTTACCTAACTTGGGCCCCAGCAATGCAGCGGTCCATCACACATGTGTGCACACACACACACACACACACACAGGTATCTTGAATGTCTGTTTTACAACACTTTCATTATCTGTCTTTTTTTGTCTAACAACTTGTTTTCCTGTTGTCTGTCTCCCTCCTTTAAGTAAATCCCCCATCATCAGGTGGCTCTGTTTCCTCGGTCACTGTAAGTCTTGATATAGTAAGAGGTTGTACTAGTTGTACTAGTTTCCTAGAGAAACAGAACCAACAAGAGACATACCTATCTGCATGTAGAACGTATTCCATGGCTCACATAATTATGGAGGATGAAAAGCCCTCTGACCTGCCGTCTGCAAGCCGGAGACTGGGATGCTGGCGAAGTTCGACGGCCTGAGAGCTAGAGAGTGAATGACGAGGGTTTCAGTCTGACTCCGACGTCCTCAGACCCCTGAGCCCAGAAGGCAGAAGATCCATGTTCCAGCTCAAGCCAGCAGGCAGAGAGTGAATTCAGCCTGTCTCCACTGCTTGGTTCTGTTCAGTCTCTCACTGCTCGCAGGATGCCAGCCTCAGTGGAGAGGACCGTCTGTGTTACTCAGTCCAGTCTAAATGCTAATCTCTTCCAGAAAAGCCCTCACAGACACATCTGGAAATAAGCTTGAACTGGATAATCTGGGCATTTTGTGGCCCAATCAAGTTGACAAATAAAACTATCACAAGGAATGATGAATAGCTCCCAATTGAAGGAAGGGATATGCTAAAGCCATTTGCTCATTTTTACAGGGTCATCTTCTTAGCAGGTGGCCTTTAGGAGTGAGGTGGACCACTTAGCATTTACGGTAGATTTCTTCCTGTGGCAATCATTTATGCTACCCGCTAATGTGTCTGGTTCTTCCCCTTCCAGGCACCAGGGTAGGTCATCCAATAAACGTATGGCTAAATGACATGCTAATAACATGAGACAGGGATGAGGTGCCACTTTAAGGAAGACCCATGGATGACGTCCCTGTTCCCATCTCTTTCCTCTGAGGGCCAAGGAAGAACAAACTGAAATATCTTTTTCAAAATTAAATAATTATTTTAAAGTTTTGCTATAGGGCATATGTGCTTACCTGGGGAGTGAGGTGGGGGGAGTGAGAAATCACCACCCCCCCCCATGGTGGGGGTAGGTGGCCATGCCGCAATCCCTTCTCCTCCGTTCTCATCTCATACACATGCTTGGAGATTTTTCAAGCCGCCAAGTCCAGGACTCAGATAGCATAGTTGGGCATGTGGAATCCAGTGCCTTAACCTCCACACCACCTGCTAGCCCCATACTGAAATATCTTTGCCAGTCTGGGGGTCTGAGTGATGATAACACGGTCTCCCCACTCATCTGAACTGGGTGAGCAAGAAACAAACGCCGGCTGTGCTCAGCACCAAGACGCCCAGTTCCCTGTCGGTGCTGCTGCACGTCCTAGACTGTCCTGTGAGACATTTATTAAATCAAGCAAAACAAACAGGACATCTTATTTCCGAGTAACGCTTCACTTCTGCCTTAGAGTAGTGTGCAGATGAGAAGAGCAGGATCCGACTGTGACCTTTGTAGGAGACAGAAGCAAAGGAGCAAGCGCGGACTGATCCCAATTTTCTCTAGTCATGAAAACGATTGCAACTAGGCAGTGTCGTAAAATCCGACCAAGTACACACCAGAGACCTGGTCGGCACAGGCAGGTGATGGGCGGGATGGCCTGCCAAGCCTCTCATCTTCTCCTCTAATTTCTGTGATTATCAACATGATGAAGTGCGGCCGGGTCATTAAAATCTCTCTGTGAGGGCTGACCCATATCTCCTTGCAGGCCCCTGTCTCCTTGCCGGGTCTCAGGGAGACATGCCTCAGTGATCACTCGGGTGACGGAGCTCGGAGGCCACATGGTACCTCTCATGGCCTGTTTGACCCCCTTCTCTAGTGTTGAGTCATCTCTTCTGGCTTCTTCTTTTATTTGCTTATTTATGCACAAGACATTCGAAGGAGTGGTTGGGGAGCAGAGGAACGTGACACAGCTTCTCTGATGTTAGGGAAGCCCAGTCTGGTAGATGGGACAGGATGGTTGTGATTAAGCAACGGATCGCTTCAGGAGTTCTCCTTTGATACCGTCGGGGCAGTGCTAGTCATCTTCCTTTGTATTTCATGCCTTTTCTCCCAAATGAAATATTCCTGTTTTCTAGTCAGTGAGGGTGGAACCCAGAGGCTTTGCTGTCTTCCTCAAGCTTTTTCATTCCACGTATAAGGTATGTCCACCCCATCAGCACAACCAAGTCTATACCTTTCTGATAGGCACAGGTGTATACTAGAGGTTGTTGTAGGCACCTATCCATTGCTAGACCAGTGCCCATCAACCTTGATGTGTCTTTTAAAAAAAAAGAATTAGTTCATTTAACTTTATTATTTTCCAATTTGATCAGAGAGAGACAGAGAGAGAAAGTGAGAAATAACGCCACCAGGTCCGGGACTTGAACTACAATCAGTCATGTGGGAGTCCAGTGCCTTTAACCATCATGCCACCTGCCGGCCCCCAACTTTGATGTGTTTTTAAAATTCAGATTCTGACCCAGTGAGCCTGGAGTGGGGCCTGAGATTCAACATTGCTAAGATCCACCAGTGGACATTGGATGCTGCCAAGTTTTAGACCACACTTTGAGTACCAAGAAATGAGGAGTGGTATTCCTTATTCTGATGGCGGAGATGAAAGTAAGACTGGAGAACTGGAGGCAAATATACACATGGAAACCAGGATGGAAGGGGACACTGCTCATCATTTCCACACTGTAGCCAAAGGCATCAAATTTTAAGTAGGATCTTTCTAACTTTGATGTCACAGCCTGAGTTCACTGGAAGCAGATGCTAGGACAAAATTTGGGGTATGAAATATTTAGGAGAGATTGCCTGTGGAAAGGAAGGGAGAAGAAGCAGGAATGGGCAGAAGGAAAAGTCCAGCTGTGATGCTTGGCCTAGTGGTGAGTTCTGGAGCAAATACGGCCCGTGAGAGTGTCTTGCAATTGGACCAAATGGCCAGGCCTCCTGCTTCTCCATCCCATGTCCCACAGCTACCAGATGTGGGCTCCCCTGGAGGGATGTGGCCTTGGGGGGGAAGCAGACCTTGATGGTGCTCAAGCATTCCTTGCAGCTGAGAAGCAAGTCCTCCCCTGAGTCAGGAGGGAGGCCTGGGTGGTGCATTTCCTTCCCCTCCACAAGGTTACTTTTTTTTTTTTTTTTTTTTTTTTTTTTTGAGGAATTAGAGTTCCTCCCCTCAGGATTAGAAACTGAAATATCCCAAGGCTAGTTTTGAATGCCTACTTTGAAGGTTACCAGTATAGGGAGAGAGAAATGAATTCCCCAAGTGGGATTTTTCCATTAAAACCTTAGTCATACAGAGCTCTTGGAGGATGAAGGCTTCCAGTTTTTGGTAAGAGATAGAAGAGTTATCCCAGCAGGCATGTCACATGGGAATAATCTGGCAGAAGAGATGGTCATCTTCTGGAATGGCTAAAACATGTTGGGGGGGGGGGGCTGTCAGCTTCAACAGAATCTAGAAAGCTCAGGGTGTGTGTAAAGCCTCCTTAGCAGAAGGAGTCAGAGACCATTGGTTTTAATTGTTTGGGCTTTCTAAGAACCAAGCCTGTTATTTCTTCCTCTAATTTGGTGATTTTCAAAATGATGGAGTGCAGCCAGTTCATTACATTCTCTCTCTCTTTGAAGACAGACCTGCAGCTCCTGGCTGTGTCAAGCGATAAATGCATAATCAGCATTTATGGGACCTCGGGTGTGGTGGGTAGTTTCTAGTGATCCATTTTATGAGATTCAACCTCTATGTGTGTGGTATTCAGAGTCACTCAGCAAGATGAGGGAAAAGGGATTTCTATTAGACTTTTAATGCTCAACAGTAGAACTGCTGTCCACAGTGTAGAAATCAAGCACCTTAAGTTAGGCTATATGTGGGCCAGATACAAGGGTGATAAATTAGTTATCTATTGCAACATAACAAATTGTCCCCAAATTTGGCCCCTTAAAACAATACGCATCTTAACATCTGACAGTTTCTGTGAGTCAGAAATCTGAGGTAGCTTAGCTGGGTACCTCTGGCCTGAGGACCATCCGGAGGCTACAGTCAAGGCTGTGGTCACATCTGCAGGCTCACCTGGGGAAGAGTCTGCTTCTCAGTCTTGCTTACATGGTTTCTGGCAGGATTCATTTCCTGGGGGATTTATGGTGATTGACTAAAAGCAGCTTTGAATTCTTGGCCCCATGGACTTCTCTACCTTGGTACTTTCCTCCCCTTTATCTTTCCCATAAGATTTCTTTTCCACAAAGCCACAGTATTTTGTAACCTGACCTCAGAAGCAGTATCTCATTATTTTTGCTATGTTCTATTCATCAGAAGAAAGTCACTTGTTCTAGCCCTCTCTGGTGATGGAGATCACTGGGTACCATTAAGACACAAAACTTAATAAAGTAACAAAGAGGATCAGACATTTTAGGAATCTGTCTACATCCAAGGGAAACCATCAAAAGAGAAATCTGATGAATTCAAGGTTAATGGTAACTGGTATAATAAAGTTGGTCCTTCATGTTAATCAGTTCTGAGACTCTGGGTCCACAAAGATAATCAAAGACATCTGGATGTTGACTTCAAACATTAAAACTTAAAGGTCACATGATAAAATTTCATTAAAAAAATTCAATTTCTTTCATACATTCAATCACTATACATCACTTAGCTTATAGAGCGAATTCTCCCAACATGAATACACTTCGCACCAAATCTAGTTGAGGATATTATACATGTTATCATCAACAGATAATAATCCATTTCTGTGTCTCACAAATGTCTTGCCTCTCTATTTTTCTCCTTAATATCTTTATTCACACTTTCCCCCTTCTCCCACCCTCTTCTCACACAGTATCCAGTATCAATAACCATTTTCCATGGTTATATATCCTCTCATCTTTCATTTTCCACCATAGAGTGCAGTCAGTATATATTAAGTGGAGACATACAATGTTTCTCATTCACAGCTTGGTTTGCTTTACTCAGCATTAAATCTTCCATATTTGTCAACTTTCTACCAAAAGCCAGAATCTTTTTTTGATGGCTGAGTAATATTCCATAGAGTATATGTGCCACATTTTTTCAATCCATTTATCTGTTTGTGGACATTTGAGTTGGCGCTATGTCTTGGCAATTGTGAATAATGCTACAGTAAACATAGATGTGCAAGTGCTTTTCCAACTGAGGATTCTCCTGTCCTTTGGGTAGATACCCAGGTGTGGAATTGCTGGATCATATACAAGACCTCATGTAGGAACAGAACTCTGAATGTTTGAAAAAATGTTTTGGTAAGTCATCAACATGAGAGATTAGACTCAAAAAGAAACCAATTGTCTTTGGGTCCTCACTACTGCAGGTTCTTTGTTTTGATTAAAAATTAAAATGCAAGCTTGGGTGCAGAGTGGAATTGCTCAGGATAGCAGAGTAGAAGGAAGTGTGACTGAAGGGAGGTTGTGCTATGGAGAAGAGGGGTTAGGGAGAAGAATCATTTCAAATCTCTTTCCTTGTGAAACAGCAGGAACATTCTCCGCTGATCCTAAATGCTTTGTGTAAAAGGTAAAGAGGAGGATGGGAAGAAAGCTTCTGATTAATGTTAGACATTTCTAAGAGGGAAAGGAATAGAATATTGAGACTCCTCCTGTTTATTCCTCTATCCTTTCATTCAACAGTTACAATATGGTCCTCCGAGTGTGGGGAGCAGAGATGAATGAGTCTGATACAGTCGCTGCTGAGTTAACAAGGATGTGAGTAGCCAAAGGAGAGGGAGGAAATGCTGACCAGAGGCAGGAGAAGTACCACCAAAGAAATAGCATTATAAAGCAGTGTGTGTGCACATATACCTGGGCTTCCATCTTTGTGTGTGCATGTAAGTGACTAGAAAGGTTGTTTGGGCCAAAAAGTGATCTCTTAATCACCAGAAGCAGCCATTTGTGCAGTCACAGTTTGAGGCCCCAGTATGGATCTCCGCACACTGGCCAGAGCTGCTGCAAAATGTGGCTTTGGTTCTTCTCCACTCTGCCTGGAATTAGTGGACGTTACTTCCCAGAGAGTGGGCTGCAAATGAGGTAACGAGAGTCCTCGATTCACTTCTGCTGCCTCAAGTGTTTGTACAACCCGGTGTTGACTTTCTGCCCCTCCTCTCTAGAAGACTGAAATCATACATTTTTAATTGGAGTTTTTCAGCCAAAGAGCACACTGGCTTGCTGCCCAACTTATGGGTGAAGATGTTGAGAGAGAAACCCTCACCTTCTGTCCTGCTGGCAGCAAATGAAAACAAACTGCTTTTCTCCTGTCACAGCTGCTTTTCTCTCCTCCACGGGCAGACTCTATTTATAAAGCGCTGGCTCCTTAACTCATTTTAAGCCAAGGGACAGAAATCTACTGGCCTAACCTTTGACTTTCTCTTGAGGATCTGGGCTGAGGATGATGACAGAACTTGTTTCCCCACTGCTCCAATTTCCACCTCCTGTCCAGAGCATGTTCAGCTCACAGGTGTGTGTGTGTGTGTGTGTGTGTGTGCGCGTGCGCACGAGCCCCCACCTCCATTCCCCATGCGCACGCGCATGTGTGTTGGGAGGGGAGTGTTGCAGTTCCCCAAAGCAATAAGTCAGCATCATTTATAACCACAGTTGATAACATTTATTTCTAATTCTTTAAATCTGTCTTTAAAAGAAAATAAAGCCTGCAACCTACACAGCACCCCATAGGGACAATCTCTCTTTGGTTCAGTTAGGTAATTCAATTGTGAAGGGTAGGGTTGTGTAGTTGTAGTAAAAGAGAGAGGAGGAAAAAAAAAAAAAAAAGAAAAGAAAAGCAAAAAAGAGGGAGAAAAAGCCTGCTAGCAGCTGTCATCCATCTTGTGAAAAGTAAAAAGTGCTTACCCGTGCCCAGATAGTAAATCCTACCTGCTTTATTAAATAAATGTAGTATTTCACTCAGGGAAGGAGACCTTTGGAATATCCAGAAAATCTTGCAGGCTTTGAAACAGAATAAAGATTGATTTATGTGGAGGTTCTCTGGTATGTGTGTTTTTCTTCCCCGTGACACAAAGAATAGAAACCGAGACACAAAATTCATTTTAAAAGACCAAGAGAAAGAGTTGGGTATTGGGAATTTGGATGTTTTATTTATCTAACTTAAAAAAGCAAAAACAAATATAGGGTTTATTGGATAGCCAAAAGTTTTTATAGTACGGGCATTACAGGGCTGATGTAATGCCAGTGTATATCAAGCTCCTGACCTGGGGAACTGAGGACCTGTGATCCATGGTTTTGGCTTTCTTTGTTTTGGACCCTACATTTTACTAAAGATGATCTAAGACTGCCCTACTAGTCAGGATAATTTAAACTGTAAATAATAGACACCCAAATTAAATTGGTTTAGTTTTAAAAATTGACTTGAGAAACTAAAGTATTCATGGGACAGTGGCTTCAGGTACAGCTGGATCGGTGCTTACATGGTAGTGATGGAGTCTCATATCTTGGCTGCGATCGCCTATTAACAGCCTTTATCTCTAGTCAGGCTCCCTCTTGTGATGACGCCCGAACAATTTCAGGTTCCATGTGGATGGGATAGGCACTGTAGGCTGCTCATTTGTAGGAGGTCAAGGCTCCCAGAGTGCAAGGAACTTGACCAAATGTACCCCACTAGTGAGCAACAGAGCTTAGAATTCCAGTATTCCTAACCACCACCTTTAACTCTCTTACAGTTCATTTTTGTCACTCTCTGCATCGATAATTTTTGTTGAATGAGCAAACTGTGTGTGTGTGTGTGTGTGTGTGTGTGTGTGTGTGTGTGTGTGTAGCTTATATATACCTGTGAGAGATACCAAACTCCTGCTGGGCATGGGACTAGCACAGTAAAAAAAGACTATTCCGGAGACCAGAAGTGCAAGATCAAGGTGTCGGTGGGTCTGGTCTTCCTGAGGCCCCACTCCTTGGCTTGCAGGAGCGCGGTGCACCTGGTTGTGGGCTGGACAGAAGGTCTCTCCCTCTCATTGTCCACTGCTGTGCATGAGGACTGACCTGGGAACTGAAGGGTCCTTGGAAGGGGCAGAGGGATGCAGGAGCAAGGAGAGGAGACAGAAGAGAGATAGGAGACTGTCTGCAGAGATCTCCTCGACTCTGCAGCTTCTGGAGTGAGGCCTGCCCGCGCTGCCTTGGAGCTGGGGTCCTGCGTAGGCAGAGACGGCCGACTCCCTGAACAGCACCCCCGGGGGCTGTGGCAGGCAGAGCCGCATGCTCTACAGTCTGGCTCCTAGGGATGAGAAAAGCTGGCGGGTCATATTCAGGAGGTGGAAAGGGTGTAGAATACTCGGGGCCCTGAGACAGACTCGGGGCACCCTTGTGGCCTGGCACCTGTGTGTGCTCACAAGGAGGGTGGTGACTTCGCTCCTAGGCTGCCATCACTGTGCACCGACTGGGGAGGTGGGGGTCAGCACTGACACTTAGTCCTCACAGTCCTGGAGACCTGAAGTGCAGGATCAAGGTGCCGACGGGTTGGGTTCTGCTGAGGCCCCTTTCCTTGGCTTGGGGGGGGCACCCTCTTGCTGGGCCCTCATGTGGCCTTCGCTCTGTGCATGCAGACTTCTCGTGTGTCTGTCTGTCTCTCATCATGACACCAGTCCGACTGGGTCTGCACCCACCCTGATAACCGCAGCAGCTAATCTTCATTACCTCTTGAAAGGCCCCATCTCCAAATAAAGTTACACTGGGGGTTAAAACGTCAACCTACAGAGACCAGCAAACGAGGTAATGGTTATGTCGCTGAACTCCCATGTAGTCTACTGCGGTTCGAGTCCCAGACCCAGCAGCTTGAAACTCACTCTGGGCATGTGGGCGTGTGTGCCCAAGATCCTGGGAGAATGGGGGAGAAGGGATTGCAGCATGGCCATCCGCCCTGGGGGGTGATTTCTCACTTTCTGTCTCTTGTCTTTCCAGTGAGCACACATGCCCTATAGCAAAATCAAAACAAAACAAAACAAAAACAAAAACAAAAAAACAAAAACAAAAACTCTCTTTAAAAAAAGGCAACAAAAACCTTCAACCTATAAATTTTAGAAGGACACAGCTTAGTCCATAACAGAAGGTGTGCGGGTAGAAACCCCTTGATCAGTTTCAGCAGGGCTATTTTAAAATGTCAGGGTCACTTCTGTGCTCTGAGCAATGGGTCCCTTCTGAAGGGTGGACCATGGAGCACTGATCCCCCAGGACAGACCCAGACCAGCATGGGCCCGGCGGTGGCATGAGTATGGGAAGGCAAGGCTGGCGGAAGAGAAACAGGGCGCCCTCAGCCTCCCCCATCCCTCTGTCCCACGGAGGCGGCTACAGGGCAGTGCCCACTGCAGTGAACGTGGCAGGGCAGGCCCAGTCACGAATGGAGGGGGTGGCTGGCTCTGGAGTGGGCTGAGGGGTACTGTGGGTGAGGGCAACCTGGGCCTTCATGTTCGCCCCCTCAAGGGAGGAGCTGCCGTGTGGGAATGTGGCATTTCTGTGGTTAGGTCTTCTGATTTTTTTTTCCTCTGAGAAACTTTGGAAATTTACATTTATTTTTCGATGACATGTCTTTGCATCCAATTTAAGATTTTTTTAAACTCTTGTGTGACCAATGAAACACATTTGTGGGTTGCCATTTTGAGATTTCTGGGCCGGACACTTGAAAACTTCTGTGCCACACGCATTGGGAAGGCAGCAGATAGCAGTACCGCCCTTGGGGATGTATTGTGGGAGCTCGTAGAGTATGACATGGTCGGGGTAGCCTGAGAGAACCCTCCTTTGGTGCGATGTAGCTTTGCATAGCTTCAGCATGTCTAACCACAGGCCCCTGCTTTGCTCGGTACACCCTGTGGGATTAGCGTCCTACACCGCACATGTACACATCGGCGGTCCTGGCGTCAGGTTTTAGAGGACACCTTCACATTTGGCCTTGTCCTCCCCAAGTACAGCTCACGTTCTACTGGGCTGTGTGGGGTTCCTTTTGGATTCACAGCTGCCCCCAGAGGTTGTCGGGGCAGGGCTTCCCGGCGTGTATGAGAAGGTGGAGTAGAGCTCGTCTGAGTCTGACAGTCCTGGGCTAGAAAGCCAGCTGGTGAGAACGCTGTCGTCAGTCGGGCATGGTGCCACCTGGTTGCACACTGGACGGGGGCTCACCGCTTGCTGACCGGGTGTGCAGTGGTGAGCAGCGTCTTTCTGCAGGCTGCTCAGCATTTCCTGGCTGTTGGCCCTACCCTTGGGCCTGGCCATCCGGCTTAATCCACATCAGGGAGCTCCCCTCCTTCCCTAGACTGGGGTAGTTTGAGGCAATGAAGTTCCCCGAAGGAAGGGTGCACACTTAAGGATGCTCCCCCTCTGGGGCCTGACCCTACCCTTGTGCAGCCCCGAGAGCAAACACCTCCTTCAGTGAATCACTGCCCTTGCCTGGCCCAGACCTCTGTCTTCCTTTCTCCTCCTGACTGTATTGCGTGGCCGAGCTGGAAGGGCCGCCGTTACCCGTGAAACCTGGGCCTCACATCATTAGCAATGAACAGCCTCTTTCTTCTGGGCGGGCAGGAGAGAGGAGAAGGCCATAGCCTGATGCCTTTTTTCCTTTTAGTTTTCATTCTTGTCTGGGAAAGGGAAGCGCCAGAGGCTAAAAGACTTTATTTAATGTGATTAAAAAAAGAAAAAAATATTTCTTTTAATCAAAACATGTACGTTTCTTTCCCCTGTACTCGCTTTGGGGAAATGGTTGGAAGCACAGGATTCGAGTCACACACGTGGTCGATCCACCCAGTCTCTTATTAGCCACGTGGCTCAAAGAATTCACTGAAGCCCCGAACTACAGGATTATCAGTCTGTTAACGAGTTATATCCACTTCATAGAATTATTGAGGGGATCAAATGAAATGAGACAACGTTCATAGAGCATGTCAGATAACACAGAAGCTTGAACACCAAGTCCCAGTACACAATCATTCAACACACAGTCATGGTGGGCTTGGTACTAAGGACTGCAAATCCACTGGACACAGATTTATGGGAGTCCCTGCCCTTGAGTAGCCTGCAGTGCTGTGGGCGACGAGGAGCCTTGAACTAGCAGCACTGAAGCTGGGTGGCGCCCCCTATGGGGAAATACTGCGTCCTGGTGGTATAAAGTAGGAGGGGGACGGGGCAGTTTCTTGTAGAAGTGAAGGATGAGTAGGTCTCAGCCAGAGGTGGGGAGATTGGGCAGGTCTAGTGGGGTGGGGGTGGGAACAGTCCCAGCAGAGGGGAGGGACATGGAGGGCTCCATCATTGCCATCCAATCTTCAGGGTCCGGTGGCAATCGTTATTGGTTTTGCTACTTGGATCTGTTGGGCTATTTCATTTTAGTTTCACTTTAAATAAAAGCACTAATCGCGGATGATTTCTGAGTGTATCTTTTATTAGGGCCTTTTCAATAGCGACATTTGACAAGGTTTTACCGAAATAGTGTGACATTAGCATATCTAAGAGAAATTCCTTTGGGACAGAGTTTGGAAAAGTCATTAATAGAACAGAGAGAAAGTAAAAGACATTTCTGAGCAATTTCCAATTTCTAATTCCCATTTCTACTAGCAGTATTTTGACCTTTATGTTCTATTTATTTAAAAAATTAAATTTTGGGTTGAATTCAGTCCTTCACAATGGGGAACTCTATTACTGCTGACCTGAGTCAAAGTGTAACTCAGTCTTTGGTCTCTCGCTCTCCGGCGTTGTGACAGAGAAGGCAGGGCCTGCTTCTCTTCCCTAGATCTTTCCAGCTACGGCCCATCCATCCCAGACACCCCTCCTCCAAACTGGAACACTCAATTTATAGGCAGAGGTCCTCCCCGCACTGAAGTTGCAATAACGGTAATGGTAGTGTTGAACAAGGCTGTACAGCATGGCTAGGAACAGCATCCTAGGTAGATTTTTCTGTGAGAAAAGCAAAGGGGAAAGCTATCCCCATATATGTCCGTATTCAAATGGGTAATTCATCTGTATGTAGTCAGGCAACTTCTGGACCAAGGTACTAGAAACTTAACTGGTTGTTTTGGGGGACAAGTGATAACGAATTGATCTGGGGTCAGAGGAGGAGAATGTACTTTTTCGTTCTGCAGTTTTCATCACTTGGTTGTTATGGAGTTATTTATTACGAAGAATGTAAAACTCATACAAAACGATAGGGGATAAGAAACCCCAGCGTAGTCATCAGCAGCTTCATCAATATTATTTCATTGCCAATCTTGTTTCATCACATCCCCTTAAGTCTGCCCCCCATATTTTGAAGCAGATGGCATTTTGTTTAAACATATGCTAGTTTGTAAGGGTCTTTCAAAAATATTACCGTGATAGTAATGTAGTTCATAATTTTACTCTTTATTTGTACATATTTGCAATTTTATTGTTTGAATAAAAATGTTTAATATTTTACTGTGTTCCAAGGAAGTGGGGTTTTCCTGGTCATTTGATTCTCTTTACTGAAATAATCTAACGGGCTGAATACAGTGATTCTCCTCCCTTGGTGCACACATCCTCTCACTGGCTTAGGTGACAGGGAATACTGGGTTCAAATCCCACCTTGCCCACTTGGCTCTCTGACCTTGGACAAAACCCTTAACCTCTTGAAAGTATACTTCCCTCCTATACAGTGAGCTAATAAGTATCTAGCTCATGGGATTTCCTGGGAGATTAAATAAAATTTTGCTAGTAGAGATAATAGACTTCATTGTGGTGGCGAGCCATAATACAGACTGTCTAAATGTTGGCTCTTCATTTTGTTCTCATTGCTTCTGTGGGTGGGGACAGAAGGAACTGAATGGTGGGTACCTTTGCAGAGGTGTTGCTGACTATTTTAAAACTGGCTGGCCTATCTGTAACATTTGGTTGTAACGATGGATTCTAGAGTCCAGAGCCCTAGCTGGGTAATAATTTTTTCAAAAGGTTTAACGGGTGCATCAAATATATTGAACTCACAATATGGTAGCTACGGTTGTTTCTGTTTATTAATTGCATAGCAGCCTTGTGTCAGGAAAGTATGGACATGTCCTAGTTTAGGATGAAAGAGCATGAAGTTCCCCAAATGTGTTGAGGTTCAATTCCCACAAATAGACTGTCAGATTGAAAAATAAGGACACGCATTCACTCTTGACTGGAATCTATGCTTGAGCTCATGGTGATATGAGAGAAGAGAAGGTCAATCTGATGCCTCCAGCATCCTAACAAGCTCCCCTTCCCTTGGGGGAAGGGTCAGCCTAGGCTGTAAATGGAAGGATCTTTTTTCTGTAGCTTTGATGTACAAACAATGAACTCATGCTCTAGGGACCGAAGCTTCTAGAATTCTGTTGTACAGTAAACTTCAGGGAAAGTTATTTTCCTTTCTTCTTTTTAATTTGCTAGAGCATGTGCACTTGCCAGAGAGAGACTGAGGGAGAGAGAGAAGGAAAGTGAGAAAGCATCCCTCCCAAGATTGGTCGTGCCACCATATCTTCCACTTCTCCCTGTTGTGGGGATTTGGGGCACACATGTGCACATGTGTGGGGTGTGATTCAAGCTGTCGGGTCCAGCCACCTTACCCCCCTTATCCACCACCTCACTGGCTGGCCATTTTTCTGTTCTTCAGTCATCATCCCTTTCATGCCCAAGCATGGGGGGATGCCTGCCAGTTTGGGGATAACAACATTTCTTGTGCAGAGGCATGTCTTTTGGTGGAAAGATGCACAAAATCCCAGCACTGTGCCTGAGACAGCGTACTCATGTGGCAACAATTAGCTGTTGTTATTATAATGGTGTAGATGTGTCCTAATCATCATTTGCGTATCAAAAATTATGACACAAGGCAGAGCGCAGTGTCACCTTACAAAAAGACAAATGAGATGGATAGGAGTTTAGAGAAGGTTTGTTCGTACTTGAATGTGGATGGAAAGAGTCTTGAGGAAAGGAATCCTACCTTTAAGAGGAAGTAGAATTTCAAATGGCCGTGAATGACAGGCAGCATTTGGACGCGCTGATAGAAGGCAGAAGCAGCCCGCGTGGGAGGTGCTGCAGGGTGTGTGTAGGAAGTTCAGCAGAGCTGGAGTGTGGGTTTCACAAAGGAGGAATTGTAAGAATCAAAGTGGGATTTACTGGCTGATCCTCAGAGGCCTTGAACATGAGGCTAAGAAATATAGGATTTAATCTCTGGGTCAGTGGTTTATCAACTTCTTTGGTCTTGACACACCTGATGGATGGTGTTCATATTCACAACCTGTCTCTATGGGAAAAAGCCGCATTTTGCATGATCCTATATATTGGGTCTTCGGAAAAGTCTTGACGTATTTTTCTGTTTTTCTCTGCAAAAATGCATTATGACTTTTAAGATGACCCAATAATTTCATTTCTTCCTTTTCCATTTAAGGGAGCATGTTGGCAGGCAAGTGCGTGGGAATGACATTTCCGTAGGGATGAATCCTGCATGGTTCATTATGGGCGTATTCATCCTTCCCCAACTTCAGGACTGGTTACAGTGCAGAGGCAGCCGTCCATATAGCGCTGAGGAGCTGATCTCGGGCTAGCGTTTGGGTTAGCCAGCCTCCCCACTTACTACTGGAATGACCTTAGACATATCACTTCTTCCTTCTATGCCTCCATGTCCTCTCTTTCTTTTTTTTTTAAACGTTTTTCTCTTTTCCATGAGAGAGAAAAAGAGGCAGAGAAACGCCCCCACCACCTGGCAGGGCTCCCACACAGCAATCTATCTGATCATAAGATGTGAGTTTGGGATCTTATTTTTATTTTTTTAGTGGGATGATTCTTGTTGAGCAATCTCTCAGCCCGGAGCACCTCGACTGTTTTCCCAAAGCCCAGAGATCTTGACCGTACACTCTAGGTGTTTGCTGTCTGCCCTGCCTGTCTAACTTCACTGAGCTGGACGTCTGCTGGAAAGAACTAAGAAGATGAAGGGGGTGTGGTCGGTTTCCTGGATGGTCCCAGTTCTTCATTTCTCCCCACATCCATGCTCTTTGTGGTGGTCTTTCCACTAAAGGGGCAGGACACGGTTTACTCCCCTGGACCTTAGGTCTGTCTGTCTGACACGCTTCGGCCTGTAAACTTTGCAGGCAGAGTGCGACCGAAGTCTTGAGATTGCTTGTGTGGTTTGATTTCCCCTCTTGCATCTCAGCCATGGTGGTAAAAATGACCCATCTGAGCTGGCCTGTGGCCTGAGGGGAGGAAGAGAGGTGCAGGAGCAGAGTCAGAACACCCTCCTTCACCCTACTCTCATTCAGTGGACCCCATATTGCTGAGTGGGCTTATGTGCGGTCAGAAGAGTCACCTGGTAGGACCGCAACCTACAAAATGGTGAGAATGAATGATGGACGGTTTATTGTGCAGCGTTACTGTGGCTGTAATAAACTGATCCATGTGGCGATGAAGTATTCCTGGTATTCCATTATTCAGTCTTTTACTCATTCCACTAATGTGGGTTAAATACCTTCCCCGTGGAAGGACCGGGAAGAAAGGCATGAATATACCAAGATGCAGTTACTAACCTCGCGTCTCCCCTCCCTACCTTGCTCCCTGTCACTCATACATCCATTCAGCACAACCATGGGCGAGACCAGAACTGCTACACCCTCCCGCATCGCACTGTGCTTTCCCCTTATGACAGTGTTTAATGAAGGTATTTTTATGTAAGTGAAAAAAAAATGAAATTGACTTAAGAAAACCTTACTGACTCATGTAACTGCAAAGGGCAGAGGTCGATAACTGAAGGAACAGGTGGACCCCAGAGTCAGGAAGAACCCAGTGTGTGCACATTTCTGGGCCGGTTTCTCCTCGGCTGTTCCTCGTTCTGAGCCTGGCTCCGTTTTCAGGGAGCCCTTTGGTGGACTGTTTCTGTACCAGTCGTCCCCACAATAGTCTTGTCACCAGGTAGACACATATCACCCGCTCATCTTGGAACTAGTCGCAAGGGTTGATGGCAATGCCTAGGATGTGTGCACATCCGTAGAGCCTGGGTAGAGCGCAGTCAACTCATCACACCACACCACTACGAGTGGGCCAGACGGGTTTATGACATGAAAAAAAAGAAAAGGAAGGTGCAAAGAGTGGGCGCTGGACATGTTAGAATTCCACTAGACCGAAGCCAGTCATATACTTGACGTGTTGGAATTCGTGTATTCCTTTGTATTATCTCCGTCTCCCCCACTGAGACTGCAGACTCCGTGAAGGGCGGGATACACATCTGTTCTGCTCACCTGTGGACCCCCAGTGTCCCACACTGGCTGGCATGTAACAGGAGCGCAAGACCTATTTCTTGAATGACTGCACAAGGATTATAGGTGGTTGAAAGAGATTATGGTAAAATACGGTGAAACCCAGTAAATTAACTCAGGTTTTAAGTGGCAAAAAAGGTAGAAAATTCTGTTTATAGCAATGGAAGCACTATACTGGGATGAGGTTTACATATGACCATTTAAGAATCTATAAACTTTGGCAAAAGGCATAGCAGCATCCCCTCTCACATCTCACTGTTTGTCTCACTATTTCAGCCTGCAGGATAACACAACAAATATGTGGGGTTTGTGTACTTACACACACACACACACACACACACACACACACGGCTTGCACAGGAAGACACAAGTGCCATGGAGGGTATTGCAGAACCTCAGGGGGAAAATAATCGAGTTCACTTTTCATGGATTCCTTTTGGCCCGCTCGTGTTTATTATGTTCGTTGTGAGATGCGATATTACATGTTCTAGGAAGAGCAGGCCGTGGCTGTGACTCTCAAAGGCTGAGCTGTCAGAGCTCTAGAGAGCCGAGGGCTTCTAGCGCATGGAGAAGACAGGGTGCTGGGAAGAGCGGAAAATGGAGGAGACGTCTGCGCTTCACCTGGAGGGTTGTGGTGTGTGAACGTCTCAGCTCTCTTGTCCAGAAGATTCCTGGAGAGGACTGCCCGAATGGGATGCCTGGACAGATCACCCTAAAAGTAAATGAATAAATAAATCTAAAAGAAGATGACAAATGCTGTCTCCCATCTTTGCTCCTTGGAACTATCCTGATGTCACTAAGCCAATCTCAGTGCAAAACGGAAGCCACGTTTTAATGGATTCATTCCTAGAAATAATTCCTCGAAGAGAAAATAATATAGACTGCTTGTACTTTTAAAAGAGTTTTCTGTCTTAAAAATAGGCTGTTTTCTCCTCGAGGAGAGGCCACATGCATGTCTCTCAGCAATAAACAGCCCAGACTGTCCCTGGTGATTGCGTCAGGAGACAGCTGGGGTGGAGCTAGGGTCGAACCCAGTTCCCTTTGTTCAGTGCGTTATCTTGGTCGGATACTTCATCGCCCGTGCCTCAGTTTGCTCATCTGCAAAATGATAATAGGAATGCGTATATCATGGAGTCATCCCAAGGATTAAGTGAGTTATAAAACAACGCACTGATGATGACACTTGAGTCGTGAGTGTGCTGTGCATGGAAGCCCTCGCTCTCACATCGACACATGTCACACGGGAGAAACAGACTTTTCCGCACTTTATTTTTGAGCAGACCTGGCTATCTCTTCTTCAAATGTAGGAATAGATGGGAAAGTGGGTCAGAGTGAGGATGGGAAGCCAGAAGCCACAGCGAACATGAGCTGCACAAAGGAACGAGTACATTCACTTCTCTTTCTACTGCTCTTCCTCGGGGCCGGGCACTCAGTTCCTGGCCTGGTCTACAGCAGCCATCTAACCCGTCTCCCTGCTTCTCATTTATCCCCTTATTTCCATCTTTTAAGCTTCGACTGCAATTTTATTTATCAAACATTCTAACTGTGTTGCTCTGGTGTTTTAAACACCTTGACTTTCCCTCATGTCCATCAGCTGACATTCCAACACCAGAGCTGACACTCAGCAGTCGTTGCGAAATGGCTCGGTCTCTCTCATTTCCTTGTCGTCTCTGGCCCCTTTTCTCCATGCCCTCTTCATGCCAGAAATATCAGATGCTTCCTGAAATGAACACACTGTTATTCTTCCAGCTCTTTGCCCTTGCTATCTTTTTTTTTTTTTTTTTTTGGAGAGGTTTTTGCTATAGGGCACGTGCGCTCGCCAGACAGACAGAGAGAGACATAGAGACAGAAAGCAAGAAATCACCCCCCAGGGGGGATGGTCACGCCGCAATCCCTTCTCCTCCATTCTCCTCTCGGGATCTTGGGCATGCACGCCCACGCGCCTCGCGTGAGTTTTAAGCCACTGGGTCCGGGACGCGAACCACGGTCGACTACATGGGAGTCCAGCAACATAGCCATTACTCTAACTGCCGGTTCCCCGCCCTTGCTATTTTTTTGACCTGGAATAAAAACCAAAAGCAAAACAGCGAACTTACCTTTGTAAATTAAAATCTAAAGTCTTTTAGGATTCGCCTCAACCAGGCCTGCACTCTGCTTTGCTTTTACCTGAAAGAATTCCTATTAGGAAAAACTACCTATGTCAACATTTGTGTATAGAGAGGTACCGGTTATGATGAGAGATGGGTTTCTACTTAAGCAAGAAAACAATGTAAATATATAATGATGACAAAAATAATGACTACCATGAATGCTTATTATGTACCAGAAACTGCAAAGTGCTTCTCATGTATAATCTTGCAACCTTCTCTGTACAGTGTGGGCTCAGTTAAGTTACTGGTATTCAACTGTGAGCACTCCATAGGGTGGGTAGGGGAAGGAAGGGAGGTGGGGAGGTTTAGAGGGAGGCACAGGAGGAGAGAGATGAGAATTTAAATTGTGCAGTTGATACCCCAGTGGTTCTAATTAATGCATTTGTGCCTGGAATGAGCCTGCAGTAGAGGAAGTTCATCTCCTTTCTGTCAAGCCCATTTTGTCATCTTCAAGAATCTCATCCAATTATTCTATGATGCGAGTATTTATGCATTTCACATAGCACAACCTATAAATATAAACAGCCACCTTATATAGGGTTCAACCAAAGAAACAACTTGTTCTAACATGGGAGGGAAAATTTACATTGGACTTGGTGAGAGATACTCTTCAGAAATGGAGACCACATAACTTCTTATCCAAATCAAGATACCTTTGGCAGTAGAAGAGGATACTTTTAATAATTATGCAGGAATAAAAGAGTTGGACTGTCTCAGTCAGATATGAACATATGGTCACCCTATTTATAGGTACCATAAGGAATTTTTCAAGGATAACTTTGTTCACATTCGCCTTTCAACATATTGAATTAGATTAGAACTCTGCCCTGCCTAAAAATGACTCCTCCACTGCCTTTCATTATTCCTACCATACAGATGAAGAAACCAAGTGTTAGTGGGAGAATGATGTTTAAACACAAAGTAACGATAGTTATTCAAGGCAAATTTGGGCTCCAGTCCATAGAGCAGTTACCTAGGTACAAACTCCCATCCCACTTAATTCACCTTGTAACTGTGAGAAATAGGCAAGATCCTTTCTGTTTTGTAGGTAAGGAAAGTAAGACTTCCTTGAGCTACACCTTTCTCAAGGTCAGGCAGATAGTACTTAGTAGAATAAGGATTTGAATTCAGGGCAGGACTGAACTGGTGCTTCACAGTCTTTTTCACACAGTCTCTTAAGAGAATAACACCCAAGATAATCCCAGCAACACCTGCACCTGTTTAAAACTCTACAGTGTAGCGATATAATTACCCTTGGTTTTTCTTAGCAAAGCCCTTCATCCATGCTGTAAGACAGCCATGAAAGGAACCATCAGCCCTTTGACAGATGAGGATACAGTGATCAAGTCAAGTCTCTTTCGTCTAAATCATCCAACCAGGAGCACTTTACATTTTTCAGCCTTTAGAAGAGGTTATGAGTCCTCTGGGAGCCACGTAAGAAAGGCATGGACCAGGTTAGGAAAGGTTAACTCAACTAGTTTGGTCATTAGATACCGACAGTCTATAATGTTCTGTTCTCAAGAGTTTATACCCTAGTATGGGATTCAAGTCACATTCAATTGCATGGGACAGAAACTCAGAGCTAAGCACTAAAGGTAAATAGCATTGTGGTCTGCTTCTGCCTGGGCCCGCATTTTCACCCAAATTCATATTTTCAGGGATTAGGCCATACACTAATTGCTAGGAGAAGGAGCGTTGGTAGAGTGGTTGGGAGGGAGGCCTCTAGGCAGATAGACCTGAGAGGAGCTCCCAGCTCCAACATTTGAACCTTCCTAACACTCACTGGGATTTCAACATCATTGAAAACAGATGCCCATTTCAGATGCACACAAAGGGTCTGTGGGGCCATGACTCCCACAGAGACAGTGGTTCTCACCATCTCTCTTCCACCTTCTTTGAGTCATTAAGAATCTAAATTTCATGTTCAGTACAAATTACACAATTTACATAGTACTCTTCATTTTGGAAGAGAAGACATGACTGAGATTTGCATAATATTTGCCTAGACATTTGCACGAATGCCAGTCACTGCGAGTGAAGGCTCACAGATCAAACCAGTCTAACTCTTCTAACATGATGAGTTTGGTATGGTTTTTATTTTTTAAATTTATTTTATAATTCAATCACTGTATATCACCACAGCTTATAAAATGAATTTTCTCAGCATAAATGCAGATGTCACCAGCTTCAGCCATGTCTGTAACCGAGCATGGAGAATCTTGATTATTGACACCTCTCTGTTTTCCCACGTGTGTGACTGCCATGGCCCACTCCAGGACCTGAGGTCAGAAAAATTGCCAGTGCAGCCATGTCCACGGACCCATCTTCTTTCTTTTTAATTCTTATTTGAGATCTGATTATTAAAGAACAAGGTCTCTCCTTGGTGCAAGTCTGCGGCCTTGCAGTTGGGTCTCATACCTGCCTATCTAACTTGGAATTAGAATAAGAGCAAGGGGCATGCTCCTGCCCTCAGACACTTGCCCCTACAGTTCCTTCTGTCCCTAACACTCGTCCCTCAGATACTGCGATGTGTTGCTTCCCAGCCCACTTCAGATCTTCTCCGTGAGACCTTTCTTGGCCAACTGTGTCCTCTGGCACCAGGTATGATTGCAGAAAGCTGTGCTGTTTACAAAGGAGGGGTCTGAGGGAGACTGATTCCTGGTTGGGGGGATATCTTTTTCCAATCCATCCTGCTGGGTGGGGGTGCCTTTACAGTCCTGTGGTCAATCCTAAAGCCACCCTGTTCCGCTTGTTCTCGTCCTTCCCTGCAGAATGTGTCCTCCTTGAGATTGCAGGGATTCCATCCATTTTGTCTGCTGTCGTAGCGTTAGCATTTGGAGCAGAACCTGACACATAGCAGGTGCTTCCAAAAATATTAGAAACAAAGTTCTGTATTTAAAACAGCAATAAAGACAAAGCTAAACTGTAGCCCTTGGGATTTACAGTCTTATTTCTCCTTCTTGAGTTTCATTTACACCTGTGGTTTAGCTATCCAACTCTTGAGAGAAATCCACCAGGATTCTGGGATTTATCCCCAGCATTACGGGCATTATCCCACTTTACTTTCATTTGGAAGTACAAAAACTGGCTGCCTGTTCCCCAGTTCTTCTTTCAAAGCCTCTCTCTTTTCCCTGCATCAGATTCAATGGAGACCCAATAATGGAATAAAAATATGGCCAGGTATTTTATTGGGGTATAAGTGACGTAAAAGGCCCACACCTTCATATAATGAACAGCAACCTGAAATTCAACCTCAAGGCCTCATGGGGAAAGTTATTTCTTCTCTGTGGCTTCTCGAGGGTTCCCTCTTAAAAACAAGTTTCCCAGGAATGTCATGACTTGAGAATCAATATTTTTCTAGCAGTTTTTGCTGTCTGGTGAAGTGGACTTCTCAAAATCTAAACAATTCTTTAATAAAACAAAAATAGAAACAAATTCTTTGAATAAATCTTTTTGCAACATTTTGAGCTTGGCATGAATGCTTTTATTTGCATAATTTATAGCAGCTCACGTGTTTAAGTGTCCCAATGTACACTGTGTTAGGGCGTCAGATGCCCCTTTAATTATTTAGTATCAACCTCCTTGAGACTGACCTAACTATTAAAACTGAAGTCGGTGCTGGCCTAGAATGAGGCTACTAAAATCGAAAGATAATTCCCCAGTTCTGTCAGCCTTCTTGTCACTATTAAACTTCCTCCTAAATAAGAAAGGTGTAATTCTCAAACACAGCTGACTAGAGACTTAGGATTGCTTTTGCAAAGCCAGAGCTGGAGCCCATGTGGCCTAAATCCCCCTAAACTGATTACTTTGGTGTCTTTTAAGGTGTGAGTACTAATTTAATTGACTGCTGTGTGCAACCCCAGGAAAGAAAGTAAGAAATCCATGCAAATCCTCACCGTTAAATAACAACCTGGCTAGCAAATTACCGGAGCCGAGGGGCTTGCAGAGCAAGGCTCACCCACAAAGCCTCATTCGGAGTAGTTGCACCCCATTCTCTCAATTAAACAAGATCTTTTTAGCCCAGTTTTCCTGTTTGGCCTGTAAAATACTCTGATGTTCATGTTTCTTGCAAAGCAACGTTGTATAGCCGTCAGATCTGGCCCGCACTCGTATGCGGCTGTTCTTATTTGATTCAGTCAATGCCATTGATTTCCCGTTAAATGCAAAGATTGCACAGTTCAGATTTAATTGCGGATCTGGTTGCGAGGGCTGTGTCTGGGCGGCAGTTCATTCTGTTTTTCTCCTTAATAAATCACCTTTTACTGATGAACATTGGCTGGGCTGGACCTTCCTTTGTTAGCATTTTCTGCCTTAATATCGGCCACTGAGGTCTATGACCTTGGAAGGGAAAAGTACGCATAAGCAGTTGACAGAGGCGGTGTTTCAGCGAGGCCTTAATATCTGGGTTAGGTGTTTTATTATGTTTTAACGGAGGAGCCGAAGAGAAGGTTAAGCTAACTTGCCCTGGAGAATACATTTTAAATGGTGTAACTCTGTTTGAAGTTGTTAAATAAAACAACCTGTCTTAAGGGAAGGGGTGCCTGCGGCAGTCAGTGTTTTCCGCTCATTAATGAAACCGTCCCCACCCACACCCCGCCTTGCTCGGGAGTGTCCTCATCGTTCACCAACATGTTGCTTCATTTCGGATCTATTTGCTCGCTGACTTACTGATTCATTGAGTTTAGATACTGACACTAAAACTTGTTAGCTATGTGACCTCGGGCAAGCCTTGTTGGTTACTCATTTTTCTTTTCTTTTTTTTCTTTTTTTCGGAGAGGATTTTTTGCTATAGGGCACGTGCGCTTGCCAGACAGACAGAGAGAGACATAGAGACAGAAAGCGAGAAATCACCCCCCGGGGGGATGGTCACACCGCAATCCCTTCTCCTCCATTCTCCTCTCAGGATCTTGGGCACATGCGCACACGCGCCCGGCGTGAGTTTTAAGCCACTGGATCCGGGACGTGAACCGTGGTCGACTACGTGGGAGTCCAGCGACATAGCCATTACGCTAACTGCTGGTTCCCGGTTACTCATTTTTCAATTGGGAGTAACCATGGTCTCCTGTGACATCGCCAGAATTAGCTGAAATAACATAGATGTGAGAGGTTGGGCTGATTTTGGCAGAGGTGGGTGTGATAAATGTGTATCAGTAAAGAGGGGAGAAGTGACTGGTGGAGGGTCCATCCCCAAGTTCTTCCAACACTTCCATGTTAGTTCCTGTGTCTTGGAACAATTCTATGCACCCTAGAAATACTCACACCTTGAACACTCATTCATCCCCAAGGGAGGTCCATGATGATTGATCCTGTCTTCTGTGGATGAAACTGAGGCTCTGAGAGGTAGAGACCCGCCTAAGCTCTTCCGTCTGGGGACAAGGAAAGCCAGGCCAGCCCAGTGTCCGTGCTTGCGGTGCTCTGCTGTGGTATGGAAAACGGGACGCCTTCCTTTACTTCATATTTTGCATTTGACCATGACCGTCTCTGGCGATCAATTGCCGATTAAATGAGACATCTAGGGATGGAACATCTGGTCCGCTCGACCCTGTGTGCTTTGCTCAGGAAGAAGCTCTGAGGCAGAAGTCTTTGGAGGGGCTCGCAGGGTTACTGTCCACTCGCTGACCCGAGGAGGGGCAGCTGTGCATTGTGGGATGTAGATACGGGCCCCTGGTCCAAGGGTGGAGCTGACCCTTGACATTACACCTGTCCCATTTTGTCTTTACGCCATTTCATTGTCTCGTCTCGTAAAACCTGTACTGCATGCAGAGAAGTTTAGAGTCCTTTTCTTTCCATTCTTTTTTTTATCCCCTCCTTATTTTCTTTTTTCCTTATGCATCTAGGGAACTTCTGTTTTGTGCCAAGTTCTTTTCCAGATATTGAGGACGCAGCACTGGAGAAAACCTTCATTCATTAACTTGACTACATGAGTAGCTGCATAGTTCCAGACTCCATTCTGGGCTCTGGGGAGCATAGCAGTCAATGCAGCAGCCCAAACGCCTCTCAGAGCCCACGTGTGAGTGAGGTGGTAGACGGTGTGTCAATAGATAATAAATAGGCCTTAAGGAGGCCTAGTGATCCGAGGCCAGAGAGGGATGGGCGGGGGTGATTCTTTTTTAGACAGTCTAGTCAGAAAAGATCTGTCTACAAAATGAAGCAAAAACATTTTAGCAGTGTCTAAACTGTATGACTGCTACATTCCAGGTGAGAACAGCTGATGCAAAGCCCTGGGGCATGAGTGGACTTCGGTGCTTTGAAAAATGGCCTTGAAGTCAGTGTGCTTGTGTGAGGGCCATCTGGTCTCTGCTGTAACTACTTACCTCTGCCATTGCAGTGCAAAAGCAGCCACTGACAATGGGGAAACAGATGGCGTAGCTGTCTTCCTATAAAGCGGTGAGCTGGATTTAGTCAGGGCACAGTAGTTTGCCAACTCCTGACTTTCTAATAAAACATCTAGATATGATCATTAGAGTTGTCTGAAATAAAAACAGGAAAAAAAAGATTTAAAGTTGTTTATTATCAAAGATGTATTCGTAAGCAAAATTTCAAAATCTCTGAAATTTAAATTAAATACTTGGCAGACACATCAAGAAGATAGGAGTAATTGCTTTCACCGTCTTTCTCTGTTTCTTCTCTCCAGATTCCTAAGTCTTTAGGACTCTTGAACTTCCCCCAGTGTGGGGTAACTGTGTTGACAGAGTGGGAGTTCTACGAGTTTCTATGTGGGAGGGACTTAAGAGAAATAATTGACCTCAAAAAGGGTTTGAGGTGACTTTCCCTGAAGCAAATCTTCGCACAGCAAGTGTATCATTTACGGAAGTTAAACATTTGATGAGATTGCATCAGCAGATGGAGAAGCCCCTGCAAGCCAAGCTCCAGATGAGAAGGAAACATTGACGATGTGGATGGCAGTGGTCAAAACGGGCAAGGAGCATTCCTCCTACTTGTGTGCTAACAGGTTAGCTTGCCACAGTTTTATGGATGCTGTTGAAGACACAAGACTCCTGGATCAGAGACAAGGCATAGTTCATTACTCAGAGCAATGGCGGTAGCCAGAGGATCAGTATTTGCGTTAGTTCTCTGAACTCTAAAACTTGCAGAGTAACACAAAGAGGGCCAAGTCATGCCTGCACATGCAACCATGTAGTGGGTTGTAGGTTGTGTTACAAGAGAGAAATCCCAGGTTCGGGAACCCAAATCTTTTATAATGGGCAATACCGGTGCTTTGTACCAATTGGAGACATTACCTCATTTATGTTGGTCAGTAAACAGCCTGGAACTATGCTCCAGAAGAACATACCATCTCTATGTCCAGGGTTGTTCACTGTACAACATCTTTGGAAGGATTGTCTGTAACAAGATGGTCATGCAACTTGCAGAAATGCAAGAGACTCATGGAGAATTGTCTTTCAACAGCAGGCTGAATTTTAATTAGGATAAGAATCAAAAGCTAAGAACTGTTTTAATGGTGGAATTTTCAACAGCAGCGAGCAAGTCAGCAAAGTGATGGAAGAGCAAGGTCATGCCCGGACCTCCACGAGCCCCCTTCACACTCACTTTGCTTCAACCTCCACCTGTATCCAGAGTCTCTGCTTGCTTGCTTGCTTTGGTGGTTAGAATTTACTTTCATCACGCGAAGGGCTGTTTTCAGACATCCCAAGTTTGCAGAGAGACCTTTGTTGTAAACACACTTGATAAATGATCCTCAGACATGCCAAGGAGCTCCAACGAAGAATGAATCACTTTTGAAGAATGCTTCTGTAAAATGTTTTGGGAAAATAGCCTTTCTTTTCAGACCCGGTGTTAAACCGTTACAGAGTTGTCATGAGTTATCGGGCTCTTTGACTGGACATGAGGTAGTTGTGCTCTTGTGCGGTCATTGTGATTGCTGCAGTTCCAGTGACCTGGGCTGTAGTGTTTTCCAGGAGCCATTAACAAAGCCTGATTTCTGGGTAAGGTCAAAGATAAAACTCCACGAATCCTCCTCCCTTTTCCTTTTGCTTCTCCTCCTTCTGCTTCCCTCTTCCTTCTCTTCCCTCTCTTCTTCTTTCTTTAGAAAGAAAGAGAAATGCTCTTTGCATTCAGTGTTCTCTCTTGTGGTTTGTATTTTGCTTTTTATTTTTACAGTGTACCAAACATGGTATCTCTTAGAGTTTTAATAGGTTATAGATTCCTGGTTAGAATTGAGGTAGGTCTGGAATATTTGAGGGCATAGAATGAACTTAGTTATTTTTATATCTCCAGGGCCTGTGCCAGAAATAGGTATATTAAGTGGTATGCTGAAGGTGTTCAGTAAGTGACTGGTGCAGCAGGTGGATTCTTACTTACCAGTAAACGAACATTTATTAAGCTCCTACCATGTGTAAGCCAACAGAGACCATGAATGAAATGATGAGCTAAGTATGGCGAAGTACCTACCTAGGGAGGCAGGGGCACAAAAGGCGATCGCCATGTGAGTAAAGTGTGTTATGATGTTAGATTGGGGGTTCAACAAACACACATTATATACCTACTGTGTGCAGCACACTCTGTACTAAAGAGTCAGCAGGAGCAGTAGGTGAGGGTCATGGCCCCATTCCCTTAGAGACTGGACTTTTGTGGAAAGGCAGAGACAGTGGATAATGGGAGGGAGTGGTGGAAGTTACTTTCAATTAGTATTTATTTCTCTCTTTTTTCCCCCCTTTTTCCTATTTCTTTTCTATCTTTCTTTTTCTTTTCTTTTTAGGTTTTTGCCGTGGGGTGCCTATGCTCACTGGGAGAGAGAGAGAGAGACAGAGAGAGGGAAAGTAAGAAATCACCCCCCCAGGAGGTATGGCCATACCACAATCCCTTACCCTCCATTCTCCTCTCAGGATTTTGGACATGCATGCACATATACCTGGCATGATTCTCAAGCTGCTAAGTCCGGGACTTGAACCGTGGTTGGCCTTGCAGGAGTTAAGCACCTTAACCACCATGCCACCTACTGGCCCCTATTTATTTTGATTTCTTTCATGAGAGTGAGAGAGAGAACATGTACATGCACACACATGAAAGAGAGACAGGGACCTTCAACAGGGTCTTGTCATGCTGTGCTCTCCTGTCCTCAGTCCTCCAGATAGTCAGGATCTTGTGCACATGCTCCTAGCATGTTCCACGTCGACTTGTGATTTGAACCTGTGGTTGGCCATGAGGCTTCCAGCACTGCAGATCTGTGTACTGCTGCTTGCACCACTGAGACAGGCTGGAAAGTTACTTTAGTTCATGACGGTTTCTCTTAGGGAGTGACTACTCAAAGTTCTAGGAGAGCTGAGCGTGTGTAGGAATTGAGCATGAAGGGACTTGGGGTAATCTTGGTTTACTAGAAGAACAGGGAGAAGAGCAGCATGGGTGGTCAGAATTAACAAGGGAAAGGCAGCATGAACAAGGTTGGGAAGGATGCTGGACAGATCACGTGGGCCATTAGGTCCTTAAACAAAGCCTAGACTTGACTCTGGGAGCGTAGAAAGCCATTAGGGGTTTTAACTGGAATTCTGCCATCATTTCACTTATTTATAAATAGTACTTAAACTACTCGGCTCTGGGATTATTCCATAGGCATTCAAATCAACATGGCAGAGATGGCAAATGATCTACTAAGTATTTAGTCTCCATTTCTTCTTACTAAAGGAACTAAATTTAACTATTTGCATTAGCACTTGAGCTAAAGACTGTTTCCAAGATTCTTTTCCTGCTATAGTTATGTCAACGAATGAGAGGAATCTTTATGAGAGATCTCCAGAATATTCCTTAAAGGCCCTCATCCGGGGAATAACTTTCTTGTCTTGCCTTGCTTGGCTGCCTGGCTGTTTTTCTTTTCCTTTAAATTCAGGTATGTTGGCTTGAGTTCCTGGCATGTCTTGTACTATGAGGCAAACTCAATGATGGGGGCCACATAACAGGATGATAGAGAAGAAGGAAGCAGGAGCCTGACCATGATGGGGGAACTGCCTGACTAGCCCTGGACTGTGTACTCATGAACACATATTATATATGTACATCGTTGCTACTTGAGATTCTCCAGCCGAATTCAGTCCTCACTTCTATACCGCCTCTGTCACTAGCCCTGTGGCTATAGTATGCTGTAGTTTTCCTTCTCCATAAATCAAGGGAAATAATAAATAAAACATACCTCAAAGTTTGTTACAAAATTAAATGTGATAATGTGGATAAAGTGTTGAGGACGTTGCCTGGCACTTAAATACTAGCTAATTTTTATTAGTTTTTCGTAATTCTTTTATTTTTTGCATTCAATCACTATACATCACTACAGCTTAATTTTATTAGGTTTTAGGAAACATTAGTTCCTGTGTAGAGACTGGCTTTGGAAGAAGGCAAAAAGATAGAAGACCAGGGGCATCACCTAGCAGAGAGCGGATGGAGGCCTACACTAGGGTTGTGCTCAAAAACATCCTTAATTCTCCCTGGGTATTTGAACAGTGGGAAACATTTTGAGAAGGGTGGGTGGCACTTGGGGAAGGGAGAATCATTCAAAGAGAGACTCTGTGGAATAACCAGCAGGGTGCAGTCAGTAGCAGGTTCTCTGACAGTAGGCAGGAGGGTACATGAGAGGTGGGATGTAATTCTGGCCCTCCTGCAGAAGGTGGGTGCGGGAGGGTCTTCTATGCCACCCCATTATCTTTAGCCACTCAGCAGGAGAGTGAAACTTCAACATACATTTTGAAAGTCAAGATGCTACCTTACAATTTGGACTTCGCCCTAAAAGAAGGACTTTCAGAAGCCAAGTATGCGAAAAAAGGATAAATGCCTACTGTAACAGCTAGTGGTCAGCTAAATTTAATATCTTTTTCCTGCTTCAGCTCCATTTTTACCACTGTATTAGATTTTCAAGTGATACTGTTCTTTCACTTAGAGTAATACTGTTTTGTAGATAAAATTTATGTAAAAGCATCGCTGATTTACAAACAGATGCAAAGTTAATAGCTGTGTACAGGTGTTCTATTACTATGGCCAGATACGTAGTGGTTCCCAGTTAGAGCAGGAATCATAAAGGTGAGGCTGGGTGGGGCAAATGCCCAAATTCCAGGCTGAACTGCAGTACTTCCAGCCCAGATACTTCTAGACCTGTGGGTTTTTGCACTCATAGCTATTTGCTTAGAAAGTCTTAGGTGTCGTGAGCCTTGAGGTTACATATCTATAATTCAGCGTATCATGAAGAACTGAGAGTAATTCATAAGCCTCAGAGCTTTCAGCAATGCACTGTGGTGCCCATGTGTTTTAGGTGAGTTTTCAGCCAGTGCTATTTTAACAGATACCAGCACTCTATTTGGACTGGCTCCTTTATCTCCAATAACCTACTGGGCATTTTCACCTGTATATCCTGCTGTTACCTCAAATTTAGCAGGTGGAGAAACAAATTCATCATTATACCCCCCCAAAACCTGTATTTCCTCCTGACTTCCCTGACATACACTCAGCCTGCCAAGCCTGCAACCTTGGAGAATTTCTGACTCACTCATCTTCAACATTTCCTAAATGGATCCAGTGACTGCATCTTATTGAATTCCCCCCTGGAGGGTGCATCTTCCTTTTCCTCCCCACTGTTACCTTCTTATTCTAGATTTTCACCTGCTTTTGTCCTCTATCTGGAGTCTCCAATTTGCCCCGCATATCACGCCAATGTACATTTTCAATTTGATTAAACGTGTCTCTTGTCTCTTCAACATTGGTGTTGGTAAGTGGTAGCTGGGGTGAAATTTAACCCCCTGGTAGTTTCCAGTAGGGGAGTGAAGCTTCCATATACATTTCCACACAAGCCTGCACAAGCGAATGATCTGAGTCAGGCAGTGTACTTGCCAAGCAAACTCAGTTCAAGTTCAGTTTCCTTGCAAAGCCTTCCAATCAAAAGGCAACTCTTCTAGTCCTACATGGAAATTCTGGATCAGACTTGCCTCTCTGGTGTGTCTTTGAATACACCAAACTTAAAGCTTTCTCTCGATTTGGATGTTCTCCCTCTCCTCATCTGGAATGCTCTTTTACTTCTTGCCCTATGTCCTTCTGAGTCACATGGAAATCTAGTGGGTAAGAATACGAGCCTCAGAAGAGATAGGGAGCTTTTGAACTTTGCTCACTTTCCATTTGTTCCTGGAGAGTATTTTTAAGATAGAAAAAACTGAGTGGCTAAACATTTGCATTTCTTATTTGTTTATTTTACCCCCATTCCTTCCCAGTTAATTTGTATGAGGATACATCTGTTAAGCAAGCATGCCCAAGGCTTTGGACCAGTTACAGCCATTATAAACAAGGTGGGAAAGGCAAAGAACATCTGTTTGCCTCGAGCTGCTAAGATTTCTGAGGTTGGGTGTGGAGCACCAGCTGTCCTGCAAAGTCTCAATTTGTCACTGCTTATGGAAAGTTGCTAATGATCCAACATTGACTAGAGCTGGCCAGCCAGGAGAGGAGACAGGAGAGGAGAACCTTTGGACAAAGGGAAGAGATGGAAGCAACAGGTCCTCTTTTCCCTCTTTATAGCCTTAAGAAGATATGAGTGATTCAAGGACTGTGTCAGAAAGGAGAAGAATATATAGGCATGGCCTAGGGAGTTTGAAAATGAAAGTGATCTTTATGAGAGTCTCATTTAAATTCTGAATTGTCAGTACTACTTGGTATAGGAATCCTAGAGAGATAATAAAATATCCTACAGTTTGGCAGACAAACAGGCTCTTTATTTTTTCCTTTCTTCAGGACACTTAAGGCCATAGCTCTAGGTGGGGTTGAGTAGTTTTAACTAATTCTGTTTTGTTTTAGGTTGGTATACACCCAACCTCCTCCAGGAAGCTAATTCTGAATACTCGAGAGTTTATCATTTTCCACTTCCCCAACTTCTGTAACTTCTCCCCTTTCATTCATCGGTAAACTATTTGTTTGGTTTACCCAACCAGATGTTCACCTGCTCAACTCAACATAACCCAGAGAGTACAGTTTAATATTTAAAATCGGGCACTCAAACATACTGACTTACGTTGTTAGTTTCATCTCTTCCTTGTGCATGCTTTTGTCTCTTTAAGCACAGCACAATTTCTTTAAGGGCAAAGACTGACCTAAATTCCATGACTTCTGCAACGTTCTCCTTGTCCCACTCCTCTCTTCAAAGTGGTGAACACATAGAACAGAGCTCAATAATTATGTTTCAGATGCCTTTATTCTATGAATAATTTAGGGAATTAGTTATTTGCCAGGCATTGAGGTTGCACTGGGCCCGTAGCCATGAACCAAACAGAGTAGATTCCTGCTTTCATGGCAGAAAAGGGTAATGATCAGGTAAATGCAGGGCAGTGTAATTCAAGCATGGGATTTGTGCAATGAAGGAAATAAAGTGGTTCCTCCAATAGGTGGGGCCTAGTTTGGAGGGTGTAATCAAGAAAGGTTCTATAAAGAGCTGGAAGGGTGAAAAGGAGCCAGCACTGAAAAACCCAGGGGGAAAGGAAATGTGGTGGGAAAGAGGCTGTTTTCCAGGACACACGAGAAGGTGCATGTGATTAGGAAGTGCTGGTGAAGGGAGACGAATACAACAGAACTTTTGGGAGTTACATGGGCTCTAGTCCTGCAGAGTTTATGGATCTTTGTGAAGAGCTGAAATTTTAATCTAAGTGTAGTGGAAAGCGATAGAAGATTTAAAAGCAGGGTGTAACACTGTATAAGATAGGGGGGCAAGGATTCCATAGGGAGACTGGCGAGGAAGGTATTGCCACAGCCCAGGCACTATGGTTTGAAATTTCAGTGTGATAGGATTAAGAGGGTAAAGCTTATCTGACTATGGGTTTAAAAGGTGGGGCGTTTGGATGGTGACTGGGATTAAGGTCATTAGGATGGAGTGCCCAGATTTGAATCCTGGTACATTTCTAATAACAGGGAGTGAGACAGATACATGAACACATGTGTTCTTGCTCTGTCTTGCCAGATGACCCCCTGTGTCTCCTTGAGGTTCCAGAGAGAATCTGCACCAAGAAGACCCTTACCAGATGCAGCCCTTTGAACTTGGACCTCCAGAACTGTGAGCTATATAAACCTCTATTCTTTATAAATCACCCAGACTCAAGTACTAGGTAATTAAGCCTCAGAGAACAGGCTAAAACACCAGGTGAAAAGTGATGGTGGCTCATGTTAGGTTGGTGATAGTACAGATGAAGAAGAGTAGATGAATTTGAGAGAATCTTAGAGGTCAAGCCAATGGGGCCTATGGATATGGGGAAAGGATAGGGAAAAATATGGAATGATTCCCATGTCGCTGCCTTTTGGATGTTGGTGTTATTTACTAAGGTGGGGTAAAACAGGGAGATTTGGGCTAGCAAAATCACAGGTTTATTTTGGACACAATTCACTCTGGACAAATTAAGATATGAGTCAACAAAGTAAATATGCTTTGGAGTCAATTGGTTATATGAATCTAGGCTCTAGAAAAAGAGATCTGGACTAAAGAAATACATCTCAGAGCTGAAAGATGGTATCTAAAGCCATGAGGCTTGCAAAGTCAGCAAAGGGGATAAAATAAGTTCCTATGTGAGTCTGAAGCCACTTATTTGAATACAAACTGACCGGTGTGCTCAGGGTCTCAAAAGCAGGGTTCATGAGAGTTGAGGTCTGGCATAACCGGCAGCAGGGATTGAGAGGCCAATCTCGTGTGGCAGAGATCATTGGCGGGGGGTGGGAGGGCAGGGTGACCTCCAGATTGTGCAGTGGTCTACACGGTGTGCATCTCGTGGAGCTGTACACTCTGTCTCATTCAGGGTATTTCCACCATTAAGGTCAGACTTCAAGGATTTTATGCAGAATGTGGATTGAAACTGGGCTAAAGTATTAGATGAAAAACAACAGAACTCATCAGTGTCATTGTGAAATTTTTTTTTAAGAAAAAAGAAAGTTGATGATAATTTCCCAACAATATGCAACGATTGTGCCAAACCTGTTTTTCATGTGGCAAGATCATTCAACTGAGTGATGATATTTTGAGGAAAGATAATTGCACTGTGTATATGGGACACAGCCAGTTAAAAGCAAAAGGAAAAAAATTAAAATAATAAGAAGAATTAAATCTGCTTATTCCTTACTCCTTTGTTTTAGACCTTGGAAAATGGTTGAATGTGTCCTTTTTCCTATTTATTCCTGTTTATTTTAACACTGTGTAGAACAAGCTGGTTACTTTTAGCTAGAAGCATTCTGAGGTTATCAACTGCCTCAAGTGTTTCCTTATTGTTAATTTTTAATTGCATAAGTAATTCATGATCAAATTTTCATTGTTAAAAATTAAAACCTAGAAGATATGACCAGCTTCTTTTTTCAACCTCTGCACTCAACTCAGCACTTATACAATACTATGAGTTTTGTGTATCCTCACAAGAATTTATAAAGTACATTTACATGTATTTTTTTGGGGGAGGGAGGGAAGAGACATGGGTATCCTGTGGAAATATCTTTTGATTGTTTCATTCTTTTACACATATCATTGTTATTTTTTTCTCTGCTCAAAACTATGTCTTATAGATCTTGCCATGCTAGGGCATATCGGGTTGCATAACTTTATTGCTAGTAGCAGTTTAAAATTTTATATTGTGGAGATGTGCTATACTTGGTCCTTCCCCTATTGGTGGATCTTTAGATTGTTCCAGATGTTTTCATTGATACAAACAGGGGCCTAAGATGCTCTGATGTTCCTCTTGGGTACTACGTGAATTTCCCCAAAGAATTTCCCAGTCCTTGTTTTTTCTCAGAAGAGTTCGATTTGTGCCCATAGTTTCCATCTTAACAAGCATCTGCCAGAGTTGTCTTCATTGTTGGACGCGTGTTAATGTGCGTATAGCTGCTTTCTCACTGAGCCCTCAGCAGCCTCTGAGGGGGACCCGTTATCACGATGATGTCAGAGATGGGAGATCAGGAGTTTGGGGAGGTCACATAGTTGTCTCAAGGGAAGACAGCAAAAGCTCAGAGAGTACTTAAAGCCAGATGCCACACCGTGTCGCTTGCTTGTGTGACCCTGGGACAACTGTCGATGGTTATGGGGAAGGCAGGGCCTGGAGGTCACAACCCCTGGAGTCTGGTTTCTGATTCATTTTCTTCCCTCAAGGGCCATGAGACAGTCATGCCAGTTGATCTCTCATGGAGTCACCTTTTTTTTTTTGAGAGGTTTTTTCTATAGGGCACATGCACTTGCCAGAAAGAGAGAGAGAGACAGAAAGCGAGAAATCACCCCCCAGGGGGGATGGCCATGCCACAATCCCCTCTCCTCCGTTCTCCTCCCGGGATCTTGGGCATGCATGCACATGCCCCCAGTGTGAGTTTAAGCCACCGGGTCTGGGACCTGAACCGTGGTCGACTACGTGGGAGTCCAGCGACATAGCCATTACAACTGCTGGCCCAATCTCTCATGGAGTCATCTTGATGTGTGGAAAATGGGGCTTTCAATAAAGTCTTGGTCAGAAGGCACATGACTCTGGGTACTGCAGGGATCCAGAGCACGAGTGAGATGGGAAGGGGAGGCGAGGCTGGGTGTCAAGGCTGCGCAGTGTCATGGGGGAGGGAGTGATGTGCCTTACTCATGGGGGTTCAGTCGTGCCCCAGAGACAGCCGAGAACAGACCTGGAGAATGCCTTCCAGATCCCCAAGCGACAGACCAGAAGGCCATCTCTCTTGCTTCAGTTGTGTTCTCCCTCTCCTCCTCTCTGAATCACTATTGCTTTGAGTATCTCTGGGCCTTTCTATTTTAAAGAATGGAAATCAGCACCATTTGCTTTATTTTAAACCACATCAGAAACTGGGAGATACATTCCCCTTTCCAAGGACCTCAGGTAATTTGACACATAAACACAGTTTTAAGGACGGGGTAAGTATTGAAGTCTTTAATAATGACAATAACAACAATAATAATAACAAATAGTTTTATTAGTGCCTTCCATGTATCACAAACTATGCTAAAGCTTTACTTAAAGTAGTAGGGCCCTTTTGAGTCAACTTCCAAAGACCGTTACAGGCACAAAATGTTTCTTTGGCTCATGAAACAAAGACTTTCAGTACCTGTGGCTTTAGGCATGGCTACATCCAAAACTCAAATAGTATCATAAGGACCCGATCTTCTTCCCTTTAGGGTTTTGGGCTATCTTCCTCTGTTTGGTCTACTTTTTTTCCTTATTTTTGATTGCCAGAGGGTGTGTGGATTTACCAGAGAAAGAGAGAGAGAGAAGGAGAAAGACAGGGAGAAATAACCCCCAGTGAGGTGTGGTGAGATTGCCATCCCTTCTTCATCTTGTTTGGGTTTGAGGCACACACACACACACACACGCCCAGGGTGTGTTTCAGGCCACAGGGGCTGGGAGTTCCAAGCTATGGTTGGCCATGTGGGGCCTGGTTCCTACTAGGCTATAGCTATTCCTTCATTCTTTATCAGTTTTTTCCCTCATGGTGATGATAGGGCTGCCATTTGCCCTGAGCTGACATCCTATTCTTTCAGTAACTTAAATTGAGCATTCCTCTTCAAAGGTAACATGAAATACCTTGCGTCGGGCCTTAATTTTCCTGATTGACCTGATGTGGGTACTGTGTGCATCATTAAACTGATCACTGTGGCTTGGGAATGAATGGCTTTCACTTGTCGAACCCAGGTCAAATAACCTTCTTTGAAGCCGGAGATGGTGAGTAGTTCCCATCAGATCATTTGGCCTGAGATAAGAAAAGACAATTCTATAAAAGAAAATCAGGGGATGTGGTCATAGCATTTGGGTTGGGAAAAATCTTAGGTGTCCCATGTAAACTGTCAGATTTAGTTCTTAGAATAATTCTGCAAAGCAGGACCATCATCCCTGCTTAGACAAAGATGTGGCTGTTTGGTTAACTTGCTTGCTCAAGGCCACCTAGCTAGTAGGTGGAGGAGCTGGGCTTTGAATCTGGATCTGCCTGTCCTCAACCACTTCACTCTGACTCTCCTGTGGCATTCCCAATCCCCCAGCTCTGCTCCTCAACCTCCTCCCCAGTACAGAAGACGATGCACTTGCATGTCAGCAAGAGCCCCAGCACTTGCCCGCTCACATGCGCATTGTTCGTGCCTGGTCTGAATGACACAGGCGAAGCAGCAAAGTCTGGTCGGCTCACAGTCGCATTAAGGGAAATCTTTACTAAACCAATCCATGGAGTCTGCAAAACCATTGGTCTCTCCGACTTCCCATCAAGTGGCCTTGTGCTCAAGGGTAAAGCAACAGGGTTATAAATCACAGAAAAGGTTCCCCTTGACATATTTCTCACAGCTGGAATATGAACAAAGCGGTGTTTACTTTGTTTAACACCACAATTAGTGAAAATCAAAATGTCTACAGATGCATTCACTGTAGTAAATTATTAGGTAATTAACCTCAATGCTCCCTGCTCTGAATCAGTAACTTGCTTCTGCTCTGGAGCTGTTGAGAGTATTTTTCAGGCATCGTAATATATGACTGTAGCACAACTTCGTACTAAGCACAACGAAGTTCGAACACCGTGGAAGGGATTTAGAATGGAACAGATTCCAGAAGAGGATGGGGAAGAGCTTGGCTTACCATTGAGGGCAAAATACAGACTCACAAAATAAAGACTGAACTGACAAATGGGAAGAGAGGTGTTCTCTTTAAGCAATCTCAAACTCATACATTCTTCCTTCCTACTAGCAAGTTTAAGCCCTTATCACGTCATGCTTGGGCTATTTTAATAGAAAACTTCGAAACGGTCTCTTTCTCTCTCTCCTCGCCAATCTATTGTACCAGATTAATCTTCTTGAAGCACAGAATTTATAACACTGCCCTGTGCATAAGCCTGCCTTGGCTCCAGCTGGTTAAGAAACAACACCCAAATGCCTTGGTTTATTTTTTGATTCTTCCTCAGCCTAGTTTTCAGACCATCACCCACCTCTGCTGTGGCTCAGCCGATGCCTGTGCACCCACCACTGCCCTGACCAGCCCTCCAGGGTTTCCTGCTTTAACCTGTGACCTTCCTGGGCTGGGAAGATATGAGATGGTGACATTCAGAGTAAAGGCTCTGGGGTGACGGTACATGGATTTTAAAGGCCGCTGTGCCAGTTACTGGCTTGGTGACTTGGACATGTTAGTCAACCTCCCTGTGACTCAGTTTCCTTATCTATGAGGTGTAAATGTCAGTAGAAATGACCTCTGAGGGCTGTTGTAGATGTTAAGTGATATAATGTATGAAAACACCCAGGGGCTGGACAGTGGTGTAGCAGTAGGCCAGAGGCTCTATGAGGCTGACTTATGCGGAGGGTTCTAGGTTCGCATCTGGAGACTTCCCTGAGTGTTCTGGGTGCAGGTGTTCTCGGGATCCAGTGTGAGGCTGCGGGCAGGTTAGGGTAGTAGGACACTGGTGGGGGGCTGTTTCTGTCCCTCCCTCCATTTGCCTCTCTTACTCATGGACAAAAATAAATAAAGCTTAAAAGAAAAGAAACTACCTAGAAAATTATTCGGTAGATTTTGGAACGTCTATTCCTAGAAATAGGTGCCATTTTATTTATTTTTACATATGGAATCTTAGCCCAGTTTTAATACCACCTGTTTCAATCTGCGATGATGATGCTGATAACAGAATGACCAAAAGGAAGAGCTTGGAGAAGTTTCTAGAAGTATAGAGATCAGAAGTTTCTGAGTATAGAGATCAGGGCTTGCTTGTTTGCTTTCTCTCTTTCTTTCTTGTTTTTGCTAGAGGGCATGTGTGCTTGCCAAAGAGAAAAAGAGAAAGGGAGAAATAACACCCCCGGGGGGATAGCCACACCACAATCCCTTCTCTTGTTGCCAAGTCAGGCATGTACACACACACCCACACACACACACACACACACATACACACACACCCAGCATATTTTCAAGCCAATGGGTCTGGGACTCGAACCATAAAATCAGCCATGTAAGACCCAGCCACCTTCACCACCAAGCCACCAGCTGATTCAAGATCAGGGCTTTTGATGGAGTAACTCTGCTTTTCATCCTTGATGGGAAGGCTGCTGGTTATAGAGCTAACTGGGATAGGCCTACGTAAGTATCGCCTAGTCTTTAAAAAGTGATCTTTACGGTATAATAATATATTTCTCATATAACAAATAAAATATTACACATGAGGCCCAAATCTCCTTTGACCCCTCTTCCCTCCTCAGAGCTAACTCTGTTGGTAATACAATTCTAGGCATCATCTGTTTATGTGAGGATGAGCATCCATAGAAATGATATAGATTTTTAAAGATATAGATTTAAAAGGATTCACGGCATTATGTCATTTATAGTGTCAATTATTTTTGTTTTCACTCAGTAAGAGGCTTTGGGTCCAGTTGCAGTAGCATACACTGGACGCTGCCACTCAGCAGGCCGAGGCCACGTGAGAAGCCCAGGTTTGATTCTTGGCCCATCAAAAACCCAGGTGTGGTGGTGTGCACCCGTAGTCCCAGTGACTCCGGAGGCTGAGGTGGAAGATCACAAGACCCTGTCTAAAATGCCATCTCCCCCTTCCCATTCCAAATGCCCCCACAAACAACAATAGACTTTGGCGAAGTAAAAACACATAGACCTTTCAAGTACCTCCTATTTCTTTCATCGCCCCCAGCATTCTACAGCACGAGTAGTCATAGTTTATGTGGCCGTCGACTTCCTAGTGGGTTCAGGGTGGATCCGTGATGATTTTCCACCTCAGCTCGTCAGCCAAAGCATTCGGTTGGGCTCCTGCTGTGTTTGTTCTTACACTGGACAAGAATCTATTGAGCACCGGGCGCTGTGGTAGCTGCTGAAGACACAATGCCACCTGCCATCCCTGACTCTATGGTGCCATGGGCAATTGATTTGAGGCACAAGAGGGTCCCATTCTCAAGACAGGTGTTTCCCTCACACAGGTAAGCACCAATGGCAAAAGTCCTGTGGGGCCAGAATGACCTCGGAGTCCCCTGGAGTGTTTCGAGTGTCCGGCCTTTCTATACTCTGGCCTCCATGATGCAGGGAGAGGTGAGAGGGGAATTCTGAAGCGTCGTCCTGCCTTTGCGATTTACTTTTATACTTTCAGATGTTCTGTCTTCATGACCTTAATATGTGTGTGTATATAAAAGAAATCACCAGACCTTGGTAGGCATCCGGGTGGGAGTCAGTTCATGATGGTTATTCGCAGATTAGCTACAACTTAGATTCACAGAAATGATGTGATTCAGCTTTGTCCAGAATGCCCAGTGGGAGCCATTGAGCACTGTTCTGGAAATGTGCAGAAACTCAGACCAGCCCACTGGAAAATGAAACTATTATGGGTTATTCCACGTGGGAGCTTTCTTCTTGAAAATGGAGATTCATAAAGTGTTTTGGCTGTAAATCTCTCACAATTAGTATTTTTATCTGGCATTCCTAGTGACAGAGTGAGTCTTCTTGTACTCAGAAATACAGCTGTTTTTTCTGTTGCTTAGACAATGATCTCTGACTTTTTGGAATTTATTAGATTGGTATAAAAATAAAAAGGTAGAAATTGGGTTCTAATTCCAGAATGACTTACGCCCAATTCTGTTTCCCTTTCCTGATAGATCAACAGCTAAAAAGGAAAATTCTTGTTTCAAAATGCATGGGAGAGAACTTAGGGTTCCTGTAAAGAAGTGATTTATGGGGTCAATAATTTGTACTTTAGGAGAGAACCAAGAAGGAAAAGTCTGGGCAAGAGAGGAATGAATGTTAATCTCCGAACAAAAGGACTGGAGAGTTTCAAGTGGCTGGTGAAGTAGGAAGGCCTTGTGGTAACAAGAGCGCAGTGTCTGTCGGCTCCAGCGTGTCTCGAGTAGGCTGATTTGTCATTGCATTGTGAGCAAACATCGAGTTTTAAGGTTTCTCCTCTCCATGGCTTGACGCTTTGTCTGGCAGCCAACTCGGCCAGCTGCAGTGCTGGCGTCTGAGATGCTGTGCTCTTCAGACGGAGGCCACGTGGGATGCCCGGGTTGCACTCCAGTTCCTGCTAAAGCTGGCATGGCGGTGCACTCCTGAAATTCTAGCAGCTTGAAGAGGCTGAGGCCTGAGATCACCAGCCACGGCCGGCTGAGCAACATAGTGAGACTTGGCTGTGAGGCGTGGTGGTGCATGCCTGTGACCCCAGCAGGGAGACGGAGGTAGAAAGGTCATGACATGGTGAGACCCTATCTTTTTTTTTTTTCTTTTTTTAAGAGGTTTTGCCTCAGGGTGTGTGCACTTGCTGGAGAGAGAAACAGAGACAGTGAGAGAGAAAGTGAGAAATCACTCCCAAAGGGGGATGCTATGTTGCAATCGCTTTGTCTTGGTTCTCTTCCTGGGATACTGGGCATGCACATACATGTTCCCAGCGTGATTTTCAGGCTACTGGGTCCGGGACTCAAACCATGGTTGACCGTGTGGGAGTCTAGCGACATAACCACCATGCCATGTACTGGCCCTGAGACCCAATCTTAAAAAAAAAAAAAAAATTCATTTTTGCCATCACAATGGCTGCCTATTATACATCCGTGATTCTGTGTCTTTGTTTTTATGTGTGAGTATTATTCTAGGGTAAATATTAAATAGTGGTTTTGCTGGGACACATAATCTGTAAATTTTTCTTTTTTAAATTTTTTTGGAGAGGTTTTTTTTTTTTTTTTTTTTTTTTTTTTGCTATAGGGCGCGTGCGCTCGCCAGAAAGACAGAGAGAGACAGAGAGACAGGAAGTGAGAAATCAGCCCCCCAGGGGGGATGGTCACACCGCAATCCCTTCTCCTCCATTCTCCTCTTGGGATCTTGGGTACATACGCACACGCGCCCGGCGTGAGTTTAAGCCACCGAGTCTGGGACTCGAACTGCGGTCGACTACATGGGAGTCCAGTGACACAGCCATTATGCTAACTGCTGGTCCCAATTTTTCATTTTAATAGTGTCAAAATGCCATGTGGTCTTATGAGCTGTCTGTGAGAGAAGCTGCATGTCCAGAGTCTCACCAACACTTTGTAAATGAAGCTTGACTTTCTTCTGCCATTCTGCTGGGTGTTACTGTTGTCTTCATAGTGTAGGATGGCCGAGGTGTGGTGGTTAAAGTGATTTTTAGTCTTATCTGCAATGTTTGGACTTTCAGAAATAAAATTAACTCATGCATTATTTATTACACTTAAGCTTCTTTTAAAAACATACACTTAACATTGCACCCGAGTATTTGATGTTTGGTGTCGAATCTCAGAGTGTGGTGGGGACCGTCTGAGCTGCCAGCACCAAGATGAGAGAGAAGACAAGAGCAGGCCAAGGTCAGGAGGAGGCGTGTTTTCAGGCTGGCGGCCAAATCCTAGCGCAGAGACTGAAACTGGAGACAGGGTCCTGCTGAGAGGAGCTACTGAGTCAGTAGTGTAAAAGATGCTAAATTGGAGACTCCAAGTGAGGAAGTAAGAGTTTGGGAGCAAATCACTAATCACAGCCCAGAGTTTGATGAGAAAACACGGCAAGGAGTTCGGAAAGGTGCCCAGGAGTTCAGACAAGTTGGTCTCAGTGGAGCTTCCTGGATGCCGGAGAGAGAGCAAAGCAGGAGAATGAAAGTTTGACAGTCTCGAGCTCCCTTCTGGAGGAGGCTCTCCCTGGCCTTAAACTCACAGATCTCGGTGTTGAGCAGCCAGTGTTCTGGTGTCTCTTTTTATGCTCTTTATAGAACTGAAACTGTTGTAATTTGTAATTAGACATTTGTGTCTTCTCTTTTGAGCCTCGGAAGTCTCATTCAGTAGTAGGCAAACTTCTGTGAAGGGCCAGGTGATTAATATTTTAGATCCGTGGGCCAGACACTTGATAGCGGCCTCTCAGTTGTGGCATTGCGCTGGGAAGCAGTCATGGATATACATAAGTGAATGGATGAGGTTGTGCAAGCTTTACTTTTCAATAAAGCTTTATTAAAACAAAATAAAATAAAGCAGATGGTGGGCTGAATGTAGATCATAGGCCATACTTTGCTGACCGCTGGTCTAGTTTGTTAATAACAGTTCTTATCTCTTCTTGATCGGAGGACTGAGTAAGATCAGGCAGATAAACGGCTCTGTTTAGTTCAATACCGGACATGTAGCTTTCTCTTTTCTTACTTATTGATGTAAATCTGTATGATGCATACATCTTTAGACAAGGTCTTGCTACGTCATAATCCTCTACCTCAGCCTCCTAGTATCTAGGACTTCAGGTGCATGCCACAGAACCTGGTTTTCCAGAGTATGCCAGGAATTGAACCTGAGCCTTTCATCTGAGTAGCAAGTAGCATTTACCAATGTGTGCTACTGTGGCTGGGTCCCACCTATTTTTAAAATATAAATGTTTAATAAATAGACGTTAGTTTTTCTATGATCCTAGAAATTTGTTTTTATAATCTTGCTTAATATATCTGCTCATGAAAATTTTTGTTGGATCTGGTTCCTTGTCATGAACTCTTACCGTGCATATTATTCATTCTTACAAAATTCTAACTACATTGAACTCCTCCCTCCTTAAGTGCCCAGATGATTTTAATAAAGACTGAATATATTCCTTAATGCAAGCCAACGACTCTCCTTGATAATAGAGGTAAGGAATAACTGAGTTTGCTAATTGTTCTTGGTGGAGGACACTACCTGGCATTTGATCTTTAGACAGGCCTCCTGCAGTAAATGGATTTCAAATTCAATTGGGAAGCTCAGTGATCTCATGGACGCATAATAGAGACATCACTGCCCAGAAACCCCTGAGGTTAGAGTGTCCTAGAACTGATTAAAAGCCATTTCACTGAGTGTTCTTCTTGAAGTGAATGAATATTCTGATGTCTATGGCTGTTTTATCCGAACTATTTTTTAAAGTGGTAGTTTGATTGCTGTTTTGATAATTCTGATGAAGTGTATTTGAACATTAGCAGAGATTTAGTGGGCATTCCAATTTGTCTGTACAATCTTCCCCAAATGGCAGAAATCATTTTTTCATTAATACTGTTGTTGCTGTTTGGACTAGAGCATGTAGTAGGTGTATTATGGCTAGGCCTAAACTGGAAGCACATGAATGAATTAGATAATTGTTGTAAGTACATTTGTTCCAAAGTTGTTCCACATCACATCGAGATGCAGAGGAGGCAGTTGAAAGTGGCTGGGTACCGTGCTTTTGGTTAATTATCTTTGAATTTGATCAGTTATTTTGACAAATCTATACTTTCAGTATTTATGTTGGGTCATTGGAAAAGTCATAATGTATTTTTCTGTTTTTCTATGCAAAAATGTATCATGGCTTTCCCAATGACACAGTATCTTCTGAGAACACAGCAGAATGTCATACCACTGGCTGTGAAGAAGAGAGCTTCAGAATCATACAAAAGAATTTAATCCTCTTGGTGAAAAAATAGTCAAGATTCTTTTGATTCCAAAGCAAAAAGTTGGGCAAGATGTCCAGTTATAGTTCTTCTCTTTGGAACAAATAAGTTAATGTCTAATTAGGGTAGGAGTGAAAAGCTCATGGTTTGGAGTCCCTGTTTCTGTAATTATAAGCTAACAATCAGCCATTAGGGTATGGCATGGTAGAGGCCATGGGCTTTAGGGAACGGAATCTGTGGGACAGGACCTTAGCACCACTGATTAGTGAGTGGGCTCAAGCTGCATCTGTAAATAGCATGACCCGGCTGCTTACGTGTCTCCTGATTTTAGCAAGGAAAGTTTAATATCCTGGGAACCACCTCATCTTTAGGCAAAGTGGGGAATTAGTCACCCTTTCTCTAAGAATGAGAATGAAAACATTATCTGACAAGATTGTTTACAAGGTGGAGGAGAACAGTGGCTCGGCCGAGGTCTGGCTTGGAGATGTCGAATAAGTTGCTTAACTTCTTAAGCTTTTATTGCCTTAGCCATAAAATGGGACAGTAACGTCTACTTTGTAGGGCATTTGCAAGGTTTACACATAGGGTGCATATGGGTTACCACGGTCCCTGGCATAAAGCTGGCAAAAGTAACTGGTTGCCATTTTGCTGTCAACAGAAGACCAAACAAGCACATCAGTGAAGCCCCAGGAAGGCACTCGGACTGAGCCGGGAAGGGTGTATGTACATATTGTGTGTATTTAAAAAATAAATGTATATATCCAAAAATTCGTAAGACACTGGTTTTCTTTGTGAAGCTCATAGTTTCATGGGGAGGAAAGACACTTATTACAAAACCACAGAAATAGATGGGACTTGGCAACAGTGCTGAGTCTGCAGAGAGCTGAGGTGATGCTATGAGAGCAGGTAGTGGGACAGCTGACCTGGTCAGGAGGAGGGTGGAGGTCATTTCCCTGAAGCGGTGTGGAGTTAGCTGGCCAGAAGAAAAAAAATACCCTGTCAGCAGGGGCAGAGTATCTGTGTTGGTCAGGAGTCTGGTATAAACAGAAGCTATAAACGAATGCATTGATATCAGGAGAGAGTAAATGAGATGAGAGTTAGTTGGAGGCAAGCAGACCATGGGGAGGCGGAGGTTGTGTTAACTATAAAGGAGAAGTGGGAAGTCATTTAAATAGAGTCAGTTCAAACAAACAAAACAAACAAACAAACAGAATAACTGAGCTCGAATGTAATCAAGCCTTTAGATCAAACTACCAAGCTTTGGGGAATAACAGAGAGGGAAGAACAGGCTAAATGTCACCCAAAGGGAGAAACCAGTTAGTCCAGAATATGGAACATCATGCAGAACCAAGGATACAGTCTAGTTATCTAACAGCAATGCCTCAAAAACAGAAAGGGAAAAATCGATCCAAAATGCAATGTGTAGACTTTTTTTACTCAAAGCAATCAGAGAATGATATCTTTGAGTCTACCAAGGTGAAATACAAATATGTATTCATAATGATATTAAGATGTCATTAATACTGATAGGTGTGAAAATGACATGGTGGTTATGCTTTTATAAAGTCCTTACTTGAGATTCATATTGAAGTATTATGACAGAAATAACAAGACATTGGGGATTTGCTTTAAAATTCTCTGTCAGAAAAGTGCAGAGAATGAAGGTCATAGGTAATATAAATTTGGTAAATGATTATAATTTTTGAAGTGGGGTGATAGAATTATAGAGGTTTGTTATATTACTCTCTGCTCTATGTATGTTTAACTATCACCATAGCAAGAAGTTAAGACCAGAGGTCTTTAGAGAGATGGTAACATGATCAGAAATGAATTAAACTTTTCTCTGACTCAGTTTTTAAAGCATATTTTGTTCGAAATGTATAGTTTTGACAAAATTATAAAATGACTCATTTTAGGGCAAGCAATAGCTGAACAGAGTTGGAAACTCTTATATTTAAATGCAGAGAAGGAGAAGCAGAGAATGGGAATAAAATATGGCTAGTTAGTTGTTCATTCAGAGAGCTTTTGTACTCTAGACATCTTGGGGCCAACATTTGGCATGGTGGAACCCAGACATCTCTTCCTGTTTGTTTTAGAAGAAATGGTTTAATTTTTTTTTTTTTAATCTCACTCCCTATATATTAGATTGCATCTTTGCTCCAGAGGAGGGCTTGTAACTCCTGGCCAATCAGAGCACAGTATTGCTCTGGTGACCACAGAGATTGGTTCAGGGAAGGCAACCTACTCTCTTATAACCAATGAGATTCGGAACTGAGACTTTTGCTGAAGGTCGCGGGAGAACAGCACTCAGCTTCCATAGCTTCTGGTGGATATTTTCCCAGCATGTGGAGAGTGTCCGAGAAAAAAGTGACCACAGAGTAAAGCAAGGTTGGGGCTGGAGAGAGCAAGAAGTGAAATCCTGATAACATTATTTCAAACTCTGAATCCAGCCATACCTGAAGTTAGATTATACCTAAATTTTTTTAGATTTGTGGCAATAAACTTTTCTCTTGTCTTTAAACAATTTGGATGTGCATCTTTCACTTGCAACCGAGTGAGTTATGACTGACAGAAGTTTTGGAAAATTCTGTAGCTTTGTCACAGAGTCATGTGTATCACTCTCCATATGTAATTTATAACTTGCTTAAAAATTTCTCAATTTCTGCCAGTAACTTAATTTCTATTAGATGATCAGCTAATGTTCTCCTTCTCTCCACCATACATCTTCCATAATTTCAAACTTACATGCTCAAAAAACTACTTATTAATTGCAACCCAGGTATTCTATGGAAATCATTGCATATGGTAATTAGTAATCCAGAAGATAATTTTAGTTAATTTTAAATTTAAAATCCATCATGCAAAACGAGTCAGATCAGAGTGGAGCTACCAACAAAAGAAATGAATCCGAGTGTGAGCGAAGCCGCACACAGCCCTGGAAATGAAAATGTGTGAATGTCTCAGGGAATAATCATTGTCTCGATTTTTACTTGTAATTATAATTTAATTATGAACCTACTTTTGCAAAATTTTAAAAGTACATAGTTAGCATTTAAGTACTTTCCATATAATTATCTGTTATTGAACCTGCTCATTATGTAGTGGTTGCTGCATAAATTACTGTGCTTTGTGTAAAAATATTTTTCACTTCAAGTTGACTTGAAATAAAATAAGGCCACTCATTCAAATGGTACATAGTGGCTCCCCAATATTGCAGAGCAGCTTGAATCTAGCCATCCTGAAGAATGGAGTATGGGATGGGACCAGCAGTTAGCATAATGGCTATGTCACTGGACTCCCATGTAGTCAACCACGGTTCACGTCCCAGACCGGTGGCTTAAAACTCATGCTGGGCGCGTGTGCGTGCGTGCACAAGATCCTGAGAGGAGAATGGAAGGGAAGGGATTGTGGCGTGGACATCCCCCCTGGGGGGTGATTTCTCACTTTCTGTCTCTCTGTCTCTCTCTGTCTGTCTGGCGAGCGCACGCACCCTATAGCAAAAACCTCTCAAAAAAAAAAAAAAAAAAGACGAATGGGGTAATGGAGTATGGGTAAACTCTGGCTTGTTTTGCCCCCCCTCCCCAAGAATTTTTTCTCTTTCCGCTATTTCTTTGGAGATACTCCTAGAGAATACATGAAAATATTGCTTCTGCCACCTCCCTAGATCCTTCAGTAACTTGGAACAGTCAGCGGAGAAGCTTACTGTCCTGGTCCCTAATAGATTATAGGTGGAGAGAAGAGTAAGGTGCTAACATCTGAGCACCGTCCTTGCATTTCTTTTCTAGCTCAGACCTCCTGTCCACCCTGAAGGAGGAAAATAACAAGGTCTATGCCACTACTGCTGCATTTCACAGGTGATGAGTGTGAGGCGCACAGAGGCTGAGAACCTGCACAAGGTTGCATAGCTGGGGGAAAGGGAAGCCAGACCAGGATTTAGACCTAAGCAATGTGACTCCAGCGATGACACACCTAACAGTCATAGAGCCTTAAATCTGTTAGGGGCACCAAAGGAGCCACTGCAGGTAACAGAAGGCACTAAGTATCCCAAGGAAAGGAGAACAGCAATTTGACAAGTAATTTTTTTTTCTATCTACTTTTCTAAAGGGAATGGTGAGCCAAACTGGGGCCAGAGACGGGTAGAGGACGTGTGCTCCTTTGACCTCAAAGGATCTCTTTCTGCTCTCTGGGTGAAACCAGGGAGTAGGCAGGACATCGTTTGGGCAAATTACAAGCAATATAGGAAAACTAGGGCCAGTGCTGATGCTTCTGCCTGGGTGCGTTTATGTGTGCTTTTCCCCCCTCCTGAATCCTCAGGACTTCAGAGCTTGTTCAGGTATAGAACATCAAATTAAGTTCAAACTGCTTTTATTGTTAAACTTCACTTAATTCTATCCACAAATCAATTAAAATTAAATGCTGTCATAATGTCTGAACATCATCCTATAAATGATTGTATTTTTGAGTTCTAAAAGAAAGAGATAATGTCTTTCAATTATGTTCAAGCCCAGGCAATCTCTGCAGTTTCTCGGTTCTGGGTTTAAAGGCCAGGGAAAATCAAAAGGAAATAAACACATTTCTCAAATGCTTCCTCTGTGCCAGGCATTGAGAGTTGCCTACTATGTATGATCACATTTAGAGCAGACACCCAAAGGTTGCTTTGTATATCTATTTTGCAGGTGTGAGCACTGAGGCTTAACTAACTTGTGCAATTCAGCGAGAGAGCTGGGCTTCACCTGGGGGAACCAGAGGGGGTCGTGCAATTCCAGAGCATGCCTGCCGATCAGTACTGAGGAAGGATAGTAATGTGCCTTGTTGGATGTAGGAGCTGGACTAGGATGACACCGTGGGTCCCTTTCTCTCTGAGACAGGCAGAGACCTGCTGCCTTCTCAGCTAGAGAGGACTGGCGCGAGGCTGCGATCAAGTAAGGGACACCTTAAGCTGTTCTTTCCTGATCTGCCAAAGGGGAGAGTTACTCAGCAGGGACACATGCCAGATGGCCAATGAGCACATTACAAGCCCAACCGTAAGAGCAGATAAATTACAGGAAAACCTGGTGGTGGCTGAGAGGGGCCTGGACACCAAAGGTGGAACTGGATGAGAGTAAAGCTAGGAGCCAAGGGAAGGAAGCCCTCATCAGACCCAGCGGCAGCAGGAGTGCAGCTGTGCGCTCCGTGGCCTGTGGGCTTCATCTTTCCCATTCTCCCAGGTACTGCGTTTCTTATTTCCATGCCTCAGACATGAGTGCTTGTCAGGATTCAGTACAAAGTGCTCCCTTTTCCTTTCCTCCTCCTCCTTCTTTTTCTGCCTTGCTTTACTCCTGTACTGTCTTTTCCCAAAGATTTCAGTGCAGACATTTACACCCTGAGCAAATGCTATCATAATTGTGGTTTGTGTTTTCCCAGGGGAAGAATAAGCATAAGAAAACTAGATTCCATTCCTTCTCCTGGGTCTCCCCAGCACTGGGAAGGGGCCTTCAGGTAGTTGATGTTCAAAAGAGAGCTGGAGTAAATGACTTTCCATTTTGCCTGGCTTGTTCATTTCCTGTTCTTTCACTAGATGGAAATCTCACTGAGAGAAAAGGGTTTGTTTATTCATCATCACATCCTCAGGACTAAAACCAGAGTCCTCAAACTGACATATATGAGGTGTTTAATAAATGTATATTGAGTTAGAGAATCTTTCAGGCATGGATCAGGATGAAAAGTTTTAATCTGTTTATACCGTGAGGGGGATCACCTCATTTGGTTACATCCAAGAGACAGATTCACCAATAACAATGAAATGTCCACTGACAGATTACTGAATAAACAAATGTGGTATGTCCATACAATGGAATAGTACTCAGTCATAAAAAGTAATGAAACATACTGGGTTGTCAGGAAAGTTATGATGTAATTTTTTCTGTTTTTCTATGCAAAAATGCATCATGACCTTTCTGATGGCTCAATATATATATGATACAGTATGGATGGACCTTGAAAACATGAATGCAGATATATACCATTTTATATAAAACCTTTAGTATCTTCAAATTTTGGAGGGCTCCTGGAATCTGCCATGGATACTGTACTGTTTTTTCTGAACATACATACCTATGAAAAAGTTTAATTTTTAAGTTAGGCACAGTAAGAGATGAACAAACATAACTAATAATAAAACAGAACAATTATAACAATATATTGTAATAAAAGTTATGTGAATGTGCTCTTGCTCTCGGAATATGATATTGTCCTATATTCACCTATGTTTGGACTGTACATCACCCTAGTGGTTGATGGGTTACTGAGACCATGAAAAGTGAAACTGCAGATGAGGGGCTTCTACTGTACATAGAACACAAAAATCTTGCTAATAGCATCATCTGGAAATTGCCACAGTGAATACTTATATATATTTTCTTTTTTAAGAACAATTTTTGCTATAGGGTACATGGACTCACTGGAGAGACAGAGAGACAGAAAGCGAGAAATCACTAACTGGAGGGATGCCTGTGCCACAGTCCCTTCTCCTCTATTCTCTCGGGATCTTGGGTATGCATGCACATGTGCCCAGCATGAGTTTAAGCCACCAGGTCTGGGACTTGAACTGCAGTCAACTACGTGGGAGTTCAGCAACGTAACCATTACACCATCTGCTGGTCCCTCTTTGTTATATTTTCAGTGTTCATTTCACATAATCAGAACTACCCCCATTAGCTTATCTGGCCATGCCACTAACTCTTAACAACATTGTAGTATTTTGTATTGTAAACTGAAACAATATTAAGTCGTTTTACAAAGGTTAAAAAAGAAAGAAAGAAAATGGAAAGAAAACATGATGTTAAATGAAAGAAGCCAGGCATAAAAGGCCACATATCGTATGATTTAATTTTATGAAATCTATATCAAGAGCGCCCCTGCTCATCAACGCTGGAGAGATACAGGAATGTGCCTCAGGTAGGACGAGACCCACAGTGCCACCCTAGTCTAGCTTGCAATGCCAGTGAGGCATATTTCTGTTCTGGAGTCAGACAGAATGCTCTCTGCATAGATTTCACATAAATGGAACCATATAAGTGCAATTAGATGGCAAAGGTGATTGACAAGGGGAGAGAAGGGTGTAAGGAGTCGCTGCTAATGGATATGAGGTTTCTTTTATGGGCGATGATGTTCTAGAATTGGTAGTGGTGATAGATGTACAAACAAAAACACTGCATAGTACAGTGTAAAGGGTATATTTTATGATGTGTGAATGATATCTCAGGAAAGCAGTTACAAACAAACAAAAAAAAAGCACACACAGAAAGGCCACAGTTGATCTGAGTCTGTGAAATCCTTCTCTTTCCTGAGGGCCATGTTCTGCATCACTGTATTCTAGGCTCTAACGGGGCTCAAACACCTGCTCCAGAAAAGGATGCCCTCAACAGGAGCTGCTGTGCAGCTGAGGAAGAGAGAGCAGCAGAGTTTATTTGCTAATTGCCAGGGGAAAGAACAAATAAGAAATGGGGCAGATTTGAGAAGAACATTTGATTCCCTCTTGAGTAATGATTCTAGAATGTATTTTAAAAATATAACTCATTGTAAAAATAGTATTTGTTTTTGAAAACAGGGTGTAACAAGTAGTCCTGTTAATTCATCTCATAATGATCTATGTGTTCTATTTTTTTCTAACTCGAAAGTTTTTGATCAGGCACTGGCATTTTGTGGGCGGAGGCCAGGAAAGCTGCTAAGCACCCTAAAATGTACAGGACAGCTCTATAACAACAAAATTTTAGTTCCAAATGGTAATGGTGCCAAGACTGAAGAACTCTGCTCTAAACCTATTGCCACCTTCCTGGTCCAAATAACCGTCATCTCAACCAAGCTATTCCAATGATCTCCCAACAAATCTGTGCCTTCACTACAAGCCAAAACATTGCCAGAACAATGTTCTAACACAAATCTGATTATTTACCATTGCCTATTACATTATTGGGTCATTGGAAAGTCATGATACATTTTTCTGTTTGTCTATACAAAAATGAGTCATGACTTTTCTGACAACCCAATAGTTTCCTATTGCCGCTGTGACAAATTATCACTTAATTGGTGGCTTTAAACATACACATTTATCATCTGATAGCTCTGTAGGTTAAGGTGTCTACAAGGCTGTGCTCCTTCTGGAGGCTCTAGAAGAGAGAGGTTCCACTTCTTTGCCTTTTCCCTTTTCTAGAGGCTGCCTCATTCCTTGACTTGTGGTCCTTCCCTCCACCTTCAAAGTCAATCGTGTAGCAATTTCAAAAACCTGTTCTCTGACTTCTTTCATCATTTTCATTGCTGTCTCTTTATATTTGGATCTAAAGATGCCTTTGACTCTTCTGCCTTCCTGTTTCTCATTCCAAGATGCTTGTGATTATAGTAATGCCACCTGGATAATTCAGGATCATCTTCCCGTCTCCAGATCTTTCCTTTAATCCCATCTCTGGACACTCCCTTTTGCTATGTAGGATAACAGATTCATAGGCTCTGGAGATTGGGGTATGTACATCTTTGGAGCAAGCTGCTTTAGTTTGTCTGCCATATCTGACGTAAGTCCTCACATAGCTTCTCAGTGTTTTGAGGAGAGAGATCCAATTCCTTACTGGATGTGCAGAATCTGATTCTTCTCTGCTTCTTGGGGGTCATCTTAAACAACGCTTCCTTTTGAATTTTGTGCTTCAGCCAGACCAACCTTCTTCTCCTCGCTCAAATGTGCACGCTCCCTCAGCCCCATGGCATTTGAATATGTTAGTTACTTTTCCTGGGACCCTCTCTTCCTCTCCTCACCTCTTCCTACAGCTCTTAGCTCGTACATCCTTTTCTCTGGGGAGACTTCCTTGTACTTTCTGACCTTCTATTTTCTGTCACCAAGACTTGATCAAGTCTTCCTGCTGCACATACTTATAGCACACTCTTCTCTTTTTCATCACACTCACTTCAGTTTCTAAAGGTTGGGCCAGTCCCACATGGCAGACTGTGCAATTTGAGTCCCAGACCCAGAGTCTTAAAAATCATGCAGAGTGCATGTATGTGCGTGCCCAAAATCTTGAGAAGAGAACGGAGGAAGAGGGATTGTGGCATGACCACCCCCCGCCCCACGCTGGGTGAGGAAAAGTGCTTTCTCACTTGCTCTCTCTCTCTCTCTCTCTCTCTCTGGCAGGTACACTCACCCTATAACAAACTAATAACAAACAAAAAAAAGCTAAAGGTAACATCTGGCTCCAACACGATTTCTTTAGGTGTTCATCCGTAGTGCTTTCCCAAAGTCCTGTCTCAGTAGGTGTTCAATGCACATTTGTGGAATACACACAGATACATAGCTAGGTCAATTAAATTAAGTGGGGGAAATAATTTAAATTATTACCTAAAACAATTTAAAGAATTTGATCTATGTTACCTCTGTAATTAGCTATTTGTTTTCCCTCATTGACTTGCGTTGTCACGGCTGGTGAGAGAGTGTTAATATTATTCATCATTATGTCCTTACATTCTGGCATGTGAAGTATTTGCTGAATAAATATTTGTCAACTGAAGGAATAAATGGCATGTACCCCTATACTGTACAGAGAGGCTGAGTCAGCAGTTCTCATTGCCATCTGGCATGGGCTTTCCTGCTACAGCTGACCCCATGCAACGATGAAGCTCTCCTGTCCCTAAGGATTGGCCAGCACAGCTAAACTAAGCAGGCGAACTGCAGGGTGAGCCCTCCTTCTCTCCACCACACTCAGCTCTTGCGAACCCCCTCCCGGTCCCCAGCACAGAGCGGGGTCAGCGATCTCAGGAGGCACCACCGCTCTCACATGCAGGAGTATTTGTTTACACTCTAGAATCTCTCATGGGATGAGATGGACCAGAGCCAGCCTGCACCAGCTGGAAATTAACCCACCACACTGGGGCAGTGGGGAACCCACGTTAGAGAACATTTGAAAGACAAGATGGGCAGGAGCCTCCTCTCCTCCTTTCCAGACACAGATGACGTAGCATACACTGTGTTCAAGAGGCTCTTCCCATACCCCCTCTCTCCTGGTGAGGATTACCAGAGAAATCTAGGAGCCTTGAGTCTGATGGACTGAACGTTTATGTATGTAAGTTCAGTGGTGTGGGCTTAAATATGCAAGTCCTGATATTGACTGCATTTTTCAACTTTACGGCCAAGCAACATTTTGCTGCAGATCGGAGCACAGAATGATCAGGATCTGTTGGTGGTATGAGAGAAAGGCTGATATTTTATCTCTCACTCCTCTAATTATTCTAAGAAGAGGAAAAATTTTTAGCAAAGATAAATGGAAATTATCCTGTAACTTCAAATATATTACTCCCCAGATCTCCTGTCTGGGTAAATCAGAGCTACTCACAACTACAGATAATGAGATAATTAAAAACTAGTAAATATAAATGTGAGATGCCTTTCACCATTAAGCTCAGGAAATGTATCTGATTATGAAACACTAACTCTGTATTTTGAAATGTCATATCAATTATAAGAGGCACTTTTACACATCTCTCTAAGAAATATTTACATAAAACTGTATTTTCCGACACTGTGTAAAATACCGAAGTATAGATTTAATCAAAACTGTAAATAAGACTAAAGGTATGCTGTAAGTTTGAAATATGCAAGCACAAAAAAATCTTAACAAAATTTTAAACCAATTTCACTCTGAATTATACCGACTCCCCTATCTCTTGGGTATTTCTTAGCCCCAACCTTCTCTTCCCTCACTTCCTCTTAATAGTCTTTCATTGGACAGAAGATATTTTTGGGAAAAAATAATCACAGTTGTTTTATGTTTCTGTGTTTGTTGAGAAAAGGATGTAAATTTAGAAGGTATATTTTTTTCCCTACACCTAAATCATGTTTCTCAGTCCCTTCCTGCTCCCAGGAGGCCACGTGGGTAATAGTGTAAACCCAGAATTTGGTGCTAGGCTGAGACTCAGGTTTGAATCCTGCCTCTGACCTTTCCTGTGTGCCCTGGACATTATTAACCATCAATATATCTACAAAAAGACAGCTACCAGAATGTCACCAAAAAGTTAGTAGAGGTGGTCTCTGGATGGCAGGATTCCAAGTCAGCTTACTTTTCTTCATTATGGTTTGTATTTGTTAAGATTTTTTATATCACTTAAATTTTGTATTTTTATTTATCTATTTATTTTTTAGAGAGATTTTTTTGCAATATGACATGTGTGAGAGAGACTGCATGAGAGACAGAAAGCAAGAAATCATCCCCTGGGGGCGTGGCCATGCTACAGTCCCTTCTCCTTCATTCTTCTCTGGGGATTTTGGGCACACAAGCACACATGCCCCTGTTTTAATCCAACGAGTGTGGGACTTGAACCATGATCAGTGACTTGGAAATCCAGTGTCTTAACTGTTATGCCAACTGGTGGCCCCATTGAATTTTTTTTTATTAAATAAGTTTATATTTGAGGAAAAAAATTAAAGTGTTTGCACTTTAAAAACCTTTGCTGATACATAAACAAGAATGCAGTCATATTAAGTATGTAGGAAGAAAAATTCTTTCTCATTTTTTCATTCATTTATCTGTGCAATTTAACCTGCCATTTGCAGAGGACAAGTGTATGTGTAGCTACCTAAATATAGAAATGCATCCACATAAACATGAATTCAAGAGAGTCATGTCTGCTTTGGTTTCTGTCATAACAGGGACCTAGCACCATGCTTAGCACAAAGACAAATAGGTGCTTATTAAAAGACAATGATGTAAATGAGCAAAGTTGGAATAAAATGTCAAAGCAATGCCTTTAAAATATTTAGTCAAATCAGTGATAAGTTCTTAAAACTAAGTGACACCCATTGTTTGGTTCTTTTAACTTTGCTTCACAATGAATTGATGAACAGCTTGCTTGGACCGATTTTTTCCTCATGGTGTTTTAAATTTCTACTTTCTTCCTTGTGCACACAATGTGCATACAGTATATAAAAGTCAGCCGTTGTTATCAAGCGAAAACACTAAACTAATTTGCCTCTCTGGAGATCGCCACGTTAATGCCTCCTCATTCCTACTGCCCAATCCTTTTCTATGCATAAAGTGAAGATACGCACACAAAGACAAGTGTGTAGAGGTGAGCGTGTGGGACACCTTCAACACGAGCGAGACCCTGCCATAGCGTGGCCTTTTCACTCAGTGTCGTTGTCTTTTGTGGAACGCTCTCGCTGGCAGCCTGCAAAGTCTTGATGGAACTGCTACTTAAGATGAGACAGACAAGTTTCCCAAACTCAATCAGTTGCTCTTTGGAATTTGAATATTAAGTAGGTGGAACAAAGGACCGGAGACTAGCTGGGTTTGAATCATTACGACTATAGTCTGGAGAAAAATTCTTAAAACAAAATGATAGCTGGCCCTACAGCCTGGTGGTTAATGGAGCTGAATCTCAAGGGGCCAACCATGACTTGAATTGCTGCAGGCCCTGGGGGCTCCATGAACAAGCTGAAATCCTGTGCACGTGTGCCCCAAATTTCCACAGCATGGAGAGATGGCGGAGAAGGGGAGTGCTCTCTCCTTTCACCCTCTCTCTCTCTCTCTCTCTCTGTCTTTCTCTCTCACGAGCATGCATGCACACACTGGTAACTGAAAACAACAGAAGGGGACCAGCAGGTGGATAAGGCACTGGACACTCCCACATGGCTGACCACGATTTGAATCCTGGACCCAGTGGCTTGCTTTCTCACTTTCCCTCTTTCTCTCTCTCTCTGTGTCTCTCTCTGGTCAAATTAAAATAAAATGAATGAATGAATAAAGTAAATAAATAATTCTTTAAAAAATGAAAAACAAAAATAATTCTGTTTTTTTTAGTTTTTACTTGCACATTCATTTGTTCATTTTTTTTTTTCTAGAGAGATTTTTGTTATGGGGGGGTGTGCTCATCAAAGAGACAGAGGGACAGAAAGCACGAAATCACCCCTGGGGGAATGGCCATACCGCAATCCCTTCTCCTTCATTCTCCTCTCGGTATATTGGACATGCACAAGCATGGATCTCGCAAGAATTTCAAGCTGCCAGGTTCTGGACCTGAGCTGCGGTTGGCCATGTGGGAGTCCAGTGACATAACCATCACACCATCCAATGGTCCCAAGTTGTTCATTCTTTCATTCAAGGGATGTTTTGAGGTCTGTGTGGTGTCATGGAAAGTTTTGGTCTCATATAAGCCAGGCTGCACCACTTATAACCATAAGTCTTAGAACAAGATACTTAATGGGTCTTTTTAAAATCTCCCCTCCTCCCAGGAAGTGAGGGTGATAACACCAGCTTAAAGAGTCTTTTGGTGTTCCCTAAGATAAAATTGATACAATTCCCAGCACTCAGAAGATGTTTGATGAACTTTAATTACAGGCATTCATAAAGAGTTAGGCGGTTTTAGACACTGTTTGGCATTGAGGAAACATATGATATGGCCTTTGTTTTGAAAGATACAAGTCTAAGTTGTGGATTCTTTGGTGGTAATCCACATAGACTCGCTATGGCTAACTTAAGCAAGAGACGGATTCCATTGCAAGATAAAGGGAGCCAAACCAAAGGCCATACTGAACATCCAAGAGTCAGACAGGGTGGACACCAGGACAGTTCCAGGCACTGAGGACCAGGAACCAATGGCTAGTCATTGGGAGGACTGTCATTGTTGGGGTCAATACCAGGGAAAGAGCAGTTTGTAGTGTTTTTTGTTTTTGTGAATAACTCTACAGAAACTTATGAAACTCTAGACTCCTTCTAAATGAGACAAGTCAGGAACTCAAGGACATCCTCTGACTGGAAAACGATGTGGTGAGGCAAGATGCTTAGCCGTATGCTTGGTCGGACAAAAGTGGGTTCAAATCCTGCTCCTGTTACTTGCTCACCTAGTGCTCTTGAACAAGTCCCTGGGCTTCTGTAAGCCTTTATTTTCTTGCCTCGTAAGTGGAGAAAATATGTTAATATCTTGCTTGTAGGGTGGTGGCAGATTCCATGTTATAGCAATGTGTTTAAAGCTCTCAGAGAGTACCTTCCAGAGACGAGGTCTCTACTGCCTCAATTATCTTCCTTCTCAACAACCTTACATTCCATTTTTGTCTAGGCAACTAAACACTTCTGTGAAAATATCCGAATCTTCCTCATCCATGCATGTTGTCATACATGCAGAGGGATCCATGTTTTCATCCATGTACAGGAATCCAGGTTTTCATCCATGCACAGGAACACATAAGTAGAGGATGCAGCAAGCGTAAAATCTGCTGTGCTTTTGTAGAGTTCTTCCATTTTTTGCCATAGCTTGACTTATCTGGGTAAAGACAAAACATAATGAAATGGATGTTTTTCAGTGCTTTGAGTCTGTGAAATTCTACTAGTTTTCACACAAAGAAAATGTGTATTAATAAAATATTACTCCAGTGCCTTGGAAATCACATCAAAAACAGCCTCTGCGATGATATAAATACTCTCCGTCTAGCTGCTATTTTGGCCAAAAGCAAACACAGAGCTCAATTACAGAATTGGGGTGCTGGCATCTAAATGGCGTGTTTGGTGCCCGCCACTCGCAGGCAGAAACGTCGACTCTGCCAAGCTTCCCTGGGCTCCCGGGCTTCCTGTTGTCCTTCAGGCTGTTCCATTCTGAGTTAGGTCTCTGACTAGTGTCTCATCTAAGAGCTCCTACTTCTAGACACATCTGTGATTACTCCTTAAGAGTTTGATTTGTGGGGCCAGCAGGTGGCGTGGTGGTTGGGGCACTGGACTCCCACAGGGTTGACAGTGGTTTGAATCCCAGATCTGGTGGCTTGCTTTCTCGTTTTCCCTCTCTCACTCTCTGTCTCTCCCTGGTGAGTGCATGTGCCCTATAGCACATTAAGAAAAAAAAGTTAACAAATAAAATTAAATAATTCTTTAAAAAAGAGTTTGATTTTAGTTATCTTTCAAATGTTTGTAAAAGACAGAGAATTAAAATGCGTTCTCCTGTGATTTCATCCCTTCATCCTTCCTCTGTCCATCCTTCCTGTCTGGCAATGTTCTGGGATTACAGCACTATGGTTTCTGTTATCTGTGCAGTCAGTTTTCATCAAGCGCCTGCTGTGTTCAGGCTGCCGCACGGGCTGTGTCCTGGTGATGGGAGACAGTCAGTTGTGACTGTCAGGGCTTATAGTCAAATAGGGAGGAACGAACAGAAGAATCAAATCTGTGGAGTCAGATTATTGTCCATAGTGGTAAATTTGACCAATACAGTGAAAGAAAGACCACAGAGTCAAGAGCGCTTACATCGTAGGGGTTGGGAATTTAATCAATGGAGTCATGGGAAATTTTCCAAGGAAATAAAAATCAAACTGAAGTCTAAAGAATAAGGAAGAGCTTGTAAGGAAAGAAAGGTGAGCTAAGTGCTACGTGAGGAAGGGCAGCAAGAAGTGTTCTGGGAGGGGCATCTCGTGGGTGGGAGGGATGCAAACCTTGGTCATGACTGGAGCAGAGAGGAGGCAGGAGAGGGTGAGAAGGCAGGTGGAGACCCCATAAAGCTCTGGAGGCCATTTGAAGGAGTTTGGCATCATTCTCAGAGCATTCAAAATGTACCAAAGAGGAAACCAACAGGTGGCAGAGTGGTTAAGGGCTAGACTCCCATGTGGTTGACTGCTGTTCGAGTCCCCAGACCTGGCAACTTGAAAATCAAAATGTACCAAAGGGTTTTTAGCAGAGACTTCTGTCAGCTGAGGGAAAAGAAGGGGTAAAGGGAGCAGTATGAGCGTAGATAGTTCATTTAGGAGGTTTTTTCAAGAACCCGAAGAGATCCTGAAGGCCCGAGCTGAACGTTGTGTCAATAGTCAGTGTATTCTACATGGAAAAAATAATTTTGTAGGCTATAATGATATATGGTGTATGAACTTAAAAAAAAAAAAAAAAAACAAAACAAAACTATGGGAACTGACGGAGACGCATGAATATTTTATTCTAGGACTCTGGAATGTGGATGGGGCAAAATTTGAAGACAGATAAGCTGGCAGAACAACATAGTATAGGGTAACAATAAGCGGTGTGGGTAGGCATTTGAAATAGGGGGTAGGACACACAGGAATGGCTTCTTGTGGGGTGGGGCTTAACATGGGCGTGAAGCAGAATAGAGAGTCCGAGGCCTTTCAGATTGATGAGAAAAGTGAGCAGTGCCACAGACAAGGGAACTGACACAGTCCGTAAAGAGGAAGCAGAGGAAGGAAAACAAAACGAAACATAAGCCACAATGCGGAGAGTAACAGGATACAGTAACAAGATTGGGCATGGCTCTTTAGATTTCATGGCAAACACTGGCTCAGTGCAAAAGGTTCATCTATTGTATTTGACCATGTAAATGAAAATTACATATGTAAGAGACTTCAGGTAATGCAGGATCCAGGTGCTTAAGTCATGGTGACAAGACCTTTTCTCTCTCCAGCCCTTGGCTTTGCTTTTCTTTGGACTGGTTTCAGTCCCAGGAGGGCCCTCTGTTTTCAGTGGCAGGGTGATGCCAGTAGGTCTAGGCTAGAAGGCCAGGTGGCAGAGCCTCCGCAAAGGTCCGGCATGGACATCTCCCTCCTCGGCCCAGTCACCGGGACCAGGAGATGCACTGCTCTGCTCAGCCTGTTGGGATCACATATTTTTTTTCCCACTAGGGGTAGGGATGGGCTCATTGCTCTCCCTTCCAAGTTCCATGGAAAAGAGAGAGGTTTCTCCATGGATAGTAGAGTGCTATTGAAAGAAGAAGAGAAAATGTACTCTGAGAAGGTAAATTAACAAGGAAATAGTACAGATGTTTATCATATCACAGGGTGGAAAATGGGTAATTTGGTGAACGTAGGGGAGGGCCTTCATTCTGAGAGATTCTTTTCTGACTTAATAGAAATACATTGTGATAACACCTTGGAGGTACATATTAATTTATAAACACCCCGGGTGGACTCTCTTTTATAGAGCACACCTGTACTCCATCCTTGAGATTGGTGGTATTTCCTGGAAGGTAGAGAATCGTCTAATGTCTGACTTGTCCCAAGACTACACCAGGCTCAGATCCAGGCTCTCTGTGTTTAAGCTGACATTGATCCGTTCATCCCATATTTTATAAAAGAGCATGGAGGTTCTCATAAAATTGGTAATTGAGTCATATCTGGAAGGTAAAATAGAACTTCATTCTTTCCCATTTTCTAGTAGAGGGAGATTGATATGGGTCTTTGATCATAATTCAAGTAAGATATGTCCTTGACAATGATTCAAGAGAGGTGTCTAATTTAGAGAGCTTATTCTCTCATAAGTTATTTTTTTCATGTTCTGGGAATTATTTTATCTTTTAGTCGATTTTTTAAAATTTAATTTTGTGTTCTTTTCATTTTATCTTGATTAAGCTTTGAAAGGCCTTTCTGAGAAACTTATTCTGGCTGGTAATTAATCTTAAGATATTCTTTGCTGGTTCATAATAGCTTTTGTTATTGTATAATTAAAAACAAAATTAAAATATTTCTTCCCCTTCAGTTTTGTGAAGCCTATAATCCAACTCCTAGAGACGACTGGGATGTTGCAATTGGATACAGAGTGTGGAGCCCTCGCTATCTATTGCAACTAAATTAAAACTCCAGTAAGAGGAAACAAAGTAAATATCAGATCATTTCACAGAAATGATGAAATTTTATCGTAAGTGGATTCCTCCCTCCATTCAACACTTTCATCTTTAGTTTTTCAGGGGGTCTAGGACTAATGGTTATTGAGATTAAATCCTTGTCGCCTAGCCCAGCCCTCGCGACCCTCATGTGGCTTGCAGTCTTGACTGAAGTGAAATAATGCCCGACCCCAGGGGAAGGAGGAGGACATTAAAAGGACAAAGACAGGCCCTCTTCCCTGCCTCACTCAGATTCCCAGAGGGGTCATGGAAGGCAGAATTCTGAAGACGGCTCTCCCAAGATTCCGATATCCAGGTTATTCAACTCAGCACTCACCTAGATGCTGCTGTGAAGGGATTCCGAGTCAGTTGACCTCAACATTCGGAAATTAATTGGGGGTTTGAACAATTAGGAGAGTCCTTAACAACTGGAGAGTTTTCACTGGTTGATGGCCGAACGAGGAGTCGGAGGTGTGTAGGAATCTTCAAGAGGGACTCCATGCATTAGAGCAATCCTGTCTTGAAGATGGAGAGACTTACATGCAAGGGCCAGTGAGGACCTCGAGGAGGCTGAGAGCTCCAAGTCAGCAAAGAAATGAGGCCTTGGTCCTTAAACCACAGAAGATTTATTTCTGCCAGCAACCTGAAGGAACTAGAGACAGGTTTTCCCCGAGTTTCCAGGTGAGACTGTAGCTCAGCGACACCTTGACCTCGGCCTGGTAAGATTCTAAGTAGAAAATGTGTGGACCATCCAGACTTTTGCTACTGACAGGCCTATGACCCTGTGAGATAATCAGTGGGTGTTGTCGTCAGTGGTCAAGTTTGTGATAATGCAGGAGTTAAAAAGATCATAAGGTCACCTAGACATAAGAGGACATGAAGACTCGGACATGTCTTTCTCAGACTTCAAGGCCAGCCTCTTAGATGGTGGCACCATGACTGTGCTGTAAAGGCACATGGAACCAGGATGCAAATGACAACACGTGAGTTCTCGTTCAACAATAGTTTTAAAGATGCCTTTTATTTCCATGGAAAAATTGAAGAGATTAGAAAAAGTGAAATCCTAATGGTACTCTCTTCAAGTAACTTGTCTCTCTCAACTCTCCTCAAATACTTTAGTAACACTATATTCATAAGACCAAGTGCAGAGTAATATGAAAAACCAAACATAAACCCTCAAATGCAAAGTCCATGATGGTAGGGACCTAGCTATCTGATTCCTTTGTACTCCCAGTGAAAAATACTCACTGAATGAATTGACAAGAGAGAAAAAGTCACACCAATATCTGGAAACATTTCTGACTGTCACGGCTGAGGAGCGGCATGCTCTTGCACCTAGTGGGTAAAGGACAGGGAAGCTGTTCGACACCCTACAATTCACAGGCCCCCAACTTATAACGAAAGGTTGTCTGGTTGGAGATGTCACTATTGCTGAGGTCGACGGGTCCTAGATTAAAGGATCTCTGTTTCTCAATAGGGTGGACTTATTTTTTTCCTTTTTTTCCTACTTCCCTGTCATGACTCTGGTTTTCACAGATGGCATGTCCTGAACATTTTCCAGACTATTTTATCATCTGCCTTGACTGCAGCCTTTGAAGTCCATGGGTTTCTTAGCTCCTCTCTGCCCACTGGGGTCCTTGAACCACTCACTCCCAGCCTGGCTCTGAACTCTGAGAACTAGCCCTAATGAGCAGACAGCACAGCGTGTGGTTGACGGCATCACCTCGCCGTGTCCTCATGGACATTCTGCAACACAGGTTCTATTTCCCCATTTCCCAGATGGTGAGACTTGACCACCAAGGAATCTAGGTAATGTGCCCAAGTTCACAAGGCTAGGCACTGGCAGAGCTGCCAGGAACTGCGTTCTAACTCCGAATTCCACAATTCTCGCAACAGCTCTTCACACCGCCTTCTTGGCCATCATGACTGTATTTGCGTCAGCTGGACTTCAGAAAATGCCATAACAGTTTTCCCCTTCTCTGACCTTTTTTTTTTTGGAGAGGTTTTTTTCGCTATAGGGCGCGTGCGCTCGCCAGACAGACAGAGAGAGACATACAGACAGAAAGCGAGAAATCACCCCCCAGGGGGGATGGCCATGCCGCAATCCCTTCTCCTCCATTCTCTTCTCAGGATCTTGGGCACGCACGCACATGCGCCCGGCGTGAGTTGTAAGCCACCGGGTCCAAGACGTGAACCGCGGTCGACTACGTGGGAGTCCAGCGACATAGCCGTTATGCCAACTGCTGGTTCCCCCCTTCTCTGACCTTTTATTATTAAACTGCGAACATTGCTTATCTACTCATATTCCTTACTTTCCTTTGTTTCCGAACTGCTGCCCTTTACTCCTTATCAGAGTATATCTCTAAAGTATCTGATTAGTTTGCCACTTTCTTGTCTAATATAGTACAAGGGTGACCCAACAAATTAAAATGGAAAACCGGAACAATTTGACACCCTCTACAGGACAACCAGAACCATATTTTCAAAAATATGTATTTGGTTATGTCTCATCATCTTGCATAAAACTCTTCAATGGCTCTCCCCATTTTCTGATAAACATCTTGAATGGGATTCTGCTTATTGGCTCATGCCTCTCTCCTATTGGCCAGACTGAAGGGACAAATAGACAAGTAAGCGATGATTCAACCATAATGGCCCAAACAGATATTACAGGATGGCTGGTTGTTTTCCGGGCATGCTCAGGCTCCTTCCACTCTTTGGCTCCTCCTCTCCTTGAGGACACCTCATTGCCTTTGTCCTACGGGCAGAATGGGAAGGAGACTATGGGGGAGGGACAGCTGCTCCTTTTGAATCAGGTGCGCCTCACTTTCTTCACATCCCATTGGCTGAGACTCTGTCACATGGCCATGCCCAACTGCAAGGGAAGCTGAGACATGTAGACTGACTGCGTGCCTCCACAATAGAAGACATGAGCTTTGGTGGACTGGGCTTCGGCGGCAGCTGGAGTCTTTCTCAATCAATTGATTATTACTCTTGTCTTTGCTCTCCACACTGCGGCTATGCTATCCCACGTTGTCTGTAGAAACTCCTTGTTTGTCTGTCCACGACTGTGTTCATAGAAGAAGAGCCGCTGCATAGACAGCCTATGAACTTATAAACAGAACCCGCCCTCCTGCTCTAGCGAACCCTCGCTTTCTTTGGCTCTCAGCTCTTGCATCCAGGGAAGACTTCTCTGATCGCTTCCCCATACACACTCCATCAACCAGATTCTTTGTCATTATATGCTTTCACAGAATCTAGTTCATTTCCTTCATATCGCTTGTATCTGTTAAAAACAAAAACAAAAATAAAAACAACACCCACATTCATGTGATAATTTCATGATTGTCTGACTCAACCTTTAGTCCAAAGCTTTAAGATCAAAGTGTCCTTCTGTCTGTAATGTTAGAATCTCATCAAGAAATTCACAGTGATTCATTGATCATGCTCTTATTTTCCTGGGACTGTTTTATAAATTAAGTCACTGAGTTACTCAGAATACCATTGAAAACTGGAGTCGTGCATCTTCCTCTCAATGCATAATTTGATTTCTTTCTGTAGATTCCATTCCTTTTGTTCCTCTACTCTGTTCCTATTTATGTTTTCATCAAACATATACTGACTAAATCTACATCGCCATTATCCGGTGCCCAGTGTATAAGAAAATAAATAAGCCACGTTTTCTATTCTTAAAAATTTCTGTAATGCAGAGAAAATTGACACATATTCAATGAACTAGACAATGCTATTATTCCTTTTGTAGTAGGGGTATGAATGAAAGGTGATGCTTTGGGCCTTCATGGTTGAAAATGATTACATTTATAGAACAAGTGCTCTACAATTGTCTTCATCAACCAGCTCTAAGTGAAAAAAGCAACGACAACAAGAAACTGATGTGAATTATCTTCTGTTGGCCAAAATGTTTAGATACGTTATCTAAAAGTACTTTAGATATTCCAGCATTTTTCATACTCCCGCAAATCCAGGGCCAGGCAGGCCAAGTAGTACTGACTTCATTTTTTTTTTTCTTTCAGAGAGATTTTTGCTATAGAGCACATGTGCTCACCAGAGAGAGATAGAGAGACAAAAAGCAAAAAATCACTTCCCCCCCAAGGGGTGTGGTCACAGTGCACTCTCTTCTCTTTCATTCTCCTCCTGGGATCTTGGGCAAACACGCTCATGAGCCAGGCATGACTTTCAAGCCTCTGGGTCTAGAATGGAAACTATGGTCGGCCACATGGAAGTCCAGTACCTTAATTACCGTGCCACCTGCTGGCCCCAACACTCACTTCGTTTAATGGAAGCTCAGTGAAGTCAGGAGCTTTGTTAAGCATGTAGAGTTGCTGAGCTATGAGAAACTTAGGGAGGGAGGTGGCCCCTGGGGTGGAGCTACTATGGCCACACTGAAGGGGAACACTTCAGAGTGTTCAGAAAAATAGTTATCAAGTAGTCCAGACACATTTCGACATTTTAATAACTGACATGGCCTTCCCAACCAAAATACCAGAAGACCATCAGTCCAACTTCTGAATCACATAATGTCTATTAACCTATGCTTCCACACTCCATAGATTGTATTAATTATAAAAACATATTTTATATTTTAAAACTATATGTACAAGATTTTGAAATGTACAAAAGAATATAAAAAGTAATTTTTTTCTATTTCCCTAGAAAAGCAGTCCTTCAGTCCACTCCCTGGAAGCAATGTCAATTTCTTCTGCATCATTTTCAAAACATTGCCTAAAACTATGCACTTTCCAAAATAGACAGGAGTGTCCTAATCTCATGGATCTGCTACTAGTATTTTCTGGTTATATCTTGGAGGTTTTCTGTGTCATAACATGAAGGTTATTTCATTCTTTCTCTCAGCTGTGGAGTGTAACCCTGTAAGGACAATTTCTATGTCCTTTTATGTATATGTATATATATGTACATATATATGCACATATGCACATGCACACACACATAGTGTATAATCATATACATGATATACTTTTATCATGTACATATTTATGCACACATATGTATATACACAATGTTTTATCTAATAATTTACATTTTTATCTAATAATTTACATTTAAATATTATGTAATATAATTAATATGATTAAACTGTACAGAAAACTTGTTCTATATTTTGAATCATTTTTAAAGAACATATTGTTATGTTTTAAAGTTTATTTTTTCTGAAGGGGAGAAAAAAGACAGACAGACACACACACCACACCACACCGCGAGAGAGAGAGAGAGAGAGAGAGAGAGAGAGAGAGAGAGAGGGAGAGAATGAGCACTAGCCATGCCCAACCAGGCTTTCATATGACAATCCACCCTGGTCTCAGCCAGCCCAGATCACGGGTATGTTTGCCTGTACCCATCACACTTAGGGAGGTCCCAGGATATGAGCGTAGAACCTTTCTCATGTGGGTCCGGTGTGTAACTGCTGCACCACTGTCTGGCCCCAAAAATTATTTTTGATGAAAACAGTAATGTAGAGATCCAATTTTATTAGCTTTTAGTTTCAGACAATTTTCCAGGTGTCCCTAATTCATTCATTGAATAATCCATCTTTCCCCACTGATATAAAATCCAAACTTTACCATAAATTAAATCTCCATCTGTATTTGCGTCTGTTTTTTCATTCAGTTTTGTTCCATTAATCTTTCTCTCCATTCCTGTGTCAGGCATTATGCTAAGCAATTTACATTCATTATCTCATTAAATTACTCTAACTTTATAATGTTTATCTTTCAAGGCTAATCCTCTACCTACTTATTCTTTTCTCTATTTATCTATGTATGTGTGTATATATATCATCATTACCCCCTAAGACTTAACTTGTTTCCTTTATATATAAAAATAGCTAAACCAGTCAATGAAACACATTTTGGGGGAGATTTTAATATGTATCACATTACACTCATATATTAATTTTAGGGAGATTTGACTTTGTAAGATTGAGCTATCTTAGCCAAACATGTCGAGTATCTGTTTATAAATACGAGTTATCCTGTTTTACAGGTGTGGTTGTCTGCTTGGGCTGTCATGACAGCACAGACTGTGTGGCTTAGACGAGATCCTACGTGTCTCACAGTTCTGGAGGCTGGAAGTCCAACCTCAAGGTGCCAGAGTTAGTCTTTGGCCAGACCTCTTGTCTTGGCTTGTAGATGGCCACCTTCCCTCTGTGTCCTCACATAGCCTATGTCTCTGTGTGCCTGGGAGAGAGTGATCTCCGGCGTCTCCTCCTCTTCTTGTAAGGACTCAGTCCTATTCAGTAAGATCCCACCCTTACAACCTCACTTAACCTAATTACCCCTTTATAGGTCTCTACATGCAGTCACATTGATGGTTAGCTTTGACGTGTAAGCTGAAAGGGATGCAATTCGGTTCATAACAGTAATTTTTTTTTTTTTTAAGATTTTTGTCATAGGGTATGTGTGTTCACTGGAGAAAGACAGAGACAGAAGGCAGGGAAAGTGAGACCCACCCCCTCCACCCCAGGGTGCAGTGGGGAAGCCACATTGCAATTGCTTCTCCTCTATTCTCCTCTGGAAATTTTGGTCACATGTGCCTGGTGTGTTTTTCAAGCCATTGGGTCTGGGACTCTAACTACAATCAGCCATGTGGGATCCAATGCCCTGAACAGCATGCTACTTACTGGCCCATAGCGATATATTATTTTAGATCTATATTGCTTATAAGGTTTATTTATTGGTGTTTATATACTGGTATGTATATATACATATATATGTATATACACACATATATAATTAAATAAATATATTTTAAAACATATATAATATACATATATAAATGTATACAGCTTTTGAAGTGAAATCTATTATTCCTTTATATTGTCCAGCTGTTTTTATTTATTTCTATATTACCTATCTATATACAAAATCATATTCTGCAACTGTCACTCTTCCAAATAATTATCATCTAATCAAACCTTTTTAAATCATCTTTAGAACATAGCGAGTTTCACAGCCATTGAACACTAATATGGCAAATTACACCAGCAGGTTACAAACCTCATTTGGGTACAGTGAGTCAGTCTTTTAAAGTGCTAATTTGTTTTTTGTTTTCATTGTTATTTACATTTAAGACTTTCTTCAGCAGTATTGGTATGTAAGATGAGTTGGTTGTTTTCTTGTGCTTTGTCAAGGCTTGTTGCCAATGATGTGAGGGCTTCAGAAAATGTTTCCAGCTGTGTGTGTGTGCAGGCATGTACGCATGTATGTGTTTCTTCTGGAACTTCTGGAACATTTTAAGCAAGTTTGGTGTTACCTGTTGGCTGATGGGTCATTGAATTCACCTGTGAAAATCTCAGGCCCCAAGTGCTAGTTGGTGGGGGCACTTAGTCCGGATTTGCTAGAATCTGAGCCTGAAAGGGGTTCTTGTGGAATCAGGCAAGTCCCACCAGGAGCAATGGGGAGCATGAACCACTCACAGACTTGGTCTTCTGGAGGCAAAGGGGCTGGGTGCCCAACCCCCAGGTGAGCTAGGCTTTGGAGCCAGCTGCTTCCCTAGTCAGCTCTGCTTTTTCTGGGACCAGGTGGAGGTGTGACCTTCCTGCACAGGTAGGAGGCTCCCACTGGGTAGAGAATAATTCTCTGGAGAAGGAAGCATCTGTGAACTGTTAGCAGCCGGCACCCTCGGCTCTGGCAGCTGGCGCCATGGCCGTGGAAAGGCCTCTGGTGGAGAGCCAATGGTGTCCTCTGTAGGGCAGAAAGCACCAAGGGCATCCTCTGAAGCGAGCGGAAAGCGCTCAGGCATTGGTTTAGGGTGGAAGTCAAAGTCCACATTCCCTCGTGTGGACTTGGTGTTTCTCTCCAGGGAGGGGTGATTCACGTTTTGGCTGTGGCTTCTAGTCTACCTGTGGGAAATAGTGCTTAGATATTTGAAATAAAATGAGAACGAACTTCCAGGTTTTGTGAAGCCTGGGACATTCAGAATGGGGAGGAGAGGTCAGAGAAAGGGTTAGCCTCTGGCTCGGGTGGTTGAATCCCACATGGCCGAGTCCATGGGTTTGAGTCCTGGTCCCACTGACTTGAGGAACATACCCACGTGTGTGTGTGCCCAAAATCCTGAAAGGAGAAATGAAGGAGGAAGGATTAAGAATGGCTGTCCTGGGAACCAGCGGTTAGCATAATGGCTATGTCGCTGGACTCCCACGTAGTCGACCGCGGTTCGCGTCCCGGACCCGGTGGCTTAAAACTCACGCCGGGTGCATGTGCGTGCGTGCCCAAGATCCCGAGAGGAGAATGGAGGAGAAGGGATTGCGGCATGACCATCCCCCCTGGGGGGTGATTTCTCGCTTTCTGTCTCTATGTCTCTCTCTGTCTGTCTGGCGAGTGCACACACCCTATAGCGAAAAACCTCTCCAAAAAAAGAAAAAAAAAAGAATGGCTGTCCTACCGTGGAGGTGCTTTCTCTCCCTCCCTTTCTCTGTCTCTCTCTCTGGGAAGCACCTATACACTGTAGCCAATTGAAAAAGACAAAGAACACAGAAATAAAGTTTTATTTTGTTTTGTTTTGAGAGATTTTTGCTATGGGCCACATGCACTCACCAGAGAGGTAGAGAAAAAGTGAAAAATCATCCCCCAGGGTGATGGCCATGCCACCTGCTTGCCCAGGAATAAAGTTTAACAACAAATCTCTCAAGTATCAGTGGTTAAAATAGTCTCTTTTAAATTTAGAAAAGCCATATTATTTAAAAACAACAAGCTTTGTTGTTTTTTGTTAATCATCATTTTACCCTATGAATTGAATAGGTGTTTTCTCTGCATATTCCCAGTGTCACCTTGGGCAGGTCCCTTAGCAATGTCTCTGGGCCCATTTCTCCACCTGCCAATTGGGAATACCACTGTCCTTTAAAGAACTGCTGTGGCTTTGAATGAGATGATGTTCACAGCGCACCGAGCATATGCTTGCATACGGCCAGCATGCAGTGAGTTATTGCTGACTTATTATATGAATATTTTCTCTCTAATTGCTTAAAATCACTTCATCATTTTCTTATTTAGGATCTTACGGGAGGCTACGGAGCGTATGTGGACAAATACCAACCTCTCCTCCCCCAAAGAAAACACGAGAAAGGTGTCTGCAGTAACTGCAGCGCCCTGGTGCTGTGCTGGCAGACCACCCAGGTCTTAGCGAAACAATTTCTTCTTGTAAATGAACAACCCAGAATAGTCAGCTAGTGCCTGGAGCTGTTCCTGCCGTTTGGATATGTGAAAGATGAGTATTGATTGAGAAATCACACACCAAAATAGCAAATGAAAAATCCCCACCAATCATGGGCCAGCCAGTCACTTGATAAAAAAAAAATAAACCAATAAGCAAACCCACCACAGCAGCTAAGCAGCACTTAGGATGGCTTCATTTTTGTCTAATGAATATCAGCTTTTCTCGTGGAGGGCGGTGGGCAGTGGGGGACGGGGAGGTTAGCTTTCTTTCCAGCCTATCCCCTCCGTGAGCTCCTTTGAGTCAGGTGGCAAGCTCGCAGGAGAAGGAAGCATTTGTGGGAGCAAATGCCCCTGGCACCCAATTCCAGCTTCTGCTAATAAGCAATTTCATCTCTGATCCTTTTGAGGATGAGGTCTTTGAAGTGCGTGTTTTTTCCTGATTGTTAATTGTGTGTGCTGTCCTTGGAGAGATGCCCGCAGACAGGAATCTCTCGCTGCTTCTCAGTGTTGAGGAAACCCAACGGAAGCTTAGAAACCCTCTGGGCTTGGGGGGAAGTGAAATATGTTCCCTCCTCCTGGTTGCTGCGAAGGCAAAGCCACAAGAATGGCTTGGGTATCTATCTGTTGGTTGCTGTGCCGTTTGGAGAGACCCCAAATGCATTCGAGGAGCGTACCAGTCGCCCCTCGCAAAGGCTTCAGAGAGAGCTGGGTGGCCTTGACTTGAATTACAATTGTGCCTTCGCTCCGCGCCTGGCTCCTAACCCTCCGAGCTGGTCTTTTGATGTGTGTGCATGTTCTCAGCTTGGAGCTTTTGCTGGCAAACTGCACGGTTGGCAGTAGGCACGGTGCCGGCCCTGTGCAGAGCTGGCAGGGACTACAGTAATGTACTCAGCACCCACAGGGCCCAAAGTCACTTGAAAGAGACAATGATGGTCTCTGGATGATGCTGGAAAGAGGATAAAAGCGACGCAGGGCCTCGATCTTGGCCTCGTTGTTTGGTTTCAGTTGATAGTCCCAACAAAATGTGAGCATTTTTCAGTCTGAGAGATAAAAATGTCCTTCCTATCCATGGGGAGAAAAATGTGAAAAGACGTGAACATGGGCCATGAGGAAGGGAAGAATAGGAGAGGAGCATACAGGTATGGGCCCTGAGCGGGCACGTTTGCCAACCCATTGTATGAACCTGAATGCACTTTAGCTTTTGCGTGAGCACTTGTGACTGCAGAGCCGTCTTGGCAAGGTCATCTTCGACTGCTAGCCAATCAGAAGCTGTGTTCAACAACTCTCCGCTGAGCTTCCTCTGTCTGCAAGCATTATTTTCTCATGTAGGAAGGTCCCAGTTGTTCCCCTCAGTACTGCAGAAAATAAGCCACAGGCTGGTTAGGTTTTTCTCTCAAAGTGTCCTTGGTTTCCATTACTCAGCGTTACTCCTTGGTTTTATGACCACCCTAATATGCGAATGTTTTGCAAAACAGAAACCTACATTTTCTCCTGAATTCCCCGTGCCCAGTGAATACAAGCCTGGTTGTATTCACTCATCATAATAAAAGTAGCTAACAGTTATAAGCATTAATAACCAGTCACTGTGCTAAGCACTCTCTATAAATTATTTAAGTTATCCTCAAAACAATGTTGTGAGGGAGAGATAATGGTTATGTCTGACCTACAGAGAAACTGAGGCACGCACACAGGTTAAATATCATGTTCAAGAACAGAAATCTTAGCAAGTACAGGAGCTGTATGATCCCAGATCCTCACACTTTCAACCGTCACAGCTAAATTCAATTGTCCAGAATCCAATCACTTAAAAATAACAGTGTACCTATGACTCAGAACTGAGTGTATTAGTGGTCTGATGGCTTTGGGATTTGACTGTACAATTTAGATTATTATTTTTTATTTTTAATTTACTCTGATATAATTTAAGACTTAGAAAAGATGACAAAAAATAGTTTTAAAAATTACCAAGTACCTTTCACCTGATTCCTCATAGGGGCTTTCATTTTTATATAACTTTAGAAAAATTAAGAAAAGCCATGCTAGAGGGTGCATATGTTCATGAGAGAGAGAGCGAGTGAGAGAGAGAGAATGAGAGAGAGCGAGAACTCCTTAAAGGGTTGTGATCATGCCACAATCCGTCTTCCTCCATTTACCATCCCATCAGAATTTGGGCATATTTTCAAGTTGTGGGGTACCAGGATTCGAACCACCATCCACCATGTGGTGGAATCCAGGTCCCTGTGCATAAGACTTAACCACTGAACCAAGGGGTCAGCCCTAATCTGCAGATGTTATTGAACTTTTAGAGCTTCTCCTTTTTTTTTAATGTCCTTTTTTTGCTGGTCCAAAATCAAATCGAATTCAGGTTTATGTGTCTCTTATCTAGTTCCTTCGAATTTAGAACTTTCCCCAGCCTTTCTTTTTCCTTCTTCATGACTGACTCAGTCTCTTGGGGCTGCTGTAACAAATTACCACAAATCCGGGAGCTGAAAATGAAAGCAATTTGTTCTCTCATCGTTCTGAAAGCAAGAGGTCCACAGTCCAGGCGTCCCCAGGGCTGGTTCCACGTGGAGCTCTGGGGAAAGCTCTGCCCTGGGCATTCTTCTAGAGTCTGGTGGCCACTGGTGATCCTTGGGTGGAGGCTTCATAGCGCCAGTCTCTCCTATGTCTTTACATGGTATCTTCTCTCTGTGTTTTTGTGTCTTCCCTCTTTTTGTCTCTTTTCTTTCCTTTTATCATTTTCCCACAAACATTTACTTTCATATCAACATTTTGTTATTGAAGTTATAGTCCTCCTATATCCTGATCATGAGACCCTTAAGTCAACTACATCTACAAGATGCTAATTCCAAAGAAGGTCACATTTGGAGTTCTGAGTTGACACATCTTTTGGGGCCACAGTTCCACCCACTGCACTGATCTTGATGTCTTGGAAGTGCGTGGACTAGTTATTTGTAGAATGCCCTCAACGTGGGGCATTCTGGAGTGTGCAAATGTTTCCTCATGCTGAGATTCAGATTAAGTTTATTTTTAAAATTTTTTTTAAATGACCACAGAAGTGCTCTTGTGTTTCCGGCGCCTCCTTCGAACCAGGGGACCACACAGGATCAATTTGCTCCATTGCTGGTGATACCACCTTTGACTACCTGGGTAGGGCGGTGACCTATAGTTTTCCCCACTGCAGTTACTAATTTTCCTAAGCAATTAACAAGTTATCTTGAAGGTAACTGTAAGATGCTGTAAGATTACATAAATATTCTGCTCATTTTCATTTTCTGGCGTGCAAATTTGTACTATTACTGTTTTTGATTGAGACGTTAAATAACCCACAGACTATAAAACTCATCCTTCAACATGGAGAGTTCAGTGATTTTTATTATATTTCCAAGGTCATATGACCGTGATCACTAATTCCACAATATTTTCATCACCCCCCAAAAGAAACCATTACCCATTAGCCTTCTTTTCCCCAACACCTAGCAAATATTAACCAATTTCTGCCTCTATGGGCAATTTGTTCTGTTTCACACTACTTTCAGCATCCACTGATAATTCTTACATCTAAAAATTAATACTGTGGTGTTTTCCAAATGGTGATATTTCTAAATCATACACTTTTGAAGACTAGAGGTTATGGCTAACCATCCAAAGGGATTCAATTATATCCACTGTTATTACTTGAGGCATGTACTCGGGACAGTCAGGTTGCCCACTGACATTTATCACTTCTCACGCATCGTGTTTGGATGGTAAGTTGTACAGGCACTCCAGTGATCTGTCAGTGAGGGTTGACGACGTGTAACTGGGTGAGTCCAGTACTGTGGCCCTATGTAGGTCTTGTACATGGAAAGATTTGTAGGTGACTTGTCCCACTTTATTTCTTAAACTTAAAAGACTTCATTGCTTCTCTGGAAATACTGTCTTACATAATCAGGAAACAAAGTCCTCTTTATACTTCCATATGGTGTTTTAATTTGAGCATGGCATTATGTATCAGACATATCTCTTGTGTCTCTACTTACAGAAAACTGATCCTGAGTCTATGCCATGTCAGATGACTCACTCAGCTTCTTTCTAGACTATAGATGTCGTTGTGGTTGCATGAACGTGCCTTCGGTTGTAGTGAAGATACAGTGTACACGGAGTGTCCAGCACGTTTCCATGTTGGAGCTATAGGGAATGGAGCCATCGATTGCTTTACCTTTAATTCAGCCACGCTCCCTCTTGGGTTCATAGGGATGCTTGATTTTTCTTCTGATGAATCACTATTAAAATGAGTCTCTGGACTATAGGCTGTTGCGATTGATTTTTGAATATACCATGCAAGGAATTTACATTTATTCCTAATGAATTTAATCTTTTAAATTTGTACCAGTATTGCCAGAATTTAATATATCTTTAGCTAGAGTTCTTAGCTTTGTGTATTCTACAATTTTGTTGAACAGAACGAGGGTTGAGTACATGACCATTAAGCATTTACTGTATGCCAGGAATCGCATGAGCTACCCATGTAGATTATCTCGTAAGTATAGAGTTCCATGTTCCCGTGTCTGTTTCTTTATTATACAACAATGGCTGAATAGATTTTCATGAAATTTCAGTGTCTTAAAAGAATGGCTGTACTTTTATGATAGACTCTAGCATTGTGTGTGTGGTGGTGGTGGTAGGGTAGGCCTCTCTTTCAAGGGACTCTGAGATATAACACCAGGACAAAGGTATTGTTTTCCAGAGCAATGCAAGGATTTTTTTTCCCTCTTTTTGGAGAGGTTTTTGCTATAGGGCGCGTGTACTCGCCAGCCAGACAGAGAGAGACAGAGAGACAGAAAGTGAGAAATCACCCCCCAGGGAGGATGGCCACACCGCAATCCCTTCTCCTCCATTCTCCTCTCAGGATCTTGGGCACGCACACACATGTGCCCGGCATGAGTTTAAGCCACCGGGTCTGGGACTCGAACTGTAGTCAACTATGTGGGAGTCCAGCGACATAGCCATTACACTAACTGCTGGTCCTTGCAAGGATTGTTTTTTTTTAAAGTTAATTAATTCATTAATTTTACATTCTTTCCCTGAGCATCACCACAACACACAAAATGTGATTTCCCATCCAGAATGCACTGTATTGTGGCTTGATCATACATGTCACAAATAATTTTCCATTTCCTGTTTCATATATATATATATATATATATATATATATATATATATATATATATTTGTGTGTATGTGTATATGTGTATATATACCTATATACATATTTTCCTCCTATTTCTCAGAGGATTGGTTTTTAATTAATCTAGTTTGCATAGAGCCAAGAGTCCTCTAGTTAAATAAAATGTGATGGTAAAATGTTCTTTAATTAAAAAAAATCCTTACTGTAATACTGGGGCTAGGTATTATTATCATTCATTATGGTTAAGGAAATTAGGTCTTAGGGTGATTAGGCAACATGACCAACATCACATACTTAAACTGTAGCGTTTTAGAGATTTAATCTGGGACCAGCCAGATTCTAGAATCCTTGCTTGTAATCTCCGTTCTCTGTGTGTGAGTATATTAGATTATGGTGACGACTTAACTTGTTCTCGGGTAGTCCTGGTATTCAGCAACACTTACTAGTTGTCCCAGACAAATTCATCTCACTGATCGCTTATTGGTCACTCCTGATAGTACCCAGGTTGTTCATGACAAGGTTAAAATCACTTTACCACTTCTGTGGTCCTTTTTGGGTCTTGCTGAGAAGAAAGATATGAGGACTTGGTAAGCTTGATTTTATGATATTTTTTAGCCACGTTCACTGGCTCAAAATGGGAATCTACTCAATAGATGATGGCTGTAAATTGGGCTCAGGAGGAACAGGACGTGCTCTGGGTTGTGAAACGCTGCAGGGTAACGCCACCTTTGGAAGCAGATCACCAAGGCCATCATTGGTTCCAGATGCCAGAGGAAAGAATTACAATGGGTGATTCTGAGGCTAGAATACTTGAAAAATTGTCAAGAGTTGAGATACCATGATGTGTTTAAACTATAGTATTGCTAGGTATGAGTGAGTAATAAAGGAGAAGGACGAGTACTTGTGGATGGCATTATTTCCAATGTCTCTTCTCAGATGTTGGTAGTTTGCAGACATACAATGTGGCTTAATGCATGAACTTGGGAGGCACGCACAACTAGGTTTGAATATGGGGGATTGATGTGACTTCTAATGGGAAGAATAATCCTAACTACTCATATTGGTATACTGCCTCACTCCAGCTCTCTTGAGTTACATCGCCTTTCGCAGTGATCTCCCTTGGGGTTGTCCTAGTAGCATATGCGTTGATTGGGTTCAGTCTGAATGTGGTGCCACACAGCAGGCGATCCTTGGCCTGGGTTATTGCTTATGAGGCTGTGAGTTACGCTGAACTTGGCAAGGCTGCACTTGGTGTCTCGGGAGCTGCGCCTATTCACCGTGTGTCAGCAAACTCCACTTGAAGGATGTAGTACTTCAAAACCCCCAAAATGTGCATGCCTCACTTAACACCACCCCAGTGGGATGCAGAAGCAGGGCATGCATGTCTAGATGGACAGGAAGCAGAGAAAGCAAAATGAGCTTAGAAATATTAGTGTAATTTATGCAACAGAAACTTTTTATGTTCTGAGATAGAATCATAAATCTCTTCAAGTTATTCATATGCAAATGATAAAAGGTTCACATGCTCCTATAATGGATGAGAGTCCATAATGACTCGTGTCTATTTAGGTTTAATGGCAAAGAAATAAACACATGCACGCTCATCCTGCCAGAGATTCTGTAGGGCTGATTGCAGAACACAGGGTAGGTATTCATGGAAGCTCTGCATCTCTTAGAGTATCTGCTGCAAACATGGGCTATTCGGAAGGTTCAATAGCAAAATAATTATTTACAGTGACTAATTCTAAATTATTTATGGACTCTGTCTTGCTGATTCCTACCATTCAATGATTTCACTAGTTGCCTTTGTGAGGTAGCAGGCAGGGAAAAGTGGCTGACAATAATAACTACAATTTGCTCTTTGTTTTGTGCATAGCATGTTTATACCTTTCAAATTACTCTCAGAGGCTTTGATTAATTATTTCTCTTAATAGCTTTAGTAATAAATTAGCTTTTATGTGATTGCCAAGGTTAAAGGACTTACTCCACAAAAAGGAAATTAGAGAAATAGGACCCCGAACCAGTCGTTTAGTCCCTTTTTTAAAAAATGGCCAGAGAGCACGGGTGCTCGCTGGAGAGAGACAGAGGGAAATGCGAAAGTGAGCAAGCCCCATGGGGTGTGGTCAAACTGTAGTCCCTTCTCTATTTTTCTCTCCTTTTGGGATTTTGGGCATGCACGCACATGTACCCGGTGTGTTTTGCAGGTTGCTGGGTCCAGGACTCAAATCATGCAGTTAGCCACGTGGAATCCAGCTGCCTTAACCACTAGGCCATGGCCTGGCCCTAATTCTTCACATTAGTCAGTCTCTTTCAGTTGTGGCTGAGTGTCCAAAAGTATGAGATTCAGGCTCTTTTCTCTTTCTCTAGGCTCTGCTCAATTCTATGTGCTGGCTCTATTTCTAAGCAGATGCTGCCTCCTGGTAGAGCCATGGCAGAGTCATCCTCTTAAAAAAAAAAACACATTTTTGCTTTTACTGTAGAAAGATAAATGGCTAATAGGATAAAGGCATTTAAGTTCTACATAATATAGTACTAATTTCCCTAAACATGTATTTCTAAAATGGCATCCCAGGGCCAGCAGGTGGTAGAGTGGCTAAGGTGTTGGACTCCTGCATGACCAACGGTGGTGCAAGTCCCAGACCTAGAGACTTGAAACTTCCACCAGTTATGTGTGTGTGTTTGTGTGCGCACACGTGTGTGTGTGTGTGTGTGCCCAAAATCCAAGAGAAGAATGGAAGCTAAAGGATCACAGTGTGGCCATGCCTTCTCCGGGCAGTGAGGGAGTGATCACGGCTCTTAGTTGAGGAGAAGAATTTTTCCTGTGACATCGGATTCCAAGGCATGTTACCTTTTTGTGAGTTCAGTTCCTTTCCTGAATAAATTGGTTAGTGGTAGAGGGCAGTGTGACTAAAATGCAAAGAGAAACCGGCATTCTGGTTTTCTTTGTATAGAAAAATGTATAGATATTTAGTCGCAGAGGTCCTCTAAGAGATTATTTCTTCAAGATAATAAGCTTCTCTTGGGAACCAGCAGTTAGCATAATGGCTATGTCGCTGGACTCCCACGTAGTCGACCGCGGTTCGAGTCCCGGACCCGGTGGCTTAGAACTCACGCTGGGCGCGTGTGCGTGCGTGCCCAAGATCCCGAAAGGAGAATGGAAGAGAAGGGATTGCGGCGTGACCATCCCCCCTGGGGGGTGATTTCTCGCTTTCTGTCTCTATGTCTCTGTCTGGTGAGCGCACGCGCCCTATAGCGAAAACCTCTCAAAAAAAAAGATAATAAGCTTCTCTTTATTGCGTGTAAGTCTCAAGACAGTCATGACAAGACCGAGGTGCAGGAGGGCTGACCATTTCCTCTGAGGCCTGTTCGGTAGGGAGACCGTTCCTGTGTAACTTTTATCCTTGGAAGGGATCTGGAAAGATAGATCACTCCACTTATCTTAATGTCTTTATTCAATAAGACTTCAGCCCTGTCCACTGAATATTTGGATAAATATCGAAACCTGTCTGGTGAATCTTGATTTTACATATACGGTGATGATTTTTCAGGGCTGACATACACAGAAAAGTATAAAGCAAAGAATGACCACTGGAAATGTTGTCGCATAGAAAGGACAGATTTTTTATCCCCGGACATGAGTACTGAGAACTCACACACACAGAGGCATGTGGAGATACTTAGCTTATGAGACCACGGTGCCCATGACTCTGCAAATGGGTTTTCTGTTAAACTCAGGAACGTCATAGATGTATCACCGTATCAAAAATGATTGTGATTAGAGCAAGTTATTCATTCATTTCCTCATTTAATAAAATGTTTTGAGCACACTTTCAGGCCCTGTGATCAGTCTTTTAAATACATCACATCGTTTAATTTCTACAATTCTCTGAGCTTGTTGTAGAGGTAAAATGACTTACTTAAGATAAATAAAGCTACTTAGTGGTGGGATGGAAACTTGACCCCTGCCTTCTCTGATGTAATCTTAAACACAGTTTTATTCTACATAATTCTTTTGTATTTCAGGATTTTGCCATGGGTTACGTGTGCTCACCAGCTAGAGACAGAAGTTAAATCACCCTCTAAGGGGCAAGGCCAGGCCACAATTCCTGCTGCTCCATTCTCCTCCTGGGATTTTAGGCACACATGCACACTCACCCAGTGTGACTTACAAGCCATTGGGTCTGGGACTCGAACCCCAGTCAACCTTGTGGGAATCCAGCACCTTAATCACCACACCACCTGCTGGCTCCTACAGGAGCCTTTTTAATGGTTGGCTCGCAGCCCATTGTTGTAATTTGTCTCATAATTTAATTACTGTGTCAGGAAAAGAATCTTCTATCACACTCAATTATAACTCTGGAGATGCTACAGTATGCAACAATGACTGGTCTGCTCCTTCAGGTCCAGTTCTTACGCTTCATCTCGGCACTGCCTCATTTTGAACTTGTTAACTTTTCTGTTGCACCAAGAATTTGACAGAAGTATTTTTGTGGTAATGTGAAAGGCAATGGTTACCTTGAGCTGTGACAGAATCTTCTATGCTTTTGAATTTTGGTTTTACATCTATAGAAAATAAGTAAGTACATAAAAAATCATACTTGCACTACAGTAACTTGTAGTTCTCCATAGTTCTCTCTCTGAGATTCAAAACAAGCATCCCAAATAAGGAATTGCCAACTCATCATTCAGAGATGAGCAAATCTTGTCTCCAGGTAAAGCTGTTAATTGTCCATTTTTCACCCTTCTGTAATCCCCAATTGTTTCATTAGCTGACAGTAGAAAATGCCAGTTCGTTTCCTACTGAAATACAGAGCCAGGATGAAATTACACATTTTTATTCAGGGAACATGTTAGCCTGTTGTTTTATGAATAATGTCTTAAATGAAAACAGAACCTCTGGCCTCATTATCCTCCCTTCTCAAACCATGGTAAATAAGAGACAAAACAACCAAAGGAAAAATAATAATCCCATGGTGGTCTCTTTATTAAGCAACAAAGGATTTTACATTTTGGTTAGTATGTAAGAATGTTTTGAAGATCCAATTACATTAGACTATTGAATATCTGTCAAGACTTCATCCAAAGACCACTGTAAAATAATTTTGCTTTTAATTTAATACTTTGCATAATATCTAAGAATGCTTTGTGTATGTTTTTACTTGTGTTTTATGATTGAAGGACAGGTTTATTGCATTTTACATGCATTGAGCCAAAAACTACAGACCTTATAGGAAAATAAAAAGTATGTAATTGGATTTCAAAGTAGGTCACACACTCCCATTGGCAAAACTTTAATACAATTCAAGTTCATAGAAACAAGAAGAGAGGGATTTTATTTGTATGTACTTATATGCATTTTAGTTGGGAAACAAATTGTCCTTCTCTTGATAGAAATATAATGAGTCTTTCATTTTAAGAAGTACTTCAAGGCTGGCACCCACTTGTTGAAGTACTTAAATTTTAATATGTTGTTCATAGTTATACTTAAGTCAGGAGATACTTTTTAAATTATTGATTAAAATCTAAAGTTAAAATGGCCACCTCTTCCAATGACGAGATTCAATGAATTTTTTTTTTTGGGGGGGGAGAGGTTTTTGCTATAGGGCATGTACGCTCGCCAGACAGACAGAGAGAGACATAGAGACAGAAAGTGAGAAATCACCCCCCAGGGGGGATGGTCACACTGCAATCCCTTCTCCTCCATTCTCCTCTGGGGATCGTGGGCACGCATGCACACGTGCCCAGCGTGAGTTTTAAGCCACCGGGTCCGGGACGCGAACCGTGGTCGACTATGTGGGAGTCCAGTGACATAGCCATTACACTAACTGCTGGTTCCCCAATGAATTTATTTTGAGGTGAGGCCTTCCAGTACATCTTAGCCAAGGGTTTACTGGCTATTCGAATATCAACCACATGATCGACTACGATGACGAAGATAAAAACAACTTGAAATAAGGTTCAAAATTTAGACTTCAGTAGTCACCATCTTTAATTATCTTTTTTTTTTTTTAACTTTTTCACTCTTCCAAGCTGCTACTGTGATAATTTTTCTTTTCTCCAGAGATTTATTAGCTAAGAACAAAGCAAAAACAAACCAACGGACTTAAATATGAATCTCCTATGACTTTTTTTTTTAACCTAAAAAAGTCTCTAGGGGCTTGTGCCATCACTTCAGTCCTTTCTTTATCTGTATTCTGAAATGTGACCCATTCCACGAAGGCAAGAAGGCCGTCAATAGACAGACGTCACAGAAAGCCCTCATAATCTAGCCTTGCTGTTTGTCCATGTAGTGGTGGTGGTTTTTATTCTTACCGTCCGGTACCTCCAAATGGGAGATTGCCTTCGTTTTGTAAATGCTGGTGTTTAACTGACAAACCAACTCTGATGCCTGAAATTCAGCTCATCCCCTTAGTAATGATGACTTTTTTCCAAACTTCCTAAAAAATGAAAAGGATGTGTTAAGAAGGAGTGTGCTCTGCATCACTTATAAGTTACTCCTGGGAGGACCCTGGCACACTAAGGCAGACTCGCAGACCCTCACTTTATCTCAGCTTGTAACCATTAAGTAGAATACTCACATGTAATGAACATTGTGTTGTTGTATCCTAGTGGGGAGATAAGATACATTGATTCAATACTGAAAGTATTTATACCCTGGTGCATTAGCATACATACACAGAAATCTTTGTATCTATTTTTGTAGGTAAATACCTATATATAGATACAGACTTCCAAATCATACCTTGAGGTCAGAGACTGAATCACTGAATCTTGCTCTCCATTATATCAATAGAGCCTAGTAGAGACTCTGGTATGTAGTAGGTATAGTCTAAGTATTTGTTCATTGACGAGATGATTATAGCATGTTTCCATAATTTATTACAAAAATCAACTTCTCGCCAAAATGTTAGAAAAACTTATACTGATAAATGGTTAAAAAATTTTAGTTTCTAAGAATAGTGCAGAAAAGATATTCTGAAATTCCATTCCATAAAACTTGAAAAGGGTATATATATGTTATATCAAGGCCCCTTTTTCTTTCTATTTCTCCTCCTTTCTGGCAGACTGTAGCAGCAGAAAATTTTAATAAGCTTATTAGTGGGAAAAAGTCCACCTCAAGGATATGCACTTGCCTTTAAAATTACTCTCACTATTTCAAGATGATGAATATTTAGGAACTTCCCAAGGAGCATTCCTGAAAGTTTGGCTTTTTACTTAATTTGTGATTGCTTATGTGCTTAATGGATAAAGAAGTAGGGGTGAGTTCTGCAATTTAAAATTATCCGTGATCTGTCATCTTTTGAGTAACGTATGACAAGAGTTCTAGAATCTTCTGGGTCTGACCACCTAAAATAAAAACAGGCATAGTGTTAGAACGTATGGAAGGGTTCTGTATGTGGTAGATGCTTTGAGTATTGAGAGGCACAGGAAATGCAGAGGGGATGAGGTTGTCTATTAATACAGGAGAGAACTGGGATACGATATCCAGGGAACAGCTAGATGAGAGTCAAGTAGAACCAGAGATCTGGTTCTATTTCCAAAGGCATAAGGGAATGAGGAGAGGGTCCTGCAGGTACACAAAACTACGAGGTGTTGTGACACAAAACTGACCACAGTGTAAGTAATGAGCAACCATGAAGGAAAAGAGTAAAATAAAATGCCCCTTTAAGAAATAGATTGGCGGGCTAGCAGGTGGCGTGGGGGTTGAGGTGCTGGACTCCCACATGCTGGATCATAGTTCGAGTCTCAGACAGCTCTTTATTTGAAATCCCCAATGGAATTCATACTTCGGCAGCTTGCTTTCTCACCTTTTCTCTCTTTCTCTGCTGAGTTCATATGCTGTATAGAACAAATTTAAAAATAATAATAAAATTAAATAATTTTTTTAAAGAAATAGATTGGCTACACAAATAGGAAAATATTTAGGAAAAAGTTTGCGTAATCAAGAAGACTCGCCAGAATAGTATATTTACAGAGTTAGAATAAGCAGGAAGAAGAAATGATCAGCTAGTGGCAGAGCATCCATGGAAATTTAAGTAATGACTGAACTTAAATGGAGATAATGAATCACTGAGTGAGTACTGCAAAAAATAGAACTCAGCTCATAGAAGGCAAATCAAGAAATTCACCAATAATTCTGAGGCAAAGTGAGAAGTGTTAAAAACGGTGAGTGAAAAAAAAAAGATAAAGGGGATAGTTACAGGAAATGTATTAAACAAATGTTGCAGGAAAAAACAGGCTTAGTGAGGTTAAATACCAGACATTAAACAAACAAACTTCATTTAACTAAAAAAGTTATATATTCGACAAATCAAAAAGGATGAATATAGTCACATTGAATTAAATGAGATCAACATATCAACACTTAGACAAAAAATTAACATTTACATTTCAAGGATAAAGAAATAGTTTTTCAAGGTTGTAGGCTTTCCCATAAATAAATCACTACAAATGAAAAAAATCTCTTAAATAAATGAAAGGCTGTGAGAAAAGTAATAAAACACGAGCTTAAAATCAAGGGGGCATGGCTAAATCTGCTCTTAGAGGAAATACATATTTCTCCTAATGTTTGTATTATTAAGAAAGAAGAACAAAATTAGTCAAACTAACTGATCAATAATATTTAAATTCTAAGAACAAAGGCAATGAATAGCCTTTTGTATTCAGGGGGCATAACTTTCTCATAGTCATGTATCAGGAATATGTTTCAAGAAGTGAGATTTCTGTGTTAAAGGATAAAGTATGTATTCTTGCTACATATTGCCAAATTCCTCTATGCAGAGTAGGGGTTACATGTTGTGGTCTCACTGTCAACACCTGAAAGACCGTCTTTCCCAGAGCTTCAGCAATAGTATTTGCTGGATTTTCACCTGGTTCATAGCGTGTATGCCAGTATAACATCTGACCTCATGACTGTGAGTAAAGTTGGGATTTAGCTTCCCATATCTTTAAGGATCATTTGCAATCTTCTGCAGAAAACTATGAATTTACATATCTCTTAATACAACTACCAAAAAAAAAAATGAGATCAACTATATTGTTTGCAGGCGGTATGCTTGTCTACCAGGAGAACTTGAGAAGAAATAGAAGCATTTAGTAAAAGGGATTATATAAAAAAAATAAGAGTACCCAAGTCAATATCTTTATATATACCAGTAATAGATGACTAAAATACATATAAAATACACATTAAATTTGCATTAGCAATAAAACTTCCTCTGACAAAACCCTAAAAGAATACATACTTTTAAAATGGAGAAAATAGAAAACTTTGGAGATGTAGATTTCTTACCCTTGGTATAGCTAACCATATTTCTGAATAGTAAATTTTACTATCCAAAAGATTTTATGTCTTCTCAAATTAATTTATAGGCTTAAAACAGTTTTAATCGAAATCCCCCAGTGGAATTTATATTTTTTCCCTCTGCAGTTGACAAAAGAAAACCTGATGCTCATTTAAAAGAATAAATGATGGAGAAGTTTGACTAAATTTTAAAAAAGAGCACAATTAAGTGAGACTTTGTTACCAGTTGGTTGTGTTTAAAATTATAACAATTTATGCAATGTGATTGTGAACCAAAAGGAAAGATATAAATCAATCAATGTATAAGATATCAGAGAAGTAGATTTGAATATTAGATATGTAATGAAGGGGCCATTCCAAACCAGGGGGACAATTTGTTGGCTGTGCTTTTTCAAGTGTAAATATTTTGTTGTCCCAAAGTAGCAAAACAACTTCAAGTATCTGACTGGATATACTCAGAGTAATTAGAAAAATCATCATATTGTGTAGTTGAAGTGTTGAAATGTGTAACTTCTTTCATTTCTACATAAATAATACTTGTATCTTTCTGTCTTTTTTCACATTTAATTTCTGTACATCTTTATGGCATACAAAATAGACTTTCTGGACATGAGCATACTGTAAGTTCAGTCAAAGATACTGAAAAAATGTGGCACATATACTTTATGGAATACAACTCAGCCATAAAAAAAAGAAACTATGGCATTTGATAGAAAGGGTATGAATGTGGAAGATACTTGTATCTTTTGGCAGCAGAAAACTTAAACTTGATATAAAACTTAGTCACTTACAGAGCATGTATGATCTGACTTTCTAGGGATGGTCTCGGGGTGTGCATGGGCAAAGATGTGGGTGCGCAGTTGTGATGTGCACCCTGGGCTCTGGGGAGGAGAATGGGATCCTGGTCAGGACACTCCTCTCACCCTGTCAGGCTTCCGGGTCTTTGCTGCATTGGCACTATATGTGTCACTGAGGTTCATAATCCCTGCCCGCTCCCACAGTCAGTGCTGTGTTCTTTAAAGGTACCACTTTTTCATAACTGAAAGTCATCCTCCTGTTCACCCACTCCTTCATCCTTCTTCACCCATGCTTAGGCACTGGAAGCTTCTCGATGTTCTTCTCCATCCCGCTGGGTCTGCAATGGGGCTTGGCTAACCGTGGTTCTCTGGGCATAGTTTTTCTCTGGTCTATGAATCAAGAATGGTGTTTACAGTTTTAAATTGGTTGGAAAAGTAGCAAAAGAAGAATATTTTGTGATGCACAAAAATTACATGAAATTCAAATTTCTATGTCTGCATTTAAAGTACTACTGAAACACAACCTTGCCTGCCTGTTTACGTGTTGTAATGGGGCTGCTCTCCCATGACAATTGCATTGACGAGAAGCCACAGAGACGTATGGTCTGCAGTCTGAAATATTCACTGCTTGGTCCTTTAAGGTAGAATTTAGCCAAGTTTCCCTCTGTAGCAGCAGTTTCCTACTTTTCTGGCCCCAGAGTGGTTTTTTTTTTTTTTTTTGAGAGGTTTTTGCTATAGGGCGCTTGCGCTCGCCAGACAGACAGAGAGAGACATAGAGACAGAAAGCTAGAAATCACCCCCCAGGGGGGATGGTCACGCCGCAATCCCTTCTCCATTCTCCTCTGGGGATCTTGGGCACGCACGCACATGCGCCCGGCATGAATTTTAAGCCACCGGGTCCGGGACACGAACCGCAGTTGACTACGTGGGAGTCCAGCGACATAGCCATTACACTAACTGCTGGTTCCCTGCCCCAGAGTGGTTTTATGAAAGACAATTTTTCCATGAATGAGGTGGAGTGGAGGGGTGATGGTTTTGGGATGATTCAAGCACATTACATTTATTGCTCTTTATTTCTATTATTATTACATTGTAAGATATAATAAATTGTAAGAAATAATTATACAGCAGGGTTCACGCTCCTATGAGGATCTAATGTTGCCACTCATCTGATGGGAGGTGGCACTCAGGTAGTAATTCCAGTGATGGAGAGCAGCTGTAAATACACATGAAGCTTCACTCACTCGCCTGCCACTCATCTCCAGCTGTGTGGCCTGCATGCTGACAGGCCATGGACCAGAACCAGTCTGTGGCCTGAGGGCTGGGGAACCCTGCTCTACAGGATTGTGCGAGGTTGTGGTTTGGCCTTCAGTGCCTCCCCCAACCACTCCTGCTCTTCCTCTCTGTGCCTATGGGATGACAGAGCAGGGACTTAGAAAAAGTCCTTTAGTCTCCTGGGCTCTTGTGTGGGAAAAGAGGCCAAGGCTCTCAGTTGTGGAAGGATTTCCTGGGATTCCTGCTCTCACAGTCATGGCCTGGATGGGATATGAGACAAGAATAAGAGTGGGACCTCCATGCCTGCTTCTAAGTTCTCTTTTCCTCTCTGTCTGTCCAAGTTTTCCCTGGCTCCGGCCCAGAAAGTGCTGTCATTTCCAACTCTCTCGTGGATTATTTTATTATCTGTTATAAACTCTTTCTTGAGATATACTACACTTTTGAAATAATTAAAAAAGGAAGCAAATCTTTTCTAGTACTTAACTCTTTTTTTTTAATTTTTTTATTTTTTTATTTTTTATTTTTACATTTTTCCACAAACATTTACTTTACATAGCAAAAAATTTTAGCTCATACTCCATAATTCTTGACAGTTTACAAACAACTTTCAAGATCTCAAAATACTGAATTTTAAAGATAATGTTCAAAATATGTCTTATAATTTTGTATAATTTTAAAACTCTATAACAACAGAAGCAGAATGGTTTCAAAAATATATATATACACATATATATACAAATATATATGTGTATATATATATATACACATTTAGAGTGCAGACACTCGGTATATATTAAGTGGGGACATACAATGTCTCTCCTTCATAGCATGGCTTGCTTCACTCAACAGTAAGTCTTCCATATTCATCCACTTCCTTTCAAAAGTCAGGGATTTGTTGTTTTTTATGGATGAATAGTATTCCATTGAGTATATGTGCCACAGTTTTTCTAACCATTCATCAGTTCGTGGGCATTTAGGTTGTTTCCATGACTTAGCAATTGTGAAAAGTGCCGCAATAAACATCGATGTGCAAGCACTTTTTCGATTAAGTATTCTTCTGTCCTTCGGGTAGATACCAAGGAGTGGGATTGCTGGATCATATGGTAGTTCTATTTGTAGATTTTGGAGGAATCTCCAAATTGTTCTCCAGAGTGGTTGTACCAATTTACAGTCCCACCAGCAGTGTAAGAGAGTTCCCTTTTCACCACACCCCCTCCAGCACTTATCATTTTTTGTTTTTTTAATCTTAGACATTCTGACTGGGGTTAGGTGATATCTCATTGTTGTTTTGATCTGCATTTCTCTTACAATGAGGGATGTTGAGCATTTTTTCATATGCCTTTTAGCTATTTGTATGTCATCTTTAGAAAGTGGTTTTTTCAACTCATTCTCCCATCTTTTAATAGGATTGATTGTCTTTTTCCGAAACAGCCGCTTGAGTTCCTTGTGGATTCTGGTTATCAGTCCCTTGTCTGATGCATAGTTTACAAAAATATTTTCCCATTCTGAGGGCTGTCTGTTCACACTAATCACTGTGTCTTTTGCCATGCAGAAACTTCTTAGTCTGATGTAATCCCACTTGTCTATTTTAGGGATCATAGACTGTGCATTGGGAGTCTTATTTAAGAAGTTTTTCCCTACCCCAATGTCTCCCAGAGTTTCCCCGGTGTTTTCCAGGAGTAGTTTTATAGTTTGAGGTCTTAGGTTTAGATCTTTGATCCACCTTGACTTTATTTTTGTCAGAGGTGAGAGGTAGGGGTTCAGATTCATCTTTCTGCAAGTGGAGATCCAGTTTTGCCAGCACCATTTGCTGAAGAGGTTATCCTTTTCCCACAGGATTGACTGGTGCCCCTTGTCAAAAATCAGTTGGCTGTATGTTTGAGCATTCATTTCTGGGGACTCTATTCTGTTCCATTGGTCTACCTGTCTGTTCCTGTGCCAGTACCATGCTGTTTTGATTACCACAGCTTTGTAGTATATTTTTGGGTCAGGGAGTGAGATGCCGCCCACTCCATTCTTCTTGTGCAAAACTGCTTTGGCAATACGGGGTCTTTTATGATTCCAGACAAACGTTATGATTGTCTTTCCTAGATCTGTGAAGAATGTGTCTGGTACTTTGATTGGCATTGCATTAAATAAGGACAGGACAAGGAAGGAAAACTATAGACCAATATCCCTGATGAATATAGACGCGAAGATTCTCAACAAGGTACTAGCAAATCGTATACAACAACTTATCAAACAGATTATACATCATGATCAGGTAGGCTTTATCCCAGGAATGCAAGGTTGGTTCAACATACGCAAAACCATAAATGTAATACACCATATTAATAGGAAGAAAGATAAAAACCATATGGTCATATCAATTGATGCAGAAAAAGCATTTGATAAGATACAACATCCCTTCATGATCAAGACTCTCAGCAAAATGGGCATAGAAGGGCCATTTCTCAACACAATAAAAGCTATCTATGAAAAACCTATAGCGAACATCATCCTCAATGGAGAAAAGCTGAAAGCTTTTCCACTAAAAACGGGTACAAGACAAGGATGTCCACTTTCTCCACTCCTCTTCAATATAGTACTAGAAGTCTTGGCCATTGCAATCAGAAAAGAGGAAAAAATAAAAGGCATTCAAATAGGAAAAGAAGAGGTGAAACTCTCTCTATTTGCAGATGACATGATTGTATACATAAAAGACCCAATGGTTTCCATAAAAAAATTTCTGGAAGTAATACGTGAATACAGTAACGTTGCAGGATACAAAATTAATATCCAGAAATCTATAGCATTTCTGTATACGAACAACAGGCAGACTGAGATGGAACTGAAAAAAGTTGTTCCATTTACCATAGCCACAAAAAGTATAAGATACTTAGGGATAAATCTAACTAAAGAAGTTAAAGACCTCCACAAGGAAAACTATGAGAAGATAAAAAAAGAAATTGAAAATGACACAAAAAAGTGGAAGGACATCCCATGTTCCTGGATTGGAAGAATTAATATAATCAAAATGGCAATTTTACCCAAATTAATCTACCTATTTAATGCAATGCCAATCTAGTACTTAACTCTTGCGATTGAAAGACAAGGTTGTGGGACCAGCAGTTGGCATAATGGCTGTGTCGCTGGACTCCCACGTAGTCGACCGCAGTTCGAATCCCAAACATGGTGACTTAAACTCACGACAGGCATGTGTGCGTGTGTGCCCAAGATCCCGAGAGGAGAATGGAGGAGAAGGGATTGTGGCGTTGCCATCCCCCTTGGGGAGTGATTTCTCACTTTCTGTCCCTCTGTCTCTCTCTGTCTTTCTGGTGAGTGCATGTGCCCTATAACAAAAAACTCTCAAAAAAAAAAAAAAAAAGAAAAAGAAAAAGGAAAAGAAAAAGAAAGACAAGTGTGTGCAGACTATATATTTTTTAGGGGTGGGTCCTCTTATGTCCTGCATTTTTCTGGGGCATTCTGGACTGGGCCCAATTTTAATGGTGGAATGGCCTCCAGGTTAAAAAAATATATATTGAAAAAGGGAAAGACAGCAAGTACTAGTTCAAATACTTCCTCAGCAGATATTGATCCCACACACTCACATGTGCATCCTGCAGATACCAGTGAATCCTGTTGTTCTACTAATAAAAACCTTAAAATAACCTGGTAACAGTGGCAGCATGAACATGTGACATTTTTAGTGTTTGAAACTTGCGCAAATGAGTTCTAAGTGGCAGTTTCTAAAAACATATTTGAAAAGAAGGCATTGCTTTTCTCTAAGAAAAGGTGTCATTTAAAAATAAAAAATGTATTTTAATGCATAGTTAAGGGATTTGTGACCATATCAGTAAAGCCCTATCTCTGACTGGTGCTAATTGTGAAACGTGTGATAAGATAATTAGCATGTTCACTTCAGAACAATACACAATGCCTTCTAATCGCATTTGATAAAAAACAAGATAAATTGGTTAGAGAAAGTTGTGGCAATAAATAATAAAAAGGATACTTCGCAAGTGCAGAAACTCTTGGAAAATAAATTTAGTTTCTTGCATACGATATTAAAAATAAATTCAAATAATTTAAATAATTAAAAGTAAAAAAAGAAGTAAATAACACCCATAATAAGAATGGCATAGGTAAACTTGAAAACAATAACACAGAAAAGCCAGGAAAAAACGATTTGACAAATGCACAGCAAGAAATATATAGGTATGCTTATGTAAACTAGGACTTCTGTGGCATAAGTAAATACTATGAAATTAAATTTCAAACAACAACCTGGGAAATTTATTTTTAGTCAAGGAAGTAATTTTAATATGAAAAGAATTCTTCCAAAGCAATGAAGAGAGATTTTTGCTATAGGGTGAGTATGCTTGCTAGAGAGACAGAGAGACAGAAATCACCCCCCCCGCACCCCATCCTCTGGGGGGATAGCCATGCTACAATTCCTTCTTCTCCTCTTGGGATTTTAGGCATGCATGCCCACACAGCCAGTGCTGGGTCTGGGACTCAAACTGCAGTCAACCATGTAGGAGTCCAGAGACATAACCATTATGCCATCTGTTGGCTCCTAAATGATATGTTGATAGGAAAAAAAATTGGACAAAGAATGTGAAAAGAGGCTGGGGTGGCGACTTCTCACTTTCCTCTCTCTGTCTTTCTGTCTGTCTCTCTCTGACTAGTATGGCAAACCTTAAAAAAATATATACGTTTATAGAATATGCATATTGTGCAGAGAACATCTAAGAACCTTCATCTTCAACAACAAGGACATTCTAAGTGAAAAAACAAGTCCTTTCCCACTTCTGAAAGCAGACCAGGACTTTTAAATGACCATCTTAATAAGCGTGCTGACAGAGTGCTTAAGGAAATAAAAGTTGCTATCTTCTTGATGGGCTGCGTGCCAGTGTGGGTGAGACTTTTTAAAAAAGTTATTATTATTATTTATGCATTCAATTGATACACATCATTTAGATTGCAAAGAGACTTTACCCAGCGTGATATACACCTCAGTGCAGCCCTGTCGAGGAGACTATACACATCCTCGTCAACAGATAATAAACCGTATCTGTGTCCCACGAGCGTCTTACCTCTCAAGGCTGCAGCCAGTTTCTCAAGAAGACACCACGAACCATCTGCATGAGAACTGCACATGGCACTAGCTTAATAATGTGTGCTGTCTACCGCACTCAGACGAACGAACGAGCACTCAGAGTGGAGTGGGGGTGGAGTTGGGTTCACAGATCCATTGAGAACACATGCATGATGGTGTTTAGGGAATGAGCGTGTAGAATTACTATTTTCTCCAAACCCAGTCATTCTATGTAACAGTAATCACACACACACACACACACACACACACTCACTCACTCACTCACTCCTAAAGTCTTTTTTTCCCCTAGAGAGTAGGTGCACTCTTCAGAGAGAGAGAGACAGAGAGAGCAGGAGAGAGCGAAAGCATCTCCCATGGAGAATGGTCACACTGCCATCCCTTTTCCTCCAGTTCTCAGTCCCATCAGGATTTGGGGCACATATGCACATGCACCTGGCATGTTTTTGAAGAGAGCACGGTTAAGATTTGAACCTTAATGGGCCATGTAAACCACGGGATCTGGTTTACAATGCAGAGCACTCAACCACAGAGCTACAAGGCGATCTCTCTCTGTTTTTTTTAAAGTGAAAAATTGAGGTCAACCTACACATGCAAAGATGGATCTAGGAAAATAAAATGTGTAGACCTATGTAATAGGCAGTATATATAAAAAAGGAAATGTTTCTTAAAAATATGTGATGATGGAGGCCAGCGGGTGGCATGGTAGTTTAGGTCCGGGACTTCCACATGGCCAACTGTGGTTTGAGTCCCAGACTTGGTGGCTTGAAACTCACACTGGACCTATGTGTGTGAGAGTACCCAAAATCCCAGGAGGAGAACGGAGAAGAAGGGATTGTGGTGTGGCCATCCCATAACCCAGAAGGGGTGTGATCTTTCACTTTCCCTCTCTCTTTCTCTCCCTCTCTTTCCAGTGAGTGCACGCACCCTTTGGCAAAAAACCTTAAAAAAAAAAGAAATAAGATGTTGCAAAATGCCAATGATATAATTTAAATTTATTTTTAAAAAGAGAACAAAAGCATTATTTTTTTAAAAAGTTTAGAGATCTCATTATGGAATAAACAGAATATAGAATCTGCAGTTGACCCTGCAGTGCCCGGAGGTCTCCTAGCATCTTCCTGGGTGTAAGTAAGCCTTTTATTCTTTGCAATATATGCTTGACCCCCTCCCCCCACCACCACCACACTGCTCCCTGTAACTGGAACTCTTCTATAAACATTGCCAACTACAAATATTGTAATTATAGTGATTATGCATTCATACATGCATATGTCTGGTGATTACATTCGCCTGAATTGTACCTGCTCGTCTCTTCTAAGTTCATCTTATAAGACAAGGTACACAATTATGTGTGCACTCAATATGTGACTATGGACCTACTAAAGCTAAAATATACACTCCAGGCTTGCCAATAATGAGCCTTATTAAATAATTAAGATTGACGACATCTCTGATAGAAATCCTTGTATGATTATTTAGTTTCTTCTTGACTTCATCCTTACAGATTAGTCGTTCTCCAACATGCTTCACAGTACATTCACCTGAAAATTCAAGACAGACATATGTCTGAATAACCACCCTAGACATTGGGTCAGAGTCTCGAGGCAAAGATTGTTGTATTGTGTTATTTTATTTTATTGATTGATTGTGTTAAGAACACGTAACATGAGCTCTACCCTCTTACCAATTTTTAAGTGCACAATATAGTATTGCTAACTATAGGTGTGTGGGGACCAGCAGCTGGCGTAATGGCTATGTCACTGGACTCCTATGTAGTCGACCACGGTTCAAGTCCTGGACCCAGTGGCTTAAACTCCTGCTGAGTGCATGTGCGTGCATGCCCAAAATCCTGAGAGGAGAATGGAGGAGAAGGGATTGTGGTGTGGCCATCCCCCCTGGGGAGTGATTTCTCACTTTCTGTCTCTCTGACTCTCTCTGTCTTTCTGGGGAGCGCACGCACCCTATAGCAAAAACCTCTCAAAAAACAAAAACAAAAACAAAGCTATAGGCATGTGTTATACAGCAGATATCATTGCTTACGTATTTTGTGCAGCTATGTATTTTGTATAATTATGCATTTTAGTTATACAAAATACAAAAGTCCCATTGGACAGCAACTCTAAATTCTTGCCCATTCCCAGCTACTGCGAGCTATCATCTATATTCTGCATTTATGAGTTTGATTATTTTAGAACCCTAATACGAGTGGAATCATACACGAAGCATGATGTCCTCTGGGTTCATTCTTGTTGTTGCATATGGCAGAATTTCCTTCTTATGAGTTGACTCGGATTCTGTTGTACATACTACCATGTGAGTATGAATCTGTTTATCCACAGGGGACATTTACGTTGTTTCTATACCTTGCTATTGTGAACAGTGCTACAATGCATAGGGTGTGCTAACAGCTCTCTAAGATCCTGTTTTCACTTCTTTTCTGTAGATACCCTAAAGTGGGACTGCTGGATCACATGGTAGTTCTATTTTTAACTTTTTAAGAAACCTCAATATTATGTTATAGGGCTGTAGTATTTTACATTCCCACAAATATTGCTCAAGAGTTTTGATTTTCCCACATCTTTGCCAGTAGTTATTATTATCAATTCTCTATAGGACACATGCACTCACCATAGAGAGAGAGACAAGAAAGTAAGTTGCCAGGTCCAGGACTTGAACTGCAGTTGACCACGTGGGAGTCCAGCACCTTAACCCCCATTCCAGAGGCTGGCCCCTTATTATTATTATTTGTTTTAATAACAGCCCTCATGACAGGTATGTGGTGAGATATTGTTGTGGTTTGGATTGCATTTTCCTGATTAGTCATAATGTGGAACATTCTTTTTCATAAACAGTCTTTCGGGTTCACATTTTCAGGTTCCACCAATGGCTGGTCAATGTGTGTTGAATAGATGTGCCAAAAGTAAGCATCCACTCCTTGTTTCTTATCTTGGAGGAAAAGATTTCAGTTTTTTCACCACTGAGCATAAGATAAACTGTGAACTTTTCTATATATGGTCTTTATTATGTCGAGGCAAATCTCTCTTTGCCTCATTTGGTAAGTTGTTTTTTTTTTTTTTATCTTGAAAAGGTGCTAGATTTTGTCCATTTTTTTGTGCATTTATTGGGGTAATTATGAGATCTTTCTTTTTATTTCTGTTAATGTAGTGTATCGCATTTTTTAAATTGTATATGTTACATCCCAGGAAATATCCTAGTTGGTCAGATGTATGAGCCTTTTAATGTGCTATTGAATTTGGTTTGTATTTTGTTGGGGATAATCCCATTTGAGTTCACCAGGGATATTGACCTATGGGTTCCTAGACTATCAGTGGATTTCTCAGCTGAAATAAAACAGTAGAAAGAAACTAACAGTTGCTTTTAAACAATAAATAAAATTCACAATCTCCCTAGCTAGTCCAAGAAAATAAAAAGAGAGAGACTCAAATAAATAAATTCAGAAATGAAAGAGGAGCCATTACAGCTGATACCATGGAAATAGAAAGGACTCAAGGAGACTGTTATGAAGAAATGGTGCCCACAAGCTGAGTAACCGAGAAGAAAGAACTAAATGCCTAGAAACACACTGTGACTACCAAGACCACATCATATAGGGAAAATTCACAACAGACCAATAATGAATGAAGATACTGATTCAGTAATTACAAACCTTTCAACCAAGAGATGCCCGGGACCACATGACTTCAGTGCTGAATTAATGCTACCATTTAAGGATAACAAACACCAAACCTTCTTAGCCTCTTCCAAAAAAATGAAAACGAGGAAATCCTTCTAAACTCAATTTATGAGGCCAGCAGTACCTTGACACCAGAGCTAGACAAAAATGTTACAAGAAGAAAAAAGTATGGGACAATATCCTAGTTTGCTTTTAATAACCTCCCCTGAGGGATTGTAATCAGAGTCGAGATGCTTTCAGTTCCCTGAGTGTGTTGATGGCCCAGGATCTGAGGTTGAACCAGTGAAATAACTCAGTATCTATTTTCCAAGTGCAGTACGAAATTAAAAATTGGATCAAAGTAAAACCCCAAGATGATGTTTCATGGTTAGAATTTCCTTCTAAGCTTCATACATGAGAATCAAGGCCTTGAAGAGGGACTAGTAGCTGGCGAGGCTGGGAAGAGTGGCTGCAGAGGCAAGTGCCTGTGGGAGGATTCTTGGAAGGAAGAAACCAAAGAAGCCACTGAACAAGGAAGAGATGGGGTCAACGGGTGAGCAGGCAGCGGGGAACAAGTGAGTTATGCCGTGACTCTGGCTGTTAACTCAGACGGCAATGGGAAGCTACAGGGGTGTTAAATAGAACAATCCAACAACTGTATTTTTAAAGAATTATCCTGGTGCCAATATGGAAAGCAGGTTTCTTGGGGAGAGGAATGGACTCTCCAAGACCAGTCACGAGGCCACAGCCCACAGCAGGTGAGAGACGATGCCTTTGATCAGGGAGACGGTGGGGTAGATGGAGAGAACAGACAAATTTGAGAATTATTTCCCAAATGATCTTTCAGAGCAAGATTTTCATTTTTCAGCTGTGCTCTGTTCATTTAGGGAAAACAGAGGCTGGAATAATAACTTTCATTTGACAGATACATATCCCAAAACATCAGCGTAGGAAGCCATGTGGTCCTCCCAAGGTCATGGAGAGAATATGGCCGAGGAAAATATGAACAGACTGGCAAAAGTATATCAAGGAGTCACCTTTCACCTGCCACCAGCCAGCACTATAAACATCTCACTGTCATGTTATTTAATTCATTTTCCTTCATAACCTCAAATGTACGTGATTTAAGGTCCTGTCCTACACAAAATATACTTCTCTTCCCTTTTCCCAAAGCTCATGGTGCACACAAACAATTTGCTTTCTCCAAGGCAGCACTATAAGTTTATTCAAAAACTGGTTGAGAGGACATTGATTCTGTGGCTTTAGCATTTTGGGTAAACAAGTTAAAAAATCCAAGCTTGTTTTAATTTCCCATTGCACTGCTCTGTCCATTACAGTTTCAAATGAGAATATGGGAGTAATTGGACAGAAGAGTTATAAACTGGTGACATAAATCAGTCGTAAACTGGAGGGCAAGAGGACTTGACTTGCCAAGGTTAAGCCACAACTATGTTTAATCTTTGTGTGGGTTTGGGCAAGACTTTGGGGCTGAATGTCACTGTGAAATGGAACCTCCTGTCGTGAAGATAGGACCAGAGAGGTCTGTAGAGTTGTAGAGCACTTTACATATGGATGGATCATCCTCAGAGCCCAGGAAGGGGCAGAGTGTTGCCATCAGCAGTGGTGGAAGGTGGAAGACCGAAGAGGTGAGAAGATCCAGTGTCACGCATCCTCCACTGAGAGTCGAATGATTTGACTCGGAAAGTCATTCTCAATGTAGGAAGACGCTTTGGTTTGAAGAAAACAGTGTGCTTTTTGGAGAGAGTAGGTTGGGTAACATGGAATGAGACACATTTTGGCATCAGAACAAAGCACACATCCCAGTCCTTTACTGCTTTTATGTCTGATGGGCCTTCACAGTGTTCATGCCCTGACCTTTGTTTAAGTTTTCCTGAATGTGTGAGGCCGTATTTTCAGCATATTATGGTTGTTTTGGAGGATAAAGCTTGTGGCGGGCAGGATGACGGCCTGTCAAAGATGTTTTTGTTCTTCTCCCTGGAACTCGGGACTGTGATTCAAGAGGCTTCGCCAACGTGATGACGTTAAAGACCTTGACGTGGGGACATTATTCTGGCTTATCCAGGTGGGTCACGTGTAATCGCCAGGGGTCCTTGGAAGACAGAAGCAGCCGTGTCAGAGGTAGAAAGATTTAGAAGATGCTACACTGCTAGTTTCAAAAATCGAGAATGAGGCCACAATCCAAGGGGTGTGGGCAGCCCTTAGAAACTGGAAAATGCCAGGAAAGAAATTTTCCTCTAGCGCTTCCCTAAAGAACACAATTCTGCAAACATCTTAGTTCGGGCTCTATAGGACCTCTTTTTGAAGTCCCAATCTTCAGAATTGTCAGGTAATAAATGTGTGTGGTGTTGAGTCTCTAAACTCGTGGTATCTTTATACTGTAATAGGAAACCAATATTGAGCCGAATCACTTTATTAGTAAGGGTCGTACACTCAACAGCTAGCAGTGGTTACACAACTAACACAACTGAGTTAAGGGGGTACAAGGGAGGCTATAGGGAAGGAGGAGGTCTATGGCAAATTCCAGCATAGGCTCCAACTAACAACTGATGTGAGAAACTAATTCCAGAATTTCTGATTTATCAAGAAGCCAGAAAGTTGAATCTTGAAAAATAGAAATCACACCTGTTTTCACATATTGGTACCTAATTCAACATTTTAAAAAATACTGGACAGGCCAAACCCACGTGTAGGGAAAGGAAGTACTTGAAGGATGTTTTACTTTAATTTTTGATAGTTTGTTTCTAGTATTTTTGTTGTTATAAGCTTCTTTGTGAATGGGTGCATCTATTATGGCCTTCCATATACTATCCTCGGTTCTAAGGGCTCACCTGGACTTCCTCTGACAGTTCCCGGTTTTGGTTTAGGCAATGCTTGACACTGTTTTGTTCAGAAAGTGGGATAAGATGTTAGGTCATTTTGTGTTTCCATGAACATACAGAAGCACCCCAAGGATCAGAATGCAATTGTAGTCCATCCCTCTCAAAATGGATCCTACACAATCCCTGTGGGAGATCTTATGATTTTAATGATCTTGTACTCCTTGGTAGAGCTGGAAAAAATGAATCATCCGTTTCGTGTGTGTGTGTGTGTGTGTGTGTGTGTGTGTGTGTCCTTTTCTTCCCTGTCATTCATTTCTTGCTCTTGCCTCTATAATTTTGTCTTCCTTTTCCTTCTGTTCTCTTCTTCCTTCCCTGGGTATCTCTCTTTCCCTCATATATTTAAGCCACTCACCTTTTTTTGTCCATTATTTAGAGCTGTCCCTACACTAAACAGCACTTGTTTTTATTTCACTCAAGAATTTTAAGCCCTGTCTAAAACTATTTCACAGTAAGTAAAGCTTACTTTCTTTGTGAATGGTAGAAATTTATCATGGATTTATTGTTAAAAAAATTCTACTTTATTAAGCTGACAGATTTTGCTTGAAGGCATACTACCCTGTGAAATTCTAAATTTGATTTAAAGGTCAGAGGAAAAGCCTGGCACCTACAATCTGCCTTTGAATTGTTTTTGTAACACTAAATAGAGTTTACAAGGAGAGGAAATTGCAATTGGTCAGCAAAAGGCATGCCAATCACAACTTCTTTCAATAAACTCTTTGCCTTTAACCAAGCTGGAAGATGAAGAAAACTGTGAGATTAGCATGATCTTGCAGAATGTCTGAAACTTCAGGTTCAATTAGGTGTGTCAGTTGGAAGAGCCAGTCTGTGGAAAGAGAGGGAAACACTTCATAGCTCTAAAATCTGGGGAGAAAAAACTTTCATTATAGTTGTCAACGGTAGGGTATTTTTATTTACATGCATAAAATAATGACTTTGCTAATAAGGTGTGTGTGTGTGTGTGTGTGTGTAGTTTTTAAAAAATAAGTCTTATTTTTGTTTGCTCCTGAATAATAACTTCATAATGGTAATAGACATAGGGAATCCTCTATTTCCAAATGATTTCACTTACCGCAGCAAAAATATGTTACCTTCTTAATTAAAGTGATTGGTTTGTCAGGACCAGCAGATGGTGTAATGGCTACATTGCTGGACTCCCATGTAGCAGACCGTGGTTCGAGTCCCCGACCCAGTGGCTTAAACTCATGCCAGGCACCTGTGCATGTGTGCCCAAGATCCTGAGAGGAGAATGGAGGAGTAGGGATTGCTGCATGGTCATTTCCCCTGAGGGTGATTTCTCACTTTCTGTCTCTCTGTCTCTCTCTCTCTTTCTGATGAGTGCACGTGCCCTATAGCAAAAACCTCTCCAAAAGAAAAATATTGGGTTGTCGGAAAAGTCATGAAACATTTTTACATAGAAAAATACGTTGTGATTTTCTGATGACTATTTTGTGCACAATCAAGTTGTGTATTTTAGGAGCAGAACAGCTTCAAATTTACTGTATTAATCCCTTAATATAGTGTGCAAACTCTAGTTATTTGATAATAGAGCTTAGTGACGGTGTGAGAAAAAAATGCAAACAAATACATAAAACTCTTGAGAGCTGTCCACATGGGAGCTGTCAGAAATCGGGAGTGAGACCATGCTCCGGACGCGGTCTTCACATCACTGTGATGGTTGTGCGATGATGACTTCGTGTGGTCGTTGGGCATCTTTCCCAGGCAGGGTGGCTCGTCAGAGGTCACCTTGAGGTAGAAAAAACCATGAGGTCCCAGTGGGAACCATGCAGGCTGCTCGATATGCAAACAAAGCACAACAGTGTGTCAAACTCCATTCTTTATCTAATCTCAATCTTCTGCCTGAAATCGGTCCTTGGCCGGAAAAAACCCAATCAGAACGTAGCTGCTCAGTGAGGCTGTGGCCCACAGAGGCAGCCCTCCAGTCTCATGGTGATGGCAACAGCCGGCATTCTCTCAGCTTGTGTTTTTTGGCTGAGGTTCCCATCTATCAGAGGGAACTGTCATAAACTCTAAATATGACTATTGATACCGTCTGCAGCTCGTTGTTTGAACTTTTAAAAATAATATTGTTTTAATAACTACCTCAGATGTATTTTTTGACATTTTTCTATGCAAAAATGTGTCACGACTTTTCCAAAGACAATATAATAGTAACATATACTCATTGTTGAAAGTTTGGAAAATTTTCAACAACCTAAAAATCCCTGAAAATAGTCCCTATAATCGCACTACCTGAAGATAATTATTGCATTTAAAATTATTAATATTTTGGCCTGTTTCCTCTAGCTTTTCTTTCTGTGCATTTATGCACACATGGGTTAGGCTTTGTGTGTGGTTCTGTGTAACATGTTACAGGTTGGCAGGATACAACATACACAACTTATCTTCTTAAATTTAACACTGAGTATTTTCCATATTACTAAGAGTCCTTGAAAAAATATCTTATCATAGTCGGGTAGTATTCCATTTTTAAGGAGGGAACATATTTTACTCATTTGTGTTGGATGTTCAGGTTGTGTTCAATGTTTTGCTCTCCGAAGTTGTCCTGTGGTAGACACCCTTTTACCTAAGTCTGTACTTACCTCTTATTTTTTCAGGGTCTTTTCCTGAACATGTAAGGCCAACCTGAAAGGATCCATGAGTTTCCCTTAGACTCTCAATTTGTACTGCTAAAATGGGCCTTGTCCACACTGTGGGTTAGATATAGACCTTATTTTTCCCTTTGATGTGAGTTGTGCTGCCCAGGCTGAAGGTGGTCCCCAGGCAGGTGCTGAACCAGTGTCATTGGAGCAGGCTTGCTCCATGCCTTCCCCTTCTGGGAGGGTCCTGGATGCAACTCTGGGCCTGAGGACAGAATGCAGTTGGATTCTTGGTACATTCTCAGAAACCAGGAGAAGAAAACAGCTGACTCTGGAATTTCATATATAGAAATAAAATAGATATATATTTAACATATAGAGCGCACAATATAGAATATATTTAACATATAGAATATATGTGTGTGAATATATACACATATGTGTATATATGTGTATATTTATATATATGTATGTACATTCTGTGTTAAATGAACAATAAAAATGATTCAGCAAGTTTGTATGTTCTTATGACAAGACATTCCTTAAACAAAATCACCCCTGAAGGTTGTTTTCTGAAGGAATGGAGGTACTAGGTTAGAAGCTCAGAGGGAAGTCCAGGAAGTCCGATTGGAATTTAAAAGTTAATTAGCAAGTTTATTCTGATTGTGTCTAAATAATGAATCAGTACATTTTCAATCCTATATAGGAATAATTAAAATTATAAATAAGATAAGAAACAATATTGGCTACTTGAAATAGTTCATAACTTATATTATTTTACTTAATTTTCATAAAACCCACAAGGCAACTGGGTTATTATTATCCACATTTTACATATTAGGCCATGGAACTAGGAGCATTTTAAAGACTCCATCTGAGAGTTTACCCAGGGAGAAAGAAGAAATCCAGAGTTAGGAACCCTGTGCATGTCAGTCCTACATCTGGTCTTTGCTTCCTGGAGCACCCTGGGGTGGCACCTCGTCCTGCTACTGTACTGCACTTTGCTTTGGGAGTTTATTTACAGTGATTATATAAACTTATTGAAAGACAATTTTTCAAAAAAAGGTAAAGCTACATATAGTAATATCCTTAGTTTGATGGTAAGGTAATGCATCCTTTTGAAAAACTATATTGTGTGCTATGAAGCTGTACAACTAACTGAAAAGGAATTTAAAAAAATATATCTTTTTGCAAAAAGGTAAATTGTGACTCTCAGATAAAATGAATGCATGTTGGAAACTTTAACTCGAGAAGGAAAACAGGTGGATAATCCATGCAGAGAAGTCTAAAAAGCATGCATTCCTGTGGGAGAAAAAAGAGGTATGAAATGAAGGTACAAATGGAGACACACTAGCTTCTCCCACTGTCCCATATCTCCAACTGGCCTGTCACAATGGCACAAATGTTAGAGTATAGCTACACCTTGGGGACTAATTGATAATTGTCCAAGAACTTAGCTTTTAACAACAACAACAACAAATGCTATTTTGGATTGCTATCAGCTATTACAGTTTTCAGAATTGTACAATAGCTTCATAGAATAGATAAGGCTCTAGTGTATCTTAGCCTCTAAGATACCATCGAAGCATGAATTTACTTGTGTATTCTTAGAACACAACAGTAGAAAGTCTTATCATAGAGGAAGATAGCTTAGCCCATCCAAGTTCTCTACCATAAATTATCCAGGTAATTGGACTAAGGAACTCACATGCCTATCTCTACATTTAGTTTCATTGATGGAGACTTGACCAAACTACCTGTGTAGTGACTTTACTAAAGCCATTTTGGAAGGAAGTATAGGGAAAAGTTTTGTATTAATTCTCTGACTTTCATCCACAAATGTTCATGGCTTATGAAGTCACAAGATAATTTTTCTAAATGCCAGCCTTGCAAATTCAAGCTGGGCATGAAATTCAAGCTGTGTTTTTTCTGCTTCTTATAGTCCATCATCTCTAGTTATAAAGAGGCTGCAAATTTGTCAGCCAAGTTCTGACAGTAAAATCTTTATTACTGTGATGATGTAAGAGGCAGCAGGAGCACAGCATGGGCTTTAGATCCCAGGTTGCACATAGAAAGCTTGTGCCTAAAAATGAAAGAAAGAAAGAAATCTTATATCAAATAAACTCGATCATTAAGGCAAGATAAATGTGGAACCCAAGAAGGCCAATTTTATTGTCATGGAACCAAGCATTTCTACTGTTAATTGTTAATCAGAAGGTGAAGAAATTTAATATAGGGGTTAACTAGCCAAACAGAAAAAACTGGGGAAAAAAATAGAAAATTAATTTAAAGCAACAGCTAGTGCTACAAGTCAGATTCAGTGTACGGCTGCAGGGAAAAATTGATAAAGCAATTTCTCAGAAAATCTATAAAGTGCTACAAAATTGCCTTGTGATAAGAATTGCAGAAGAAACAAACATTTAGCCTTTTGAGAGTTGGAGGACTGGTTAATTAAAATTAGGCCAGACTCAAGGACTAGGTTAATTACCACAGGTTGTGATCAAATAGCATTAATAAAAGAAAGAAAGACTTTAATTGGGAAACAAAATAATACAATATGATAAAACAAATAACAAATGAAAACCCACTTTACCTATAACCTTTCTAAGGAGAGTGAAATAGAGGTTTGCCGTATCTATGCTGTTAATCCAACGTGTTAGCAATAACCTGAGATAGAACTGAGATTCTCTCCCCAAACCTCCTTCACCCCTAAGGGAAGCTCTTTCAAAGCTATACCGTGTCGTCCTTGCTCTGCTGTGTTGCACCTCAAGGGGGCTTTCAGGGAGGGCTGTGGCATCAGCCTTTGCATGTCTCTACTCTCCCAAATATCTCTGAACGGCCTATCGCAATGCTAAAACTATGATGAGATAGTCACTCCTGGAAGTTGATTGATAATCAAGAGCTTGGCTTTCTAAATGTTTTCTAAAAAGGAAAATGTAGATGTTCCTTGTTTTAAAAAAAAAAAGAAAAAAGACTTTCAAGATGGTGACCACAGAGCATAAAACCGAATGCTGGACCCCCTGAGTGTGAGCCCTTGTGTGAACCATAGCGCCCATGATCTTGAAGCTACCTTTGGGTACTTTTAACATCTATGTGAGGAGATGGAAACCCAAAACAAAAGTAATGCATGAGTTCAAGACTAGCGTCGAGTAAAAGAAAAAGAAATTCTAACATTTACTATGTGCTGCATACTTCCAATACTTTAGGCTGTTTGTCACATTTAATTTTCTGAAAAGCTCTGCGACTCTAGGGGGCTGTTTCATCCTCATGTTACAGATGAGGAAACCGAACGGCTTCATCAATCGCACAAGGTCATAGGGCCTTTGAGTACCTGAGCAGAATCTCACAACCAAGACTGGCAGAAGTATCAGGGCCCAAACCAGGACTGTTATCCCTGATGGAGCTGAACTGGCAATGTGGGCAGAGTTTATACAAATGAATTAAAATTTGAGATGCCAAATTCAAGCTTCAATGGGTATAAAGTTTTAGCAATGCTAGACAAATACATTCTAGAGATCTGTTGTAAAAATCTAGTGCTTATGGTAACCACCTGAACTGCATACTTCAACACGTTATAGAGTAGGTCTCATGTGAAATGTTCTGAACAAAACGAATGCAGGAAGAGACACAGGGAACCTGGCAGGCATTGGATATGTCCGTTACCCCAGTGATGATGACATCGCAGGTGTTCAGACATATCAGAACTCATCGAATTGTCAACATCAGATATGTGAGGTTCTTTGCATGCCAATTATACTGTAAAACGTCTGTTAAAAAATTCAAGTTGAAAACATTTTAAAATTAAGCAATTATTTGTTTACCTCTGGTCATAGCTCTTCTACTATTTTTGTTGCTTTAACCAAGAATGCCAAGTCTTGAAGTCAGGGACCACATTTGTCTTATTCATTTTGAGTCTTCAATTTGTGCCTGAGCAGCTAAGTCGAGCCCTGCAGCTGTGATCCAGGTAGCCAGATGTGAGGCTAATGTGGATAAGCTGGCAGCCAGAACAATTCACCGTCATTTGTTGAACTGGGTATATTTCGAAGACCTAGTTCTCTGGTCTCATTAGAAGTGAGCCTTCTTGTTCCTTGAAAATATCAGTTCAGTGCAACACCCTAAACACCGAGGTGGGAGACCTAGCTTTTCAGGCACACGCAAATTATCTAGTGACTAGGAATATACTGAAAGGCACAGTAGATCATGGTTGTTCTTTAGCCACCCATAACCCTTCCTCCTCTGTCATCCTCCTTTTGGGGAGTAGCTCTCTCGTCTTGGTGGGGTTGTCCATAACTTTGCCCATCCCTCTTAAGCAAGGACTGTAATAGACTCAATCTGGAATATGAATCTTGAGAGCGTTGCAAGTAGAAGAAACGGGTGAGCTGATTTATTGTGGTGAGCAATGAACCCCTCTGACCTGCAACACTGGGCTTCTCCGGCGTCTACCCTTTCTAAGACTGGTTTCTTCACATCGTTGAGCCTTCACACATATTCTTTATTTCCTATTTGTTTAAGTTTGCTTATTATAACCAGACGCTCTAATTATTATAAAACATATAATTCTTGACAACAAACTGAGTGGGCTTGGAAGCTTACCCTTCCCCTAGTGAGTCTCGGATGGGACCACATTCCCAGGCGACTCCTGAATGATATTTTGTGAGAGTGCTTGGTAAACTGTACATAGACTCCTGACCCACAGAAATTGTGGGAGAAAAATAAATGTGTGTTGTAAGCTGCCAGGCTTCTGGTAGTAATGTTGCTTAGCGATAGGTATTGAAGACAAACAGCTTATGTCATAGATGAGAGCCTAGATTTGGAAAGCCATTGGAACTGGTAGAGCCCAGCTTCAGCTGCTAATATATGTGTCCTTGGGAAAGTCCAGTAACCTATGGCTCAGCTTTCCAACTGGTATAAAGCAAAGTTTTTCACCCTTGCGCTATTGACATTTGAAGCTAGGAGGCTATCGTGTAAATTGTAGGTTGCTTAGAAGCATCTCTGACCTCTGTTCACTGGAGAACTCTTTTCCTTTGTTGCCTCCAGTTTGTGGCATACAAAAATATCTCCAAATGATTGTCAAATGTTCCCTAAGGGGACAGGACCAGCAGTTAGCATAATGGCTATGTGGCTGGACTCCCACGCAGTTGACCATGGTTCATGTCCCGGACCTGGTGGCTTAAACTCACGCCGGGCACATGTGCGTGCGTGCCCAAGATCCCAAAAGTAGAAAGGAGGAGAAGGGATTGTGGCGTGGCCATCCCCCCTGGGGGGGTGATTTCTCTCTGTCTCTCTGTCTCTCTCTGTCTTCCTGGCAAGTGCACATGCCCTATAGCAAAAACCTCTCCAATTAAAAAAACAATGTTCCCTAAGGGGAAGTGTCAAACTGTTCCAGTTGAGGATCACTGATATCAAGGTTAGAATGGCATAATAGTAATGACACTTACTTACTTCATGGTGTTATTGGAAGCTTTAAATGAGGTAGCAAAACAAAGACCCAAAAACCTTAATAATAAAAGCTTAAGAGATGATATCTATTGCTATGGTAACAGATTAGGTTTTGTTTGTTTGTTTTTTTTTGAGAGAGATTTTTGCTATAGGGTGTATGTGCTTGCCACAGAGACAGAGATAGAGAGACATAAAGAGAGAAATCATCCCCCAGGGTGGATGGCTGCACTACAATCCCTGCTCCATTCTCTTCAGATTTTGGGCATGCATGCACATATGCCCAGCATCAGTTTTAAGTCGCCGGTCCAGGACTCAAACTGTAGTTGACTACATAGGAGTCCAGCGATGTAACCATCACACCATCTGCTGGTCCCGAATCAGGGATAGATTTATTCTCTCCATTGCAGATATTGCCACAGGGGGGATTTTGACTGGTACCAAATTTCCATGAAGGAGGCAATAGTACCCAGCACGAGGTAAGAACAGCCATTAGCTCCTGAGACTAAGAAGGGAGGATGAGAGACAGAGGGGAGAGAAAGAGCAAAGCCAAAAGTGAAGGCTTATGCTTCATGGAACTTCTGGACTCACCAAAGCTTGCGTGTATATTCCAGACAGTTGGGCCATAAACACAGAGTCCCATGGGCATTAGCCATGTGAGGGGACCAGTGCTCCCTAGGGCTTGGTGGGCTGTGGAATTGTGATTGAGAGTAATGCAGCCTGGGTCTTGATGGATAGGTGCATTCCTGGAGTGCATCGTAATCCCTGCCGCCATCAGTACTGGCCTTTGGTGTGACTGCAGGTGAGGACAGGTGCTAGCTAGAAGCCATTCTTCCTCAAAGCCAGACACCAAATTTCTTTCACTTGGAAGCTGAAGGGTTACAGATTCATATAAAAGGGAGTGAGTACCTTGAGCCTCTGATAATTAGTTTAAACTGAAGCATCACTGGCCAAAAATAATAAAAAGAGAATTTCCTTATCTCTTTATTAAACTTGGTTATAGTGATTGGACACAGTCTAAACCAGCCTAAAGGGATGGAAAGTTCCCTGAAGAAAGAAAACACAGAAGGCAGAGGTGCCTTTGCTAACCAGTCATAAATACGTCAGCGAGTGTCTGCTCTACAGATTTCCTTTTCTTTCTTTCCTTTTCCTTTGTCCTAATTCATTTCTGCCCACCTCATCCTCACAAGACGTGGCCCTACAGTTAAGGATCCAAAAGTGTCCACAAATGTACACAATTGAGAGCTGACGGGCCACGAATACTGTAGGTCTGTTTCCACACCGTCTCCAGTGCTGTCTCCGGGGAGGAAACAGGGACAGCTGACCGCGTTCCTCGCAGGTGCTCCTGCTGCTCAGGGCTGCCTGATGCCAGCGCACAGAACTGAGCAGTGCTCTGCCGTAAGACTGCTCTCGTGACCCCGTTTGTGATAATAACGTTACTACTAAGAACATCTACGTAATAGCACACCTCACATGAAGGACTCCACACCCGTGATCTCATTTGATTTAACCCGCACGTCACAACCCACTAAAATGATAGCTCTCCGATATTAACGCTGAGGAAACTGAGGCACAGAGAAGGGAATGGTTTGCCAAGCTGCCTCAGCCGGCCTGGTCTTGTGTGCTTGCTTGGTGCTCCTTAACCTTCCCAGCTGGCAGACGGCTCCATGCACATCTGAAAAGCTTTAGATATTTGCAGAGCCAACTCAACACAAAGCAAGTGGTGTGTGTGTGTGTGTGTGTGTGTGTATGTGTGTGTTCCCAAGAAATGAAAGACGAACGCTCAAGAAAGCCTGGATTCCATTCGTTTGGAGATGCATCTCTATCCTAAATAGAATCGCTAACTGCATATTTGCATATTGTAGGAATAGATGTGGAAGTTTGTTTCCAGTAATAAAATGCTGCAATTATGTACACTGTGAGACAAGTCACAACCGGGAGATAAACATTTCTGTTTAGATATTGACAATAGGTGCAACTGCTGAAAGCGAGCTTCTATTTCAGCATGGTCTAATTAAGCCTGGAATGTGTGTACAATCACTTGCGTAGAGTTTTGTGAAGTGCCTTCTCAGTCTCTGGTTGGAGCTACACTTTGGCAGCTTGTGACACCCAGAGACAATTCTGTGATATTTGTATTGTTAAATGTGATCTCCAGCAGCATCTGTAAAGTGAGGCAATAAATAGCTCGTGTCTTTTGCTGGAGGCAGCAAGCACCACTTTGCCTGGGTAGTAAAATCACAAAAGTTGCAGGTACATCAGAAAGCAGCCGTGGTGTCAGATGGAAGGGATTCATACCTGAATGAGCAATTAGCATCAAACTTATCGGAGGGAGATGACATATGTGCATCCACTTTCTTCTGAAGAAGCAAATTTTTTTTTTTCATATCTAAAGATATCTCTTTATCAGGGGCTTTTCACCTTGGAGATGACACCACATCCGCTGAGATTTTTATGAAAAGGAAGAACTCATAGCAGAAGAATCTCCAGAGGCACATGTGACTGCATGAGCATTTTGATTCCCTGACCTCCCGTCCTATCTTTTCAGGCTTTTCAAAACCATTCTAGCAGGTAGTCGTGTCCTTGTGATTCTCTGTCCCATGGAAGGCTGCATTCTCAAGAGCTAAGTGTGTAGGAAGGACAGAGTTCATGACCTGGAGTTGTAGGGTTTGCACAATTCAATGAGGCCTCTTCTCTTTGCATCGGATTGTATCTTCCTCATGCAGAACAGCAGAGATAAATCACAGACTGGAAGGAGACAGAGAAAGAGAACTTTCCAGAGAGCCACTTCAGACTATCCACGTGCACCCAGTCAAGTCCCACAGTCAAGTTTCCAGACTTCTGGAGCCAAGGGATCTGGGTTGGGTTGAGTAGCTCATCTGCTCCTGTTACTTTTGGGGCCTGCTGTCATATATAGTCCCAAATCTCTTTCTCCCTTGGAATGTTGAGGAGCCAGTTTCTCTCTGGGCTTTGGTAGAGATTTAAGATGAGAAAAGCAAAGATAATTTCTGGACAAAGGGATCTGGAATACTTACCGTAGAGACATCACTTCCGGTGCTGTAGGTGTCCAGGAAGGGACCCACAGTGGCCAGTGTGCTTGATTTTCCTGTTTGCTGCTCTTAGGAAGAAAGAACAGGACATGACAATGGCTGAGGGTATGGAGAACCACGAAGGAGGTTTCTCCAGGGTCTCCTTTGATGAGGAAGAAGAAGCCAGAAAAGTTATGGAAGATGATGCAGAGTTCTCTGCAAGAAACGTGGTGTGAGAGGAAGTTTTCCACAGGTACTACGCACATACAACACACACATATTCAGAGCACACACATGTGCTCACTGCACATATCTGGAGAGACAGAGAGAGAACATTACCAGAAACGTTGGGACCCAGAGAGAACGTCCAGGCTTTGGCGCTGGCTGTTCCCACACATGAGCAGACACATCCTGGTTCCCAGGCTCAGAGCCACGGTTTGCCCTAGATACCAAACTACTTAAAATCTGCAGACTCCATCTTGCTCATTTAGGTTCCACAAAGATTGTCTGCAATGTTTTCAATGCCTGCTCCCTCTCTCAACCCCACCCTAACTCCCTTCATCCTTCAAAACTCAGCTTAGGCAGCCACACTTCCTTCAGGAATCTGGTCCTGCAAACCTGAGTGATTTGGGGACGCCTCTTCTGTGACCCTGCAGACCTCATGCTGACATGTCAGGCTTTGCTGTACTGATTATCATAGTTTGCTCCTTTTGCCTCTGAATTCTAAGTTTCTAGAGGGCAGGGGCCATATTTCTGCTTTGCATGGCGCCCTCTGTAATATAAGGAACGGGAGACCGAGGGAGACGGGGTGATGAGTACTGGACAGAGAGTTTGAAGGAAGTGGAAATAGTAAGAGCTGGCTTTTTGAAAAGACTATTTTCAGCAAAAATACCCGATTATTTAACAAAAGTGGAGAAAATAGAAATGTGGATCAATTGGGGCCTGAAGATGGCATGGAGGTTGGGGTGCTGGGTCCCACACAGCCAACTGCATAATGCGAGTCCTGGACCCCATGGCTTGAAAGGCACTGGACTCATGTATCTGGCCCGAATCCTAAGAGGAGACTGGAGGAGAAGGCATTGGGAAATGACCGTCCCTCTGGCGGGTGGGGAGTAGGGAGTGATTTCTCATTTTCCCTCTTTCTGTCTCTGTCTGATGAGCATATGTGCCTGATAGCAAAAACTAAAAATCAAGAACAAAAACAAACAAAACTGAATAAAATCAGAAATGAGAGCTTGCACTTGGCACTAGCAACAGTAGTTATCCAACTGCTGGTGGTTAGCAAGAGGCTGAGAGTATGGTGGTGAGGTGCCTAGGATCTAGACTCAAAAAGTTAAGGGTTCAAATTTAAGCTCCAGCTCTCCCTAGCCATATGACCACGAGACAGTTATGGAACCTTTCTGGGCTTCATTTGCATATCTGTTATGGAAAGTGATAAGAACCCCCCTCCTTATGTTATGATGATTAAATGAAATGATTGCATGTACGGTGACTGGTTGGGTGCCTCACGTGGCTGAAATCAATACATGTTACCAGGTACAGGCAGAACACGGGCTGCTGTACCCAAAATGGATTCAGGACTGGCTCAATTTGAAGGCTGTTGCATTTGCTTGGGAATTTTCCCTATGCACGAATCCCAGGACAATGCCAAAATATCAGGCCCTGATGGGAAAGTGCCATTTTATGTTTGAATTCATAAATTAATTTTATGGTCTCAATTTTGAGAAAATGCATGCAATTTTCATTCATTAGCATTCATAAGCATTGTTGATCATTCTAACATTTCAAAAACTTCAAAGCACTTAATGTCTACACATACCAATTATATATGTAATATAAATAAAAATGTATATAAATAACTTTGGTGGTAATTATCATTTGCAATACTTTCTACTTATAAATTTCTTTCCTTAAAGAATCAATCACTAATCTGGTTTCAAAAGAAGCTGGCTAAGAACATCTCAGGTCATTTATTTTCTGGAATTTATGACCAAAGCTAGACTCCTGAATCCTTATGTATTTGCACTTGGCATGTTACGGGAGGGCCAGGACACGCCTGTTAATTTACTTCACTACCCAGGCATGAACAGAAGGGCCCCAAATGAGGGCAATGGTGTCATCATCAAAGTTTGCCACCAGCTGGGGATTCATCTGGGAGCAGTTGTCTTTGGCATTAAGAAAACACTGGTTAACGCCGAGGAATGCAGCGATGGCTTGAGCTAGGTTCAGTCAACTCCATTAGCAGTTTTGGAAAATCAGAGAGGCCTGACAGAATCCAAAGCCGAGTATATGAAAATAGTTTTTGGCTAAGTGGAGTCCCAGAATGGGCAGAGAAATTGTCAGAATTCTTAAATTCTTACCTTGCCTTTTCCCTCAAAATCTGTATGTTTGTCCTCAGTTTCGCAAAAAGGACAATGGCCATTTCAGATTAGGAAGTAGCGTTCAAAACTTGGGGACCATGAATGTGCATCTAGGGGTGCATGAACTCCTTGTAGCTCTGATGGGTAGGCACATTGTCATCCACTTCTCAGAGGGGCCCGTGAATACAAGTATGAACAATAATAACTTCTGGCATGGTCCCTAGCATTCCTTCCCAGATCCGTGGTTCTATGAGTCTCTTAAAGTTGCAATGAGAGTCTAATAATGTAACAATAAAAATATATAGAAGATTTTTTAGGTAATATTTGGAAGCTAATACCTTACTTCCAATTATTTTTATGTTCTCCTCTTTCTATTTCAAATAGGAAAATAAGTGGGTATCATAGTGAAGGTTCAGTTGGTCCAGATAGTGCATCTCAAACTATATTTTTAAGAATTTTTATGGCATATTAGTAGTTTTACCTTGGAAAATTGATTCTATGTTCAAATACATTTTGGAAAAACACCACAGTGCCGTTCTCTCTTGGAGATTCACAGAGCACATTGACACATAGAACACTCTAAGCAGTTCTGCACTTAAGAACCTGTTTAAATTTTTTAAACACACTGTTTTCTAAATTACTTGACTATAGAGCTCCTTATTCAAAAAAGCACCTGCTCACATCTTAAAGGATAATTCTTCTGGGGAATGTGTTATGAATGCTGACCTAGTCAGTTTGAGCTTTAATTCTTCAGGGCACATTGGTGACCTTCACTGGGTTCTTCGAGGTCTAATAATGCTTACTTAATGAAGCACATGCATTTAAGTTACATTTCAGGGTATTTTAGAAAGATTTAAATTAGAGTAAGGAAGAGTGACCCTCCTTTTTTTAGTGGACAGAAGGGTAAAAGCAGCATTGAATATTATGCTAGATTAGTGCAAGAAAGCAAGGGGAAGGAAAGGTGGTTGGAGAGTTGGGGACGTCTTTGAATGGTTCATGCATTCATTACTTTGTTCAAACACCATTACCGAGAACCTCCTGAGCAATGGGTGTCCGAGAGCACCTGACAATCTGAGGGAGACTGGGAGACGAGGTCTAGTCCTAGGTAATCACAGTTAAACGATATTGGGAAGTGGGTAACAGGTGACACCAGAGAGACGCAGTCTGTGGTAGACGTAGGGACTACTGATAACACAGGAATGCCTGTTTTTGGCAGGTCTGAGGAAAGCTTCAAGGAAGAGATGACATTTGAATTGTCTTTAATATTCACAATTGAATAAATTAAGTATATGCATTCATAGGAAGGCTAAAGACAGTCTAGGAAAAATATAGCCTGAAGAGAGGCTGTTTTGGCGCCGGCAGGTGGTGTGGAGGTTAAGGTGCTGAATTCCACACGGCTGGCTGCATGGTTTGAGTCTGAGACTCGGCGGCTTGAAAAAAAATCACACTGGACATATGTGTGTGTACCCAAAATCCAGAGAGGAGACTGGAGGAGAGAGGATTGCAGTGTGGCCTTCACTCCTCTGGGATGGGGGGCTTATTTCTCCCTTCCCCCCCCATAAGAACACACACTCCATAGCAAAAACAAAACAAAACGAAATGCTATTTAATAATCTGAGAATTGAACCAGTTTAGATTTTGGCTAATGGCACTCTGGCCACACTGTCAGAAATCCTGACTCCAACCAGCTTAAACAGTAAAGGAATGTATTATCACAACTAATAATGACTTTAAAGGAAAGCCTTCAGTGTCATTTTACCCTTTTCTTGCTATTGTTTCATTTATTCATTTCCATTCTGAATTTCTTCTTATGTATCAGCAAGACGACAGCAAAAGTTGAAGGCTTTACATCTAGAAAGTAATGTCTCGGAGAGGAGAGACTTTCCCCTCTTAACTCTCCTTCTTAGGAACTTCTCTAGAGAAGTCACTTCTTGTCTTATTGGGCAGATATGAGGCACATGACATTTCCTGAGCCAGTCTCAGCAAGGAAACCCTCATGTCAATCAAATCCACCTGGAAAGCTAAGTGATATTGTCGTCCTCTAAAGTACGTGGGCTGCCAGAGGAGAGGTGGACAACTGAATAAAATCAGGGTCCTTCTTTCAAAAATGGAGAAGAGGCAGGGAAATGCTTAGAAGGCAATCCACAATATCTGCTCTAGGAAGACTATAAAATGATATTGCCATCTGCAAGATAGTTTATCATAAGCAGATAATACTGTATTTTTTCCCATCTCCATGGCCAAGACTAACATCCAGGGCACAAGTTGTTGCCTAAGGTGCCTCTCCACACTCTTATTTATATTTTAAAAGACAGCATGCATCATGATCATGTTAAACATTATGCTTTCCAGTATCTCCCCCACTGGCATACCAGAGGGTTTTGGAACCACTTGAATCAACCTCTTTCTTGAGACTTTGTTCTCTGCTAGCATTTAATACAGATTTTTCTATGAACGTGGATGCTAGTATCAAACACACTCAAAGTATTGTGCAGTGCTACAGAAAGTTAGGTTTGTACAAAATTATCAGATGATTATGACGATGATTTGACAGCAATTGTCATTTTAGCTTAATGACAAATCTCAAAGGATAATGAACTAATTCAAATAAATAGAGCCTCAGCATTTTTCTTGTATGGAGAGAGAGAAAAGCCCAACCACATCAATCTTTTGGTTTTCATATTGATTAACATTAATTGCTTAAAACTCTGATGCCAGCAATATCTTACTGATTTATGGTTTATGAAAGCTATTGACATATATGAAGATGCAATAAGAAATCTTTTTGAGTCATGATTACAGTAGATTGCTGTAGGGAGTATCTAATTATTGAGTAAGCACTAGTGATGAACTCCAGTCATAAAAATACCGTGTAGTCACTAGGGGGCTGTAGGACTGAAATAATGGCTGATGCTAAGAGCATAAGTTAGCTTTTCTTTTTCTTTCTCCTTAAGTAGAAATTCTAACTTCTTTCAGAAGCAAGGAGTGAGTGGATAACTGTTAACTCCTCTCTTTTATCTCAACATTCCTTCTTTCAATTATTAATTGAATTTCCAATTGAATTATTATTTTCTCTTCTCTTGTTTCCTGAAGAATTAGATTTGAATCATCCAACAAGAGAAATTACAGAAGACTCAATTCAAAGGCACCACGTGTTTAATCTTTTGGCATTCATAGCTTGTATTTTTGGAGCATTAAGTACCTGCATCCTGAAAATTGTATTATTATCAACAACATTTAGTGAACCCTGAGTATGACTGATTCTCCATGATACATGCCCACAGTTGGAATACCTGGTATGACTTCTGTTTTATAATTGATTCCTGACTGATATAGTTGGGTATTGTTATCTCTCTTGACCTTTCAGGTACAGAAGCACACTGAGAAAGGGAAGTTATAGTTAATGGATAGAGACTATGTTTCAACTAGCATATCGAACATGACTTTGGCATCCAATTTGTTTATACTCTATTGCTCTTCAGAATCTCAACAACATTAGAAGTTGGAGTTGGGTGGAGTATAGAAAACATTTAACCTGACTAATATCTAACTCAATGGTGAAAACTGAAAGCTTTCCCTCTAAAACCAGGAGCAATGTGTTATACAAGGTGCTCTGGAAGTACTAGCTATAATAACTAGGCAAGAAAAAACAAATATAAAGCAACCAAATCATGAAGAAAAAAGTTGTCTTTGAGGGTAACATGATCGTGTGCATAGTAAACACTAAACACCACCAAAACCCAAAAACGCACAAAACTCTTAGAATTAATAAATTCAGTGAAGTTGTGGGATAAAAAATTAACATATAAAAATCAATTGCACTTCTATAGACAACAGTGAGCATCCTGAAAAGGAAATTAAGAAAACAGTCTCATCTGTTATAGCTCGATGCAATACCTACAAAAATTCCAATGGAATTTACAGAAATAGAAAAATAATAATCATAAAATTCATATCTAACATAAACAAAATAACATTGAGGAAAAAAAAGCAAAGCTAAAGACATCACACTTCCTGATTTCAAAATTTATTACAAAGCTACAGTAATTAAAACACTATGGTATAGGTAAAAAAGACAGACATGTAAATAAATGGAACACAATAGAGATCCCAGAAATAAACTCGCACATAGTCAAATGATTTTTTTTTTTTTTTGGAGAGGTTTTTGCTATAATGAGCATGTGCTCACCAGAAAGACAGAGAGAGACAGAGAAACAGAAAGCAAGAAATCCCCAGGGGGATGACCATGCCACAATCCCCTCTCCTCCATTCTTCTCTTGGGATCTTGGGCACACAAGCACATGCACCCAGCATGAATTTAAGCCACTGGGTCCAGGACTCAAACCATACTCAACTAAATGGGAGTCCAGTGACATAGCCATTACACTAACTGCTGGTCCCATAGTCAAATGATCTTTTAAAACAGTGCTAATACTAACAGTCTTTTAGGGAAAAGGATAATCTTTTTAATAAATGGTATTTAGAAAACAGGACAGCCACACCCACAAGAATGAAATTGACCCTCTGTCTTATACCATACACAGAAATCAACTCAAAGTATTGATAGATTGGAGATTTAAATGTAAGAACTGATACTCCTAGAAAAAAAATGAGGAAAATTTTCTTGACAATGTTCATCTTTTAGAAGAAAAGCAAAATTTCAGAGTAGTAAAGTACTTGGAAAACTAGGTCACACCAGCAAAACTGTATGTTCTTTTATTTACTCATTCATTCATTCAGTCGACTCATTGAACAAATGTTTATCTGATGTTTCCTATCCTGGGCTCTGGCAATACAGTAATGTGCTCTGGCAATACAGAAATGGAATGTTGGACCAAGTCTCCACTTTCATGGAATTAAGAACTTTTTAAGTAAAGAGTCAAAAGAGATATACAAATCAGTAAATTATAGAGCCCAACAGTAAGGGATTCATGTTGTGGAGTGAGGTGGTTTAAAATTTGGTAGAGTGATCTGGGTCAAAGTCACTAAGAAGATGGCATCTGAGTAAAGACTTCTTTATGTTGTTGAGGAGGTGAGGAGGAAAGGCATGCCAGGCAGAGGCTAAAACAAGCATAAATGCCTGAGAAGGAACATGGCTGGGGCCAGACCGACTGTTGACAAACTTTCCATGTGCATTATTTCATTTCATTTCTAAACCGTCTCTCTCCTAGCTCTGCCCTGTCCCTGGAGTTCCAGATTTATATACATAGCTGCCTTGTAGATATCATGAGGCATCTCAGACCTATCATGACCAGACCTGAACTCTTGATTCTCTATGAAATATACTCCGTCTCCAGATATCTTCTTCTCAGTAATAACTTCTTCCTTTTCATTGTTTATATCTAGCTAATGGAATTCTTAACCCCAAACCATTTCCTTATAACCAGTCTATTAGCTAATTTCATTGATTCTTCATTCAGAATCAGTTCAAATTCCCCCCATTTAATATCCTGCCACCATTTTCTATTCCTTGAATTATTATCAGAATCACCTAACAGGTCTTGCTGCTTCTGCTTTTGCCTACCTACCATCTAATTCTCATCATAGTAACGAGTAAAACTTAAAACTTAAGGAGGTAATACCACTACTGTGCTTTAAACCCTCATTTACTTGTTATTTTAGTCAGAATAAAAATTTACTGTCTTTACAGTGATCAAGATGGCTCTATGTGAACTTGCCCTTTGCCATTTCTCTATGTGTTCTACCAATCTCTCTTTTATTCATTTTTCTTTAGTCACACTTGTCTCCTTGCTGTTCCTTAAACACTCATCACAGCTTATCTGAGGATCTTTGTTTTCATAATTTCTTCTACCCAGAACTCTCTTCTCCCACATGCCTACCCACTTGTGTGTCATATTTTATGTGTCTGGGATGCGAAAAAAGGGTATAGGGATCTGAGTTAGTCTTAGTCATCACTTCATATATAGCACTTAGAATAGTGCTGAATCATAGGAGTGGTGCTCCATGGCTTTGCCAGGGAAGCACAAAGGAGGGAGAGAGCAGGAAGTGATTACAATAAGGAGCAATGGAAGCTAAACTAGTCAACATAGGAAAAGAGGGTACCACCTAACCCCAGTCAGATTGTCTAATATTAAAAAAACAAAAAATGATAAGTGTTGGCGGGGGTGTGGTGAAAGGGGAACTCTTTTACACTGCTGGTGGGAATGTAGATTGGTCCAACCACTGTGGAGAATAATTTGGAGATTCCTCAAAAATCTACAGATAGATCTACCATATGATCCAGAGATCCCACTCCTCGGTATCTACCCAAAAGACAGAAGAATCCTTCATTGGAAAAGTGCTTGCACATCGATGTTTATTGCGGCACTATTCACAATTGCTAAGTCATGGAACCAACCCAGATGCCCCCGTATGGAGGAATGGATTGAAAAACTGTGGCACATATACTCTATGGAATACTACTCAGCCATAAAAACCAACAGAGCCCTGGCTTTTGACAGAAAGTGGAAGAATATGGAAGATGTACTGCTGAGTGAGGCAAGCCAGGCTATGAAGGAGAGACATTGTATGTCCCCACTTAACATATACCGTTTGTCTGCATTCTATGTCTGAAACTGATTGACCAACAGTTGAACAAACACAAGAGATGGGTGTGAATGTCAGATGAGGTGTGTGTGGAGGAGTGGGGCCCAACGAAAGACATTTGGAGAAGGGATACAGAGGTAGAGCATTGACGGGATGGGGAGGTGTGGTGTTATCTGTTGAAGATATTTCGATCAACGGGTCTGGGGAGAAATGTTCACATATCGAAATGGTCTCATTGTAAGCCAAACAATATGATTGAAAGTATATACAAAAATAAATAAAGTAATTAATAAAAAACAAACAAACAAACAAACAAACAAACAAAAAAAAGATGGAGGGAGTTGGATTGGACATTCCAGTAGGGATAGATTGTTGTTTTGTGGGGATACTAGAGAGAAATTGAATAGGAAAGAAAGATTAGTAGTGGTGCTCAGAAAGTTAGATTCATAGAATGAAGACATTTTTCTGAGGTTTCTGGGGTAGTTACTAGTGTTGCAGAGTAGAGTCTGACTCTACAAGTGCCTGACTGGGATCAGCTAGAGAAAAAACACTGTGATCCGTGTGAATTTAGGTCAATGGATGCAAAGTCAAGTGGGTTGGAAGAAGGCCTGTGTGATTGTTGAAGGTACCAAGGGAATTGATGGGAGAAATGAAGATGAAAGCCAGAGAGCACAAACTCCATGGAATAATGTGGACCAACCTGTTTCTAGGAGACAACAAGAGTGGTCCCGGTCTGCATTTTAGATGGCCTGTACTTCAAGGAAGAAGGTGAAGAAATGGTTTTGAGGGACCCTTGAGAAGCCAGGACACTGACCACATTCAGGGACCAGGTGGGGTATGGAGTGTGCAGGAGAAATCGTGCTTTAGTTACAGTTGAACTTTAGTTAGAGCCAGAAGAAGGAAACATTCAGAGAAGAGATGAAGGGTCAAGAAGATTTTTCTAATGACAGATCATGAATTCTCCTTGGGTATTTGGAAGTTGTGTAGTGGGCCAGATTAGGAAATCCATTAACCCAGATTAGGAAATCTATTAATCCAGTAACTAATATAAAAAGGGATGTAAAGCTAAGTCATGAAGGTCTGTGTTTGTTACCACCCCCTCTTGTGGACTGGATTTTTTAGTAGTCTGTGGGTTTGAGGCAGATGGTGTGAGGTGTGCAGTTGAGCGAAGGGACGCTGCAAAGACATGAACGTTTTAAAATTGCTTCTCTGAAGAACGAGACAGATCACTTTTAACTAAAACTTGGTAGAAATCTTCAAGTGTTCTTTCAGTATCTTACCCAGTGTTAGTTGATAGTCAACCTTATCAATAGATCCAAGAAAAGAAAAATGTTGGTCAGTCAATTCATTTGGTAAAGGATACATCGATTTCTGGGGAATGAACCATCAGTGAACTGATACTTGATGAACTGAGTTGCTTCTAGCTGTTGCATCCTGCAGGGGAGAGAAGGATATCCCTGGTACAGGGTGCTCATCAGATACCACTCCCCTCCCCTCCTGTCTTTCCACGTTAGGAATCTGGGTGAAGATTGAGCTCTGATAGGCTCATCTTGGGCACATGGCATCTCTGTGGACAGAAGTGAGGTTTATTGTGGGCAGGCAAGTCCTGTGAGAACTAGGGTATGAGAGGAAAGGAATTCCTTGAGATCAAGGAGTGGGGCAGGAACGTCTCCTCTAAGAAGGGGAAGTTGCTGAACACAGAAACCAATATTCCTCTGCAGATTATTATTCTAGATTTTTCCTTCCTTATTCAACCACAGAGAGGGGAGAGTTGGAGTTAAAATGACTCAGATCTTCAAGATCAAGAGTGGACACAAAATGACTCAGATCTTCAGGATCAGAAGTGGACACAACCTAAGAACCTACAGTGCCCGGACTTTATTCCCTGACAGTTTTCTGTCTTGCATAGTTCTGAAAACACCTGCTCTACTCCCACTCATAAATTATCAACTTGTGTGCTCGTATTTTCTCCTGAAGCTCACACAAATTCATCTTATGAATTCACCCACACGACTCAGTGGCCAAAATTACTTCTGTGTTGGTTCCAGTATGTGCTGTTGTGAATGAGCCTGAAACTCAGACCCCTGGCTCAGAGCTGGCAGCAGCAGAATGGAGATATTGGAGACTGACGGTGATTAGCTGGGGCCGGCTGGCTGCACGGTGCTTGGGGGAGTTTTCAAACTGGGAAAAGATCCCTGACCTTAGTGCTCTGTTCAATTTGTTCCTTTTCTCAGCAGAGAGGAGACACTATCAATAGTGTACTATTTATTATCCCTGTTGTCTGAGTCAGATGTTATGAGGGTAGATGTCTCGGGCACATTTTAAATAGGGAGAAATGGATGTTATTTATTTTTCTGATATCATTTAATCCATGCGTGGTTAAGTTCAAACCATGTTCCAGGCATTCCAGCTTATCGTGAAGTATGCATTGCCCTTCATCTCACCTAAAGTCATGTGTAAAGTGAGGGTTCTTCTATTTATCTAGCCTGCAGCATTGCTCAGACAACAGATACTAATTTAAGATCTCTAATACCATATTTTCAAGAGCAATTCAGATAAGACATGCTTTCCAAGTGGGCTGGGTAGACCCAAGATTACACTGAAAACAACCATTAGCTTTGGTGCTGTTTTCATTTCTTAAAACAATTCTTGTCAGCTGGGGCTAGTCACAATATCAAATAGCAGTTTATAGAGGCGTGTAAAAAAAATCCTCCTCCTGAGTGAGTGAAATAAATCATTGCTCACTAACGATGATATTTAGTGAGATTAATTTGAATTGCTTCCTCTCCTGGCTACGTTTCACAACAGTCAGTATTTATCTTTTGAAGGTTTCCCAATCATCCAGAAGAGATGGATTAGACTGAATTAATTGCACAAGCAAAAATGTAGAAACAGAAAAATAAATTGGAGTCTAATGACCACGGTTTCAACAACTTCATGCGCAATGCTCTGAAGACCACCAAAATAAATGTTTCCTGTGTCAGATGGGGCCTGACTCTGTTTTTGAAAGCAAAGAGGTTGAATTATTACATACGGCTGACGTCAAGTCATGATGTCTTGGTGAAGCAACAATCTAGGTGGAATTATTTTACCATGCGGGGACCTTGTGTTGTGTTTGACCTGATTTTAAAAAGGAGTCTTAATATTTCATGTCCTAATGATAATCTTGATGATGCTCTATATTCTTGAAGTTTCAGAACAGTAATCTTCCATATCATCTTTTATTTTTTTCATCCTCAGGTATTGGCTTCTTGTTTGACATACTGAGGAGTTTTGTGTTTGAAAGATAAATGTTTCTAGTCAGTGAGCACACGATATTATAATGATTTAATATCATGGTGGAGTGTTAGGATCCTCAAAGAATAGGAGTTTGTGGACACATATTGATTGCCTTGAAGACAGCCATCTCTTAATCTCTTTTTTTCTTACAACACCCAGCGTTTTCTCTGGGAGTTTATTGCTACTCCATTTTTCGTCTTGCAGTTTGGGGAAGACTGACCTGCCCTTTAGCCTGAAGGCTGGGGGCGTACTTCTGTGATCTCAGTGAGGGTGACAGGAGGAGATGACTCTTGAGAAATCTGGGGAAGATGCATCTTCTTTTTGGAGGGCTGCTGCAAGTCAGAAGGTCTCCCCTTTGTGTGTGATTCAGCAGGCATTGAGTTCTGGGATCCCCAGGGGTTACTGACAAAGGGCCGCTGTCAGAAAAAGCAGGTGTGAGAGAATGCAGGGTTGAGGCTGTGAAGAAAGGAATTCTTGGTGATCAAAGCCTTAGCTGAAGACTTCCCAGTTATTTGAAACAAACAAATTATTCCTGGAGTTTAGAGAAGCAAGAGAGAGAGTAGTTACTCACAAATATATGTAATCCACATTAGTAAAGCCTGTAACGTAACTAGAGAATTCATATTAGGAGAATAATTGTTCTCAAAATAGAGAAAAATGTTCACTGATGTCCTTCTTCACATAATGCATTTCACCAAAACATTTTAAAAATCTGATATATTAACATGTGAATTACACACAAATTTTCTGGAAATTGCCAGTGGCTAAAAATGAATCCTATCATTTATTTATTTATCTATTTTGTAATAAAAAGTCTTTTTGTAGACACACACATCTTTACAGATGCCAGGTGTTGTAGACTGATAGTCATGATAGTCACTAACCCTGTTTGTCAAATTCATTCCATTGGAGGTACCTGGTAGGATTCTCCCTGGCTTCCCTGCTCAGTGGGACTAGTAACTTGTCCTCAGCGATGAGTTACCAGCACAATTGTCAGGTGTGGCTTCTAGGTAAATGTTTAGTTACTGGTTAGATACTTTCCGGTCCTGTGTTTCCTTGGTATGGAAATTGCCAGAAGTGAAGCCCAGGCCTTCAGTGGCTGATATCAGCAGAGCTCCTTGCTAATCCCAGTGTCCATGAAGTGGTTATGAGCTAGGGAGATTTCAAGATGGTTTGTTATTACCACATAAAATAACCCATCTGGACGGATCCAATTCTGTGACTCAATTCTAGACAAAGAGACAAAAATCTATCAGAGAAACTAGCTTGAAAATAGTTTCAGGGGCATTTCAAGGGCATGACTGGTTGGATGATTATTTTACTGAACTCAAATTTTGGTTTGAAGAGCTAGAGGCAAAGCTGTGGTTGGCCATGCAATGCCTCGTACAGGGATAATCAGAGGCTCCAAAGAGCGCCATGTAAGTGCTGCAGGGGAATGATGAGGAGGGATACAAAGAATGCCATGTGGAGAGAGTTCATTGGGAAGGGGAAGGATGGTAAAAAAAAAATTTAAAAAGGAAGAGAGATTTTATATAGTGTTATGAGCTATAAATTGGATTATCATAAACATTCCTTGAGTGATATGAGTAAAGATCAGACTGCTTATGAAATCCCTTTTGGTTCGTATTCGGTGCTTGTTATTTTACAGAACTTGGTAGAAAGGCTGGTTTATGTAGTTTCTAACGTTTACCAGGGTTGTGTGTATAACACCCAGAACGTGATTTGCTGGGATAAGAGATGATTGGCTTGATTTAAATTTTCAACAGTACTGATTTATTTTTGGATATTTCTACTTGTGGAAGAATTGGGCACAATAAGTGCTATACTTTGTACTTAGTCAAATTCAGAGATGCTTACTAAAAACCCAGAAATGCCATTCCTAGGTATTTACCCAAGATAAATGAAAACATATATTCCCCAAAGACTTGTACATAATGTCTACGGCAACCTTATCCACGATGCCCCTGAAGTGTAAGCAGTACCAGTCTCCTCAGCGGGCGTGTGGATAGATTATGTATGCTGCACCCATACAATAGAATATTACTCAGCAACAACCAGGAACAAAATCCAGGTCCCTGCTGCAAAGAGTATAGCAAATGAGTCTCAAAGACGTGCTGAGGGGGCCAGCAGTGACACAACACTGACAGCGCCCTGCAATGCTGATCCACGTGGGAAGGTCTCTGGTTCCAGTCCCAAGGCCTCCATGTACCCACATAGTGTGCTCACCTGTGCCGTCATACAGGCTGGGGGTGGCCAGGGCATGAAGACCCTGTGGGAGGTGCCTGTTTTTCTCTCTGTGTCTCTATCTCTTCTTGAAGAAAGAAAAGAACAAAACTATGCTAAGTGAATGCAATCATTTACGAAAGATCATATATGATTCCACCTATGTGAAACATCTAGAAAAGGCAAATCTATAAAGCAGAGTGAAGATTAGAGGTTTTTTGTGTCTGGGGTAATGAATGGGAATTAATTTAAACAGGCATGAGGGGTCTCTTAGGGCAACGGGGATTTTTGAAAATTCAGTTCCAACGATGGACACACAACTCTGTAAATCAACGGAAAACTATTGAAATACACACTTAAATCAGGTGAATTTAGGGACTAGCAGGTGGCGTGGTGGTTAAAGTGCTGGACTCCCACATGGCTGACCATGGTTCAAGTCCCAGACCTGGTGACTTGAAACTCATGCTGGGCATATGTGTATGTGTGCCCAAAATCCAGAGAGGAGAATGGAGGAGAGGGGATTGTGGCATGGCCATTCCCCCTGAGGGATGATTTCTTGCTTTTTTATCTTTGTCTCTTTGGTGAGTGCACATGCCTTATAAGCAAAAATATCTCAAAAAAAAAAAAAAAAAAAAGAGTGAATTTAATGGTATCAAAGCGATACCAGGGGCTCACCATGGCCTCTATCATATCTTTTAATAAAGTGCAAATAATTTATAATCAGGGACCTTGCACAGTGCCTGAAGTACAATAAGTGCTTGATAAGTATATCACATATATATATTTGATAAATATATTCCAATATATGTTGACTAGATCAAAGTTACGTGCCCCCACAGGGCTGGGAGGAGAGGGAGGGGAACGGTATCTGACTGTTCTCTTCCTGAAGTTTCTACATCTGCTTGGCCAACTGTGATCATAAATTATAAAACCCACATGATCGCAGTGAGCAGATGCTGGTTCAGGGCCATGCTGTCATGTACCTCTTGGTTTTGCAGCAATGTCTCAGATGCCTTTTGGAGACACACCCTTCCTTATCCTCAGCTTATTCGACTTGAATGAAGTTGACCGGTTGACCCCACTTCTGGACCTGGGGTGGGCAGGTAGATCAAACCCAGCCAGATAGCAAATGCCATCCCCCTGCTCACTGGGATTGGTCTGGAATGTGCTTTTGATTCTGGGCTGTGGATTTCAGTTCAAATTTCAAGGGAAAGAGACTGTTTCCTTGTATATTTGGAACATTGATCTACCTCTTAGAGCTTTTTAAATGTTTTATTTTATTTATTAGTATTATTTTTAAAATTTTCTATAGGGCACATGTGCTCATGAGAGAGAGAGAGAAACAGAGAGAGATAGAGAGAGACTGAAAGCAGACCACCAGGTCCAGAACTCGAGCCATTTTCAGCCATGTAGGAGTCCGGCACCTTAACCACCATGCCCCTGCTGGTCCCCCTGTTAGAGCCCTTGATGATGATTTTTCCATCATGTAAAGCCCAAGGATGGAGCCAGCCTGGGGGAGAGCACAGCATGGAAGGGGGGAGAGGCGAATTCCAGCCGCATTGTTTGCGCCCTCAGACTCAGTCTTCCCTGGATGTTTCACTAGCCATGGCCACTGCTTTTCTTGGGTCAGTTTGGATTGTGGTTTTGGTTATGACCAGCGTCCCCAGCAGGGCTACTTCTTATGTCCTGAGAAGCAGAAAGGGCTGGGCTGTATTGCCGTCCCATTTTTAGATATGCATACCAAGCTTTGGCCTGGGAGAAGCTAATGAGGTCAAATCCGAAATCCTGTTTACGGCGAAGCCAGAACTGGGGCAGATTACCCATCAGTTTTTATCAGTATTAATGATAGTAATTACAGCTACCATTTACTGGGTGCTTAGTCTATGCCAACTTCTATTTAAAGTGCTCTCTGTACAGACACTGTGCTACCTGCTTACTGGCGGCTTCATCTCATTTAATCATCCCAATACATTTGTGAGTCCCCATTTTTCATGGGAAGAAACTGAGGCGAATTTCTTTCTTTTTTTTTTTTTTTTTTCTTTTTTTTGGAGAGGTTTTTGCTATAGGGCACGTCGTTCACCAGAAAGACAGAGAAATACATAGAGACAGGAAGCGAGAAATCACCCCCCAGGGGGATGGCCACACCGCAATCCCTTCTCCTCCATTCTCCTCTCGGGATCTTGGGCGCGCACGCACACGCGCCCGGCGTGAGTTTAAGCCACTGGGACTCGAACCGCGGTTGACTACGTGGGAGTTCGGCGACATAGCCATTACGCTAACTGCTGGTCCCTGAGGTGAATTTCCTGAGGGTAATAATAGTGATCCCTCGAAGGGTCCGTGCTAGGTGTCAGGCACAGTTTTAAACACCTCATGTAAATTTTGACTCACTGAATCTTCACACTGATCTGACAAGGCTACCGGTACTACTATCCCCACTTAACAGCTGAAGACCTTGAGGCCTTACTTAGATTCAGTAATCTGCTAAAGGCCACAGTCGGTGAGGGCTACGTCAGTATGTGATGTAAGTCCCAGGGCCAAACTGAGATCCATTGCACTCTAACAGGCTTGCAAATGTTAGGCTCCACTGCCGCGCTTCTTAAATATATGCTTTTCACTGGGTTAGCAGGTGGCATGGTGGTTAAGGAGTTGGAATCCCACCTGGTGAACCATGGTTTTAGTCTCAGATCCAGTAGTTTGAAAAATCACACCAGGCATATGTGCATGCCCAAAATTCTGAGAAGAGAACGGAGGAGAAGGGATTGCTGTGTGGCGTGGCCATGTGAAGGGATTTTTCACTTTCCTTCTCTCTGTCTCTCTCTCTCACTCTCTTCCCTCTCTCTCACTCTCTTCCCTGATGAGTGCACATGCCCTGTGGCAAAAACCTAGGGGGAAAAAAGTTTGTTTTTTTTTTTTTCCCCCTGGAGTAACTTCAGATTTACAAAATAGTTGCAAAGATAGAGAATTCCTGTGTACTCCTAGCCCTGTTTCCTTCAGTGTTGTCACATCACATGACTCTGGTCCACGTGTCAAAACTAAGAAATAACTTTGAGACATTACTACTAACTAAGTCTCTTGATTGCTTTTTGCTTTTTGCTGGATCTCACCCAGGGTAGCATGCTGCACTTAGCTCTGTCGTCTTTTTAAGACTTCCTTTTGTGTTGGAACCTCCATCTGGAATTAATAAATGCAGTGTTTGCTCCTGGTCTTTTCCTAGTCAGAATTAAAAAAAAAATGAGTTGTGTGTTTTCTGTCATTCTCTCTCTCTCTCTCTCCTCCTCTCTCTCTCTTTCTTTCATCTTCGAGTGCTGGCATGTTAAGCACTAGAACAGTCGTGGTAGGATTAAGGACCTGCAGTTTGGGCAGCTATTGGACAACACAAGTGACTGTTAGCAAACGTATGAATTGGCATTTGCTTAGCCTTCTGCAGTTGTTGTATTCGGTGGTTTCCACCGAACTCTCTCCCGTTTAATGCAGTTGCTGAATTTCAGCAAAGGAAGAGCTCATTCTCTTTGGTTTGTCAGCTATGTGAAAGGGCCCTTAATTAGGCTCTGCATGTGCTCGAAGGCTTGGGGACTCTAAGCCCATGTTTCCCAGAGATCTCTCATCACCTATGACTGCCCCAGAGCTGACCCAAGGTGTACTGAATCTCTCCTTGTGGGGTTGGGCCCTACGATCTGCATTTTAAATGTATTCTTCGGGTGACTGGGTGCACACTGATGTTTGAGAAACACTGGCCCAGGACCTCTCATGCAAAGAGATCCCCCTAAAACAAGAATCTCAAACTAAAACATGATAAGCAGATGGCCTAGGACAATTGTGGCAAATATGTGTCTTCTCTGTTCTTCATGCTGGTACAATTCATATAAGCAACACTGCATCCATTTAGGAAATGCTTACACCGGGGGAGGAGGGATGGAGAAAGAGGATTTCAGGACGTGCTCTGGCAGCCAGAGCAGAAAGTAGGGAGCCTCGGTCTCCTTGGGCTCTCCGGACCTCGTGGGGGCTCCTGCCACACTGGGTGTGCTGGCGTAGTCCTGAGACAGCCGCTTCATCTGCTGCTCAGCCAGGGGAACAACGATGAGGAATATTTATACGTCGGTCTGATTCTTCATTGCCTTTGATGGCTCAGATGGAAAGATGCTGGGTTGTCGGAAAAGTCATGACACATTTTGGAAGGAAAAAGTATGTCATGTCTTTTCTGATGACCCAATAGCTTAAGATGGGAGGGACAACAAATTAATTTAGATACCTTAAGATATTAAAATTCTGCCTTTAAGCTGACCCTGTAGTGCAGGGTGAAGTGCTGTACACTGCGAGCTGGATCCCTGGATCTCATGGTTAAATTTGCTTCCAATTCCAGCCCTGATAGTTTAAAAAACATGCTCGGTGCACGTGCATGGGTGCCCACATCCCCAGATGGAGAAACGGACAAGAGACTGTGGCATGAACACACCTCATTGGAGGGTGCTTTCTCCCTGTCTTTCCCTGGCAAGCACATGTGCCCTCTGGCAATTAAAAAATAATTCTGTCCTTAGTGGGTGATCCAGGGGATTTTTAAAAGAGTAATTATAATAAGAGACTTTTAGAAAGTGGTTCTTACAGAATAAATTCATTGTACTTAGAGCAAACGTCTTCTGTAAAGTTAGAAATTCCTCTCATGTGTACATACGTGGAAGATTTTCAGAAATTATGTATTATGAAAAATCTGTGCGTAGATTTCAAATTTTTATGCACCAAAATAAACTTGTACTTTAATTTCATGTGTTCGAGACCAGCAGGTTGCATAATGGTTATGTTGCTGGTCTCCCACATAGTCGACCACAGTTCAAGTCCCTAACCGGGTAGCTTAAACACACGGCAGACACGTGTGCATGCACTGCCCAAAATCCTGAGAGGAGAATGGAGGAGAAGGGATTATAGCATAGCCATCTCCCCCAGGAGGTGATTTCTTTCTTTTTGTCTCTCTGTCTCTCCAGTGAGCACATGTGCCCTATAGCAAAAAATCTTTCTTAAAAAAAAATCATGTTTTCACATACTTTTTGAAGTCCCCTTATATACCAAGGTCAGGCAGCTCTGTGCCATCAGACAACCAAGTGGGATGGGGACAGGTGCTAGTGTAGGAACCATTTCAGAGGAGATGGGCAGGACAGGTCTCTGAAGTGACATTTGATGGGAATGGCTCGTTGGCCCTATTGTGATGTGGGAACTGTAAGAACTAAGACCCCAAGGGGAAGGAGTCAGCTGTGTGAAAGAACAGCAGGGCAACCTGCCTGGACAGCGTGAGTGAGGGCAAGTGATGCTGGCCCTTAATCGTATGGAGTACCCAGGCTGCGGTAGGCAACGTAGATCTCTATTTTTCTGAGCGCACAAGGGGACTTGAAAGAGTTCATAGAGGGCCAGCTCCACGGCACAGCAGTACAGTGCTGTTCAAGAGAAGCCAGATCTTACATGGCAGCCTCAGTTAGCATCCCTGACCCACTCAGCCTGGAAAACAGCAGGTACGTGCGCACGAGTGCCCGACACCCAGCAGGCTGGGGGACTGGAGGGAGGGAGCCGTAGCATGCCAAGACCCTGCGGGAGGTGCTCCTCTGTCTCTCACCCTCATGATTATGTGCGTGTGCACGTTCTATCATGAATAAGGAAAGTGTTTTAATTTCATAGAAAAATATAATGAAAAGAGTTTATTTTGGTGCAAAAAGATTGAAGTCCACACAAATTTTTTAATAATCACACTTTCCATGACCTTTGTGAAGACTCCTGGTATGCATATATATGGACCTGTATACAACTACATCTGTGTACCATCTGTGTACCATCTGTGTACCTGTCTACATACATGTTTCATAAGGTAAGTTTACTAAGCACTTAATTTTTCATTCATTTATTCCTAGTGGCGATAGTTTGAGGCACATCTATTTATTATCCCCTGTTTGCAGATGCGAATCTGGAGCTCAGGGAAGGGAGGTGACTTTGCTAGAGCTCACCCGGCTGTTGAGTCACGCGGGGTGATGTGGCGGCAGGTGTTCTGCTCCCGAGCCTGTGCTCAGGACGTCTGCTGTGTGTAGGTTTCTGTCCGAGAGGGCGCAGCCACCAGTGAGGGGAGACGAGGGAGAGAATCTGGCCAAACAGGGCTGCTCGTTCGCGCTGACTGCATGTACACACGCAAGTACACAGAAACATGGTGAGCGGGCAGCTTTCTAAGCAATGGCAGATGAGCTGGAAAACGGAATTATCCATGGCTGGTAACCAATAATGAATATAATAAGGTTAGGGCTGCTTCCGAGTGTCTACAAATGAAAAAGAACATGACAAGGGCAGCGCATGACCACGAGGTCCCAGCGAAAGACCAGTGTGACAACTCAAGATTAATGGAGCTCCCCTCACCTTTGACCTTCACGTGCGCCTCTCCCCCACTTTGGAGCTGCCTCTGGTTACACGCTCAGATTTCTCAGCCCGAGTTTTCACATGAGTGAAAGGATCCATATTTTGTTTTGCTTGCAAATGATTATTTATCCTTTCCAATGCGTGCGAACAGGAGCCGTTCGTTTGTGCTTTAGCAAATGTTTCCTCCTCCTTTAAAACCTAAGGAGGAATAGGTTTGAATGAAACGTCTGGGGCTGCGGCAGTGAGACTGTAGGGAGTGCTGGGCCGGATGGAGGAGCACGCCCCCAGCAAAACAAAGACAGCCTCTCTGTCTTCGGGTTTTCACTGACCTTTGTTGATTTACACGGGCTGTGCGCTGCATTTCATCCTGGTGGCGCTCTCAGGCTCCTGTGCTGGAGCGACAGCAATGGATGGAGGCTCCTCGCTCGAGCACGTGCCAGCTCTGCAAGGAAGTCACATCACTCATATCCTCTTAGGGAACCTGTCTCAAAGAAACCAGTAATATTTTCTAATACAGTATGCTGAGCTCCGCTCCACACAGCATCTTCTTAAGGGGGCTTTCCTTGACACAGTGGAATGAATTGATGTGCCGGAAAAATATTTTAATATCCCGATGAAAAATAAAACCGTAAACAATGTTTCATTACCACCAAAGTGATATAAAACCCAAATGGGTAGAAATAATTATCATTAGATGTGTGAGAGACATCTGAAACCTTTTGAAAATAACCTCTTAAGAAAACGATAATTATAATAAATGTGCATTGAAGGCAATTTAAAAAACGCAGGAGAAGTGTAAAGAAGAATATATTTCCCTGAATTGATGACCACATAGAAACATGCTGATGTTTTAATGTATCTTACTTCCTGGGAGATGGTACAATTTTTTTTTAATAGCCCAATATTTGAAAACCTTTCACATCTTTGAAGACTTTAAAGGCCAAATTGTAGCTTTTTCATTCACTTATTCTTCTTAGTTCATTTATTTATTTCCTCTGAGAGAGAGAGGGAGACTGACAGACAAATAGACACCCCCAACAGGGTCTTCACTCAAAGACCTGCTCCCTTTCTCAGCTGGCCCAGGTCACGGACAGGCACACGTGACCCAGCCAGTACCGGGAGATCTCAGGATGCAAACCCAGGATCTTTGCCATGTGGGTTCAGTTGCATCACCACTGTGCCACTGCCTGGCCTTTTATAGTCCATTCTGTGGCTAGATTACAGGGCTATGACCATGGCTAGCCTAGTGGAAGGAAGAGTCTCCATCTGGAATTGAGAATGGAAGAGCAGGGAAGTCCCTGTGGTGGGTAGTGGTGCCAACACCATCAGCAGCAGGAGGACCACGGCATCTCCTGGAACACTAGAGGCCACTCTTCAGTGGCGACAAACGTGGGACAGAGCTCAGACCCAGGGCGGCTGCGGCTGCTGCTGGTGAGGCCGCCTTTGGCACTCTGTGTTCAGAAATGGATGTGGCGCTCTTTTCTGCCTTGTCCCACTCCCTTTCTAAGTCTGACGTCAGCAACCCTCTTTGATATTTCCTAAAGATTTTCTCAGTTTCTTTTTAAAAAAAATTGCTAGAGGGTGCAGGTTCTTACTAGAGAGAGGAAGAGAGAGGAAGAGAGAGAGAGAACTCCGCCCACCCCCATGGAGGGTGGTCATGCCACAATCCCTGCTCCTCTACTTCTTCTTTGGGGATTTGGGCTTGCACGCACATGTGCCTAGCATGTCTTTCAAGCCACCAGCTGTGCGAGATCCAGCTGCTCTAAGCAATGCTATGAGCTGGCCTGTAATTGTCTTTTAGTAGATTCTATCCCCACTAAAATCAGCTAGTTGATTTTTATTACTTACGACCAAGAACCCTTGACCGACCCATTTTCATATACATGTTATACCTGAGTTAAAAAAAAAAAAAAACTGGAATTTTTCACGTATGTATCTTATCTGTTTGGCATCCCAGCTCCAGAGCTCCCATTTTGATCTTCTTTGTACCAACTGCTTCTAATTCCAGAAAATGAAATGTCCTATGGAATCTTCCAAAACCATGGATTAAACATTATGTAAAATCCTTTCCTACTTCTTTTATGGCATCAAGGAGTGACCCCCCTTTTGAAGATTTGAAGTATCTTTTCATGAGCACAGCCATTTTTATCTGTCGGCACTTGAGTGATGGCTGGTGGTGGCTTTCTGTTCTCCACTTATGTATCGTGCCCATTCAGGGCTGCCAGATTTAGCAAATAAAAACACAGGATGCTCAGTTAAATTTGAATTTCAGCTAAATAATGAAATTTTTTTTTTTTTGTATATATCCTGAACATTCTATGGGATATATTTATATATACTCTTTCGTATGGCGGCCCTGTGCTGACTGTAACTTCCAGCTTCACGACTCACTGTCACTCCTGGGGGTAAAGTGTGCTACTGAGGAGCTGCATCTGACATTGCATACGTCTCCTACAGATATCTGGGAACTAAGTGATCAGTCTCTTCCCTTTCTAACCTGATTACATCTGTGTGATCTTGGGTAGAAATTCTGCGAAGTTTTTGATAGATAGATGATATTCTTTTGTAACCAGACTGGGCACAGTCTGGCCTGGTGATTGAACCCAAAAAGCCAATACTCAAGAGACAGCTGGAAAGGTAGTTTTATTTGGGAACCCAATGCCTGGGAAGATTATGAACTCATAGTCTAAGGACACTCTTAAAGCCGTAGACCAGAACAGAAGACTTTGAAGGGAAAGATGTAGGGTGCATGAGAAGAACTATGTCTTCTTCTTTCACATGGAGACAGGGTGGCATTGGAGTTACTGTGTGCACAGGGTTAGTGTCTTTTAAGGCCAGTGTCTCTTTCCTCTTTTTTTTTTTTTTTTTTTTTTTAGAGAGTTGTATTTTTTTTGAGAGGTTTTTGCTATTGGGCGCGTGCGCTCAACAGACAGAGAGAGACAGAGAGACAGAAAGAGAGAAATCACCCCCCTGAGGGGATGGCCATGCCGCAATCCCTTCTCCTCCATTCTCCTCTCGGGATCTTTGGCACGCACGCACACACACCCGGCGTGAGTTTTAAGCCACCGGGTCTGGGGCACAAACCGTGGTCGACTACATGGGAGTCCAGCGACAGAGCCACTACACGAATTGCTGGTCCCTTTTTTTTTCTAAGAAACATCTGCTCTCTGGCTATAGTTTCAAGGCCCAGCTCCTATGAAATCTTGAACAAAGCTATGTTTAGAATTTTTTTTAACAAGTTAAACAATAAAACAAGGTCAGATAACAAAAGGAAGAACTCCATTTAAAAAGCTAGTCTATTGGGACAAGCAGATAGCATAATTGTTACATTGCTGGACTTCCACATAGTCAACAGTGGTTCGAGTCCTGAACCTGCTGGCTTAAAACACACACTGGGAGCATGTGCGTGCGTGCCCAAAATCCTGAGAGGAGAATGGAGGAGAAGGGATTGTGGTGTGGCCATCCCCCTTGAGGGGTGATTTCTCATTTTCTGTATCTTTCTGTCTCTCTGGTGTGCATATGCACCCTATAGCAAAAACCTCTCTCAAAAAAAGCTATCCTATTAGGTCATGTTTAATATGGAATTACTTTAGTTCATTCTTGTACCTTGTCTACAATTTATATTTTCTAAAGCTATGATAGGCTGTTTTTGAAACTGTGGATTCTGTCGGTCATTTCTTTTGCAACATGAGGACACTGTAGATCTGTGCTCATGGTGCTGTTCTACTTGGCAGTCCTAGTTACTTAATACGTACCTAGTTTATGAAGTATTGGTTTGTCAGAAAAGTCACAATACATTTTTTCATAGAAAAACATGAAAAAAGTCATGACTTTCTCAACGACCTAATATATGATGTGTATGCATGGGTACACATATTGGTACACACACACACAAGTGGTGACTCATCTCATTAATATGTAGGCATGGTGGGTGTTTTTCCTTAATTATAAATTTGAGAGCTCATGTTACGGAGTTTAAGTATCGCGATTGGTTCCACAGCACCCAAGGTGAACATCTAGGTGATTCCTTAGCCCATATTCATTTCTTGCACTCCATAAGCACACACAGACCCAACTCCAAGGAAATTATGTTCACCAATGTTCCCACAGTTGCCAACAATCAATTAGAGGAAGAGAACTGCAATCTTGATTTGGAAATGCTCGGCAATTTTCCGTGATCTATGAAATGAAATGAGAATCATGTTGTTGGAAAGTTTACCACTATCTTATTTCATTGTTTTGCATATTCTGCCCTTCTAAGAGGATGAACAATGCAGCTGAAAGTCAGTCTTACAGATTGACGGAATACATCCTCTGACTATTAAAAACAAACAACAACAACAAAACAGGAAAACTTTCCTCTTTTTAGAAATGAGTTAGAAATGTAGTATTGTCATCTGAATAAGTTATAGAACCTGTATAGAAATTCCAAAGTACTCCATGGCATTGGGTGACTCTCGACCTAGAAGGCGGCTCTGGTGTTTCTTTTTCTCAGAACTGCTGCCTGAGTGCTTTCAAGGCAGGTGCTACAAAATTTGAAGAGCTACTTGTGTTTGATTATTTCTGAGATCTTTGGATGTAGATTGAAAGAAAACAGTTAAGCTATTATTTTTGTCTTAGAAAAATACGATTTTTTTAGTAAAGTAAGTACAGATGAAAAATTCTAAAAACACTTTAAGTATTCAAATCTAGGAATGTGTAGTCACAGGGATTTTAGAACAAATATTTAGGATCAGTCATTTTTAAAACCTATATGACAGATAGGTTAAATGATAAGAATTAAAGGCTGAAATGATGTAATTCCTGCTTCCTTGCCACCCATGGCATAGTAAGGGCTTAAGATGGACTTTGCTAGCTGCCTATTCAATATTCATGTTCTCTGAGTTTATTACTAACAGTGTAATTTTATTTAGGGTAACCATGTATCCTGAAACATGTATGTTTCCAGACTCCCTTGCAGCTAGGAAATGCAAGAAAATGAACAAGAGACATCAGGAGGGTCTTTCTTCCAAAAGGAAAAGGCAAACTCATGACAACATTTCCTTTCTTGAAAAGGGAAAGGTAAACTCATAAAGAATTTCCTGTGTCCCTGGCCATTCCTGCAAACCGAGGCAATGAGGTGATGGGGCAGTGAAGTGAAAAGTGCAAGGACTGAAGCCAATAGGTCCTGGATGCTGAAGTGGAAAGTTCGAAGCAGCCCAGACCTTACAGATTATTGATCTGTGGCATGAAAACTGTTGTCTTCCTACAGAAATAGCAAATACCTACTTCTGTATATAAAAGTCTTTAGCCACAGGGCCAGCAGGCGATTTAGCTAGACTCCTACATGGCTGACTGCAGTTCAAGTTCTGGACCTGGTAGCTTGAAGCTCACACTGGGTGCATGTGGATGTATACCCAAATTCCCAGGTTAAGGGAGTGCATCATGGCCTTCCCCTCTCAGAGGTGATTTCTCACTTCCCCTCTTACTATGTCTCTGTGGCCAATGTAAGCAATCAATGGAAATAGAAATAAAAACCTTAAAAGAAAGTCTTTAGCCATCTGCTTTGAATCTTTCTGATTTCTCCTTCTGCTCAACAGCCAGAGAAAACCGACTACTTTTAATGGCTCCTGTGATTATATTAGACCCATCTGGAAATCTCACTTTTGCCTTATAGCATAACATCATCACTGGAGTGACATCTCATCCTATTCACAAGTTCCACCAACTCAGGAGGGGGGATTATGTAAGGGAGAATGTCACCGGAGAGTCATTTTTAGAATTCTGCCTACCACAACCTCTAAGGAAAGGAAAATGCATCATAGCATGAAACAATGCACAATGATAAACAATTTTAAAATAATCAATTGTATGATATATCACTGTTTCAGATATGTTAAAAGGGAAGAAAAGATGCATTTTAAATCAGTGAAATATATCATTCCAAATTTATTTTATTTATTACCTATTTTATTGGTATATAATGATTTTTTTTATTCCCTAAATAATACAGTATAGCAACTATTCATTTTTAGGTATTATGAGTAACCAAAAAATTGTTTAAAGTATTTGGGAGAATGGCCATAGGTTATATGCAAATACATATAATTTTATATAAGGAAATTAAACATCTGAAGATTTTAGTACCCAAAAGAGTCTTGGAACAAATTTCTTGTGGATACTGAGAGATGACTCTACTGACTTAATTTCCTTAGAATATATAGCCAGAACAGGAATTTCTGGATCATATGGTACTTCTATTTTTAATTTTTGAGGGGAGCCTCCATACTGTTTTCCAGAATGGCTGTATCAATTTACATTTCCACCATCAGTGTAAGAGGGTTCCCTTTTCTTCACACCCTCATCAACATTTCACATCTGCTGTCTTTTCAATAATAACCATTTTTTTCTTAATGCAATTTAAAAAATGTTCAGGTTAATTTGACATGTTACATAAAGCCCTCATCATGACATACACAATATACAGTTTTCAACAGAGAACTTTACTTTTTTTGTATGTTAAATGCTTCTTCACTTTGCACCTCACACCCACCCTCTGCCCACTCTCTGCCATCCCTTACAGTCTCTGGTATCTACACTTATCCTCTCTACTATTATTTCTTCATATCTTTAAATTTCTGCCGTAGAGTGCAGATATTGGGTAAAAATTGAGTCAGGATTTACAGTGCATCTTTTAAAGCCTAGTGCACTTCGCTGAACATTGTCTTCTACATTCATCCACTTTGAATCAAATGATAAGATCTCATTGTTTCTTACAGCTCAGTAATATCCCGTAGCATATATGTGCTGTAGTTTTTCAACTCCGTCATCAGTTTTTTAATACCTAGGTTGGTTTCCTGTTTTAGCAATTGTGAATAATGCTGCAATAAACATGAATGTGCTAGTGTCTTTCCCGCTGTTTTCCCATCCTTTGGGTAAATACCAAGGACTGGGGGAACCAGCAGTTAGTGTAATGGCTATGTTGCTGGACTCCCATGTAGCCAACCGTGGTTCGAGTCCCAGACCCGGTGGCTTAAACTCACACCGGGCATGTGTGCATGCGTGCCCAAGATCCCGAGAGGAGAATGGAGGGGAAGGGATTGCAGCATCGCCATTCCCCCTGGTGGTGATCTCTTGCTTTCTGTCTCTGTCTTTCTGTCTTTCTGGTGAGCACATGCGCCCTATAGCAAAAACCTCTCAAAAAAAAAAAAAAAATCCAAGGACTGGGATTACTGGGCCATATAGTAGTTACATTTGTAGGTTTTTGAGGAACCTCCACATTGTTTTCCACAGAGGTTGTACTAATTTACATTTCTACCAATAGTGTAAGAAGGTTCCCTTTTCACCACAGCCTTGCCAACACTTGTTGTTCTTTATATTTTAAGTGCTAAGCCCTGTTCTGAACACTTCATATGTATTGACTCAATTGCTCTTTCTGGACAACTCTACAAGTGGGTATGACTATTCTCCCTATTTTACAGAGGGCATAGCTGAGGCACTCTTGCATTTGATCTTCTCTCTTCCTATGGATGACTGCTGAGACTTGGAAATTTTATGTCTTCACTGTCTTTCCATAAATGGCATCTCTCTTCAACGGATTTTCTCACAGTCAGAAAGGACTATTAAAATTTAAATTAAGGGACCAGCAGGTGACTTGATAGTTAAGTTGTGCCCACATGGCCTAATGCATTTGTGTCTCGGACCCAGTGGACTGAAAATCATGCTGGGCACATGTGCATGCATGCCCAAAATCCCAAGAGGAGAATGGAGGAGGAGAGATTGCAGCATCATTATCCCCCCACTCCAGAAGGGGTGATTGCTCATTTTCCTTCTCTCTGTTTCTCTCTGGTAAACACACATGCCCTATGGCAAAAATGTAAAAAAAGAAAAAGAAATTTAATAACATTATTTCTGTCTCCTACTTAAGACCCTTCCATGGTTTCCCATTCCATGGGAGAAAATACAATCCCAACTCCCTGGCAAGGCCGTCAGAGCTCTGTATAATCTGCCCACTTTGTCCATCCCAATTCAGGCCACTTTCTCTTACTCATCAATTTCCAGCCATGTGGGCTTCTTTTCAAATGTTCGCATAGTGCCATGTTGTTTCCTTATACCTCTTTCTTCTCCTTAGAGTTATTTTTCCTCTCACCCCTTGGAGAGCTCCGAGGCCTCCTCCAGTTCTCTCTCTGAGCATCTCCTCTTCCAAAGGACTTCTGTGACATCCTCAACTCAGGGCTGTTGGTTGCCTTTATTCTTCATCATTAAACACTCTTGCTTTTTTGTTGCCTCTTCAAATTGTCATTACACACCCTGCTTTGTGTTTGTAGCCATACTGGAGTGGGAGCCCCGTGTAGGCAGTGTTGAGGTCTGTTTTGTTCACCATTTTAATTACTTCAGTGTCTAACACATGCTGTGTGCCTCAATGACATTTAAATATGCAAGTGCTTCAAAAAGTTTGTGGAAAGTAGAATTAATGTCAAGAGTTTATTTTGGCGCAAAAAAGTGATTAAATCCATGGATAGTTTTCTCCTAATACTCATTTTCTGTGAACTTTTCAAAGACCCCTCGTAAGTATCTTGTGAATGGATGGATGAAGGTATTGGATATCATTTCCCTTACATGGAAAGATGTTTCCACATAACTCTCTTATCATTAAAGTGTGCATAACAATTTTATATGCAATAATAGTCCTTGTAATTTTGAGTGTACATCCTTGCACATCTTTCACTGGCATTACTTTGGAAACCCCTTGAAACCAGGGTCAACTCTTCTCTCTGTTTTACCCTCAACTATTACCATAGCCTCATACACTAGCAAGTGTTTAACATTGGTTTGCCGAATTATAACAGGAATCCATTAGTTGACTGGGGTTGCTAATTTAATAAACTAATTGTTGTTAATGAATGAAAATGGCTTAATGTGCTGTTTTTTCCTAGTTAACGTTTCTGCCTTTATACAAGAGTCTCCATTAGAAAAATTAGAAACACTTTAAGGGACCTGAACAATGGGGATCTGGGTCCTGAGGTATTGAATAGATTAGAGGATTTTTGAGATAGGCATATTTGGTAACCCTTAAGTCATATTATATAGGCAAACCTTTGGGCATACAGCTTGACCCAAATACGCACACAGGAAATAATGAGATCTGCCAGTCACTGAATCTACTACGTGCCAAGCACGGTGTTAGGCATCTTATTTACATAATAGCTTCTTCTGATATATCCTCACAATTCTCCCATGAAGGTGATATCATTGCCTTCCTTTATACTGAGGAAGGAATAAAGGCAGAGGTAATAGGTAATTCCACCAAGGTCACTCAGCTAATAAGGAACACAGTTGTGTTTGAACCTGGTTGGTTTGACTTCACATCCTCTTAAGTGGTACCCTGTACTTACTGCCTCCCAACAGATTGTAGGGTTGCCCTGCTGTGTTCTCTGGCTGTGTACAGTTGAATGGCAACATTGCATGGTTTGGGGAGAGAAGATAATGTGAGAACATGATAAAGGCTGACACAGACAGAGCCTGGGGCACACAAGCAGAATGCTAATGCTTATCCAATGAGGGACTTACTGGAAACACACCAACCTCGAGCAGAAATGGAGCCAGCTGAGGGGTAACACCAAGACAGAACGTGGGCAGGGTAGGACGCAGCTGGAATATCAGCACTGACGAAGAACTGGGAGCAATGGTTTCTTTCTGGATGGGTTGGAGAAAATGCAGGGACCCTATCCCTCTCTTCCTCTGTAGCTAGGGTGCATGCTTAGAAAGCAGGGAATAGCTATTTTTTTAGAATTATTTTTCCTCTCTGAATCTGATGTTTAGGTTTATAAAATGTTTTAAGAATAGAAGAGCTGGCTATTTCTTCTTTAGTACTTGAAAGCAAACAATTAAAAGCTTTAGAGGATATTTGTCCTTGGCATCCCAGGAAGTATGTAAGTGTGTGAGCCTAGAAGTAAAGAAGTTGCCTCAAACACTGAATATTTAAATATTTTATAATTCTCTCAAGAGATGAATTTTCCTTTTTTAGTGACGAGGTATTATACTATGGTTCTCAGCTCTATTTATTGTTATTGTTGCATTCATAATTTCATTTATTTTTTGGCTGATTTGAGAATGGGCTAGTACAGGAACCAACCACACCAAGAAGTGACGGTTTGGGACATATGTTGACAAATGTTTACCCGAGGCGAAGTGGGTCTTGAAAGGAAGTTACACTTTAATTAAAAGCTATGCCTTTTATATCTCTACATTTGATTGTTTGTCTTTAATGAAAGTTTAGATAAAGCAGCCTGTTAATTATATATCTGTCTCCCAGTGTGGTCTTTTCCATTTGCTTTTGTTATCATGCCTTTTTTCAATTTCACTTAACTGATTAGGACATAGCAAATATTCCAAGTTATTAAGGGTTATAGCAGTAAACCCTTGGTAATTAGGGAAAATGCTTTACTAATTAATGCAACTATCTGACCTCAAAACTGAAGAGTTTGGAGGTCACATGGTGAGACAGGTAGTAGTAAGTGGAGGAAATGGGGGCTGTTCAAATTCGTGTACGATGTTCACGTCAATGTCAGATAAGCAGAATAAATACATTTCTGGTTCAGATGAGGTTCAGTTAACAGAGTACTAAACGTTTGACAGAGAAAACATGAAGTAGCAAATATATGAAATAGCCATAGGCATTTCGGATGTTTCTTTTAAAAATGCATAAGACTTGTTCAAAGAAATGAAATGAACATGCTGTGTATAAAATACAAGAGGACATTACAACTAATATATGGAAAAATATAAAACTATCATAACAAAATCATCTGTAATGTCCTTATCTCAACTATAACTACTTCGGAATATTTACATGTAATTTTTCACATATAGCTTTGTATCCAGATACACGTATATTTACATGTAATCCATTGTATTAATGGTGATCATGGCATATATGTGTGTATTTATATATATTTGTTTATATAATCAGTTTTAAGTTCTGTTAGGACTTTCCTGGTTGCTTATCTTATTTTCTATCTCCTTAAAGTACAGTGAGTAATTTTCGTTGGTGGCAAGCAACAGAAACCTTTTCTACTGGCATAACCAAAAAAGCTTATTTTGGGGCCAGAAGATGGCATAGCAGTTACGTCACTGGATTCCCATGGGGTGACTGTGGTTTGAGTCCCAGACCCCCAGTGGCTTGAAACTCATGTTAGGCCCATGTGCATATGTGCCCAAGATCCCAGGAGGAGAATGGAAGAGAAGGGATTGAGGCATAGCCATACCCCCAGGGGGGTGATTTCTCACTTTCCCCTGCATTGCCTATCTTCAGCCAGTGCATGCACCCTAAGAGAAAAATCTCTAAAATAAGTTTATTCGAAGGGTTGTTGGATGCTCAAAGGGTTGAGGGAACGACACTGAGAAAAGACAGGAACTTTATTTCAGAGGTGCTGAAGACAAACTGCGTCAGAATTTTCGTTCATTCTCTGCAGAGAATAAACTCCAGCATAACTGAGTCGTTTTGGTCACTCCTGAGACAAATTCCAATGAGATACTGTCTAATTGGCCAGACTTAGGTGGCTGGTCTTCCCCTTGGCTAGAGGGGGCATGGGTCGCGATGCATTGATCAATAGGCCGAACAGACTGTGTCCAAAAGAAAAAAAATGGCAGTTTCCCTTAAAGAGATCAGAGAGTTTTTATGAAAAGAAGATGAGGTGAATATGGTGCCCAGATACATCGTCTGACACTATGATTTCCTCACTCTTTGGGGGTCATTCTAACACCTTTAATGAGAGTTTGAATTCCTCTAGGCCAGTGATTCTCAACCTGGAGTGATGTTGTGCCCCTAGGGAACATGCACTGGTCCGGACAATTTTGACTGTGACACCAGGGTGGTTGCTCTGGTTTCTCATGGGCAGGGGTCAGGGGCACTGCTAAACCTAGCACGCCCCATGGCCAAGGGTTATCTGGTCTCAAAGAGCAGCAGCATTGAGCTTGAAAAATCCCTGCCTAGGTCGGAGTTGAAATGTTTTATTTCCTTTTCTGTCCCCATCAGCCTTAGCAGAGTTCACAGTCCCTTTCTGCCATATTACCATCCTCAGCTCCACATCCAAGGATGAGAAATGCTAAAATAAAATGGAATGTCTTTACATACATAATCAGAATTACTAACTGAAAAACAATTCCACTGACCAGAAAAAGGAGAGGCCAACCTTGACAAAGTAATTTGAAGTGTTTCTGCATATCATGGGTACACACTGACTCCTGAATAATTGGGTATATTTAGAGAAGTGGGGAGGAAAGAGACAGGGAAGAAATGGAGCTCCACCCTTGTGGGATAGATTGGGGCCAGAGACATGACAGAAACAATGCTTGCAGAATGAGTCAGGATGGTGTGCAGTCGAACTGGAAAAGTGATCTACTGGGAGAAGTTTCTGAGTAGGTAAGACAGGGTGCAGGTGCAGGTAGCACCAGAGGACAGGCATAGCGAATACCATGGGGTATTCACATCCCTCAGAGTGTGGTCTGTGGGATTAAGCACCCTGTCTGCAGGGCAATCTTTTCTTCATTCCAAGCAGTATTCCTCAGAGAAATAGGAACTAAGTGTTTCTACATCATCTGAGTTTTCAAGGGACATTGGCAATCTGAATTTCTTGTGTTCTCTCCCAATTTGTAAATAGTATGAATAAATAATAAATTTTTCATTAGCAGTTTGCAAGGCAAATAAAACATACCAGTGAGCCAAATTTCCTTTCCTCAGCAGTTCAGCCTCTGAAGTAAGGTCTGTCCAGGTTATAGAGTTCCTTAAATGTCAGAGGACGAATTCAGATGCACAGACGTGTAGAATTTAGACAACACAGAAGCCTTATGGGAACAAACATTTTAAAAACTCCTCTCCTTTGTTTCCACAAAGGAGACCCTTCAAAGCAGAACTTCTCATGAGAAAAGAGGTTGATTTTTTGCACATTTACTCCCAAGTCTGTTCGTGTTGCAAACAGCTTCTTGCCTGGGCCTGGCTCAGAACCATCTCTTGGTGCCTTGAAGTTTCTGCATGGCTGCACCCACGCCGGACCTCTGTGTCTTTCCTCGTTCTTCTCAGAGGAGTGCTAAGCTGGGCAGGCTTTCAAGGGTGACTCTGTGGACACCATCTTCAGCCTAGGTGCCTACACATGTCAGTGCATAAGAGAAGGGGCTCTGGAATAAGGAGGCTTGGCTTTGGGTCTCAGGTCTACCTCTTACCATCTCATCTCGAGTGATTCACATACGGCGTTGTGAGATTAAGCTGATTTCTGTTACTGAACATGCATCAACTAATCTTCACGAAAGACCATTTTTCCCCTTTTTTAAGTTTATTTATTTCTTCCCTATGTGAGAGAGAGAGAGAGAGAGAGAGAGAGAGAAACAACACCCCAGCAGGGTTCCAATGCTGCAATCTACCCCCAGTCCCTGCCAGTCCCGAATCATGGGCACGCACATGCCTGTCATACTGAGGGATGTGTCTAGGCTTGAACCCGAAACCTTCCCATGTGGATTAGCCTCACAGAGCATCACGCTTGACTGCTGCTCCACCATCAGTCCTCTAAAAGGCCATTTATTAATGACTGTGTTCCCTAACTTTTGTTATACAATTATACCCTCTTCCTTTCTCAGGTATTTCTTTTCTTCCTGGTCTCCTTATTGCCCCTATCCACATCCCATCTGCATTCTCCTTAGTGGTGGTCAGGGACAGCTCCATGTTATCTGTGTGGGAAATGTTTTCCTCTCATGATGTTTGACTTTATCATCTCTTTTGAGACCAGAGACCAGAAGTTAGATTAGAATTAGGGTACTTGGTTGCAGGTGCCACCAGACCTGGTTCAAAGGGGATCCAAAGTAAATGTAAGTTGTTGATTCTTGTTACAGAGAGTAAAGCCACGGCTGAACCGATGCCCAGCAAGGCTTGGCCCTGCACCAGCGGTGTCGCTAAGCCTGTTTCCTTCTATCTCCTACCTTCCTTCCATGGGTCTGGTTCATCCTAAAGCCGGCCCCTTTATAATCCCGAAATGGCTATTACCCAGAGGCCAGTTCCTCACGAAGAGTGTCTCTTTCCTAGCATAATCCCGAAACTCTCTTTTTATAGATCCACTCCCTCAAATGCTCCTCCTGTACCAATTATTGTGGTCAGAGGAATGGAAGGCATTGAGGGGATTAACAAAGCATGTCCTCCATCTTGGAGATGGCTGGAACTAGAGTTCCTGGGACCCTGGGGGCCACAGAGGATCTTGAGAGTTTCAGAAGAAGGAAAGGCCATGAATGTGTTCAAAACAGAGCCCACAGTTACCTTCCCGACCAGTGGTTCTCAACCCTGAGCCTGCATCTGCACCACCTAGGGGCTTATTAAAACAGAATTCTTGGTCCTGTCTTTAGAGTTTCTGACTCGGGAGGTCTGGGACCAGGCCTGAGAAGGCTGATTTCCGGCCTATTCCCCAGATAACGCTGATGCTCCCAGTGTCAGGGCAGTGCTTGGAGAGCCCCTGAGTTAGAGCAAACCAAACCAAACATGGAACAAGCAAGGTTGTCACTGAAATCAAGTCCGGGACTCCCTTTGAAGTCCGCAGTAGCTTCTCCTAGTTGTAATTTTAAGTCGTGCCTATTTATTTCATTTTCTTTTCAAGATGCTAGAAGTTATCTGTTCCAGCTGAGGAAACAGAGCCATGGAAGCGATTTGAGTAGTCCAAGATCCCAGAGCTTCTTTGTGGACAAGCTCAGAGTAGTCCCCTACTTTCACGACATCATGCCGCCTTCTCAGAAGGGGCGACGGGGAGCCATTCTGGGCCCTGCACAGAAAGCATCCTGGCAGGAGAGCGGTGTCATCACAGCACAGCAGATGTCTGGACAGTCAGTGCGGCAGTTCGGTGCTCTCTCCTACAGCCCAGCGTAGACGGAAATGGGATTTGTACCCCGCCTCCGAGACGCATCATTCCTCTTATGGGCAAAACAGTGCCTTCGGGTTGCTGGGGACTGTTCAGCTCCCTCCTCATAAACACCAAAAAGACAGCAGAGGTTGAACGTCCTGCTTTCGAACAGAGGTTGAGCTGAAAACGGGGGACCTTAGAGAGACTGATTCAGAAGTAGAAGTTCACCTTTCACCAAGGTTAGGATTAAAGAAAAAAAAAATTGTCTTTGAGAGGCACCCTTTAATAAGGCAGACCATCTGGTTCCCTGATTTAAAAGATCGTTGCTCGGGGCTCCTGGGAAGACATGTCTCTCACTTGTTCAGCTTCGGCTTCCTGTGGTTTAGGAGTGGCCCAGTAGAGGATTCTCCAGAACCACCTTCCACACTCCCTCAGACACTTGACAGTGCTTTTCTGCTCTGAATTAACACCGAGAGCAGAATGCTTATTGCTACAAGCCCCCACAGCAAAGTCATGGTTGCTTGCTTCAATGTGTTGCTGCAGGAAAAGTCATTGTCCATCTGGTGACAAATTCTTTATTTCCTCCCTCGTCCCTTCCATCATTCTCTCCTTCTTTCTGTTTTTTACGTCCTTTTTTTTTTTTTTTTTTTTCTTTTTTGAGAGGTTTTTGCTATAGGGCATGTGCACTTACCAGAAAGAGAGAGATAGAGAGACAGAAAGCAAGAAATCACCCCCTGGGGGGATGACCATGCTGCAATCCCTTCTCCTCCATTCTCCTCTTGGGATCTTGGGCACGCACACACATGCACCCAGAGTGAGTTTAAGCCACCAGGTCCAGGACTTGAACTGTGGTCAACTACATGGGAGTCCAGTGACAGCTATTACACCAGCTGCTGGTCCCATCTTACGTCCTTTTTATAGATATTCTGCAAGCTTTCCTGAGAAATGAGTACTGCAGGGGGAGCATGGATATATCAGGAAGAATGCCTAGCCTCAAGGGGTTCTTGGTCTGGTGAAGAACACTAAACTAGTTTGTGAATACTTAAAACATAAGCAGACGTGCTCGTATTAATCAGAATCCAATGTTGTTTCTACCATGTGACCTCCATTTTATAGTCTTTCATTGGTCTTTCATTGCTTCAGCAGTTACCAAGTTCTAATCCAAGTACTGAAGGAATCATGGAGGGCAGGACCCAGACTCCTGCTGAGGTGGCAGCCGTGATATGGAGAGAACACATTTATAGACAAAGAGCAGCTGGCCAGGAATGCTTTGGTACCATGAGCACAGAAGGTTTATTCAGCTGAGATCTAAGCACCAGGCATGCAAGGATCTTGCTACCCAGACAGTGAAAACGGCAAATACACAGTTCCCTGAGATGTAGCAGCAGGCTCAAGGAATAGAGAAATCCCATGTGGCTGGGGATCATGACCATCATGAGGGAAGTGAGTGATAAAGAGATTGACTCAACCTCCGTGTCATAGAAGTAATGCAATTGCCCTGCAAAGCTGGAAGCCATTTGGCTAACCATGGTTTTAGATTCCACTGCTGGTGTGAAAACATGTCAGGTTCATGTGTGATGCCCAAGGTCTGGAGGAACTCAAGGGCTAAGGAAAGGGGTCTTGGCACGATGAGATCCTGTTGAAGTTCCTTCTCTCTCTCTCTCTCTCTCTCTCTTTTTCTCTCATGCACACATTCTCTACTATTAAACAAAAGAAAAAGGACATTAACACACAGCAAGGCCAGGTCAGAGTGTCTTTATTGCCTCGGAAAAGGGCTGGAGTTTATTCTAAGTGTAAGGAGAAAAAGCCATTGGAGAATTTGAAGCCAAAGAAGTGACACTAACCAAAGAGACGAACAAGGTCCTAGTGTCTGAGATCCTTCCAAATACCATTAGGTCAACATAACCTGCATATGTGCTCAATTAACACCAGCCGAATTGACTATGTCCCTTTATACAAACAGAGTATGACCTCCTGACTCCCCATTGGAATCAGACCTACTTTAATTTCATTCTTTCTAAGAGAGGTTATAGAATGTTTATCCCAAAAGAATTTTTAAGAAAACAGACTTGATCCATGGTAGTTTTATTTGAATGTCGAGGTTTAGGCTGTGTGACCTCCCAAGGCATCAAATAATCACAAGAGTTTCCAGTGGGGGGGGGGGGGAACCTGCCTTGAATGATCTGTCCCATTGATCAACACAGGCTCATCTCACGCCTCCCTTGAACCCCAGTTCATCCAGCTTCTGTAGGCATACCTTCCACTTTTCTTGCAATAGTATTAGAGCAGACTCCATAACATTCCCCTTTCCTGTCTTCATTAGTTCATTTCTCAATAGTATCAGTGGGTACGTGACTCCTTATCCTAATGATAGCTCATTGCTTGGTTTAAATTACATGGCTTTGCAGATAAGTTTAAGGGTTGTAGCATGAAGGCATGGTCTGGAGAAAAAAAAAAACAAACCAAACCATTGATACATCTTGTCTTGTCACATTCCAGGGCAAACAGGAAAACAAGCTAGTCAAAAACTTCCCAGTAAATGTTAAAGCTATTTCCCCTTGGTGGCCAACAGTTTTTTATTGGTCTCTTTTATTTTTGCACCACTAGCAAAAAGATAGAGAAATTGCTTGCTGATTTCGCTTTATGGGCCAACATTTGCAGGCCCTATCTTTATGACCTTGAAAGACAGTTCACACATGTCTGCCCAGTGAATGTGGGGGTCCAGCTTGTTTCCCAAATAACCCTGAAGGCTTTTTGCTACCTAAACTCTAAATCTTGCCAAACTGCAAGCTCCAACTTAAATCCTTATGTAAAATAATTGCTGAGTAAAAGTGGCATTAGCACCAATCCCTCCCTGAGTGCAAGCAAAATACAGTCTGTAGAATTACGGATGAAGCGTTGATTAAGAAGTGACAGCAGAGATTTTCGATAATGAAGGGAAGAACAGTGGTTGTTTGGAGACCCGCCAGGTTCTTGCAATTAATTTTGCTCAGAAGTCAGCAGGATGCCCTGCTGTGGCTTGCAGACTGAGTGGGCATTTGCTTCCTAGATTGGCTGGGGCTTGGTTTGAGTTTTGAATTTAGGAGATTTTTTTCCCCACCTGCTTTGCCTAGTTTTTTTCTAAAGCAACCATAATATGGTTTCTAAACCATAATATTGTTTCCATTGTTTCACGTGGAAAGAGTCCAGGCCAGATCACTTTTCTTCGTATCCATGGAGTGAAGCAGGAAAGAGACCACCTGTGTCATCAGACCCTAGTGTGCAGTGTGAGTGGGAGTGTTCTCCAAATCCTCACCCATTAGAACAGGAAGGAAGGACTTACAAAAGGAATGGCAGGGTCATGGTATGCCACAAACAAACAGGGCATAGCAAGTCAAGGCTGGCATGGGCTGAGCATATAAGCAAATTCCAGAACTGTTGAGAGGCACACTGTGTCCATAAAACAAACGAAAATAAGGGTCGTTTGTGCTAACCCCTCTGGGTAAGTATGTTGGAAAACAGAGTGTTTGTGTAATATCTATGCATCTCCCCACACATTACTTTTGTAAAGGGAAAAAGATACCATGGAACAACTGTCCTGTGCCCTTGAAAAATGTCTCTTTCCTGCATCTTGTTCCCATTGAGGAGATTAGAGACAGACAATTAATGGCAGTGCATTGGATCAGATCCTGACTATAAAGTATTAGGTCATCGGAATAGTCATGGCACATTTTATGCATAGAAAAACATAGAAAATACGTTGTGCGTTTTCTGACAACCCAATGTGTATGAAAGTTGACTATGGAGTGTCTATTAGATAAAAGGGTTAAATTAATATCGATTTTCTGGATTTAGTAGCTGAATTGGGATTATATAAAGTAACATCCTTATTTTCAGGAGATACATGCTGTTGTATTTAGGGTAAAAGATCAAATGGTTCAGCAAAATAACAGTATGCATGCAGATTTTACGTGCATAGGATGTATGTGTACGCCTACACACAGAGAAAACAAGTGAGACGAATTGTGATCTAACTAAGCAGTATATTGAGTCCATTTTAATACGCAGGATTCTCTTTTTGCAACTTTTCTGAAGGTTTGAGTTTTTTCAAGGTAAAAAGTTACAAAAAGAAGCAAGAGGCGGGTGGAAGAGACGAGGCTGAGTTGGGGAGGAGATAGAAGGGCTTGGATATACTGGAGGTCCATCTGGAAACTATGGGGGTACTATGCACTCCATGGAAACTAGGGGGTGCTGCACCCACCACAAGCCCCTTCAGAGGCCTTACCCTGGCCTGGGTGACCCATGGCTGTTACATTTCAATCACCTGCACTTCCCTTCACATCTGGAATAGTGGGGCTGAAGGAAGGGCATGTTCTCCCTTTGATGTGGGACTTGGGGAGACTGTGTAGAGAGGAACTGAGCAAGAAGCTTCCCAGTTAGGCAACTCCTCCCTCAGTGTGGACTCCATTCACCATGGCCTTGAGGCCCTTCTGAGGATGTGGATTCTTCCTCAAGCATCCCATTGGCTGCCTTTCTCTTGAGGTATTTCTATGTTGACTATTGCTAGGGTACAACTAACTAATTAACTAACCAAACTGCCAACCCAAGGTTCTTCTCATTTTGTGACAGCTATAGCTCACCTTTTCATCCTCTTGAACTAGCCTTTAATTTGTGAGAGGAATATTCTCCTGAACTCCACACCTAGATAAAGTAAAGAAATATAAAATTCCAATCTTTAAAAAGTGTTAAAAGAGGGACCAGCAGTTAGAGTAATGGCTATGTTGCTGGACTCCCACGTAGTCGACCGCGGTTCGAGTCCCGGACCCGGCGGCTTAAACTCACGCCGGGCGCGTGTGCGTGCGTGCCCAAGATCCCGAGAGGAGAATGGAGGAGAAGGGATTGTGGCGTGGCCATCCCCCCTGGGGGATGATTTCCTGCTTTCTATCTCTCTGTCTCTCTCTGTCTGTCTGGCGAGCGCACGTGCCCTATAGCAAAAACCTCTCCAAAAAAAGGAGGAAGGAAAAAAAAAAAAAAAAGTGTTAAAAGAGGCCTGGTCCTGTAGAGCAATAGTTAATAAGCGGAACCCCACATGGTTAACCGTGGTTCAAATCCCAGTCCCAGTCGCTTGAAAAACATGCTGGACAACTGTGCCAAAATTCTGATGGGGAGGAAAAAGGGTTGGATGGTAACCATGCCCCATGGACGGTGGTTTCTCTCTTTCTCTGGTGACTGCATGTACCCTCTGACAATAAAAAAATGTTGTAAGAAAATTGAGTTTGTTTTATGGTAGTCCTTTAAGAAAGTTGGAGTGGATGAGAAGAGCAAGGGTTGTATAAATGGTTATGGAGACCTACATCTCTCCAAGTATTTTCCAGTGCTAGGAACTTTTGAAAGCCTGTGATGGAAGAAAAGATGATTAATTGGTTAAATTTGATTAAAAGTGGATTCTGTTTAGCCATTATATTTTTCTTTTATATTTATGTTGCTTTGCAGATTTCCATTCCATAAGGCCATTTAAAAAAATGTCTCTGTTTTATCATTCTGCTCAGAGGACCTACTCAGATATCTCTATCTAATGGTCTTAATTTATAAATGAGTATCCAGTATCACGAGGCGAGATTTTACTACTGACACTCTAGTAACTGGACTCTTCTTTGGAAGTAGAGAGTAGAGTTTAAGAGTTGGGAACCAGCAGTTAGCGTAATGGCTATGTCGCTGGACCCCCACGTAGTCGACTGCGGTTCGCGTCTCGGACCCGGTGGCTTACAACTCACGCCGGGCGCGTGTGCGTGCGTGCCCAAGATCCCGAGAGGAGAATGGAGGAGAAGGGATTGCGGTGTGACCATCCCCCCTGGGGGGTGATTTCTCGCTTTCTGTCTCTATGTCTCTCTCTGTCTGTCTGGCGAGTGCACGCGCCCTATAGCGAAAAACCTCTCCAAAAAAAAAAAAAAAAAAAAAAAAAGAGTTGACCCGGAGTGGGGCAAGTTGATTATTGGGGAGGGAACGATAGCTTATTACGTTAAGGCTGCCCTTCTCAGGGTGTGATCCTCCCGCCTAATTACTACCTAGCTACAAAAGAGAGGTAAATACCAAAGTTCTTCAGCACTTCAGTGGGAATTTGCTAGAATGATTTGATTTGTTAAATCTTATATAAAACGAGAGCCTCGTTTTTCTGTTTTTCCTTTAAGTTTTATTTACTAGCATTTCATTCTCATTGTATTTTACTAAAAAGTTACTGGTTTATAATGAGTTGGGACTGTCTGAGCAACACTGTCTTTGGGAATCCAAGGTTTGGCCTCTAGTAAATGTTTTGAAAATTATCTCCATTTCTGAACTCTTCTTTCTGGAAATAACCACTTGTCCTTCTCAGCGAACTTTCCATCTTAGCTTCCCAGTTCCCAAAGCAGAAAATGGGATCTGGCCGAGCCCAAAATTGGGTTGTAGTTCTGCCTCTGACTGGCTCAGGAAGATACATAAAAACTCTGGGACTGGCAGGTGGCGTGGTGGTTAAAGGCACTGGATTCCCACATGGCTGACCTCGGTTCGAGTCCTGGACCTGGAGGCTTGCTTTCTCTCTTTCCCTTTCTCTCTCTCTCTGTCTCTCCTGGTCAAATTAAAAAATAATAACAAATGGAATTAAAGAAATAAATAATCCTCAAAAAAAAAAAAAAAAAAAAAAAAAACCCTCTGGCTTTTTTTCTGTTTTCTCAACAACGTGGAGATAATACTAATACCTACTTCAGAGAATTGTTGTAGAGATGATATTAGATAATGTGTACTCAGTATTTAGCACACAGTTCACACTCAAAAATTAACTGCCTTTCCCATTCAGAATGTGGTTAAATTATTTTCTAGGGGCCGGCAGGTGGCGTGGTGGTTAAGGGTGCTGAATTCCCACATGGCTGACTATGGTTGGAGTCCTGGACCTGGAGGCTTTCTCACTCCACCCCCCCCCCCCCACTCTGTCTCTGGAAATATTAAAATAATAATAAATAAAGTTAAATAAAATAATTCTTTAAATTTTTTGAGGGTCTATAATTTGGAATGAACCAGTTTCCATAGCTGTTATTAAACATTTATTTATGGTCAGTCCAAGATCATCTTCCCTTCCCCTGCAATGTAGTCTACACTGCCCACCTCCCTCCAAGAACTCTGTCATCCAATTACACAGATGATGATATGATAGTGAAGGTGGAGACAGTGCACAGGCCCTCAGTCCTCCTTCCCTGTTAACCTATGTATAATAATGCCCCTTAAATAAAGGGAAAAATGGTGGTGCAATCAGGATAAATAGTGGGTTTTAGACTCATTATCTTTATAATTATTAAAAAGATAAAAACATGACAATAGGAGTAAATGGGTTTCTATTATTTCAACTATTAGATGGCCGTCATCATTATAATTATGTAATTAGGAAAAAAACAGTTGTCCAATTGAGATGGCTTACTAGGTTCCAGAATTTAATTTTAAGGTACCATGCCAAGTAAACGACATTTCCTGAATGATTTGGATGGTCAGATGTTGGGGTGATAAGTGAATAGTCCCTTAATTCACACTTTTCTCTCAGTATTCTCTCTTGGATTTCTCTGGTAATCCATGAGAGCTATCGAAGAAGATCATTATTCCTGACAAAGCTAGATAGGAAAGGGGCAAAATGATAATACGTCAAAGAAAGAGAGCATCTATTTCTCTATCAGGTAACAGGAGTACCATTTAATCTCCTGTGATCGTGGATAGACAGAGTGTGGCTGCAAATGAAAGGAGATAAATAACCAAATGATGGTTTTATAGAGTTAAGCCTCAGTCACATTCATTCTGTTTCTTCTGGACATGCACTAGATGTTTTGCAACCAAATTACTGTTTTAGTCCCACTTCAGGGGTGATGATTAGCATATTTATTGGGTAATCATGAGCTATCAAATTATCAGCCACTGGTCAGAAATACGGTCCTTGCCGAGTCCATGGTGAATAGCCTACAGCCAAACAGATGGCTCTCGGCTCTGTAATGCCAAAGGCTTGTTGGAAGGTTCTGCCTTTACCCCTGACCCAGAGCAGCTGGAAATGAGGATGTAGGGAGGAAAAACACTCTCAGAATGGGAAAATTCATTTGCATAAACAAGATGGACTTCTTTTTTGGGAGAACTGGGAAAAGTGCAAAATCACTGAGAATGTAGCATCAGTCCATCTGGAATAGAAATAATTCTAAGGTGGAGAATTCTGTTTCAATATTTGGCATGACAACACGGAGCAATTAAATACATGGTATCTGAGATCTGCAACCAGGCAATCTGGACTTCAGTCTCGTAATAAACAACCCCCAGACTTAATGGCTTAAAATAGGAGTGGTTATTATTGATCACAAGTCTACAGGTTGGCTTGGTGGTTATTCTGATCTAGGCAAGACTTGGCAGGGCTCAAGTGATCTCTGCTGGGCTCTTTAGTGCTTCTGTGGTCATTTACTTCTTGGTTGGTACTTGTTAGTCTGTGATGACCTCACCTGGGGGGCTCTCCCCATATGGCCTCTCATTCTTCAACAGGCTTGTTCACGTTGCCATCTCAGGGGTCTGATAAAAGTGTGCATGTCTCTTGAGGCTGAGGTTGGAACTGGTGCACTGTCACTTCTGCTGTATTGACTACAGCAAGTCACAAGGCCAAGTCCGAGAATGGAGAAATAGACCCCACCTCTTGACTGGAGGAGCTGCAAGGCACATTGCAAAGGGTGTGGCTTTAGTGAGAACTGTGGTCATTTTTGCTAATGATCCACCATATATACTCATTAACCAGAGGACTTCGGATAAAGAATTTTTAGCTTTTTTGCTTGTAAAATAGAGATAATAATTACATCATTCTCCAAGTGCTGTTGTGAAGATTAAATGATATAATGACTATTTTTTAATGAATTATTTTATTTCATTTATTGTTTTTATTATTATTACTATTGATTTGGCCAGACAGCAACAGAGAGAGAGAAGGAAGTTGAGAAAGCAAGCCGCCAGGCCTGGGACTCAAACCATGGTTAGCCATGTGGGAGTCCAGTACCTTAACCACCATGCCACCTGCTGCCTGAAATAATGACTATGAGTAGTTTGATTCATTATTTGGACACACCATAAACTCTCAGTAAAGGTTGTAAGGAACATCCTGTATGATTACTATGAATATTACCGGAACACCAGGTCATTTAGGAAAGCAAACAACTTCTTGTGCTGGGGTTATCTATCCTATACCAGATGAAGCCACACGATCACTTAGTTCAGTTCCAGTGTCATGAAGAATGATTTGAAATCCATCCTCTACTGCTCACTGTGTTCCAACCGCATTGGTGTCCTTTCTATTTCTCAGAGTTGGAGAATGTGACATACAAGCAAAAAAGTAGGTCCTCTGTAATCAATAAATATTAGGGTCGAACGGACCAAGGTGTTTCTTATTTGAAGGAACGTAAATGTTTAATTTGTACTGGCCTCTGACTTCTACTTTATGATATCTGTTACTTCTATATCTCATAACTATGAAGTTGAAACATGTTAATTATTCTACCTATATTTACTGAATTACATGTGGACGGCCACACCACAATCCCCTCTCCTCCATTCTCTTGGTATCTTGAGTATGCACACATGCACATGTGCTTGGTATGAACTTTGGGGGTTTCTTAAGACAATTAGTGAAAAAAAAAAAACAAAGTTTTTAAGGAACTTTGGTGTTTAAATTGGGTGCCCATCCCAGGTTAAATGAAGACCATTCATTCTGTATATATGCATGCATACGTGTACACACACCCCCTTTATTTATACACACTTTCTTACACTCTTACTTTTGTTATGTTATTGATATATTATTATGGACTATAGTATTTGTCTTACTATATCTGACTGGGTTTATTCAGGCATTAATCTTTTTTTTTTTTTTTTTTTTTTTTGAGAGGTTTTTGCTACAGGGCGCGTGCGCACACCAGAAAGACAGAGAGAGACAGAGATAGAAAGTGAGAAATCACCCCCCCCCCGGGGGTATGGCCATGCTGCAATCTCTTCTCCATTCTCCTCTAGGGATCTTGGGCATGCACGCACATGTGCCCAGTGTGAGTTTAAGCCACCAGGTCTGTGACTCGAACCGCGGTCGACTACATGGGAGTCCAGCGACATAGCCATTATGCTAACTGCTGGTTCCACCAGGCATTAATCTTTAAATCCTGAATTAAATTTTGTTTTTTTTGAAAAAAAAATCCATGTTATTTATTTCTTACCAAACCAGTATTTATGTCTTTGGCTTTATATTTGGTACTTCTCTTTAAGAAGACTCAAATAATTTTAAAAGAACTTTGGCTTTGAAATTTCAAATCATGTGACCTAAAGAAAAAAAAAAAAGCAAGCTGAAGAAACTGAGGATGTTTGGCCTGGTTTTGCAAAGACTTTAAGGAGGCCCAGTGGCAGAGTTTGCATTTCTGAAATGCGGCTCTATAGAGAAGAGAGCTCTGGGACCATAAAAATTACAGGAAACCCAGTTTAAATGCCAACTGAGAAATCCCCCCTTACTTTTTCTCTTTCTTCCAGAGTTCTCTGAAATGCAGTTAGATTACTTTAGAGAGATAAAGATAAGTTCATGAATAGAGACATTTCAGCAAAAACTGAAAGGTTGGTAAATAGTACATGATTTTGAATGGGAGTAGATGGCTCCTGAAGTTTGGGGATTCTAAGATATATTATAATGGATGCAGCTTATGGGTCCTCTTGTCATTGTGAAATAGTTTATTGTGGATAAACCTTTGATATTTTCTTCACAGCTTTATTTCAAACTCTTGGTAGTATTCAAATGATTCATTTCAACAAGTTCTCAACAATGCTTTATAATTTATGTAAACTATTAGAATTAAAAGCTGGGTTGCTTGTCTTCATGCTTAGTTTGCATATGTTCAAAACAATTCTCACGAATTTTTCAGTTATCATGAAGTACAGACTGTTACCTTCAGTGCCAGACAAGAGCAACACTTAGGTCTTGTTAATCTGCCATGTATTAATTTATTGCTGCAATGTTTTTCTTTTTTTTTTTTTTCCCCCTGGTCTGAGTAGACCTTGAGGCTGAGAATTTTCTTTATATGAACCAATTTATCAAGAAGTGAGTTTGATCAGTCTCAGCACCACTGGCCCAGAAGGTGAACGTCAGATGAAGTAAACTAGATAATATGGTAATAACATCAAATTAATGAACTGGGCATCCAGCTTCAAGCATATTGAATGATACTGCAGCAGGGCAGTTATATAAGTATCTACAGATAAATGTGCCCCAAAAAATCACATCTTAATGCAAAAGTTTAGCTGCCTGATAAGGTTTTGGCCTGTGTCTCTCATCGTCATAGCTGAACTTTGTCCTTGTTTGTTTTCTTCGTGCCTAGGCGTCTTTGAGGAATACTTGGCTCTTCTGTTTCTTTTGATGAAAAGTATTGTTCTTATTTGGCCACTGGTTATAACTTCTAAACTGAAAGCAGGTCACCCTGTAATTTGAAAGAAACAAACAAAAAAGTTAATACAATACAGTGCCCAGGGAAAACGTCTCAGACCTATAATTGCCGACAATTGATGGGCCTGGTGGCTGTTTTCTGAAGTGGTACCAGGGGCCGAGTGAGACCTGCTGGAATCATTTCAGAATTCTCAACTAATATAAAGATCAGGAGGCTGAGAGGGAGCATGGAGAGACACAGTGGGAGGAAGGGCCTGGGATTTGAGGTTTGGGTACATTTTCCCTTCGAATTAAAGGACATTAAAACACAATAATACTCTCTCACAATTCAGGTAGATAGAGGAAAATAATCTAAAAATGCATTTTCGAACTATGCCTTTCCTAAAATGTCCCAATTCCTGATATTTATACTCAGAATGTTTAACCACAAGCCATACCGAATGATTGGAATTGTGGATGAACTTAGCAAGTAGCCAGCTGTCTTTCACATTCAAAATGACTCTCAGAGCTGAGTGTGATTGCCCCAAACGTGGAGGTTTGTTTATTTATTTATTCTTCACTCCTTCTTTTATCCTGGGGAGTACTACTATTTTCTGGCTGGGGATTAATTTTTAAAATACAGAAAATCGTATAATAATCATTTTCTTAGAATTGACAATTTTATAAATGTACTCTCTCCCTTCATCTTTTTCTAGAAATAAAATATTTCAGATAAACTTGAAGTTCCTTTTGACACAAATTTCAATTCCATTTACTTCTGTTTTATTCTTTTCGTACTTTCTGAAAAGTGCTCTCACATACATATGTGTTTCTATCTGCATGTATACGTACATATGTAATCGTGTATTTTAATGCATGTAAGTGATGTACTACTATAAAGTATTCTGCTGTTTATTAATATTGAGAGAGATGTATTTAGCCTATTCATTTTAAATGCTTCCTGGTACTCCATTTTGTAAATCCACACATTTTATTTGACCATGTCCTGATGGAGGGGCACGCCAGTTGTTACAAAAAACAAACAAGCAAAAAAATAAAAACTCTCTAATGAGCCTTCTTGTATAAGGCACATGTGAGTATTTCCCCTACTAGAAGGGATATTAAGAAAGGCATTTTGGTACTCAGGCTTCTGCATATATGCATTGCCTTCCAAATGTCTTTAGCAGTTGGTAGTCATGACCTTGGTTATTAGCGTATCCCTATTTCAACATGCATGCAAGCCTTGCTGTACTGGGGTTTGGCTTCTTTACTTTTAACGGGAGGTAGATGAGTTTACAAAATCATTTTCTCTAAGGGTAATACTCTATGACAGAAAACCTTACTTAGAATGACACCTCTTCCTCCTGTCCTCTCCCTGCCTCTCCTTTCCTCTTCTCTACTCTCTCTGTATTCTCGTCCATACCCATGGCTTCAGTCACCAGCTACTTGCTGAAGACAGAACTCAGGAGAAGAAAGTATTCCCATGGATGAGTGGTTAACTCTGGGTTGTAAGTGATGGAAAACAGGGAGTGTCATCTCCTCACATGACTCCCAGTAGATGGTCAATAAACTGGTTTAAAATCAGTGAACCTGAGAGAGCTAAAGAGCGAATTAGGAAATATCTGGTAAGAGTTCACAACGTTCTCAACTTACAAGAAACAACCCTAAGAAGAGGCTTTTACGTCAAAAGATACAGAATACAAAGGTCTTGTTGGATCTTGCCTCCTCTTCAGGTCCTTTATATTCCAGATATTCATTGTGTTATCTTCAGCCAAACTGCTTATTAGAAAATACCCATGTTTTGGGTTCGGCATGTGGTTAAGGGTGCTGGACTCCTACATGGCCGACCGTGGTACAAATTCTTGACCTGTGGGCTTACTTTCTCACTTTCCCTCTCTCTATCACTCTGTTACTCTCTGGTCAAATTAAGAATAAATAAATAAATAAAGTTAAATAAAATAATTCTAAAAAAGGAAAATGTCAAAGTTTTTGATCTATCTAGGTAAAATTTATTCTGTTTACTTCTTTTTAAAAAAAGAATTACTTTATTAATTTAATTTATTATTATTTTATTCGACCAGAGAGAGAGAATGAGAAAGTAAGCCACCAGGTCCAGGACTCAAACCACAACTGGCCATGTGGGAGTCCAGTGCCTTAACCACCATACCACCTGCTGGGTCCCTATTTATTATTTTTTTAATAAAGAGAAACTTTCCTAACATTTAATACTTCTAAGAATGACTAGGATTTAGATTTGAATGGGTCTGAACCACAGTGACACCAAAACCAATTAACACTATATTGTAGTTCTGAAATAAATGGGCTCTGTTTGGCTTCACTCTACACACTTGAAAATTTGAATGTGCAGCCGACCAGAGAGCTGAGGGCTGGCTTTTTCCTTCCCTTGGCTGAATAAAATACTCAGGGAACACTGAGAAAGTTTATAATGGAATTGACTTCTGAGAAACTGATTTTTAATCTCTACAGACAAGAGTAGTTTTTATTTTGTCATTGTTTTCCTATTACTTTCTTGTTAAACATTTTTCCTCATCAAACTGGAAAAGCAAAGTTATGGTGGGACAGACACATGTAGATCCAAATTCCACAAGTTACCTCAGCCAGGACTTGAATACCTGTTGTACCATCAGCCCTTTAGGCTGCTCAGAGACATAGCAAAGGACCTTATTGATTTTCCAATTTTCCATGGAAATAGCAGAAGGAAGGCTGAAGTTTCTATCTTAGATTTAAATCATAGTAATGTTTGTGTGACAGTATATTTTTGCTTCGTTTATTTCCATTAACTGATGTATCTATTTTTATTTGCTGTTTAGCTTCCATCTCCCCTTCCTCTAGTTACAGACCAGATTTTGTTGGTGAAAACAAGTCTTTTAAATCAATGCAGTTGAGTTGAGACTGGTCCTACTCCTAGCTCCGGGGATGGTCACACGGCCTGCTCCTAGTGTTTCTTTATCGTGGTCACAGGCACTGGTTCAGGTTTGGGCAGAGGACGTCTAGGACATTTCTTCAAACCGTTTGGTGAGAGGAACACTCTTACCTTCTTGAACTTAAGAGTTCATCCATCTGGGTCTGCTGACAGCTGTCTTTCACTATATGGAGCCTAAAATCGATGACAACATGAAAGACAAGAGAGATGACAGTGAGTTTAGGACCTACTCACATCGTTTGGACCCACTGGGCAAAGGTACATGGTGGCCAGTTCTAATCTACTTTTCAGTTACTTGAATAAAGAAATTCTTTTTCACCTTTGGAAATGTTGAGATATTTTTGTCCTTTGTGACTGAAAGAGCTTACGCGTTAGACAGATCTGCTATGTCTAACAGAGAATTATAAAACAGTGTGTTCTAATTCGATTTTCTAGAAACTCAGCAATCTAGAACTAGAGTTTTGATGGATACCAGACAAAGATCACAAAGAGTAGTAGAGCATTATAAATAATCCTATAAATTCAATCAGAGTATATATTTGATTGCTGGGAAAGTCATGATATATTTTTTTTCAATGTTTTTCTATGCAAAAATGCATCATGACTTTTCTGATACTCGATGGTAATATTGTAGTTGAAAATTGAGGCCCAGACTTACCCTTCACTTATCTTAAGTAGAAAACTCAGATACAAGTTTTGTCCCAATAGTTTTTCACTATTTATACAGCCCTTCCTCACCTGGTCATTAGAGACCCCTCCTCTACTGTCGAGCTGGATCTATAAGTTACAAAGGAAGAATGTAAAGAGGCCTAAACACCTGCTTCTGTTACATAAAGGTCCTGAGCATTTAAACACATGATAAATAAGAGTCCTATTAATCAATAAGACTCATGGTGATAGAAAGGCCATAAAAATGTAAGCTATTTAGGGAAAGATATACTGTTAGTTGAATGAGATTTGAAAAGCATTAAACACTGGATCATTTTCTTTACAAAAACATCCTGTTTCCATCTCTGTCTCCTTGGAACATTAACCACAAATGAGTCCAAGCGAAATATTAAGTCTTTCGATGATTTATGGTTAATAGTAAATTCAGAGAAAAATACACCAATTTGAGGCATTATTGTTATTAAGGGACAGTCAGTGCTTTTATCTTTTGCAATCAGCATGTTAACTCATATTTTCCTTTTTGCATATTCATAGTCATGGTCATTTTAGAGGCAATATACATAACTAGAGTTTTTTTTTATTTCTTCACTATGGAGTCTTTTAGTTGGAAAGATTCCATAATTTAATATTTTCCCCAGCAGACAAGTTTTAAGACTTTATTTTACTTTTAGAGAAAGGATGTGAAATGATGTGCATGCAAATGACACGTCAGTCTGGGAGGCTATGTTATCAAGATCTGGTCCCCGGCGAGTTTTCTCGTACACCTTCCTTGGAGCCATTTAGCAGGCACATTTGTATTCTGCAACTCCTCTGTCCTGGGTTCCTTTGTCCATTGCGTCTCTCATCGGACTGAAAACCGTTTCTTATCTTCACCTATCATGTTCTAACAAAAATGCACTATTTGTACCAAGTCAACAAAGCCTTATTTATAAACTACGGTAGGACTGGAAACACCTAAAATGGAAAAAATGGTTGGTGGTATTCTTTGACAAATCGAACCATTTGATGAAGACAGAAAATTATCAGATCTCCATTCCAGACACATGAGCTGACATCATCCTGGAGTTCGTGCAAACTCTTCCACTGTGTTTTGGGCAGTGGCTAAGAATGGGAAGCAGCAAACCACCCCCCCCCCCTTAAAAAAAAAAAAAAAAAGAAAACTGCTCTTTTTCTAAACATCAGAAGCAAAGTAGAAAGTTTTAAAATGATCTGGATAAACGCTCCCAACTCAGCCACTATGAGTAACACAAGAGATAACATTGACCCTTGGAGGTATGGTTTACTCTCGTGCCCCATCTGGTTCGAATAATTCTTAATTCCCAATGAGCTGATGAGAACAGCAGAAGTGTTTAGTTGATAAGAGTACACACTGAATTTGGAATAAATCTCTCGAGAATTAGCAATTTCTTAATGAAGTCTTAATGTTAAAATACAAATGGAGTAAACTCAGAGGGACAAAAAATTTCCTGTCTCTTTACAATCCCCAACATAATTTCCGGTTAACCCTCAACATAATTTCTAGACTCACATTCTCATACAACAATCTACCTATCAGTAAAAGCACTTTTAGAGCTGGCTGGTGGTGCAGTGGTTAAAGTGATTGGATCCTACATGGCTGACTGCATGGTTCAAATCCCAAACCCAGCAGCTTGAAAATCATGCAGGGTGTGTGTGCATGTGTGCCCAAAATCCCGAGAGGAGAAGGGACTACAATGTGGCCATGCCCCCTGGGGGTGATTTCTTACTTTCTCTCTCCTTCTGTCTCTGCAGTGAGTGCATACACCCTTCAGGAAAAAAAAATATTAAAAAAAATTAAGGTCAAAATTTTAAATTCATTTGTATAAATCCTCAAGATCAGGGACTGCATAATTGTTTGCTCACCACTGAATTCCCTGAACCTAATGTTGTGTGTAATGCTAATAGACACATACATATCTGTGAATGAGTATGAAGTTTATACAAGAATGTCTATGGAATAATGTTTATTGTGGTTACAGGGGACCTAAGTGCTATACAACAGAGAAACTTTTAAACTTCATTTTTCTAGATCCATAATGAGGTGGCATGCGAGTCCCCAAATGTTTTTACGAAACTTTTAAGAGCACTGGCAAACAGATATGGTACTTTGAATAGCTATTCTAAGACATTTGCACAATTATTTTTCTTTTATCTCATTCCTACTCTATGGTTCCAATTAATTGCTTTAGAATACATTTTTTACTGCCTACACTCCTCACATGAGGGAGTCAAGCCCATGGATATGTACAAGTGAGACTTAAAACTGTGGTAAATCCTCCCTCCCTTAAAGCTGGCCTGGCACATTTTCTGACTCCCTAAGTGACATATACTCTATCCCGACACACACTTCTCCTGAGATTCTTTCAGGTAGTTAGTTTCCATGAAAAATGCCATAGAATTCCAATGTATAAAAAGGGACTTCTGTTCTAGGACAGAAACTAGAATAAACAATACATAATGCTTCATTGAGAGGCACATTTGACCTCTGCATAGATGACCCAGTGGGACCAAGTGTAGCTCTGGTTTACACAGCTGTACTGTAGGCTGCTGTGTCTCAGACCATGTTTCAGAAAACAGGAATTCGCTGAGATCCTTACACGGTCTGAGGAAGAGTTTTCTGCTCAACCAAAGTAAAAAATTCCAGATACTGTCTCTCTCCTTAAAAACCCACAAATTGGAGACCAGCAGTTAGCGTAATGGCTATGTTGCTGGACTCCCATGTAGTTGACCGTGGTTCTAGTCCTGGACCCTGTGGATTAAACTCATGCCAAGAGCATGTGTGCGTGTGCCCAAGATCCTGGGAGGAGAATGGAGGAGAAGGGATTGCAGCATGGGGGGGAGGTGATTTCTTGCTTTCTATCTCTGTCTTTCTCTGTCTTTCTGGTGTGCGCACGTACCCTGTAGCAAAAACCTCTCCAAAAAAAAAAAAAAAAAAAAAAATCCACAAATTACATTTGCATTAAAGGCTCAGAGAATTCACCCAGACCTCCCCTCCAAAAAAAAAGATGAACATCATTCATAATTAAATAAATAAACTTATTTGCACCAGATACTATTGTATACCTATTGAATTGTATGTATCCAGTCTCAACTAATTTTTGTCGGTAGCAAATTAACAATATCTTTGTTTTCCTAAAAAGATAGAAACCCAAGAACATCCTGAAGCTTCTACATTCTCAAATACAGCATATTCTTTTATTCACAAGATCTAGTTCGATGTAATTTTGTAAGCGTTGTGGCATACATATTGAGAGTAAGGGATAACAAAGCATCATTGAGCTAGAACTGGGCTCACTCATTTTCTAAGGAACTTGTTTATTACATATAGTGCCAGAGATCAATTCAAATAAGTAAATAAGCAAAATGCTACCTTCCTATGTATGATAGGTACTTGGGGTCACTGTTGAAGGGAGGTTTACTTCTGTGAATTCTGTAGTATCTTTGTACAAGATGAGATTAGGTAATACATTCTTTAATTTTTCTAAATTGTTTCTATCACCTCAACACAGTGTGTGAGTATCACACTTATGTTAACACTGCATATTTTAATAAGTATTAGAAAAAAATACAACCAGCACACCAAATCTGTGATTTTTCCAGATGCTGCTGCTTACAATGAGGTCTAAGATTTTAGAAAATTAGTTGATTTAAATAAAAATATTTTAGATCCAGGCACAGTGGTGCTGTGGATGCTGCTGCTTGACAGGCCAAAGCCATATAGGAGGCGTGGGTTCAATTCCCAGCCCACCCTGAAAGCCGTAGTCTCAGTCACTTGGGAGACTGAGACAGGAGGATCATGACATAGTAAGACCTTCTCTAAATGAAAAAATAGTGATAATAAAAAGAAAGAAGTATATAAACATTAATCATATAAACGGTACGTAAGACACATCACTCAGGGTTATGTGAATGACAGGTTTCAGAACCTCTGAGTTTCGTATTGCTTTCTCTTTCTCTCTCTCTCTTTCTTTTCTTTTGAGGGAGTTTTGCTATAGGGTGCATGCACTTGCCAGAGAGAGAGAGAAAATGATAAATCACCTCTTAGGGGGCATGGCCATGCCATAGTCTCTTCACCTCCATTCTTCTCTTGGGATTTTGGGCACACATACAAAGGTGCCCACTGTGTTTCAAGCTACTGGGTCCAGGACCCGAACCATAGTCAGCCACATGGGAGTCTAGTGCCTTAGTCACTATGCCACCTGCTAGCCCCTGAGTTTCTTATTTCATGAGATTAGTGCCAGTTACTAGCCTTCCATATGCAATGAAGTGTTGAAGACTACTGGTTCACAAACTGGACTGTGCATAGGAGTCACTTGTAAATTGTTTACAAATACAGGTGGAATCTCCACCCTAGACTAGTTAAATGGGAATCTCTGGGCATGGAATCTGGGCATTAGTGGTTCTTTAAAGCTCCCAGGTGACTCCGTGAGCCACTAGGGTGAGAAGCCTGGAGCCAAGGTATCCTTCTAGTCCAACTGTCGTCCCTGGTTTCTTTTCTTCTTCTACCTGCTCTTCATCTTTCTCTGATCAGACTTGTCTACACTCACATTTCATACCAACCTTCTTAGCCAATGCTGCTCAGACATTTTCTTGAACCAAAATGAAAATATTAGGACAAGGAGTTCTCGATTTTTCTGTTGGTGTGGTTTGAGTTCCAGTGTTCATATAGTGTCCTCCCTCTATTACACAGATTTTCTAATAAAGTGTTTACTATCCTAGCTGTTTGTGTCTTACATGATACTGTGCAAATCCCACACAAATGCTGGAAGTGTACCTTTTCTCTAGTGCAAATAGACTCTGCAACAAAAATATATGAGAACACGTTCTACAAGATGTTTTCCCTGCAAATTCTATATGTCTATGATGGTCAAGTTGTTTTTAAATGTCCTCAGGTTTAGGATATTAAATTTTTTTTTTTCTGAACTGAGTTAGAGGGTGATTCCACCACTGCATAAAATTTCATATTCCACTCCCTGCTCTTTCGACCATCCATCTGCTTTTCATCCTAGACTCACTTGGACTCCTACTCTCAAACTTCTCTCACTGGAGCATATGAGGTTCATGGTTAGCTAATTGCATAAAAATGGATTTCTGGGTACCAGCAGGTGGTGTAGTGGTCACGTTGCTGGACACTCACATAGTCGACTGTGGTGTCGGACCACAGTCCTGGACCCAGCGAATTGAAAACTCAAAACGGGCACACGTATGTGTGTGCCCAAAATCCCGAGAGGAGAATGGAGGGGAAGGGATTGTGGTGTGACCATCACCCCTAGGGGGTGATTTCTTGCTTTCTGTTTCTCTGTCTGTCCAGGGAGTGCACATGCCCTCTAGAAAAATCTTTCAAAAATTTTTGATTTGTTTTATTTTCATTCTATAAATGATCACCAATGACTTATTTGATGAACATATGTGGGGGTTACACATGCAAAAAGGGTTTTGTCTGATGTATCCAAACTGGGTGTTCAAATATTTAGTTCATGATATGGGGGCTGAACTACGGGCTATCAATCCTTCATAAATGCAGACAGCCAAAGAGGTAGGAAGTTATTTCTCTGCCTCAACATTGACCTATTTATTCTCTCCTACCTGCAATTAATTTGTGCTTTTCTAAATGCATGCAAATATCAGAAGTAATTTGGGTTTTCTCTTTCAGTTCATACAAAATGTTTAACCAGCATTCTAGCTGCTATTTTCTCCCCAGGATTCTTCTCTCATTTACCGTCTGGTCCCATCTGTACTAATGCCTTCCTTTCGTGACCCTTCCAGGGTTCCAGTGTGAGAGCTTGTGAGCTTCCAAATTTGAGAGCTTCTCTGCAGCAGTTGTTGGCAAACCTTTCCTATAAGGGCCCAGAGAGTAAATATTTTAAGTTATGTGGACTATACAGTGTCTGTTGCAACTATTCACCTCTGCTGTTACAGCATGAAAGCAGCCATAGTCACCACGTAGAGAAACGGGCATGGCTGAGTGCCAATAACACTTTATTTATAAGCGCTGGGCCAAATTTAGTTTGCTAACCCTTGTTCTACAGCATACAAATTTCCCCACAAAGCGGATTAAAGTGAAACTGAGAAATCTTAGTGACTTCAGAGCCTTATGACTCTATAAATATAAAGCTAGAATCGCTTATACAACTATTAAAGTTAATTCTGCCCTTAAAATGAACTCTGTACTATTGTACATTATATCAGTATTATTTTAATATTGGCCATGAACTTACCTGAATCTGCAATATCTTATCCCTTCAGCACAATTACTGCACATGGGAAGATCAGCAGAGAGCAATGAGGCTGTGTTGAGATGCAGAAACCAGATTACAGGCCAGGCACTGGCTCGACAAATTCACTCCTGCACCCCAGCCCTTTAAAGGGATCATAGCATTGACCTTCATCATCCCTTATGAAGAGTCAACCTGAAAATTTTAAATTCATGCGTGCTAAGGCTCCTGAGTATCAGGCAATTTAGGACGAAGTTATAGTCACCATCTGAAATCCTCTGTTCTCTGTGTGTGCTGGTTATACCTACCCAACTATTAGCAACTCCTCTTTGCCTAAATCTGCCATTGTGCTGAAGACCAAACCCATAGTAAACAAATCTATTTTCATTTTACAGCCATTGAGTTAAGATACTGTCCCAGCTCAGGTATTGCTCCTGATTCTAAATTTTATAAATAAATACAGTTTGATTACATGAGTCCTATTGGCCGACTCAGCGTGAGTTAAGCTGAAGTGATGGGATTGTTGTAACTGTAGGGCCTCTCATTTACATGACCTGGGATGTGCTCTAGATTCTGGCCAGCTAAGTCCAGCTGCTGCTTCTCGTGGTCAGTACAAGGAGAAGCAGAGGCTGGAGAAGGAAGTCTGTCTCTGTGACCAGTTACAGGTTGACAGTCGGTAAATACCATCATCCTGTTTAAAAAACTCGACGTATTCTCAGTATTTACAGGTACAGGATATGAGCTCATGCAAATCACTCCACACTACCCTCAGAGTCCGTTGCTTTCTCTGGGTAATGATCCTGATTCCTTCAAGTACCCACTTCTGGTTTCTTATCTGGCCATTCCTCAAACAGACTTCCCCATGACTCAGCACTTGGTCAGGTTCTTCTCCTTAGAGGACTTTCTTTTCTTTTTTTTTTAAAGAGAGATTTTTTTTGCTATGGGTGCTTGTGCTAGTTGGAGAGACAGAGAGACAAGGAGAGACAGAAGACAAGAAATCACCTCCCGGGGGAATGGTCACATTGTAATCCTTTCTCCATTCTCCTCTCAGGATTTTGGGCATGCATGCACACGTATCCAGCATGAGTTAGAAGCCACTGGGTCCATGACTCAAACCATGGTCGGCCATGTGGGAATCCAGTGACGTCATCATGACACCATCCGCTGGTGCTAGAGAACTTTCTTAATTTTAAATGGTTGTAGTCTTGCTAAACTTCAAGCTGGCCTGCTTCACTCTTGCTCTTATTCATTTATTTATTTACTTGCTTTTTGTGGTTGATTCTTTGAAAAGCCTTCACCCTCTGGGGTAGAGGAATAGAAGCCTGCATTTGTTTGTTTATTTAAATTAACAAATACAAATTTATTTTCTATATAGCATGTTGTTTTAAACTATGTATATATCATGCAGTGGCTAAATTGAGGTAGTTAATATATGATTATTCCACATAGTTTTAATTTTTTTGACATGCAAGTACTTAAAGACTACTTTCCTAGCAATTTCCAAGTGTGTAATATGTTGTTATGAACTACGGTCACCATATTGGACAGTAGATTCCTTATTCCTCCCATCCAATTGCAGTTTTGCCTTCTTTGAGCAACATTTCTGTAATCCTCCCCAGCCCTCAGTCCTGGTGACCACCTTTCTACTCTCTCTAGCTGTGTGAGTCCGACTTTGTTTGGTTCCACATGTGAGATCATGCCATATTTGTCTCTCTGTCTGACTTACTTCACCTAACACAATGTCCTCCAGGTTTACCCATGTTATCACAAATGACAGTGTTTCCTTTAAAAAAAAATTATTCTGGGGACCAGCAGATGGTATAATGGTCATGTTCCTGGACTCCCACATGGCCGACTGTGGTTGGAGTCCTAGACCCAGTGACTTGAAAATCATGCCAGGTTCATGTACATGTGTGCCAAGATCCTGGGAGGAGAATGGAGGAGAAGGGGTTGCAGTGTGGCCATCCCCCCGGGGGGTGATTTCTCACTTTCTCTCTCACTGTTGCTATCTTTCTCTCCTTCTGAGGAGAACATATGCCCTAAGGTAAAAACCTATTAACAAACAGACAAAAACTTTTATTGTTTTGTATGTATACTACATTAAAAAAAATCTATTAATCTATTGATGGACATTGGCTTGATTCTTAAATACAAGGGGACTTTTAAAAGTATGTGAAGAAAATGTAATGAGAGTATATGTTTTTTGGTGCAAAAGAGTTATAAATCTATGCAGTTTTGAAATATATGTATATTTCATGAACTTTAAAAATTGTGTACTTATTTCTCCCAAGAGCAAGAGACAGTGAGACAATACCCCCAATAGAGTCTTGATGCCACTGTCAAGTCCCAACCTTTAGCCAACCCCAGGTCATAGTCAAGTATGTGGCTGCTACACTCAGGGAGGTCTCTGTATTTGAACCAGAAACCTTCTCATGTGAGGTTGTCTCATAGAGTGTTGCATTTTATAGCTGCATTGTCTAGTCCCTCTGTGAATTTTTGAATAACCCCTCATAGTGTCACCAGTTTTGGGAATCTTGTGACTCTTAAATTCACTTTTTAAATTGCTAATGTAGTGATTCTTTACTAATTGCGTCATTCACTCGGTACCTAGTGTCCAAACCACCCTGAAAAACGTGTGTGCTCTCTGCCCTGGCTCCAGGCCAGTAGCGACACTGGACACTCCAGCAGGCAATGGTAACCCGGTCCTTCTGTAAGAAAAACACAGGGTACCAGAGAGAGAGAGGGCAGGGCCACTAACAGGACCAGTATTTCCTGAGAAGAGTGACATCTACGCTGAGGACAATGGAAAAGACAACGGGGTTATCTGGGTGAAGGGCGAGGCTGAAGGTGAGCGACCAGAGTGCAAAGTGTCCCAGGAAAACAAAGTCACCCAATAAAGGCCAAGGTCATGCTCCCATGACCCTGAGCTATAGAGAAATGTGGTCTATAACTGTCGGCCCTAGGATATGTGACAGTGTGACGTTTGTATTCCATACGTGGAGCAGACTGAGAGTGGTGAGAGGTCGTCTGGGTCACTGTGTTGATTGACTTAACAAAAGCCAGTAGACACTTGGACAATTGGAGCAAATTTATTAGGAATTCTCTTCCCAGTGAAGTTAAAACCAGGAGCCAATTGAGAGGGGAGCCTGAGACTCCCTGTCCTTTGATGCCTCTTAGAACATGACGATTGAGATGGGCCTCGGGGGGGGGGGGGGCTGCAGGGCGTAAGGAGCGCCTTGTGAAAACGAGCGACCTCACTGAATCCTGCAGCCAGGAGACGTCAAAAGCCATCCGCCCTTGCCCTGCGCGTCGCCTCCAGACACGGTCACACACTTCCTGTTTGGCGACGTCTCTTCCAGCTGGCTTCCGCCCCTGCTCGCCGCCTTGCTCCGTGCACACCTTCTGCCGGCCCAGCCTGTTAGGCAAAGCTGCCTAACTACGAGGGCCCCCGGCTGACTTTGGACTTGCCGTGTCGAGTGCCTGTCCCCCGTTACTGTGCTGTAAGTATAAATACTGCTGAGTACACACCACACCCCACACACAGCACACACCACACGGCACGTTCACGCCCGCGCATGCCAGACACAAACACGCCCCTTCACACCCAACCCACGTACACACCCACACAGCACACACCACACGGCACGTTCACGCCCACGCATGCCAGACACAAACACACCCCTTCACACCCAACCCACGTACACACCCACACAGCACACACCACACACCACACGGCACGTTCACGCCCACGCATGCCAGACACACATGCCCCCTCACACCCACCCCACATACACACCCACACAGCACACACCACACGGCACGTTCACGCCCATGCATGCCATACACAAACACGCCCCCTCACACCCGCCCCCCCCACCCACACACCCACACAGCACACACCACACAGCACATTCACGCCCACGCATGCCAGACGCATGCCCCCTCACACCCACCCCACGTACACACCCACACAGCACACACCACACTGTGCATTCACGCCCACGCATGCCAGACACAAACATGCCCTCTCACACCCACCTCACCCACACAGAAAACACCACACGGCACATTCACACCCACGCATGCCAGACACAAACAGGCCCTCTCACACCCACCCCACGCACATACCCACATAGCACACATACCACACATACCACATGGCACATATTCTCCCACATATACGGACACATACACACCCCACATACCCACCCCCACTCACACATCCACACACCACACATTCACCATATCCCCTCCACCTCCCACCCCCAATACACCACACATGAATGCAGACACACCACATATGTATCACACACCACACATAGACCACATGTACACACCACATACAGACACACAAATACACCATGCACACACACATGTTCATACTAGCATCTGTTCGAATAAAACAGTGGGTTATGGGAACAGCAGGTGGCATGGTGGTTAAGGTGCTGAACTCCCATGGCCAACTGAGGTTTGAGTCCCGGATCTGGCAGCTTGCTTTCTCACTTTCTCTCATGAGCTCATGTTCCCTAAAGCAAATTAAAATAATAATAATAGTAAAATTTAATTTTTAAAAATTAAATTAAAAAGTGGGTTATTCAGATGGTATAAAGGAAATGGCACCTGAGCTAGGACACAGATGTTTTGAGGACTGTAAGTGACTGACATTGGGGAACTATTAGAGTCACTTGAATATGCATTTTTAGCATATTCCGACGATGGTTTGAGACTCAGGTTCACTGAGTACCATTTCAGGAAGTTAGTCTCATTGAGCCTCAGGTTTTACACTGGTTGAAATGAGTTAACAAAACCCAGATCCTCGGTTTTGGGTCTTGAAGTAGTTTTGATTGAAGCAAGCGGAGCAGAGAGCCGGCCTGCAGAAGTCGGGGTGCTGTTAGTTTCTGCCCCGTGCCCCCTGCTCTTCCTCCTGGGGTCTGATGGTGTTCTCTTTCAGGAAGTTGTGCATCCAGTCTTTTCCACATTGCCCTCCTCCCCAGAACACTGCTGCTCCCCTGAATTTACATAGGGCTTTATAAAAACATCCAAGTTCCCAGCTCTTCTTATCTTCAATATTATCGAGCAAGAAGGCAAATGACCTTCCCCGTAGGACCGTTCTGGTGTGCAGTCAGCATTCCGACAAGGAGAGGGCTGCCCGTTTCCGTTATTCGATTGCCACACTTCCAGGGATGATGGCAAGGCATTCTTATTGCAGCCTTGGTGCCAAAAGAAGGTGAGAAGGGTAAAACTCGCTGTGCAGAGTGCGAGCCATGCCTCATATCCCACCAGTCATGAGACTTCAGCGACCAGAAAAGGCAGGATTTCCTGCTTCTGTGCCTGGTTTATGCACATTTCTCATCTACGCCTTTCTTTGGATTTCACCTTTTTCTTCTTTGGATCAATGTCCTCTCTGATCGAGGAGCCAATCCAGGGCACCACGTTGCACCCAGCCATTATGTTCTCCTCTGTCCCTTCTGGTCTGTGACCAGTTGGCAGCGTTTACTGTTCGCGACCTTGAGCGTTGATAAGCCCTGGCCCTGGGTCCCGCAGAACGCCCTCCATCTGGGTCTGTCTGATGTTTGGCTTCCCATTAGACCGTGGTTATAGATTTGGGGGAAGGGCCACAGAGGTGACTTCTCATCACATCATTTCAGGTGGCATGTACCAGCTGTGTGACATCTCTGACCGTGTCAACCTTCCTAATTTGGTCAAGGCGGTGTCCGCTGGGTTTCCTTCTGTGTGCTCTTCGCCTCTCCATTCTCTGCTCTTCGGCCGTAAGTCACTCTTAAGTGAGGAGGAGTGCAGAACTGACATCTGTTTCCTGGACGTGGACGTATCTATGAGAGGTTTTAAATAGAATTATTCTGTAAAGAAATTTGTCTCTTCAAGCTCATTAAAAAAATCAAATTTAGGGGTGGTATTTTCCCCTATATGTCAGTCCCCATATGACATGACATCTTAAAACCTACATGGAAAGCAGTCTTAAAATTCCCTCTGGTCCTGTGATTTGAAGTATTTATATAACAAAGTGGTGTTGAAATGTATTTTTGATTTTCATCTATAAAACAAAAGGACCAGTCTCAAATCCTAATCTTTCTGTTTTCTTTTGAAAATAAAAAGAAAATTCCCTTTATAATAAAACACTGGAAGATACACAATCCCACAGGGACTTAGCAAAAAGAACAAAAGGCAATTGCTGGCAAGTCTAGAAAGCGTTTCTGCCGACGCTCACGGAGCGTTTTCCTAACACGAATCCCACTTACCTAGAGTAGACTCATTTTGTCTGCGCTGTTTATAGGGAGACTACAGTAGGTGTGTCTCCTGCTGCTTAGTTCAAGATGAACTAGTCCCTCCCTGACTTCACACTTCCACTTTCTAACTGGTTTAAATTACCTTGAGAACGATCCATCAAGAAAACAAACAAACAAAACAAAAACAAGGCCCACCCCCAACTTACTGGATATTTACAGTAGGATTGATAGAACTGAGGATAGCTACGATCTTGAACAGATGCCAGAAACTTGTTGTTTCAAAAATATTTCTTTGAAAATCGCAAGTTGCAAAGACATAAAACTTTTCAATATAGTGTGAACATTGTTAGGATCAAAATGGAGTCATTTGTGTCAACCTGGACTAAACTGACCTGGCAAAGGCCATGGAGCAGGTGTTTGCTTGTGCCAGTATGCCTGATAACAAGAACTGTCACAAGAACTCTGTTGGAACCACCACCTTGCACAAAGACCACTGCAGTCTGACATGGGGGCCACTTCTGTGTGACATCGGCCCAGGAACTGTCAGCTGACGCCAACAATGACAAGAATAACTAAGACTGGCACTGGGACATCCTCATTACTAATCCCAAAACAATCATGTAACCCCCAAGATCTCAAAACCCACTATGTGAGTGACTTTAAACCTGCTTGACGATTGTAAGACCTTCACAAGTATATTTGTAGCTATATGAAAATGTTCATCCAGGTGACAAGCTGGCTACAGTCGCCAAAGTTATGCCCACAGAAACCTGTCCTTTTATTTTACACACTTTGAGTCAGTTGGGATTTCTAGGGGGACATTAATTACCGGCATTTCCCTTTTGGTTAGGGACATTGCAATGGCCAATGCTCTGCGACTGGATTTAATTTGGTACTTCATTTTAAAAGGTCTGAGGACCAGACGTTTCTGTGAGAGCTTCTGTGGGAACTGTGGGCTAAAGATAGTGAACTCATTCTGGCCAGAGACTGAGAATTATGCATATCTGTCACTCTAGGGCCAGAGTTGGTACAGGGGAGGAGAGCGGGGTAGTTAATTGAGAGCTCTAACCTTCATAGGAAAAGGGAGAAGTAGCCGATACATTTCCATCATTCTAAAAGTGTGAAAATACATACTTAAACACCAACAAATAAAACCCCAACTCACAGAACAGAAATAGCACAAAAGAGAAAAATTTTAAATGATACATGGTAATTACCAAGATTAAACTTTTTGCTCTCTGAAAGATATTGCTAAGAAAATTGAAGGCAAACCTTGGACTGGAAGGAAACATTTGCAGATTATTTATCCAATTGAAGACTTGTAACTACACAGTATAAAGAATAATCACAACACAATACTAAGACAAACAACTCAAAAAATTGGGCAAGATATTGAAACAGATTACTTCACCAAGGAGTAGGTATGAACGGTTGATGACGGAAAGGAGAGTGGCTCAGTGTTGGTAGTTGGCATCAGGGAAAGACAAACAAAGGCCTCACTGACCTAGTGCTGCACTAGATACATTAGCCTGAAAACAAAACACTGACATGGCCACGTGTGGGAGAAAACGTGGACCTTGGCAGCTTTGCACACCACCAGTAGGGTGGTAAAATGAAACCTCCACTTTGGGAAACAGTTTGGCAGTTCTTAAAAGCAGTTAAACAAATGCTTACCAGGTGAACCAGAAATCTCATTCCTAGGTATTTACCCCTCCCCACACCCCCCACGTGAAAATGTATATTTACGCCAAAATTTGTATGTGAATATTCATCATAGTTGCGTTTATGATAGTCCAAAACTGGAAACACACCCAAATATCCAGAAACATTGGCAGCGCAAAAGTTACGTATGTCTAGGGAACAGATAGAGTCAGTGTAAAAGGAATTCACTACAGTTGCATGAACTACTAGAGCTGAACCTCAAAACAATTATGTTGAAGGAAAGAAACCCAGACAAAAAAGAGTGCATAATTCCACGTATGTAAAATTCTAGAACATCTAAATGAGCGAGGAGGGAGAGCACACGTGCTGGTCAGTGGTGTCTGAGAGCTGGGTAGGGTGACAGATGGGTAGTATTGGGATGTGAAGAAAGTTTAGAGAGTAATAGAAACACTTGTTATCTTGAGTCCCCGTTGCTTTATGGATGGACACATATGTCAAATCCGATTCTATTTTACAGTTTGAATGTACACAACTTATTTACTTCAATAACGTTGTTAGAAAACTTAAAATGGATTGATGTTTTGTTTAAATATAGATTATTATGACTAGTAGTGAAATGCAAAATGTTTTCTGGAAGAGGGAAATGCTATCCCAAATAACACAAGAGATTCAAAGTGGGATTGCTGCTGAGACCCACTCACACCAGAATAATAATTATTTCTCATAAACTAACCTAGATGATTGTACAATCATTCTACCCGTCATGGATCTTGTGGTTTAAATTAGTCTGAAATTACGGTTGATCCTTGGCATGCGTAGCTTCGACATTCAGGGTTTGAACAGCTCCCGAGATACCTTGCAGGCGTGGGCTGGGTCGCAGTGGGTACTTTGCTGAGGCAGAGACCTGAGTAGCACACAGCAGGGCAGGCCTGAGAGGGCAGTCACATGGCTCATGAGTGATGTCATCAGCTGCCCACCTGCTTTTCATTGCAGCGTTGCTCTTCGCTCTCACTGTGCATGCAGTGGCTTTAGTGAAGTGTGTGTGCGCATGTGTACATGTGTGTTTGCACACATATGTGTCTGCCTCAACAAAGAGGCACAGGTTAGGAAGCATGCCAGTCTTAGCAGAAGTGGGCCGTCTGCATTCATTGACTTGAGAAAGTCCTTCAACTCAGACCAGGTGCCTGGTGTTGAGAACATGCTGGACATTTTCCTCCTGGACTCAGAGCCCACCAGGAGAGACAGATACTGATCAAATAATCAGCCAATCCAGCAATTATAACAGCACCACCAGGGCCACGGAGGGGCTGAGGCCGTGTCCGACGTCACAACCTGTCTCCTGTGGAAGATCGAGGCAGGCTTGCCTGAGAGAGGGCAGAACAGAGATTAGAAAAAAGGAAAGAGAAGGGTGAATAGTGTGGGCTGCTGGGGAGAGTGTTCCAGGCAGAGAAAACAGCATGTGCTAAATGACGGTGGCTTAGGAAATGTAATAGGGCGCAGAACTGTCATTTCTATAAGCGCCAATGTATGGATAGCTCAAGAGCTAGCACTCACACGTGTACAGCCTGCTGCTTCATAGGAAAGCAAAGGCAGACCCTCTTGTCTCCAGAGCCCCGTGTTGCTTTTCTGGTTTAAGTACTAACTTGCCATGAATCGCTATGTTCTGGTCTTCAGTTCATGTGCACATGCACTTTGAAATGTGTGCAATCTACAGTTGTATTAGGCTCCTCGAGGGAGACAGAACCAATAGGCTATGTATAGACAGACGGCTATGTATAGACAGACAAGAGGAGATTTGTTAGAAAAGTGGGTTCACATGCTTACAGTAGCCAAGAAGTCCCACCTCAGGCCGTCGGCAAGGAGGAGACCCTGGAATGCTGGTAGCGGTGCTCATTCCAAGTCCGAAATCCTCAGAGGCAGAGAAGTCAGTGATGTACCTCTCTGTCCCAGGCCAAAAGCCTGAGAAGCTGGGGCGTCGCTCGTCTGAGTCCTGGAGTTCAAGGCAGACATATCTTCAGTTCCAGTGTCCAAGGCAGCAAAATGCAGTGTCTGCTCTCTCCAGAGATGCCAGTCTGACTTCTGTGCTTGCTCTCGTTGGGCCCCCGATTGATTGGCGTATGCCTGTGCACACGGAGGGCAGCGCTCCCCTACCCCTACCTAATTTACTCATCCACATGCTATCTCCTCTGGATACTCCCCTCCCTCCCTACCCCCATCTCCAGAATAGCTTTATCAGGTGTCTAGGTATTCCCTAGCCCAGTCAAGCTGACGAGAACTAACCGTCACAAGAGTTGTTCTTAATGTTCGTTGTGATTGGTTTTATAGGTAATGTTACTTGATGGATTTAGCTTCTTTACAGAGAAAGTTGGATTATTTGTGGCAAAGGTAATAAGAGATTAAGCCATTGATAAATTCAATCACTATCAGTAGAGAAGTCACTGTTGGCGTCTAGTCCCCAGAAAAGACACAATAAAATGATTCGACGCAGGAGATAATTTACTGAAAAAAAGAGCTTTATAGGTTCTTTCCTTCCTTTTAAAGTGAATACCAGATTTGCTTGATTCTAATGAATCATTTATTGTAAGCTGCACCTTTGATTTAAAGAGTTAAAGGAGTGAAAAAAATAACACTACCACATCAAATATGGCATATTGATTGTCACATGTAATTTAATTTTGGAAATGTTATAAAATTTAAGTATCAGAGAAAAGCAGTCAAAATAAAGAAAATAACCACCCTGAGAATAAAACCATTTGAAGAGGCGGAGTGTGTGCTAAATGCATTACTGGCCCTCTCTCATTCCCTCCTCAGGAAAACCCTTTGTGGCTAAGTCCTATTTCCATTCTTGTCTTATAAATGAGCAAGCCAAGGTTTGGTGCAGGTGAGCAGGGGATCAAGGCTAGAAAAGCTTACAGCAATCAAATTTCCTTTACCAGGTCACACAAAGTTAGTGGGAGAGAGGAGAGTCCATGCACTTTTCTTTCGTTTCGATGCAGAATATTTCAACAGTTATCTCCTAGCAAGTCACATCAATCTTAAGCAAAGAGCTAGCTGAAAAGGAAGGAGAAATTGTGAATTAGCATCCCTTGTTCCCCAACAAGTCTCCCTTCACACTGATGCTCCCAGTGCTCTGTTTATGGTCTGCCAAACCAAATAGCTTTGTGATATGTTAATCAGGGCCATTAATCTCTGTAAAGCCTTCACCTACTATAAAGCTTCTACATTAGATAATAAGCACTCTCTGATGGGGAGTAAATGAAGATGGTTGATTCTGCAATTTCATAGTGTTTTAAAACACTGGCAACTTTATGCAATTTAGGTAAAGAGAAAATATAAAAGCAGCTACTCATTGGGATAAAAATTATGGTAGATGTGTTTTGGCAATGAGAAAGTTAAAAAAAAAAAAAAAAACAAGATGAAGAAGAAAGGTTTTTGTTTTGTTTGTTTTGATTTTAAATACAGTTTCCAGAAGCCTTGGCTTAAGGTTGGGGAATAAAATAGTTGCACACTAATTTAGAATATGCAAAGGGTAAAATTCAAATTATGATTGCACTTAAACACCTTCAGAGCATACACAAATAGGCATGGTGAGCTCTGCTCTGCCCATGTATATAGTGTGTGTGTGTGTGTGTGTGTGTGTGTTTGTGTGTGTTTGCGTGTGTGTGTATTGGATTGTTCCAATGCCTGCTAGACAGGGCATGAGTTTTAGCATCAAACACAGGTTTTAGACAGTTGTAACTATGACTTTGGCCATTTCTATTAGGTATATTTCTGATACCTTATTTTAATAATGAGCAGTTTATAACTTAATCTGCTTTTAACCAATGACTTACTGTGACAATATGGCTGACTTGATTAAGAGTTTGTTCATTATCATTCTTCACTGCACTTATACAAACAGATTTTTAACTCTGTATTAAATTCTGTGCGGCTGGTCTCAACCAGCCATGGTTTATCCCCTCCCTCTAGAATGCATCTTGTGCACGAGCCTCAGAGCGGATGAGAGAGAGAACTCTCCCATTGGGGAGTCATGCCACAATTCTTTTTCCTCCACTTCTGCTAGGCATGCACACACCTGTCCAAGGTGGTTCTCAAGCTCCTGAACCAGGATTCGAGCTGGGGTTATCCATGTGGAATTGGGTGCCCTCTGCACAGCACTTAGCTAGCTCTGCTCTGTGGACCAGCCCTGGTCTTTTGCTTTTACTTTCTCCACTTAGGAGCTCATGAAACAACTGTAGCAAGGGCAGGTGTATTTTCTTCATCTCTCATGTACTGTGTGGCATCTTGCAAAATGCCAGTACAGTGATTCCACGAGTTCTATGGTCATTATGTTCTCAAGGTCTCGGCACAGGGCCTGGCACAGAGCAGGCACTCAGTGTGTGCTTGTTGAATGAGTAGACAATGAATGCATGGGTGAGGACTGATTGGCTGGTGTTTTAAATAGTGAAAGTTTTAAATGAGCTCACGACTCCTTTTTCATCATTTGTTAAGTGATACAACTGACGATTGCCTTCTGGCTTAGGAATCTGAGGACTGGGAGCAATATTGTAGGCAAATTGTGTGCCTGAGGTTTTCTTCCCATTTAAGAGTTTGGCTCAAATTAAGAGACAGAGTCTAGAAATCAAGCCTCACTCTCGTGAATTCTTAATTAAGTGCCTGAACTCTCATTGGTATAGGTGGCATATAGAAAAATGCACATAAGAAGAATTCTAATTATCTACAATGGTTAAAAATGAGCTATTCTGTTTTCAGTTCATTTTCCCATTATTACAGCATTATTATTAAGCTAGTTTTTGCATTAATAGAAAGTCACATATTTCATGTGGTATGTTCTAGTTTTCTCTTGATCCTTTTCACTTTGGCTCTGATTATAAAACATAATCAAAGCCCATTATAGAAACCGTTGGGAAAAACTAAAAGAACAATATTAAAAATGTATCTTCACTACCCAGATAATACTGCTGTTAATTTATTGATCAAGTTTTTGTAGATATCAGAGTAAACTTAAAATTCGCTTTGTACGTATATAATATCATTGAGAGTGCCTTGCATTGTACATTGCTTTTATTTTATTCAGCGTTATACCAGAATTATTTTCACATGCCTTTAATATTGTTTGAACACACTTTTCCCCCACGATCGTAGGGCATGCCATCACGTGGCTGCACAACATGGTTTAAGCAGTCCTCCTTTCCTTGTCACCGAGGTTGGATGCCTGTCCGTCAAGTGTGCCTTCGTTCTCCTCTCTGGAGTTCAGTGAGAGAGAATGCCTCGATGTGGAGAAAGTGGTCGAGGTTGAGATATCTTAAGGCAGCTGATACACGTCGACACAATTTCAAAAAGTGTAACTGATTTTCTCTATCACTAGCAGTGTGTAAGAGCTCTTACATTGCTATTGCCAAATACTGTTTTACTTTAAAAGATGACCACTTTGATGGATTGATGTTATAAGCTCCCAGGGATTTCAAATGAAGTCCTCAGTAGGGTAATGCAGACCATAAGGCACACTCAGTTCCCAGGAGCCTGAGAGCCGTGGATTGTGTTGTGCAGGACAGTGGGCGCAGATGTCGTGAGAGCCTAGAAGGGCTGAACTGCGTATTGCATGACGCCATTTGACTTATGCTTCATTTTGCTGGACTAGAACTAAGAACCTCTGCACTATCCTATCATATCTACTGGGGAGGGGATTAAGCTGTTACTGAAGGCCATCTCGGAATTATGCCTATTGCCTACCTCAGATATTTGTAACTGTACCATAAACTCACCATATTGGTGGGCCCAAGGTGTGGCCATGTTGGGGCCTCAGTTTCTCTAAGTGCTCAAGGAGAAGATTAAACTAAATTATTCCTAGATCACTCCCAGCACTAATATTTTATGTATTTAGTAATCTGCTATACTCACAGTTTTTTTTCAATTTTTTTAGGCTATGTTTTAGAGAAGTTTTAGGTTTATATCAAAATTGAATGGGAAGTACAGAGAGTTCCCATAAACCCCCAATCCCCATGCATAGCTTTCCCCACTGTCAACCCCCCACAACAGAGTGGAAGCATGTTAAAATTGGTGTGTTTATATTGATACTTTGTTGTTACCCAACGACTACAGTTTCCATTAGAATTTAGTCTCATTGGGCCAGTAGTTGACTCAGAGGTGAAGGTGGCTGGATCGTACATGGTTAACTGCAGGTTGAAAAACACACCAGGCATAAGTGCGAGTGTGTACACAATCTAGACAGGAGAATGGAGAAGGGGTTGCAGCGTGGTCACCCCTCCCGGGGGTGTGATTTCTCACTTTCCCTTCTCTCTCTCTCTCCTTCAAGCACATGCCCCTATGGGGGCGGGAGGAGTAGAGAATTTGCCAAAGAGACAGAAAGTGAGAAATCACCCCCCAGGAGGGATGGCCACACCACAATCCCTTCTCCTCCATTTCCTCTTGGGATTTCGGGTGAGCACATACCTGTGCCCAGCATGAGTTTCATGGCCTTCAATAAGAAGGACCTGCTGAGTCAGGGACTTGAACTGTGGCAGGCCATATGGGAATCCAGCAACATAACCATTATGCCATCTGCTGGTCCCAACAACAATTGTTCCTATTTAAGGTTGTGTCATGATTTTGTGAATGTTGGCTACATTGCTTAACATGGACACTTACCTAGAAAATAAAGGGAAAAGAAGTGCTCAAATCAACTGCCACAAAGAAGCAGACTTGTAAGTAGTCGAGTGAACTCCCCTGCTTTGGTTGGTGGTTTTTACACAGATTGTAAGTCAGTCACTGAGTGTAAAAGACTTGGTATACTTAAATCTAGGTTTACAGAGGCCCTAGGTTTGCCCCCCCCCAAGATAAACACTTAGCTCTACTCCTGTAGTCTCCTGTGTGTTCTTTCTTGCACAGTTCATTCTAAAAGTAAAGACACATGAACGAATCTTTTCATTGTCTTACAGAAATTGGAACAGATGCTACAGTGAGTAATTTTTAATATGAACAACAGCATAATTAGTAGGAACCCCAGTTGATAAAATATCTGTTTAATTTAAGCAATTGGTATGCTATTTTAAAACTAATCAGATTAAAGTTAAGTACAGTACTTGGAAGTATTTTTATGGGCTCTATATGATAACACAATACAGTGTTCAAGCATTTACTATAGAATCCAGGGAACATTGCTTAAGTTTAGTCCCTGTGTACCAGGACATCACATCGACCCTTGACTTGTTCTACCTTCTGTTTTTATCTACGTGAAGCAAGGGTGGGGTGTTAATAAAACCAGCCATTCTGGGGCCCAGAGGGTAAAGAATGGTTTGTCATATGTTATACAAATTGACTTAAGACAATTTGGTCAATTTTTTAAAACAAGATATTTGTTCATAGTATCCAACAGAGGTAGAAAAAAGCCACAATTTTGCTCCAGGCTAGCCTTATTATTATTGTTATTTTTAATTTGCCAGTGGGAGGGTGTACTTCCCAGATAGAGAAGTAGAAGGGAAGTGTGAAAGCACCCCCATGGGCCATGGTTATAGTACAATCACTTCTCCATTTCTCCTTTTGGAAGTTTGGCCACACAGGTTTTTCGAGCCACCAGGTCTGGGACTTGAACTGCCATGTGGGATCCAGCTGCCTTAACTGCTATGCCATGGGCTGGCCTACTTCAGAGTAATGTGAAAATGAACACAATTTCAGTCTGAATTATTGGGACACACACACACAGCACAGAGACTGGAGCTGACTAGCACAGACAGTGTTGACTGATTATTTCCAAAGGTCTTACAATGCACTTCTGTCTTTTCTTCCCATGACATACCCTTGAATTTCATTTTATGTTATCATTATTTCGAATGTTTTGTTCACCATCCTAGACCAAGAGCCCTCTAGGAGTGGGGCAGAGTCTTTACTCATTGCCGTGTTCTCAATGTCAGTCTCCAGCCAGACTAACAGAGACCACAGTGAAGGAGATGGCAATGAGTGTTTGTGCTGGCCGTAATTCTAAGTGTTTTACATATGCTCAGTCGTTTAACTCTGAATTAAGAATAATTACGTATTTTATAGAAGGAAAAAACAGAGGTCCAGAGAGGTTAAGGGAAATCACGGTCACCAAGCTGGAATGTGGTAGAGGTCTCCACATAGACAGTCTTATTCTCAGGTCTGTGCTTTTAACTTCTAAGCTACATTTAGATAGTGTGAGGTCAATGGGTACTTGCAGAAGGGACACATGATCATACAGGGTATGAAAGGAGCGGCTGAAATGTGGGAGAGCCTGGGGAGGGAAATGAACAACTGGGCTCTGAAATAAAGAAGCTCCACGCATGAGTTGGACACCCAACAACTGGGAAGCAGGTGGTGCTGAGCACTCACCAGCCCAGACGGGCCTGAGCTCTGCTGTGTTCTAGGAGTGAACATGCAATAGGGGCCGAGCAGATGCCCATTCTGAGCCCTAACCTGGGATTCGGGGAGCACCTATGCCAAGCTAACTCTAAGGCTATTCATTTCTCAAGTCTTCATAGCTTGGCTTGTTCCACTCATGAAATAAGAATGCCTAAAAGGGTCCAGGTTTTATTTCATTGTCTAAGAAAAATGCTATCTACAAGAATCTCTTGTCAGATTCTCTGAGAAGATTCCACATGGATACTGGGAACTAGATATTTCAGGGCACAGGAGAAATGAAGATTTTCTACTCATTTCAGCCTCCAGCAAGCAAAGCTAGTGTGCGATATGGCAATCCGATTCTAGAACACCTCTGTCTGCTTGCTCCTGAACATTGAGGCTTAACTTCAAGAATTTGCACGCCATTCATCAGATGACAAGAAATCACCGTCGGATCACGAGAAATATGGGAAAATGAGAAAATACCTCTCCTCCAATGGAAAAGAGTAACTCTCCTTCATCCACAAGCAGTTCGGTGAAAGTCATGGAAATGTCTGATAAGGAATTTAGAACATTCGTAATGTCGAAGCTAACAGAGATAGAGAGATAATGAACTGCTAAAGAGAAAGGAGAAAGAAGTTGCCGAGTTCCAGGAGATGAGGAAATTCTTGCAAGATCTAAAAGAGGAATTACACACTTTACAAAAGACTCAAACGGAACTCTAGAGATGAAGTCTATAATGTCAAAATCTCCCTTGAAAGTATTAAAAGCAGACTAGATCATTCAGAAAATAGAATCTCAGATGTAGAAGAGAAAATGTCTTAGAAAAGTCCACCACGAAGACTGAGAAAATGGCTCAAAAATTTTTATGCGAGAAGTACTGGATACCATCAAACGTCCAAATATCTGGATAATTGGCATTCCATGAAATCCTAGAAAACTTTCCAAACCTGCATTCGAAGATCCAGTGAAATACAAAGGACCCCAAATAGAATCAACAAGAAGATCTTCTGACACATTATAGCCTGACCAAAACCGCAGACAAAGACAAGATACTAAGATTGGCAAGAGAGAAACATCAAGTTACTACAAAGGACATCCCATCAGGCTGATCGGAAACAATGGAAAATATATTCAAAGTGTTACGAGAGAAGCAGTTTCAGCCAAGAATACTGTACCCGGCAAGAGGTGGGAAGAAAAGACAAGAACATTCTCAGATAAACAAAACCTGAAAGAATTTGATCTCCAAGAAGTTCTCAAGGGTGTGCTGTATCAAGAAAATTAAACACAGACCATGGAAATAAGACAAAAACTTGGCCAACTTAATCAGAGGGACAAGAATATTATATCCCAGATCAGGAAAATTGAACCACAGAAGATAAAAGTACATGAGGCTGATAGGTTCATGCACCTTCCATTTGAACAGATTGTGGGTCACGTCTGTTGACATGTAACATTAATGAACAGCCACTCTGCAAAGAACCCATGCGATGGTAACTTGGCTCCATTTGATATTGATTGTCGGTACTTCAATATTTTTATTAATTAAAAAATCATATAAGCAAGGGGCACCACATTGCTCCTGCCTTCTATTCATGAAATAAAGGCATTGCTAGAACTTGCCTTTCTTGAAATTCAAGGAATTAACAGCTTGAGTAGGTTAATGTAGTCAAGCCAATAAATTAAGATGAACTAGCAGATATTTATTCAGATATTTATTCAAACGTGAGCCCCAAATTATCTATAACACATTTAATTGAATTCAGAAATATTTACATCATGACACCTTTGAAACTTTTCCACTAAAGCCATCTTGAAATCAGTGGAGAATAAGCTTGAACCTAGCAGAAGGCAGTTGGGGGGACGACAGCAAGCTACTGAGGAGGATCGGGAGTCTGAAACTCTTTGATCACTCCGATTTTTTTAAGAAGTCTTTGGGGACCAGCAGATGGCATAATGGTTACATAACTGAAATTTCACATAGTCAACTGTGGTTCAAGTCCCAGACCTGGCAGTTTAAAATTCATGCCCACTGTATGTGTATGTGTGACCAAAATCCTGAGAGAATGGAGGAGAAGGGATTAGGCATAGCCATCCTCCCTGGGAGGTGATTTCTCACTTTCTATCTCTCCAGCAAGCACACACACCCTATAGCAAAAATCTCTCTAAAAATAAATAAAAAATAAAGGGACCAGCAGTTAGTGTAATGGCTATGTCACTGGACTCCCATGTAGTCGACAGCGGTTCATGTCCCGGACCTGGTGGCTTAAAACTCACACTGGGTGTGTGTGCATGCGTGCCCAAGATCCCAAGAGGAGAATGGAGGAGAAGGGATTGCGGCGTGGCCATACCCCCTGGGGGGGTGATTTATCTCTTTCTGTCTCTCTGTCTCTCTCTCTCTGGCGAGCGCATGTGCCCTATAGCAAAAAAACTCTCAAAAATAAATAAATAAATAAAAAAAAATAGTTTTTTGCCTTAAGGTGCCTGCACTCTCAGGAGAGAGAGAAAGAGACAGAGATAGTGAAAGAGAAAGTGAGGAATCGCTCACCAGGGAGCACGGCTGCACCACAATCCCTTCTCCATTCTCGCCCCAGTTCTTGGGCATGCACACACATATGCCCAGCATGATTTGAAGCCACTGAGTCCGGGACTTGAACCACGTCGGCCACGTGGGATTCCAGTGATGTAACTGCTGTACCATCTGCTGGCCCCATGACCTCTCTGTTTTATTGTCAGCATGCCGAGGGATTTTATTTCATTCTGGAAAAGTGTTATGCATTTGTAGTAGTTAAGATATTTATCCCTGTCCTGAATATTGAGTTATGCTGACATACTGGGAATATCCCACACATTGATACCCAGTTTCGAAATCCCTCAGATCCAGTATTCGCACCCCTCTTATGTATTTCTCAGTTTGAGATTCACAGGCCACAGAGATGTGTGCTGAGACTAACCGAGGACTCAGAAAGGATGGTCCCCCCCATTCGTGGCGCTTAGCCCTGGCAGTGATGCCCACAGCTACTAGAAATCAAAGGTTGTATGAGTTGTGTCATTTATTCAGTCTTCTCAACAATTCAGTGAGGTGTCTATGATGGTGATAATAATTACTGCTGTTCTTTGGTTGACATGACCTCAAACTTAGAGCACTTAGGCATCTTTCTCAGAGTCACAAGATTTGGACCCAGAAACTCTGATGGCAGAGGCTACCCTACAAGGAGGCCTTGTTCTCAATATCCCATGAAAATGAGGAAATTCATTTAGATCTGGGGGAGAGCATGACTTGACTTTGTATTGACTTTCTAAGTTTCGTTTGAAATATCAATGAATAGTAGGCTGAAGCGCATGGAGTTAACGTATTCAGTGTGATTGGTCGTGGACAAATGCATGCCCCCGTGTAATTTGTATCCTATCCACTATAAACCATTGTCGTCAACCTAGGTAGTTTTTGCTTCTGAAAGGATTAGTCCCTGTACCCCCCGTGAGGCATCCCTTTTTCCAACTTCTACCACAATAGATTAGTTTTGCCTGTTCAGTCTTCTTATTGATGGATTCACAGAGATGTGCTCTATTGCATCTGACTTTTTCACCTTAACGTGTTTCTGAAATCTATCCAGGGCATTCTATTTGTCAGTAGTTCATTTCTTTTTATTGCCAAGTCCATACTCTCTTCCTCCTCTGTCTCTTCACCAGTGAGGAAGAGTTTTTGATCTACCTTGGAATTTAGTGTGTGAAAGGAAACACAATGGAAAGAAGTTGGTAAGTCTTCCATTCTTTCTGTGCTGCAGGTGTTTTCTATAGGCATGGTCTGGTCTCTTCAGACCTTTATTATATTCTAGAACCTAAGCCAAGACACAAGAATGTTATATTCTGCTCTTTGAGCCAGTCATTTGGCCACAGTAACTGACTGGACCAAAGATGAACGCACAGACTGAAAATTCAAGACGGCCTGGACCGAAGAGAAGCTAACAGCCTCTGAGGTTCCTTAGCACTAGCATTGAGTAATAAGGTTTTGTACTTAATGGTGAACAACTGAATTCATAAAATCTCCACTTCTGGAAAATGTACATGCCAGGCAAGTAAAATGAGCAGAAACGTAAGCCACTGGAGATGTGTGTAGGTCCAGCGATGCTGGGTATTGGTCTAGTGCTCCAGTATGCAGCATGACTGTCCCACGTTTGCTGAATCAGACTCCCTTAAGTACCTGCCATCATCCCTAAGCCCAGGAAGAGGCAATCATGAGAGGATTTCAGGAGGATACCAGAGGCATCTGGGGCAGGGTGGGAGGGTGTGCGCCTTAGTGTCTCAGAAGTAGGAAGTTGCTTGAGAATTCAGGGCACAATTATGAAGCTACCTTACTTAGGCTAAAAATCATGTAGTAGAGCAGGGGGCAATGATACTGTGCAGATGTCTTGGGTTCAGAGTGGAGAATTATTGAAGCCTTGACAACCGTGATGAGGACTGTAGAGTTAACTTTCTTAGGCACTGGGGAGCTGTTTTGAGCACAGAACTGTGAGCTGAAAAGCCCTTGAGGACAAATAATTTGGCAGAAAACTCTATTGGGAGGAGGAAAGAGCAAGTGCTGTGTTAAAACCTGAGCTATGGCGGCACGCAGATCTGAGAAGGGAGGTGCGATTTCACTCTTGTGGGAGGAATTTCTTTGGTTCTTTTTCCTGTTGTGTGTGTGTGTGTGTGTGTGTGTGTGCAGTAGACCTAAAACTAGCTGCTTTGCAGGTTTTAAGCATAATTAACCTCACCATGTTCAGACCTTTATTATATTCTAGACCCTAAGCCAAGACACAAGTAAATGCAATTAGCCTAGTAATAGCTTGGGATTAAATCATATTAACTATTAACAGAACATAATTTATACATAGTCAGCATGTTTAATTCTTGTTGTAGGGAAAAGCCTGAAATGCTAACTTGATATTAAAACCTGAGAGAAAACAAATCTGCATAATTGAATAAAATCACTCTTACTCTGAGACAGGGATAGGTTGCAGGTAGTGAAATTATAACAAAAACAAACTGTCAAAGTCATTTCAAATCAGCAGATGAGAATTAGGCAAAAAAACAGTTTCTCAGTTTGGAAGCAACAGGTGCGTCTAGTATTAAACAATAAGAGACTGATACACACTCACTTCTGTTTTCCTAAGAGGTAGAAGACTAGTACAGGAAAAAACAAATTAGATACCTCCTATTTGGGATAGTCATGTTGTAAGAGCAAGGGAAATTTGAAAGAGAAAAAATTTACTGAGTATTTTCTACTTGTACTTTTTGTTTTCTATTCTGTATTTAACTTTGTTTGAGTCTGTCTCTGGATTGATAAGAACATCAAATGAATGTAAGATATTAGAATTGTCATCATGATCATCAATTACTGTATATGTTTGAGTGTTTTTCTCATATTCTTTGATGTAGGGTTACAATGAAATAAAATGGTCTAAATATATACATGGAAATAACTAATAATATAAGATGAATCTAGACTATAGGTAGTCACTGTAAAACTCTCAACTTTGCTGTATTTGAAATTTTTTGGATACATGGTTTGCTTGATAATTTTATGTGCTGAATCAATCAGGGTATATGCTCTTCTACAAAATAATAAAACGAATGACTTGAGTCATATAATAACATTGCTCTCTATGTATTTTGAAAATAACATGTTGTAGAATAGTGAATCTAGCCTAATAAATATATGAATAGGTAGAGTATAAGATATAGCTAATATTTTGTGCAAAAGTCTCATAGGTATAATAAACTATCTGGAGGTGGTTGACTGTTCACTATTTTCTTCCCCCAGTTTCTAAACGGAATAAATAGTCTTCTCTCTAAGTACTTTTTAAATATCATATAGCTATCACATATGACAAGAACATGCAAATCAATAATAGCTAATGATATATGCTATCTCTTACTGAGCTCTCACTCTGTGCTAGACATGCAGGCTTAAATACATATTATTATTAGTTCAAATAGATCTAAAAGAAAGATACTCCTATCCCAGTTTTGCAGTAACTTCAAACAATGTAAACGTGGAAAGATTTCTCCTGCAACTTATATTTATAGTTATAAATATAATTTTAATTATAAGTAGAATTTTCCTATATACTCCTAAGTCTCTTTAGTATAAATTCTTTGTGTCCGTTTCTACTTAGTTGATCTCTTCTAAAAAAATAAAATGATAAATTACAAACCTTCAGAGTTGAAAACCGTACTTTATTTTGAGATTTCATCTGAGGTTGCCCAAACATTGTGAGCCTCTATCTAATGGGACATCACCCTATAGAGAGGAGATATCTTTCCAAACATTCTTTAACACCCTGCAGCGTTAACACCCGACCAGCTCTCGTGATGCCGATGACGGTAGACATCTGTCTGTCGAGTGTTGACGATGAGCTGGCGATCTATTTGTTCCCACTACCTTATTTGTGTATGACAAAGATCCCGGGAGGAAGGACGTATGTGGAGTCCTTGTATTCCTAGTTTACAGGTGAGGGATTGATGTTCAGGAAGATAAAGAAACTTGCTGCACCCAGCCAGGACTCATGCTAAAGTCAGCGTAATACCAAAGCAGACTCTTCACTGCCTCTTGCCTCTAAAAAATAAGCATAAGCCAGTAATAAAAGGTACTATTAATAATCAGGGCCAAACATAGTCCAGTGGTCTGGCTGTACATTGGAAATCCCACATGGCTGATTGCAGTTTGAATCCTGGCCCTGGTGCCTTAAAACACATGCCATACACATGTGCATGCATGCCCCAGTTCCCAACAGGATGGGGAAATGGAGGGTAAGGCATTGTAACATATCTGTACCTTATTTATCATTCTCTCTCTCTCTCTCTCTCTCTCTCTCTCTCCATGCACCCACCCACCTTTGGCAAATAAAAGACAGGCACTAATTAAACTTCCTAAAGGTGTTAAATAATTCTCCTATATCAGAGGTGGTTTTTAAAATAAAAGCTATTGAATTGGGGGCCTCTAGGGGTATACTGGGTCATCAGAAAAATCATGATGTATTTTTCTGACCCAATATTTGTTTTCGTAAAGGTCTTTGCTTACCATTTTTATTGAATCCCGCTAAGGAAATACTTATCTGTTTTTGTTGAGATGTCCATCTTATCTAGAGAAAATATTTAAATGTGTACTCTAGCATTAGTGTAATATTAGTGATTTTCTTGTTTCTATTTATGTTTGGCCCATGTAGCTCCTCTTTCATGTAACTCCTGTACCAGAGAGCATGAGAAAAACATGCACGTTTATGGTAATGGATGGTAATGGCGATCACTACCTAGGAGTAGAATTGCTGGACCTTAGGGCAGGTGTATATTCATTTTATTACAGACAGCCAGGAATCTTCATGAAGGGGTGGCAGTACTGTCCATCCCACGAACAGTCCGAGTTCTCCGATTACTCCACAATCTTGCCGGTGTGCGGAGCTGTCGGTCGTTTTGGTCAGTCATCTTGCTAGGCATCATTACAGTTCAAACTCGTGTTCGCCCAGTGACCAATGATGATAAACATTTGAAGCATGCTTACTGGCATCTGCATATCTTCCTTCGTGAAGTGACTTTTCAAGTCGTCTGCCCATTTACAAAAATGGGTTGTTGGGATTTTACTACTGAATTGCAGGCATTCTTTATGCAAGCTTTAGATATTACTGGACTCATATCCTTGGTCAGAAGTATGTATTATGGGGCTGGCAGGTGATGTGGTGATTGAGGCACTGGACTTCCACATGGTCAACCCTGGTTCGAGTCCTGGACCTGATGGCTTGCTTTCTCATTCTCCCTTTCTGTCTGTCTACCTCTCTCTGGTCAAAATGGAAGAATAATGATAATAAATAAAATTAAAAATAAATAAATCATAAAAAAGTTTTATGATTATTCTCTTTCTATGGCTTGCCTAGCATTTTTTAGTGGCATCTTATGAGGAGCAGAAGGGTTGAATTTTGATAAAACCTAATTTATCAATTTTTAATTTTATGGTTATCTATGACTATGGCCTAAGGAAACTTTGCTTACCCTGAAATCTTTACTGTTTTAGTTTTGAGGTCTAGGTCTATTATTACTCTCTAGTGATTTCTTTAGTGTGGGTATGATGAGAAGTGTGGATTGAGGTGCATGTAATTCCCAAATGGTATCTAATTAGTCCATCACCATTTGTTGAAAAGACTTTTTCTCACTATCATTAGATTCTTTGGTCACTTTAACAAATCAAACATATGTAAACCTCATACATGTGTGGAATCTATTGGGTTGTTGTAAAAGGCATAACATAGTTTTCTGTTTTTCTATTAAAAAATGCATCATGACTTTCCTGACAACCTGGTATTTCTAGTTCTATATTCTATCCATCGATTTATTTGTGGATTATTACCAGTTCCATACCATCTGAATACTGCATGTAGCTTTATAGAACATCTCAACATCGGTAATACAAATCCTGTTATCTTCTTCATTTCAAAGATTTATTTGGATATTCTCAATTCTTTTCATTTACCTGTACGCTTTGGAAATGATTGCAAAATTAGAAATGAATAAGCTTTTCCATTTCTGGAAAAGAAAAAAAAAAGCCTGTTGGAATTTGTATTAGGACTGTATTCAGTCTCTAAGTTAATTGACACCTTCACCATGTTCAGTCTTCTTTTTTTTTTTTTTTCTTTTTTTGGAGAGGTTTTTGCTATAGGGCGCGTGCGCTCGCCAGACAGATAGAGAGAGACATAGAGACAGAAAGCAGGAAATCACCCCCCAGGGGGGATGGCCACGCTGCAATCCCTTCTCCTCCATTCTCCTCTTGGGATCTTGGGCACGCACGCACACACGCCCGGCGTGAGTTTAAGCCACCGGGTCCGGGACTCGAACCGTGGTCGACTATGTGGGAGTCCAGCGACATAGCCATTACACTAACTGCTGATCCCTCCATGTTCAGTCTTCTGAACCATAACACAGACCCATCTCTCTCTTTGTTAGATAATCGCATGTTTCCCTCAGCAGTGCCATGCCACGCAAAGGTCTAGCCTACCTTTCTATAACAAAATCTTGCACAGTGTTTGTAAGCTTTTGTGTATCTTTAGTCAAAGCTGTGTAGCAGGTATGGGTTTTTGTAGATGCCCTCATCAGATCGATGGAGTTTTATTCAGTCCCGAGTGTGCTGAGAGACGTTAACTGTAAGTAAGTGTTAGATTTTGCCAGATGTTTTCCTGCACCTGCAGGTTTACTTCTTTGCGGCGTCAACACTGACCTGACCTCCGGTTAAATGCTATAAGAATGGTTGACTAACCCTGTGTGATTCCAATTTTGACTTGGAGTCTGCTGGGTTTTGTTCATTTGCTGGTGCTTTCAGGTCTTTTTCTCTCTAGAGTTATGCTGTTATCTGAGGGCTGGTGTGAGACAGGGGGCCCTTTTTCAGACACTGGAAAAAGCTCAGATACCACTCCTGCCTAGACACTTAGATGTGTCCAGTGTTTTACAATTACATGTGATATCATAATGTATCTTCATAAATATTTTAATGGACCTCCACACATGTTTTTGTATATGAAATACATAGAGTGTTTATATAGAATGGTTTCATGCCAGCAAAACTTGGAGACCAACTATCAATCAATGATTTATTTATCTTTTTATTCTGCTTTGCTTTGTTTGGGTACAAATGACATAGTCTTTTAAAGTTAGCTTTAATTAAAATACTTGTACGTATCTTCCAACTTATATATTACACAGATGAAATACTGTGGCTTTAACATAATATTTGCTGGGGCCAGCAAGTGGCATGGTAGTTAATGGACTGGATTCCACCTGGCCAACCATGGTTTGAGTCCCAGACCTGGCGGCTTGCTTTCTCACTTTCTCTCTCTCTCTCTGTCTCTCCTTGATGAGTACGCATGCCCTTAAGCAAGTTAAAATAATAATAATAATGATAAATAAAATTAAATAAGTAGTTCTTCTAAGGAAAACATAGTATATGCTGATTCTAGGAAAGTAAGTACTTTTGTCAAAATAATTTTGCTGGCCAGCTTAGTGGTACAGCGATGAGTCTGCTCAAGTGATGCTGATCCCTATGGCGGTTCTTGGGTTCAGTTGCTGGTTAACCTGGATGTGCTGGGGCAGCACACCCATGATCCTGGCCAGCTGGAAAGACTGTGGAGGGATTGCAATGTGAGACTCCATTGACAGCCATTGTCCTCTCTCTCTCCTTCATGCTCATAAAAGAAATAAACATGAAAAACATTAATTTTGCTTTCTCATGTACATTTTCTCTTTCAGATAAACCTTGGAATCAACTTCTCAAGCTCTAAAATACAAAACAAGGGAATTTAATGGGAATTCTGTTTAATTGATATTGGCGAGATTAATGACTGATTTTGGAAGAATGAATAGATTTGCCATGTTTAATTTATTTTTATCTTCATCTTTCTTTAGTTCCTAGAACCTAAGATGTTTTTAAAAATTAGTTTATTTTTAGTTAGTTTGTAGTTTTTACTTGCTATACAAATAGAACCTTCTCCATAGTAAAAGTTAATTAGTTATAATGAGTATATAGGAAAGATCCTGATCTTAATAGTATTAACATTTAAGTTACACAATAAAAATACCAAACAATAGAATAAAATTAAGTGGCATCTAAGAATATTATATTCAATATGTCATTTAATCCTCATGAAAATTTCTCAGATATAATTATTTTTGTTTTATAGCTTACCAATAAAAGAATGAAGCTTAGAGAGATTATCAAATGCCACAATCACACAGCTAGTTTGCGGGTGATGTTCTTAACCTTTGGTCTATATTATTTCCTTTTACTTAAGACACGAAGATCACTTCTAAGAAACTTCTAGTTCTACCTACTAGATTAGCTTCTATTAACTGATCTTTTGTAACAAATGGTAGTTCTTTGTCTAGCTATTTCACCTAATTAATGATGTGGGTTTCTATCTTTTCACCTTTGGGGAGAAATTATTACCATTGTTGTGGGATGTGAACAGGAGCCAGCACCGTCCTGATGCCCTGGTCTATTGACTACAGATTAAATGGGGACTATTAGACACCAATTTAACTGCAGTTTTGAAATTCTCTTAGTTAAAAAAGATCTCTTTTCCTAAGCCCATAATCCCTGCAGACAATGTTGGTTTTATTCAGAGTAGATCATGCTCTTGTGCAGAAATGCTTCAATAGCTTGTTGAAGTTTATGGAGGAGAAAATGCTGCAAGTCAGTGAAGTACATGCAATAGTAGGTAGAATTTTAAAGGAAACAGGCAGAATGCCCAGAAAACACTTCATCTGTGAAAAGGAGGAGTTTTCAGAGGTGCTCTGTAAGATCCTAAATATTCCATTTCAAATAGAGTCACTGGACCTCCGTGAGACACCTGCTGTTTTCTGGAATTCACCTCAGTGCTAAATAGGCTTTTCTGCTGTAGAGTGTTTTTTTCCATGAGAGCCCTGAGGGCCACCTGAATCAGAATCTTTCAGACTGTTCAAAGGGAAGATTTCTGTACCCCATCCCGGATCCTGACTGAGGAGCCCTGGGAACGACTGTCATGCTAACGTGTAACATCCATGGCTTTGAAAGTGGTAGTTCATTCTGGACCAGAAAACACAGTGGCACTTAGCTACCATTTCTCTGAATGACATTGAATTAAACCTTTCCTACTCCCCCCACCCCCGATAAACAACTGTATAAAAAATTACCATGCACAGATTAAGGGAGAAGAGTCCAGGAAAAATCCTTATTTTCCATTTGCTATTGCAGGTACAAAGAGCCAACCTTAAGTACCGTTAGAGTGGACACTTCTGCAGAATAAAGCCTCATCCAAATCTCACTGAATTGTCCAGTGCAAAAGAACTTTGTTCATGTGGTTTCAGTGAAAATTCTTGGATGACATCATGGACAATAAATGTCTTTTCTGGTCTTAGTTCAAGAAAGTCTTCGTAATAGGCAGGAAGTGTTCACTGGCTATATACCTCAGGACTGCCTAAAGGAAAGAGTAGGGTTCTCTTCTGTTTTAAAGTTATTATTACTTTATTGTTTATTCATTTTCTTCATGGGTGAGAAAGACAGAAAGAGACATATATATACACTGAAAGAGAGAAAGAAAGAAAGACAGATAGTGGCAGTACTCTTAACATGATACTGACCCTGAATTCCACTCCCACTTAAGTCAGCCCGGAATATTCCGCACATGCACTTTTGCTTTAGGGCATGTGCACTCGCCAGACAGACAGAGAGATACAGAAAGACAGAAAGCGAGAAATCACCCCCCAGGGGGGATGGCCACACCACAATCCCTTCTCCTCCATTCTCCTCTCAGGATCTTGGGCATGCACACACACGCGCCTGGCGTTAAGTTTTTAAGCCACCAGGTTGGGAAGCGAACCACGGTCGACTACGTGGGAGTCCAGCGACATAGCCATTACACTAACTGCTGGTCCCCGCACATGCACTTTTGCACACTCAGGGATGTCTTGGCACTCTTCCCTCTGAGTCAGGTTTGCCGAGCGATGCATTTTTCCACTGCACCACTGCCCAGCCCCTACAGTACAATTTTTTTTTTTCATTTTTATTCATTTACTTTTCATTATTTTAAGTCTTTGAGGGGTACAGCATCACATGGATTCTGTGTCCAATGGCCTTAGCAGGAAGGTTGTTTCAACATTTGGCTCAAACCATGCCACTGTTTCCATGGGCATGAGTAACCTTTCCCCCGATTACTCTGGTTTTATTTGGTTTGCCACCAGGAGTTCCTGGGTTGTTTTTTGCTTTGTACACATAAGCACACCTCTTGCCTAAAGAGAATTCTGTTTTGTCTCGTGCATAAACACCTTCAAATTGTAAGAGGAGCCGTGTACTCCCTATGGCTCCTGAGACCCCGCATATAGCCAGCAAAAATGGCCTTGGACCACAGCCTTCCAGACTTAATTGCCTTTTAGAAGTCGTGTTTCCGGCAGGCCTCCACAGGCTCCAAGATGGCCCAGTACGATTCTGACCTCACACTCTGTAGGAAACACGCCCACTTAGTAAAAACACACAATGGTTGTACATTTTGATCACTCATGTGGTTTGCTAGGAGGGGCTCCAACCTGCTTTGACTTAGTCATTTAATGGGCACTAAGGTAAATCTTTCCGTTATTACTCAAAGCTGTTCATTTCTCTCCATCCTGTGCAAACTCCCAGCCTCTTTTGCCTGACCAGCTGACGTCAACTCCCAACTACCGTCCTTGCATGCTGCGTCTGCTATCAGATGGCGGAGCTGAGCTGCATTGCAAAGTACTTGGTTCTTTAGGTTCGGATCTCTAAGATTAAAGATCTGCCTCCAGACACAAAATTAAAAACCACAAACACATATAACGTAGGAAAACCAAAGTTCTAATAGAAAAGTAAAGAGTTCTAAAGAGAAGGAATATACCCGCCTGTTAGAAAAGAGTGTGGTGGGAAGCTACCAGAGAAGGACAGCTGCACTGGGCATGGGGTTGGGTGTGACTTTCATTGGGAGAGTTGGTAATCAATATTTAGCAGCGGAAGGTCTGTAATAGCAGCAGCTTCTTTTGTTAGGGTAGCATGGGCCTCCATCTGCCTTACAGGCCTCTCCTTTGGGTGAGGAATCTAAGGAATCTGATAACCTAATCGCGTGCCCAGTGTGGACTTTGAAGGTATGTGCATCGTCATGGGGACTACTCTGTCCTACAAGCTTATCGCCCCAATGGGAATTAGGACGTTGACCTAGCATCCCATCCTGACACCAGGAGGTGGGCGGAGGAAGGAGTCTTCACAGAGGATCTGGCTGTAATTTCGGATAGGCTGTGATTCATGGGGCAGATACCCATCTGCTATTATCTCAGGACCGCCCGCTCACATCTATATGACTATAACGTATGTCCCCCACCTTCTTGGAACCATTCTCTAAAATGAAACCAGAACAATCTTTTCAGGAGGTCTTTTGAAACCCCTCTAACCCTCCCATTGCTCTTTGGACAGAGGCTTACATCTTCAACCTGCTCTATTAACCATCACTTGATCTGCCAACTCCCAGTTCTCCAGTTGTTGTCCACCTCCCCCCTTCATATTCCTAAACCCTCCCCCACCGTGGCATCTTCTTTACTTTAGCCAGTTAACTGGGAGTCATCCTTAGTGTCTTCCCCTAAAAATCACTTTCTCAGGGAAGTCTGAGACAGAGGTCGAACTTTCTTTTGTTGTGTGCTACCAGAGTGATCAATTGTTTCTCTGCAGTGCCTTAGATCAGCATGTATTTAAATATTGGTCCATGTGATAATTTTTATTAATACCTTTTTTTGTGTTACACTATAAATCCACATCATTTAAAAATATTATAATATAGCACCTAGCCATCTAAGCCCCCCAATACATTATTGAATAAATGAATCATCTTCTACCCAAATGAAAATATCTTATTTTTCTCCTAAAGATCACTTTCTTAGGAAAAAATAGTTTGTGTCAGTTGAATTTCAATTTATCTGGAATCCTTAGATTAGTTTTCAGCATGTGAAATATTTTTTATGATATCTTCCTGAAAAGATAGAAAGTGAATTCAGATCATTTTCTCTACGAAGTGCTGACCTCATCCCTTGTTTTCTTCCTCTAGTGATTGCAAAAGTAATGGTATTTCTAATTTTGAGGGTTTGGTTCACATCTTTTGTGATTTAAAAATTCAGAAAAGTTAATCGACTCCTAATGTTTTCATGCTCACACTTGTTTTCCTCTTTCTTTGAGCCAAAGCTCTTCCAGCCCCATTACTTGACGGAAGACTCATTGCAAGCTAATATTGAATAAATATTTTACAGAGCCTCCTGCAATCACTGGCACATTTCTGATGGCAGTGAGGTTTCACACGTGGCTGGAATGCAAACTCTGAGAAGGGCTCCCTGGTAAAGCAGCTCTGTGACCATCAGCGACTACCCAAGATGTTTTATCCTCTGCCTGCCTCTGGACACACAGAACACAGAGGCACAGAAAAGCTGTTGTATGGCCCTTGGCATATCCGTTAGTGAAGGTCACAGCCAGCCTGGCCTGGGGATTTCTGTGTGATAATACACACTCGAACATTTAGGGCAGCGTTTCCAAGTAGATATTTCTGCTGACACTGCCTGTGGAACACAGGATCAAACGTGAGCAAGGCTGCTGAAATCATAGTCTCATACAGACCAGAAGATGGGGTGTAGAGCCCTGTTTGTGTGTTAATTCAGCTCACTGAAATGCACTACTTTTATCCATGAAATGGGATTGGGATTTTGTTACTGAGGAGTTCGGTTCTTCTTTCTTAACTTCCTTCTTTCATCCCTTGCCAGAGAAAAATTGTCCTGGATGGACTTAAACAGCCAAGGAAGACCTTATTCAAGACTATAGCAGTAGGAGAGAGAGAGAGAGACTGAACTCAATCCATTCAAACAAAAAGGCGCAGAGTTTTACATGCTGGAGTGAACCAGTGGAGTGAGGGGGGAAGTGGGTCAATGTAATTAAGCCATCTGTGTTTGTTACTTGGTGCTTTGCTAAGGTAGGAAAAGTCATTCCCAAATTGCACAACTGACAGGATGCTAAAAAATTCATATCTCAAAAAGGCAGAGGAAGGATTTTTGACTGTAAATTTTCTAAAGTAAATGCTCTAAGGGAAGGGAGATGTGGAGCCTCAGTCAGGAAGAAACACAACTAATGTCGATTCCAGCTGAGGGAAGGAAGAAAGGCCATCTTGGATCCCCTCATATGGGCCAAAGAGAGACAGGACGGGGGGAACCCCCCCCCCCCATGGGGAATGGTCACACTGCAGTCCCCTCTTCACCATCGCTTTCTCTTTGGGTATTCTGGGCATGCACACACATGTGCCCAGCATGTTTCTCAAGCTAATCTGTCCAGAACTTGAACCATGGGGTCAGCTATGAGGGATCCATTTGCCTTAACCACTAGGCTACAGAGCTAGACCCATCCTTCCTTTCTTCCCTTTTAATCTTAATAGTATTTGATATAGCAGAATTAGCCTTTGTGAAAGAACAATTTTTTAAAAAGTAAACTATTTCTCATGCAGATATAAAAAGGGATACTTACGAAAAATTACTTAGTTCATAAATTAAATAAAAGAACCGACAGATGTTACATCTGGTTCAAAGGAAAATAGAAATAACAGGCAATTGCAAATCTAGAATACTGAAATTAGGGTAGGGAGGTCAATTGGTCCCCTACTGGGTAGAATTTACATGTCTATCCATAAGTACCATATTGCATTGCTATTAATTATCTCCTGCTATGGAGTTGTAAATAGCTCTTTCAGAATCAGGATTGAGTAGCCCAAATGAGTTTGCTCTAGAGCAGTGGTCGGCCACATTTTTGGCATTGGGGACAGTGTTTGTGGATGACAATTTTTTCATCGGTGAGGGTTGGGAAGAAGAGGGTTTCAGGATGAGTCAAGTTCATTACATGTATTCTGTACTTTATTATTGGGTTGTGAGAAAAGTCATGATGTATTTTTTCTATGTTATTTTATGCAGAAATGTGTTCTGGCTTTTCCGACAACCAAGTGGCATTATATTGTAATACATAATGAAATAATTGCAGAACTTGCCATAGGGGAGTATTTGTAGCCACTCTCCAGTGCTAGTATCACTGCCTCAGCTCCACCTCAGCTCATGAGGCATTAGATCCTCATAATGAGCCTGCAAGCTAGAGTTCTCACATGTGCAATTCACAATAGGGTTCGTCCCATGGTGATCTCATGCCTCTGCTGAGCTCAGGAGGTAATGTGAGTGATGGGGAGGGGCTATAAATACAGGTGCAGTTTGCTAGCTCACTCTGCTCACCTCCTGCTGTGGCCTGGTTCCTAATGGGCCATGGACTGGTCCTTGGGGACACCTGCTCTAGGGCAGTGCCTCATTTTTCCACTGAAACACAAACTTTTCCCTGTAGGACTTAACTACCATCACATTTTATTTCTCCAAGTTCCTTTTTAACCTTCTTTTCACACTCACATATTGAGACTCATTATGGGTCAGGCATCCTAGGGAAAGTATAGATTCACAGGGGCAGGTCTTCTGCTCTTGGGCTGCTCAGCCTCATTCATTACTACTTACCAGTAGCTTAACTCTAAGAAAAACTGCGATGTCTTATATAGATGGGAACTCATGAAAAGCTCTAAGATCTCCCTAGGCGAGTTCTTTTTTGAAATTTTTGCCATAGGGCATGTGCACTTGCTGGAGAGGAAAAAGATGGAGAGACACAGTGAGAGGGAAAGAGAAATCACCCCCAAGGTCGGGCGTGGTCATGCCACAATCCCTTCTCCTCCATTCTCCCCCTGTGATTTTGGGCACTCAGTATGATCTTCAAGTCACCAAGTCCAGGACTCACACTGCGGTCTGCCGTGTGGGTGTACAACACCTTAACCACTACACCAACTGCTGGCCCAACCCTGAAGTGATTTTTTTTTTTTTTAAATCACTGGGATTAATCAGGAAGACTTCTCAAATGAGGTAACTCCTTGTTAATAACTGGCTTGCCATATGTTACTGTTATAGGTAGATATTATGAGCAGGGAGTTCCAATATGCCAACAAAAGAGGCATCTGACATATCGATCACTGTTACCAGCAATCACAGCTAGACCTGGTGACAAGAGAGGAGAGGTTATCTTACCAAGATGTTTGGTCAGCATTCTAGTTCCCACTGGGCCCATACGCTAATAGACAGGTCGTCTCTACATGGGTGCTCATACCTTCAAAGTCCACACTGCGTAATCAGATGCCTCATTTGAGGGAGGAGCAGGCCAGCACAAATAAAAGCCAATGAATTCAAACAAAGGGACCTGGCTATGATGAGACTTCCTTTCCTAATATTCACGACAAGACCCCACAGTAAAAGTCACACCGAGCCAGTGCAGTTGCCCTTTTCTGGCCGTTGCCCTGTCACATGCCTTTCTGGCCTTTCTGGCATGGGGTGTTATTTCTTTTCTGTTAAAAATCTTCCCTTTCCTGGGGCTAGCAGGTGACATAGTGGTTAGGGCACTGGACTCCCACATGGCTAATTGTGGTTTGAGTCCTGGACCTGGTGGCTTGAAACATGCTGGGCACATGTGCGTGCATGCCCCAAATCCCAAGAGCAGAAGAGATTGCAGTGTGGCCATGCCCTTTGGAGTGCAATTTCTCACTTTCCTCTCACTCTCTCTCTCTGTCTCTCCCCTGTAAATGCATGCTCCCTAAGGGGGGGGGGGGGGGACCTAAAACAAAACAAAAATAAAAATAAAAACATTTTCTTATTAAAAACTGCTTTTCTGCTTTACACGTGTTTGTGAATTTTTCCTGTGTCTTAGGGTAGGTCTCTAATCTTAGAAATTTGGACCCAAAGATCTGAGTATTTTACACAACACGGCTCAGCTTCCCTGTCAGATAGCATTCCCAATACCAGTTCCATCTGCTGGTAAGACAAAGCCGAGTTTATCACTGACCTTGGTGAAGAACACCACTTCTGAAAACTTGTCAGATCTCAGATTCTCAGACTGGTCAGGTCAGAATTCACTGAGAATTAGAAATTTAAGAAGTATTGTTTTTTTCCAAAGATGGAGTGGGGTGTGGCTTAGAATTGAGTGAGGATTATTGTGATTGGTGGAAATAGCAAGGTGAACATTTTTGGATGAGAGATTCAGACAAACTTTGGGTTGGGTGTAAATTCTCTGTAGATGTTTTCTATTGAAGAGTCGATCAATCTTTTGGGAAGTTCCTGTAATGAACAGTCAAAACACTTACCTGGGAAGAAGGCCAGGTTTTGATTCTCAGAGTTCAGCCTAGGTGTGGGGATAGATGACCTGGCTCTCCACTGTCCCTGGGCCTGGAAGGTTGGCCATACCCTCTAGGCTTCTTGTGCTGGAACAGAAGCAGCTCATTCCTTGTGGAGGGCCCAGGAGAGAGAAAGCTTGTGGCATATTACAAAGTGGAAAGAGGCTCCCTGTTATTACCTGAGGGCCGTGTGCACGCTAGCTTGGTCTGTGTGTGGTCTAGGAATAGGGTTTTTATGCTGCAGGTCCCATAGCAGCTCTTGTTAAGCTACGGTTGCCAAATACAATCCCATGGCATGTATGCACACTGAAAAATTAGGTGTTCATTTGAAATTCAAGTTTAGTTTGGCATCTTGTATTTTTATGGAGAAATTTTTGCTACAGGGCTCATGTGCTCTTCAAAGAGATAGAAAGTTAGAAATCACCCCCCAGAGGGGATGGCCACACCACAATCCCTTCTCCTCCATTCTTCTCTTGGGATTTTGGGCATACGCACACACATGCCCTGTGTGAATTTTAAGCTGCCCAGTCTGGGACTCGAACCACGGTCAACCATGTGGGAATTCAGTGGTGTGACCATTATACCATCGGCTGGTCCCAGAATCTTGTGTTTTTATTCACTGAGTCCAGCAGCCTCTCTCCAGCCCTACAGACTATCTGTATCCAGGACTGTCCCTGTCACCTCAACCTCCTAGCCTCTGGGTCCCCTGAACAGCTACTGTTCAGGCTCAGATTATGACATTGCCAACCCTCCCCTGCTGCTCTGCCCTCTCATCTTTCTCTCCATCCTGACCCAACACTTGGGTACTTTTGTGCTTGTCCCTCTCCCACCCATCCATCGCTCACCCTTCTTCCTACAGCCTTGCCCACGATGCCCAGTGGAGGGAGGGTGGTCGGAACAAGGTCTGTCCAGATGAGCCCCGTCTGACCACACCTCTCAGTGGTTTGCCCAGAGACTTCTGCTGATCTGGGGCCTGGGACTTTCTGCACTGTGTTACATCTGTGTTGTTCACTTGATATTTTGGCCTGGAGATTATGGTAGACAGAACAATCCCACTTACCTCCCCCCACCCCCAGTCTGTCCATGTCCTGATCCTGGCCCCATGAACGCTACCTTGAGTACTGATTAAAGAGAGGATTGGAGACAGGGCGATGACCCCAGATGAGTCTTGTGGGCCTTATATAACCATTGATGTGTCCTTATAAACAGGAGGCAGGATGAGTCAGAATCAGGAAGAAGGTGAAGTGACAAAGGAAGAAAAGACTGGAGAGTGCTTTCAAGAGGGGATGAGGAGCCACAAACCAAGGCTAGCTCAGCTCCCAGAAACTGGCAAAGGCAAGGTCAGACTATTTTCTGAGCCTCCAGAAGAAACCAGTCCCACCACCAACTTGACCCAGTGAGACTGGGCTAAGAGGATAATCTAGTGTTGTGTGTATGTGTGTTCTGTTGTTTTGTTTTTAAAGAATCAGTTAATTTAATTTTATGTATTGTTACTATTTTAAATTTTGCTACAGGGCACATGTGCTCACCAGAGTGAGACAGAGAGAGAGAGGGAGAGGGAAAGAGAGGGAGAAAGCAAGCCGCCATGTCTGAGACTTGAACTGTGGTAGGTCATGTGGGAGTCTAGCACCTTAACCACCATGCCACCTGCTGGCCCCCTCTAATGTTATTTTACACCACCAAGTTTGTGGTGATTTGTTCTATCAGCAACAGAAAATTGATTCAGAGATCAATGAGTTTTTTTTTTTTTTTTTTTGGAGAGGTTTTTGCTATAGGGCGCGTGCGCTCGCCAGACAGACAGAGAGAGACAGACAGAGAGATAGAAAGCAGGAAATCACCCCCCAGGGGGGATGGCCACGCCGCAATCCCTTCTCCTCCATTCTCCTCTCGGGATCTTGGGCACGCACGCACACGCGCCCGGCGTGAGTTTAAGCCGCCGGGTCTGGGACTCGAACCGCGGTCGACTACGTGGGAGTCCAGCGACATAGCCATTACGCTAACTGCTGGTCCCAGAGATCAATGAGTTTTGAATGGGAAAATTGCAGGTTACTAGAGTTCAAGGTCAAGGACAGCCATGGAGCTCAGGCTGACATATGAGCAAGCCATTGTGAAAGACTGTGGCCAGGCTTTGCAAGTGTGTGACCTGCAGTCCCACTGACCCTACACGGTTGGTTTAATGCTACCCCATCGTCGTTCTAACAGTCTTAATAATTTTGATCCAGAGGCCCCAACATTTCCCTTTTGTCCTGGGCACTTCAAATGCTGTAGCTGATTCTAACTAGGACCAGCTGCTGCATTCCTGATGTTGCTGAAGCGTTATGATTATAGATGTTAGCAAACGCTAATTTTGTTCACTGCCCAGTACCACAAGAGGAAAATGTGACTTTAGGATTAGGGTGAAAGGAGGTACAGCTTCATAGCTCCGTGCAAAGCAGGAAGGGCAGGTTGCTGATGCTGAGAAAACATCTCCTCAGGGGCTACAGGCTGCTTTTCTACAGGTACAATTCTTGGTAAGGGGCTGCGGTGCACCGTCAGCTTAGTGACTGGTTCTAGAGGGCATGATCACCTCATGGATTTTCTTGATGAGTGGGGTCTTGGATAATCAACTTCTGTCCTTGGAAGGGACAGCTGTTGAGTCCTGCCACTGTCCCGTCTGTGCTCTAGCCTGTGTTTTTCTCCATGAGGAATTCCTGCCCATGTCCCTATCCTGCAAACCTCTTAAGAATTTGAGTTAAAATCTTATCTTTTCCTTCAAGAATATTTTTTTAGAACCTCATGGTGTTGACTCATGGTGGCCATTAATTATCATAACCATTTTTTAAAAGAATGATTTATTTAATTTTATTTACTGTGGTTGTTTAATTTGCTGTAGAGCATGTGCACTGTAAGAAACACTCCAACCGTCCAATGTCAAAGAATGGATATAGAAATGCAAGGTTTAAGAAAGAGAGACTGAGGGTGGTCTTGCAAGATCAGGTGTCTGACAGGCAGACGTGCCCAAATTGGTTACAGCAAGCAATGTTCTCCCTAGTGCACAAGTCCCTCCCCCAGTTTCTCACTGGCTGGGCACTGTGGGGCGTATGATCTTCCTGGATATCACTTAAGTTTTATTATTCCCTTATTAGGTATTAATGTGCAGGGTCAGGACAAGCCCATGAAAAATGTCTGCTAAGTGTCCCTAGGAGGGAGAAGAACCGGCAAGTGAAAGGGAGCAGAGGGCCGGTAACTAGCCACCATCCTGAGAAGTCATTTTTCAAGGACATCCTGTGGTTTTCGGATTGTGTTTGTTCAGAAACTTTTCCAAAATGTGTACTTTCTGGGGTTGTCACATCTGCAAGCTGGCTAAGCAACTTTTATTAAGCTATTCTTGAAAATGAATCACTTTAGCCTATTTTTCACATGCACTCACCAGAGAGAGACAGGCAGAGACAGAGAGAGAGAAAGAAAAGGAAAGTGAGAAAGCAAGTTGCTAGGTCTGGGACTCCAACTGTGGTCGGCCATGTTCAGCGCACAGTGACCACGCCTCTTGCTGGCCCCAACCATAACTTTTTCTTTATTTCTAGTGCCAGCAATGATTTCACGTAGCTCTAGTCAGCTTGCAGTTTGGGGGGAATTTCCATTTCCTCTCAAGAGCAAAGGGGAAATTGAAGGCCAGGTCCTTTCAGAGTGTCCACTCGATTTCACTGTGAGGTCCATTACATTTTTTAGGGAATAAAATGTTAGCAGAGGTGGTCAGGTAAATGTCAGGTTTGCAGAGTGAGTACAAGTGTGGAAGGCAAGAAGGGAGTCATGTTGGAGGGCTCAGCATGAACGAAGAATAGGCAATACAAAAATCACCTGTTATGCTGAGAAATGATTGGTCCTCTGTATCACTTTTTTTTTGAGAGACTTTTGATATAGAGATTATGAGCTTGCTAGAGAGACAGAGAGAAAGAAAGTAAAAAAATCATGCCCCCTCCAGGTGGGGGATAGCTATGCCACAATCCCTTCTTCTCCATTTTCCTCTCAAGATTTTGGGCATGCATGAACATGTGCCCAGTGTTATGTTTCAAGCCACTACGTCCGGGACTTGAACTATGATTATTCATGTGTGAGTCCAGGACCTTAACCACTGCACTACCTGCTAGCTTCTGTATAACTTCGTGCAACAGGAGGTGTGCTGTGTCACTGGAAAGAGTGCTGAAGGACTTTGAATAAATCAAAGTAAAGGCTTTGGAAATTACTCTTCAGGCAGTGGGGAACCTTGGACGTCATTTGAGAAGTGCAGTGACAAGCTCCCTGCAAATTTTGGGCAGCTACTCAAAATCAAGGGTTGAATTGGAATTTTGAAGGGTGATATTTTAGCTCAAGCATGGCAGATGAATACATATGCAAATTCTATTCAGTCCCGTCATTTTTATGCAAAATGAACACAAATGGTCTTCACAATTACTCTCTGGGGAAGATGCTAATGTGGACCACCAAGGGAGGAATCCAAAGATTTGTGGAGAGCCATGTTCAGAGTTGAAAGTCTAAGAATTAGCCTGGAGAACAGAAAAGAAAATCCAAAAGTAAACAGAATTCAGGCCTCAAATTCAAGGTTACATCCTGCAGATGCCACCATCAACTCTGAGCTGTATGTATGACTGGTGAAGGGGAAGCACACGCCAGTGCAACAAGATATTTTATTGAGCTATTACCTTGAGTTTCTCCCCCCCTTTATGTCCCTCTTTTCGCTGATCTGTTTCCAGCAGGTGACCAGGTGTTAAAGGATAGTCTTCCCAGAAAAAGGGAAAAATCATGACTTCCATACAGATATAAAATGCACACCTGCCAAAGATTTTCCTTAGTCCATGGAGAGAGTCAGTGAGGTCTTATGACTGGTTCAAGTGAGACTTCAAAGTATCAGACTTCTGTAGATTAGAGCAGCTGACATATATTTATAAATAGATCCGTAAGGGGTAAGAAGTTCTGACTTTATGCTTAAGTTCCCTGAAACAAGAGAAACTGTGCAGACATGTGATTGGGCAAAGGGGATGACCTGGTGAAAACGGACTGAGTCGGCAACCTAGCAAGGCTTGTCTGTTCAGCTTCATCTTGGCCTCTGGGCAGCTTTCCTTCTGCCCAGGGATGGGTCAGGACCCCTCTGGAGTGAGGGTCTTGTTGCCGAATAATGCATGAGGTAGGTCACAGAACTTCTTTATGCCCAACTCTTGCATAGAGAGGAGGGAGAAAGTTAGGGTAATATTTTTAGTTTTTTTGACTGGTTTTGGAAGAAAGAGCTTCTAGGTTCTATGAACTGTCTTGGGGAATGGGGATTCTAGCTTTATGGCTTGCTTTTGGGGAGAATTACAGGCAAGAGACAAATGGGCAGGAAGTCAGAGAGAAATTCAGTTTGTGAGGCTGCTTCTGAGCCTTCTCTTAGGATATCTTCTTTTGAGCCCCAACAGGTACAAACTGGACTTTCCTATAATGAGGAAAGGAATCAATTTCTTCCTGCTGTAAACAGATTTTACATGTACAGGGATGGGCAATATTTGCAGTATCAGTTTTCTGCAACTTAACTCCTATGTCTACAGAGTTTGTAAAATAACCTAGACCACTTTGGATAAGATAACCCCCTGGAGAGGCCCCAGCGTTCCATTGGCGGGGTGTCTAGCAGAGGACAAGCAGATGGCATAATGATTACATTATTGGACTTCCATGTAGTTGACCGTGGTGAGAGTCCTGTACACAGTGGCTTCAAACTCACTCTGGACGTGCGTGCCCAAAATCCTGAGAGGAGAATGGAGGAGAAAGAATCGTGGCATAGCCATTTCCCCTGGAGGGTGATTTCTTGCTTCTTGCCTCTATCTCTCTCTGGCGAGTGCACGGGTCCTATAGCAAAAATCTATCTAAAAACACAAAAGGTAAAAAGATTTTCTAATAATCTCTTTGCATATTTTAAAGTCTTAATTTTTTTTTTCTTACAAAGACACTTTTTGGTCTGTTTTCCTCAAAAGTTTATTTCACAGACTGAAGGACAATAGTGATCTGCTGTGTTCTTTCCTTCTCCCATTTATGAAAAAATGAACTCTAGGAAAAGGTTCAAACTTGAAGTTCAGGAGAAGGAGAAAAGGGCAAAGGGGAATTCTGTGATTTAGCGAAGGGAGTAGAGATGGTGTGTTGCTTGGAGACAGAGTGGGGAGAGGGCTTTGTACCAGGATGATGTGAAGTAGCCACGCTTCTGGACCTGGAAGGCTCAGACAGGGAAGTGGGCTTCTCAGTTACAACCTGCATAAGCCAGGATGACCTTGACATTATCATCCATATCCAGACATATCTGAAGATGAAAGGAGGCATTAGGCACAATGCCAGGACAGTAGCATTAGCAGGGGCAACCCCAGTCAGACGGGGACATAGCACTTTAGTTCAAGGCAAGACCCCAGGACAGATGCATGACTCTGAAGCAGGATGGTCAGAGCCAAGTTGACTTTGAGGAAACAATACTAGATCATCTTTCAGTCCCTGAATGAGAATTTCAGTATGCCTCCCCAGGTTCTGGTTTTAGAGGACTATGAGCAAGCTTGACCATCATAAAAGTATTGTTTCAAAGGGATGTTTTGGGTTGCATAAAAATGGTTTAAATATTTAAAAGCAATGAGTTAAATGGATTATAAGAGAGTTTTTTTTTTTTTTTTTTTTTTTTTTTTTTTTTTTTTTTTTTTTCCTTAAGCAACGGTGTAATAATAGATTGTAATAATAGGAGAGGGAGACTACTTTCTGAAGTAGGTCCAAAGAATTTGAACCGGTTAAAGCCTTTGTGCTATCTTGGTTTAAATAGTATACATCCGAAAGCTGTTCCCTGTAACCCCCAGCAGCAGCTGATGAAAGGTCTTGGGTAAAACTCAAGCCACAAGAAAGGGATCATCACTGCATGGTCAGCTTCCTCAACTATAACCACAAGAGCTGGTTTCCGGTTGCCTGTCTTCTAAGACTCGGATTTTCAGTCCCCAGATGGTGAACCAGTATGGGTCCATAACCTGTTGGGGCCTGGGCTATGAATTGGTATCAGTCTGCCTAGCCATGCAACAGTGGGGGATTGGGGGTTTGGAGGTTTGGCAGTGGGCGAGTGAGCAAGGCTTCATCTGTTTTTGCAGTCTCTCCCCATCACTGCATTGCCACCTGGGCTCTGTCTCCTGTCGGATCAGCTATGATACTGGATTCTCATGAGAGCACGAACCCTGTGTTGTGTGATTATTTCTTTGTATATTACAGTGTGATAGTGGTGGAAATGGGATGCAGAGTGGATGTGGTATGCTTGGGTCATCTAGGGATTGACCCATTTCTCCACCCTATCTGTGGAGGGATTATCTTCCATGAGGCTGGTCCCTGGTGATGGGAAGCTTGGGGACTGCCATTTTAAAAGACTTCATTCCTAAGTCAGTTAGAAGCCAGTTCTGGACCTAAGAATATAGGAGACCCAAAGTACTGTATTTATCTTTTTTTAAAAATGTATTAATTTTATTCATGATAGAGAACATATGTATATATGTGCATGAGAGAGAAAAGGAAGCACCCTTGACAGTCTGTCATGTCATGATCCTTTTCTCCAACCCTCCAGTTTGCTAGGATCTTGGGCACTTGTCCACACATCTGATGTTGTGTTCAAGCCAACCCAGGGATCTGAATCTGTGCTTGGCCATGTTTTTTCCAGCACTGCAGTTCAGATAGGGCCTCAGTATTCACCCTTTAACTGTCCTCTCACTACCAGCCTCTACAACCTGGGCGAGTTTTGAAATCTAGGGCTATTTAAAATGAATCTTGGGTCAGCTTCATGGTCTAGTGGTTAAAGGCATTAGATCCCACATGACCAATCACAGTTCAAATCCCATCCCCAGTTGCTTGAAAAATACACCAGGCAAGTGTGTGTGTCCAAAATCTGGATGGGATGGAGAGATGCAGGAGGAGGGATTGTGGCATGACCATGCTCCACTGGGACTTAAATTAAAAAATAAATAATACATAAAATGAATCTCAGGACCAGCAGGTGATTTGGTGGTTAAGGTGCTGGACTCCCACATGGCCAACTGTGACTTGAGTCCCAGACCCAGTGGCTTGAAATTCACACCAGGTGCGTGTCTGTGCATGCCCTAAATCTCAAGAGAAATAGAGGAGAAGGGATTGCAGCATGACCATACCCTCTGTGGGGTGATTTCTCACTTTCTTTCTCTCTGTTTCTCTGGTAAGCACACATGCTCTATAGCAAAAATCTCTTAAAAAATGACAATAAAAACTAAAATGGGGGACCAGCAGTTAGTGTAATGGCTATGTCACTGGACTCCCATGTAGTAAACTGCAGTTCAAGTCCTGGACCCGGTGACTTAAACTCACGCTGGGCGTGTGTGTGTGCGTGCCCAAGATCCCAAGGAGAATGGAAGAGAAGGTATTGTGGCGTGGCCATCCCCCCTGGGGGGGTGATTTCTCCCTTTCTGTCTCTCTGTCTCTCTCTGTCTTTCTGGCGAGTGCATGCGCCTTATAGCAAAAAACCTCTCTAAAACAAAAACAAAAACAAAAACAAAAAAAAACAAAAAGCCTAAAATGAATCTCACACAATTGGGTGTCTATCCACCTATTGCACATTCCTGTGTTCTACATTCGTTATGTTATGGAAAGTCCTAGGAGGGGAATATAAAACTTCTTTAAATTTAGACTGTAGCCAACCTCAGCATTTGATTTAAGAAAATGAAGAAATGTGATCATCCTCGTCTACCTGCATTGTGGATTCAGAAGTGTGCCTATGAAATGAAGAGAAAGAGGCATGTCCCCAGCTATGGGGACTCTAACCAACTTATGTCTCATCTATCCCGTAGGCAGTTTGCTAAAACAATGGAAGCCCCTTCCAAATAAGACTTTAAGTACATACCAGAAATGCATAAATGTTTAAAAAGTCAATGATATTAAAGCATAATTATCAAAATATTTAAATAAGTATACATACATGATAGATGTACTTCTTTAGCACACTAAAAACCAAGATCTAGTGAGAGTTCCAATCACTCTTATCATTAAATGCAAGGATGAGAATAGATGATGTCCTGAGGTGTCTATAGGAACTGTACCCTGACATGAGCACATCTGTGATTTCCGTTGGTGATAAAAGCTGCAGGTGCTCCTATTCTGGTATGGTTTGTTGCTCGCCTTCATCACTAAAAGGATGCTAAATTTAAATTAGAGGTTAGTGAAAATAAGAGTGTTATTTATATATTTGTTTATTTATTGCATCAAAGTTTTACAAACTCCTTGAATTTTACTTACAAATGTCTTCAGGGCTCTGTGAATCCACAGTTAGGAACCTTATCATCAGGGCACTGTTCTTGGTTTCCATTCTCATAGGTTGTGAACAACCATCTGTGAATTGACCTATCTTGGCTTGTAGTCAGCATCTGGGAGAGTTTGATACCTGTTTTCAGATCCACATTAGCCTGAGTGTAAGCTCTGGCCTGTGGTGTTTATTCTGAGCATTGGCGGAACTGCTCTCTGGGGACTTAGCAGCCTTGTGATCTTTCTCTTTCTCTCCTCCCCTCCCCCCCCTTGTTCTCAGTCTCCTCCTGGGAATTCCAAGTCTGTATTCACTCTCTTCTCAAGGCACAGAGCCCAAGAATATGTAATTTTAACATCTCTCCTGATATTGAACTGTTTCCATTTCATCTTTGAATCAGGTTAGTGGTTGCAAAACCCACTGCAGTATTGATATTCAATACAAGAGACACCAAGGCGATCAGAGACCGATGAAGCAGGGATGCCCAGGAGAGCCTGGAGCAGCAGCCGAAGTAAGTTAGAGGTGGCAGCAGCAACGCCCCATTCTGTGGGATTATTTCCTTTACCAGAGACCTGCAGCTAGAACTTGGACAGCAAAATTAGGGCACTTAGCATGTTTTGAGGCTAAGTAAGGCACATATGATGGGTCTGCAATAAGTTTATGAAAAATGAGTGCTGTGAAAAAACTATGCATAGATTTCAATATTTTTTGCAACAGATAAACTCATACTTTAATTTCATATTTCCACGAACTTTTTGAAGTTCTTCTCATATGTTCTAAGTAACCTGGATTTCTCTAGCACTTAGTACAAAACCCAGACTGTGTACTGCAGTCTATGAACTGAGTGACTTTTTTTTTTTTTTTTTGAGAGGTTTTTCGCTATAGGGCGCGTGCGCTCGCCAGACAGACAGAGAGAGACGTAGAGACAGAAAGCGAGAAATCACCCCCCAGGGGGGATGGTCACGCCGCAATCCCTTCTCCTCCATTCTCCTCTCGGGATCTTGGGCACGCACGCACACGCGCCCGGCGTGAGTTGTAAGCCACCGGGTCCGAGACGCGAACCGCGGTCGACTACGTGGGAGTCCAGCGACATAGCCATTACGCTAACTGCTGGTTCCCGAACTGAGTGACTTTTTATCTACATTCATATCAGTTTATCTGGGACATGTTGATATATGCCTGCTTCCCCAGATTAATTATTAAGAGTCCTTTCACTCTCAAAGTATTCGTTTGAGTGATAATTGTGTGGTTGTGGTTAGTATAGTGGATGCTGTAGTACATCACTGAGACCCCCTTTCTGGGACTGGGGTGCCCATTTCCCCAGCTGTAATGGTTAATGCCGACCAATGTTTCTCAGGGATATCTTACCTGGAAATTGTATTCCGGGGAAGAGAGTCACTGTGTGTGTTCACATCTCCTCCCCAGGGTTAGCCAGCCAATGAGGGGGTGGATGGAAACAAACAGGTGGGAAGGTCTAACCTCATTAACCGAAGGCAGGCCAGTTCCACTGGGACAGCCCAACTCAGAGGAGCTCACGGGGTCCGCTGAGACCTCTGTCGTGACCACATTGCAGCTCAGCCTCTCCCTCTGCCCATCCTGCCTCCTGTATTTCCCACACAGGACTTGCTATTAAGGACTTCCTGCAGAGGAAGCTCAATTTCCACAAACTGAAGGTAAGACAGCCACCCTGTCTCCACAGTTCTGTGAGACCTGATCCCTGACTGTCGCTCTGACTCCACCACCACTGGCTGCTTTGCCTTTTCTCAAATATGCTGAGCTCCTTCTCTGCCTGGCCATTGCAAGTGCTGCTTCCTCTTCTGCTTCTCAGTTCTGTCCTCTAGTTGTTGCAGGTCAAGCTTCTTTTTGTTACCTCAAATCCCACCTCTTTGATGAAGTCTTTTCTTTCCTGATTTTGTCTTAATATCCAGTTTTCTTTAAGCCTTTCTCATTTTATAGCCTCATCACTAAACAAAACTATCTTGTGCGTTTATTTATTTACTTTCTTATTGACTTTCTCCTTCTCTAGAATGTAAGTTCTTTCTGGGTGAAATCTTTTCTGTGTTATTCACTCTGAACCTCTATTACCCAAAATAGTGTCTGGTATGTAGTTAGCATTTGATAACATTGGTCGAAGGAGTATGTTTTTAAAAAGGGAAAAGAAACAAAAAAATATAGTACAGATTCATTTATAAATTTGTGCTCTCTTACCTTTCCCAAAATCATTTGAGTTATTGACTTCACTTGTAATTTTTGCTTCATTTCTAAGGGAATATCCTTGCCAGTCCATTGTGGTGAATTTCTCATCTCCTACTATTTTCTGCCTCTACAACTTCTACTTTTTTTTTTTTTTTTTTTTTTTTTTTTTTTGAGAGATTTTCGCTATAGGGCGCATGCGCTCGCCAGACAGACAGAGAGAGACATAGAGACAGAAAGCGAGAAATCACCCCCCAAGGGGGGATGGTCACGCCGCAATCCCTTCTCCTCCATTCTCCTCTCGGGATCTTGGGCACGCACGCACACGCGCCCAGTGTGAGTTGTAAGCCACCGGGTCCAGGACACGAACCACGGTCGACTACGTGGGAGTCCAGTGACATAGCCATTACGCTAACTGCTGGTTCCCTACAACTTCTACTTTTTGAGAGTCTGATAGAAGGTGCTGCAAGTAGGATTCCAATTAAACTTAATCATTAGCATTTACTGACTATCTAGATTTGCTAGACACTTACTGTTTATGCAGGTAACATACTTAATCATCCCCACAACCCTTTCAGGTACTTATTATTATTCTCCACTTATGGATGAGAAAATTGAAATTGAGAGACATTTCAGAAGTAGTACAAGATCACCCAGCTTGTAAGTGGTGGCAAAGCCAAGACCTGAATCCAGGTGTTCTGGGAGGGAACTTGTTACATGTTTTCTTGGTTGATGCAGTAAAAAGTCTATACCACATTTACCACCAAAGAGCTCTGAACTCTGCCACTCTTGGGCCGTGTCATCTTAGACTTCTGGGACTTAACCTCCTAGACTCTAAATGAGGCTTATGATGAACCTCGTTGCTCCGATAGTTGCATTAATTGATACTGTCTATAGACACCTGGCCTGGGTAGGAAATCCTAATGGCTCCCTCTTTTCTAATCTATGACACTGTGAAAACAATACCAGATTGCCTAGCTGGTATTTATCTTAGGCCACACAGTAACTGGGGACATTTACAGCCCTGCTTTCAGAGCTCTCTATATTGCACGAACTCCAATAACATGTATGTTCAGCTATGTATATTGATAGACACACATATGTATCCAGGAGTAGCACTGTAATTAAGATCACACTCGGGGGTAACAGACACCCAGCAAAGAATCCCAAGTGTTTTTACTTGTTCTCTTCTCTTTTCTCGCTGCCTTATGCCCTCTCACTTACCTTGGGGGGAGGGTTTTCAACCTTATATTTAATCTTTCTAATCTTACATTTCCTCTTTTGTAAAATAGATTGGTATACAAATTGAATGAAAATCGCCTACCTACTGCTAAGCATAGGATATGACTTTTGGCAATCTCTCGTTAAAAGGATACGACTTTTGGCAATCTCTCGTTAATAATGATACACATTATCATTAATTGTTGTTTTTCTATTTTCTTCCCTTTGCTTACTTTTGCCTAACAAAAATCACTACTAAAGTCTTGTTTTTATTACTGGGTTATATGGGTTATTGGAAAAGTCATGACGCATGTTTTGCTTGAAAAATAGAAAAGCACATCATGACTTTTCCAACAACCCAATAATTTACAATAGAATATGTTTTAACTGGTTTTTAAAAAGTCATTATAACTATGGCATTTATGGAGTTACAGCAACAGAAAATGTAAACACCATGGAGACAGGTGATCTTAGCCTCCCCCTCAGCTCTAACACTCAGTTTGTAGCCAGGGCTTAGGACAGCACCAGGTCTGTTAGAGCAGTTTAATAAAGAGGGGTTGGATGCTGATTCTGACTCAGGGCCCTGTCACATCAGATTCCCTGGAGAGCATCTAAACTGATCAGTTTCAGGCCAGCCAGAGCCATGGTAGTGAAGGTGGCCGGACCCCTCATGGCTGACTGCGCATTGAGCTCTGGACCTGGCAGCTTGAGAAACACACTGGGCGCATGTGCGTGCGTGCTCCGAATCCCGAGAGCAGGATGAAGGAGAAGGGATTGCAGCATGGCCTTCCATAAGGGCAGGGGCTGGGGGCGCTTTCTCACTTTCCTTCTCTATCTCCAGTGAGCCCACAAACCTGACAGCAAATTTTAAAAAGTAATAAAAATCAAGTACAGGGTTCTACTCCTAGTGATTCTTATCTGAGATTCTTAGGGTAGATCCCAGGATACTACATTTAAAATGAAAACTCTGCAATTGATTCTTTTTTTTTTTTTTTTTTTTTTGAGAGGTTTATGCTGTAGGGTGTGTGCACTCATCAGAAGGATAGAGAGACAGAAAGCGAGAAATTACCACCCAGGGGGGAATGGCCATGTCACAATCCCTTCTCTTCCATTCTCCTCTCGGGGTCTTGGGCACACACACACGTGCCCAGTGTGAGTTTAAGCCACTGGGTCCGGGACTTGAACCACAGTCGACCACGTGCTGGTGCCTCTGCAATTGATTTTGAGGCTCAGCCCGATTTGGAAACCACCTGCTTAACTCCACCACGCTGTGACTCTTGAAGGACTTCCCACCTCCCACTGCTGGGTGAGTCTCAGCCTCCCAGTGGTACAGAACTCATTCGCTTCAGTGACGTCTCCATGTACTCACCTTCTTCTGTCTATTTCAGGCTGCCATCTGGGTCACATTCAATTTACTGGGATCTTAGTGTAACAGTCTGTTTTAATAGTAAATAACAGCTATAGTTACAGTCTTAGAATAGTAGGGTTGAAGGTGACCTTTGCGAACTTTTTAACTTGCTGAAAAAGTCTAACTCAGAAAGACAGCATCCATACATTCCTTGCCCTCATCTTCCAGCTTTTGTGTTGAACTGGTAGAAAAAACACACCTGATTTTTGAGAGATTGGGGCAATTCAGATCCTTATTGTAGTTGCTATTGTATTAGACAGTGTCTCCTGATACATAATTTTCCAAGAAAACATCCCTAGCTCTGGAACATGGATGTGACATTATGAGGGACAGTTCCTTGGCTTCTCTCTAATCTGGAAGGAAAACAGCTGACTGCAATTCACATAGAATTCTTTGTCATATTTGTTTTCGACTTTAAAGGCCATTATATCTTCCTTTTATCTGAGAAATGGCCTTGGATGGAATCCTTCTCTGCTGGAGGAATTCTTGCTGACACTCTCAGAAGGGCCAGACAAGGAACTTGCTGAGTAATTAGCAACAATATTGCATCTCCTGTCCCTTCACGTAATTAAATCTGATTACATATAATTATTCCTTTCTAGAAGAAAAACTTTCTCGAAAGGTTAAAACATTGATTGCCAAGAGTAGAGATTTCAAGTATTTTACCTGTTGGCCAATGCAGCAGTAATAACTTGTCAAACTGTCTTTATCCAACATGTTTTATACAAATATACATTCCTTTCTGTTCCCCTTCAAAATTATTTAGCTTTTCCACCAATAAATACTATAATCAAGATTAACTCAAATGAATGAGTCCAAAAACAGAACTACATTTTTGTATTAACAAAATCCAAATTCTTTCTCTGTTATTTTTATCAGCCTATGGGCTTCACACTTAATTCACTTGATTGTAATAAAGAAATAAAAGGAAGTGATTAAACTCATTGAAAAACTTTGATATTGAATTTTTGTTGGATAAAAATAAGCCAAAGGAAGAAATTAGCGAAGCAACAATTAAGCTGTCAAGACAACCTTTTTCTAATTCTTCTCCAGCCTATACCCTGTCCTTGTCTTTCCTTTACTCTCGCACTCAGAAATGCCTTTGTTTTCTTGGTTATGAAGTAGAGGGAATGGTCCTGTAACGTCTTCAGTAATAGCTTCCCATCTCAGAGAAAAAGCCCACATCCCTTGAATGGCTAACAGCTATTGGGCTTTCTGTCTTCCTTGCTGTTACTGCCAACTAACCTCCCATTCCTTCATTCGGCTCCAGCCACACTGCACTTCCATTTCTATAAAACCAAACAGGTTCAACTCCAAAAGCTGTTGCTGTATTCTTCGTGGAATGCTCTATTTCCAGGGCTCACTCCTTCCCTGTTTTCTATCTTGGTTAATACTTACATGCTTAGCTTATTTTCCATCTTTCTTAAGGGGAAAGAAAGCAGGTAGGCCAGTACATATCTGTTCTAATTTGCTCCCGATAGCATGTAGACATTCCTGGAATTCCAAATTACATTTGGAAAAAGTCATGTGATTAGAAACAAGTTAATATTTATGTGTATTGGTGATTACTTCCTGTCACTGTGACTATAAATGTAATATTAAATTTTATAATGAGCCAAAAAGTTGGCAAAGCATGTAACTGGGAGAAACACTCAGTTAAAAAAACAGGAGGCTTTGGTAAGAATGTCAAATTCTAACTATGCATTCTAGAATAATAGAGATGCAGGTGACCTTCACGATTGTTATAGTTTGCAGATGAAGCCTTCTACCTGATGCCTTCTAGAATTTAATGTGTGACATTTACCGAACATTTCTGTATATGCAGAAGTGACTTGAAAAGTCATACAATCTGATACCCCCTTCTTATGTCCTCATCTAAGTCTCCTGTGCTTAAACAGGTTCGATCAAGTCATTGTTAATTGTTATATCTCTTCTCAAAATCTTCCGGGTTATGTCCATCATTAACTATTAAGTTAATTAATCAAATGTTCACTGAGTGCCTACTGTGTTCCTGGTTTTGTAGTATGTGCTGGGTACACAAACAGAGATGTAATTGATGAATTTTGTCTACCAAAGTAGCCCAGCAGACCTAATTATTAGAGGCTTTTAATAAAGTCTAAGTGCCAAATAGGCACTGTCCAAGCGGTGCTATCTATTGGACTAAAATAAGACGTTGAGATTTCTGGGTGAAGTGTGATTGGAAATGGGCAACTTCAAGCAATTCAACCTAACAGAGTAGCTCCAATGCTTACTTTGAACCTTGCAGACATCCAGATTCCTGTCTAGATGTCTTTGAACTTGACTTAAATACAGACTAGGACTGACTGGACACCTGTAACTCCGAGCTCTTACTTCTGGGCAAGGGGCCTCTGTTTCACACTATGGCAACCCTCACAGTCAACGCAACAATGATGCCTGGTCTCACCTCAAAACCTTAATCACCACAAGGCTCTCAAATCTTCAAACCTTTACGTGTCACTTATGTGATTTGGATTTACAAGCCCATGCTGTTGAAGATTAGACCTTCCTGTTCTTAAGTTGTCCCTTGACCAACTCATTGCCAGTTCATTTACCCCGCTGTAGACCCAAGTTCATACCATCTGGCCCACTTCCTCCTCCTGTTTCTACTCCTTTGTAATACTTTTTATCTCAGATCAAATGGGTTAGCTTTCTGCATTGAGTGAGTTTTCTTCTCACTCTCTACCAGCAGAAGTTTACTGTATTATTTTCTCACATGTTGTTAGTTATCGTTCAAGGACTAATTCAGGTGAGAGTCACTGAATGAAGAAACTAGACCTTTCATCTCATTATAGTTCCTTGAACCCAAACTGGACTCTCTCAATATTCATCAGTGATCTTTTTCATTACTTAGAAATATATGGAACAATGATCATTTTTCTTCTAAGTGGGCAGTTCTTTTGGCATTTCAAAACCACTTTCATGTTCATAACTACTGCTTCTGTTCCAGGTCCTTTTGTAAGAAGGACTTTGTGTATGAATATTTCTTAAGTCATTTTCTGATAATTCTCAGCTTGATCGGGACAATTAATATAGATTGTTAGTTGGAGTGTCTTTCTATAAGAATGTTTAGCATTTCTGCTATAACCAGCAATCCTAATTTATAGGAGATATTTTTATAATGTACCCTTACCATAAAAAAGTAAAATTCAGATAATATGACCTATTTATACATATACTTTTGAAGGAAATATGTAATATCTCTAACATAAAATAGCTATCTAATAAGTGATTTATGATAAAATAATGTGAGTATGCATTAATATGTAAATAGATTCTAGGTTACATCTACATAGAACCGCAGTATTTGTGACAATTACAAAAGCAGTCTAACCATGCCAGGAGAGTTGTATAGGCTACTCTCATATCCTGAGTAGTATTGTCATTTAAAGTATTTTTCAAAATAGTGAACAACAAACTTTTGGTAAAATTTCTAACCAAAAAAAGTGCATTCTTCACAAAATTAAAGGAAAGTGCTCGCTTTGGCAGCACATGTACTAAAATTGGAATGCTACAAAGAAGATTAACATGGCCCCTGTGCAAGGATGACACGCACATTTGTGAAGCGTTCCATATTTTTGAAACCCATTAAAACAAAGTTTAATGAGGAAAAAAAAAAAGGGAAAAAATTCTCTTGATTTACATGAGAATCACATTCCTGGCAAGTTTATCATGATTGGAAGTGACCAAGAATACTTTGTTTTTTGTACCAAATGGAGTCATTTGAAAGTCAGGTAGGATAAGGGGCAATTTTAGATAGGTTGGGGCTGTCCAATATTTCAGGAAGCTACAAGCATTGTGGACCCACCCACCCCGTGCTGTCAGTACCCCCGTATTTTAGGACAGTAACAATGTCCCTGCCGATTTCAAAATACTCCTTACAGGAGGAGCTCTGGTTACCCTGTCGAAAGCTCTCAGACTGAGGATACTTGGATGGAGTATTCTGTCTCTGATTTGGGGACATTTTATTCTGAGCAAAAGGTGGTAGTTATCATTTGTGTGACTTCTCCCAAAGATTGAGTTGTAACAAAGCTAAGTTGTTGCACTTAGAAGCTGACAAAGGTTGAGATGAAGACGTACCACGTGTGGACACATTAACAGAACCACCTAAGCTTTCCCCAATGCTCACTTGAACTTTGAGTGTGATTTTCTACACTTGGAATTTACTGAGGAGAAAAGATGAAGGGGAGAAAGGCGAAAGCAATCTTCTTTTGCTACAAATGTCTTAGACCCATTATTGTAAGATGTGTGAAAGCAGTAAATGTACAGAAAGGTCTAAGTAATAGCAAACAAGGTGAGGAAATTTACTGTAACTGGCAAGGTATAATCTCCCTAAAAGGAACCTTACAGTAGACTTTTCAGCTGCACATTCTGGTTGCTTTGCTGTCAAGGGAAACTGGAGGAAGATTTGAGGGCAAATGTTAACCTGAAATACACACACAGCTGCATGCAAATATCTAGGGCACAATTCTGCTTTCGTTAAGTAGAAGACCTTAATCATTCCTCCAAAGTTTTAACTCCTGGTAATAAACAAGTTTCCGACTTAATGATCAAATTCTCCTTCCTGTCATTTTATTTTTAAATTAATTTTTAAAAGCATCCTACCAAATCCTGTTTTCCAAGCAGGTAGAGGAATGATTATATCTAACTGTAACTAGCTATGCCTAACCTTTCAGTGCCCCAAACCCTTCGACTATAAAATGGGGGAGGGAGGCTGAGCTAGACACTCTAATGGCCTTTGCAGTTCAAGATTTTAGGTTTCTACAGCTGTAATTGTAGCTGAATGACCCTGGATATAATAGCAAGGATGTTCTTCCAATAAATGCATAAAGCGACTCGCCAGCTGTCCAGTAGGAAATTAGAAGACCCTGAACATTCACATTCTCTTCTGTAGTGTCTCATTTGTCTTGGTTTGGAGTCACGTCTCTGCAGCTCACAATCTGGGTTAGAATTCCGAGTATCTATGTGACCCGATTCTGGGACTACTTAACATCCTAGGGCCTCAGTTTCTGCATGTGGAAGATGGAGATAATATTCAAGCCTACTTTATCATTGAGAATAACAAGGAACCCACATGTGTGCTTTACTGGCACTTGGTAGACACTTGGCTTTATTTGACTTAATTTTCGATCCCTAGCCTCCAGCTCATGGTGGCAATTTGGTCAGCAGGAGCTGGTTTCATTCCTGGGCATTTCTCTGGACTCACCTTTTCCTCTTCTTCTTCTTCTTCTTCTTTGTTTTCCTTAGAGAGAGATTTTTGGTATAGAACACATGTACTCACTAGAAAGACAAGAGAGAAAGCAAGAAATCATCCCCCCGTACCCCTGCTGGGGGGATGGCCACACTGCATTTCCTTCTCTATTTTCCTCTCAGGATTTTGGGCACACATACCCGTGCCTGGTGTAAGCTTCAGCTGCTGGGTCCAGGACTCGAACCGTGATTGACAACATGGGAATCCAGTGACGTAACCGTGATGCCATCTCCTGATCTCCACTTTTTCCTATTCTAAGGCTTGATGTAGAAAATCTTGTATTCGGCACTCCAGAGATCTAGCTTTGCAATAAATTGCTGAAATCACGTTGAATCAGGCAGTGGCTGGCCTCCCCCAAATATGGCGGAGCATTTTCCCAGACTGTCATTTGTGGCTCTGACACATTTTGGACATTATCCTCTTATGGCAGTTTTATAGCACAGTAATTTCACTCTGCCCATAAGCTCGAGAGAGGTGCACTTGGGGTTCCTATTATAACATAACAAATGAAGGCTCGAGTTTCCCCAGTCACATCGAATATATGGATTTGTAACCCTGGGAGGATTTTACTTTTCCACTTTAAAAATGTTAAGTATTATAGACTTTGGCTTTCCCTAAATTGATATAGTTCTGCTATATCCTTCAAATGCAAAGGGTCACTCTCTTCCCTCATGCCCCATGCAAGTTCATCAGTCCTAATGGGAATTTCAGACACAAATCGGCAATAGCAGCACTGAGAGTAGGATATGCAAAGTGAGGAACTTACTCTGACACCAAATTTAAGGGTGGAGGGCACCAAAAACTTGATAATCCAGATGAATAATATGCTAATGTAATATTTTTGAAAATCAAAATTAAGGCCAAAAAAAATCCCATGATAAGAAATAACATTTCAAAGAAAGATCAGGTAAATAAGAGTGCCATGGTGAGCCATCCTAAAGTGTGAGGCCAAGGGAGAAATCAGTAATTCCAATCCTATCTTTGATAAAAATTGTGATACTTTGTTCTTTATGGATGTTTTGGTATCAATTATGGTTTTTAGAACACTGTAGGCCTAGCTGTGAAGGCGCAAAGATAATGCCACCATGTTGGAAGACTGGAAGCCAAATGAGAGACCCAGTTATATCTCCCAGGCCAGTATGAACACACTGGGCACAGGCATGCATGCTCGAATCCCAGCTGCCTCGAAGGCTGGGGCAAGAGGACTGCAAACTAGTGAGACCCATCAAAAATGCCTCTTTCTCTCCCTTTACCTGTCTCTCTCCCATAAAGGATGGGGGTGTGTGTATGTGTATATATATATATATATGTATATATATATATGTACACATACACATATACATATGTATATATATGTGTGTGTGTGTGTGTGTGTGTGTGTATAGCATTATAATACTATGTATCTGGACCAATGAATGTTTTGCCATCCCCTTCGTACTCTTACATTTTGTAGCTGAGGCCAGTGCCTTCCTCTCCCTGATGCTTGTCCTTGCCTGGAGAGGGTGAGCCACGTCCATTCATTTAGTCTTCAAATCATGGTCAGGAAGCCGATGGATGGTCCAGATAGATGGAGTCTGGCTGAGTAAATGGGGTCTGCAAGGACATGGCTGAGGGTAGGAGAGGGCACTCGGAGGCTTGTTTTGTCTAAAGTGGATCTCAGACCTCCACGGGAGCTCTGTAACCTCTTCATACTTTCCACTTTGCTGACTGAGAAATCATGGAAGCCAGCCTGTGAGCATCCGAGGAATTCTCTTTCTGGGGACCACTAAAGGAAAGATGGTCAGCAAAGACCACGGGGTGAGGAGTCTGCTGGTGAGATGTGTGCTTAAGAGTGCGACTAAGAATGTTGGGATTCTGTATGCTTTCATTTGTTGCTACCGTATCAAAAGTCAATGGATTCTTGAAGCCAGGGGTTGGGAAATGTTATCAATCAAGGGCCACATGGTAAATATTGGGTTGTTGGAAAAGTCATGATGTAAGACTGCGTCACGACTTTTCTGACAGCCCAGTATTTCAGGTCTCCAGATGATCCAGCCTCTGGCATGACTACTCTCCTATGCCATTTGAGTGCATGCGCAGAAACAACAAACAGGCGTGATGTCCAAACGGAACTCTATGCAGGGCACTGAAATGTGCATTTCAGGTCATTTCCACCTGTGCAAAATTTGGATTGTTTTTCAGCCATTTAGAAAATCCTGCAAAACTGCAAAAGCCATTCTTAGCTCTTGTTCCATACAAAAACAAGCAGCAGCAGGATTTGACCATGGACCGTAGTCGCTGGCTATCCCTGCTCTAGGCCAGAACAGAAATGCTTAGTTTCTTACCTCCAACATATCCATACGTGTCTTTCAGACATATGTTTAAAAGAATCTTCTAGATTTGACCTAGGGCAAATCAGTTTCTAAAAGAATCTTCTAGATTCTTTTAAACATATGTCTGAAAGACACGTATGGATAAGGTAACTTAAAAATCTGTAAAGATTCTGAGATGACAGCTCTACTCTCCATATGGTTATTGAGTGGGAAGATGTTCAAGGGCCCTACAGATTTGTTGTCCTGAATAACTAAGCTTCATTTAGGTGACCCAACACACACGCTCATGCTTTGTGCTTCTCGCTGATGAACACTTAAATTGCCCAGTGTGTACATTTTCCTGTCACAACTGACAGGCCCACGAAGGTAGAGACTCTCAGTCTTGTGTCCTTGGCTCCTAGGATAAGTTAGGCACAACGTAGTATCTCAATAAAAGTTTGATGCCTACATAAACATGTTTCTCCATTCCAAGGAAAATACCAGAATATTTTCTTATTTGAAGTTCACCAATGAATACTATGTTCATAAACACAAGCGTGCTTTAAAAAAATGATTTCTTCCATGAGAGAGAGGGAAAGAGACAGAGAGAGAGGCACCCTCAGCGTGATATTCATGTTGTGATCTACCCCCAGTCTCAGCCAGGACCATGGCACACAACAAGCCTGTCCTAGGTAGGGAGACCTCAGAAGGACAACCTGGGACCGTCCTCATGGTTGCAGCATGGTGGGGCACTGTGTACTGCCGTGCCACCATCGCTGGCCAACATAGGCACACTTCTTGCAGAGATTTTTATAGACATTTATCCACTAGGAAAAATAACATTGTTGTACTCCTCAGAGGAAAGACACTCTCTATTATCAGTAGATAGTAATAAACTGCTCATTTTTCTGATATAAGTTATTAACTACCTAACATAAGGTCAAAGATTTTTAAAAGACTTAAACGATTATATCTTAGTTTAAAATGAGTGTAAAAAATTATTTCTTTACTTCAAAATAAACCAGGAATCCCCAAATATCTGATATTTCAATGGGCTGGTGTTCAACAGGAATCAGTCATTCTTTGTTCACATAAAGGAAACGCTCCGGGTCTAGTAATTCAATTTTAAGATCAATGCTGTTCAATTATTTAGTAATAAATCCTCTTAGGACAGCATTATACAAGCACTGTGCTATTTTTTTTAATAGGGATTGGAGGGAGACGAGATGGCAATTTATTGATCTGATGAGACTAGAGGGGACTGATAAATTTCTGGAAATGTCAGATTATGCCCAGCAACACTGAATGCTGCTTAGAAATTATTTTAGTATTTTATCTATACATTAAGAGCTAAATTGCAAAGTACTGAGATCTTTTCAATAAAAATCCCTTTCAATGGATTTCCATCCGATCCAAGGTAAAGTGCTAAGGTCAGTATGGAAGAATAAGTCATTGCAGGGAAAACTAGCTTTGAAAAATCTCTTAGGGTTGGAAACTGATTTGCCCTAGGTCAATGATTTCAACCTGGCCACCTTCCTTCTGGGTAGGAAGATATCTCTGTCTTTTGGGGTGAGTACCAGCTAAGGTAGTTGGTTTGTATTTTTAGACAGTGCTGTCAGAGAAGTGAATTCTGCATCCAAAAGCCCCATGGGTCCGAAGCTTATGCTGTGTGAGACAACAGAGGAGGAGATGGGCAGAAGGAAAACAAAGGTGCGTTTCCCACGTTCTGGTTGCTCTGGAATGGTTCGCTCAATGGCTGCAGGAAATCTTTGGTTTGAAGTTGGAGAGGAGAACTCCTTGCTTGTTGAAGGCACGGTTGAAGCTCTGTTAACTGACCTCCACTCAACGACTTGCTGGATACACGGACTTGCCCTGTGTCCTCTGTAAAGTGCACGGACCGCTTCTACCTCCCACGTTAAATACACTTGGCTGGAAGCTAAAGGCTGCTGCTCCTGCACTCTTCCACTTACTCTGTGCTCACGTAGCTGGTGGTGCTTAGTTTTTTGTTTAGATATGTGAATGGTTGCTTTACTTGCTATTATAATTATACAATTTAATTAAGTATTATGTAAACAATTATGAGTGTGAAAAGAGAATCATCTCTACAAAAACTAAGCCTATTGCTTTGGGAAAAGAATGATAAACACAATTGTTAAAAATGTGCTGTCAAATTAGGTGTGAGGGAGACAAATGTTAAGATAGTGAAAATATCATAAAAATGTAAGAGTCTGAACTCAAACTTCATGAAAAGGTTTTAAAGGTCTTATAGCATTTTCAGGGACCTAAAAGTGGAACCTGGAGTTTTGTTTTGTATATGGAAATAGAATTACATTTTGTGTGAAGAAGAAATTGTGGGGAACCAGCAGTTAGCGTAATGGCTATGTCGCTGGATTCCCACATAGTCGACCATGGTTCGCGTCCCAGACCCGGTGGCTTAAAACTCACGCTGGGCGCATGTGCGTTTGTGCCCAAGATCCCAAGAGGAGAATGGAGGAAAAGGGATTGCGGCGTGACCATCCCCCCTGGGCGGTGATTTCTCACTTTCTGTCTCTATGTCTCTCTCTGTCTGGCGAGCTCACGCGCCCTATAGCAAAAACCTCTCCAAAACAAAAATAATGATAATAATAATAATTAATTAATTTAAAAAAATAAATAAAAAGAAAAAATTGTGGAACTCCTATCAGCAGATCCACACTCAAAGATTATATCTACCTTTAAAAAAGGGAAATTTGTGGGATTACATATTATGTAATTTAAAAAAAAATAAACTAGGACACATGTGTTACCAGAGACAGAGAAAGACAGAGAGAGGGAAAGTGAGAAATCACCCGCAGGGGATATGGCCGTAATGCAGTTCCTTCTCCTTCACTCTCTTCTTGGGATTTGCAACACGTGCACATACACCCAGCACGTCTTTCAGCCACTGGGTTTGGGATCTGAACCACATATTATACAGGGAAATGTAGAAAGGTCTTGCTCCTAGGACAGCAAGTTGTCTAACCTGTCTAGAAAACAATAGCAACTACTGGAAAAGTTCATCTTTTTGAGACAGTAATTTCACATCTAGGAATTTAGCTCTGAAGAGTAATCTGTGATGTGCCCCCAAGCAAAACAAAACGAAACCCTCAGAAGGATGTTCATTTCAGGTTTGCCTATAAAAGCTTCAAGAAGTAATGTCCAATGGTAAGGAAATCACTAAATAGTGAAAGAGCGATGGCAATCCCAACTGATAAAATATGACACCGCCACTAGGACTCTTGTTTTAAAGACTGCGCTGACACAGAAATGCTCACCAAATGAAAATCTGAGAACAGGTAGAAAATAAAATCTATCTAGACAGTACAATTCCATGTGGTAATAAAATTCATCCCTCATCTATTAGATCACTGGAAAAGTCATGATGTATTTTCTATGCAAAAATGCATCATGGCTTTCCTAACAACTCAATATAATAAGACCCTAAAAGAGCAAACACCAATTTAAAAATAAGGGTAATAGTATATAGTTGTGCTTATTTTAAAACAACTTTGTAAACATTTCCAAGTGTCTGCAATGCAGAGGCATTACTTCCAAAGACACACGAAAATGCATAGCAATGACAATAATGTTCGCACAAATAGCAAACACAAAAGAAACCCCTGTGTGGTACCCCTGCCAGCCTCTCTTCCTTTGCTGTTGGCCTGAAGGGTACTAGTCCCAGAAAAAACATTGTTATGACAAGTACCATGAACCAGTTTGAACCATATAAAACTGCTCTGGTTGTCAAAAAAAAAAAAAAAAAATTAAAATGAGCAGTTGTATATGGTTCAAAATATTATCTGTAACATATCATTTAATGTAAATGAAATCACTCAATCTATCCAGACCCTTAGTTTTTAATTTCTTTACTGCAAAGGGCCGTTCTCTCTGGGAGTCTTCATGAGTGAAGGTCATAATGTGCTTTCCCTTTTCGAGGTGGAGACTTCCAGAGTCGCGCAGGGCCTAAACCTGATAGCCTACTACAAGTCACTAAGGCGAAATTCTTAATGATTTTGAGCAATGGGATCCACATGTCATTTGTGGTAGACCCCACGAATTCTAGTCCTGGATAGGAAGGTTCTTGATACTGGCAACCTGATTTCAAATATTGAGTCGTTGGAAAGTCATGATGCATTTTTCTGTTTTTCTATGCAAAAATGCATCATGACTTTCCCAGTGGCCCAATAGACGTGAAGATGGTATCTTTGGAAACCCCAGGGAGCAGTTAAATAAAATTGTCCTCATTTTCTAAGCCATCAACCTAGGCACATTAGCACCAGCCTCGGTGTCACTGGGGACCTCTCAGGGAATGAAGTAGGTGGCCGCGTGTAGGAGGTAATGAGAGGCATCACTGGGTTCTCCTAACCAAAAAGGATAAGTTATACAGTCCTGAGGGCTGAAGGGCACACAGACTCTCATTATCGCATTCGTAGCCTTCCATGTGCCCATTGAAAAGGAAAGGCGGTCTCCTCCTTCATTTTTAGAATGAAACTGACAAGAAATAAAACCCTTCTGACCTGTGTATCTCTCCCAAATACAGCAAGCGTGATACCTTTTGGGTTGGATTCCTGCCTTTTAAAAACTGTCCTCTCAGCAGGAGCTACTTGTCACTTGCTCTTTGTTACAATGGCCTCTTACTAAGGGGGAGGAGAGAGACTCAGAGGGGAGGATGTACGTTTGTCAGTTACACTCCTTAAACATCTGGGGATCATGTCATTGCATTTATCCACCAGGCTTTCTGTCAAAATAAATTTATTTATTGAGACAGAGAGAGAGTCCTGGCAGGGTCCCCCACGCTGCAGACGCGCTGTCTTCCCACCAGCCAGGACCGTAGCTAGCCTCCGCGGACGGACCTGAGCTGGCACACCTTTGAGAGGCTGTTGTATAATCTCTTGCTCTCCAAAATTGAACATTTTCCAAAGCAATATTTTTTGGAATAGCTACACTGATCTTCAAGGAGGCTTTGCTTGTGTGGTGTTACTTTCATATGTTTTATATTCACCACCTAAATCAGGGATATTCTGTTGTCTAACACTTGCCTAGTGTGGAATTTGTCTTTGAAAAAGTTTAATACTTTACCATAATATTGATGTATCTGAGAATACATCCAGGTAAGAGACTAGCAGATGGTGTAGTGGTACATCGTTGGACTCCCATGTAGCTGACTGCAGTTTGAGTCCTGGACCTGGTGGCTTAAACTCACACATGGCACATGTGCGTGCGTGCCCAAGATCCCGAGAGGAGAATGGAGGAGAAGGGATTGTGGCATGGGCATTCCCCCTGGGGGGTGATTTCTTGCTTTCTGTCTCTCTGTCTCTCTCTGTCTTTCTAGCGAGCACACACCCTATAGCAAAAACCTCTCCAAAAAAAAAAAAAAGAATATATCTGGATAAATTATATTCACAAACATTTAAATAAAAAAACCACACATTTTAAAATGGCAAAAAATTCTTTTTAAAAATGATGCTTGGGGGAACCAGCAGTTAGCATAATGGCTATGTTGCTGGACTCCCAAGTAGTCAACCGTGGTTCGTGTCCCAGACCCGGTGGCTTAATACTCACGCCGGGCGCGTGTGCGTGCGTGCCCAAGATCCCGAGAGGAGAATGGAGGAGAAGGGATTGTGGCATGACCATCCCCCCTGGGGGGTGATTTCCTGCTTTCTGTCTCTCTGTCTCTCTCTGTCTGTCTGGTGAGTGCATGTGCCCTATAACAAAAACCTCTCCAAAAAAAAAAAAAAAAAAAAATGACGCTTGGCACAACCATGGTGCTGCGCTGCGCGCTGCTAAGACGCTGCTGCTCCACCGGCTGAGGCCACGTGGGAGGCCCTGGGACGATTCCCAGCCCCTCCTAAACGCCTGGCATGGTGGTGCCTGCCAGTAGTCCCAACTACTTGGGAGGCTGAGGTAGGAGGGTCTCGACAGAGCAAGACCATGTCTCTAAAGTAATGAATGAATGACTTACACGTAGGTAAAGAGAAAATTAAAGTCACGCTCAACAACACGAAATAATCAAGTAAACTGTGGAATTCCACGTAATGGACAATTGTGTGGCCACTAGAAATCTTGTCTATAGAAAATTCTTGATGACATGTGGCAGAATCATCTCACGAAGGGCTTACGTGCCTGCTGCCTGCAACTGAGCTCACAGCACGGCAGTGAAGCAGAGGAGCAGACCGAGACCCCGTGAGTCTCCCAGTGAGATAAAGGCTCTGATCCGTGCCAGGAGAAGCAGCTTCCTCTCTCAGGGCCTGAGAAGGAGAGGTGCAAGATGCGCTGGAGACTCAAGCTCTGGAGAAACTGGATGACTGGGAGAACCGTATATCCTCAAAATAGGGGAGAAGGAAAGAACATTCTGCTGTGAGAAGCAGGGAGGAGAGCGAGAGGTCTTCAGGTACCAGTATGAGCCATCACTGGAAGAGCCACATTCAACAACTCTGGGGAGTCTCAGACTCTCACGAGAGGAGACCAGGGAGATGGACACGTTATGAAGGATGAGTGTGAGAAGGGGACCTCGCTTTCCTGGCCAAGTTAGAACTTGGCAGAAGAAGTAGAAAATTTCTCTGCAAGCAGTGAAGGAATCACACAGGGAGGTGTTTTTCTTCTTTCAATTTTTAAGGATATGTGACAGTTCTGATAGTCACTCATTCCTTACGTGACTGTTTCTCAAACACCTATTACGTGCCAGGTGCGTTGTGAAGTATTGGTTCTGCAGGGTTGACTGTGTCAGGTCTTTCCCCTCAGGAGACAGTCTGGGGTCGTGAAGGAACTCTCAGATCAGTAACAATACAATAGGCAACAATGAAAATATTATAGTAGGGTAATATTTTTCTTAATAGAAATAGAATACCATGAATATGAATGGTTTCATGAAGAATTTTGCGTTTGGCTGGTCCTGTCGTTGGTAAATGCTGGGAGGGTGCAGCGATGGATAGGTTCTGATTTGGTTTCTTTCAAAAATTGTTTTCGATGCCTGGGGAAGAACTTTTCGTTTATCTCATAAAGTCTCTAAGCGAGCAGTTCTCAGTCACGCCGTCGATACCTGGTATGCTTTGAGACATGTTACTAATAATTAGCAATTGATGTAGACTTCCAAAGTTGTTTTTTAATCACTTACTTTAAAAAACATAATCATTTTTCTAGTAACATAATGACTTGCATTATGAGACCTAGGAGAGAAAACTAGACTTTTAACCAGAGCATTGGGAATTGTCATGAAACTTGCATCCTGTTTTATCTGTCTTAGCACACTGTGAATTACTAACATGGTGCTTTAATTTGCCTGATTTTATTTTTTTTTAATTGGGCACATCGACGAGAGTTAGTGTATTTGATTATTATTGCTTTTGTGACTGGTAAAACTTCATCTTGAAACTATTGTTTTTATTTATAAACAATGATCAGTATAAAAGATCATGTCAAGAAATGTTCGCTTTCATTTTTACTTACAGATAGTTTAGATTTTTTTTTATAATTTGCTAGAGGGTGCATGCTCTCACCAGAGAAAGACAGAGGGAGGGAGGGAGGGAGGGAGAGGAGAGGAGAGAGAGAGAGAACCCCTATGGGGGAATGGTCTAACTGCAATGCCTTCTCTATTTCTCCCTCCTTTTGGGATTTTGGGCACATGCACCTTGAGTGTTTTTCAAGCTTCCAGGTCCAGAACTTGAGCCAAACAATTGGCCATGTGTGACCCAGACAGCTTTACCACTCCTAGCAGCTGGCCAGAGTTTAGAGTTTAACATCAGGGATGCTGTGACAATGCTCCATGAATGAATGCCAATTAATTAATTAAAAATAAATAGATTAAAATAAAAAAAATCAGGGATACTGAGCCAGACTCAACACAGAGGTTAGGTGCTATGTGCAGGGAACTAGATCCTACATGTCGACCAGGGTTCAAATCCTGACTCTGGTGGCTTGAGAAACACACTGGGCATGTGGGCATGCACACTTGGGATCCTGAAGGGAAGGAGGAATGGAGGAAAGGAGGTTGTGGTGTGGCTGTGCCCATTCGGGGACACTTTCTCTCTCTCTGTCTTTTTCTCTATCTCTTTTTCTCTCTGTCTCTCTCTCTCTGGTAAACATATTTTAAAAATAAGTGATGTCAAGCAAAGTCATAAATTGTTGCCTGTCCAGCCACACTGAAATGGGTCCACATGTAAGACAATTAAGAAGAGGAACTGTGGGGAACTTGATATATGCCATGTTTGGAACAACTTACTACAAGAAGGAAGGTGTTTGTGGAAAAGAAAGCAGAAATCCAGGCCATGCGTACCACCTCTCTTCACTGAAATACTGCGGTCACTGACTTGCTTCCAACATCTTCTCTTCTGATGACACAGAGCTTATAATTTCTTTACTCTTTCTTAAGATATTTACACATGCGAACTGGAATACATCATGGAGGATCCATAATCAGTGAAGGCACGTGTGATCCTGTTATGACAAAAACCCTGAACGACACAGCTAAGACTTTCCAGGAAGCAAGAGAGCTTAGGACCACAAAAGTTTCAAAGATTCTTCAATCTTTTTTGCCTTGGTATTCCCAGGGAGAGAGTCTGATGTCACACCTAGTTAAAACTCTTCTGATTACCAGTGATAGAAATACCCATTGAAATGGACTTAAGCAGAACAGAGAAAATCTGGCTATTTATTTAGAGTTGGTTTTCCATGTGGCTTGATCCAGGGACTCGAACAATGTGTAGGGGTCTCGTTCTATCTCTATCTCTCCCCTTTTCTGTCTTAATTGCATGCTCAGATCCTAATGAATGGCAGATGGATGCCCAGAAATGCTTAACCTACATTATTCCAGCTTCAAGTGCAGATGAAAATGTGCTTCTCTTGCTGTGCTTTTCCCCGTAAAAATTCCTGAATCCCTGACTCTCACTCTGCATCTAGAAAACCCACCCTAAGGCAGCAAGAAAACAAAACAAAACAAAACAAAAAACGAACTGCGTCTGGGAGAATAGCTCCTCTTTTGTATCATCTCAGATAATAAAAGACAATGATTTCCACTTTTCTGAGGCCCATACAGACTGGTAGATGGGAGAGCTGAGAAATAATTCCTTTTGACCCTGTCAGAACAAAGGAAACCTATAGAGCTCTAGAGCTCTGTTTATTTATTTTAGATGGAGGCTCAAATTAAATTCAGCTACTCTTTGTGGGGCATTTATAATGTCAAATCATCCAAGCCCTCACTTGGTATTACGTGTTCCAGGAAGAGTGAATTTTAGGGATAACTGCTCTTAGCCTGTTTCAAATGGACCAGAAGCTATTTCTGTTTCATTGTTAACGTTTCATTAATGCTGTGTCATTTTAAAATGATTCTACTAAAAAATAACTTCACCCAAATTCTGTGTATTTGGAGGGTGACCGCTCTGAAGCCCTCTGGCTCTCTGGTTTCACATTCTAAAGACCAGGAGTGATAAAGGAAGGGTCATAATTTAAGGCCTCCGTATAAACACTGTTGATCGCAAAGAACAATAAATTGGCATCAGAAATCAATGCATTATTTTCCAAAGCTTGTCTAGGGAGAATCAGTCCATCTTCACAGACACAGTGAACATTTGCAGGATTTACAGCTGTTTGCTGGGGGTTTCGACAGCAGCATATTTCCAGCAAGATCCACAGGGAAGGGCAGGGAGGCTGTTCTGCTTCCTCTCGTGGTGTGCAATTTGCTCAGAAATCTCAGAGAAGATGCATCTTGGGTTCTGAGGGAACCATCTTTCTCTGTGCAATTAATTGGTCAGTCAAAGTAAAGATTCCTGGGGTATTTCATTTAGCTGTTCACTTGTTATTGCTCAGTGTTGCAAATAGAGACCCAAATAGATAAGGTTAGTCTATTACTACAGAAAATATGAAAAACATAAACAGTGCTGATATAGAATGCTTAGTTGCATATGTTCAAGGGAAATTTTACTATATAATAGGGCACTGAACATAGTATAAATATGTTGATATTAGCCACAAAATGTACCAAATATAAATCATAATTTAAACATAAAAGGAAAAATAGAATTTGAGGATTTTAGATTCAAGCAGAAGCAGGTTGAAGGAGAAATATACCAAATATTGAATTTTTTTTTTTCCTAAGAGCCTCATCTAAAAGTATTGGGAACTTTAAATACATAGTAAAAACTCAATTAGTCATAATGTATTAAGTTGGAGTTTGAAATGATTTGACCTTGGCTAGACTAACCTTTCAGTGTGCCTTCTCTTCAAAAAGAGCTGGCTGTGATGCATAAAGGAGTTTTGCCAGGGAGCATCTTATCTGTTTATTAAAGCATTTTGAGAACATTGAAATTGCATTTCATTGGAATTGTTTTGTAATTTACCTGGACTCCAATTAACTCAAAATTGTGATGTTTGACTATATTTCACGTTATGCCATTAGAACACCTAATTCAAATTTTAAATATTACATTTCCTCGTAATAAAATATTTTTATAAAATTAGATTTTTTTAGTTCTGTGAAGATCCTGCTTTTATTTTTTATACCATAAACAATAATGGAATGTCACCATTTTATAATAAAACATTTACCTTTCAGGGTAAAGCTCTCAACTCTTATTATTTGTGTCCTGAAATAGAGTCCTTTTATTAATTAAAATCATAAACTAGTTTAACTCTAAATGTAAATGAAGTGGAGCCAATAAAAGGCTAGCTGGCCGTTTTTTACCAGTGCTTTGGAGAAGCTTAGGTCTTCCTAAAGACTTATGTTAGACAAACCAATCAATGTTCAAGGGTCTTAAGTCAGGTGGTGTAGAGCAAGGTGATTTCTAAGACAGATGTTAATAAAAACAAAACATTCAGAGGGTGCCTCTCCTACCTGAGACAGTTTCTCCATCTGAATGCAAAAATGAGGTTGCAATCACCATTTGTAACTGTCTCCACCCCAAGCATTAAATCCCACTTACAAGACAGGCACTAGGGAAGCGGGAGATTTTCTAATTATCCCAGGGACCTTGTGTGCCCTGCCATGCCTTCTCCTAATGAATAATCATGATGCCTCTGAAGCAGCCTGGCCCCTAGTATCAGTCCAAGAAGACCCTCAGTGTCAGGGTAACTCACCTTTGAAAATTCCTGTTCCTAGAGGAACTCCAATGAGTTGATAGGACAATTTGAAGGAAAACTGTGTTTTATATTTGGAATCTTTCTAGCAAAAAAGACCAAAAAGGGAGTCAGCAGGTGGGGAAGAGGTTAAGGCGCTGGGTCCCATGTGGCCAGCATTGTGGTTCAAATCCTGGACCCATCAGCTTGTGAATCACGCCAGGTGTGTGTGCATGCCCAAAGTCCTGAGAGGAGAGTGGAGAAGAAGGAATTGCACCATAGCCATCTTCCCTGGGGCGTGATTTCTCTCTCTGTCTCTGTCTCTGTCTCTGTCTAGTGAGCACATGCATCCTCTAACAAAAACTTTAAAACAAAAGCCATGAAAGTAAAGAGCCCTGGTTTTAATCAGCCTCCCGTAGGTTATGAGATCACTGGAAACCCTAGTACTAGGTGCTATATACCAAGGGCCACCATCTCTAAAGATGTGCTCGCAATGATTTCATTTATCTGGTTTACTTTATAATCGCCTTTCAACCTACAATGACTGATCTGTAGGATAAAGGTACATTTGATCATTTATTCACCAAATATGTATTGTTCTATAGCAGGCCATGCGGGTAGACTTTGGGGTAGACATAGAAAAGAATGTGGTAGACAGAGGCTTTGTTACCAGAGCCCTACATTCCTGGGGAGAACACGGGAAGGCGATAGCCAAGTCTTTAATATAGAAACTGAGAGTTCTCAGGCCTGTAACAAACAGCGGTTATGGTGCTTCAGCCATGGCGGAGGCAGCAGCTGCTCTGCCAGGAGGTCTGAAAGCATCTTTTCATGTTCTAACATTCAGCGTTTTGAGGTGTTTTGTTAAAAGCCAGATAATTTTTTTGCAAGTTGGTTCTAGAGCTCATCTTCATTTCAGCTGGATGATCATGTCAATTTCTCGTGTACATGTGAATAAAGGTTGGAGATCTATGATAACGTGAGTTTGGAAAGCCTGTGCAGCCGGAGCTTGGATTTGTACAGTTTTGTAGTTTCTCTTGAAAAAGAATGCCTCATCACCCCCATGTTAGAAAGAGAAGGAACCTATCCACTTGGCTTGCGTGCCTGACTTTGGAGTCCGTCAGTGTGGATGGAGCCCTGTGAGAAGAGGGGAACCTACAGCACCCACATTACGATTGAAGGCATGCTCCCATCTCCTTAAAGCTGCAGAATTCCTGTGGATTTCAAAGGGTGTTCTATGAAGATAAGGTTGCATACCAAGTGCGAGGTCAGAGCCTGGGAGACTCCACATCAGCAGTCTTTCTCCTTAAATATGCACTTTTAGCTTGCAAGTCTTTCAAACAATAGAGTTGTCAATAATTTACTAAATAATCTCCAACGTCGTAAAACTTTTATAGTATTTCAAGTTTGCAATCTGATAATGTTTTACATCCTGGATGCTCCTGCAAATCAAAAATATTTATTATACTGTATAGCAAGGACTTGCACAAACACTTCTCTGCTAGACAAAGGGGGAAAATGCAGAGTGTTTGAAAAATGAACATGTTTTAATAAGAACATATCGCAATTAGCAATGATTGATGCCCAACTTGAACATACAGAGAATCCAGTGACTATGATTTTATTAACTTGGTTTGGGATGCCATCTTCAGAGGATTAGTCTGACTACAATTAGACAAAATCTGAAGGTGAGACAATATGCGCTATTTATTGCTCAGAACAATACATTGCACTTACTACATGCCTAACGAGCTTGTGTTAAACCGATGCCTCCCTGATTTATACTACTTTGTAGTGTAGTCCTGAAAAAAAACCCACAAAAATCTTTTTTTTTTTTTTTTTTTTTTCTTTTCAGGTCAGCAGGAATTCACAAGCATACTGCTTTAACTACAGCTCAGGTGTGTCAGAGACAATTAGAGAAGCACAGGGAAGGCATGCGATATCGGTGCCCTTATTAATATTTGTGATTTTAAAAATTTTACTACAGCAGTGGTACTTAACTCTATCCAAACCAGTATCAGTTTTTATGATCGGTGATTCATGACTTATCTTTTTCTCTTGTGAAGTGAAATCCCTGGGAAATATCACTTGTTTACCATGTCATTTTAAAATATAATGTACTAATCATAATTTAAAGAAGAAATGAGACAACTGATGTGACATAGAATGGAGTGTGCCTTTCAATACATGAATACTTGTAGCTTGATCATGCTAGAAGACAGAATGCAATAATCAAATGTTTACATTTAAATACAAATTTACACATTTATATACATCTGTGCAACTCTGGCTGCAGACTAACAGGCGTGATGTGTTGGCTGTTGCATTTGGAAAACACTGGGAATTCCCAAGATGACCAATGAAAAAAATCATTAACATTCTTTTTTTTTTTTTAATCTGTTATTTGGTTTTTAATTATCTTAAATCTTACAATGACATAATTTCCAAATCTATGTTGATGGTATATCTCCTCTACTTTAACCCCTATAATACATTGTCAAAGGCACCATTACCAACCACATATTTCAGTAGCTCTACAGTTCCTGTGTGGTTTGGAACAGTTGTCTAAACCAAACTGTGTATAAGAGTGTCTGTCATTTCCTCAGAGATTGGGCTCCTGGAAATTGGAGTGTTTCAAACTGTGCAAAAGATATTTGATATTTGTAAATGAAGAGCACTTGGGTTTTGGGCTCAAAACATTAGGAGTATTACACCTAGTGGTCAACGCTAATGTCCTGTAAGTAATTTCCTCCCTTTGTGTGTATTTTCTTTGAACTAGCAAGCCTGCAACCCTCGCAGGACGTCGGAGGGACGAAGCCCATAGAACTCAGTAAGGCGGAGTCCTTCGGGCCCTCTTTCTCTTGCCCTTCCTCTCTCTCTACATTCACCCTTAACTGGTTGAACTCTCTGTTGCTTTTAGATAGTCTCCAGATCTTTTGTCTGGCACCCCTAACCTCCATGGGCCTGTGAATAATACATTTCTTCTGTTTCATGCAAATAAATAAAGTACGAAATGTTATGAACCAAAGTAACACTGACCTGGAAGTCGAAGGGGACATTTCAAAGTCATGAAGGACACAACAGTATCCTTTTCTACTTGAAGCAGTGATGTCTAGTGTCACTGGTCCCCGTCCTGTAAATTACAGTCAAGGGCCAGCTGGTAATGTGGTGGTTGAGTCACCTGGATCTCACATGGCATACCTGGTGGTTCGAGTCCTGGACCTGGTAGCGTTAGAAACATGTCAAGTGCACATGTATATGCAAAATCCCAGAGGAGAGAAAAATGGAGAAGGGATTGTGGCATGGCCATGCCCCAGGGAGGAAACGCTTTCTCACTTTCTCTTTCTCTCAGTCTCTCTCCAGTGAGCACACATGCTCTCTGGGAAAGTAAAAACAAAAACAAAAAAAACAAACAAACAAACAAAAAAAAAAAAAAAAAAAAAAAAAAAAGAGAGAGAGAGAGAGAGAAATTACAGGCATGCCCTATCCCATCCTCCAGTCACTATGACAACCTTAAGAAATGTCCCTTCGTGTTTTAAAATGTTCCCTAACAGGCTGTGCCTTGCCTGTTGAAACTCACTGAGCTGAGATGAAAGTACGATCATGACTGTGAGCCTCTCCTTTGGCTTTTTCTGTCATATCTTCTAGCAGGGCTCCCAGTTCCTGGAAATTTTTGAGGTAGGCACACACGGCCTTCTTACCATCATACTCTGACAGTTGGTTGATGACATAGTTTTCCTATTACCCAGGCATTTGAAATGGAAATGAATGGAAATAAAATAAACCCTCCATGTTTATAAGTAGTTCTGGTTTATAGAACAACAGAACTGGAAAGAAAAATTGTTGTTATGCGGGGGTAACAATCCATCACACAGAAGAAAAAGATGAATAAAAAGCAGGATGCTTTGTCTTTAAATACAAAGAAGTCAGTGTAACAGTAATGGAGTTATGTAGAAAAAAAGAATCCAGTGATGGCTGAATTCAATATATTTTGAATGTCTCAAAGCACTGAGAAATGGGTAAACAAATGTGATTTTGTTGATAACTGAAATACTCGAAGTTTTGAGCAAAGCTCAGAGAAAGTGACTGATGGGTTAAGTCTCTTCCTTTTTTGGGTGGTTTAATTTGTAACATGAAGGTTGTTAGTAACTGGGTCAGAAAGCCCATCCATTAAACTCCAATCAACTGAAGTATTAAAGCTGTTCATGTAGGAAGACTCTAAATTATAAGTGACCCAGTGAATCAGTTTACGAAACACAGTGAAGATCCAGCACGTGTCTCAAGCTCTGGGAAGGTGGTAGCCAACTAGGCATCACCGAGCACTTGTAATAAGCTGCTTGTATTGTCGCCTACAATTTTCTCAGCCACTCCGTGTAGGGCGTATTTTATCTCCACTTCAAAGTTGAAAGTTCTGAGGCTCAGAAAACCTCCAAGACCTTGGGCTGGTTCAGTGGGTTGGCTAAAGCACTGTTCTGGAGAAGTCAGATCTCACATGGTGACTGTAGTTTGAATCCTTGGCCTGGTAGCATGAAACAGGCTGGGCACGCATGAGACCGACTGGCTGGGGGACTGGAGGAAGCAGATTGTGGCATGACCAGACTCTGTGGAGGATGCTAATCGCTCGCTCTCTCTCTCTCTCTCTCTCTCTCTCTCTCAGGCTCTATCATAAATAAAGGGGAAAAATGCACCAAGATTCAGTCTTAAGATGCAGAATTTGAATGTCCATCTGTTTTGCCCACAGGGCGGAGGAAGTTATGTTATCTACGAGTAGTCGCTCTGTGTGGAAAAGTGCATCCTGTCTTGTATTTTCTCTGTTCTTTGAGGAAGAAAAAAAATGTGATGGGTATTTCTCTTAGACGACAGCTGAGACAATGGAGGCTTAGAAAGTTAAGTGACTTGGTTAAGGTAACACCATCAACAAACTGTGTAAGCAAGGTTAAACCTTGGGTTATATGATTTTGAGGAGCTTGGTCTTTCTGTAGTGGTCACCTAGCCTTAGTAACAACCTTATTTTTTTATTCCTTCACTCGTTGTTATTCCTTCTACTTCTGTGTGATGCCTGGCTAATTACAAAGATGGAAGAGTATTTACAAAGATGGAAGAGTATTTTTTCAAGAAGAAAACCCTTGTATTAGCTATAGTATCTAACCCCCCAGAGTAATTTTAAAGAATATGTACCATGAAGGCATCTTACATGGCCAGTTGCATGACTCATGCCCTGGGCCTGGTGGCTTGAAAATATACCTGGTGCATGTGTAGGTGTGTGTGCTCAAAGTTCTGAAAAGAAGGAGGAGAAAGGATTGTGGTATGACCATCTCTCGTGGGGGTACTTTATCAATTTCCCTCTTTCTCTGTCTCTCTCCAGTGAGTGCACATGCCCTCTGATGAGCTAAAAATAAAATAAAATATGTTTCATGAAAAGAAGAGTGTGATGGGAAACATGAGGAGCCACATACTCCCCTCCTGCTTCGTGTCGATGATATGGTCATAAGAGATTTTTTTTTGATTGCCAGAGGGTATGATTGCTCACCCTGGGGTGGGGGGAGGGAGAGGAGAAGCCCCCTCTCCCATTAGAGCATGGTCACACCACAATGCATCCCCCCACTTCTTCATCCTGTCAGGATTTGGGGCACATACACACATAAGCCCCTGGTATATTTGTCAAGCTTCTAGGGCTGGGATTTGATCCATAGTTGGCTGTGTGGGATCTGGCTCCCTTAACCACGGAGCTAAGGAGCTGGCCCAAGAGATTATTTTTCTCGATCATACTCTCTCTTCAAGACTTTTCAACTAAGATTTTCTATTATGTTATTTGGCAATAAAGTAATGTTATTTTCCCTTTTGTCACTTGTCTGAAATAAGTGTGAGATTTAAATTTATGGAGATGGCCAAGTTGTGACACAGAGAGATCAATGCTAGATCAATACCAGAACAGCAGAGCGAACAGTGCAGGATTGGCTAGTTTGACCACTGTTGGATGACTCTGGCTGTAGGCATCCAGAGCCAGCCCACAGTAGTTGTCTGGTACCCACCTTGTGTAACTTAGGGTGGGTGATATGGACTGGTATGTGAGATTTAGGTAGGGAGGTGTCTAGGGATGTAGACCTAGAATTAATTTGCATCTGGAAGACACGCTAGTAGTCTGGGAGGTGCAGCCTCACCCTGAGTCAATGACTCTGAAGTGCCAAGAATATGGAAACTGGTAAATAGTTCATATAATTGGCCCTGTGATGATTGGATGCCAAATAGATAAATATTGAATCTAAGGAAATATAACTATGACAGATGATCCTATTTGGAAGAAAATTAGGCTATTTCTTGGGAGCTATGTTTCATCAAGTATTTTCTTTATAAAATATCTTTGCAACAGCTAACATTTTCCACCTGGACCATGTTAGGCCTGGGTTTGATTCCTAGCTGACTCACTAATCTAAGACCTTGGATGAACTCTGGAGCTCAGTAACCTTCAACTCTTCATTTACAGGGACTAATAATCTGAATCTCACAGCTTCATAATGATCATGGATATGCTTACCACGAAGTGTTTCTTACAATGCATGGCACATGGTCACTGCTCAATACATTTTAATGACAAAAACAACAACAATAATACTCTTCCATTTAGTTGGAGATCAGAGAAACCAACCTTCTGAGGACCTGGAGGGCTGTTACCAAATTTCCATTGTTGAATCCTTGTTTGAAAGTTTAGGCAAAAGAAAAAAAAAAACCCACAGCCCAAATCTGACCTTACTTCTAGTCATTGACTAAGGCCCCTGTGCGTGGTAGGACCTCAGCAGATTGTTGACCTCAACAAGGACTTGGTTGCTGTGTTAACAATAAACCTCAAATGCAGGTTCACTTCCAAAGTGTGCTAGTTTACTTTAGCATTTTTGAGTTGACTACTGTTGGTTGGCTCTGGACAGCCAGCTAGCATGGGACAGAGGCCATGGAGAAAGAGGGAGGAGCATAAACTTCAGAGTCAGGGTTCCTGAGCTCTGCCCTGTGGTAATGTCTCCTTGAAACTCTCTGACTCTCTATGTCTCTGTTTCCCAGATGTGAAATTCAGATTCCAGTAGAATCTTCATGCCGTTGCCTGTGAACAGTGCTTTGCAAATAGAAAAACTATGGATCTCACATCAAGGAACAGAACAAAATGGTAGACCTTGCTGCATAGACGTTAACTTTGTCTCTAAGTAACATGGAAGGAGGATAGATATTTAGTAGGTAGGCCTATGTATGACACATACACACATAGTTAAAAACATACAGTAAACATTGTTAACCAAGAGATGATGGGATGTTTTAGAAAGACTAATGGGATGTAAGCCCTAGAGTCCCTGTGTGAGGAGAGAGTCACCATCCTGAGAGTGCTCCTTAAATGTGATCATTTCCCACTTATAGCTTATCCTTTTATAGATTTAATGGAGACTGTTACCACCCTAATTGGGCATGGGGCTTTGGTGTTCATCTTCATCTGCCAGAACCAAACATGGGCTCGCTCTCCAAGCTCTGACTCCAATCCCAAACCCTGTTAGATTTTCTTACTGACCACGTCGAGCCAAACCTTGTAATTAGGCATTTTCCTCAAAAAGCAGTTTCGAAATAAATATTGAAATAGTCGATTGAAAAAAAACGTGCTTGGGATCATAGCATCGGTTTAAAAGTCTCTAAGGTATACTTGTATCCCCAGCCTAATCCTCACTTTCTCCTTCCCCTTGACAATTAGTGTAATCTGACGATTCAGAACTCTGTTTTGAATGTATTCTTTAGAATTTAAGCAGAAAGATGGGGCCAATAGGTAACATTGCAAAATGCTGCCTAATTTTGTGAATTGAAAGCAACATAATGAAAACTATTTAGTACATATTTGAAAAGATTGGTAGCAAGCATCTAAGGTGTGTTGAGATAATTGTTTGATTGTGATGGTAATGCATGCGATTAAGCCTTGTGTAAGGTGTTTGGTATTTCAAACTGCGTCAACATTAATTTGTGAGTATTCAGAGCTAGGGTATAGACAGGGAGAGCAGAGCACAGGACGTGTGTTGTGAAAAAAAGATGTCAAATGAAATGAATGCTCAATTCGAGTGAGAAATGCAGTTACCTGTGTCGTCAGATAAACACCTAGAATTGTCATTCATTTTATTAGGCAAAAATACAATACGGAGAAGAATATCATCCTTAATTATTTTATTTTGTCCTAAGTATGGATTCAAGTAATGCAAATCTAAAAGAAAGAGCATCACTTGGGTGGCATTAAAATCTTTTAGATTCCACATGCTAAGCAAATCATGAATTTGTAGTGCAATGCTGAGCAGTCTACTTTTATTATTTTTATTTTTAAAATTTTTTGGAGAGTTTTTTTTGCTATAGGGCGTATGTGCTTGCCAGAAAGACAGAGAGACAGAAAGTGAGAAATCACCCCCCAGGGGGGATGGTCACACCGTGATCCCATCTCCTCCATTCTCCTCTAGGGATCTTGGGCACACATGCACACTTGCTAGACTTGAGTTTAAGCTACCGGGTCCAGGACTTGAACTGTGGTCAACTATATGGGAGTCCAGCGACATAGCCATTACACCAGCTCCTGGTCCTGAGCTGTCTACTTTTAAATCCAGTCCTTCTCCCCTTCTCCCTGTGGCTTGGGACTCCTACTTGTACAACCCACTGGGGCCAGACCTTGTATAGAATTTTCTTCTCAGCTGCAGTCAGTCAATAGGCTTTCTTTTCAAATAGAAGAACTTTATATATAAAATAGTTCTCAGGAATTTCAAACCACTTACTGAAACTCCTGAAATTCAATTTCCCCAAAAGTTATTGATAGGAAAGTTTCAGCTGTTTAGAGATTTAAAGACAAACTTTCCACGTATTTATCTATGTGTTTTAAAATTAAGTCATTTAAAAAATTTTTAATTGACAGATACAATTGCATGTATCATGTAGGACATGGTGTTTGGAAACACATACACCCTGTGAAATGCCTAAATCTAGCTAATTAGCATATGCATGACTTCACATAGTGATTTTTGTGGTGAGAACACAACATCAACCCTCAGTGTCTTTTAAGAACATGATAGATTGCTACTAACTGTAGTCACCATGCCGCACAAGAAAGCTTCTCCTGTCTCACTGAAATTTTTTATCCTTTGAGCAACATCTCCCCAAACCCTTCTCCACAACTGTCTGGCTCCTGGTAACCATCATTCTACTCTCTAATTCTATGAGGTAAACTATTTTAGATTCCTCAGGAGTAAAACCATGGAGAATTAGAACAGACAGAATTTTTAACTGAACTATGTATATGTTTTTATTTGAACATGTAAGGGGTTATGAGGATCCTATGTTCGGATCTTAAAGAGTTTACATCTGGCAGAAAATACTTGAGATAAATGTGAAAGAAACTGGAAGTGAATTTCATAGATAAGTTTTGTTTAAAGATATTTTTAACATTTATTTATCTATTTGTTGTGATTTTCAAGCTGCTGTATCTGGGACTCAAACTGTGGTTGGCCATGTGGGAATCCAAGCCTTAACCACCTCCACTTGCTGGCCCATCACAGATAAATCCAATTTAATGTATTGCACCGCTATTGTTATTGCTATGAAAAGCTACTTTTCTTGTTATAAAAAATTTAATCCTTCTCCCTCAATCCATTCTCCTTCACTTCTCCTTTGTGGATTTTGGGCATTCATGTACAAGCCTCTGGCATGTTTTTCAGTACACGGGGCCTGGGTCTTGAACTGTGTAGTCAGCCATGTGGGATCAAGTCACCTTAACCATTCTTTTCCAACCACACTTTCAACGGAAAATATGTGCTTCAGACATTAATGTCTATTTTCCCTTTAGCATCTACACAGTATATGTGCATTGTAATGAGGAACAATTTACAAAATTCTTGTAAGGTTAGGCTGTTTCATACGGTCTTTTATTTATAAGACATCACAAACTTTTAATTAGAGTCAGACTACTTAGACACATGACCATGCCCAGGCACACACACACACTCTTCAACTTTCTTCTCTTGAATAACTTGAGTTTGCTGAACAGACATTTAATGAATGCATAGCCCGTGTACTGGAGACACACAGACAGATGTGCTTCAGCACATTCCTTTCAACAATTAGTATTAAACAGATCCATTACAAAAGCCACACAGACTCATTTGAGCAAATATGGACGGCTGAAAAATCATGGCGGGGTGAATTCTACAAGCCCACTCCTCCGAGGTGGACTCTAGCACGATGTTGTTGAGGACCCTTCCGACTCAGAGTCATCAGCATCTTCCTTCCTGTGTGTGTCCTACGAAATGGGATCGTAAGATGCAGACTGTTTTATAGCTTTTTCTTCACTTAATAGCGTCAATAATTATGCAATGAATTTTCTTCTACAACAGGATTTGAATAAGCACATGCCAACTCATTGTATGACTGTATCATATTTTATTTAAAGTTAACATTATTGGGGATATTCATGTGGAATATTCACAGGTTCTTTGCTAGAGTAAACAACACTGCAACAATGGCCTTTGTGAATATGTATTTGATCACATTCTACTTCTTAGGATAACCTTTGTTGTGTCATTTCTGCATTAAAGTCGATGAGCGTGTCGATGGGTTTGATTCAGATCAACAAATCATCCCTGACTCATCCCTGACGACACTGGTGCTTATATAGGGTCTCCCGTATTAGTGTGGGCAGAGCTTGTCATCTTCTCTGATGGGTCTGTCTTCAAATGCTGTCTTCTTGCTAAATTAACATTATTTGCTCTAATTATTAGTGAGGTTGAATATTTTCATGTTTTTAAATTATATTTATTACTTCACAAATACCTCTTTTTTTTTTTTTTAAACCTGTTTTGCTTATATTGTTCCTGGAGGACACCAAACATCCTCTTCTGAAGGTCCATAGGTGCTGTTCACTTGAATATGACTCAGCCTTGATTAACTGCCTCCCAAGTAGGACAGGCTCTACGATGGGTGGGGCAGGTACAGCATTGGAGCTGGTGGGGATGCAGTATATTTAAAACAAAGGATGAAAGGACATTTGACTCTGTTTCTGTGAGCTCTGCATCTATGGATTCTACCCCTTGAGAACTAAACTTATTTTGTTGCTGCTGGTAGATACGGCATATTTAGGCCCAGGATGGTTGTGTCTGTATTGACCATGTATAGACTTTTTCTTGTTATTACTATGCCTTAAACAATGCAATATAACCGCTCTTCGTGTAGCATTTATATGGTATAGAGTATTACAAGTAATCTAGAGGTGATTTAAAGTACACGGGAGGTTGTAAGCATATAATACACCCGTTTATAAAGAGAGTTCAGCAGCTGCAGAGCTTGATACCCACGTGGGTACTGGAACCCATCTCTGGCAGATACTGAGGGACGGCTCTATAACACAGAACTAATTTTGAGATCCTGTAATCTGACTTTTAGAAAGGCTCGTGTCTTTTGCTTAGCAATGATAGGCTGTCATCGGAGCAACCAACCAGGAGTGAGTTTTAGGCCCTATGGCACCAAGCGAGGCACCTTCCTAAGCAGAGCCTCAGAGTCAGCCATTTCTCTAGTTCAGCCCAGGAGACTGATTAAAGAAATGGTCATTGTCACAGGTCAAAAAAGGGAAAACGGTACCACTTAACTGTTGCTGTCATCTCTTTGATTTGTAGTAGAATTCCATGGTGGCATCACCATCTTAAATTTGTTCAGGAGGTGGTAGGCTAGGGGTTTCTTTTTATCACAGATTTGGAGTTTTCTGCTCTAGGTGACTCTCCCTGTTCTCAGATTAAAGCCCACAGTCTCTAGTGTGGCTCTTCGTAACTGCTTTCCAGTCTGTCCTTCTGATTCCAACTCCCTCCACTGCTGTCAGCTACAAAACCTTGGTGCAGCTTCTTGGAAGGACCGTGACCTCAGAGCTGCACGTGGACCTTTCCCTCTGCTGCGGATACCCCTTCCCAGTTCACCTCCCTTGGCAGAGTTGAAACCCATGTTCCCTAAGAAGCACCCCAAACCCCAGGGTGGGTCAGGCCCCTTTGTGATATGCTTTCATGCCATCTTGACCTACTCCTGGTTGGCATAAGTCATGGTCATAAATGAATACTAACTTGGTTGTTTCCTGTCTCTTTCTTCCCCTAGTATGTAAGTCCATTAAGGCTGGGGGACAAATCTGCCTTCCACCTTGAACTGTGCCTAGCACAAAGGTGCTAATCCATCCATGTTTCTAGAATGAAAGGACAAAAAAAGGAGAAAGGGAGGAAAAGATATGCAAAAACGGAAGGGGAGTAGAAGAAAGGAACAAAGGAAGAATGGAAAAGATAGAATCATTTGGCTTGGTGTTTACTTTGTCAGTTGAGTAGGGGTGGTTAACAGATATTCTTGAGTTCTTTTCAATCTAACATTTTTTCAGAACTCAAAACCATAAGTAGCACCAATCTGGGTCAGTGAAAGTGGTTTTCAGATACGAGAAGGATGTAGTATAAGAGAGTGAAAGAAACGCAAGCTTGTAACTTAACTGCTTGACTATTCAGATTCCGAGGAGGTACAGGTTACTCCCCGTGGGACACAGCACCTGGTGATAAACGCCCGGAAGGTTGGGCTTTTCTAGAGACACCAAGGATGTGACTTAGGGGAGGATGGCACTGGCCTGAGAAGACAAGGGGAGAAAATAGAAAGTAGATAAATATTTGCATTTATACTGTAAACACAGATCAGCAAAGCATTAGGAAAATAAATGTCTTCACTCTGAGGATTGCTGGCGAGGAGATGCAAGCAGGTGAAGAAATATTGGCACAGAGAAGAAAGGCTTGTTGGTTAAATGACTAGAACTCACAATTTTAGACCATATTATATTTTGGCTTGAAAAGAATGTAACTTACAAAAATATTATTTTTCTTAGGTAACTTATTTCACAGTCTCACTCTTTTTTTTAGGTTATTTAAATCTTTCCATGAGAGCAAGACAGAAAAAGAAACAGAGACAGAGATAAGCACCCCCAGCAAGGTCTCCACACTCTGATTCAGCCCAGTCTCGGCCAGCCCAGATCCCCTGGATATGAGCTTGCAGGGAGTCCTGGGCCTAAACCCAGGACCCTCCCATGGTCCAGCCGAGCTACTCCTGCACCATTGCTTGACCCTAGCACAGCTTCTTTTATCTTCCCTCTTGTTCTTCTTTAAAATAATACTAATAAAAGTACTTTTAAGCCAGGAGAACAAGGAATTTGCCTCTTAGAGCAGATTTTGAAGCTCAGGTTAGGCTCTGTGCCAAGAATGATAAATACATCGACATGGACGAAAATCTGATCACAATATCCTTAGACTGGAAATACCCTAGAGGGTACGGTGTGTAACAGTGGACGTTAATGCAGAATTGTATATTTGGCTGAGGCACAGTAAACATTAAATATTAATAAAACACATTCTTTTGTTTTCAACTCTGGGGAGGGGAAGGACTATGCTCAGGGATTTTTGTTTTGAATTCCCTAACTAAAATTAGTGTTTGGAAAAAAATAACATTTCTCAATGAAATGATAGAAATTTAAATTCCCTCTATTAGGTATATACTGGATTTAAGAAACACAAAGGTGATACTATAGTAGAGGAGGTTAAGATTTGTAGGAAAAAAAATCAAACAGGGGGCATTTAAATACCATATTATAAGCTGATAATATATTCAGTCTTGTAAGAAGGCTTGGTAGATCTAAAGGAATAAGCAGAGCCATGGATAAAAAGGAATTTAAAGTTAGGGAGGTGCTTTGGAGACTTCAGTGATTAAAAGGTACAATTCATAGTTATAACAACATGAGGCAAATAGCTTATGCTCAGTGTGCGGGCTCTTAGAGGAATTCATTCAATATTTCCCATTTCTTTAAGAGGATGTAAGAAAGTCATTTACTCTGTATTGAGCAGGAAACACCGTGTTCCAAAACGAGGCTCTTAGCACTCTAATTCTACAAAGGGAGGGCTCTCTGTCAATGTAATGCTTTATTTAACTTTGTCTCCTCACCTGCATCTAAATTCCGCTCCCTCCAGGGAAATGTTTCAGGTTTCTGCCAGGGGTTACTCCTGCTGAAAGATGTTAACCAAAGCACAGAGGGACATGCTTAAGGCAGTTTTGTGCGATGCAGGTGATTTTGACAGGGGAGGAAGTGAGGAGAGTAGAGCAGGGAGAGTGGCAGAGGGGCTGGCTTCAGGCCGTAGGTTTCTGCTTTAGGTGTATCTCAGCTGGAGTTGCAGTGCTGGGATTTATCGGGCCACACCAAGCAGGTTTGGGGAACTCTCTGAGCTTTGATTCTTTACCGGAGGACACTATTTGGACATTACAGACACTGAGTTCAGGGTTAAATAGGGTCCTGTTTGTAATGACCTGAACTGGGCCTGACACTTGAGAAATGTTTAGGGAACAATATTAATAGTTTAAAACAAAAATATCAATCAAATAGTGTTTGCTTAAATGATCAACTATTACATGATTTGACATCCTCAGACACATGACTTTTTAATCTGTGTATATTTAACCACGAGGTTGACAATAATAGAAAAATCCTGTTTGGAAGTCAGAGTCTGGCTTTATCTGTGTGACTGAAACTTTCTGGCCCTGTGTTGGGTTCCTATTGTTCTTATAAAAGATTGCCACACATTCGTGTCTTAAAATCATCCACATTTGCTGTCTTACAGTTCTGTAGTTCAGAAGTCTGATAAAGGTCTCACTAGGCTAAAATCAAGGTTTCACAGGGGCCTCGTTTCTTCTGGGTAACGTATTCCCATGCCTTTTCTAGCTTCTAGAAACATCTGCAGTTCTTATTTTCTATCTTCAAAGCCGACCACAGCTGGAGGAAACTGTTCTGCATTAGGGTACTTCGGCCTCTTCTTCTGCCTCCTTAACTTTGAAGAACCTGTGTGATTACGTTAGACCCGCCTGGGCAGATCATCTTCCCATCTGAAGGTGATTGATGAGCTACCTTAATTCATCTGCAACTTTGCCATAGAAGGAAATGTGTACCCGTTCTGAGGGTTGGGGAATGGACATCATCAGGGGTCCTTATCCTGCTTACCAAAATTCCTATCCATTAAATGGGAATAATGACTTATATGATAGGAGTTGTTTGAAATTAAAGCATGTAAATAATCATTCATTTCCTATTTTTTTTTTTTATCTTAAAAAAAGACTTTTTCGGGACCAGCAGTTGGCATAATGGCTACGTTGCTGGACTCCCATGTAATCGACTGCGGTTTGAGTCCCAGACCTGGTGACTTAAACTCACTCTGGGCGCGTGTGCGTGTGTACCCAAGATCCCAAGAGGAGAATGGAGAAGAAGCGATTGCGGCGTGGCCATCCCCCCCCCCCCCCCGAGGGTGATTTCTAGCTTTCTCTCTCTCTGTCTCTCTCTTTATGGCAAATGCACACGCCATACAGCAAAAACCACACCAAAAAAAAAAAAAAAAAAGAATAAGGAAAGAAAAAGGCTTTTTCTATGAGTATGTTAATATTTGCTTATAGGAGTTCTGCATCTTATGTAAGCTATGCCTATAGCTCGCACATATAGACAATTTTCCGCTTCTTTTTTAATTAGGAGTTTGTTTGCTAGAGGGCACGTGCAGTTGCTAAAGAGAGAGACAGACAGAGGCAGGAAGGAGAAGCGGCTCCTCCCGTGGTGCACAAGCACGTGCTCCTGCCATGCTTCTCAGCCGCTAAGACTAGGCCTCGAAACACACAGTTGGCCATGTGGAACTGCCAGGGCACAGAGCCAGCTCTTGAAGGACTTTCCAAGTATATATTGTGAGACAAGATATGTAGACAGTTTTTAGATATGATTTTTCTCATTTTTATCTGATTTGCTCATTCAAACCCAATTCAATTACCTTTGAAAATAAGTCATCTTTCTCCCAGTTTTCCCAAATATTTCAACTTAATTCTATAGGAAAATTACTTTTCACTAATACTTACTAATTTATGTAAAGTTTCAGAAAATAATTTTGTTTCAGTAACAGGTACAAAAGCCATAAGCAATTAGAATTTGCACAGGTGTGCAGGGAACTATATGGGACAGTCGGTGTAAATCACTAAGTTTTATTGAAGGAATGGAGATGATCAAGTCCGTGCAGGGAGGCTAATTAAAAGAGCTGCTGCTATAATTAGAGCTAACATTGTCACCTGCTTATTATATGCTGGGCACCATGTGATATATGCATTATATCTTCTAATTATTATGACCATCTTTGAGGAAAGTAGAACTTGATGAAAGAAGCAATTTCCCAAAAGCCAAGCATCTAGTAGGAAGCAGAGATAAAATTTTTTTTTCTTTTCCGGAGAGTGCATGCGTTTGCAGGAGAGAGACAGAGCGAGAAGGACAGTGAGCCATCACCCACCAGGAGGGATGGCCATGCTGCATTCGCTCTTCTTCCACTCTCCTCCTGGGAGTCTAGGCACGCCCACACACATACGCGCCTGGCTTGATTTTCAAGCTGCCAGGTCTGAGATTAAAACTGTGTTGACCCTATGGGAGTCCAGGAACTTAGCTGCTACACCACCTTCTGGCCCCCAACAGAGTTAGGATTTTAATTTACATAGTCTGATGCCTGTAGTTAATTACATGATCTTATTCCCACTCTGCTATTCACATGACCATACATGCCTCACAGAGCCCAATGAAGGATTAAAGGGGAAAACCTGTGTGAAACATCTGGTAGACCCACGTCTTGGTCATGGTTAGTATTTAATCACACAAGGAGACTTCAAAACGTTCATAGAAAAATGAAAAGAAAGTGTGAGTTTATTTTGGTGCAAAAAAAAGTTTCAATTCTTTCATAGTTTTTAAAATAACATACCTCTACTGGGTTGTTCCAAATCTGAGTATTAAACTTAATCGTTATTAACCAAAAACAGTTAATATAGAGCGTGGACTATAGGTAGGAAGGGACTATGTGCCAGGAATGGTTAGAAAAAATGGTAACATAACTAGACACATGGGAAGACCCTGAGTTTGAATCTCAGGACCTTGGTGAACGGAGCAGGTGTGTGCGTTTGTGTGCGCGTGCAGGCGTGCGTGCGTGTGTGTATGTGTGTGTGTGTGTGTGTGTGTGTGCACTCTGTGATCCCAGCTCACTGTGGCTGGGGTAGATCGTGGCATGAGAACCCTGTTAGGGGTGCTTTCCTTTCTCTCTCTCACAGAAAAATAAAACTAAAAACAAACAAACAGAAACAAAACCAAATAATAGGTACACTGCGTTCTAAGAATAGCTATTGTATACTGAGCACTCCCCACGCTCCAGACCTGGCCCAAGTTTCTGGCATGTGTCACCTCATTCAAGACAATGCTTACTGCGGCACTCTGGACCTGGGTTTGGTAAGCACCTCTATATTTGAATGAGTGAATGAACAAGTAAATGGATATGTAAACTCATGAATGGAGATTTGCTGAGAAAGCAACATTGACAGAGGAGAGCAAATCAGGGCAAGGGTTGGCTACACTTGAACGTGATGGAAGTGAAAAGCCTTGTGCAAAATGCAGGGCTTTCCACTCTGGTCTGCGTGATTTTCACATTCAGTGTCAAGATCGTGTCCTTTATGCTTCCAACACATCGCCAGTTGGAACCAAGTTAAATGAGACTGTTTATTTCGTGAAACAGAGTGGATAAAAATATCTCTGGACTGGGAGTTGAAGGGGCAGAGTTCATATCCCCTTGCGGTAAGTTTCTAGCGGTGAGATTTCAGCCAAATCACTTAAGCCTATCTGTGTAATGAGGTTCACAACGTTTTCGCCTATTGCAGAATCAGAAAGCAAGGTTTCCATTTTGAGAAGGAAAAAAGTGAAACAGATCTCTATTTCTATCTTGTCTCGTCTCTATCTCCATATCTCTTTTGGCTCAGCCCTGATGAAAGGAATCTTAAGTCAGGCAAGGGATTTTGCAGAGAGGAAGCAAGCCTTAGGAACTAAACCTTTTTTATTCAGGTGCTGTGAGATATAGCATCTTTCTTCATAAACAAGGTAGAGCAGGACCCAGAATATTTAAAACTTGGGGATGAAATATGGGGCAGAGATTCCAGGAAAGATGAAATTTGATTACATTCTGTTCTTTTTCATAAGTTAGATCATCTCCCCATGTTTTTTCATTTTCAATGTAAAGAAGATAAACCTTTTCAGAGCCATCAAACTCATAGACTACACAGACTTGCTTCATCTTAATTTAGGACGCCAACCTTTATCCCCAAGGCATGCATTAACTCCAGAATTACAAAGCATGTTGTAGAGAATATGGATCATAAAACCGTGTTGGAGGAAAATGTTTATAAAATTTGTTTTATCACTTGTATTTATGGTAAATATATTCACAAGTTTCTCTTCCCCGTCACCCTTTCTCTTTGAAACCTATAGTGAGGGAAAACACAGTTCGACTTGTTTTAAAAATAATGATTCTAACATGTCACTAGTAATCCAATCATTGCCAGAGCCTCTTAGTCTGGGTTACCTTGCAGGCTTGTTGTGAAAATCCAATAAAATGATGGTCCCCCAAACTCTTTTAAAACTGTAAAATGAAAAATGCATGTAAGGCATTGAGTAATGCCATAGGTGAACTGCACATGGAGGAATGCCAGGGAAAAATAGGGTGAGCTTTAACATTTATCAGCCATAATCTTTAGAAGAAACAAAGGCATTTTTTTTAAAAGAACCTTTTGAAGACCGCTTATACATCATCTTACTGAGTCTTTATAAAAATCTTGAGAGTTTAAGCCTATCAGAAGCCTTAGGATTAGAAAGGTCATGACCTAACTTCATACTTCCTATGAAGTTCAAAGTAATCAGTAAGACAAGCATAAATGGAAGTCCAACTTGTTCCTGTCCCCCCCCCCCCCCACATTTATCATTTAGACTTTTTAACATGGCAAAATATCTATTTCTTAGAAAAAAAAATACTTTGGCTTTTCTGGTACCCCAACTATGTATTGAATCTTTCTACAGAGGACCCTAACACTAGATTTATGCAATCTTCCAGATGGTGTAAATTAAATAGTAAAATCATCCCAAATTTGTTTCTGTCTAACCATTTAATTCAAAATTATTTCCAAAAGAGTATGGGCATCTTCTAAGATTGATTTTTTTTTCTCAGTCCCAAATTTGGCTAAGCGAACCATTAAAAAGGGAAACAAATGGAACTATGTAACAAATTAAGACACGCCTCAGGCAAACAGTACACTTCTTTTTAACTCCCATCTGTCAAGCTCAGGTTTCGGAGGTGCAATGTGAAAGCAGAATGTGGGTGTGCTTTTTATTTATTTATTTTCAATCTTTCCCCTCCCTGAAGATTCACTTTCCTTCTAACGCAGGCATAAGATGGGGACCCAGAACTTCACACTATTCTATTGGCCGAGTCCCTAATGTGCAGGCTTAGTTTGGGGAGCACAGCCCTTAATGTACTTTTCTGTTTTTTTCCTACACCTGTCCTGAAGTGGGTCCCTATACACAGCCTGTGTGTGCAGACCCTGCTTGGCATTGGGTATTGATGATGGGGGCTGGAGGAATATTCTCAGGAAGAATGAAAGAAGAGAAGCCTGTTTGTGTTTGCAGAGTAATAAAGAACCTAGTAAGGGTCCCGTTTCTGGAACGCAGGTGCAGCTGTGCTTTCAGGCCTCATCCTGAATTTATTCAGCACCTGCACTTGCAAAGCAATCACATTTCTCTCAAGTCTGAGCTTGATGTATTGGGAAATGTACTGTTTCCTTCTCTCCAAAATGAAGATTTTGGACCTCATCCTTGGAGGTCTTCTCTGGCTCCGATACCAGCACTATTTCGAAAATTCTCGGTAAGTCTCTCAAACTCTCTCCCATCTGTGTCTGGGAAGGATGTGTCCTGTCTAATGACCTTGGAAAACAGCTGAAACAGCCAGTATTGTCTTTCAAGATACAGATTGAAAGGTACTGTTTTAAGGCCCATGCGTATGCTTCCAGGTCTTCCCATTATGTTTAGCATAGAAGCCAACTTCTCTCCAGTCCTCATGGCTGGACCTGGTCCCCATTCACCTCTGGGACTTCATCGCTAATCCTTCTACCGTTCAGTGGGCTCGTCTGCTCCTCCAAGCCTGCATCCCAGGGCAGGACTCTTGCCTTCGCCATTCTATGTACCATTCTTCTTCCCAAGTCTTCTCTTGCCTCTTCCTCACCATTCAGTTTCACCTCCCAGGCCACCTTCTAGAGAGTCTTCTCTAATTTCCCCATGCCCAAGGAGGCATCCTCCCATTAACCCTTTTAAATTCTCATCATAGTCGTTCACTGAAATGAAAACGATCTTGTTTATTTAGTGTTTGTTTTCCCCCTAAGAGTAAATGGCAGTGAACAAAGACTTTGTCTTATTTGTTTTTCTGGGGTTCATAGCTAGAAGGGAAAGATGTTGTCTTATTTGTTTTTCTGGGGTTCATAGCTAGAAGGGAGGGAAGGGGAGCCATCCGACAAACGGTGAACCGAATGAATACATAACAGCGACATAGCATCTTCTAAGTGCCTACAACTTAACATTTTTCTCGGTGTTGCTTTCCTGTGTTGACTAGTTGAACTTTTGTATCAGTCTTAGGAGATGGATAATGATTATTTCCATTACCAGCTCAGGAAATGGAGGAACAGAGGGGATGAATGACTTGCCAAATGTTTTAACGAGATGACTGACTGTTCTAACTTCCCTGTGGCTTTATGCTCTCTGGGTCGGGCTGGAACAACCACCTGCAAACCCCTTCGGAGAACATGATCTGGAATCATGACCCTTTGATTTGGCTGTGATTGCCTCTACTATAGTGAAGAAGCTCACAACTCCTTTGTCAGATAATCGACAAAACCTATTTATTTATTTATTTATTTATGCTATAGGGTGTGTGCACTCACCAGAAAGACAGAGAGAGACAGAGAGAAAGAAAGCAAGAAATCACCCCCCCCCCCCCCCCCCCCCCGCCAAGGGGGATGGCCATGCTGCAATCCCTTCCCCTTCATTCTCCTCTTGAGGTTTTAGGGACACATGCACATGTACCCGGTGTGAGTTTCAAGCCTCTGGTCTAGGACTCAAACTGTGGTGGGCCATGGGGTCCAGTGATGTTACCATTACGCTGTCTGCTGGATCTGACAATGCCTATTTAGGAAGTCAGCAATTGTTTTCTCTAAGCCTCCACATCTCTTTCACCTCCAAAGGATCAGAGTTATACAAGGACGTAGCACCGTGTCATCTGATAAAACCTTGAGACAATCAGGGACTACATTTTCTTACCATTTTTTTCACCGTGTCCTTAAACTCCATACAATTAAGAAAATAACCTCGATATGTTAAGATTAATAAAGTAAATATTTTACAAGCTGATTTTCTTTCTTGAATATTAGAATGAGCGATTCAGAGCAACATGAACCCTACTGGCTTTATTGAAATATTAAAACATATAAATAATTTATATGGAGACAGAGACTCACAGAAGATATGAAATCTTCAGAACATTACATATATAAATTATATACACTATTTGATTCCAGAAGTTTAATGTATGAGAAAATATCCATCTCACCCTTCTGTGTTCTGCAAACCCTTAATAGAATTTGGGGGAGGGAGGTTAAAATGAATGCAGAGAAAGGAAATTAGGATTCCAGACTGTCAGTTTTAGCAAAGAGCAAAACCAACCATTGTCCTCAAATCAGCCAGACATGTTACTCAGAAAAGCAGATGCATTTTTATGAGAGACCATAATACAAGCGTTATTGCTATAATAAAAAAAAATTCAAGCTAGATTGGGTCTTACTACCTTCCCCCAACCCAGTTCCATGCCTCTCCTAGATGGTGGCTGCAAGGCTCACAGTTCTTTGTGTAATGCTTACACCCTTCTAGACTTGATGCTCGAAGAGGACAGGTCATTGCCTGGCTTACTGATATACCCAGCAACCATAGCTGGGCACACTTGGGCTCATTCCTCAACCTCTGTGGGCCTCAGAATTCTCATCTGTCAATGGGAGATTGTGGAAGTAGTTAGCCCGCAGGGTTATAATGAAGGATACCCTGTGCCAATGCACATCACATGCTAGAATCTGAGCACAAAACTCAAAGCTGTAGCTGTTAGGTTTTCACTAGAATCTAGATTGTGTGACAGGAGGCATTTTGTACATTTTGTTTGCTGATGACTCTTGGATGTGCACAACTGAGTCTTGGACATAATTGGTACCTGGTTAATAATTCCTGAACAAATTAGTTACTAAATTAATATTTCAGATCTGCAATAATTAGATTTTGAGGCTATGTGGCGGTATGCTAAGGAGCGCTCACGTTCACTCACACAGCCCTTTGTTTTCGTGATTCTCAGTGTGAACTTGATTAATTGCATCGGCCAGCTATGTGAGGGCCACCAAATGGCAGGGGGCATCCTCACGGCGCCGGGCATCTGGGAGGCTGGACCACGTGCCGTCCGCCCTCTGCTGCCTTGGAACTCCACCTCTGGCCAATCTCCAGATGTTTCTCCATGCTCTGGATCAAAGCCAGAGTGTGCTTCCGTTTTGCGAGGGGGGCAGTGCAACTTTCGATGGCAAGGATTGCGGTGGGGAAGTAAACAGCCCCTCACCTTAAATGGCGATTTGCTGTTCCCACTCTGTCACACTTGATTAAAATACAGAGTTTGCCTCCGAGGCTGAAATTAGCTTTTCATTTTGACTGACTGCCATCGAGGTCTGAAAAATAGCAGCTCGTTTGTTTCAATATTTACCACATCCATTCAGAAGAGGTTTACATTATTGCCAATTAGGACTTAATTGTTATCCATAACTCAAACATTTGCTGGCTGTTTATGGGGGGAAAAGCCAGCACTTTTTTTTTTTTTTTACCATGACTTCTACAACCCTTAGACTGCTGTACCATGAGTGAGGAATTTCTTTCTTTTCAGATGGGCTGGTTGAGACACCCTGCTCCTTTAAGCTCTGTTTCAGCTGAGGCTGGAGGCCAGCACTGATTGCCCAGTTTAGTGGAAGATGGTGGAGCCTGCGCTGGGCGTTTGCTGTCTTTGCCTCCCTCGTCTACACTTCCCAATGTTCCGTGGGTAGAGATCGGATTTGCCTTCAGAGACATTCCCGGTGGTTAGGATTATTGACATCCTCCTTGCTGGGCTGGCCATCTCACCATCATTTCCCTACTCCAGAGTCTTGCCTCAGCATTCCCGATGCAGGGCCATCCTTTCAAATCTTATTGGCTCCTGGGACTCCCCATGTCTCAGGATCCCCCGTGCCTGCCTCACTGAGGGCGAAGCCCAGGGCCTGCGTGGTGGCTCCTGAGTCCTGCACATTTCTGTCCCCACTCACCACTCCGACTTGCCATGCTGTTTCTCTTCCTCCACACTCTGCCCTGGCCATGTAGCTTTGCCGCGATTCCTGAGTCATACCAGCTCTCACCCTGCCTCCCAGTCTTCACATGCCCTTCTCCCTCTGCTTGGAATGATCTTATCCAAGAATCCCCATGACTTCCTCGCTAGCTTCCTTCCGGTCTCACGTGGGAAAGACCTTCCAGAAACACCCCACGTAGGCCAGCAGCCTTACAGCAGCTCAACGCCTTCCTCTGCTTTCCCCTCCACCACACTTACCACCACCTGACACGTTAGATGGGTATTTGCCTATTGTTTTTGTTTATCTTCTCCTGAAAGACATAGATTCCAGGAAGGAGGAATACCTTAGGTTCACTTTTGTAGCCAGCGTCATCATTATTTCTGTCTCTCTTACCTTTGTGTGTGTGTGTGTGTGTGTGTGTGTGTGTGTTTAATTTTGCCAGAGGGCCATGTGCTTGCCAGAGTCAGAGATAGCACAAGAGAGACAAAGTGAGAAAGCATCCTCCGTCCATGAGGAATGATCACACTGCAATCCCTTCTTCATTTATCCCTCCTTTCAGGATTTTGGGCAGCCACAAATCTCTGTGCAGCTTTTTTTTGGGGGGAGGCGGAGGGAGATTTTTGCTATAGGGCGCATGCACTCGCCAGAAAGACAGAGAGAGAGAGACAGAGAGACAGAAAGCGAGAAATCACCCCCGGGGGGATGGCTACACCACAATCCCTTCTCCTCCATTCTCCTCTCAGGATCTTGGGCACACATGCACGTGCACCCAGCGTGAGTTTAAGCCACCAGGTCTAGGACTTGAACCATGGTTGACTACATGGGAGTCCAACGACATAGCCATTACACCAACTGCTGATCCCACAGCTTGTTTTTCAATCTGCTAAGGCCAGGGCTCGAACTGCATATTTGAGTATGTGGGATCTAGTCGCTTTAACTACCAGGCTATAGACGGGCTCTGTCTCTCTCACTTTCTGCTATTTCATCCCTGCTTTTGTCTTTCAGGTACCCAGTACCCACTGCTGCCTCTGGGTTCCCAGTGCCCCTCCCTAATTCCCGCCCCTTCTCCTGCTGCCTCAGTGTCCAGACAGCCTTTCCCCTCTCACTTCACGTTGCTCTATTTCCCTCAGCACTTGCAGCACTGTGGGATGAAAAGTTTTTGTTACATCCAAATGGTAGAATTCTAGGCGACATGTTCAGATTTTATGTTTGCAACAGATGCTTAGGAAATCCAGAGAGTTCATAGAGAAATTTAATTCTCAGCCTTTCCTAAAAATGGGACAATCTGGCAGTTTTCCTCCTCGTATCCCTGCCTGCAGCTGCAACTCCTCTATGCTTTGGACAGGGTGTGGGCTCTCACCATGGTCTCCAGCAGGAGCCTTTCCTCTTCCGTATGGACCTATGGCCATGTGGGTCTTCCACCCATCCCTGTCTGTGTCTCAGACTTGCACGTGGGTAGCTGGGGTCTCTTACACTGCATCCTAGGGAAGGTGCCCAGATGGGCACCAGCAGGAGTGGCCGTCCCCCCTTTAGTGCCCAGCACCAGCAGGAGTGGCCATCCCCCCTTCAATGTGCACAGCTGGTTTGTCCCAGAGTGAGGCTAGAGAGTCCAACTGTTTTCCTATTCTGATAATCTTTCACCTCTTGCACTGAGGAACATTTATAAAATACTGACTCCCTAGTCCAAACCCTAGTAACGATTGACACTAGGATCTGGGCTCAGTGTCAGTAATTATTTGAGGTTCTCAGGTGACCCTAAGTAAGCATCCGGGCTGGAAGATCATGATGGGAGTGCTCTTCACTCTTTGCTGTCTCAGGGGAGGCATGACTCAGGGTGCTCTGGGATGGGCTTAGCCGAAAGTCCAAAGTGACTCTGATGACAGGAGATAAAGCATCTCCAACCTCCACATTGTCCCACCTTACCATCTGGGTGTAGGAGCAGCTCCTGTTGACTGAAGTTTCCTCTTGGCTCCTTTCTCTTTTGGAAAAAGAAAAGGATATGCAATAAGAGGTGGAGAAGGACATTGACTAGCTCAGCCAGAGAGCCCTTGCCTTTGTCTAATGGAATCCTGAGAAGCAGCTTTGGGCACCCCTTTTTATTTTTTTTGTCTCTGATTTGGTACTGGATTTTAAAGTCTTTATTCAGAACAAGTTTGCAAGTTTTCTCTCAATTGGAGGAATCAAGCCTGAGACATTTACTTACGATCTCCCACCAAACTTCACCCGTCGTTAAATATCATGATTCTGTCTTTCTCTGAGTTAAAATTTATAACACTCTCAGGACCAGCAGTTGGCGTAATGGCTGTGTCGCTGGACTCCCACGTAGTCGACCGCGGTTCGTGTCCCGGACCCGGTGACTTAAAACTCACGCCGGGCGCGTGTGCGTGTGTGCCCAAGATCCCCAGAGGAGAATGGAGGAGAAGGGATTGTGGCGTGGCCATCCCCCCTGGGGGGTGATTTCTCGCTTTCTGTCTCTCTGACTCTCTCTGTCTGGCGCGAGCACATGCACCCTATGGCAAAAACCTCTCCAAAAAAAAAAAAAAAAAATTATAACACTCTCCTGAAATGATTCCTGACTGCCAGATATGTTCCAGAAAATGTAATTAATGAAAAGTGCCTGATGCCCAGGAGTTGGCGAGAGCTCGCTGATCTTTAGGGACTTGAGAGGTGGCAGGGCCTCTGCCAGCTGTCCCTACCTGGCCCTCCATCTAACACAGGCAGTTTACTTCAGGTGGATGCAAAAATAAATAAAAAAACACCTCCAAGCTATCCTTCCAAGATTGTTGCCATTGCTGTGCAGTGTTTCGGCCTGCTCTGGGCCATGGAAGAGAAAACTTCCAAACATCTTGATGTGAATAGATCTTTCCAATGGACCACAACTCACAGGAGAGCCTGTTCACAGACCGAGCCTGGAGAGCGATCAATGGGACAAACAGGAGAAAAGTTACCTCTATTTAATTAGCTCCAGGTTCGTGACAAATGGAAAGAGAAACCGCAAATGTGGCAAGGCTGCTTAATTCCCGACTGTTTTATGTGGGAGCATCATTCTTCTCTCCAAAACTTTGTCAAGATCGTTTTACCAAGAGCACTTGCTGGAAAGCCTTTTTGGAGAAAAAAGGCAAATAATGTATTCTGTCAGGCAGTAAAACAGCCACTTAGAGACAGAGCACTTTGATTATACTGTTTGAAGGAAAGAGAGAATTGGATTTTAACTATTATTCCAAATCCCTCACCTAAGGGATAGAATTCTCTAAGAGCTCTGCATCATCCTTGTTATTACTACGTATTTGGACAAGGGCAAAATTAAAATAGGGTGATTCATAAAAATTTCATTATTTTCATTATGAAAATAATGGCTCATTATTTTCATTAGAGCATGCAGTCTGTGGTTCGCACAAATCAGCGTGTAGTGGGTATGGTTAGTGGATTGGGCCTGAGGGGTTCTCCTAATAGTTTTGGCAACAGATGAGTATCCCTGGGATTGCCCTTTCTAGTTATTCTATAAAGGCAGGAAGTGTTACAAGGAAGGTTTCAGACGGAGTCTCCTCTGTCTTCTAGTCATTATTACTAAAGAGCTTGCTGACCGGTGGAGAAAATCTTGGACTAATTTTCTGAATTTATTAGTGTGTCCACAGTGACAAGGTGAAACTGCATTTTCATCTTAACAGATAATATTAATTCTTCACTAAATTTTGCGGAGCAAAGAGACCACAAAGTTGAATAAAACACCACTCAGTGGAGATCAATGTAATAAATCTTTCCTCCTTCCCTCCTTTTCATTTTTTCCCATTTCCTTTCCTTCCCTATGTCCTTTCTTCTTTCCTTCCTTCTTCTCTCTCTCTCTCTTTCTCTTTGCTGGTTTGGTGACCTAGTGTCTTCCCTGGAAATGGTCCTTCTGTCCCTGTCCTCGGTGCCCACCATTCATGCTCAGCCCCTAGTTACAACATCCCTACTATGTTGCAATAGTCACTGCTCAGGCATAAACCCCTTGCTCAAGTTGGGCAAATTAATCATTTTTATGTGGATTTGGGATTTAGGACAAAAAAGAAAAAAGTGTCTCAAGTAAAAAATATTACGCTTGGACTCATCCACATGCTTGCCACTGCCCGCATCTGGGTGTTGACAATGCGAAGGGGAAGACAGGCTCTTCTTTCCTGGAGCCATCAATGTGCTGGTGGACCAACTCCTGGAAAAAGTAAACAGAAAAGAGTCCTGACTTGCAGCATCTGCCAATGTCCATGTCGTCAATATCCCTGCCATGAGTAATCTCAAGCGTCAAGTATAATAACTGACTACAGGTTTCTGTGTGTGTGACAATCCGCTCTCATGAGCCAAGGTGAGCGAGCACCGGCCCTCCACTGTGGGAGCTCACATTCTATCAGGAGGAGTCACCAGGTGGACTAATAGATAAACAGGTACTTTCAGATTTGCATAAGTGCTATAAAGCAAATAAACAAAGGGACGGGATATGAATAATTAAATGAGAGCTGATTGTTCAATATTTAGGGCTCTGTGAACCACATATTACATATGGTGCATACCCAATATGCTATAAGCACTCTTAGTATTTGCCAGGGAAGTCCCCCCAGAAGTCACTATTTGAACTGAGTTGTAATGATGGAAAACGAAGCCGTCCTGCGGGTGCTGGACAGGCAGAGGGCACAGTGGTGCAGAGGTCCCGTGGTAGGAAAGAGGTCACTGTGTATATGGGGGAAGGGGCAGTAAATCGAATAAATGGGACGTCTCAGGGGCTGCCCCCAACATGTGAGGAGAGGAGAGAGGAGAGAAGAGGAGGGAAAGGAAGCGGGAGGAATGAAGCAGATAGCTATAGAAAGACCCAGAAAATAATGGAAGGGGAGCTCTCACAGCATTCGCGTCCTCCTTGTGGTGTCTCTGAGGCCCAGTTGTCTTTCAGCCTTAGGCCTGTAAGTATCCAATATCCTTTATGATAAATACCCCCTCTGGTAAGAATTTGGTGACAGGTTGTTGAAAGTGTTGTAAGGCAATTTGTGTGTTTTGCTACACACACACACACACACAGAGGTGTACTTCATTTTTTTCCTGAGATTTAAAACATTCATAATTGTCCCATTGGCTGATAATGCACGGACAGTCTAAACCAGAAGCCATATTTGGAGGGCCTAAAGGTATCTTTTTCATGCTCATGTTTGTCATCGTGCTTCGCAAGGTTCATGTCACACCAAGGACTCCGAAGATAATGAAAGAAGGAAGAAGGGAACAATTATGCTTAGGACAGTGGTTATCAAGTTTGAGTATGCATAAGAAACACCTTGTAAAATACCAATAAAAGGGGGCCTGATGTTGGAGCAGTGGTGATGCAACTGAACCCACGAAGGAAAGGTCCTGGGTTTGCATCCTGAGACCTCCCCAAACAGGTTCAGTGTGGGCGTGAGTGCCTGTGATCTGGGCTAAGACTATGGGTGGAGCATGGCAAGAAGACCCCCACTGGGGGCGCTAGTCTCCTCTTTCTCTTAAAAAAAAATAAACTTTTTAAAAATTCAGATGAAGGGACCAGCACATGGCATGGTGGTTAAGGTGCTAGACTCCCACATGGCTCAACATGGTTTGAGTCCCAGACCTGGTGGTTTGCCTTCTCATTCTCCTGCCCTGCCCCCTTATCTCTCTCTGATGACTAGAGCAAGTTTAAAAATAATAAAATTAAATGAAATATTCTTTTTCAAAATTGCAGGTGAAAGGATCCTGTCTCTTTTAACAAAGACCCCAGTGATCCTTATGCAGGGAAACTGAGGGTCGTGCTTCAATACGTGTGGGTTTGGCAGAAGAACTGACTGAAAACGCATGGCGACTTGAGAATCCCTCAGCATGGTGGCATTCGTGAGGCAGCCTGATCTGGTAGAAATGAAGTCTGGGGCTCCCGTTTTGCAGCTTTATTCATGGATTTGGAGAGGCCAATTTTCATTCATGGGCCTCGGTGCTGATAAAAATAAGGCAAGCGGGAATTTGAGGATCTAGGCTGTTCCTTCCAGCTTCAACCTTCCGTGGCTTCCTCAGTGGTCTTAGAAATGCACCTGTCTTCCCTCTGTTTTAGTTTCTGCCCTGACAATACAGCCTTGTCTCTCAGGGCCCTCGTTTTCCTTCGGTGACAGTTGGTAGGATGCTGAAGAGCCAGCACCTCCTTAAAATCAGTTCATTTGTCTGACCAGTTCTTTTCCATTCTGTGTATCTTCATCTGCGAAATGAGGTGTTGGGCTAGATCCCGGATTCTGAAAGCACAGAACATGGGTTAGAGCTCATTTTAGATGATAAAGGGATACAGTAACACACTTGAATTGTGTACAGACACATTGACACTCTTATGTTCTTTTTCACTTTTTGAATAATCTAAGAAGTCTCACATATGGTTGGTTATCTTGGCAATTACACCTTTACTACTACTATCCTTTTACTTTTTAACAAGATAAAGTTTAAATTCATGTTTTTTGTTTTACAAACCTGCATCTGCAAATATCAAAAATCTTCAGCTAATAACCACTACATTTTCAGAAGGGAATCTAGTGCATAGGAATATCCATTTGAGTTTCCAAAGGAAAGAATGTTTGTGTGGATGGGATAGAAAATTATGAACAAGGGGCCAGCAGATGGCACAGTGGCTACATTGCTGGATTCCCACGTGGCTGACCATGGTTGGAATTTTAGATCCGGTGGCTTGAAACTCTTGCTGTGTACATGTGTGTGTGTGCCCAAGAACGTGGGAGGAGAATAGAGGAGAAGGGATTGCGGCAGAGCCATCCCTCCAGGGGCGATTTCTCGCTTTCCCTCTCACTGTCTCTGAGGCCAAAAAACAAACAAACAAACAAACAAACAAACAAAAAAAACCAACAACAACAAAAAAAACTCTTAGAAAAGAAAATTATGTAAAAAAGAACTCTGTAGAATGTCTTTGACTGAGGAAAGAACTCAGAAGGATAGAAGTAGAACCATGACAGTTGATCTCTTATGCAACTGATTGAAATATTGGCCCATTGGCGAGAAAGATGAGGTCATTGCACGCCTGGAGGGCATAATGTTAAGTGCAATAGCCCAGGCACAGAAAGAGGTACACCTCATGGCTCACTCTTACATCAAAGCTGAAAAGATGACATTCTGGAAGTGGAGTAGGATAGTAATTGTTGAAGGCTTAGAAGGGTAAAGGGAAGAGAGGTGGAGACATATTGGTTAACGGTTTCAAAAGCACTGTCAGATAAGAACACATTCTCGTGTTCTGTAGTGCAGTGCGGTACTATAGTTCAGATTTTCTTGTGCATTGCAGATTAGCTAAAAGAGGATTTTCAATATTTCCAACACAAAGTAATGGCAAAATATTTAAGATGATGGTTATGCTAATTATGTTGATTTGATCATTACACATTGCATTCATGTAATTAAAAACTACTCTGCACTCCATAAATATGTATAATTATTAAGTGTGAATGGAAAAAAAGGTGAGGAGGTTGTAATTCTTGACTTCAGTTGCTCATGTGGAAAATTTAGACTACTGTATGTCTACATTGTAGATGTGATTTTGATGAGGATGAGTAAGTGCTGTGATTCATTTCCTTTTTTTTAATTGCTAGGGGGCACATATATCTCCCAGAGAGAAATTGAGAGAGAGAACCCCTAATAGGGTGTAGTCACACTGCAATTGCTTTTTCCTCCATTCCTCCCTCTCGTCAGGATTTGGGACATGCATGCGAACATACCTGGTGTGTTTTTCTTTTCTTTTCTTTTCTTTTCTTTTCTTTTCTTTTCTTTTCTTTTCTTTTCTTTTCTTTTCTTTCTTTTGCTTCTCCTCCATTCTTCTCCTGGGATTTTGGACATGCACACACACACATGCGGCATGAGTTTTAAGCCACCAGGTCTGAGACTTGAACCATGATGAGCAATGTGGGAGTTTAGCACCTTAACCAGCATACCACCTACTGGCCCCATCTGGTGTGTTTTTCAAGCCACTGGGGCCAGGATTTGAACTGCAGTCAGCCATATGGGACCCAGCATCCTTTGCACAGTGCACTGTGGTCATCTCTGAGTACGGTTCATTTAGAGGCAATTTCTACAGATGTGATCATAGACTCAAAGGAGAAAATTCCTCCCTTCTCCACATGCAGAGTTTTTACTTCTTTTTAAACTCCAAATTAAATTAAAGTAATTATTTATGTCAGTCAATATTTTTCTTGAGTAGCTCAACCCACAGCTAGACTTAGCAAATAAAACACATAAAATCCCCCTTTAACGGTTAAATTTGGATTTTAGACAAGCAATGAGTAATTTTAAAAAATATAAATAGGTACATTTGTCCATGCAATATTTGTCTCATAAAGGGGAAATGCTTACACTAAAACACTATTTTTTGTCTGAAATTCAAACTTAACTCAATACAGTGAGTTGAATTAACACAGTGAGTTGTGTGACCCAAACAGTTTATATATACAGCAAAGGAAACATTAGATTTATCTGAAAAATAAGGTGGATACTCTGATGTGTTATTAGAGATGTCAAATAGGAGAAATAGAGATTTTTTAATTAGTTTTCATTGCAAAGAGAGCTATGAAGACTAAGTTTCTAAAATTGGTCCATGGATGTAGCAAAATTTATACTGCTTCACAGAAGGATGAGGGAAAAAATAAGACCATGTGAGGTATTTCTTACAAAGATAAATGTATTTCATTTTTAAAGTGGTCATTTATTTTGAGACATTTTTCCTTCTATTTTTTCTAAAATTTTTTCCCACAAAATGATGCTAAGAACCTAGGGTACGATTATGTTGTTTTTGGTGACTCTCTTCATGACTTCACTGGGCAAAACAGGAAGTCGGCCACACTATGTCAATCCTAATCCCAGTTTTTAAATTGGTCTGAAAAATCCTCAAAAACAGGAGCCATTGGACTAAACCAACAAGTGCTGTCCATATGGATGATTTACTAAGTAAGCCACAGCAAGAGCACCGTAGTATTTGTGCACTGTTTTTAAAAAGCTCATTTGAGAAAGCAGGTTCTGTATTATGATATCTGTTGAGAGACGGAAGAAAGAATAGTGAAAAATCACAGAGCAAAGGAATAATTGGCTGTGTTCCTTTCTATTTATACTTCTTTTATTCCTCCACCAAAAATGCCATCCCTCCCAAGTCCTTCTACATTTATATTCGTCTTGACTCATGTAACAGACCTCTGTCCTTTGCAGTGGATTGTATTAATAGTGGCAAAATACTAAATCTCACTCCACAGGAAAAAGTGGTCTTCTCTCCAGTGCTATTTTCTTTTTAATTGCCAGAGGACACATGTGCTTGCCAGAGAGAGACAGACAGACAGAGGAAGAAAGTACCCCCTCCCAACGGGCTTGGGCACACTGCAATCCTTTTTTCCCCATTTCTCCATTCTGTTGGGATTTGGGGCATATGAAATGTGTGCCTGGCTTGTTTTCTAACCTTCTGGGGCTAGGATTTGAACTACAGTCAGCCATGTGGTATCCAGAGCACCTTAACTGCTAGAATAAAAGTCTTGGCCTTGTGCTATTTTTATTGCTTTTGTTTTAGTAAACAATAATGTATTTTCAAGGGATTCTCTCAAAGATTGCTCTCTGCACTGGTTATCTATTGCTGCCTAACAAATTGTCTCAAAATTTAACAGCTTAAAACAATAGGCATTGGTGGGACCAGCAGTTAGCGTAATGGCTATGTCGCTGGACTCCCATGTAGTCAACCGCGGTTCGCGTCTCAGACCTGGTGGCTTAAAACTCACGCTGGGCGCGTGTGCATGTGTGCCCAAGATCCCAAGAGGAGAATGGAGGAGAAGGGATTGCGGCGTGGCCATCCCCCCTGGGGGGTGATTTCTCGCTTTCTGTCTCTCTGTCTCTCTCTGTCTGTCCGTCTGGTGAGCGCACATGCCCTATGGCAAAAACCTCTCAAAAAAAAAAAAAAAAAACAATAAAAACAATATGCATTGGGACCAGCAGTTGGTGTAATGGCTATGTTGCTGAACTCCCATGTGGTTGACTGTTCGAGTCCTGGACCTGTTGGCTTAAACTCATGCAGGGCACATGTGCGTGCATGCCCAAGATCCTGAGAGGAGAATGGAGGAGAAGAGATTGCAGCTTGGCCATCCCCCTGGGGGGCGATTTTTCCCTTTGTGTCTCTCTTTCAGGCAAGCGCACATGCCCTATAGCAAAAACCTCTCCAAAATAAATAAATAAATAAATAAATAAATAAATAAATAAATAAATAAATAAATAAATAAATTTATTTTAAAAAATGAAAACCAGCATGCATTCACAAGCCAGCTAGGTGGTATAATGGTTAAGGTTGCTGGATCCCACGTGGCTGACTGTGTAGTTTGAGTTCCAGACTTGGTAGCTTGAAGACATGCCAGGCATGTATATGTGACCCACATACCGAGAGGAGAATGGAGAAGAGACTGTGGCATGGTCATCTTCCCTTGGGGATACTTTCTCACTTTCTCTATCTGTCTCTGGCACACACCCTAAAGCAAAAGTTAAAATAAAATAAACCAAAAAATGGCACGCAGCTATTATCTCATGGTTTCTGTGGATCTGGCAGGCTTGGCTGGGTTCTCTGATCCACGACCTTTCATAAACCTTCACTTGAGACCTCCGCCAGGGCTGCTGTCTGATCTGAAGGTTCCAGTGGGGAAGAATCCACTGCCACACTCACTCAGTTGTTGGCAGATTTCAGTTCTTCGTGGTGGCAGACTGAAGTCATGATGTTCTTTCTAGCTGTTGACTGAAGGCCTGTCACAGTGCCTTGCTGTATGGCCTTCTTCATTAAGGTTGCTTGATTTGTGAAAGCCACCAGTGAAGATAACCAGCTAGCAAGATGAAAGTCTCTATCTTTGAATCTAATCCCAGAAGCAATTTCCCATTGCCTTTGCTGTATTCTATGAGTTAGAAGGAAGTTATGGGGCCCAGTCTATTGGTGCAGTCAGTAGCAAACTGAACTGCAGTGCTGGAAACCACACGGTTGACTGTGGGTTCAGACCCTCGGGTAAGCTTGAAAATATGCCAGGCGTTTAAGACCTTATGAACTGGAGGGCGGGGAAAGGGGAAATCACAGCATGAAAGGATTCTTTTAAGGGTACTTTTCTCTCCCTCTGTCATGCATGCATGCATAAACTTACTATCATGAATAAAATAAACTTAAATTTCCTTTTTAAAAAGGAAGTCTTGGATTCTATATACATTCGAAGGAAGGTAATTTTTTTAAAAAAATTTTTGGAGAGTTTTTTTTTTTTTTTTTTTAACTATAGGGCATGTGTGCTCCCCAGGAAGACAGACAGAAACAGAGAGATAGAAAGTGAGAAATCACGCCGCAGGGGGGGTGGCCACGCTACGATCCCTTTTCCTCCATTCTCCTCTCGGGATCTTGGGCACGTATGCACATGCACCCGGTGTGAGTTTAAGCCACCAGGTCCGGGACTTGAACTGTGGTCAGCTACATGGGAGTTCAGCAACATAACCATTACGCTAACTGCTGGTCCCATCAAAGGAAGGTAATTATTTAAGGGAGTGAAAAACCAGGATTTGTAATTAACGTGGCTGCCTTCAAAGTCTGCATACCAGTATCTCAATCTGTCCTCCTCAGTATTAATTTCCTTAGAACATCAAGTACTGTTGCTTGCATCATAGGCCAATATGTAGATGGTGGTCCTATCAAAGCCGATGTCTTTTACAATAGATTTACCACATCTGCTAAAAACAATGTTATACCAGATTCTCAGTATTAATTCAATAAGAAAGAATGGGTCAAATTGATAGGCTTTCAGAGCTAACTACTGCACTGAATGAATGGTGGAAAGTTCTAGAGTATTGATCGGACCTTCTCCGTTACATCCTTCCTACTATCACACATTGACCAGGGGCTTGTTCTGTAGTAATAGGTTCTTTGGACTTTCTTCTACTGTGTTGGTTAGTTTTGGTGTCAGTTTGACCAGTTGACTATGTAGACAATCTGACTCTGGGAGTGTCTGTGGGGGTGCTTTCAGAAGAGATGAGCACAAGCCTGAGCTCAGTAAGTGCAGAAGCATCTCCATGGTGTAGGCAGCCGCCATCCAGTCCACGAGGGCCCAGAGAGAACAAATGAGGAGGACAGATGGGCCTTTTCGGAGACAGCAAGGTAGACTTCTGCTGCCTTGGACATCAGAATTCAAGGCTTACCTGTCCTCTGAAGCTCACTAGCAATGCCTGGGTGCTCAGATTTTTGGCTCAGACTGTGAATTTTATCATTGCTTTTTTGCCTCTCAGCCTTAAGCCTTGGACTAAGCCATGCTACCAGCATCCCAGAGTCTCCAGCTTGCAGATGGCCCTATTGGGGACTTCTCAGTCACCACAATTATAGGAGCCAGTTGCTCCAATAAATCCCCTCTTAAAAATCTCTATATATATCCTGTTGGTTTTGTCTCCCTAGAGAATCCTGGCTAATATATTTACCCAATCCTTTTTTTTCCCCTATTAATAAATGAGCTGTAGAATACTATCTTGCTTCCCTCTACTTAGTGGCAGGGAGTAAGGGGCCATTCAAATAGTGGCAGTCAAACAAGTTCCACACCAATTTACTACAAATTATTAGGACAATATGTCAACTCTTAGGCTTGTAGGCCTTTTAATACAGTTGCTTTAATTGTATGTATGTTGCTCCTGTTAGATGAAAGAAGTTTAGAATTTGAATGCAAGTGGTTAAACATGGTCTTCCAATGAGAACACTGTCACTCAGGGATAATTAATTAAGCTTTTTACATGGAAGAAAGTTTCATAAAGCAAGTTAAATGCCGTACAAGATGCAATTTGTAAATTCTGAACTCTGCTAATTATACAATTATAATGCAAGTCTCCCTGTCATGAGGGTATGTGTTTTTATTTTTACATTGTGTCTTAAACTTTCCTCTGGAGATTAATTTGAAAATGAAGACACTACAAGTGTTGAAAGTAGAGAGACTGTTGTTAATTAGCCAGATATTTGATCTACCATTTCTTTTGTGGTAAAATATATGAAGTTTACTTTGCCCATGCATGGACATCACTGAATAGGAACAGCACAATAAACATTTATAAAAACATTAATATTTGATTACCAAAGTCATATTATTATAGTATTTTTCTTTAAAATATACTGACTTTAACCTGACGTAGAGTTACCATTTTGAGAACAGAAGAAGGAGAGAATTCTCAGTATACCCTAATTTAGAAAGCAGATATCTGCCCTGCTTAGAGTTTTAGAGGTAAATTTGATAAAGTTATAAGGATTAAAAAAAAAAAACCCTATCATTACTTAGAACTTTGGCATAATTAATGAACTTCATAATTAAAGAAATATTAGTGCATTGATTCTGTTAAATATTTATTTGTTATTGAACTTGTCTCTCAAACCAGGTCCTTGAGTGAGTCAAAACTGATTTTAACTGAATTGACTAATAGTCTATCAATTTCTTTATTATAGCTATAATGCATTTTAATAGAAAGCTTAAAATGCTTTGTATTTAATTTTTATTTGTACTATATTTGCCTTACGCATGGTTTATCAATTGCTTATGTAAAAAAAAACAAAAAAACAAAAAGAACAACAACAACAACAAAACACGATTAATCAGAATTCTTGGGATACCAGTCCTTGTTAATGGCAATATCTACTTAACAAAGTAGACTCACCAGCAAAGACTATTTTATTTCAAATTATTTTATGAGAAAATACTACTCTTATTCATTGATGTATTCAAAAAATTTATACTACACCTCTGGTGTATTCCAGACCCTGGTCCTGGCACTTAGACCGTATTGGAAGACAAACCAACAGTGCTTGTCTGAGGGAGCTGATGCTCAAGAGAGGAAGATAGACAATAAATAAATGTGTAAACTATGACGTTTTAGAAGGGGCATGTACTAGGGCAAAGAGAAAACTTTGAGCATGGTTAAGGGAATCAGCGTGCTGAGAGTGGACAAGGGCTGATTGCTGCATTAAATGTGGTCAGGGCAGCCCTCAGGAAGAAGGTGCTATTTAAGCAAAGTGCTTATGGAGGAGACAGAGCAAATGAAATAGACGACTATCTAGGGGAAGAACATTCCAGAAAAGGGAGAGGTGAAGTAGAGCCTTCCAAGTGTGCAAGCTTTCAGTGCAGATGGGCTTATTTTAATATATTGCATGTAAAGGGTAAGATGAAACTGTAACTTAAGGCCCCCAGGTTCTAAAGAGCTTGATTCAAGGCTACGTATTCATTTTGCTATTGCTTTTATTATTTTAAAGTTTATTTATTTCTTCTATGAGAGAGAGAGCAAGAAAGAGAGAGAGACACAGATTCCTCCAGAAATGTCTTTAATTCTATGGCCTCCCCCAGCCTCAGCCAGCCTAGGTCATGAGTGCAAGCATGTGTGCCTGGTGCAAGCATGTGTGCCTGGTGCGTACTAGGAGGTCCCGGGATGTGAACCTGAGACTCTCATGGGAGTCCAGCATCCCAGAACACTGTGTTATGGCTGTGCCACTGGTTGGCCCCAAGGCAATGTACAAAATATCTATGCATTCAAAAGATTAGAGTTGGGGCTGAATTTATACCGACTCCGACACTATTCTGGTGGCACATTTTTGGAATAATCTAATTTTCATGTTTTCTATTATTTTTTCTATTGATAGATATAATGTTTTATAATAAACTTACCATTCAATATAGATTCTGATTCTATTTATTTTTTTAGAGAGATTTTTGCTATACGGTACATGTGCTCACCAGAGACCCAGAGAGCAACAGAGAAAAAGAAAGGGATAAATCACTCCTGGTGGGATGGGGTGGCCATGCTGCAATTCCTTTTCCTCCATTCTCCTCTTGGGATTTTGGGCATGCATGCACATGCACCTGGCATGAATTTCAAGCTGCTGGGTCCTGAACTCAAACTGCTATCAGCTATGTGAGAGTCCAGCACTTTAACTACTGCACTGCCTGCTGGTCCTCTGATTCTACTTTTAACTGATTATTATAAGCAGTTGGATTCTCATAAATTGAGATATTAAGGCATTAGAATGTTACAATATGCTTTTCAAGACCCGCTTCCCTAAAAAGGAGTCCACAGAACTTTTGTTAAGACCAAATCATGGAAATGAATAGTAAACATTCACGTTTTACACTTACTCTTCTGTAGGCTCTGAATCAATCAATCAATTAATCCCACAAAATTCAGTTTTTAGATAACATTGATATTTTAATCATTTAAAACATACTTATAATGAGTGTCTATTCTGTACTTAGTACATGCTAGAAATTTTAAAGAACCCCAAAAATAATTTGACACAACCTGTACCCTGAAGGCACTCAGACTAGCATTTCGTGAAATAAAAATGGAGTCAAACACTATTTCTAAAGAAGTAGAGCATGAACAAATGCTGGCAATTCCTGGGTCAAGATGGCTGAAAACATATCTTGTCAGGGAAGCTTCTCAGAAGAGGTTGAACTGAATATTATATCATGGTGAGACTGTGAATTCAAGTGGGCAGTTGTATTGTTCTCTAATCTCATTCATTATACTCCTCTAATATCAATGACTGGGCCAGAGACGGTGGTAGCCAACCTGTGAGGTGACTCCTGGTCCACCCCGTACAGTTCCTTTCCACGTTATGCCTGGGTTGGTGTGCGTAATCTACAGAATCCCATGGAAATAAGGCCATGCCACCTGTGAGATTAAGTTACCAAAGGTACCATCACTTCTCTCTCTTCTGCCTCCCTGTCTCTTTGATTGCTCGTGCAAGCTGACAGCACCCATGAATAAGCCACCTTGAAATTAGTCCTCCAGCCCCAGTCAAGCCTTCAGATGATTATAGCTCCAACCAACATTCTGGCCACAATTCATGTAAGTCCCCCAGGCTAGGTCCACCCAGTTAGGCCATTCCTGAGTACCAGATGCCCAGAAATTTCACGACTTACAGTTTTGCTTTATTTTGTTTTAAATCACTAAGTTTGGGATAACTTCATACACAGCAGTAGCTACTAATTGTATAGCAAGTAGAATTTTTGACTTTGTCAGATGGCTGTAAAATAAAACTGCACAGGAACATTAGACTTTTCTCCCTGCTAAAACCTTGAAGACACAAGAAGAATTTAAGTCATAACTGGAGACACCCTCTTTCAGCTGCTAAGATCTGTCATGAAGCATAAGCAATTGTTCATCTAAGCCGGGTTGACAATTAACATCTGTGAGAAATTGTTTTAAAACAATGCAGATAATTGAGTGTAATTGAAGACTATTCAAGGCACTTCAGGTCCTCAAATACATTTCCAGATTAATAATATCAATAAAACAACAACTCCATAATAACTACCATCTATTTAGAAGGTAGTATGTTCTAGATAGTTCACAAAATGCTATGCAAATAATATACTGTTTTACTTCCTCTCCCGTAATTCTGTAAAGCAAATCTTACTGCTCTCATTATTTATATGAGTGAGGCAAATGAGAGTTAGTACCAAGACTCAAACTGAAATGTGATTAAGGATCATCTGAGGGTCTTGTTTAAAATGAAGGACTGGTGCTGATGCTGCTGGCCCAAGAACCACATTTTTGAGAACTGAATAGTTGTTGGTTGAATAATGTGCTGAGGGGCCAGTCAGTGGCATGATGATTAAGCTGGCTGGATCCCACATGGCCAACTGTGCTGTTTGAGTCCTGGACCTGGCAGCTTGAAAAACAGGCCGGGCGCATGTACTGCATGCCCAAAATCCAAAAAAAGAGAAGGGAGAAGAGATTGTGGCATAGTCATCCCCCCCCCCCAGGGGTTGCTTTATCATTCTCTCTCTCTCTCTCTCTCTCAGATGAGTGCACACTCCCTTTAGCAAATTTCAAAAAGAATAGTAATAACTTACCATGTTTTAGAATTTGTCATTTACTGGGAGTCAATCTTATTATAGTGTTTTTTATGGATTTCTCTTCAAAATCTCCCTACAAAGGCAGATTATACTGTCTCTATTTTGCAAATTAAAAAACATGAGGGTCACAGAGAATAAGCATTCTTAAATAAATGTGAAATGATTTTCCCAAGCCTGCATGGTTATTTAATAAGCCTCTGAGCTAGAATTTGAATGCAAGTCTTTGTTAACTATAAATCTCACATCCTTTCTACCTATGTCATATAGTAAAAACAATGACTATCCAGAAAGATGCTTGTTGGAAAAAATACAGAATTTAATAATAATAATAATAATAATAATAATAATATAATAATAACAATAATAAGGTGAGGATGAGACTTGCCTTAGGCCCAAATATGTCTCTAGGCAGTGATGCTATGTCAAAGACTTTGATAAAATATTTTGGCAATTCCCTTTCCCTGCTCTTATTTCTAGGTGTTATGGCATTAAGAATGGAATGAGGGATAGGTTTAAAGAATTTTTTTTTCCAAAATGACAAAAAACCCTACAAAAAAACAAAACCAAAAAAAACAAGCAGATCATTTGCATGGAGCATGCCAGCTGGGGAGAGAGAACATACGCTTGTATTCAGGAAAAGTTTCACTGGGTGTAAAAAGAAACCATCTGCTTTTTCTTTTTGTTCTTGTTTAAGAACAGCTTGTGTTTGCAACTCACAATTTAAAACATGGTAATAACCTGCAGGACTTTGTGAAGCATGAATCGTCCTGCTTTTATTCTCATTTTTTCCCCCTACTTATTTTTTTACTCTGTGTTTGCAGAAAGCAGAATGCAAAGAAGGTATTTGCATGTTGCAACTTGGATAATAAAATTCTTCTGATCACATCCCGAGTCTGCCTTTTTTGTGTTTTCTGGGCATTCCAGGATCCTGTGATGAAGCCTAGCCAATAATGCTCAGCTTAGCTATAAGAAACACCTGAGGCTAAGACTGTGGCCCTGTGCACCTCCTGTTCATGCTATGTGAGAAACATTTCTGCAACCCTGTTTTATCTGCAACAGCACCTGGTAGGGACTTGAAAATTGTTTTTGGGAAAAAAAATGCAGCTTAGATGTTTACTCTTCTCATTAGTATTCACCTCCGTGGCTTTGATGTGTGCCTTTTGCCTGCTCAAGTTTTCTTAATGATTCAGACTTCATGGCTCCTTAAGTGCAATCCAGTGCACCAGCTCACCACTTGTGAAAGAAAACATGGAAGGTGATGGAGCGCCGGTGGAAAGGGTCTTAAAGATCCTCTTGTGTCAGCACCCAGTAATACCGCAGTCATTAGGATGAACTAGACTACCGGGTGTGCCTCCTGGATCCTCCATGTCCCAATTGTGTGGCTTCAGAGGAATACATTACTGGTCTTCTGGTTCTTAGCCTTTTATCTGTCAAGTGAAGATGATAATAGCGCCCACCTCGGGTCATTATTAAGGGTCTGTGCTTGATTAGGGAGCGCTCAGGACAGCACCTTGAACACAGGAAGCACTTATGAGAACAGCTAAGCTGTGTAGCAAGGAAGTCCCTACATTTTTTAAAATTAACTTTTAAAGTTTGTCTTTTCCCCCATGAGTGAGAGAGAAGGAAGAGAGTGAAAGAGAGAGAGCATCATCAGCAGGATGTCCTCTGTGATCCACCCCAGGTTCCAACCAGCCAGGGTCATAGGCAGGTGCATGTGGCGTAACCAGGGAAGTCTCCAGACAAACTGTGAACCTTCACATGTGGGACTGCCTCACAGGGTGTTGAGTTTTACTGCGACACCAGTGTCTGACCTCTTGGTCCCTAAATTTAGTAATACCTTACTATGTCTTTCTATAAGTTCAATGCCCCAAACTCACACAGATACATACATACATACATATATATACATATATATACACATATATATGTATATGTATATGTGTGTGTGTATATATATATATATACACACACATATGTATATGTGTGTATATATATATAAAGATATATATATACACACATATATATACATATCAATCATTCATACACACACACACACACACACACTCTCTCACACACACTATTACATGTAAGTTTATTGACTGCTTTTCAAATGAAGATCCTTAATCTGCCCCAGGGTTTCTCAACCTCTGCTCTACTGACAATTTGGGCAGATAAATCTGTCCTATGCGATGGATAATGTTTTGCAACGATCCTGTCCACCTTCTCGGTGCCAGTTGTTCATTCCTTTCTTGTTATGATAGCCAGAAATGTCTCCAGATTTTGCCAAATATCTCTTGTAGTCTAAATCATCTCAGTCACTGGCAATCTAATTGGTCTTGCCCATCTTCAAAATCCAGTATGGATGATTGCAAGGCATGATGCTAAGGAATACACAGGCATCTTTAGATGTCACATGGGAACATGTCTGTTTGTCCCATTTGTACATGAGCTTCAAGGAACCAGCTCACACTCCATCTTTGTATGTATGTCCAGGAATGCAGATGTGCTAAGTTTATGTAAAAGGAATCATTACACAATCACTAAACAATCACTCCTCTGTCTCTTTGTATGAACCTTGGTGTTTTCTTCTCAACTGGTGGGGAGCAAAGTAGCTCAGCACTTACAACTGAGATTGTCTTTAGAAATGGAAGATTCAGGGACCTGCAGATGGTGTAATGGCTACTTGCTGGACTCCCATATAGTCGACTGTGGTTTGAGTCCCGGACCAACTAGCTTAAAACTAGCATCGGGTGTATGTGTGTGAGTGCCCAAAATCCTGAGAGGAAAATGGAGGAGAAGCAATTGCAGCATGGTCATCCCCCTGGGGGTGATTTCTCACTTTCTGTTTCTCTGTTTCTGTCTCTCTGGCAAGCCTATATGGCCTATAGCAAAGTCTCTAAAAAAATTTAAAAAAGAAAAAAGAAAGAAATGGGAGATGCTAGGGAAAAAAAGTTGCAAGGTTAAAACTATTTTTGGAATGATTCAAAAAATATCTAGTGTTTCAAAATTGCATTTTGGAAGTGGATGCAAAGCCTCTATCTGTTTGTGCATGTCAGTGAGGCATTAATTAGCTTTTCTAAAGGTTATTTTTAAATCAATGATCAAGTTTTCGTTCGTTAAATATTTTAAAATTACTTCTATTTGTTTTTATCTTTCCAAGTATCTCATTGACCTTTCTGATGAGTTAATTAGATATCAATACTACTTTTTTAAAATTTAGAATAAATGAATCATGTTATAGAATGTGAATAACACACACAGCTGTGGTCAAGAGAGTAGGGTATGGCCACACTGTGGCTTCGTCTCTCGGTTTCAGAAATATAGCAATGTCAGATGAAATATGGAGTGAGCAATACCAGAAAGAACACAGCCAGCTTGGAACCAAAAGGAACATCTCACACTGGGCTCTGGTACAGATGCTGGCAGCCCTGTCTAGTAGGACAGCGCCTGTAGTTAATGAAGTTCAAAAACATTGCTTGAGAGCTAGGACACCAGTAGCATGCTTGCTACTTAGACACAAGGGCTGGGATGCGTCTACCCTGGAAAGAAACTAAAAGGAACTCTGCAGATAGCTGCCAGGGCTTATGACTTTCAGAAAGCCGAAGACTTAGGGAAACAGAAGATTGAGGTTTCAGCCTTGAAACTGAAACTCTAACACTATCATTCCTGACTCAGAGGCTGATTATGAGACATCAGCATTGTCTTCATAGACCTGGGAAGCTCAATATGCCATGAAAAGACCCATGGTAGGTTTAGAACTCCTAGAATTGGTAGAGGCTTAAATAAAAGTGTGGGTGTGTGGGTGTGTGGGTGTGTGTGTGTGCGTGTATGTGTGTTATCAGAGGGGAAAGTGAAAAATATAAAATTTATGTAATCTATTCTACTCAGGTTTTGTAACAAGTTCAGTATGTACAAATGTGCTAAGTTCAAGCACACGAAGTTATGTAATATCAAGGAAACTAAAAAAGAAAAATTAGAGCTATTCGTCCACCTAGAACAATATAATTCTGAGTGGGTCATTCACCATGCACTAATCAGAATGCCTTGCCCTTATGTAGCTTAAAATTATTATTTTTTAGAGGATTTTGTCAAAGGGCACATGTGGTCACCAGAGAAACAGAGACAGTGAGAGGGAAAGTGAGAAATTACCTTCTGCGGGGAGGTGGCCATGCCGCAGTCCCTTCTCCTCCATTCACCTCCTGGGATCTTGGGCAAATACACACACACACACCTTGGTGTCATTTTCAAGCCACTGGTTCCAGAACTCGAACTGTGATCAGCTAATGGGTTGCAGCTTTTTAAAAAACGGTATATTTAAGAAATTCAAAGAGGTAACTACAGAAGCTACAACCATGTAGAAGAATAAGAAACCATAAGAAAAAAGAACAAGCAGCAATGAAATAAGTGTGGAAATCAAATAGAAATCTTAGAAATGAGAACATAATCAGTAGAATAAGACATTCTGAATTCTAGAATGAATATCAACAAAACGGAAATTAGTAGTGCCAATATCGAGAATTCATCATGATACATAAAAAGAGATGTAGACAAAAGGAGACGTGTTAGCTAGGTGTCATAAAGACTGAGGGATTCCAATGTATGTGTGTTAAAGGATTAATCATCATCATCATTAATCTCATAGAGATATACCATAACATATGTTAAAGATTTAATTTAGTAAGAGACTCTAAAGTGTCACAACTGGTTTGAAGAAACCAATGAAAGACAAATACATATTGAATAAAGAATTACTGAAATGAATTTACAAATAGAAGGCACAAAACAACCTTTCTCATTCCGAGCCAGTAGACTGAACCTCAGCAGGTCAGAATTACCATGTCTGTAGATAAGGCTTCTTTTGCATTGCCTTCAGTTATCTACAGTCATAGAGTTGTAAAGCAGCTTGAAGACAATGGGAGCTAGACTCAGATAATTAAGAAAAGTGTGTCCAAAGCCATAAGTGGGCAAACTATGGGCTTGGGCCAAATCTAATTTACTGCCTGTTCCTGTAAATAAAGTTTTATTGAAACAGCCATTCCCATTCAATTAACACGTCATCCATGGCTGTTTTCACAATGCAGCATAGAGTTAAATACTTGCAGCAGAGATCATATGTCTCATAAAGCCTAAAACATTAATTATCTGATTCTTTTTAAGAATTATTTATGTAATTTTATTTATTATTACTATGTTAATTTGCCATAGGGCATGTGCACTCACCAGAGAGAAAGAAAGAGAGAGAGAGAGAAAGCAAAAGCAAGTTGCTAGGTCCAGGACTCAAACCACAGTTGACCATGTAGGAGTCCAGCACCTTAACCACTGATACAGGAACGCTTCATCACAACGTCACCTGCTGGTCCCAATTATTGATCCTTTATAGAAAAAGTTTGCCAATTCCCAGTCCCAACAATGCAGTTTTCCATTCTGAAATATTTTTTCCCACATGAATAATAAAGTTCCAGAAGAAGAGAATGAATAAAATAGTAAAACAAACAAAACCAGAAAATACCTGACTCTTTTTTTTCTAGGATTGAGATTGAGATAAGATACGAGTCCTTAAACCAATGTTTCACTGTGAGAACAAGCAGGTAAAGTAAAATCAGATAAAATTAGATTCACCCTAGATGTATCATAAACAAACTGCAGAATCTTAGCAGGGGTAAGGGAAAAAATTAAGAGAAGGAAATACGGTAAGTGAAAAAAAAAAGTTAAATGATATAGGATGCATCCCAAACTGGAAATAAAATGTATGTGACTGCGTACTTATTTTCTTTTTAATTTTTAGAGAGATTTTTGCTATAGAGTGCATGTGCTCACTAGAGAGATAGAGAAACAGAAAGCAAGAAATCACCCCCTAGGGGGAATAACCATGCCACAGTCTCTTCTCCTCCATTCTCTTCTCAGTATTTTGGGCATGCACACACATGCACCTGGTGTAAATTTTAAGCTGCCATGTCCAGGACTCAAACTGAGGTCAACAACATGGGAGTCCAGCAGCACAACCCTTATGCCATTTGGTGGTCCCAGACTGCATACTTATTTTAAGAGCAGGTGTTGCTGGACAAATGCATGGACCAAGACTGACGGCTCATTGCAAAGGGAGTCAATTTCTGAGGGCACAAGGGTTTACTTAGAGGAAGGTTCATTACGGAAGATATCAACTTTAAGACTCTTAAAGAACATCACAAGTGAGGGGCAAGCAGGACTTTTAAATGCAAGTCAAGAATGTGACAACATAAGGGTCTGGGATGGGAATCTAAAGGTTTTCCACAAAAGTTTCTATGATGTCATCTTTTATGCTGGTTCTATTTTCTTGGTGCCAGGCAGTCTCCAGAAGGATCCAGAGTGAGAGGTTATCATCAGATCTGTCTGGGTTAAAAAACCTCAAGGCAAAGAATTCTTAGAATACCTAGATCTCTTCAACCTTTATATGCTACTTGTGACTGTGTCTCGCAAAAGTTGAACAACGAAGGCTATTACAAAGTGGCCATTACGGGACCATAATCATAGCTTGCAGGTAGCCATGGATTAGTTAGGAGGAAGTAAATTACCTATCATTATAGGGCATGTATATATATGTATACACACAGACACACGTATATATACATATGTGTTTGTGTGTATATATGTGTGTATATATATATATATATATATACACACATATATACACACACACCTGGTAAATATTATATTTAATATTTAAGCAAAGAAAATTGATTATTTTTACTTCTCAGGTGCTGGTGCCTGGGGTAGTAATTTCGTTATGTCTTCAGTAATGGAGACATTGAGATAAAATCACCCAGCTGGAAAGTGGTAGGACTAAGATGGAACCTAGGTCTTCTGGTTCTAAGAAAGCAGGTTGGAGTACTTTGGCCTCCCTCCTTGTTCTAATAAAGGGACAGGTTTTTGTTGTTGTTGTTGTTGTTTAACAGTGGGTAACGCATGATTCTAAATTCCTAAACTGAATATACAAGATAAGAAGTTAACTAGTTGAATGGGTTACAAGAAGACCTGGGCAGTCAAAAAGAAGCACATGCCCAGATTGATGGCTGTGGGGAGATTCCCTCAGAACCCCGAATCGGAGTCCAGTTAAAGAGTGGGAGGGGCAGAAGGGCAGTGGATGAGGGAGCTCACTCAGAGACGAGGTGAGGCTTTGCAGGCTGTGCTCAGGGCTTCAAGATATTCTAAGAGCTATGCAAAGATATTGACGTTTTAAAAACAAGAGAGCAAGTGACTTGATTGTATCTGCATTTTGAAAAGAGCCTGTACTTTAGGCTGCGGTATGAAGAATGGATTGGAGGTGGGCCAGAGTGTTTGGAGGGAGGCAAATTGGGAAGCTGCTGATAGCTAACAGCCAAGATTATTATATGCCCACAGGGAACTGCTAACCAAATAATGGTAAGAGCTTATAGTGTTCCCACTGGAAGTGGAGGGGCACAGGACATGGTGAGGTTCTTCCCATATGGAAATGGTCCTTTTCCCTGGCTTGTTCTTTCATTTATATTCTATGGTGTTCGGCCTACGCGACCAGTGGATAAACTTCTCTTGCTGTGGGTGCCTGGATTCTCAAGGTATTTGAGCATGATGCTTGGATGGATTTTTTTTTTTTTCATATTCAGGCTTATGTGCAAGTTACCTCTATTACAGCACTTTTCACATCGACTTGTGATGTTGGAACACCTCCACCTTCCTGACTGAAGGGGACCCCTTGAAAATGAAGGCCAGCTAATTTACCTTTGCATCCTCACCACCGTAAAGTGCTGACCGAAAACAGTCATTCAATATAAGATGTTGAATAAATGAACGAAATTTAATTATGTGGAACAGATTGTTTTCCTCTGCCCATTTTAGTAGCTCCCTTCATTTACACATGTCTAGATTCACGCTAATTCTCAGGTGCCTTCGGGATTACAGGCCTCCTGTAATAACCCTGTCATTCATTTTAAACCAGTGGTTTCTTACATAGCCTATATAGGCCATTAGGAATGCCTTGAACAACACTCCTAAATGCACTTGAATGCTGCTGTTGATGTTATCTCAATCCTTCGAAGATAAATTAATAAAGCCTCTCACTCACAGTGTCTTGTACTGCAGACTGCTGAAAGAGGAGTTATTCATTTGTATTTTTCTCCATGACCTGCTGTTCATGTAACCTTGTCAACAGATAATATTTATCCACTTCGGCCCATTTTATAAGACTTAATGAGCTACCGTGAGGTATGCTCACCACATAGTATGTATGAAAGTATCAAATCCCCTCCTGTTTTTTCATATGTTCACCTTTCTGCTGCTGTTCTTTTGCCTTCAGAGTCGCCATCATCCTATGTATTGCCTCACCTGCTAGTTCTCCTTTTAAATTCTCTGACTTCATTACTGACTCTCTCAATATTTGCTCAGATTTTGCCTTCTCTGCATCTAGATGAAATGAAATCAGAAGTCCTCTGCTCCATATGAAAATTTTGATTTCAAAACTGCCCAAAAAAATGTGTCCTCGAGAGAGAGCAATTCAAGTGTCCCTAATTTTCCTAATCCATCATTCCCTCTTTTCTGCATCGCATGAAAATCTGCAGATGGTATGGGACTCTCTCCTTCCCCCATTCTGTTATGTCAGATGTACTGTTATCCATGGAAACTGGGCAGTTCCAGCTTGGTGAAGAGCCGGAAACAATAAAGCCTTTTATTCCGGGCATTGCTTTGTAGGGTTGGCATTTCTGAATTTAGGAGCTGCAGATGCATTTATTATTCCCACATCATCCCTCCCTCCTCCTCTGGCTCTGGACTTTCTTTAACTGTCCACTTTGTGTGAGTCTCCACTCTCTCTCTATGATGTTAATAGGCTGTTATTTTGAGTCTTAACGTGAGAGTTTCTTACATTCCAATTCCCAATAGCTGTTCCGAGTACCTTTGTTGCTTTCAATTGTCAGATGGAACCTCTTTTAAGAAAACAGTTTAATAAACAAACTCCTTTTGCCAAGGTGGTGAGAGTGGAAACCAATGTGCTCGTATCCTTGTCTTTATTCACGGGTCTCAAACATCTCATTTGGTGTATTATCTACCTTTGTTCTCAGAGTGTCATATTAAGAAGTTAGGAGGGCTCTCACCCTCTAAGTTAGAATTGGATTGTTTTTTTTTTTTTTTTTTTTTTTTTTGTTGTTGTTGTTGTTACTCTGAATTCTCCTGGAATTTGTGTTTCTGCTAACATTATCTCAACACAGAGAAGGAACACTTCCTACCTCCTGGTAAACACGAACGTGGAACCATGAGGATCTTCTGTCACATTTGCTAACTGAAATGGAAGGGTTTCTCAGTAGTGGATGTGTACATAAGCCACTTAGAGATCACGTTAATTTGGCAGGTGTGGCGTCTCGGGTTCCCTAGGTCTCTCTCCTTTCTAAGAGGCTCCCCAGACATTAGCACTGCTGCCTCCAGCCCCGTGGTGGCGGTGGAGCTCTCCCAGCTCTGCCCTCTGCCTAGTCATGGCCATCTGCCAGAGACTGGGAACCCTCTTACTTACTCCTGTGATGCCATAACAAATCACCACAAACTGTTTCACTTATAATGTCAGAAATTTATTATCAAATAGTTCTAGAGGCAGAAGTTTGAAATTACGGTGCTGGCAGTGTTGTGCACCCTCCAGGGGCTCTAGGAGAGCTTCTGATCCCGGGGGCTGGCAGCAGCGTGTGGCTTGGGCTGCGTCACTCAGCCTGTCTCTGTCTTCACCTGGCCTTCTTGTTCTCTCCATATCGCTCCTCTGTGTTTCTTTCAAAGACATTTGTCACTGAATTGGGGACCATCCTAGATATTCCAGGATGATCTCCTGTCTAGATCCTTAATTCGATCATATCAGCAAAGACGCCCCCTTCTTTAAGGGCACATTAATAAGTTCTGGGAGTTAAGACATGGACATATCTTTTTGGGAGGGGGCCACTGCAAGGACTGTATGGCTATGTGACCTTCACAATTTAATCCCATCTTTCTAGGAACATTTTAAAGACCCCTTTCATAGAAGACTGTCATTGTTTAATCTCGGATAGGAGGGTCATTACAATCCACTTGTAAATGGAGCAGATCTGTGACTCCTTTTTAATAAAACAGTGATTATAAAAACCATTGACAGGTATGGCTTGGTGGCTTAACAAGTAAACGCTGTGCATATGTCAGATCCCATGTGATTGACTACGGTTGAATCTTGGCTTCAGTGAACTGAAAAACATGCCAGGCATGTGTGCATGTGTTCCCCTAAACCTGATGGGTTGGAGAAATGAAGGAAAAAGGATTATGGAGTGACAGTACTCCACTGGGGAGTGCCTTCTCTCTCTCTCTTTTTTTCTCTGGTGAGCACCTTGGCCCTTTGGCAAAACAAAACAAAACGAGCAAAAAACATTAAGAGTGATAAACTAAAGGGAAGAAAAAGACAAGCGATTTCATATTAAGTATTAAAATACCTTGCATTCTGTTTTACATGGCACTCCAGATAGGAGCTGTTCGGAATGCACCATATCAGGAAGGGAATGAGACTTTCCCAGGGCTATTAACGACTCCAGCAGAGATCTTGGAAGATCACTGCAGTGTTATTTAGTGTCGATGTTTGTTTAATTCTGGTGCAGAAGGGCAAATTTACCATGCTCAATGGTCCTCAAACTCACATGGGCTTATATGAGTGTGGCTTAATGAACCATTGACGGTAGACTATGGCGTTACCTTATAAAACAAATGGTGACAGGAGAGAGGACAGCCTGAAATAGTTTATTTGTAATATATTAGGCAGCTAAAGAATTTCATTTTTGTTAGCATAATAAAATCCAGAGTTACCATGGTTTTATCAGCTTATTTGTTTGGTAGCACAAGTTATGCTAGTTGTGGTAATAATCCCTCATCTCTCCATGGTCATAATCTGCTGAGTACAAAGTAATGCATACTGCTCGGTTGAGTCCTTTGAACAATGCTAGATAATCTGTAAGTGGCTAAATGGTTTTGCTTAGACATCCTGAAAGAACATTGCTATCTCTTTGCACAAATGATCTTGAGATCATAAAAACGACAACCATGGATGTAAATGCAGCGTCCCAAGGGATGTGAAATGAAGAGCTACTGGAGGTGCAGGAAGTAGAGCAGCCATGTTTGCAATGTCCGTGCTGAAGTTAGAGAGCCTCACCGTAATCTGTCACTGTAATGAAGTAAAGAGAATATGATTTAACAGGTGGAAGAGCCAGCACTTTAATATAGCCAGATATTTCATAATAAAGCTTTATTATATAAAGCTTAAAGCCAGTTAAAGTGTTCTGGAAACACCCACCGATAACAAAGACAATGCCCTCTACGGAGCTTGGAAACGATCCAGCTTTGGCTCAGCCATGATGGCCCAAGCGGAGGGCACCGCTGCACGAGGCTGAAGCCACTCGGGAGGCCTGGGTTTGGAGCCGGACCACGCCGAACATTCCTCTCTTCCTCTCACTGTTTTTGTATGGCAAGTGCATGGACTCTCTGGCAAATTAAAAAAAATAGTAATTAGAAAAAGAAATTTGGGATTTAAATAACTTTCACTTTATTAATTACACGAATTTATTTTTCCTTTAATCAAGTAAGAAAAAAAAATCTTAGTTGTACACTCTGTGTAATCTGTAAAGGTTAACATTGAAAAAAAAAAAGGTTAAAAAATGGTATGACAAAACCCTGGTTCTGTTTGCCTGCTTACTCTGAGCTGCCAGTATTGAAGGCCAGCTAGCTCCTCTTGATCCATAGCGGCTTCCTGAAACTCTGATTTAAGATGAATTCCAAAGGTGATCATGGATCCAACGGAAACAATACCACGATAGATTAGCAGTGTCTGTCTTGGACATGGAAAGAGAGAAGGCTCCATGGGTGCTGCACCTTTGCCATAGAGATGCTTCATATTAATATTTAAAGAGATTATTTTAGAAACTTGTAAAGAACATTGTAAGATTCCATTAATTATCAACATAATTTATTGGACAAATAACAATAAAATGACATATACAGACCAAATGAAAAATAGTGAAGCTGATTCTTGATATTGACAATGGATAGATCTCAGATCCCATCAAACTGCTAAATGTGCAGGTCCCATAGGAGCAGCTCATGAGATCAGTGCCTGGCCACAGTGGTGAGAGTGCTGAGTGGCCTGGATATGAGGAAGCTCAGTGGTCGCCTTGACCACCCTAGCCAAGGGACTTGCTCCTGCATATCAGGGACGTGGGACTCTGAAAACTCACACCGCACTACAGGGTACGAGATGTCAGCGTCACTCTGTGGTAGACAGACTGACCCTCAAAGCATCCACACCATAAACTTGTGAACCTATGAATATGTGATGCTATATGGCAAAAGGGTCTTACAGATTTTTAAGGTGAAAGATTGTCCTGTGTTATCCTAGTGGGCCCAATCTAGGTTGTGAGCTCTCACCAGCAGAAGAGTCTTCCTAGTCGGAGGCACAGAAATGTAGCAGAAAGAACAGACGTAGAGATTTAAAGAGAGGAAAGTGACCTGCCATTGCTGGAGGGGCCAGATGGGAAGCATGAAAAGAAATGTGGCAGATCTTATGAGTAAACACCAGTTCCAGCCAACCACCAGCAAGGAATGGGGACGCCAGTCCAACAAGCATAGGGAACTGAATTCAGCCAGCAGCCTGAATAAGCAACTGAAAGTGGCAACTTCCTCAAAGCCTGGCCCAGCCTGGCCAACAACTTGACTGTGGCCGTGTCAGACCTAAGCAGAGGATGTAGCTGAGACAGTCTGCATCCAGATTCCTGACCCATGGAACTGTGAATGTTAAGCTGGTATTATTTAAGCTGCTTAGTTTGTAGTAATTCATTAAAGCACTTTGCAAACAATTGAAACTGTTAGGCTAAGGCCTTGAATGCCAAAGGCTTTGTATCAGGGTAAGTGACGTCTGTAATAGATGTACGTAAATCTTAGTGGCTTAACACAGATGTCTTATCACTCATGCCACACCAAGTGTAGGTCTGTTGTAGAGTGTCATTGAAGGAACGACCACCAAAGTCAGATTAAGTTTAAAGGGAGTCTTTATTAATTGGCCAATGACTAAAGTCTGAGGCTCGGGGGCTGAGAGTTAGAACGGTAGTCCCAGCTAAAGTTTGAGTAGTCTTTTCATAGGGAGTCAGTTATTAAGGGTTTTTATGTAAATAGTTATAGAGGTTGAATCAAGTGGGTTAATTATTTTGAAGGGGAGTGGGGTTTTATGTAAGTAGTTGTTAAACAAAAGGGTTTTGGACTAGTTAGTAAAGACAGTAGTAGGTATAGGATGGGTTTTGGGCTAGTTAGTAAAGACAGTAGTAGGTATAGGATGTCGTCTTGTATGTTGTTTTTGTATGGCTAGCATAAGGTATTTTCTTATGGGAAGAGAAAGTACGTTTATAGAAGCAGACAGCCATGTTAGGGTAAGGGAACAAAATACACAAACAGTTGTTTACGTATAAGATCTAATATATGCGGCCTTCCACAGGTCAGTAGACTCTCCTAAATGGCTCTCCTCAATTGCTCGTCAGAGTTAAGGCCACCACCTCTGACATTTGGAATTCCTAGTTGTTGCAGAGAAGGGAGGGTGTGCTCAGCCTCGCATAGAAACTCAAAACCAGGCTTGTAATGGTGACATCACTTCTTTTCATATCTCAAAGGCTAGAATCCAGTCACATGGATTAGATTCAATCACATGCACAGGATAGTGGGAAATCTAGTTTTCAGTGTGTGGAGGAAGAAGAAATGTGATTGGAGAGCATTGAGCCAACCAGAGTCACAAGTATACTCATAACGGAGGTTGGTTCTTTCATTAACTAGAGATTTGTCATTAGTAGGTAAAGCACAACTAGATTTAAAAAAAGGAATTTGTTTTCTTCTGGCTTATTGGAAATAATTTCTCTATCATTCTGATAATTTTACATTTGCTAATCCTTGAAAACGCCCTAGAATATTTCACATCCTCTGCTGTCGTGTCCATGTTTGAATCCTATCCGTGTGTGGTTCCTTAGTTTTATTCTGACTAGAGTATATTCTTGGTTTCTTTGTCTGCAACATCTCTGCATTTGTTTTTTTCTTTCTTTTTTTAAAAAAATAGTTATTTATTTAATTTATTATTATTTCAATTTGCCAGAAAGAGACATAGAGAAGGAAAGTAAGAAAGCAAGCCTGGTCCAGGACTTGAACCGCAGTCAGCCACTAATGGCAGCCTTCACTGGGCCAGGAATTCTCTTTTCACCTTTTGTCTCTCTGCCCTTGTGAAAAGTGATTGTGGAGGCACTACTTCCTTCAACCCTGCACTTCTGTCTTCCACTACTTTAGATATGAAGGGAAGAGTTTCTAGACAGGTCAGATGTGTAATAGCACCCACACTCCAGGAGAGTCACCCCTGATGTTAGGATTCCTTTGCCACAGTTCCCCTCTCTTCTCTCTCCTTAAGTGCTCCTGATGCAATTACCTGGGCTATTTGTATTTAATCCTTGGTGCTTTTATGTGTAGTCTATAGCCATGCCAGAGGCCAGTTTGTCTGATCCTGCTGTTCCTTGAGTTTTTAATAATTAAATAGATTTAGCAGGTTCATTGTCCAGTGTAATGCTTTTCAACCTCAGCATGAATCCCATTTTAGACTGAACTTGGTGTGTTGGAGGGTAAGGGGGTGAGGCATTGTGGGACGTTTTGCAGGATGTGGAGAGCCTGCCTACTGCATGCTGTTGTCAGTCCTAAGGGGCAGAATCACCGCAGGCTGAGAACCACTCCTCCAGGGCACAGCCACGCACCCAGACTTGTTTCACTCATCTCTGGAGCCCGGCTTGAAGCATACGACCATTCCCTCTTCACATGAGCCACACAAAGCTGAAAACATCCTAGTGTGGGCCAATTTCATGACGAAGGCAAAAGATTTGTGCTTTCCAAGAGGATATCCCACATGTAGTCAGCAGATTGGGACCCCATGAAGTCTTTTCTCCCACTTTGAAAAGCCTAATTAAACAAGCGAAGTCAGCTGGAGGGTTTGTAAGAATTGTCAGTGATCGCTTCCAACTCCGTTGCACTCACAGCTAGAAAGAGCTTGAGCACAAAAAGTCTTATCCTGCCCACAGGACCAGTTCTGAGAGGCCTGATGTGGCATTGCCCCCTCTGTGCCACTCTCCTGAAGCATCACCCTCACGCCCCCTAGTGCACAAGGTGATCACAACTGCTACACAGCTACGCTGGACTTCAAATGTCATTAGTTATGTTTGCCTTGTAATATAGGGTTGTGGTGTGGGTTGTGACAGAATACAACCAGCACTCCAAACTCCTAAGTCCCTTTCTGAATACACACACACACACACACACACACACACACGTATATATATTCAGGAACACATTACAATACATTAGAAAACGACATTAGACAAACACACTAGAAAAAAGAACTAACTTAATAGGCATTGATAGCATGCAGTAAATACATATATGTTAATTTCTTATTGCTGCTATAACGACTTCTCGCAAATTCAGTCACTTAAAACAACACAGTTTGGGGCAAGGAGGTGGCATGGTAGTTAAGGCATTGGACTCCCACCTGGCTAACTGTGGTTCAAGTCTTGGACCCAGCAACTTGAAAATCAGCCAGGTGTATGTGTGCACAAAATCCCAAGAAGAGAATGGAGAAAGGATTGCAGTGTGGCTATTCCCCTCTCAGGGGTGATTTCTCACTCTCCCTCTGTCTCTCTCTGGCAAGCGTTCACCCTCTGGTAAAACAAAACAATATAAAAGCCACACAAACAAACAAACAAAAACACACACAATTTTATCATCTCGCAATTCCAGGCGGTAGAAATCCAAACTGGGTCTTGTGTACTAAAACCAAGGAGCTGAGAGAGCAGCGTTCCTTCCGCGGGCACAGAGAGTTCTTCCTTTGCCCTTTCTGCTACTAGAGGCTGCCCACATTCCCCGCCTCACGGCCCCTTCCTCCGGCTTCGAAGTGCATTGCCTGCCTTTCTGGTCTCGTCACATTTCCCTTACCCTTTCATCTGTGATACCTGGAGCCCACCCAGATAATCCAGGAACGTTTTTGCATTTCAAGATGCTTAATCACATCACAAAGTTCATTTGTTGTGCAGCATGACATATCCATGAGTTCCCGGGGTTAGGATTTGGACATCTTTGCATTTCTCAGTGTATCATGACATACAAAGGAAAGTTGTTCAGGGGGCCGGGGCCTGAGGCTGCGTCATGAGAGTTGTGAAGTCCTGTTTTAAGTTTGTTGTTTTTTTTTTTTTTTCATTTTGTGTGTGGGTGTGTGTGTGTATGTGTGTGTGTGTTTGTGTGTATGTTGTTTCTTAGGGTCTTTCTGTGTTACAGCCTCTTGCCTCAGCCTCACAGCTACCAGGCTCATGCCATCATACCCAGGTCTTTAGACAAGGTCTCTCTATGTTGCCCACCAACCTGGAGCTTGAGGTTTCCTGTTTCAGCCTCCTGAGTAACCGGTAATACAAGCACACATCACTGTGTCCTTTTAGGGTGGGCACAATCCACACCCAAGCCTCTTATGTGGTCTCAACCTGCCAAGTGGCAGCATCTGTCATGTGCCACTGGGGCTGGACCTGAAACCATTTTGGTTATTTATTACAGTGCAACAAACTGCCCCAAAACTTAGTGGCTAAAAGCCACACCTCCTCATATCCCATGGTTTCTGTAGATCAGGAATCTGGTAGCAGCTTAGCTGGCTGCTCTTCCTCAAAGTCTGGCTCAGGCTGCCAGCTAGGTGCCGTTTCGGGTTTAACCACGGTGAGATTTGCTTCCACCTTCGCTCAGTGGTGTGGGCAAGACTGAAATCCTTATGACTTTGGAACAGAGGTCTTCTCTCCTTGCTTTCAGTTGCCTAGGGACCTCGCGGGTCTACCTGTAGGACACTCCAACCACTGGCTTCACTGAAGTGATTAGATGACTGAGAGCGAGAGAGAACATAAGCGAGACAGAAGTCACGGTCTTTTATTACCTAATCATAGAAGGTAATAACACATTCTGTTCATTAGAAGGGAACCCCTAGGCCAACCTGCACTCAGGGTTGTATGGAGAGAGTTCCACAGAAGAGTGACAAAAATGCCAGGGAATAGTGACATTGGAACTGATTCAAGATCTACCTACTACTGTCATCTTGAGTCCTGTTTTTTGCTAACCTATCTGATAAGCAATTTGGCTTACGGGCAGAAAAAAATGGCTTCTCTATAGATTTGCTTTTCCCAGGAAATCTGGAAGCTCCCACGTCACTGGTTCAAGTGTTTCCCAATGTGAGGTGCTATGTGGGATCTCCAAAAGTTCATGAAAAACTGCATGGATTTCACAATTTTTTGCACCAAAATAAGCTTGTACTTTAATTCCATCTTTCCATGAACTTTCTGGAGTGTGCTCACTTCCTCACAGAGGTGTCTATTTTCCCCTTCCTCATTTTGCTATGTTATCCTTCGTATTTCTCCACCAGAACCTTATATCATTGATTCTCTTTTTCTTTTTTAAATTATGCAATCCTATACTTTGTGCAAGAACTTTCCAGTTCAAGTTTAAAAAAAAAACACGAATATATTCATCTAAATTAACTAACCACAAATCTGAGCGCCTGCTCTTCAGAGTGTTGGGAAATTCAATTGCTGAACAGTTTTAGGGCAGGAATTGAGCTTTCTACCTCCAATTAATAAATCAGATTTTGAAAGTGTCTGCATCATTGTCTTTTGCATTGACTGTTTCTTCTTTAACCTCCTCACTCCCCATTCTTACAACTTCCCAGATTTAATTCATTCTGATAATCAAGGTTTTTTTTTAATAAAACAAACAAAACAAAACACAGTTTTACAACTGGTTAGTCTGCGATCTGGTTTGTGTGGTGACTAAAACAGTCAAAGGCCTCTAACTCTATTATGAAACCAGATGGAAAAAGGATTGGAAGATGTTCCTAACCAAGAGTGGGGGCCACTTAGTTTCTCTCTTGGAATATTACGATGCTCTAGATAACCCTTATGAATTTAATTGGGTGATCTTTTGTAGCTGTCAAGCCTCAATAATTTTTACTTGTTTTGATATTCCCCTAAATCGCTGAGAACGTTCTGATGTAAAGAGGTAGTGAGTATGCATCAACCTGTGAAATCCTGAGCAGGGATTTGTTTGGGTGGAGGGTATGGAAGGCAGGTCTAGTCCTGTGCCCCTAAGAGGGATTTCAGTCTTGGAAGACAAACTAGGTTTTGAAAATAAACAATGTTTTGTCCCTTTGCTTTGATTCACATTTGATCATAATAACCAATTATCCTGAAAATTCAAAAAGTTTTAAAGAAGGGCATACAAGTTTTCTGTCTATCAAAGGGGAACATGGGTTTAAAAAATACTTAGGCATCTCTGTGATAGTTGATGCCAGTCCCAGGCATGTTTTGGGCTCTTTTTATATTGCAGAGTAGTAAACAAAATGGCTGAACTATCCTAAAATCCTCTTCATGCCTTCTTAGCTTCCTTCTATCCTTGGTGAAGAATTTCATGTTGCAAAACGTATTGAATTTTCTTTGATATAAAAATAAATGTAGAAATTAGTATGAGGAAGGCAGCGAAACATTGTATTTTTATTGCACTCTAAATATTTTACAATTTTTTTTATATTCCTGTAGAATGGCTTCATAGATCATTTTATAAAAATGACTTTCCTGGCAAATTTCAAATCAAGATGTGAGGGTGTCTTATTTTCAAATTGATCATTGTATTCTGACTCTACAGTGTTAAATGACTCCAATAAAAAATATTACTTTTTTTATACTAATAAATGTTATTTTTACCTGAGTATGACATAAAAAAAGAATGAAACTAAGAGAAGCCCGCCCTAATGTCAGAATATCATTTTCCTTGATATAATGACTTCGTTTTCATGTTTAACAGGTGTAGTCATGTAAATTGTGACCGGATGTTCTTGATTAAATAATCTTGAATTTCCTCAACATTCAGACCAAAATACAAAATAAAACCATCCCTCCTCTTCATGCAATATGACTTGTTTTGGAAAACAGGAGGCTCAAATCTGTCACCTTAGGGAAACCTGAGTTCTACTAGGAAAGTGGACACTTCATTCTCCACTGTTTGACTTGTCTTCAAGGAATTTCATACCTAGGAGTTAGCTCAGTCGCAGATTGTCTGCAAGATTCTTGGGTATATGCCATCTGATTTGATAAGGACAGTAGGCGCATAGGTCCGTTACTCAGGGAGGGCTAATGGAAGCCGACACAAGAGGACTAAGTCTGATGTGGAGTGCCACAACTCCCTCTGATTTCTTTTTGTTCTCATCCTTTTTTCTTTTCTTTTCTCCTCCCTCCCTCTTCCTCACCCGGGAAAGGTTACACCTTGATAAACCAACATATCAAAAGGTTTGCAAATAAAGTTCTGGGAAGTTGCTGTTCTGGCGGTCTTGCGAATTGCAGGTCAAGGAGGCATAAAAACAGGAATGATTTCTCAAGGGCTAAATCCCTGTTCCAGATGCAGACTGCTGCCTGCACTGCAGGGGGTGCCCAAACTTCCCCTACCCAGAAAGCTCCAGCCCTGCTTGAGTGAAAAGTCACCAGGTCATCAGGGGCTCACTGAGGTTCCGCCACAGGATAAAGCTTGTGGCTTCTATTTGAGTCACTTCAATCCACTGTTGACACTAACTAGTATAACAATTATTTCTCCTTTCCATCTCCTGATCTTAGTTTATGGGTCTACAATCTGTTATCCTTTCATTTCTACACGAGCTTAGAAGTGAATGTGACTAAAAAGTAATAATCTTTGCTGGAACAAATTAGTTAGTATATTGATTTTCCTACTCATTTAAAAATTAATTTGTCAATGTCACATTTCATTCTTTGCTTTGACATTTATTTACATCATAGGCTTAGATGCACCTTTCCTGAGCTATCTACTATTCCTGCTACGAGTTCATCTTCAAAATATGTGTTATTGCCTGTAATTTATTTTATTTTTGGTTTTTAACTAAATTGGTTATTTATGTAAAGAGTAGAGTAAGGTTGGCATAGTCCATTGTGCTATTGTAAATAAATTAAACCTTACTTTAAAATTCATTGAAATCGGGACCAGCAGTTAGCGTAATGGCTATGTCGCTGGACTACCATGTAGCCGACAGCGGTTCGCGTCCCGGACCCGGTGGCTTAAAACTCACGCCGGGCGCGTGTGCGTGCATGCCCAAGATCCCGAGAGGAGAATGGAGGAGAAGGGGTTGCGGCGTGGCCATCCCCCCTGGGGGGTGATTTCTCGCTTTCTATCTCTCTGTCTCTTTCTGTCTGTCTGGCGAGCGCACGTGCCCTATAGCGAAAACCTCTCAAAAAAAAAAATTCATTGAAATCCATATGATTTCAAACCTTGCCGTAATTTTTGCCATTTGTATTTATGATGGCCTATCTTGCACTTCTCTTCCTACCAAAATATGAGCTTCTGAGGGAAGAAGCCATAGTAGGTATTTTTCATTCTCAGTATTTAGTCCCTACATTAAGTGTATAAATAAAAGTAACATCTAAAGTGAATATGAGAACTTTCTTACACAAGGAACATTGTCAATAGTACTGAACCTAAAAAAGCGATATTTATTCTGAGCTTACTATGTGCCAAGTACGTCTCCAAGTACTTCATGTGAATTCATTCATCTTCCAGTAAACCCACGAGGTAGCACCTATACTCCCATATACATTCCCATGTACTGAAGGATAAGTCACAGCTAGTATGCGGCAGAGACGGAATTAGTTTAGACCTTCAGCACTACACCCCATTGTTTCTATAGATAAATGAAGTTGGAAAGGGTTGTTACATTCTTTGGTAACAGGCTTGGACCCAAGGGGGTCAGATACTCAAGCGAAAATTCCCTTCCCATAACTATGTAAAAATTCAAGTACATGATATGCTGACTCTTCTGCATATTTCAGAAACAGTTTGGATTTTTCTTTTTTGAGGAAAAATGCACATGTGTGCATGCACACATACACACACACACAGAATGTTTCTAGATGTTGTCTGTGTTTCTGATAAACACTCAGTACCACCCATTTTGAATATCCAGTTCGTTTTTACGAGGTCCTCAGGATACAAATGAGTTTGCCCCATGAATGTTGCTGTGGCCATGGAATGATGATGCGCTTGTTCCGTGGGACACTTCTTCAATATCCTTTTACTGTGGCCATTGAAACGTCAACAGCAGCACAATGTGAAGCCAGAGGAGATGTCCAAGTCTGTAGGGCTTCACCAAGAGTACCCAATTTGCATGTATTCAGTCGTCTATTTGTTCTGCAGTTAAGTGTTTAGCATCTGCTCCTGTCCGATACTGTTCTAGTGGTGAGGATATAGCAATGGACAAAACAAAGCCTGGGCCTTCAGGTTCTGATGGAGAGACCCAGGAAATCACCAATAAACACAGCTGTATCTATACAGTAGGTCCTCTGTACCTTTAACTACATCATATCAGATTATGGTAGTAGATATCGAAGGAAGAAAGAAAGCAGGGAAGTAGGGCCAGCTGGTAGCGTGGTTGTTAAGGCACTGGACTCCCATATGGCTGACTGCAGTTCAAGTCCTGGACTTAGTAGCTTGAAAATCTTGAGCATGTGTGTGTGTGCCCAAAATCCCAGGAGGAGAATAGAAAAGCAAGGATTGCGGTGTGGCCATCCCATAAGGGGGGTAGTTTTTCACTTTTCCTCCCTCTGACTTTCTCCAAGTGCACATGCTCTATGATAAAAATTAAAAAAAAGGAGGAAAAATAAATCAGAGAAGGAGGTGGATTGTGCCCATAGGAAAACCTTTCATTTTGAAAATGATGAAAAAGGAAATTATCGCTGAGGTGGGTCATGGGCTGAGACCTGCATAAAGCAAGAGAACCAGGTACTCCAGGAGGGTAAAGAGATTCTAGGTAGATACAATACAAGCTCAAAGGCCTTGAAGTCAGCGTGGTGTGCTCAAGGATCCCAAGGAAGTTAATATGACTGGAGAGGGATAAATGAGAAGAATGGGTAGGAGATGAGATGGGGTGAGCGATGGTTCAGATCAGGCAGGACTTTATAGGTTTTGCTAATATAGTTGTTCTTTCCATTGGGTGGTTTTGAGTAGCCTAGTGACTTCGTTGGATTTGCATTTTAAAAGGATCTCTTTGTGCGTGGCAGAGAACAAAGGCACAGTCAGTTGGTAGACTATTTCAGTCCTCTAATGGAGAGGTTGCACTGGTGTGGGCCAGAATGCCAGTGGTGGAGATGGTGAGGAGCAGTTGCCCTATGGATGGAACTTGAAGGTAGAATTTGGCCCTTTGGAAAAACCTTCTTTGTGCTGAAGCAACTGAAGGATAGAGTTGTTACTTACCAATATGGAAAGACAGCAGAAAAGGATTCATAGACTTTGACCACAGACTTAATTGGTATTTTAAAATTTGAGATTCCTACTAAACATGAAGTGGAGATCTTGAGTAGACAGTTGGTTACAAGTCTTCATTTTAGAGGAAGAAGTTGAGGCCAGACATAGAACTCGGTGAGTACACAGATTATATGTAAGGCTCTGCGATCTGATGAGACCACATTGAGCATGACTGTACAGAATGCGTCTGCAGGCTGACTCCTTGAGTCCAAAATTGTTACAGATGAGGGAGGCAAATGGTCACTCATTTATCCAGAGAACCGTGAGAAAGAACGGTCAGAGAAGAAGAAGGAAAAGCAGAAATATATTCTAGAAACCAAGTGAAGAAAGAGTTTCAAAGGGGTGAGAGTGATCCACAGAGTGAAATTTTACCATTAAGCATTCTCTTGGAGGCCACTGTACTGAAAACACATGTTGATAAAGAAATGGCAAAAGGTACCAGCAGATGGTGTAACAGTTATGTCATTGCACTCCCAGATAGTTGACCGCGGTTCAAGGCCTGGACCTGGTGACTTAAAATTCACGCCAGGCATGTATGCATGTGTGCCCAAGATCCCAAGAAGAGAATGGAGGAGAAAGGATTATGGCATGATCATCCTCCCTGGGGGATGATTTCTTGCTTTCTGTCTCTCTGTCTCTCCAGTGAGTACATGTGCTCTATAGCAAAAATCTCTCTCTCAAAAAAAAAAACAAAACAAACAAACAAAAAACAAAAACAAACAAAAAACAACCCAAAGAAAGAAATGATAAAGAGCTTCAAGTGTTCTGTAATTGCTATACTTTCCCATATAAGGAACATAATCTTGGGCTGTAAAGCAAAAAGGTGTCTTAAATATGGTAATAGCTAAATACCTTTCTGGCCCTTCATAGAGAGACAGTGCAACTATGCTAGGTCTCTAACCATGACTGTGACCAGGACTATAGACATTAGCCTTTCCGTAACCAAATCTGCATCTATATAGAAAAATAAAAACTACTGGTCACCAGGAACTGAAGAGGAAACTACTTTTCACAATTTAAATATAGAAGCAAATGAATAACATAAAAGCGTCTTCCAATTATCTACAATGTCATCCTTAGGACATTTTCTAGGGCACGTCATTTAAACTTGAAAAATCACTCATTAGTTCATTTTTTTAAGCAACTCCCCCCTGATTTGGGGTGGCATGAGTAAAGGAGTTCTGGTAAGATTGTAAAGATTAATTTAAATATTGGTTAAGTGCTGTAGGTGGACAATGCTTAATGAAGGAATGCTATTTAGACATTTGTTGAATTTTATAGGCTGAAAAGCATACAGAAAAGATGACAATGATAACAGCCACATGAGTGTGCTAATCTCCTCTACCACACTGTGGAAAACAAGCAAACAAAAACTGGAGGGTCCTTAATCAAGACCTCCGCCATCATTTGTGATGCTTTTAAGAGATGTTGAAATGTTTTCCTTTAAATTTCTTTCCAAAGTGATGAGAGCATTACATTTTTTTCTTATAAAATATAACTTTAAAAATCATTAACTGTTTTAAATGGCAGTTGGAAATAGAAAAATGGTTTGAGTCCTTAGGCACAAATGATTTTCAATTCTATACAGAGAAGTCTTTCACATCCTGACACCCAGAAAATGAATGATTCCAAATAGCACGTAGAATTGTGCTGCAGGGCTGCTGGAAGCTCCTTGGAACTTGTAACCAACCCACACATTTTTATCAGCTCCATAACAATGCACAAGTCAATAATAAAGGGGTGATTCAGTGGCCAATCCAAGTCCAAATGATAGTGGCCTTAAAAACAAACAGCCCAATCAAAGTGACAATGATGCTGCTTTGAAACAATAAATATTAGCTCTGTCACTGTTTAACTGCATCCAAGTGCCACATACCCTTTGTCACCTTAGAAAATCTTCCAAGAAAGAGAGAAAGTGCCTCAACAGATTTCATTTACCTGGTGGCTATAACTTCAAGATGCCTTGAAACTTCAGGATGTTTTCCACTTGCAATTTTGTAGATATTCATCGTGGATGGAATCTTGGTCATTCTATACTAAAAGATAAATTTCCATTTTCTCCCATATCACTTTGATTCTTTATCAATAAATATAAAGGAGGAAGTATATTCTGAAAAACAAAAGGAATACCTTGTTTACTTCCATAACTCAATTATATTCTTGTCTAATCTCAACCTCCAAGTTTGCTTGAAAACTTTTGTTTTCTCCTTTTTCATAACTTCAGTAAAAGTCTGTTGGAAATGCATGAGCAGCATTAAGCCTTCCTCAGGATTGTTAAAGTGACAAAGAAGAATAAACATATACAATTAAAACAATGACAAGCAGATGGAGTAATGGTTATGTTGCTGGACTTCCATGTAGTTGACTGTGGTTCGAGTCCCAGACCTGGCAGCTTAAAACTCACGCTGGGCATGTGTGCATGTGTGCCCAGGATCCTGAGAGGAGAATGGAGGAAAAGGCATTGTGGCATGGCCATCCTCTGGGTGGAGGGGGTGATTTCTAACTTTCTGTCTCTGTCTCTCCAGTGAGCACATGCACCCTATAGCAAAAAAATCTTTTTTTTTTTTTAAAAAAAAGCTTAAATACAAAAAAATTCTGATACATATGCATCTATTATCCCACAAAAATGAAGACTTCTAAGGTCTTAGATTATAGCGCTTTTAGAATTTCCTAAGTTTAGGATCAGCAGATGGTGTAATGATTACATCACTGGAACCCCACATGGCTGACCATGGTTTGAGCCCCAAGTCTGGCAGCTTGAAACTCACACTGGGGGGACCAGCAGTTAGCATAATGGCTATGTCGCTGGACTCCCATGTAGTCAACCGTGGTTTGAGTCCTGGACCAGGTGGCTTAAACTCACGCCGGGCGCATTTGTGTGTGTGCCCAAGATCCTGAGAGGAGAATGGAGGACAAGAGACTGTGGCGTGGCCATCCCCCTGGGAGGTGATTTCTCATTTTCTGTCTCTCTGTCTCTCTTTGTCTTTCTAGTGACCAAATGTGCCCTATAGGAAAAAAACTCTTAAAAAGATAGAAAAAAATAGAAACTCACACTAGGGTGAGTGTGCATTCCCCAAATCCTGAGAGATGACTAGAGAAGAAGGGATTGCAGCATGGCCATTCCCTCTGAGGGGTAATTTCTTGCTTTCTGTCTCTGTCTCTCTGGCAAGTGCATGTGCCCAGCAGCAAAGAAACTCCCTTTAAAAAAAACAAAACAAAACAAAAAAAAAAAACAAAAAAAAAAACGATTTCTCAAGTTTGTTTTCACAAGTTGCAAAGGAAGTGATCCACATCGTCTCTCATTCCTAAATTGTAATGGTGGAATACCCACTATAATTTCAGTTTTGCAGATTATATTCCTTTCTCTGTTATTCCACACTTTTTCCATTCATTATTCATTCATTCATTTAAAAAAAAAATCTCTCTTGGATAATGCTTTAATTACTAGGGATAGTGAAATATCTAAAATATGTGGTCTGCTTTATTATGATTTAAGTGGGGGAAGGCAGATAACTAAAATCTGAGTGTAGAATTAGGCAAAATAAATAAATTCTTAAAGGAATATAAGCAGCAGTGTACATCGCTGAAGAAAAAGCAGCTGATTTTGATTGTCTTCCTAGTAGTGGAGAACAATGGTCAAAGCGGTTAGGTAAGATTCTCTTGAGTGTAGAACAGTCCTGGCAGCTACCTCCGCTGGTGGTAGTTACCCACAGAGAGAATATTCAGTGGCTCTGCCTGGTTGCGCTGTAAAAAAGAAAAGAAAACAAAAACAAAAACAAGTAACGACAAAGCCTAACCTGAGCCAAGAATCTGCTTTCGAAGTCGAATTCTCTTTTTTGTTGTTTTTGTTTATTTATTTCCTTCATGAGATAAAAAGAGACAGTCACCTTCAGCAGAGTCTTCAAGTCACGCTCCTCCCTGCAATACTGCAGCCAGCCAGAATCATGGGTGTGCTCAGTGTGTTCAGTCAGCCCCAGGACGTGAACCCGGAATCTCCTGGTATGGACTCCAACACTGCAGCCGTGCCTCTACATTCTGCTGAGCCTCGAATCTTCCAAATCCTTTTAAACTAACGGCTTAAGTGAAAAGCATAGCAACATGCATTTCACAAATAAACACAGCTACCAGCAGACCCAGTGACAATGTGGCTTCAAAGGGAAATGTGAAAGCCACACCAGATGTGGGAGTTCCTGCAGTAGGAAGACACAGCATGGCCTGACACACTTTCTCCTGTGGGGATGTCTACTCAGTGCTTTTATTCTGCACTGGACTTTAATTGTTAGAAAACCTGTTATAAATCTATTTTGTTAACTTACTTTATTTTGTAAGGCAAGGAAAAGAAATGCGACATGTTGACTTAAGATTTAATTATCCTCTATTTTACAACTGAAAAAACTCAATATACAGTGATGTATATTAATATACAGTAATAGAGTTGGTGTCTGCTCTTCCCAAGTTTTCGTTGCCCGTTGCTATCTTCTCTGTGTGCTCATATCAGACAGCACCCTCAGTCCCTAGTTAAACAAACTATTTAAATAAGATTTGACTTTAGGCTGTTCTTGGAGGGGGAATCCTTACTATGTCTAGAGTCAAAACTGCATCATAATGCAGACTTTGATTCAGAGGAAGTAAAGAACTCTGGGGTATGCGACATGCAAGTTAACATTTTATATTAACGTAAATCACAGATCCAAGACAAAACACTGATCGTGTGCGCTGAGTCCTCTCTGCTGTCAGTTCCCATTTCACTATGTTCTCCTGGGCTCCATGCCATCTTCACATGACACAACATTGAAAAGGGGGAGAGGTACCCATGTTTCAACCCAATAATATAGTTTTTTTTTTTTTTTTTGAGAGGTTTTTGCTATAGGGCGCGTGCGCTCACCAGACAGACAGAGACAGACAGAGAGACAGAAAGCAGAAAATCACCCCCCAGGGGGGATGGCCACGCAGCAATCCCTTCTCCTCCATTCTCCTCTCGGGATCTTGGGCACGCACGCACATGTGCCTGGTGTGAGTTTAAGCCACCGGGTCCAGGACTCAAACCACGGTCGACTACGTGGGAGTCCAGTGACATAGCCATTACGCTAACTGCTGGTCCCATACCAATAATATAGTTTTATATAAAGCTACTCCAATGATAAGATTTACTGCCATTTCTAAAGAGCTTTGCAATGTTTAAAAACAGTTTGTTTCTTTCTTCCGAGAAGAAGAAGAAGGAGGAGGAGGAGGAGGAGGAGGAGGAGGAGGAGGAGGAGGAGGGAGAGAGAGAGAGAGAGAGAAGAGAGAGAGAGAGAGGTAATCCCAACAGAGTCTTTGGGTAATCCATCCAGCCTCAGCCAGCCAGAAAAACATGTATACTCAAGTGCACCCTACATATACAAGGAGACCTTTGGACGTGAACCTGGGACCTTCCCAAGTGGCTTCAGCATTGTGGACAGTTGTGTTACCCTTATGCCACTGTGGCTGGCCAAGAGCTTTATAATTGTTAAATGATATGTTTATTTTGGAAAATAAATATACTAAATGATGACTGTGGAACAGCAGATTGTGGCAAGGTGAAGGGAGTGGGAATGGAAATGAACATTTTTAGAAGGCCTTGGTTCCCCAATCAAGTGCTATTTTGTGAATAGCACAAAAACTATTCAATGTGTAAATGTTATACATGATTACTGGCAGACTACATGGTACAAAGTACTATTTGCAAAGGTTGGTAACCCAGCCTAAGCTGCTTGTGGCCCTGACCCCTCAAGCCACCCAATGTAAAACTAAAATCTAAGTATGATATAATGTGGAAATTTCAGTTTCATGATCATACAAGCAACTATAATATACAATTAGTTTATAGGAAGTAAAAAATCAAACTTTAAGGTAAGAAAGGATAGCTTAGATGAAGGGAGAGTGAGCGTAGAGCTTCTCTATAGTTCGAAATCCCACAGGGGGCCATTTTCTTTTTCACAAACACTAAACTGGTGAAAGTATTGGCTTCAGAATACTAGAGTTATCCCTTAGCACTGGAGGACGTGCCTTCAATTAAACATGTTCTTGTAGACTTTACGTTATTTGCTTTCACACCAATCAATACTGTAGTAGTATTTTCCTACTTTAAAGATGAGAAAAGGGCTTTAATCATATGAAGAAGAAGTGGAGGTTGGGGGTGGAAAGGAAAAACTCAAAGGGAAAGAAAGAACATTTAGCAGACACAAGAATGGAAAGAAATCGCAGATAGTACTATCTTTGACTTGCTTGACATGCAATGCATTTGTGCTTTAAGAACCCATATCGTATGCTATAAATATGTACAATGATTCAATTTAAATAAAACTATGTATAATAAAAAGATGTTTATATAAAATGGATTTATTGTGTTTTCTTATGAAATCAGATATACTGATATATCTATATTACCCCTATATTGATGAGATGGATAAAAGTCAAACCTAGGTCTTTCAAACTCTGTACCATTAGTCCTACCACTGTGATAGTGGAAGGGCTTTGGGTGGTTCTGCGAATAAATTTTTAGGCCACATCAAAATGTTTGTATTATTTTTAGCTTTTCTTTTCTTTCTTTCTTTTTTTTTTTTTTAATTGTTAAAAGGTACATCCACTGGCCAGAGAGAAAGTGCTTTCTAATGAGGCATAGTCATGCTGCAATAATTTTTTCCTTCATTTCTCCTTCCTGGCCAGATTTTGAGCATGCATGAATAGATTCATAGAGTGGTTTTCAAGCCAAAAGTGCTAGGATTTGAAGCGTGGTCCACTGTGTGAGATCCAGCTCCCAATGTTCAGTGTTTAACCACTTCACATGAGGTCAGCCCTGTTTGTCTCATTTTAAATTCTCTTCAGTTCTACTAAGAAATCTGCTTAAACAATATTTGGGAGCAGATAGGAAAATTTTTAATATTACTCTATTCTTAGGGAAGAAACCTTACTATGTTTTGAGTAAGATGTAAAAAATTCAGATTTCCCCCTCAAAATACAATGTATTAGTCAGAGCAGTAGTGAGTTGTAAATATTAATGAGATAGTTAAAAAATAGAAATGGTTGTTTAGCAAGTAAAATACTAGAACACCTTTTACATGGCCTGAGAGTGTTCAAAGTACCTGTAATTTCTGGCTGCTCAATATGCACTTTCACCCTCACTCCCCCCTTTTTGGTGGGTTATCTTACAGTGTAACTTCTAGTTGAAGAATTATTCATGAAATTGGCAATGAAGTTATCTCAATCTTTCTTAGCCAAGTGGGAAACCCATGATCCAAATTTGACTCTAGACTACGCATGAATGTTGAGTCTCGAATGGAATCTAATAAGGATGGAGAAAACACACAATGTGGAACTAATGCTTCCCCGTAGTCCATCCCCAGATGTGATGACTGACTAATTCTTGCTACGTGAGCACTAGTTGTTGCTTTATTTTGTACTCCTTTCAGGCTAGATTCTTCAGTTGATCAATGAGTTTAATCATATCCTACAATTACAATTTTGTGATGGAGACAGCAATGGGTACTTCAGCTCAAGTAGCACTACTTCCCCGAAGCCATCCTTGACTGAATTTTCTGGTGTTGCCTCTCCAACTCCATCACATTCTATTATGATACCCAACTTTAATATCCTTCTCAGCAGTTCTTACCATCTAAATTTATCTTTTTTGTTTTGAACAATAATATGTCTGTGCAGTTTTCCCTTACTGAGTTTCCTGCCAGCCATAGCAGAGTAGAAGATAGAGAGGGTTTCCTAAATTCCTGGAGGCAGTATGATTTGGTTTAAGGACAGCCAGAGAGTGTGAAGAGCTTCAGAGAAAGGAAGAGGAGAGTGCAGCAGGGCTCTAGAGACCGGCATATGAAGGTCAGATGGGAAAAAGGATGCTTACAGACACTAAGGCAAAAGCAAGGAAACACAAAATTCTAGGTTGTTGCCTGACTCTCCAGCTGCTGCTTCAACACTAGGTGTGTACCCTTGCAAAAATAAAACACATGCTGAGGAAAGCATTCATGCACACTTACATTTGTAGACTGAAATTTGTGCCTGATTAATTAAATTATAAAGTCCTCAAACAGTACAGAAATATAAAATGTAAAATGAATCTCTCCTAATCCTATCCCCTAGAGGTAATCATTAGCAGCCATTTCTAAAATTGGAGCAATAGAGAAAGATATGTAGGGATGTACTTAGATATAGACAAAGTCATATTCCTAGACAAGGCTGTAGAGAGCCACCTTTGAAAAATGAATGTGATAACACATAGGTACTATTCAGCATCAATATTTAGACATTAGGAAATAATGTCTAAACTCAAGTTTTCTTGAATTTGAGACAATGAAATATGTCAATCATTGATAGTTTGACAGCTGACAAAGTCAATTAGAAATAACATTATATTTTCTTTTTCCATGAAAGAATAAGTTTTGAAACTTCAGAGCTAAATTGCTTTCTGCAGTCAAGAGGTGACAAGTGTAAGTGGAATTGTTCTTACGTGAGTAGGTTCTTTGACAAAGAAAATAAACTTCCATTGGTAGTTTCATAACAAAATCAAAGGTACTTTGTGCATGGTTTTAGACATTAAAATTATTTTTTGGAAATGTATTCTTTGAATCAATTACAATTAGATGGCTAAAACCAAAGTAAATATTTTAAAACCCCAAATTAATATTTAGCTAAGACCTTTGGTATGAAGAGTTAAAGTAAAATGCATTACTATTATCATTTTTTTTTTCATCTAAAAAATCTACCAGCTAAAATAATCTAAAGCTCAGGTATACTTTGGGACATACAGAAAGTATACTTCTCTCAGTAGTAAAGGGCCAGCTATTTAAAATGTTTCCCAGGATGTTCTGAGAAGCTATGACTGCCAAATAAAGTTCCTTAGACTATCAGAGATAATACTATTATTTTTCTACTGTTTATTTGGTGGGAAACTTCAGGTTATCATTCATGTTAGTGTGCTCCTGACTAAATATAATTGACTGCAGTTTTCAGGGTCAAGAAATAAAAAGTCATCAAATGTATTTTCTTGAATGAGTTTTCATTTCAGAGTTAGGACCTTGGCTGTATCCCAGGTTCACTTAATTGGCTTGAGTGTATTATGCAAATCAACATATAGCAAATACATATGTATGCACATAAATACAAATAAATAAATGCCCTATTTTCATTAAGCTAGATGTTTATATAAATACATAATGGCAAATAATTTAAAATATTCTAAAATTCATTTCTATTCTCTATAGCTATAAAATTAATGTTAATTTATATTGTTACAACTAGTAATTTCTAAGGATTTAGTACATAGTTGAGATAATCTATAATAAGTGTATATCAAAGCAGGATTAAGATAGTATAAGATGTATGTTTTCCATTTTTTTATTGGGGAGGAAATAGATTTGATGGATTTTTCCCTTTCTCCTTCGTAACCTAAAGGATAATAAGCATCAGCACAGATCAACCACAGGAGGCTAATGGGGAAGCAAATGAAAAGAGAGAGTGATTGTTGAGCTCAGGATTCCTGTAGGGTCCTGGGGGATGAGATCACATAATGCAATAGAAAACACACTGCTGACCTAATCTTGGATGCTGCCAAAAGAAGTAAGACTTACAAGGCAGTGAATAGACAGAACTGGACCTCCCTTTGGAGCAGAGATGCAAGACTAATTACAGAGGAGGCGTATTTCAGACAACTGAGGGAGAGTGCTGGCAGCTCCTACCTAATCAAGCTGGATGGACTCAAAGAGGGTCCTCATGGCTTTCCGAAAGTATTGTGTTTCTGATGGAGTGATTGAGCTTAATGCTCTTACAAAGAAATAGCTCCTTTAGAGTTTTCTCCTTACAATACACAAAAAGACAAAAATAAAAAAGGAAAAGAAACGAAAAAAAAAAAATTCCTGACCTAAACAGTCAATCTTGAAGCATTTATTGAACAAAACACAAGGAATGTAGCATGATGGTAAGGAAGACAGTTGCTACGAAGAATGATCAAAAATGGTCTGTATGGACCAGCAGATGGTGTAATGGCTACGTTGCTGGAATCCCATGTAGTCGACCGTGGTTTGAGTCCCAGACCTGGTGGCTTAAACTCACGCCAGGTGCGGGTGCATGCATGCCCAAATTCCCCGGAGGAGAATGGAGGAGAAGGGACTGCAGTGTGGCCATCCCCGCTGGGGGATAGGGGTGATTTTTCTCTTTCTGTCTCTTTGTCTTTCTGGTGAGCACACATGCCCTATGGCAAAAACCCTCTCCAAGGGAAAAATAAAAGGTCTGTAGCAAGGAGTCTGGCTATATTTTTGCTATCTATATGCTGACAGATTTTAAGCCTCATTCACCTCACTGCCTCCCCTCATATCTACCCCTGTAAAAGCCCTTTAGAAAGCCTGGGATCTTCCTCCTGTCCATTGCAAAGCACTTACCCTTGGCAGTTATAGAAACCAGACTGGTTGCCTTTCCTTGCTCTCAGACCATTTCGAGTCTGCATGACAGGCCTGCTCTGTTCTCCGAGACGTCTTGGTTATAGAAGTAATGGACTTTTCCATACTATCTTGAAGTCTCTGTAGTGTCATCAGCCTTGACATCCTTACCAAACTTCGAGTATATGCCAGTCCTAATTTTGCAAGATGACAATGACATGGTTGATATTTTTAAGGGATCATCTTATAACATGAGGAGACATATCACCTGGATAGTCAGTGTTATGAAGGACAACTTAACAGCACATATTGGGCCTTTAGGAAGAATGTGCTCAGGGTCAGCAGGTGGGATAGTGGTTAAGGCAGTGGACTCCCACGTGGCCAATCGCAGTCTGAGTGCTGGCTGACAGCTTGAACATGAGCTTGGCGCATGTGCGTACGTGCTCAAAATCCCAGGAGGAGAATGGAGAAGGGATTGTGCCATGACCATTCTCCTTGGGTGAGGGGGGGGGGGGATGATTTCTCACTCTTTCCCTCTCACTGTCTCTCTCTTTTTCTCTCTGGTGAGTACACACACCCTATGGCAAAAACCTTTATTTATTTATTTATTTATTTTAAAAATTGGGCTTGATTTGGAGGTTGCCACCTGGCAGGCAGTAGAAGAATGAACCAAAAAAGACTGAAGAATGATGTTTCAGGTCTCAGGATCTGTTCTTTCAGTCCAGCATCCTTTCTTTATCTAAATGGAGATAACTATTTTCCAAACATCCAACTGGTTGACACAGAAGTAATGCTCATTCCATGATAGTACCTCACTCTACTACCTCTAGACAGATAGCTATATGGTCAAAGAGGACCACGGAGCAGACAACATGGTGCTGAGGATGAGATGCCAAAGCTTCTCTTACATAATTAAACACCTTTGTCCACTTTGAACTATGCAAAGCTCAGGAGAGTGCAAAGTAGACACTGCTGTTACAGCTAAATGTAAATAATTAAACCACACTTTGTGAGGCACAGTGATGTTCTTAGCACAGACATAGAGGGTTAGAGAAAAATAACAGTTCTTCAGAAAAATGAAAGGTTTTGTAGCCTTAAGGAATATTATGAAAAGAATAATTGAAGACTAAGAGGAGTGGGTTTTTCCAAAATGGGACTGTCATCCACAAATATGGGCGGCTAGAATGTGCTGGAAGGAAAAGGGCTGTGATGAACTCAGCCTATGATAAATGTGTAGGCTGAGCAGAAAGAAATGTGGGTAAAGGAGGGTCAGGGGCCAGCAGGTGGCACAGTAGTTAAGGTGCTGAACTCTCACATGGCTGACCACAGTTTGAGTCCCAGAGCTGGCAGCTTGCTTTCTCACTCTCATTCTTTCTCTCTCTGGTGAGCACACGTGCCCTATAGCAAATGAAAGAGTAATAATAATAATGAGTAAAATTAATAAATATTAAAAAAGGAGGGTCAGAATCAAGAAACCAGGAAGAGAAATTTCGATTCAATATATTTGCTCAGAACCTGATAGTTCATTTATTTGTATTCATATTCCACTGTAGAATATAAGCCATTCTTTTAGGTTCATCTCTCATTTAGTACATTCCATTAGCAAAAGGATATCTTCATGATAACGGGGAATAAGCTCCTGGTAAAAACTACATAATCTATGGGTCTTTGGGTTATTTTTCAGGTAGCCCACACATTTATTTGGTATGTAGACTATTGTACAGAAGTTTGGTTGTGAATTTTTAAAAATTAGATTTACTTTAATTTGAAAAGTTTTATAGGGGATAAGTTATGGACAGTACTGAAATCTGTGTGTTTTGGTCTCAAGCAAGACACACAGGTGTGAAACCTAACTTTTACTAACTATACATCAAGAACATCAAAAGTGAGAGCAGTTAATATACTCCTAAGCCATGGCAAATGGTTAATGCATTCAAAACAAACGCAAACACTTCTGCATGGGCTCTTCCAAATCTAGGACACGTAAAAACTAAAGAGGAAAAATAATATATGGCTCCATTAAATCTAAGTTTACCACAAAAAATTGCAAAGTTGAATGAGAATATGACTTACCATGAGGAAATGTGAACAGACACAACCAAGAATTTCCATCCCCACATGACATGACATACTAGAACAATTTGGGAGAATATAAAAATAGGTATGTTCAGAACAGTATCACTACATTTATTTGAAATTCAAACACAGACTTATTAACTTATGGGACAGGAAGTCAGAATTAACGTTGTCTTTCGGTTGGGCAGAGAGGGCAGTAACTTAGAGAGGCACAGTGAGGGTTTCTGAGATGTCATGAAACTTTTATTTCTCAGTATAAGTACTGTTTGTCTAAGTGCTTTACTTTTAATATGTGAAAATGTATTGAGCTACCTGATTATGATTTGTGCTGTTTTCTAGACGCTTGTAACACACCAATAAATGCTTTGTTAAAAGAAAAATACATGCACCAAAGTATTTTCAGAGATATGGAAATGTTAAAAGTTTATCTTTCTAAGGTCTATTCCACAAGAGCTGTTACAGGATGTGCTTCAGTGGGAAGGGACCCGAATCCAGAAGGAAGACACGGGAAGCAATAAATAGACGTGAACAGGAAAGCTGTTCAGCATAATTACTCATTAGGGAAATGGAAATAAAACGATGAATCAAAATCAAAGCCACCTCACGCCCAACTAGGATGGCTAGAATAAAAGATGGCAAAACCAAGTGTTAGTGAAGATGTGGAGACGTTGGTGGGAATGCAAAAAGATGCAGCCCAGTCTGAAAACAGGTGGGTGGTTCCTCAACATTTAAACTTAGTGTTATGGCCCAGAAATTCCACTCATGAACATAGATCAAAGAGAAATTGTATATCTATAATTTACATATAATATGTATACATATTAATAATAGCCAAATTGTAGAAACAATCCAAATATCCATCAACTGTTGAGTAGATTTTTGAAATGTAGTCTATCTGTACAATATTAGTATTAATTGGATATTACTGGATATTGGATATAATAGTAATTGGATATTATTCAGCAACCAAAACAAGTAAATTAGTGTTATATGCCACAGTCTGGATGGATATTTTAAAAACATTATATAAGCAAAAGCAATAAGCCACATGTGATATGCTTTCATCTATGTGAAATTTCCAGAACAGTAGATTGCTCCATAGACAGAAGTAGATTAGGGATTGCCTAGGTTTCAGGGAGGGGAAATTGGGGTGTGGCTACTTCTGGTGCTTGGTTCCTTTTCATGATTAGGGACAAAAATTCTCTGGAATTAGATCGTGGTGATGGTTATGCATTTTGTGAATGTCCTAAAACCACTAAATTTTATACTTTAAAATAGTGAATTCTATAAGAAGTGAATCACATTTCAATTAAAAAAATAATAAATATTCCAGTGAGAATTAAAAAAAAAAAACAATGGTGGAGTAAAGAAATCAGTAAATTCTAAGTGCAAATAACCACTGGCACAAATGTACTGGCTAATTCGGTGAGGAATAAAAGCCAGGAAAACTTAGCCACTAGACAGAAACCAACGGAGGAGTTGGGCGCGTAGGGTGCCAGTCAGTTATGCCTCAAAACTAGCTTATGACAAATTTTATAAAGAAGCAGATGTAGTTGTGCTAATCTTCATGACGTGTTCCCTGGAGTTAGAAAGGTTATGGTAGACGTTATTAGCGATCTCGCATTGCTGTGCTGCTGTTAGGTTAACTTTCTAGAAAAAGCAAGCACATGTACTTTGTGTTTATGGAAACACGTTGAAACGAGTCAACTGTATATTGGGAGATTACTTCTGCCTTATTGTTTTGTAACTGTTGGAGTGCTTCCGTATGGATTTTCTTCCAGGAAGTGGTAATAAATGAACTGAGGCTACTAAGAAGGTCTCAGTGCTGACGCTCACTCGGTGCTGTGCAAGTTTAGATGGAGAGAAAAGAAGTTATCCCTGAGGCTGGTCCCCTCTTTCCATAAAGTGATGAGTGAGAAAGGGGACTGAGCCACATTACCTGCTATTCTTTAAAAGCATGCTCTGCTTATCCCAAAGTGAACTAAATAGCCCTTTGAGCGTTTTAGAACATCATTTCCTAATACTCCTGCTAACGCTCCCTCTTCTCAAGAACAGTTTTTGATATTGTATATGTTTTCCACATCTTCTACTCTCATTGGTTAATATTTCAAGGCAAATATATAGGAAATGTTTTAAAAATTAAAAAGGAAGTGATATTTCAGTAATATTATTTTCAATTTATTTATTTATTTATCTCTATATATAGTGTTGTGATGTTCAAACTGTCTAGTTCAGAACTCAGGCTGCTGTTGGCCACATGAGAATCCAGGGCCTTAACCACCATGTCACCTGCTGGCCCCTTTAGTAATAGTCTTAATAACATTTTGGGCTCATGCCTTCTTAGATATTTTTAGATCATTAGTCTTTTAACTTATTATATTGTTGACCGAGCAATTATATTCAAAGTTAGACAAGAGTCATGTCTTCTTTTGTCTTTCTGTGCTGAGTGTTTGTATCCTTAGCATTCTCTGCACTTTACAGTCTTTGTATGACTATTTTTAAGCCACTCAACCATTTGGGGGTGAGTGAGTTTAATTAAAACTGTAAAATATTGTCCATGAACTCACTCAGCTGGGTATTCTATACAGAACATTGTGAGTCTACCCTGTCCCGGTACCTCTCCTGTGTAGTGGGAGCTGTGGTGTGTCTTGGGGAACACAGCACCATCTGATTCATGGACTCACGGAGGGTGTCAGTGTCTCTTTGCATTTAAAAAATATTTTCTTTATTGATTATAGAGTGAGTGCATGCACACGGTGGCCTTGAAAGGAATGTCGTGATCATCGCCAAAGAAATAGAGTTGGAAGAAGTTCTTGCTGCTTCTCGGTGTAGAGTTTCAATTCCAGACTGAGGGAGGCGGGGCTGAAAGGGAGCAGAGCCCAAGATGGCCTCAGGACTCTCCTGTCCTTCTCTGTCCCAGTCACTCCATCTCCCTGGAGACTATGTGGGGCAAGGGGCACACTAATTAAAAAAGACAAGCTGTTATATTTAAACATATGTGGTATCAAATACTGACTCTCTCATGCACTAGCTGTGTAATTTCCACACCCATAAAATAGAATAATAGTATCTATCTGTTAAGATTGCGAGGTTGGCAACTCTTCTGTGAAGGGCCAGTTACTGAATACAGATCAGTTAAACCAGCTGTGGATCATACACTGTGCATTTAGACCTGTGATAGTTATGTCTGTACTGAATGTGGACAGATTTGCTCTTGTCATTATTCCCTCAAACATATAGTGTAACAACTATTGACATAGCATTTACATTATATCAGGCATTATAAGTAATCTGAGATGATTTAAAATATATGGGAAGATGTTAGGTTGTAGGCAAATATTAGGCTGTCGGGAAAGTCATGATGCATTTTTCTAGGCATCATGACTTTCCCGACAGCCTACTACTATCCCATTTATATAAGGCACTTGAGTATTGGGAGATTTTGGAATCCATGGAAGTCCTGGAACCAATTCCGTGTTGATATTGACGGACAACTGTATATTATGCTTGGTGGATCATACAATCTTTGTCCTAGTTGCTCAAAATAGCACGAAAACAGCGACAGACCATATGTAAATAAATGAGCTTGGCTGTGTCTTAATGAAACGGTATTTACAAAGAGAGGCAGAGGGCTGAATCTGGAAAGTAGGCCATAGTTGCTGACTTCTAGTCACTGATAATTCATGTGCCCGGTGCAAATAACGTGAGGGGGCAGGCAGAAGCAACAGCAACGGCTCACAGAGCAGAGAAGATGCTCATCATTTCTTCAAATGTTTTTGCTTTATGTTTTTTTAAGTGTTCATCCCTTTTTGCATGGCTTAGAGAACAGAGCTTGTGTTGTGAAGACAGACAGACCTAGATCGACTCTGATTGTTATTCACTTAATATTTACTGAGCACATACTATGTTCCAGGCATCAGATGTGGACACGAGGGGAGCCTATCTTAATCTGTCTGTGCCTCAGTTTCTTATAGGAAGATACTTTGGTGAGAATTTGCTGTATCTCTAGATATCTGAAGAGTCTTTGACACCCAGAGAACTCAAATGTAACCTATAATAGCTGCAAATATGTATGCACATATTATTATCAAGGTTAAATAACACATACAGGACCGTTCACGCAGTAAATAGACAATGCTCAACAATGTCACTTTCTTATTTACAACGAGGATGTAGTCCAAGAAAATTGACTGGCGTTCTTTTTACTTTTATTTTTCTCCATTTTCCCTAACAGAGTAAGTGAACAAATAGCCTTTTTGGATGTAGTAATATAGCTATAGTTAATCGGGTTGGAGAAAAATGGTATCAGCTAAAACAGATTTGGAAAAAAAGTCATCATCACCAGGGTCACCTTTTCAAAGCCAAAGCTGAAAATCTGTAATCTGCCGACAAAAGCTCTCCGCAGTGCATGAGAGGGGAACACGGTAGATTTTTCTGCTGCCTCTGGAGGAAGATAGATCAGCCGCAGTATCAATTCAGCCATGGAGAATAATTTAATCATACTTGTAAATGACATTCCAACAAAAGGTCATCAGATCTATCGGGCCCTCATCAACGTAGGAAAATGAGACCTGCTTTATTGACACTGGAGAGTGATATAGTGCCTGACTCTGTCCTGTAGGAAACCGCGGAGTCATGCAGTGTCTGAGCTGAGGGTCTACACCCGGGAGCCCGGCAGCGGGACAGCTACGAACCACCAGCCTCTCCACCCCACCTGGGGGCTTTTTTCTTCCTTTTTTTTTCTTTACTGCTTCTAAGTAAACATGTTTCAAAGTGATGGCATGAGCAGAACCATTTCTAGAAGCCAGAGGTTTGGTTACCACTAGAGAAGGCACAGGATAAACAGACGGCAGTGGACAGTGAGAGAATTACCAACACCTGCTGTTTAGGCAGGCAAGAGGCATTTGCTCTTCAGGGTCAGAGGTTGGTCAGAGGTGGGGAAAGGCAGAGTTGCACACTTACTATATGGAGACAGCATAGCCATGTGTGTGTGTGTGTGTGTGTGTGTGCATGTGTGCATTAGCGTGCACCCTTGTGGTGGGCTGTGGGGCATAGATATGGCTTCTACCACTTAGGGGGTGTACCCCTAGCTAACCGTCTTCTAAATTTCATTTTCCTTATCTATAACTAACAAACACACAACACTTCTTAACTTAGGCAGTTACTGGGAAGTTTAAATATGAAAATGCGGGGCCAGCAGATGGCAGGGCAGTTATGTCACTGGACTCCCACATAGCTGACTGGGGTTTGAATTCTGGACCCGGTGACTTGAAGGTCACAGTGGGTGTGTGTGAATGTGTGTGTGTGTGTGTGAGAGAGAGAGTGTGCGTGTGTGTGTGTGTGTGTGTGTGTGTGTGTATGACCAAAATCTTGGGAGGGGAAGGAGGAGAGGGGATTGCAGTGTGGCCATCCCCCCTGGAGGGGGTGATTTCTTACTTTCCCTCTCACTGCCTCTGTCTCTCTTTCTCTCCAGCGAATGCACATGCTCTGGGGAAAAAAGTCTTAAAAAAATAAAATGAGTATGAAAATGCTGTGAAGAACCAGGTGTGATGAATAGCAAAAAACAATCAGTAAATGTGGGTTATCTTTAATATAATTCATCATCCAAATCACTAAGTTCTAAAAGCTAACTTCTGTAATAGTCTTTGGTTAGGAGATTCACCCCAAAGGAATTACGTCAGTTTGAATATTAGCTTTAGATTTCTAAAATAGATGTTTCTGGAGATGATAGTGCTCAAATCTGGGCTCTTTGGATACCCCGTGAGTAGAGTTGGGACAGTGGAAGAAGAAATAATTCTCTCTATTGAATTACGAATGCAGGAGGGAAGGGTAGTTGTTAGGTAGGGCATTTGTTACAGATTCTCAAACACTTAGCAGCTTAAAACAACGTGGATGTGTTCTCTCGCAGTCTCCCCGGTGGGGAATCTGGCGTGTGGTCGCTGGTTCTGCTGTTCAGGGTATCACCAGGCTGCAATCCAGGTGCCAGTCAGGCCTGTGATTTCATCCGACATGTGGAGTCTGCTCCAAGCTCCCTGACTGGGCAGATTTGGTTCATTGCAGTGATCAGGTGGACACCCCAGCTCTTGGTGGTCCCTGCCACGTGGTGCATGCCACACCATGGCCGTTTTCTCACTGACAGCTGCTGTTTACAATCTCTCTAACTTCTCTCTGTGGCTTGAGCCTCCTTTAAAAGGCCCTACCTAGGCCAGCTAGTCATGTAGTGATTTAGGTAGTTGGATCCCACAGGGATGGCGATGCAGTTCGAGTCCCCAACTCGGCAACTTGAAAAACATGCATGCCCAAAATCCTGAGAGAAGAGTGGAGAAGGGACTGTGGTGTGGCCATCTCCCTGGGGTGTGCTTTCTCACTTTGTCTTTCTCTGGGAAGTGTACATGCCTGCTAACAAATTAAAAAACAAGCCAACCAGCCACACACAAAAGCTTAGAAGAGGCCCCAAAGGCTTTGGCAGGGCCCACCCACACTTAAGAAGAACACATTATGTTGTAGTGCACATCAAGGCACGCACATTCGGGAGGGACTTTGAAGGGTCTCCTGGAAATCCTCCTCAAGCAGGTGGCAGGTGGCGACTTTTGCCTAATTACCACAGCTTTGTTAGGCATTGGAGCAATAGTGGACAGATGGGCCTTTACCTGCAAAAAGTCCTAGCTGGTCTCCAAACCTGGCTTCTCTCTCCCATTAAAGACATGACAGCCCCCCTGTGCTCCAACTGTCCACGGAAGACTAGTGCACCCAGAATGCATTGGGGAAGTGGCGTATTCAGCACAGCCACGCTGTGCAAAGTGATCTGAGCACAAGCTCTGTTTTTCCTGATTGTGTACAACCCTTTCTTTGCGATCCTATTTGTAACGTGTGGAAAGGATCATCAGCCGATCGCACCTGCAGGGAAACACTATAATTGGTCTAATTTAGTGGGTGAGTCTCCAGTAGTGTGGTCTGATTCACTATGCCACGGAGTTCAGAACCCAATCCTTCTTCAAACTCTTCCTGAGGTATGAGGTGTACGTATGAGCAGTGTGTCGTCCTGATGCTCTGAGCAGTGACTTCAGCTTGGCCCAGTCTGAGTTGTCACCAAAGCTCCAGTCTGACACGTCGATCTATCCAGACTCCTCACAGAGGCTGCCGAATAGGAGGCCCGATGGTAACAGACAGTAAGTCATGTCACCTCTCCATCCTCAGAAACTACAGAGTCTTAGCCCGTGTTTATCCAGCGCTTGTCAGATTTATCTCTCGGGTTCTGGGAAAACTGCGTGAATGATAGGAGCACAGTGGAAAGCCCTGGATGGATGTGAGTTGCACTATTCAGAGTTTCAGCCAATTACCCAGGATTCATTATGCGACGGCTTACTTTTAAAAGGTATTTCTTCTGAAGCATTTCAGCATTTTCAGGCAATTCTGAATATTTTCTTCTGAAATTTTATTCTCTAAGTTTTGGAGTATTAATTTGAAATATTGATGTTGGTCGCATACTCACAGCACTGTCTTTCCCTCAGGGTGTGTACCATAGGTTGCAATTATGTAAGTATTTATTTGATTATTTGTTTTCTCTCTTCCCTGCTAAACTCCATGAGGGCAGGACTCGCTCGAGTTGGTTTTGCTTGCCAAGTTATTTCCATTGCCCCAGAGAGTGACCGTTCTAGAATAAAAAGTCAGTTTCTTTGTTGAGTGAATTAATGGTTGAATGACTAGGTGATGTGTGTAAATCCACCAATGCATTTATATTCAAGATATTCTTTATCGTGGCATTATTTAATTACCCAATATTACACTGAACCCCAATTTTAGTTCACCTAACTTCATCGGAACTGGAATTCATATTTAAAAAATCACAAGTAAAAATGTGCACATTATGCTATTGCCTAGAAATGATTTCTGTTAAAAGTCTGATGTATATACTTCCACCCAGGTATTCACTTTTGCACACAGTTGAATATTGTATGAATTTATTAATGTGTTCTTTCACTTGATGCATTGTGACCATTTCCCTTGCTATGAAATAGTGTCCTTTACCTGCATGTTTAATGACTACCTGCCTTTTCATTATGTGGATGAGTAATACTTTATTTAACTGATGCCCTATTTTCTACACTTGATCTTAGCCAAAAGGCCGAGAAGCGATGTGATGCCCTATTTTCTTGCACATGCGATTTCCTTCTATTATTTTTCTTTTGGGTGAAGGGGGGCCTGCAGTATTATGCCACACTGCCAGAGAAAGAACAGCTTTCAACTCGTGGTCTCTACTGTGTGTGTTTTCTGCCTTACCTTTCTATTAAACGGAGTTTTCCTGCATAAGAGAGTTTGGAGTTCTTAGATGAAAAGAATAGATCAGCGAATTCCGTGCTCACTGCCTAGGTCACCAGTGTGATTGGACATTGTTGCAGCCAGCTCCACGGGCCCCCTCGTGAGCCGCAGACCTCAGCTATCTGGTCAACCTCACCCCTCAGTGTAGCAGTGGAGACGTTTTGTAGGAGTGACTCAGGGCCATGGCCAGCTGATTTTAACTGGAGGAGATTGTTCTGCAGGAGCCAGGTGGGCTTGACACAATCCGCTGAAAACCCTTGAGAATAGGGCTGAGGCTTCTGGGGAAGACATTGTGCCTGTGATCTCAGCCTGTGCCTGAGAGTCCTTGCCTTTTCTGACAGCCTGCCCCCTGGATTCTGGATTTACCCAGACTCTGCAGTCACCTAATGACTAATAGGTAACGATTAATAAACCTAATATGTTGGGACCAGCAGATGACATAATGGTTATGATGCTGGACTCCCACATAGCTGACCATGGTTCAAGTCCTGGACCCCATGGCTTAAAACTCATGCCAGGTGCATGTGCATGAGTGCCCCACATCCCAAGCGGAGAATGGAAGATAAGGGATTGTGGTGTGGCCACCCCCCCCGGTGGGTGATTTCTTACTTTCTGTCTCTCTGTCTCTGTCTTTCTGGCAAGTGCACATGCCTTATAGCAAAAGTCTCTCTCTGTAAATAAATAAATAATTAAGCAAGCAAACAGACAAACTAAAATAAACCTAATATGTCTCTTACATCTGTGGCTATACCTTGATTAATATAAACATTTTTTCATATCTGAATTGTGTGAAGTATTTATTTACTTATCTGTATTTCATTGGCATATGCATGCATCTATTGGGTTGTTGGAAGTCATGATGCATTTCTTACATAGAAAAACAGAAAAATATATCATGACTCTTCTGAAAACCTAATATTATCAGTGGCATGAGTCTCTTATTATGTTACTTCTGTTCTTTTCCTCTTTTTTCCCCATCTGCATCATTATTCATAAATACATGGGCTGGGGACTCTGCAGGCCCAGTCTGGGTCAAGTGGCCCAGTCATCCATGACCAGGGGAAGGAGATTCTGCTACTGATGCTGCCTGTACACAACTCCCTTCTCTCAAACCATCTGAAGTGATGTGTGACTCTTCCCAGGAGAGAGAGTCATTGGATCATGGGTTTAATAGAACCCTACAGTAGAAATCTTTTAAAGGACTATCTAAAACAATTTCCATTGCTAAATGTGGGGTAAGTGCAGAGAACATTTTAGAAAATAAAATATTATCCCTAAAAATAATTGTGTCCACCATTAAATGTATTCTGGAAGTGGATACCTGTTGTTTCATCATCCCATCCCCTTTCCTTCTAAGAGAAGGCCTTGAATTTCCTTTGTGAAGGAATCTTTCTTTTATTTTCAGCCATGTGGCCTGTGTAGAATGGTGACATCCATTTGTCCGCAGTGATTCAGAGTTGGGTGCATAAGCCAGGCAGAAGGAAGTTCGAGGATAGACCTCCTCTCTTTTCTACAGAATCTAAAACGTGAGTCTCTTGGATATGTGAAAGGGAGATGAGATCTTTCAACTTACAACTGCTGTTTAGTGATCATGATGAAATATTCTGAGACTTCCAAGTAGGCCTCCATCTGAGGATGTAGTTGATTTATTTAGAAAGCAGAGAAGGATAAGGAGAAAAACCATTTGTAATGTGATTTGAGTTGCTGGATAAAGCTTTACCTGATGACAAATATCTTGGACTTTTCTCAGTGGAGGTTTTCTCTTTATAATTTTTATCTATTTTTAGTTGGACTTTCCATAACCTGAAGTTAAATATTACTCACAAACACAGTTATTAATATGGACGTATGCAACATTTCAATTTTAGTTGACTAATCTACAGAGCTTTTCTTAATCATCTTTTTGGGGTTTTTTTAGATTTTTGTTATAGGGCATGTGCACTTGCCAGAGAGACACGGAGAGAGAGACATAGAGGTAGAAAACAAAAAATCACCACAGGGGTCATGGCCACACTGAAATTCCTTCTGCATTTTCTTCTTGGGAGTTTGGGCATGCATGCACACGTGCCCAGTGTGAGTTTTAAACCACTTGAGTGGGTTCGGGACTTGAGTAGCAGTTGATTATGTGGGAGTCCAGTGACATAACCATTATGCCAGTATGCTGGTCCCCAGAGCTTTTTTTTAAAAATGGCTCATCAAATACTACAAGCTGACACTTACCTTTATCTTTTTTTCTCTCTTAATCTGAAAACTACACGTTCAGTATGCTTTATTTAAAAAAAAAAAAAAAAAGGTTCTTAATTCAAGGGCCATGATATAGTAGGAAAAAAGAAATACAACAATTAAAATAGTTGCAAGAAAATAAATATTTAAAAAGACTGTGAGAGAAAGGCTAACTCTAAGAAGGTTGACGTTTCTGTCACTTGGTCTAAGGACCTTTTGGGTAGGAAGTATCTTTGCGGGGCCCAGCTGCAGTGTTCCTGCTGCCAAGACACCCCCTTACTAGGAGACTGTAGCCACAGGACAGGGCATGTTCAGTCCCGGACTGGGTGCTGTGGCATGCACGGTGGTCCTCGCTAGTCGGAGGCTGGAGTAGGAGGATCCTGATGTGGCGAGACCTGTCAAAAATCTCTCTCCCTCTCTCTCATAAATAAATAGATACAGATAGATAGGTAAGACTCTGCAGGCAATAGTATACATGCTATAACTACACACAATGATCAGGAGTGACAAGAGCACTTTAAAAACAAGGCTTTTTTTTCTGACCAGGATAAACAGAAATGAAGGGAAGAGGTTGCTGTTTCATGCGATCAGTAAAGGCTAAGGTGAGCACAGGTGAAAAGCAAGAGAGTCTCTCTCATTCTTCAGCAGCGACCTGGACTTTTTCATAGATGCTTCTGTCTGAGAGTGACAAGACAGCAATTAGCAGAATGAGAACCCGTGGGAAGCATGTGAAATTGCATTTATGGTTGAAGAACAATTGCTTATATTTAAAGGACATTCTAGGCTGTTTCCATTTTTAAATAGCATAAATTCTGGTATGAGAGGTGGGAATTACATAAATAAGGAAAAAGAAGAGAAAGGAAACAAAAATCTGATAACTTTAAGCCTTAAAACCCCAACAAATCAATTGCTTTAATCTTATGTCAGGTTTGGTCACATATACCAGCGTGGAATAATATAACGATCACTCTTAATGAGAATAACCATAGCTAACAATTTTTGAAAGCTTACACCATACAAAAGTTATGGGTTAAATTGTATTTCCCCTGAATTCACATGTTGAATCCTAACCACCAGTACCTCAGAATGTGACCGTGTTTGGATAGAAAGTCTTTACAGAATTGATCTAGTTAAAATGGCATGATTGGGGTGGGCCCTCAGCTGATCTGAGAAATATTATAAACATGGAAAAGCTGGGGACAGGTGTGCTCTCAGAAGAATGCCACATGAAGAGGAAAGTGGAGATTGGAGGGATCCTTCTACAAGTCAAGGAATGTCAGTGATTGCCAGTAGACCTCCAGAAGCTACAGGGAACTTTGAAGAGAGTATGGAAAAATGGAATTAAAATGGGTTATTTTGGTGCCAAAATTTTTTTGAAATCTATCCATAGCTTTTTCATAATATGTATTTTCCAAGCATACTTTGAAAATAACTTGTAGGTGAGCTGCATGGAACAGAGTCTCCTTCACAGACCTTTAAAAAGAAAAAACTGCCCCTGTCAACACCTTGACATTGACTTTGACCTTATAGCTGCCAGAAATATGAGACAACACATTTCTTGTACATCACTCATTTGTGGCATTTCGTTATGGTGGCCTTAGCCAACTAACAGGCCAAGCATTGTATTAAACAAGTGCACACAATATTCATTAAATAATCCAAAAAGCCCTGTGCAAGGTAGATAGTCATTTAATTCCATTCTTTAGGTGAGAAAGGAAAGGGAATATAAGAGAGGCTGTACCTTTTTTTTTTTTTTTTTTTAGAGATTTTTGCTATAGGGCATGTGTGCTTGCCAGGGAGACAGAAAGGAAGAACTCACCCTCTGGGGACATGGCCATGGCACAATCCCTTCTCCTCGATTCTTTTCCCAGGATTTTTGGCATGGGGACCAGCAGTTAGCATAGTGGCTATGTCTCTGGACTCCCATGTAGTCGACTGCGGTTTGAGTCCTGGATCTGGTGGCTTAAAGCTCACGTGTGTGTGTGTGCCCAAGATTCCGAGAGGAGAATGGAGGAGAAGGGATTGTGGCATGGCCATCCCCCCGGGGGGTGATTTCTCGCTTTCTGTCTCTCTGTCTCTCTCTGTCTGGTCCTATAGCAAAATCCTACCCCCCCCCCCCCCCCAAAAAAAAAAGAAAGGATTTTTGGCATGCATGTAGACTTGCCTGGTGAGTGTTAAGCTGACAGAATCCAGAACTCAAACCACTGTTAACCACATGAGAGTTCAGTGCCTTAACTGCTACACCACCTGCTGGCCCCAGGAGGTAGTATCTTAAGAAGGTTCTCATGGCTCCTAAGTATGAATTGGGGAATCTCCTCCAATTTGGTCAGAGGCTGGGGCAGGCCTTGAACATCCTTCAGCTGTGTTTGTCAGTTTCATGTCTGCTGCTCTTATATGACATCTGCATATCAGGTAAATGATTCTGTGATTCTCATATAAATTTAATAACACAGACAACATAGCATTTTATTATAGGAATGTGCTATGTTCCTATGTCATCATCATTTTTATTTTAATAGCTATACAAAATTCCATCAATTTCATATCACTGTAATTTATTTGGCTATTCTATTATTGGACATTTATGTTCATTGCAATGTTTTCTTCTTATAAATAACACTACTGGGGATGCCATGCAGAGGTATTTATTTTTCTATTTTTGGGAGAAGAAAATGTTTCTTTTTTTCTTATGATAAGTCATAAAGTTTTTGAACATTTCTACAACTATTATGAAAAATGTTGTTAAATTACCTTGCAAAAGACTGAGAATTCACACTGGTGCTGCTCATGCCTATGGGTGAGTATTTCATAGCATTCATCGTCAGCACGGGGCTCAAATTCACAGTCATTTTTAAAGTTGGTTAGTCTGGTTATAAATGCTTTGGATTTCATCATTTTGATTTAAAACTTTCTTTAACAAGTATCCTAACTGTGCGGTTTCTCATTTTCTTATTATATATGTAGATTAATTTTGGACTCTAATGACAAGGCTAGTTTTAAATCCTAAGGTTAGTTATAAAGAAAAATGAAAACACTGATTAAATGAGATGATCAATCAACTGATAAAATTGATAAAACTGAAGTGAAATTGAACTTGAATACCAATTTAGTTAAAATATTTTCCTAATTAATGTAAGTGGACACAAATAAAATATATGCATCATAAATTAATCAAATGACACTCTTTAGGGTCCAACTGGAATTTCATAGTGCTAACAAAGATAAGTTATAATATGTCTTAGAAATATAATATCAAGAATATAGACACACAGCCCTATTTTTAATAGGCTGGAATGGTTAAATTACTTAAAATTTAAAGCAGATTAATTGGAAAAAGAAAAGTAGACTGAAGATAAAATTTCTGATCTCTAAGTAATAGAAGAAATAATTCAACTTGCCTTTCAAAAGTTATAAAGTTTTTGGCCACAGCAAATCTTTTATTAGTCATTTCTACATTCAGTTTAAGACCAAGAATAAATTAGATATTCAGGACCTAGGTTGCGAAGTATCCGAAAAAAAGAGAATATCTGTTTTTATCCTCTCTGCTCTTACTGAGTAGATACTGAGAAGAAAGGAGAGGAGAGGAGAGGAAAGAGAAGAGGGAGGAGAGAAGAGGACAGAAGAGAGGAGAGGAGAAAAGAGGGGACAGGAGGGGAGTGGAGGGGAGGGGGAGGAGAGGAGAGGACAGGGGAGGGGGGAGAGGGGAGAGGACAGGAGAGAGGAGAGGATAGGAGAGGGGATGGCAGGGGAGGGAGGGGAGGGAAGGGGAGAGGGGAGGAGAGGACAGGAGAGGGGAGGGGAGGGCAGAGAGGGGGGAGGAGAGGAGAGGAGAAAAAGAGGGAGGTGGGAAAAAATGAAGGGAGGAAGAAAGGGAAACAAGAGGAAAGAAAACGACTTATGGCAGGACCAGTAGTTAGCGTAATGGCTGTGTCGCTGGACTCCCATGTAGTTGACCGTGGTTCGCGTCCCGGACCCGGTGGCTTAGAACTCAAGCCGGGTGCGTGTGCGTGCGTGCCCAAGATCCTGAGAGGAGAATGGAGGAGAAGGGATTGCGGCATGGCCATACCCCCTGGGGGGTGATTTCTCACTTTCTGTCTCTCTCTGTCTGTCTGGCGAGCGCACACGCCCTATAGCAAAAACCTCTCAAAAAAAAAGAAATTAAAAAAAAAACAAAAACGACTTATGGCATAGAGATAGATGATGTGAAGATTATTGATTCAAAAAAAGAAACTTCAGTATATTCAATTAATTTTAAAGCCTAGTATTTTAATCATGTTAATTGATAGTGTCTATGAATTGAAATTAATCAAAAGCAATAATTACATTCAAAGCAGATTATAATTGTGCTTCACCTTCTGTTCTCCAATGCCAGTTACTTTGCTCCTGCAAGTCCCGAGCCCCGCGGTTCTCAGTGTTGGTTCAGCACGTCCATCTGCAGGTGGCAGGGAACTCAGTTCCTTTACAGAGCAGGCTGGTGACAAACGGACTTTGTGACTAAGGGCACAAACCAGTGCAGGCGCCCTGAATCCTTTTTAAAAGCATCTCAAATGTTCTTAATACTATTTAGACTTAGCTCGTTATTGCACACACTTTAAGGGAGATTATCCTTAAAAATAAAATCCCCATGCTTTCCTCTCCCGCTGCGATAATGGAAAAACTAAACTGATTTGGTCCAAGTTTCCAAGATTTATTTTCTTGCCTTCAGCATTACGATAAATGATTAGGCAGAAACAAAACAGGAGAATCTTCATTCTGTGCGAGTGAGCAGTGGCTCAAAGGGAAGGAGAAAGCGGCAGTTGTCTCTGAGCTGCAATCTGCTTCAGCTAACACCAATAAAGCCTGTCTGGGCTGGTATATTTATAGACTCTGCAGAGAGAAAAGAGTAGATATAAATATTTGAATACCTTTTATTTAGTAGCAATGTCTATTCTAATGTTGGTTTTTGTCTTTTCCAGTAATTGGTGTGGATGCTCAGAAGAACTGAATTAATTGCATGAGCAAACTTATTATATTGTTTAGGTTAGTTTTAGACCAAGCTGGGGAAACGTAATTGGGCTCGTGTACATAGAAGTTATTTTTTGATTCATTTCTTTATTTTTTTAAAACATGTCATCAACAATTTTTTTAATCAAAAAACACCTAATGTGCTAAACACCACTCTAACTTCTTGGATAGAGTGGTGAATTTATCAATTGACACGATAATCTCGTGCACCACCATAAACGATAATGAAAAGCTGCCTAGAGTAGTAAGTACTACTTACAGTGGGGCCTCGAGATTGCCTGCTGCTCTTACCTGGGTCCATTCACCCTCTGCTAGACAGCCTGGCAGCTCTGCTAAACTTGGGTGGGTGCTCTCCCCTGCGGGGGTTAACTGGCTGTCAACTGGTCTAGGATGGCTTCACCTGAAACAGCTGGACTCTCCTGTGTGATATTTCATCCTTAGCATAGCCACAGCTTTTCTCCTGGTAAATCTGGTATTCTAAGAGAGAGAGTGGGGTGGGCCCAGAAGGTGGTATAGTGGGTTAAGGCACTGGATTCCCACATGGTCGACTACAGTTCAAGTCCTGGATCTGGCGTCTTGAACCTCACACTAGGCACGTGTATATGTGCCCAAAACCCAGGAGGAGAAGAGATTGTGGCATGGCCATCTCCTGTGAAGAGTGATTTCTCACTTTCCTTCTCATTGTCTTGCTCTCTCTCTCTCTCCAGTGAGCACACACATCTAAAACAAAAAAGAAGAGGAAATGGGAAGTCCTTGAACCTATGCTCTTAACTGACCCACCATCACTTCTTTTATATTTTCTTTTTACTACCAGAGGATACGTGGGCTTGCCTAAGAGAGAGAGAAAGTATCCCCTCCCCCTCCATGGGACATAGTCACACTGCAATTTCTTTTCTTCCTTTCTGTATCCCATCAGTATTCTGGGGTATGCATACACATGTGCCTGAAATAGTTTTCAAGTCCCCAGGGCTGGTATTTGAGCCGCCATATGGGATCTGGCTCCCTGTGTGTAGGGCTTAACCATGCTAAGAGCCAGTCTTGTGCACTATTATTGAAAGCAAATTAAAGCCCAGTCTAGATTTTAGAGCTGAGAAAGTAGGTCTATTTTTGGGGGGAGGAAATACAAAACCACATTACAGGGATATGACAGGGAAGAGGCATAATTAGGGTTATTCTTGCAATCAATCATTCGTAAGTGATGGCTGAAACGTAACACTAGAGGCAGAGGAAATAGGAAAACAAATAAGATCATTTCAGATATTGGTGAGTCCTTTTCAGAAGATAGAGTGGTACACAGTTACTGCATTCTTGGAAGAGTGATTCTTGAGGCCCAGTGATCTGTGAAGGCAGCATTTAAATGACAAAAGGGAACTATTACAGATCTCTTGTAAGAGTTCTCCTTTCAACAGCCTGTTGAGGGTCCTGAGGTAGAAAACAGCTTAAGGCTGTGGTTAGAGAAGAGAAATGCAAGCAGAGCCTGAGACTCACCCCTCACAGCTTCTAGAGAGATCAGGCTGGCTGCAGTGAAGAACAGATTCCAGTGGTGGGTGGGGGGACAGGGAAAGGTGACTAAAGTTTGGCTACTTATTTTCACCTGACCTTGGTCCAGGATCAGGCACGTTCACCAAAGGCTGTAATACAAATGTCTTAATGTTGAAAGAATTTTCATACTGAGGATTTCCATGAAGTTTTGAACAATGTATGCCAAATCAAAACTAAGCTAAGGAGGACACTTCTAAAAGCACTTGATGTGACTGAAGAATGTTGATGATTATAATATTTCTCTTAGTTGTGTATATTTACTTCATGGTTAAATTCCATTTGAGACATATGTTGTTGGCTTTTCATTTGCATTAATGTGATAAAACTTGCTCTTAAATACATGTAAAAATGAGTTAAAGGAAAATGTTACATCAATAATATAAGTGGGAGTAGGACAGCGCATGAGAAGTGCCGAGTACACAAAATTTAAGAATATACTCACCCTATGGACACACACACACACACACACACACACACACACACACACGGCCCTTATCCCATTACATTAACCACAGAGCCCTTCTTTGGTAAAAGGTGTGTATAAGCCAATTTGTCTTCAGGGTCCCGTCATCTTTTCTTCCTTCTCTTCCTTTCACTGCTTGTTGGCTGTCTCTGCAAAGTGACTGTGACCTGCCTTTCTAGATAATTTCCTACATTTTAGTTCAGAGCTTCTCCAACTCTTGGGTTCCAGAAACCCTTTGCATTTTTGTAATTCTTGAGGACACTGAAAAGTTCTTGTCTTTTTAACTTTTCTCTCCCTTCCTTTCTTTCTCTTTCTTCTTGTCCCCTCCTCTCTTTCTCTTTCTCTCTCTCTTTCTTCCTTTCTGTCTTTTGTCTGAGAGAGAGAGAGAGAGAGAGAGAGAGAGGAAGAGAGAGAATCCCCCAACAAGGTCTGCACTGTGAGCTATGCCTCTGGCTTGAACCATTTCCAGATCACAGGCATGCTTGTGCCGGGAGCGCTCAGGGAGGTCTCTGGATGCGAACCTGGAACCTGCCCGTGTAGGTCAGCCTTCAAGAGTTTGCGTTACTGCTATGCCACCATCTGGCCCTGAAAAACTTTTAATGATGTGAATTATTGTACTGGGAATTAAAAAAGAAACATTTACATGTTTACTTTTTATTGAAAATAAAATGATTAAAACTGCTATATGTCAGCACAAATAATTTCATGTAAATAACTACATTGTATGAGCAAAGAAACTGGAAGAAAAAGATTTATATTTTTATAAACCTTTTTTTGATTTCTTGGAGAGGTTTTCGCTATAGGGCGCATGCGCTCGCCAGACAGACAGAGAGAGACATAGAGACAGAAAGCGAGAAATCACCCCCCAGGGGGGATGGTCACGCCGCAATCCCTTCTCCTCCATTCTCTTGGGATCTTGGGCACACACGCACACGCGCCCGGCGTGAGTTTTAAGCTACCGGGTCCGGGACGCGAACCGCGGTCGACTATGTGGGAGTCCAGCGACATAGCCATTACACTAACTGCTGGTTCCCTTATAAACCTTTTTAATATCTGGCTAATAGAGGTCAGCTAGATTTCCATCTGTGTCTGTAGTCAGCCTGTCTTAGTGTGATGGTTTGGTTGAAGTATGGGAATAAAAGCTAGGTTTACATAGATACGTGGTTGGGAAATGGAGAGGAATTTAAAGAAACTTTTAAAATAATTGTAAATAATTTTCTTTGATCGTGCACCAAAATGTAATTTTCTATTAGAGGCAAGAGAGCACCAGTTTCATCTAAGACTATACATATTTCACTCACGAACTTATTCGCAAGAGCTCTTGAATAAGTTCATGGAAAATCTGTCTGGTGAAAATACTACACATGGATTTCAAATTTTTGTGCACCAGGATGAACTGATACTTTATGTTCACTTTCCCACATACTTATTGAAGTCTGCTCAGATATTTATATTCGTTACATAAATAAATGAAACATACCGTAATATGGGAAACAACACACTCAGGTTCTCCTATTATACCCTCTACTCAGAGAACACAGAATGCTTGTGTGACCTCTGGTCACCAAAATGTGTGGGGACGTCTCGTCACTAAGCCAGCAGTGTTACATATTCTTCAGCACATATGAGCTGGGTGTCTGTTAGATCAATTCCTGAAGATAGTATCAGATCTCACAGGCTGAGGGCTCAGTCCGACAAGACTGTCAATGCAAGCCTCAAGTTCGACCTGTGCTTCTTCGTGACCAGCTATAAATCTGCGTTCCTTTAACCCCTTCTGTTAGGTTCCGTTAATTTGCTAGAGTGGCTCATGGAACTCAAGGAAATCCTTTCCTTACATGTCCTGGCTTATTATAAATGACAATACAAGGAATACAGATAAAAATCCAGGTGGAAGAGATGCGTAAGAAATGGGAAGAGGCACCAAGCCACCATGCCCTCTGTACACACCACCCTCCAGAAACTTCCCAATCTAGTCCTTTATGGAAACTCCATTCCATAAACATGATTGTTCAAATCATGGGCCATTGCTGATCAACTTTATGGTCAGTGGCTCTCTCCTCTCTGAAGGTTGGAGTGAGCTGAAAGTCCAACTGTCCTAATCCTGCCTTGGTCTTCCCTGTAATCCACCCCCACCCTGAAGCTACCTGAGTTTGCTGTTTCCTATATTACAGTATGTCCTGCCCGCCAGTCACCTCCCTGGCATGCATGAGAAGCTCTTAGCCCTGCAGAGATTCCCAGCGTTTCAGGAGCTGCACGTCGGGAAACAGGACCAATGCATGCGCGCTCAGGGCTTTGTTCTACCTGCTTGTCCTGCATGCTGTCTTGCTCTTGCAGAGGCAGAACCTCTGCTATGTCAGAGCTGCTGAAATGGATAATGGTGTTAATCAGAGATCCCACGTGCCGCACAAGATGGACTCATCTGTAGAAAGTGGCTTACAGTTTGAGGATGGCAAATTCCTGGTGTATACCTGCTTGAAATTGCTTCTCCTGCACCGTGAAAGGCCTCGGGGGTCAGTCGCTGTGCTTCCTCTTGCTGAGCTCACAGTGTGATGGTCCTTTTCCCCCCACATCATCACAGGGCAGCACTGCCAATCCTCTGGAATTGATAGGAACTTTTCCTCATCTCACTTTTTGCCCAGATACATGGCTCTAATTTCATGCCAGTGGGCAGCTATTTTAAAAAGTGACTATTTGTGGGACCAGCAGATGGCATAATGGTTATGTTGCTGGACTCTTACATAGTCGACCGTGGTTCAAGCCCCAGACCTGGCAGCTTAAAACTCATGCTGGGCAGGTGTGTGTGTGTGCTCAAGATCCTGAAAGGAGAATGGAGGAGAAGGGATTGCAGAATGACCATGACCCCCAGAGGTGATTCCTCGCTTTCTGTCTCTCTGTCCCTATATCTTTCCAGTGAACACGCACCCTAAAGCAAAAACTTCTCTCTCTCAAAAAAAAATAAATAAATAAAAGTGATCACATGGACACTTCTTGTCCCTCCTTTATATATGAGGCCATTCTTCCTTCTTGGGTCAGAACAGTGGCGCTCAATCCTAAACACCTGCAAAGCATTTAGCAAATACCAGGGCTGGACTTTCTAAGGCAGGTTAGATCAGCATCATTGGGATGGTCTGGGCATCAGTACTTTAAGCCCCTTTAACCTTCATAGATGACTCTAACTTAGTTAGGTTGAGTTTCCAGTTTTTGTTATCACCTGGACTCTGTCACTAAGGGTTTAGGGTTGGTTCCCTTCAAGAGAACGGTAGCTGTAAAGATTTTGCTTAGTCATCTAGGTGTTTTTAATCTCCTGCAGAGACATCATTAAATTTTTGTTTAATAGCCCAAACAAGAGGAGTGTTATTCTTTTATAACCGGTATAACTTTCAAAGATAGAATCTTAACACTAATGGATAATAACTAGTAATCCCAAAGATAAAAATGATCTATTTTCCTCTTTATTAAAAGCATCATAAATTGAATGTTTTGGAAGAAAAACTATTGCTTAACATAAAATAAGGGTTTTCTTTTCTTTCCTTTTTTTTTTTTTTTTGGCATTTAAGAACCTGTTGGGTATTGCTCTCAGGGTATACACATGGCTTCTGCATACTGAGCATGCGAATCCTTTCCTGGGTTTAGAAAATCCTCCTACAATGGATGATGAAAGCCCAGATATGTGTTCTCAGCGGTTCTGGCGGCTCTGCCTCGAACATGCAGCTATGCTTACCCTGATGAATTCTCTGCAGAGAGGCAGCATGAATTTGGATTCATTTCTGAGGGGGAGACAGCCTCTAGGATTCCGAGTGCGGGGTGATGGCAACTGCAGTGAGCAGTAGTAGGTCGGTAAATGTTTAAAGGTGGTGAAACTGGCCTTTCCTTTCCTGTGGCCACTCCATGCTCAGACCCTAGCCCTGGGCTCCTGAGCAAGTTCCCAGTGGGTACTGCAGACTTTCGCACTGCCTGCATGAACTAACTGCTCTGCTTTCCAGCAGTTCCTTTTCTACTCTAATAAATGAAACATCTCTAATTCGTTGTGCTTTAACTAAAGAGAAAATAAAGAATAATGTCTTTGACTTAAGGAAAATGATCTATGTTTGCATTATCCATCTATGTTCAGGTCTTTGAAGTCCTGAAGTGGGGTGAGGATGGAATTCTGTCTTCTCTCTAAAGACGAGGCTACACTGGCCTCACTTTTCTTCATGACACTTCCTGGCTGGACCTGAGGAAGGACTGTTCCTTCGGCAGAAGTTCACAGGCCTGTGTCACTCCACGTGGGCTACTTTATCCATTTCCATTGTCTGCTTACCTCCTATGGGATATTTCAAAAACTTGGTGGAAAAGGGTGGAATTAAAATGCAAGTTTGGGGGCTAGTAGGTGGCATGGTAGTTAAGGTGCTGGACTCCCACATGGTTGACAGCAGTTCGAGTCCCAGACCCAGTGACTTGAAACTCATGCTATGCATGTGTGTGTGTGTCCCCAAACTCCTGAGAGGAGAATGGAGAAGAGACTGCAGAGTGACCATCCCCCGAGGGAGCCATTTCTCACTTTCCCTCTCTCTGTCCCTCTTCAGTGATTACACATTCCCTCTGGCAAAAGCAAAAACAAACAAACAAACAATCAACAGAATCCAAGTACAAGTTGTTTTGGAGCAAATATTTTTAAAACCCATGCATAACTTTTTTTAATATACATTTTCCATGAATTCCTTGAAGGTTTTCCTCTCATGTAAGCTCCCAAGTTTGTTATTCCTGGTATTTTAGTTCCAGAAAATATTTTTGAATCTCATAAGAAAACATAAAATGAACTAAACTAATTCAAATTACAAGATTAGAATGAAGAAAAGATACAGCTATATAATAATAATATATTTTTTTTATAAAAGCATATGTCAATTTCTAGTATACTTACTTGTGAAAGGTCCTATAGTTTTTGGAGTCAAACATAAGAAAATATTAGGGAAATATCATTAGTTATACAAGTCCCGGGACTTAGAAAGTAAAATTGAGCATATTTTTTAGAGAAGGCATAACTGTTCTTGATGCTAAGAGCAGTTAAAAATTTCTCATATGAATTCTCAAAAAATAAAAGGAGGGACCAGCATATGGTGTAGCGGTTACGTCACTGGACTCCCATGTAATCAACCACAGTTTGAGTCCTGGACTGGCAGCTTAAAACTCATGCCAGGAACATGTACATATGTGCCCAAAATCCCGAGAAGAGAATGGAGAAGAAGAGATTGCGGCATAGCCATCCTTCCTGGGGGGGTGATTTTTTGCTTTCTGTCTCTTTGTCTCTCTGGCAAATAGTCATGCCCTATAGCAGAAATCTCTCTATAAATAAATAAAGGGAAAGTGTGGAATACACCAAAAATGCCCACAATCATGCCTTCACAGAAAACATGAGGGCTATTTCTAGAACGCAGTTGTATTTAATCTCATGAAATAGACCAGTTACAATAAAGTACAGTAGAGAAAGGGCAGGTAATGTAGTCCAGAACTGAAATCTCCACCAGTGTGTTCAACCCAAGGAACAATTTTTTAAAGAATTATTTTATTTAACTTTATTTTGTTTATTTATTATTTATTTATTTTAATTTAACCAGAGAAGGACAGAGTGAGAGAAAGAGTGGGAAAGTGAGAAAGTAAGCCGCCAGGTCCAGGACTCGAACTGTAGTCGGCCACATGGGAGTTCAGTGCCCTTAACCATCAGGCTACCTGCTGGCCCCTAATCAAAGGAACAATTAAAAAATACGTGTGATAGTGGAAATTGTTTGGGCCACCCACACCCATTCGCTTCTGTTCTATTGTGTGTCATAATCTAAGGGCATTCTCCTGACTTGTGGCCTACTACTTTGGAAGGAGCTAACTCCACTCTGAGTTGCAAGAAGTGTTCTATGACTCGGGTGAGGCCATTCATATTATCGTGTTCCCCCAGGATTATTATGGGGGTTAGTTTCCATAAACCAATGGAAAAATCAAAGGATGCACATCAAAATCATGACTTTGGTTTCTTTTTTATGGCAATTACAGAGTACGCTGGTCATCATCTGAGTTTCAGAGAACTCCTATCTCTTTTCTTTTCTTTTTTTTTTTTTTTTTTTTGTCATAGAGCATGAGCACTCACTGGAGAGGAGAGCAATGGTGAGAGGGAAAGTGAGAAATTACTCCCAAGGGGGCTGGCCACACCACAATCCCTTCTCCTCCATTCTCCTCCTGAGATTTTGGACACACATACACAAGTGCCTGGCATGATTTTCAAGCCATGGGGTCCAGGGCTCGAACCAAGGTCAGCCATGTTGAAGTTTAGTGCCTTAACCACCAGCACATGCCAGCCTTCTCCTATTTCCTTGGGCCCTGGGATGCACAAATTTTATCCTTCATTCCCATTGAACAATGATGTCTTTTAACATTAGGTTGTGTTCCCATTGGGACAACTGGCATCACTTCAGACCTGGGGACAATATTTTGGATCACGTTTGAACGTGGATTGAAAAAATAATCCCCTCCTAGTAGCTCTTTGCATGAGAGCACACGATGCATGTAGGATGCCTCTGTCAAACCCATTTAATATTTTTTCTGTGCTTTGACAATGTAATTGACTTACAATTAAAATAAAGTTTATGGGCCCTTTTCATGCTTCTCTAGTTGAAGGGGAATGTAATTAGATTTAATTGAGGTTGATCTTCCAAATGACACCCCTAGATATAGCGGGCAACGTAGACATGTCTTATTCTCCTCTTGCAGAGCACGTATGCATTAAGTCACTTAATAAAAGAAGCTACACATCGAAAGCTTTCAAAATAAAGCTGATAAAAATAGGATGTGACAGATTCCTCTCTTTATTTTATAAGGTTGCTGCAATTATGTCTGATTCTCCAGGACATGGCCTGATAAATGATGTGTTTTTCTTGGGGGAAAAGAAGGACAAGAGCAAGGGGGGGAAAAAGCTTATAATTTTTATCTTTCTGAACATTTTCCTATAAGATAATGAGATTGGAATCAGGGAGAAGTTTTATACCTTGAATATCCAAGAGTTGTCTAAAGATTGATCTGTAGGTGGCCTCAGTCACTACCAATTATGTTGTTTATTAGAGAAATAATGAAAGACCAACATTAGAATGATGCTTTTAAAATTACCTGCTCTTGTAAAATGTGTTTCCCAAATTAGCTTGAAAAAAAGTAGTTTGCAACAGCTTTAAGAACATATTAATGGAAGGAAATTAGGCAGCTAAACTAGAACAATAATGGGCTTTTTAGACAATAACTTTGTATTTAATTGTGGCCAACTTCAACCATAGACAATATTAAAAGCTCAAATAGGCAACATCTTTGAGGTCTTACCAGTGTGTTGAGGTCTTCATCGCCCATCGGAATATTGGCAGTTACGTGGTTAATCTTGGTAATGTAGACAAGTTCAGATAGATAATTCAAGGTTCAAGGTCAGACAATGATTCGTTTGTGTTGTTTGCCACTGAGAAATCTCAAATGTACAGCTGATCTGTCCTTCCTGATCAAATTAAGTGGAAAATGATCTAACTTTCACTTCACTTTCTGTTACATGGACAAATAATGAAGCTCTTCTCCATGGCACCTGACAGGATTCTGGACCATCCATGAACATTTGTGGTCTTTATTTGAAAATGGTTTGGGACCAGCAGATGGTGTAGCAGTTATCTTGTAAAACTCCCATATGGCTGAATGCGGTTCAAGTTCCTGAACCAGTGGCTTGAAAATCATGCTGGACGCATGTGTACGCACGCCCGAGATCCCAGGAGGAGAATGAGGAGAAGGGATCATGGTGCGGTCCTCTCTCTTGGGGGGTGATTTCTCACATTTCCTTTCACTGTGTCTGACTCTCTCTCTCCTTGGCAAGCACATGCACCCTAAGGCAAAAACTTCTCAAGAAAAAAAAAAAAGAAAAAATGGTTCTATTTGAGTTACCACTAAGAGACATCCTCTTCTTGGGACCAGCAGTTAGCATAATGGCTAAGTCACTGGACTCCCACGTTGTCGACCGTGGTTCAAGTCCTGGACCCAGTGGCTTAAACTCATGCTGGGCGCGTGTGCGTGCGTGCCCAAGATCCCAAGAGGAGAATGGAGGAGAAGGGATTGTGGCGTGGTCATCCCCCCGGGGGGTGATTTCCTGCTTTCTGTCTCTCTGTCTCTCTCTGTCTGTCTGGCGAGCGCACGTGCCCTATAGCAAAAAAAAAAAAAAAAATAAATAAAATAAAATAAAAAGAGACATCCTCTTCCCACTGATTTGCTTGTGAACATGGTGGGAACGGACATGACTGTAAACATCATGAATCAATAATCCTTACAAACACATGAAGCCTACGCACATTTGACCAATGGCCCAGGTTCATAGAGAGTGACAGATTGTAGTATGTACTACATGACTTCGGATCAGATCAAAGAACAGTCGGTCTGGGTGTTGTCAGAGGTATGTATAGTATACATTAGGTGAGAAACGAAGTTTTCAAATTACGTTTCTATTGAAGACTGTAAAACTCTTGTTTTGAAAACGTGTTTAAAAGGTCCAGTTCCAAGAATGATCCCAAGCACAGTTTACATGTCAAACTGTAATAATGCCAATGAGGGAGAGTGAGGAGAAATTTTAATTCTCTATTGTGTATTTTCGTTTTCCCCCGTTTTCCTAAATAAGCACAAATTATCTTAAAATGAAAAAATATTTTTCACCTACTCTGTTTTCTCTTTAAAAGAGGTGGAGGCGGTAAAGACCTCTAAAAAAATACTTCTTTAATAAGCCGAGTTTCAGGTTCAAGTTGTTCAGGTTTGTATACCCCAAGAGCATGAAGGACATGGAAGTCAGCTTTTATTGAGCATCTACTGGATACCAGAGCTCTGCCTTTGTTGTTTATAATCTTCACAATGACCTAGCAAAGTGTTTTATTGCCCTACTTTTTTTTTTTTTTTAATATAGGTTTTTGCCTTAAGCTGTGTGTGCTCACCAGAGAGAGAGAGACAGTGAGAGGGAAAGCAAGAAATTGAAATCAGCGTTGGCCACCCTGCATCCTCTTCTCCATTCTCCTCCTGGGATCTTAGGCACACACACACATGTATCCCATGTGAGCTTCAAGCCACCGGGTTGGGACTGGAACCATGGTCGGCCACGTGGGAGTCCAATGACGTAACTGCGGCCATGTGCTGGCCCTGCCCTAATTTTTCTCTTATAAAACCCTGAGATTTGGGCAAACTCTAATACTGATCATGCCTGCCTACCTAATACCTAACTGAATCCTATTTGTAACTGTGTTCACAAAATTTTGGAGTTCACACTTTCTTATTCAGGCCATTATTTTTTCTCCAGGTGGAAGTGACCCTGTCAAAATTGAAGGATCTTAGTTAAATCATTATGATTTATTTGTATAGTAATTGAGAATGTTATTTTTATGTGTCACATTACACTTTTTTTTAGCTATATCTGCTTATAATAAATGAAATATAACATCTTTATATGTTAAGAAATATGAAATTAGATGCTGAATTCTATCAGATAAGTTTTTGGCTTTTATCAGTATAATAATATAGTTTTATTACTTTCTCTTCTACTTTTTGCTATGCCGAATTGAAATGATATTTTAATAATATTGGATTCTTTTTGGATATCTGAACTGAAACCCATTCAATTCAACATATTATTTTTAAAATGTAAGATGAATTTTATTTGCCAATGCTTTGTGATTTTTTTAAAATCAGTACTCAGGGGTTTGGCTAATAGGTTCTGTTTTTGGTTCTATTCTTGTCAAGCTTAGGTATTTGTGTTAAAGTGGTTTTGTAAAAAAGCATTAATTCTAACTTTATGCTTAGGACAATTTAAAAAGCTCATGAATTATCTGTTTCTTAAAGGTTTGAATGAATTCATGCATGAAATTGTCTGGAACTTTATTGAGAAGTAGATCTTTGACAACTTTTTCAATTTCTTTTTTGGTTTTGGGTCTATTTAAGAATTCTATCTTTTGTTGAGTCAATTTGCAGTATAGTACTTTTCATATTTATAGAAAATGTTCTATTCACATTCTCAAATTTATTAGCAGAGATTTGAGCAAATATTCTCTTTAGAATTATTTTAATCAGTTTCACTTTTTGTATTGGTGAGTTTGTATATGAATGTATTCTTTCTTTTTTTATTAATGAAATGATTTGTCTATTTTCATTTTAAAAACCAATTATTTTATGTATTTATCAATTCTGTTTTTTTCTGTTTTCCAATACATCAATATATCCTGTCATATGTATTGACTATTTTTCTTCTTTCAATTATTTCTTATTCTTATCAAGTTTACTTTTTCTCTGCTCCAAAAATTAACTTTTGGTTTTATATTCATTAATCCTATTTTTCTGCTTTTCTTAGTTCTTTCTTTGAATTTTTTCCCTTTACATTTTTATGTTCAGTATACTCTTTATCTCTTTTCATTCTTTCTGTTTTCAGTAAGGGAAATCTTCATGGTTTCAGGGTTTATTTGAGTAATTTCTTTGGCATCATTTCACAATTTTTGTATGGACAACTTTCAGCCACACTGTTTTAACTAATCACCAATTGTGCTTCCAATTTCATTTGCAGTCCTAATGTTATTCAGTAGAAAATCGTTAAAAATCCCAGTTGGTTGAGGGATTTGGTCTTTCCATCCATTACGTGTTCCTCGGTACACTGCATTGTTGTCCAATACTATGGGTGACTATATATGTCTTAATCCTATTCTTGGGAATTTTGAATTTGTTTTGGTCTAACTTGTCAATATTTATAAATAATCCATGCACATGTGAAACTAAGCTACATTTGATACCTGTCTGTAGAAGTACTCACACAACTCTCAGAGCACACTCATGAACTGGGAGGGTTTATCTGAGTCATGTGTTTTAGACACAGTACTCTGAGAATGATGTGATTAACAGTCTGCTGGGACTATGGACATATTGGATAAATAACAGGTGCTTCCGCATGAAGAGAGATTGTTGGGTGCAGTGGTGTGTTTCAAAGAGAGTTTATGAGGCATGGCACAGTGATCCAAGATCAGGGTCAATTTTCACTGAAACCTTCAAGATCAGGGTCAACTTTCACTGAAACCTGAAAGTAAGAAAGGATCATTTTGCTCACTGAAACATCTTCATTTTACTTCTCTTGTCTTTATTATCTTTTTTTTTTTTTTCCCCATGCATCCTGTGCACTCACTGGGGAGAGATAGAAATAGGGTAAGTGAGAAATTATTCCCCCAGGGGGATGGCCTTGCTGCAATCCCTTCTCCACTCAGGATTTTGGGCACCTGTGCACAAGCACCCAGTGTGATTTTCAAGCCACTGGGTTTGGGACTAGAACTGATGTCAACAATGTGGGAGTTCAGTACTTAACCACCACACCACCTGCTGGTCCCTGTCTTTGTCATTATAATATTTTAAACACAATGAACAGTATAGTAAATAACATAATAAAAATAAAACACATTTTTTCAAAAGTTCCCTTGGGTCTTTTAAAAGCCCTTCTGAGAGTTTAAGGAGAGGGAGTTACTGTGTAGGTAGTTCAGGTTCCCATCTTGAAACATGAGCAGTATCATGACACATAATCTCTCCTTGCTCATCTGCATATACCTTGCAAATAAAATTATTTTGAACAGGTGACTGCTAGCAAAAAATGCTATCCCCCATCATCCAAAAACAACTACCTCAAAAAAACTCAAAAGTCAGATCACATATTGGAGGTAATTTCTCCACAACCAGCTTTGTTCTCTTACTTTGCCCTGTATGCAAAGCCCTGTCCATGCTACATTCTCTGTTAAGGCTGGCTAGAAAATACCGCTTACATGAAATGCGTTAAAATAATGCCTTGCTTGACTCTGACTCCTCATTTGAAGAATTCTGATGTAATCCAGTAAACGGCCTGTCAGTCGCAGCCCAGGGAATATATGAATGACATCTTGTTGACATGTTAATCAGAACTCACTATTCCCTGTTCACACCCAGGCCTATCGAGCTCTTGTCTATTAGATCGTGCATCATTTCAGAATTTCATATTCGGCTTTCTAAATCTCTTTTCTTTAGTACTTTTCCTTTCCATCAATATCACAGGAGATTTCATGTGTATAATGTAACTGTTGAAATCATAATACTGTAAATCCAAGTATATTTCACTTTGTTAAAAATCATATTTGCATAAGACAAGGCAATGTCATTATTCTTATTTCAGATCAAATCACAAGAGCAACCAAAAAAACATGTATTTTCACCTACCTTTAGTTACAACTACTTTGAAATAAGATAGTTTTGTCGAATTGAAAAAAAATAAAAGAAATAATGCAAACACATTTGCCTGAATCAGACTACCTAGATGTGCATATTTATTAAATAAAAGTCACAGGAAAGCATGCAATATATTAGAAATCACTGCAGACTTGTTTACAAAAATTCTGTAAGTGAATTTCTAAGATCGAGCCCAGTGTTCTTGAATCAGTGGGATGCTGCATACATTATTTATCAGCTAATTCCCAAGAACAATCATAAAAGGCACTTAGAGCCCTCCCACCCAGCTTGGTTCCTCCTGGTTCTCCAGCAAGTTGTAGGCACTTTAGTGATACATGACTAAGCTGTGATTAATTATGAAATAAAACTTGTTCCATCCCATGTGCATTGAGAAGAGGAGGTAAGTGCCTGGGATGTCCTGGCACTCCCGCCTTTGACATTGTGTTTTAATGCCAAGATATTTATTAGATTTTGCCAATTTAACCAATTTAATTTTTTCTTTGAAACAGAGTAGTCAGAATGAATTCTTCAAACTGTGAAGTGCCTGTGTGTGAAGGATGGTCAGACGGGGTATTATTTCTATGTCAATGGCGAGCGCATTTAAAATAGTCTTACCCAAACATAATGAAATGTAAGTGCGGAGTGTTTCTAATGGGCTCTCTTGGTGCAAGGTATGCCAACAGATAATCATTTTGTTGTTATTGTCGTTCCTGCTGTTTATAAAAAGCAGGAAAGAAAAACACACTGCGTGCTTAAGCAGGGACTTACTAGAAATAAAAACAATTCTAAGCTTTTGTTCTTTACGTATTTCTGCGTGCTTCTGTGAGTAACCTGATGGCCAGTTTTTTTATGTGAGCCACAGTTCTTAAAGGCAGTGTACAAAGGGAAAAGGAAAACAAAACATTTGGTTTTGTAAAATTAAAAATGGAAAGTGGCTCAGCAAACATGTGAAGAAGACCTGCATCCACAATACTGTGGAGATCAAACTGCCAAGTACCCGGTGACCTGATTGACCTGCATGTGCTTCTGCCGTGGTGTGCTGGGCTTCACCATCACCTTCCTGGCTCGTTTCCAATGTTGACTCAAGTGCAGTGACAGCCAGCCAGGGTAGCGACGGCTTAGCGGGGAGTAGAGTCAGGAAACTCAGCGCCTATCTGCGGTTTCTCCAACCTTTCTCTCTTACCCTCTGTAGAAGATGCTCTAGTGTCCCATCGGATCTCTGGTCTTCACCTGGTTTCAACGGCAGTGGCAGTGGCCCCTCCAACCTGCCTCCCACAGAGAGAGTCCCATTTAGAAGGTGTCTGTCTAGTCTTTATAAATTAAGCTCTAGGCTGACCTGAGAGTCTGCAGGCCCTAGTAAGCACAGCCAGGAAGAATGGGAATGGGAGGGACCTCATGCTCTATATGCAAGCACCAACCAACAGAAGGCAGGAGTCAGGATAGATGCCCCAGCTCCTGGGTATTGGCTGTTTTCTTGGCGCAGGGTGGTCTCCGGGCAGGTCTAGAAAGAGAGATGTCATTGCCAGGTCTTTTCTGGGTAAAGAACTCAAGCCAAAATTTCTTAGGACTCCTAGACCTCTTCTACCTTTACATGCTACTTGTGACTGTGTCTTGCAAAAGTTGAACGATTAAAGCTCTCACAGTGTGACCCCATGGATGGTCACCACAGTGTGCAGAAGGTATCAGTTAGGTGGGAAAGAGAGCACAAGTCCATTGAGTGGTGCAAAGTAAAGTCCCTAGGATTTCAGGGTACTTTTTTAAAACCTAATTAATATTATATTTATTAAAACTAAACAAAGAAAACTTATTTTCTTCTACTCAAGGACCAGTATTACTCTTACACTTAATGATGATGATGATAATGATTTTATTTATAGAAAGTGTTTCTCCAGGGCCAGCAGGTGGCATGGTGGTTAAAGTGCTGGATTCCCACATGGCCAACCAGGGTTCAAGTCCCAGGCCTGAAGGCTTGAAAATCAGAACAAATAAGTAGAAAAATAAATAAATGTTTAATAAAAAAGAAATGTTTCTCCATAAAATGAGAAGAATAGTTATATTATGTTTGTTGTTGCCAAGCCAGGTTAAGTGATTTTTATGTGCTGGATACTGTGCTAAACACTCAAGATACTGGGGGTGGCTCATATACCAAACAATAATATTGCCTAACCTCCACCTGCACATTGAGTCTCCTTCTTCACTGATTCTGGGATTGATCATGTGACTGGCTCTGGTAAATAAGCAATAGAAATATGATGAAGCAGAGGCTTGAAAAGTGCTTGCATGCTTGGGTTTGCTCACTGCTGCTTCCTTTGGGAAGGCCATCATAAAACTAAGGCTGGGGTTGTCTGCTAGAAAAGTCTTGTGGAAGAACAGCAAGGTACCCAGCCAACAGCCCACCAACTGTCCCACAGCAGAGGAAGGCACTTTGGATGGGCTGGTCTCAGGTTCATGAGAAAGAATGTTTATGTTTTTTTTTTTTTTTTTTTTTTGGAGAGGTTTTTTGCTATAGGGCGCGTGCGCTCGCCAGACAGAGAGAGACATAGAGACAGAAAGCGAGAAATCACCCCCCAGGGGGGATGGTCATGCCGCAATCCCTTCTCCTCCATTCTCCTCTCGGGATCTTGGGCACGCACGCACACGCGCCCGGCGTGAGTTGTAAGCCACCAGGTCCGAGACGCGAACCGCGGTCGACTACGTGGGAGTCCAGCGACATAGCCATTACGCTAACTGCTGGTTCCCAAGAATGTTTATGTTTTTAAAGTAGCACATTTTGGTGGTTATTATGCCTCAAAAGCTGACCCATATGGATGTACTATTCTATTTAATCCTTTCAATGTTCCTATAAAGCTCTATTGCTCCCATTTTACAGATAGGAAATTGGGGCATCTCCCATAGTCACATAGTGGTAAATGGCAGAACCATTTCAAAACTGGGTTTGGTTCATCTCAACGTAAATTATTTTCTATACAAAAATGCACCATGACTTTTCTGACAATGTAATGTCTCCCTAAGATTGTCATATGGATCAAACGTTTTTGATGAAGTCATTGAAAAATTCCTTCTTTCATTCTGGGACTATTTTTGATTATCTACACTGTGTCAGGTACTATCTGGTGATGCATAAATGAATAGGGTATGGTTTCTACCTTCAAAATAATCTCAGAATTGATTAGAGGAAGCAAATAAAGGCAAGACAAGGCAATAAAGCCCAGTGGTGGCTTTCAGATGGTATTGGGAGTCAGAGCATGAAGAGCAATAGAATCTGGCAATATACGAGAATTTTGATGTTTGACTTGGGGTAATTTTGAAAAGTGTTTTTGGTTAGTTCTATTGGTGTTAAGCATTTCAGATTTATCTCTGGGGACTAAATAAGAAGATGATCTAAACTCTTTTTACTAAATCTTATTTCAGCTATGTCTTGTAATAATGCTTCTCCCTGTAGCCAAATATATATTTGCATTTTGGGTAGTAATTGCATTTAAAATTTTTATATTCTTACAAGTGCATGCAGTTTCTGATCTAAAACCACTGAGAATGCAAGAAAGCTCTCTTCCAGAATAATTCTCCCAGCCTCCAATCATCTCAGTTTCCACAGCAATGCGGGTGATTGTGGCAGAAGCTTGAAGTGTTTGGAAAACACAGAGGTGTCCAGTTTATCACGGAATAGTACATGGCAGTTAAAAAGAAAGGGGAAAGTCTTTAAGATTGCAATAAATCACACCCTGCTGAGTAGAAACACTGAGGAAGCTTTGTACATGCAGCATGGACCTTCTGTGTTAAAATATTAGTCAAATACGTGTTCAACATACACGTGGGTGCACACACACACACACACACACACACACACTCAGACACACATGAACACACATGGGTGCTGCTCACATGCATGGACTTGAATCTACTCCTTTGCTTTAAAACACTCCGCTATACGATGGTTTGTATCCGTGACTGCACTCTTTCTGTTATCTTTCTTGGGGGCAAGCCTGCCACAATTAGATGTGACTTCTTCAATTACTCCATTAAACTGTAAAACTCTTGAATTTGTACCTGCGAGATAAAATCATGCATTAATGGGAGCCTGGAAGAGACTGATGAAGATGAGAGAAGGGCACACAGTCAGGTGAGAGAGGCTGCCCGAGATGCCAAGATGAGATACGCTTTTGACCTGATGATTTGCTAGCAGGCATGTGCACTTGTCAGGGTAAGAGGAGAAACAGACAGAGACAGAGAGCAAGCAAGGGAAAGTGAGAAAAGCCTTCCATGGGGAATGGCCACACTGCAGTCCTTTCTCTCCTTCCTTTGGAGATTTTGGGCATGCATGCACACACACCTGATGTGTTTCTCAAGCCACTGTATCCAAGATTCAAACTGCGTGGCTGATCATGTGGAATTCAGCTCCTTAACCACTGGGCTATGAGCTGGCCCTTGTCATATTTTATAAAATGCCTGTGACATCTTCTTTTCATGCAGAAAAGGAGAAGTTAGAAAATGTTACCCTGCCCCCTGCAAATCTGCCTTTTCCCACCACCGCTAGGACTGTTGAGTCTTCTTAATTAAACAGCCTTTGAGGGCTGGTTTAGAATTGACCCATAGAGCCCAACATTAAAACAATGGGAGAACAGCCTGGGGTTCAAATAAGCCAGCTTTTGAAATAAAGCCTAATCTAATCCTGGATACTGTAAGTCCTTCCAAGAACTGAGCAGGTCGCTTAATCTTCTAAAGTAACAGCTCAGTCACCCGTCTGTTGCTACGTCTCTCAATACATCTTGAAGTCTATTCAATTCTGTTTCTGTACATCATGGTGGTTCTGAAAAAAAAAAAAAATCTCATTTTAAACAGTGAAGTGTTTTTCTGGAATAGGTCACAGAGACCATCTCTGCTATGGTTTATCTTCTTCGGCCAAATTCCTTCTAGGATATTCCTTCACGGTGGGAACATCTATTTCATGCCAGGTAGTCAGCGAGGCCCTGAGAGTGCTGGGATGAATAAAGAGAGACGGTCTGTAACCCCATGGAGCTCCATTCCAGGGCCGGCCACACAGAAAACAGAAAACACAGGAGCATATAAAATAACAAGGACAAGATGCTCCAAGGGATGAAGCTCAAGTGACTTAGCTGGAGTGACCAGCGAAAACCCCCAGGGCCGTGACATTTTAACTAAATCCTGAAGAAAAAGCAAGAATCCCCTTGGGAAGATGAGAGGGTATCTAGGGCAAAAAATACAGTATGTGGGGACTGATTTGGTCTGGGGCAATGAAGAGGGCAGTACGCCTGGAGCAGGACCTGCGACTTTTTCTGGAAATGGCGATAAAATACAGTTCCTAGTATTTATGGGCTCCGAGGTGTCTGTTTCAACCTTGCAGCTCTGTAGTTGTGGTACAAAAGCAGCCAGGGTCAATAGTAAACGAACAGATACAGCTGTGTTCCAATGAAAGTTCTTTATAATCGCACAGATGGTGGGCTGGGTTTGGTCATAGTTCACCAGTTCCTACACAAGAACGGTAGAAATGAAAGATAGTGTGGGTCTGCATGAATGCAGTGAGGAAGGGCCTGGCCAGAGCAAGTAGGGTCTTGGTTTAGAACCTCCCTGGTGGAATGGGCAGGGTAGATCACTGGTCAGGCCACCTGGGAGGGAATGGTCCCCGCCCCTCACTGGCTTTACAACCTTGATTTTCAACCCATCAAGGAGATAATAATGACACTCCTAGGGAAGTTCTAAGGATTCAACATTGGGGTGCCTGTCCCATAATAAACAGTCAACAAACTCAGTAGATTCAGGTTCCCTTCTGACTCATGTGAAGTGTCTGTTAGGTCTTGAAATATAAGAGCTGGTGATGTTTTCAGAGCACCTTGGCCGTCTGCGATCGGACCCTAGGGAGCTTCGGAGACCTCTCAGGACTCAGCCCAGAACCTGGCTCTGGGACGTACTGCTGCCTTTACTATTGGGAAGAGGGCTTTGGCTGCACATTTAACCTTTCACTAGCTCTAGAGAAATTAGGTGAATTTATTTTAATTACACAGCACAGGTTTAATTTAATATCTCTTCCTATGTTAATTTAGTAATTTGGATAAAGCTGAATTTTGTTTTTAATTAACTCGGAGTGAAGGGCATTTAACATTCTGTCAGAAGAGGGTGAGCATTATTGTTTGTAATAGACAAAAATGAGGAAAAACATCGTATCATTAATGTCATTACAAAGGTTACTTCTGTTTCAACTTTTAGGGCTGACTGTGGAATAGAAGAATAAAATGTGAAGGAATTTTAAAACTTGGGAATCTTCTAAATGTTCATGAAAATACATATACTAAGACTATGCATGGCTTTTTAAAAATGTTGGGTCAAAATAAATTCATACTTTCATTTTTCCATGAACTATTGAAGTCATGAACTGTGAAGTACCCTTGTATAAGATGGAAAAAAATTGTTTTTCTCAGATATTTTATTATGTTTTATGCACACTTAAGTTTTCTGATCGGATATCTCAAGGGGTGTGTGTGGGTGTGTGTGTGTTCATGTGTGTGCACATGGATGTGCACATAATCTCAAGAGTGCATGTGTTTTAAATATACCTAAGAATCAGTACTACATTATTAAAGTGAAGACATGTTAAAGAATTTTGCCATACTTCTGAGTTAAATAACTGTAAGCAACCCCAGAGTGTTATTTCTAATCCCATTCCCTACATGGCTGCACTGAGGATTATACATGGAGTAAGAGCAGCTACCTAAGTCCGGGGGAAGGGGAAACAACTCTGCAAGTCAACTAGTGTCTAAAAGGTCAAAGGGACCAAAAATGGCTTCGATTCCCTTCGCGTGGTGTATGCTGCTACAGTTCTTGTAGTATTGTCTCACTGAAAGCTATTGTTAGAACAGAACCTGGACCGCAGGTGCAAAGAAAAGAGAAATATTTTGAAAAGAAGCAGAGTCATTCTGGATTGAAATACAACCAAGCCCTGACTTATTTTTTATTAGATTATCCCAGAAGATTTGCACACGTGTTTATAAGCTTATTTGACCCATTCAGCTTGATATCTATTCTATCTTGTGCTTTAAAACCAGTGAATTTAATTCAATGTGCCTAAGTATCACCTGGGATTCTTTTGGGAAATAAAGACTTTAGGACTCCGTGCTTCAAGATCTTAATGTAATGCATCTGAGGCAGGGCCTAGGAGTTTGCATTTATTTTAAGTACCCTGAGTGATTTTTCATACAGACAAGGTATGTGTCATGCTTGAGCAATCCTGTTAGTAATAAATTGACTCCTAAAACATGGTAGCTTTATGAACGGAAATGTATTTACAGTCTCTGTATCTTTGCCTAATGATCAGAACATTTCAACATGCACCGATGGATGCCAACCTGTGAATTTTTAAGAGAGATGTTCAAATCATTTTTGTTACAAACGCAAAGGATCTTTTTTAGACTTAATTGCCTAAGAAGGAGGCAGAGTCTAAATGGCTGTCTTGGTGTAGTTGCCACCCACTGTTGGCTCCTTCTACCTCAGAACAGGTGTAGAAGACGTGAATCATCCCTCCTGGTTACTTCTGGCATTTTGCAACTGATTGTTTGAGAGGCCGAACTGTTTTGTGAAGAATTTATCTTGTCATTATGTCAGAAAGCTTTTAAGAAGATATTTGACATTTAAAAAAATTCTTTTAAATCAATCATCTAGAAGACTCTATACACATTTTTTTTTGGCTATTTTAAATGTGCATGTCTTGAAAGGAAACAATTTTCAGTGGCGATTAACCAAATATCTACACACATAATCCCAGGAAGTCTGAACTCAAATGCAATAGCTGTATGAGTGCTAGAGATTTTGTCTATCATGAATGAATTTGAGAGTCTACATTTTGCTGGGGAAATAGAAAAGATTACTTTGATTTCTCTATGGAAAATGCCTGGAACTACATACAAAAGTTATTGACTGTAAAGGAAAGTTACATTGCATAAAAAATTCTGGCATGAGAATGAAAATGATAACTAATACTGCAAGTTACCTTTATGACAATGGTAATTCTATTACCATTACTGTGAGCTAAGCGTTGTGATCAGTGCCCTACACGCGTTAACTCATTTAATCCTTGGCAGGCTTGTTATAATTATCTGTGGAGGTAGAAACTGAGTCTTAGAATGTTAATTAACATTCTTCAGACAACACAGGTGGAGTTTAGCTCCCAAACTCATCTTCTTAATCATGATACTAAACTGACTCAATGTTTGCTTTAGCTTGGCTTCCTTACTGCTTATAAATCGTGCAAATTTATATAATTCAAACCTCATTGAACTGTAATTTCTATCTTAAATATAATGAACATAATAAACCATTTTATGGGTTATTTTAAAGAGTGAATAATATAACAGAATGTTAGTGCTTCGTGAAGTTCTCTGAATATGTGCAAGAGAAGAAGAATATTAAAATAAACTGTGATAGTGTCATATTACTACAGGCACATCTAGTATCTATTTCCACTTTGAGTTTGTTTATCCACTTGACATTCAACCATAGCAACACAAAACCTGGCTTAATTGGAGGTGCCTAGTGGTGCAGGCAATGGGGATTTTCAAAGGTCAGTGACATGATCCCAAGCCGGTCATCGATATGACTTGCTTCGACAGTTGGAGTCAACTTGCCCTGCCTTTGCCTCTCCCCTGGGCATTCATTTAACATTTGTATTCAAGTATTTATGACTAAATTTACAGGTGCCAGAAGGAGCAGAGACAAGGGTGACACTCAGTTGGGTATCAGGGAACTTAATTCTGACCATAACTTAAATGTTTTCTTAAGAATAAAACAGTCAAAGCTGATCTTTAGAGTCAAAGAGAAATTCAATTAAAAGGGGGCTCTGTTTCTAATTTCCCAGAGGCGGCATGGACGTGCTCTGTGTGTAGGCGTCTGCAATTTCTGGAGCTGTTGTTTACATGATTGTTTCCATTCTGAACATTGTTCTGTATGTTGGTGAGCACTCAGCCATTCAGAATATAGGCCTGTTGTTCCTTTTGGCCAGGTGCAAAGTTCCTTTGCAGAGAAAGTACTTGTTTTCTAGAAGCATTAGAGTGAGCAATTAGAACCTCGTCGAGTAGCCAGGGTATGTGCTTGGTATTCATCGACCTGCCAAGGCGGCTTCTCACAATTATTCACTTGAAAGCAGTGGCAAAGAGAACATGGGAATCTGCTCTGGACCTCAGGGAGTGTTCTGGACATGGGGGTGCAGGGAAGAAAGTCATTGGGAAAAGTATTCATGGATAATTTATGAAGTGCCGGGAGATATCCCAATGTCCCAGTTACTTAGAGATATTGAAAATGGTAATTGTCACAGGACATCAATGATAACCACACTGAGCATTGCTGACCACTAACGTGTGCCAACCAAATTGTCTCTCCTAATTTTGTAGTGGCTTCTATGCATGATTTCCAATTTTCTCAGCAACCCCAAAAAGTCAGTATAGCAGTCACCTCTCATCCACCCTTTCACTTTCTGAGGTTTCAATTACCCTCATTGAACTGCAGTCCAAAATGGGTGAGTAGAGAAGAATTGCATATATTCAAAGAAAGACAGAGAAAGACCATAATCACAGAACTTCTATTAAAATATATTTTCATAACTGTCCTATTTTGTTATTAGTGGTTGTTAATCTCTGATGTGCCTAAGTTATAAATTAAACTTTATCATAATATATCAGCATGAGAAAAACACAGTATAGAGAATGGGTCTTTAAAAAGCTATGGAAAATATGTATTATAAGACTATACATGGATTTAAAATTTTTTTTGGGGGGGGGGGTCCAGCAGGTGGCATGGTGGTTAAAGGTGCTGGACTCCTACATGGCCAACCATGGTTTGAGTCCCAGACCTGGTGGCTTGCTTTCTCACTTTTTCTCTCTCTCTTGCTCTTGCTCACTCTGTCTTTCTCTGATAAAATAAGTAAATAAATAAATAGTTAAATAAAATAAGTTAAAAAAATTTGTTTGCAACAAAATAATTTTGTACTTTAATTCCATTTTCTATGAACTCATTGAAGCTTCTTTATATAGGGTTCAGTACAATCTGTGATTTCAGGAATCCACTGGGGGCCTTGAAACATATTCCTGGTAGAAAAGGAGAGACAGCTGTATTCTGTTATTTTTACCTTCACTTTACAAATGAAGAAAAGGAGCGGGTGTTAACTAGCTTATCTGAGTCAAGGAAAAAGGCAGAGCTGTGATTTGAACTCAGATCAGCCTGTTATTAAAACTATTGTACATCATCATTATTTATGTTCTATTCCATCAGCCTGTTGGAAAGAGGATGACAGTAAAACAGCATAAATGAAAGACATTTAATAGAAATAGTCACAAACATTCATTAATCAATTTACTGTACCTTTTAATATTGTAATTTTGAGGAGCTACATCATACTGCTTTAATTTAAAAAGGAAAGAGAGAGAAAGGGAGAGGGGAAAAAAGACAATCTAAGATTGTCAGTATATTCTACATTGAGGATCTGCTACCCATCATCCTTCTCTTTGTAATAGCATCTCAAACCTTTGGGAAACCCACTCCTTCTCCATTTTCAATCCACCTGCTTTAGATGGAGCCCTGGGCTTGGCTAATCAGAGTAATCTCCCTTCCCTGGCTAATGTGATTGGTCTAAGAATGGGCACATGATCCAAGCTGTCCAATTCCAGTGAACCCTAGGCTCTATGCTGGAACTACTGGAAAGTGTGTTCTCTCTTGTTCTGGGCTGGCTAGATGCTTCACTTGCATACTAAACTAAAGCCAACGAAGTAGAAGGCAGAGCTGAAAGACGGACAGAGATTAGTGATCATAGCATTTCTGCCTTAGGATCAAGTCTAGTCTTTGAGCTGGTGACCCCATGGACTCTAAATTACAAAAGTAATAGATTCACATTTTGACTTAAGCCAGGCTGATGTGGGTTTTTCTGTCACTTGTAATTAGAGAGGTTTAGTTAATTTTTGCATTTATCCCATCCAGACTGGGTGGGGTAGTGGAGACAGAAAATGAACTTTGGACAGGTGTGAACCAGCATGCCTGTGTTTGACCTCTGCTCCATCACGTATCATCTATGTGACCTCAGGCCAGCTCCTTAATCACTCAGCATGGCAATTTTTATTTATGTGAAACCAAGAAGTTAAAAATACATTTTCTTGATTGTATAAGGGCCCAACAATCACAGGAAAGCATTTTGAGAATAGCTAAGAACTGCCTAGATGTAAGAATTCTTATCTACAGGCAGACCAGTAAAGATTACAGAACAGTCACTGTATCTTTCAGTTTTACCATTTTCTTTTCTTTAAATAATTATTTTATTTATTTTTACATTTTTGACCAGAGAGGAACAGAGCAAGAGCGAGAGAGAGAGAAAGTGAGAAAGCAGCTACCAGATCTGGGACTTGAACCACGGTCAGCCATGTGGGAGTCCAGTGCCCTTAACCACCACGCCACCTACTGGCCCCTCAATCCTACCAATTTCATAACAGAGATGCTGGAGTATTGCTACTCTGTCCCTACACTTTCCAGGGAAGCAGGACAACAATAATGATAATTATCTCATTCTGAAATAAACTAGCATTTCCTGATTCTGTTATTCAATTATGGGAAGTATAACATTTATATGTATCTGCAGGTAGGAAGGTTAAAAATCAAACCTGAAAACTATGCTCTACTGAAATGAATGCCAACCTTTATGTAGAGGAAAAAAGACTAAAAAAAGTTCTCTTAGTCACTGATGAGTAATTAACCACGTTCCAGTTCGTTTTGAGAAGTGACACCTGTGTGGTTTGGAAACAACATAAAAATAACACACAATCTGCATTGAAATGAAGATGTGGCAAATCAACTTAAATATATATATTTTCAAATGCAAAATAATGCATTGCTATACATTAAATTATTCTCCTTTGGAGGACAGAGTGCATTTTCTCTGTGGACAACTGTTCAGCTTACTAACTTGGGAAACGTTTAAAATGATGCTCATCTAAAATTTTAACACCCACTCAAATGTGTGTGTGTGTGTGAAAGTCCTTATAAAATGGATACTCAGGATGTGTGTGTAAGTCTTTATGAAATGAATACTCAGTGTGTGTGTGTGTGTGTGTGCAGGTATAGCCTGGTAAATTTAAAAATAGATTATGTACCCCCACACGTGTCCACTCAGTCCCCTGAGCAGACTTGCCAGCTGACGAGCTTTGGTGGGAGTACTGATCGCACAGACACAGATTCACCACCTCCTGCATCCCCGAGGCCCATTTGAATTCCATCTCAAACTTACCTCTACCTCCTCACCCTGGAAAAGGATCCTTATCATTTTAAGCCTCCTGGGACTAAGGTTAAGACTTAAGAATATTGTCATATTAGGAAAAATGAAGAAGAGGAAAGAAGCTTGCCCAGCGCTCATGTACTTCAACGGAGAAGCAACCCAGTTGTCTTCTTTTTTTTTTTTTTTTTTTTAAGGTTTTTGCCATAGGGCATGTGTGCTTACCAAAGAGAGACAAAGGAAGACAAAGCTAGAGAGACAGGGAGAGGGAAAGTGAGAGATCACTCCCCCCCAAGAGAGGATGGATGACCATGTTGCAATCCCTTCTCCTCCTGGGATTTTGGGCACACGTGCACACAAGTCCAATGTGATTCTTAAACCACCAGGTCTTGGACTTGAACCATGGTCAGCTATATGGGAGTCCAGTGTTTTAACTCCCACGCCATCTGCTGGCTCAGCACCATCTTTCTCTTCCTTCTCTTTCACCTGGAGAATTGGTGTAACGTTGTACCTGTTCTTGCTGTTCTCACTGATGACTTCACGTAGAAGACTTCATTTGCCTATAGAGTGAATGAATGTAATTTTTAAAAAAATTAAAAAAGAAATAAAAACAAATAACTGAAAAAAGAAAAGAAGAAGAAGACTCCATCTGTTCCCCACCCCTCCCAGCGTCTCTGAGGTCATGCTTCCATGCCCTTCCTCGCCTTCTGTTCGGCTCTGTGGGGCTCCTCGCTATCCCCGTGTACTCTGCCTCGGGGGCTTTGCATCTCCTCTGCTTTCTGCTTGAAATACTGTCCCCAAACATACTAATGCGGCCTGTTCCCTCCATGCCTTTAGACCTTTAACTAAATGTCACCTCGCAGAGGAGGGCAAAACACTGTATTTACTCCAGAGCCCTTTACCTGACTTTATTTTTTCAAAGTAGATCTTTTGTTTGTTTTCCATGAATTTCTAGTGGAAAATAAAATCCTTCAAAGTGAGTCTTTCGTTCTTTGCTAAATTACTACATGCCAAATGTAGTAGGTACTTAATAAATATTTGCTGGATGAAAAAAAAATGAGTCATTATTCGATAAGTAAAGTCATTTGAGTCTCAAGATCAAAAAGTCAACTAATTTAGAGGAATAGCTTAAAAATATAATACCCACACATATAGTGTCGTCTCAAAGACTTGATTTCTTGGATTTAATAAATCTCCATTAAAATTCTGGCTCTGCTGCAGATTAGCTGAATCAGTTGCCTAAATACTCTTAGCCTTAGTCAATTAACATATACAACGTAAAGACAGAAACTACCTCATGGTAAGCTGAAACAAGCCATGAAAAGCATTTAAAATACTGTCCAGAACAAAATATATGCACACGTAGGTACAACTCTCTCATTTTTGTTCCATGATTAACTTCAAAAAATGATAAAACAATAAAAAGAAAGGAAATGAAAATCACCTAGCATTTCATGGGCAGAGACTGCCAACACATGAGTTGCTTTTTTATTTTTGGAGAGGTTTTTGCTATAGGGCACGTGCGCTCGCCAGACAGACAGAGAGAGAGAGACCGAAAGCAGGAAATCACCCCCCAGGGGGGATGCCATGCCGCAATCCCTTCTCCTCCATTCTCCTCCCGGGATCTTGGGCACGCACGCACATGCGCCCGGCTTGAGTTTAAGCCACCGGGTCCGGGACGCGAACCGCGGTCGACTACGTGGGAGTCCAGTGACATAGCCATTACGCTAACTGCTGGTCCCACATGAGTTGCTTTTGATAATAAAAAAGTAAACATAGATTTCCAAAAGATAATAATCATCTCTAGCCCATCATTGAGAAATAATCTTTCTTTCCATATGCAACTTCTTTTTTTCCTAAGTCCTCACACAGACATTGTTTAAGACACATGTGACCAGAGTATACATTCTCTTTTGCAACCAATTTTTCCTCAAAGATTATACCTTGTCTCTCTTTTTATATAAATAATCATACTTCTATAACACTACTTTTATAACTGTACAATGTTCCTTTGTGTGAATATACTGTAATTTACTTTCTAAAATATCCATAATTGAAGATTTAGGTATTGGAGCATAGTAATCAAAAGCAGTCTCTGGGATGAAAAGAATCAGTCTTCAAATCCCAGACTCACTCCTTTTTGGGGGGGACCTGATACAAATTACTATTCCTTTAGAACCATAGTTTTTCTTGCTGTAAAAATCCAGACTCTGGACTAATATTCCTACTTCATAAACTTGTCTTAAAAATGAATAGAGAACCATGAATGAAAGGCATTTCGCAAGCTGAATGACATATTAAGTGTAGTTTCCATGAGGTTGTTATTATTCATTTAATATTATTATCATTATTTTTGGCTTAGGATGTGTGGGTATGAGAGAGAATAAATAACATAGCACCTGCAGTACAGGAAATGCTTCCCCAAGACAAGGAGTAATGGCTGACGCAATCATGTGTCTATCATGCCCTTCCTCTGACAAGGTTTAAGGCACCAGAAGCAGCTATGCTAGCTCTCAGAGTTGAGTCCCAGCTCTGTGAGGCTACTCCTCCAAGAGTCTAGATTCATGTAGCCCCAATCTCTTCCCCCTTTTTCCTCCTGTCCTGGGAGGAGTGACTGTACCTCCTCCTTTATAGGCCCTAGTTATTATCTCTGTGTTGTCTCACTGTCTCCCTTTAGATTTTCAACTTGCCAACACCCTTAAACAAATTCCTTAGATTAAAGTCTCTCCATTGAAATAGCTTGGATGATTTCTGTTTTCATCACTGTACCCTGGCAGCTCTACTTTTCCCATGGAGGAGCCATTCTCTGCCCACCTATCAAAATGGTGATCTCAAAAATCAACTACAGCCCAATACATCAGTGATACACAAAATTATGGTTATACTCTTCTAGCGCAGTACTTTCAGGCATCCTGTTCTTAACTCGTCATCTCTACATCTATATCCACATTCATGTGTTACCTATCTCACGTTATAAAATCAACTCATTTCAGTTCAATGCATTTATTTGGTAAGGAAACTTCGCATCATCCCTACGAATAAACTCACCAGAAATGGAAGATACCCATTATTACACAAGAAAATAAAGATTTGTCTTTGAAAGTAAGCATTTACAATCATCTACGTGCCTCATCATCTTGAGATTAGCATTCTCTACTTTCACCCAGTGAACTCTTGGCTGACAGGGAAGGGGAGGTGGGACTTGGCCCATGTCATTTTTCAAAACCCTAGTTCTTTTTCCTCCATCAAGAATCACCATCATCTTCAGCGTATGACCTCTGTGGGCCTGCGAGTGAGAAGAAGAAAAGGAAGGAAGATTGTGCAAAGGAGACCCGTGTGGTTCAGTCCTGGCAGTGGGCTTCAGTCCCACCATTTCACTTACATTCTTCTGGTCATAACTCAGTCACATTATAATTGTAATGGGGCGTGGAAATACAGTTTTGCCATACGCTTAAGTTTTGCTTAGTGTTTAAAAAGATAACAAGGAGCTGGCAGGTGGCATGGTAGTTAAGCCTCTAGACTTCTACATGGCCTACCGCAGTTGGAGTCAGAGACCTGGTGGCTTGCTTTCTCACTTTCTCTCTCTCTTCTCTGTTCAAAATTTCCAAATATAATAATAAATAAAATTAAATAATTCTTTAAAAAAAAGATAACAAACCAGATATTAGTGAACTTCAAAATTTTCTACTCAGCAGGCATATTCATAAAAGCCAGATGACTTGCAGTGAATTCATTCACTCATGTAGTATTTCCCTGGTGACAGCCATGGTTCAGACATGATGCTGGATTCTGGCAATAAATAGTGCTGGGACTTGGACCCTCACTCTGATCCAGAGGATTTAGAATAAAATGTTCAGTGCTTCTGCTTTCAATCACAGCACACTAATCATGTAATCAAATGATTTAAGAATCTGGTTATTGCTCCCAGTTGGGATAGAAGTCCTTCCTGTTTGGAGCCAGTAACATTCTCTTTCTAAAAACATACAGGTTATGTCATACCTCTCTTTAAAAAAGAATCTGAAAAAAAAAAAAAAAAAAAAAAAAAAAAAAAAAAAAAAAAAAAAAAAAAAAAAAAAAAAAACCTCTCCAAAAAAAAAAGGGAACCAGCAGTTAGCGTAATGGCTATGTCGCTGGACTCCCACGTAGTTGACCGCGGTTCGTGTCTCGGACCCGGTGGCTTACAACTCACACCGGGCGCGTGTGCGTGTGTGCCCAAGATCCCAAGAGGAGAATGGAGGAGAAGGGATTGCGGCGTGACCATCACCCCTGGGAGTGAAAATCCCCATTGCCTGCACCTCTCCAAAAAGGAATCTGCTAGTGGATTTTTTTTTTAAATGAAGAAAATAAATTCCTTCTTAACTGATATAAAATTTAGAAAAAGTAAAAAATTCAAAAGTAGTTTGAGATATTATATATTAATACAAGATTGCTAGTGGAGCCTCCCTTGGATGGAATACTTTTTCTCCTTTTAGCCAGATGACTGATGGTCATCTTTTGAGATTCAACTCCAATGGCAGCCCTCCAAGAGCCATCCCTACCATGTCCTGCCTTCACTAAGCCTCTTCCGGCCACACCCTGCAGGGTTTGGTTGAATGTCCTCCACTGACTGCTTTGTCATATTTGCCCTGGGATTGTTCCAGGTCACATCTTGTCTTTTCTACTGCTTCAAGTAGACTTTAGTTGCCTTGATGCATGCACCTATGTCTTTCCTTTTCATTTTTCTCAAGCTGACCCTGTATTCTAGTGGTTAATGGAGCTAGATCCCTGATAACTGATTGAGGTTTGAATCCTGACCACAGCAGCTTGAAACACACATTGGGCACATGCGTGTGAAGAGACAGAGAAGAGATTGTGGTGTGAGCATGCCCTTTGAGGGGACTTCCTCCCTCCCTCTTTCTGTCTCTCTCTGGCAGCTGGTCTTTTATCTGTTTCCCTCAGTAAATATTGATCATCTTGAAGGTGGAGCCTGACTTTCCTCTTAATAAAGAGCAAGGGAAGAAAAGCTCCCAGTCAGTACATTTTCAAAGGACAACAGAAGAAAAATAAATCTGAATTCTGATTACTTCCCCATATCTATTTAACACAATGGTTCTGCATATGTTAATGCATATAATTCCTCACCAGGCCAGATGAAATTTTTGTTAAGATCAAGTCTATTTAACAAGTGAAGAAACTGAGGATGGGAGGTGCTGAATAACTTCCCCAAACCAGCATAGCCCATGTAAATGGAGCGGCGATTTGAACCAGGACTTACCGTGACATCAACACTGGCCCTTAATGGCTACCCTGGCTACTTCCACAGAGCAGCGGTGAGCATACCGCGGCTGGAGACCTGGCATGGCTGGACTGCAGAGAGCCTCGAATGCCAGCTAAGGAGAGAAAGCCTTTTCTCTGTAGGCAGTGATTCCTCACATGGCCAAGGAGCTCTCTGAACGGGCCGAGATTGCTTCAGAATGAAAGTAGCGGTATGCAGCCCTCATTTATTTAATTATTCGAAGAATAGTTTTGAGTTCCCAGTATGTGCCAAACACTGGCTATAAGGATGAAGAAAACGGAGTGTCTCTGGAGGCAGGCAGCTTACATTTCGGAAAGGGGCTTCGCTCGGTACTATAGTTCAAGTCCATACCGTATGCCCTGTAGCTACTCTATTAGCTTTATTTTAGGGAATGTGCATGAAACTGTGAACCCAAACATGAAGGCTAATGCCAGTAGATGGCATATTTTCAGGCACAAATCGACATGCCAGAGAGGACAGAGCCATTTTGTCTGTGTTTTAAATATTCCCTTCCCATCAAATTCCTGCTGCTGTGCCCCCAATATCATGCACAACAGAAGAAAAGAAAAATAAATGAACACAGAAATATTAGTTTTGCAGCTTGGGCTCCATAAGGCATCAGAAAACATTCTCATTTCCCCACCAGCAATGCTGTTCTCACAGCTGGGTCTGCAGGAAGTATTCATCGACAATTTATCAGGGCACTATTTGGTGTTTAATAGCACCACCAAAGATTTTGCCTTTGGAAGAAAGAGAGACTTTAATTCCAAAATATATTTTATGACTAACTTCTAAACACCACCAAAACACAAATGCACCCTGGATAAGTTACAGTCCCTGTTTTATTTTATTTTTAATAGACTCCTAGAATTATAAAACCATGCCAAATTTGTGGGTTTTCATGTTAGAAACTTCCAGCATGTTTCTCACTGGAGCGTTGTTAGCAAACAGAAAAAATGATGAGAATGCAGGGCAAGTCACTGGAAGGTCACACCTATTAATTTAAATTCTTCTGCAAAACCAGCACATTCTATACACATATCCCAAGACGGGGGACAATTGGGAGAATTTATTTGTATTGTTCTAAGGATGCACATTCGGTTTAGAAAATTAGTTGCACATGAACTTTTCCATATATCTTAGCTGACTCGTTGGGCAGGTAGATGATTCCTCGGCAGTTGCTTATGACAGGCTGCTCGGAGCTACTGAGAGAGAAGTTTGGACCCAACTGCGCACAGAGGGCCTGCTTTTCAGGAAATGTTCTTAAAGAAAGAAGAGGTGATTCTCTTACTACTCTTCACACAGTTTAAGATTTTCTATATTCTGTTGGAGTCAATAATTATTTTAATTTGATAACAACTTTAAATTTATGGTGATAGGTCAGAAAAAAAGAAGCCCTAAACAGCAAAGGGGAAAATACCTACAAAAATAGGAACATGGAGTTCAAAAATGCAGAGGGGACTGGAAGAAGTTAACTTTTCTTGGCCTAGAATTTACCGAGCCTGGAGTTTGACTTCTATTTTCTACAGTAGAGTCCGAATGGCCCAGAAATGGTAGTCATGGTGACTGAAGGAAGGAATGGCCCCTGATCGTTGCTTTGGCATGCACCAACCCCTTTGCTTTGACTTGGAGTTGGACTTGCTTTGGCCAATAGGCCTTGGGGAGTGTCAACATGAGAGTTCTGAGCACTACGTGTTTCTGCTTGCCCTCTTGCACCATTTCTACCTCCACAAGAGGCTCATGTCCTGCCTAGACCACTGATCCAAGACGGATGAGAGTCAAAGAAGAGTCTCCAGACCTGAATACACTCTGGTCTACTCCACTGTGACAGCCTGAAGCAGAATTGTCCAGCAAGCCCAGCTTAGAGTTTCCATGACCCAGCCAACTTAAGACTTACCCATGATAATAAGTTATTTTTGTTCTAAGCCAATGAATTTAATTGTATGTGCATGTGTGAGTGCATGTGTAGCATTATTCTGTTGATAACTAATACAGCTTTATTTCATAATTCTCTTTATTCATATTGTCACTTGGAGGCAAGAAAGAAATATATTTGTACTCTGTGGATCTTAAAGGAGGAATTAGAACTGTGTTGTTATTGAGGTGATAAAATAGCATGTAAAACTCTAAAAAGTAGAAATAATGACATGATATTATTTGAAAATCATTTTCTTCCTCTACTGCTAGGATGATTCAAGTTATTTCCTTTGCTATGAAAATGAGTTGGAATTAACCCCAAATTCTTTTCTGGGAGTTGTTGATGATGGGAGTAAGGCCATGTCAAAATGAGTGGCTTCGACTAACCAGAAGCTACTAGCCAGAGCTTCAACTTTGTGTTGTTTTTGTGTGTGTGTGTGTGTGTGTGTGTGTGTGTGTGTGTGTAAGCTCTGATATTGGACTTCGAGGTCTCCATGGGTGGAGCTGTGCCATCTTTATCTAAGGAGTTACCAGCACAGTCCTTGACACTTTCCAGAGCTTACTTCCTCCATGCTGTCTCCAAAGGGCTTTACCTCTATTTAAAATGTTCCTTTCTCCACATGGAGATACAACTTTATACTCCTTAGGATGACTATAATTAAAATAAAAAAAAAAACAGAAATGAATTTTTTACCCAACATCTATGATCTCATTCTCATAGTTGTGAATGAATGAAAACCAAGCATGTCTGATGAACTGCCAGGTAACTTTATTCTAATCATTTTTAAAACTATTGACACGTACAAGGGCTTTTGTCCCGTCTACTCTCCAAATTAATTGTAGAGGCGCTGACATGTGCCTGTACAAGCCAATGATTGCCTTCTGATGTCTTGAAGGTTCCTCAATGGTTTCATTTTTGGCAGTCGAATAAAGAATGACATAATGTGAATGAATATTTTCTAAAGGAGACATGGCAGCTATGGAACATGAATAGCTGCTTGCCTTTCACTGTATGAGCACCGCAATGCCAAGCTCTGTCACCTTGTTTTCACTGACAAGTTCAGAGCTGATGAGGTCATGGGGTCTGATTGCCTAGCAGAGAAATAGTTTGTTTGTTTTTTAAAATTTTTTATTATAGTCTGAAGGCAGTTGATCCAGTAAGGTGAGTTAGAAATTAAAGAGTAAAAAATAGTTAAGGAAGGGCTGAACTAATTCCTTAAAAGAGGGATTGAGTCATATTTTCTTGCCTTGGCTCAAATTATATGCTACAGATTCTAGCTGGAAGAAATCTCATTCAACAGAGGAGAAATCATTGTCTAGGAACAAAATAGATTATATAGTTTAGAGGACTTGTATTTGAGGTTACTTTGTATTTGAGGTTACTTGTTATTTTATTTTTATTTTTTACATTCAATCCAAATGTCCATGAACAGATGAATGAGTTGAAAAAGTGTGGAACATAATACACTACAGAATACTACTCAGAATACTACTCAGCCATTAAAAAAAAAAAATGGGATCCTGGCATTTGATAGAAAGTGGACAAAAATATGGAAGATTTACTGCTAAGCAAAACAGGCCAAACTGTGAAAGGGAGGCATTGTTTGTCCCCCACTCAGTGTATACAGAATGTTGCACTCTATGGCTGAAAGTGAATGACTGGAAGGTTCAAAAGCATGGAGAGCGATGGTGATTCTGGAGATAGTGCCAGAGGAGGGTGGGAAGTGGGGGAGGGTGTGAGGGAGTGAATCTAGGAGAAGAAGAAAGAGGCTACTTTTTAAAAGTGGTTTGACATATTTCCTGATTTAACAGCAATGGAAAACATTGGAGTCTCAGGAGTTTCTTCAGATATATTGCTGGGGAATATTTTGCATCGTCAAAATTATGAAATGAGTTTGCATTCTATGTACTTGCTGTTCCACCAGCATGCAAGTAACCAAGAACTCAACTTCACTCTCCCTAGTTTTCTTCATTGTTGAGTGGCTTTGGCCATGTAACTGACAGGTGCTTAGATCCTTATATTTCTAAAGTCAGGTTCACAGATCAGCTGCATAACTGGTTAAAGATGCAAAAATCTCAGGCCCCTCCACACCTACTAGGCCAGAGTTTATACTTTAATAAGCTTTTCAGGTGAATCAGATGTATATCATGTTTTGGGACGCACCAGTCTAGACCTCAAATTTCAACCTTTTGTCTATCACTTTCATGAGCTCTTATATCACCATGTGGTATTATTTAATTGATGTTATTTTCATTTAATCAGCTCATTTTTACCTAAATACATGTGTTGAAAACTAAATACAAATATCAGCTGCTATATGTAGACTATGATGGCATAAAAGTTTATAATTATTAAAACAGTAGTAATCCATTTCTATCGGTTATTTGATATGGTCATTATGAAGAGCAAATGTGCTAATGATGGAAAGCACTTGGAACAGTGTCTCTCACATATTAACGTGTTATGTAAGTTTTAGGGGACCAGCAGATGGTATAATGGTTACGTCACTAGACTCCCATGTAGTTGATCGCGGTTCAAGTCCTGGACCCAGCAGCTTGAAACTCACGCTAGGTGTGTGTGTATGCGTGTCTGGAATCCTGAGAGGAAAATGGAAGAGGGGGGATTGTGCATGGCCATCCTCCGTGGGGAGCGATTTCTCACTTTCCGTCTCTCTGTCTCTCTGGCAGTGCATGTGTCCTATAGCAAAAATCTCTCTCTTAAAAAAAAAAAAAAAGTGCTACATAAGTTTAATCACTTTATTATGTGAAAATTAAATTATTAATAATATGCCTTTTCTTCTTAATCAAATAAGAGAATAGTTGATTGTAGAGAAGAGTTTAGAGACTATAGTGAAATTGAAAGAGAATTGAAAAGAAAACACATCTCTCATTATTTGACGTTTATGTAATAATGAGTCTGGGTGCTACCTAAGTCCATCTTAGGGCCACCAGTGGTCTAGCCATACTTTGAAAAATCACTTGTCCAGATTCTCATGGGCTTTTCTGTAATATAGGATAATTTGGGGTTTTCAGGAAAGTCCTGATATATATTTTTCTATGCAAAAATGTGTCATGACTTTCTGATGACCCAGTACATAAAATGTACCAATATAAAATTGTGATGCTTTAGTATTCTGTAATTAATTTTATCAGTTTATGTCGTCAAATACTTAGTATTTGGCTTATAAATTTGATTTTTTTTAATTGTAAATAATACCATGAGAAATCCCTCTCCCTTTCCTTTTGGCAGAGATAAATGTAATATTCAGTGTTAATAAGATTATAGGGAACTAGACACCTTCAAATTCTTGATGGTAGAAATTTAATATTATAATAGTTGTAGAGGATCCAGCAGGTAGCATAGTGGTTAAGGCTCTGGACTTCCACCTGGCTGACTGTGGTTCGAGTCCCATACTCTGCAGCTTGAAAATCATTCTAGGCACATGCATGAGTATACCCAAAAGCCCTAGAGGACAATGGAGGAGAAGGGATTGCAGTGTGGCCATCCCCCTTTGGAGTGCGAGTGAGTTCTCACTTTCTCGCTTTCTGTCTGCCTCCAGTGAGAGCATGAGCCCTATAGCAAAAAACAAAAAGGAAAAAAAAAATTATAATGGTTGTAGAGAGTGATCTGTGAGTGTGCTGTTATTGTGGTTCTAAAATAAAACTTGGCATATTTTTTTCTTGGCAGACATTTTTGATCTAGAAATTTCATTTCTAGAACTTTGTCTTCAGAGATAGAATTGTTTATATGAGCAAATTTTTTTTATATGTGAAATGTTCATTTGTCTTTTATCATGTATGGTAGTAAATATTTAAAAAAATTTTCTTCCTGTAAGGAAGGTATGGTTAAATTAGTGATGGTAAATTGAGACCATGTAGCCTCCCATAATCATACTGTGAAATAATTCTAAACTCATAAAAAACTGCCTATGGCATATTGTTCAATTGAAATGTTGCTATTCAACATCTAAAGTGTATTTTACAAAGTATAGAAATAGTCAAAGTTTCGGCCACAGTAGAATGCCCTCAACAATTACTCAGAGTAATATTGGGTCGTCAGGAAAGTCATGACCTATGTGACTTAGTACCTCTTCTCATCCCTCTGTCAGTATCTACCTCTTAGGCTTTTTATTATTTATTACAGTATTAGGCATCGACATTTACGTTTTATATCCTCTCTTTCTTTCTCTGTTTATTTATTTATTTTGTCTCTTCCTACTCTGGTATAATCTCCATGAAGGAGATTTGTCTTTCTCACAGCTAAAGGCTCATCCGTTATTGACAGAATAACCCTGATACTTAGTAGGTGCTTGAAAAAAATGGGCGAATAGATGAATGACAAAAATGCTATTAGTCTAATAGTTTTAATTAGCCATTGCTGTATAATGTACTACCCCAAAACTCAGTGACTTAAATCAAAGGCAACTTTCTTCACTCAAGCCTATGCATCTGGGCAGTGAGCAGAAAAAAAAGCTAATCTCTGAGGGTGGGGTTGGGTCATGAGTGTGACTCACACAGGTGACCCTTGGAGAATGATGCTGGCTGTGGCTAGGATCTCCACTGGCGCTGTGACTGTCACACCTGTCACTGCACTTTCCAGTGGCTGGTTGACTTTCTCATGGTTCAGGGGCTGCATCTCAAGGGTCCACGTACTAAGAGGACCAGGCATATGCTGTGATTTAGGCCTAGTTCAAAAGTCGTATCGCATAAGACCAGCAGTAAGTGTAATGGCTATGTCGCTGGACTCCCATGTAGTCGGCCGCGGTTCGAGTCCTGGACCTGGTGGCTTAAAACTCACGCAGGGCACATGTGCGTGCGTGCCCAAGATCCTGAGAGGAGAATGGGGGAGAAGGGATTGCGGCGTGACCATCCCCCCGGGGGGTGATTTCTTGCTTTCTGTCTCTCTGTCTGTCCGGTGAGCACACACACCCTATAGCAAAAACCTCTCCAAAATAAATAAATAAATAAAAGTCGTATGGCATCATGGGCTAGGTGGTGGTGCAATGGTTATGCAACTGGACCCATGTGGGAAAGGTCTGGGTTCACATTCCAGGACCTCCCTGAATGCACTGGGTGATCTAGACCAGCTGAGACTGGTAGTGGATTACAGCAAAAGGGCCCTTGGGGGGAGTGCTTGTTCCCTTCTCTTTCTTTCTCATGGAAAAAAAATAAATGAATGAACTTAAAAAAATCATATGGCATCACTCCCACCATAGTCATAGGGTGACACAGATTCAACAAGAAGAAACAAAGACCTTCTCTATGAAGGGGTGTTAACACCACACCGTACCATTGAAGCAGGTCAGCTTAAAGTTTAGCAGAACTGCAGCCATTTTGAAATTAAGAATGGCCTCTAACAAGGTCAGTCTGACCAAGTGCTGAGTCATAGGGAGATGTGTTTGAGGAATGGTCAGAAGAGAAACCAGGAGTGGGTATGAGAAGGAATCAGGGAGGGATTACTTGGGGGAAAGCAATTGAATCTGATTGTTATGATGAATGATCTGTACCTGCTTGTGTCTTGTATCCATAAATACTGGGAATGTGTTGAGCTTTTTGAGGCAGTTTGATGGTGCTTGCTGTCTCCCTGTGGCTGGAGACTGAAATAAATCCCCCCTCTTCTCTAACCTCTGGTTACAATGACTGCGTAGAAGCAGCTGAACTTGGTTTGCCTGTAAGCATTGGCACTGTGAACAGGATCAATCCGGTGAGGATTTTTGCTTAAACTCCTTGCGGCTGCTGGAGCCAGTTTAATTCCAAGGACTTTCCAGGTCTTGTCACCGAGATCTCTGCCACCGGCTTTAGGAGAAATACTCGTTTTGGGGGTAAGTGAATCCAGATTATAAACTGGAGAGTCAAAGATATTTCCTGCTTACATTCTGTTCAAGAAAAGCAACTCTTTGGGTGCTATTGAAGGGAGGCTAGGCTCGCTGGTACTGAAGGTGCACTTTTGTCATCTCTGTCCTTCTGTGGTTGGTGACTTTGTAATTTGTGTTTCCTGTGAGTGTTCCTATGGGTAGCAGAAGTTCGAACTTTCCACGGAAGGTTACTGGACTCTTAAATTGGAAGTGCTGTTTTATAACCTGTGGCCTTTTGTAGTTGGTGAGTGGTTAATGCTAGAGGGCTCAGCTTTGGGAACTCAACTAGAATTTGCTTCCAGTAAGTCCTACCGACTGTACATCAGACCCTTCTTCCCCATTTCTGCCATTTGGGATCTCAGAGAACAAGCTGGGTGCATTTGTTTCCCAAACACTGTTCTCCACTATTTGGGTTCCTAAGGAACCAATATGGGCATTTACTGTTTGTTCTGGGGGAGGGCAGTCCCCTGTTTTGGCCATTTATTTGGGCAGGAGATGGTTGATTGTCTACCTGAAGTACTGTCTGAAAGAGGGAAGATGAAGAGACTAGATTTAGGATACCAGGTGTGTTTAGTAGGGATTAATAATAGGGTGTACCTCTTCAGTTCCATCTCAGATTCCCTTGGGATGAATATTAGGTCTGCATAGAGCTGTGATCCTGGGATCAATTCATGTCCTTTCTGGTGGATTTAAGACCTCAGGGTACAGGCCAGCAGGTGGCATGGTGGTTAAGGTGTTAGATTCCCGCATGGCTGACTACAGATTGAGTCCTGGACCTGGTGGCTAGCTTTCTTTCTCTCTTTCTCTCCTTCTCTCTCCCTTGTGAATCAAAATATCATAATAAATTAAATCTTAAAAATATAAAAACAACTTCTCAGTCATCTGTGTGTTTCTAGGAGATTTTTTCTCTTTGTACTGCCTGCTTCGAATCTGTTGCTTTTTTCCTTTTTCACCCTTATGGTTTTAAGATAAGAGAGAAGGATTCAAGGCTGTTTGGAGAGTTTGTATTTCTTACTCAGGTTCAGCCAGTTCTGATTAAATTGTAAACATGTTAAATTTGATTCCTAAAACAGAAAAGGAAAAAAGGGTTAAAGTTTTTGAAAATTGAACTATGAAAGTGTGTAAGATCTTTTGTTTGTGTCTGTATGTATATGGATGCTTTTAACTAGGTTTTTCTGGTGTCTTGGTTTACACAGATAGCTGAAGCATACGGTTTCAAAAATAAATTGATTCTAAAAAAAAAAAAAAAAAAAAAAAAAAAATTGATTCTGAGCCAGCTAGGTGGCATGGCGCGGTTAAGGTGGCTGGATCTTACATGGCTGACTGTGTGGGTCAAGTCTTGGACATGGTGGCTTGTAAAACACTCTGGGCAAGTATACACGTGTGCCCCAAATCTGGAGAGGAGAATGGAAGAAAAGGGATTGCAGTATGGTCGTCTCCTCTGGGGTGGGGGTGCTTTCTCATTTTTTTTTTTCCTCTCTCTCTCTCTTCTTGACTCCAGGGAGTGCACCCTATAGCAAATTCTTAAAAACTGATTGTAAATTGGGTATTTGCAAATAAACGTTAAAATTTGAGAGTCTAAAGTTATGAGAACTTGAATAATGGATATTCATAGAATGTTTGAGTCATTTTTAAGTTAAAGTATTTTGGCTAACATGAAGTGTAATGCTTTCTGCTTGACTTTTTAAATATTATAGAGACAAAAGATATTGGATTAGTTAACAAGATTATTCTGCATTGGAAAAAATCTGTCAAGGAAACAAATGGTTTTTAAATCATAAGATGCATATTCACAAGCTGTTGGTTTACGACAATTCAAAATTTCTTGCTTTTGGGAATTAAGATTACTAAGAATTAAAATTCTGATTAACATATGGATTTTGGTCTAAAGCAGATATTATTTAAGTTTTTTTCCAAAAATAAACATATAAAAAGGGAAACAAGGTAGAAAGAAGATAGTAGGAAAAAAGGAAAGATATGAAAGGAAACTTTAAGGGTAAAGATATATCTTTTTGAGAAAATATTTCTGTATAGAGATTTTATGGTAAACTTGTGTTGAAGTAAAATGGCTGGACCATTTATATGTGACAAGTTGGCTAAAATTTGAAGAAAATATTTAAGTTTTCCACCAAAATTGATCAAAATGTTATTTTTTTTGCCCTCATATTTAAACAAAAACTGCAAGAGGTTTTTTCTTTACATCTTGATAACTTGCCTAGGAAACAGTGTTTGTGTTTGCTAGGTTTTAATTACTTAGGAAAACTGGGTTTTAAATGGTTAAACTTTTTAACTATAGTTTTCTGTATTTGATATTATTTTATCATTTTGGTTAAGTAAATGACTTATTTCTCAGTGACTTGGGATCCTGTTTTGATCAAATGTTACACGTTTTCTGGCATCTTTGGTAGGCTTACCCAAGAGCAAATTCTAAGTATTTTTGACCTAGGTTTATTTAATGTATCCATTTATATGAGAAGTATTTTCAATTGAAAGTAATACTAAGTCTCCTTCAAAGTTACAATTACATGAATGTTATTGTTGTATGTGCTTTTAAGCCAATATAAAAATGTTAAAAGTTCTGAAATGCTGTACGCAGTAGAAACAATTTTTTTTTTGTCCATTACATCATTACTGTAATGAACTATCAATTCAGCTGTTAGTGATGACTGTTTAACTTTTTATTATCCTCAGTTTCCAATTTTGATTCCTGTGGAAAAGATTCTAAAACTCTTAAATGTAGGTTGCCAGCAAGTTTAAGATCCAAGGACTCTGGGTAGACTTGGCCCGAGAGCCACTCCCTCCAAGCCTCTCTTGTTGCTCAAATGTGTCCAGAAATATTTAAAAAGTGTGTGTGGGGGGGAGTCTAACATTGAATTAGTCTCTGGCCATATCCTTCTGGTGCGGGAAAATCAGAACCACCACCAACCGGGATTGGTCTACCCTGGCACTGAGAAACAGCTGAAACATGACCATAGGATAAATGATGACAGTTCTTATATAGAGAGATTTTGGTCAAGAAGGAAAAAAAAAAATACAGAATTTTTCAGAATCAGAGAGTCCTTGTGTCAACCCTGAAAAAACCAAGCTGGGAAGGACATGGGGGATGTGTGTGTTTTCTCACGCTAACATGCCTCATAACAAGAACTGGTAGAGAACTCTGCCAATGGGTAAACTTGTTAGAAGTGATGCTCATCCGAACTGTGCCCTGGTGCATTATTTGCCTCAGTTCCCTGAGAATTGCTGAGTGTTAGGAAGCCTGGGGGCAATTAACGGTGGAAAATCAAGTTGTGGATCTCTCACACCGGAGTGAAAGCATGCCCACCTGAGACAGAGGCCAATAAACTCCAAGCCACCTGGGAAACAGTCTCTCGACAGTTGTGCTCTGTAACCTGCACTAGTTTGGGAAACCTGCACTGCTTAAGATTTCTCGGTCTCTAGTTCTGAGACCGAGTCCTGGGCCAGTGCTATGAAACTTTACACACGTGAACTCGGGGGGACCTACCGGGGGGCATTCCTAATGGGGATGAATATTTCTTTGGCTATGCTGTTACCTTGGTGGGGATTTGCAGCCTACCAACACATGTTATGAAGTTTATCAAAGACTCTGTTCATCTTGGCTAAAAACACTGCCAAAATCTGTAGGTAAATTACAGTTGTCTTTAATTTCTCTAGCAAAGTAGTATTAGATAATAGAATGGCAAGGAGGTTTGTGTGATAATCCTGCCTGTTTCTTATAAATACATCTTCTCAAGTAGTGACATGTGTTGAGAAAACTAGACTACAGGCTACTTGGCTTTAAATCTCTCTAGTCAGCATGCCCCATTGCTAAAGGAGACTGCTGATTGGTTTACTAACCTAGTTTCCTGACCCCGTGAATGGGCTAAGAAATATGGGATTAAGAAAATCGATAATCAGTGGTTTATTGACACTACTATTGATTCCTAGGTAGGGAGTAAAGTGAATTCTAGATCACCAAATACTTTAAACCATATGATAAATAAGTCCATGGGAGATAATATTAAAGGGAAATCCAGCAGGGAAGATACATCCATTCCATTTCCTTCTGTTGCCAAACACCAGCTTCTAAGAACCATCGTTGTTTCCTGCTGCTTCTCCAGGCTTCGCAGCTAACCATGCTGATGAATATTTGCTATTTGAAGTTCTAATATTCTCATCACACAGAAGAGTGGTTGAGGACCTAATTAGTCTATGAGGGAGACACATATCCTGGTTCAATTAAATTACACAGGGCTGCAAAACACGATTACTTATTTTTTAATAGGTACAGTAATGTGTCTGGAATTGGTATTAATTGAAGTATAAAGTTAAAGCTAGAGACAAAGGTAGAATAGTCTGTGTTTCTTGATCGATGATTAAGTTACTGAGTGTGCTCGTATGAATTGAAGATCTCATCAACTATCTTTAATGCTGCATAAATAATTGATAAACACAAATAAATGCTAAGAGAGAAGACTTATTATCATGGCTCTTAGTCTTTGGAAAGTTAGACTTTGTATAAAACCTTATTTTTCAAAACTTTGGGAAAGGTCATGGTGACAGAGAATATGCTTAGCAGTGCATTTCACATTTGCACATTTAATAATCACAAAAACATTTATAGTAGCAGACTGGGGAAGAACTTGGGCTTGAGGCAGACAGACCCAGTACTGCTCCTTCCACAACTACGTGACTTGGAGTAAGTTATTAACCTCTCTGAGCAAACCCTATTTTCACCTTCAAGGTGATGGTGGAATAACATCAGCCTCTTAGAAAGGTAAAATGGAACCAGCAGGTGGTGTAACAGTTATGTTGCTGGATTCCCATGTCGTCGACTGCAGTTCGAGTCCTAGAACTGGCAGCTTAAAACTCATGCCAGGCACATGTGCGTGTGTGCCCAAAATCCTGAAAGGAGAATCAAGGAGAAGAGATTATTGCATGGCCATTGTCCTGGAGGGTGATTTCTTGCTTTCTATCTCTGTCTCTTCAGCAGTGCATGTGTCTTATAAGGGGGAAAACAAAAACAAAAACAAAACAAAACAAAAAACAAAAAACCAACAACAACAAAAAAACTCTTAAAAAAAAAAAAGAAAGTAAAAGACAGGTGAAATAACTGGATGCATTTCAGGCTCTTTGGACATAATTGTTGCCCAGTAACTATTAGGGATTATCAACTTGTTATGACCGTGTACTAGATGTTAGCATGTGCATATATTGAAAACCCATTTCAGACACTCTGCATAACTCAGGATTTCCCAACCTATTTGTTGGGTAAGACTGATTTCTATATTTATTCCTCCAGTCACTTAAAGTCTCCCTGTTTTGTATTTAAGAAAGATTGAAAAGTTTGATCTAATATCTGCTCTAGGTAAAATATTCAATTTTTTCCTAATTGGTGGTGGATGTGTGCACTTGCTCTAGAGAGATAGACTGAGAGAGAGAGAGAGGAAGCACACCCACCTTCAGTGGTCACACTGCAAGTCCTTCTCCATGTCTCCATTCTCTTGGTTACAAATGCATACATCAGCATGTTTCTCAAGTTGCTGGGACCAAGATTCAAATGTGGGATCTGGCTGCCTTAACCACTAGGTGGGCTGGATCAAGGTTAACAATTTTAAAGCAGTAACTCGATCAATCAATAATTTTCCATTTCATTTGTAAATCTTCCCAAATCATTGTTGGTCAACTATTTGTTTATGAAGAAACTAACATATATACATCATACATCAACAATTTCACGTAGCTTATGGCTTGTAAGACTATTCTGAATGATTAAAATTGAGTTCCCTAATCAGTTTGTAGACTGTCTAGGGAAATCAATATTAACCATTCCATCATTTTGATAAACCAATATTATGAGGCTATTTATATTCCTCAAGGGCTACCTACTATTAGCCTATTGGATACTCTATCAACAATGTGTCTTTAAAGATTTGAAATGAGAAAAAGTAGAAATACACACAATATTTTAAAGCCATTTTTTGGAAGTATACTTGCTTAGTATAGACCGGGGCAGAATCATTAAGCCCCATGTCCTAAAACAGTGTTTCTTAACCTTGGTATCACCGGCCTTTGGGCTGGACAGTGAGCAGTCTGTTGTGGTGCTGTTCTGTGTGTTGGAGGATGTTTAGCTGAGACACTGGCCTCTGTCCCCTCCCTGCCAATAGTGCCTCTTCCCTACGACTACCGAACGTGTCTCAGCCATCACCAAATGTCCCCTTGGAGGATCAGGGTGGGAAACAAAACACCATCCTCGGTTGAAAACTACTGTCCTAAACTCACTAGCCAATATTTTTTGAAAGAAAGCTGTAAGAGTTCTGCTCTTTTCAAGTTATCTGATGCATTCCCAGAGAAAAGCAAAACCATGTACACGTGACTCTTCCTACTTTATTCCTCATCCTCACCCTCTCTTTCTATCTCCTCACTCCTGCCTTGTACTGAGAATTTTCTTTTTAATTTAAAATTTCCTCAGGATTAAAAGTTAAAGGTAATAGCATAGTTTATTCTGCAAGGTATGTCCCTTGCTGAGTAATAGGTAGATAAAATTTATTGATTTGCAATAAAAGTCATAAATTTATAAAGTGCCCTGCATTTGAGAAAATGGTTATAAAAATCTAAATCCCGGCTGCAATACAATGAACAAGTAATAAGGTTTGAGTTGTATAATAAAAGCAGTGAAATATGTTGCTAGAATTTGTATTAACCATGGGGTCTGCAGAAGTTGTTGAGGTTGAATAGAAGGAATGCAATGAGGACGGTGAAAACTCTACCGGTTGAGTGCTGAAAATAGTTGCAGGGAACAATGGCTCAGGCATCGTCTAAGCCTCTCTTCTCCTGGGACCTATGTACAGTGGCTCATGCGCTTAATATGTTCTGTGTCTTTAACTTTCACATACTTTAAGGAATAGATGATAGAGCACTGGTACTTTCTGCTTGGAGTCGGAAACCCAGAAAAACAATAAATGTTTATGGAAGGTGGTAAAATTTTAGGGCTCCATTCACAACAAATGTTAAACACATGAAGTCTAGCTGAAAGCAGAGCACTGTTGGAATTCTGCGCTGTCAGAATCCTGCACAGAATAGACTCCAGCTTTCACTCTGACTTGAGGGGGCCGATTTGAGAAGGGAGGGAGAATTTCCTCGCTTTGACAATAGACAGCCCTTTGTCTGGTAGTTGTTGTTGGAAAGAGTCTCCTTGTTCGTCTAAATGGTGTGCATGCACTTCCTAATTTATTTTCTTGCTTTAGAAATTCTATTTTGGCCTCCAGAGTCTTGTAACTCTTCTGACAATGCCGGAAGTTCTAGCTCTGGTATTGAACTCTCTTGTGAGTTCCAGACTTTCATTGTCATTGTGACTTCCTTTTACATCTATGAGAACACTTTTATTTTAAAAATTTTTAAATTTAATTTTATTATCATAATTTAAATATTACATGTAATCACGTGTCTTTACAGTGTACTACATTTCTTTTTCCAGCATTATTACCATGCATATCAGTCAACACAAAGACATAACTATCCACATCATCATCATTAAATAGCTTTTCATAATTTTTTTCACATTATTTTTATTCTCATTATTATTATTATTATTTTGAGAGGTTTTTTGCTATAGGGCATGGGCACTCACCAGAAAGACAGAGACAGAGAGACAGAAAACAAGAAATCTCCTCCCAGGGGGGATGGTCATGCAGCAATCCCTTCTCCATTCTCTTCTTGGGATCTTGGGGACGCACGCACATGCACCTGGCATGAGTTCAAGCCACCAGGTCCAGGACTCGAACCATGGCCGACTACATGGTAGTCTAGCGACATAGCCATTATGCCAACTGCCGGTCCCAATTCTCATTATTTTTTTAAACATTCAATCACTATATATAATTTGGCTTGTAAAGAGAATTTACCCAACACGAAATACTTCTCAGACCAGTCCAGTTGAGAATACAAAACATGTTATCATCAACAGGTAATAAACCATTTCTGTGTCCCACTAACGTCATGCCTCTCTATTTGTTCTCTTGCTATCCTTCCGTATACTCTTCCCTTCTCCTCCCCCAACACTCCCCACTGTCTTCAGCATTCATAACTATTTTCACTGCTTTTATGCCCTCCAATATTTCCATCACGAGAACACTTCTTGGCCATTTTTCCCAAGTTTAGTCTGTCCAAGATGGAGCCAAATCTGTTTTGATTTTTACATTCTTAACTTTTCAGTTAATACTGACTTCGTTTTTCAAGTTAGAAACCTTAGTGTCATCCTTGACTCTGTTCTGTTTCCCAACTCTCCGCACACACTTAGCACTGTCTTCTCTACTTCCAAATCAGAGCCAGTGCTTTATCCATCTGTCTGTATTGTGACATCTACCTTCTCTGTCAGAGCAACCTCATGTCCCCAGGGATGACTGCCGCCTTGCCTTTTAGACGTGCATCATCTCTACAGAACAGCAATCGGAGTCAGAAAAATGAACGAACAGAAAGAAATCCAAGGTAGATACCGTGCTTTAAAAAAAGTTCAGTTTCTCTCAGAGAAAGATCAAAAGTTGATGGTATCTTAATGATTTAGTCCCTGCCCAGCCTACATAGGACCTGTATAATCGGGCCCCGGCTAACCCCTCAAGCTCATCTCCTAAACATTCTCTTCTCACTCAATCCATCCCTGCCTTGCAATTCTTCTTTCTGCTTCTCTAACATTTGAGGATGTGCTGCCATCTCAGGGCTTTGGCTGTTCCCGTTCCTTCTGTCTGAAATAATCTCCTCCGAGGTGAAGGCATCGCTAACCCCGTGCCACGTGAGGCCTTCCCTCACCTCTTCATGAGGTGAGCCTATGTATCCCCTTGCTGCCGTCTGTTATTATATACATGCTAGTTGTTGATTTTATTTAGGAAGCTTTTATGGAGATAATATGCCAGTTGGTTTGCTTGTTAACAGCCTGTGCCCCCAAGAAGGAAGTGAGCTTCATGGATATGGGCACACCGTATAATTTCTTTACTCCAGAGGCCCCGCATCTCCTAATCTCAGAACCCAGCACTGTGCCTGGCAGAGGGTAGGGATGAATATGTACTTACGATCAAAAAGCCTTCCTCCATTCTGGATCCAGTGTTCTATTTGGAATTAGTTACTTCTTCCTAGCATTTTCACAAAAAATACAGGTTAAGGGAAATGTAATTTCAATATTGGGTCATTGAAAAAGTCATGATGTAGTTTTTCTACACTTTTCTATGCAAACCCAATAACCCAATAGTGTCTGTAACTGTTGGTTTCTGAGTATATGACCCTACAAACCTTCGTCTGTTATTTCTATTTTATTTAATCCTATAGCAACTTCTCATATCGCATATTTTGGCAAATGCCCCAGACATATTCACTGAAAGGACAAAAACAAGCAGATGTGTAATCCCTTTAGACCCTTCGTATTTTCCAGAAATTAGGTTTTGTCTCCTTTGGAAGGCTCTGCCACTCAATGGATAATGTCAGCCCCCTCCTTTGAACCCTGTGACTCTAACATAATACTATTCCTGGATACTCAAATTATCTATTTTTACAGCTAGACAGTGACATCTTTAGAGGCAAGAACTCTTCTTGGTTGACTGCTACATGCACTGTCTGACACAGAGTAGGGTTCCGTAGACGTCAGATCAATACAAATGATTGGTCTGTAGTTTGCAGTATCATTCATTTCTGTACATCTCAGCATCCAGTGTAGTTCTTTGTACTTAACAGATGTCCAAAGTTATGTATTTTATGAAGGAATGGATCAAAATCCTCCAGCCTATAGAATTAATATGGACCCTGGGATAGATGGAGATAGAACTCTGGAGCCCAGAAATCTAACTTCCCTCACAGCTAAGGGTCACAGATCTTTCAAAATTCTAAGCATTGAAAAGGTTGTGCAATTTGAAATTAAAATCAGACTTACATAAACGGTAAAATCAAGACAGCTTGTTTCTAGAATGTCTTATTCTGAAGTTCACCAAAAGTAAGCTTTTGCTTCCCCTTTTGGGGTGTGCCTTTGGGTGCCTACAGCTTACGTTGCCCATTTTGTGACACATCTTACATTGAAAGTGACTTGCCCAAGGCCACCTGGCTAGTTAGCAGAAACTGGCATAGGTACTGAGCTCTTGCCTCACCGTGCTGCTGTGGTTTCAATTCATACCACTAGATGTTCCTGGGAAGGTGTCTCAGTCTAGGGTTAATGCTACCAACTCCAAGGTTGCCTCTCAGCAAGTGGATTGCAATCGAACTAAGCCAAACTGGGACAGACTGGCTGGCTGGGCTCGGCAGGCACCTTGAGTTCTCATAGTACAGCTGCAGGTCACTCCTGCTCCCCTTCTGAGCAAACAGCCCTCCATTGCTGCTGCCTGGAGTTGAGTTCCCTGGTTGGAGAGAAGACCATCGAGGAAAATGAACTCGGGACAGTAAGGTGGGCTGACCTGCCCTGCTGAACAGACCTCATTGCACTCTGCCTCCAAAGGACACACAGGCTGTAGCCGGGGGAGACCTCAAAGGAAGCTGAAAACCGTATATCAGGGAGGTAAAAGGAATCTTCTGTGAGGGGCGACTGGGCACGGTGAGGGGGGGACAGCAAAGGTCTACTTTGTAACTTGGTATGTTCAGCCCACTCATCGTGAAGCTGAGCCTCATCCAGAGGCCCTCATGGAGTGAAGACAGCAGCCAAGGGTTCTGTCGGCTTCTGGCTCTGTAAAGCAGGGTTTCTAACTCTCTACAGTAACGTCTGGAACCAGTGATTGTGTGTGTGTGTGTGTGTGTGTGTGTATGTGTGGTGGGGGAGAAGTGGGGGTGACCGTCCTGTGCATTGCAGGGTATTTGGCAGCAGCCCTGGGCCCTACCCCTGAGATGCTGGTGCACCTGCCATCCCAGTCATCACCATCAAAAATGCCTCCAATATGTTGCTGAATCATCTCTTGGGGGCTAGAGGAGGGGAGGCAAAATCATCCCCAGTTGACATCTGCTGCTTTAAATCAATTAATAATATTCATGGTCTGTGAAATATTCAGAAGACCCCCACATTTGCCCATCTTTACTCAAAACCTTGTGTTTGGGGGAAAAAAGAAGGTCTCTTTTCCCATATGTACAAAGACATAGGAGAACAGAAGGGAACAGACTTCAGTGGGATTTTAAATCTTGCAATGGAAACAAACTGAATTCACCATGCAAAGAAAAAAAAAAAGGAAAGAAAAAAATGTTTGAACACTGCCAACTCCATCAATTACACCGTTATGGTGTAATTGACCTTCTATTAACTTCCAAGGGAGATAATAACTAGGAGGTAAATTTAGTTTGTTGTGGAAAAATCTCAGAAGACATACTTAACCACCATAGTCAATCCGGACGACTCAGTCATTCTTCATGTATAAAGTGCAAGCAGAGATTTTTCTCACTACTATTGGACGGCTATGCTGTAGCTGAGTTCAGTGTGCTCTATTTGGAAAATAGCACTGGTATTTGTGGAAAGAACCTACCTGTTGTTCAATGGGGAGCTGGAAGATGACTCTACCCTTCATGTAATGCCTTTCTGGAAGATAAAACTAAATGAACTGGATCGCCATGTATCCACCTGGGTAAATTGCAGAAGCATACTGTTTCAGAAGAGGAGGTAAACTCAAGAAGAGACCTCACAGGAATGCTGTTAGGTCAGTTCTGCAAATACACAGGAAAGAATTGGATGCTGTTTGTGGGTATAATCATGCCTAGTCAAAGGAAGGAACAATGTGTAAGAATGTTTTTTACAAAAATAACCTTGATTTGGGACCAGCAATTAGCATAATGGCTATGTTGCTGGACTCCCAGGTAGTCAACCACGGTTCACGTCCTGGACCTGGTGACTTAAAACTCATGCTAGGCATGTGTATGTACGTGCCCAAGGTCCCGAGAGGAGAACAGAGGAGAAGGGACTGCGGCGTGGCCATCCCTCCCAGGGGGTGATTTCTCGCTTTCTGTCTCTCTGTCTGCCTGGCGAGCGCATGCGCCCTATAGCAAAAAAAAAAAACAAAAAAAAAAAAAAAAAAAAAACAAAAAAAAAACTCTCCAAAAAATAAAAATAATTAAAAAAAAAAACCCTTGTCTTGTTTCCAGAGAAAAGAGAAAGTTATGCAGGAATGGATCTATTTCTTTATCTGCAATGCTTTCTGAGACGAAGAGAGCGCTATTGCAATATGTTAACATATGCAAAGTATGGATGATATCTACATTAGTGTGTTTCTTGCATTTGTTTTGTTAAAATTAATTAAACATAGAATGCATCCTAGAGTGTCATTATCAATTTATTATTATGTCTACTTTCACAGATCTAGCAAATCTAAGTTAATGATAGCAGTATAATGTCTGTCTCTTCGATAAAAACTATTTATTTTTCAGTTTGCCAGAAGGCACATGCACTCACCAGAGAGAAGGAAAGTGAGAAAGTACCTTCCATAGGAGGTATTTTACATCAGTCTCTTCTCTATCTCTCTTCTATATCTTTTGAGATTCTGGGTGTGCACACACACACCACACACACGCCTGGCATGTTTTTCAAGCTATTAAGTCCAGAACTCAAACTGTGAAGTTAACCATCATGCCACTGGCTGACCCAGTAAAATTTATTAACAAAACAACTAGTTAACTTGCTAGACTTTGAGACCGAATTTGGAAGTTCTGAAAGTTACAATGCAGAAATAAAATAAAATAAAATAAAATAAAATAAAATAAAATAAAATAAAATCCCAATCAGAAACAAAAGAGCAGGACCAGCAGTCGACATAATGGCTATGTTGTTGGACTCCCATGTAGTCAACTGCAGCTCGAGTCCCAAACCCGGTGGCTTAAACTCATTCGGGTGCGTGTGTGTGCGTGCCCAAGATCCCGAGAGGAGAACGGAGGATAAGGGATTGTGGCATGGCCATCCCCCCCTGGGGGGTGACTTCTCTCTTTCTGTCTCTGTCTTTCTGGTGAGTGCATGCGCCCTATAGCAAAAATCTCTCCAAAAAAAAAAAAAGAGAGAGAGAGCAGGAGCATCATCCTCTGTGGTTGAAACAAAAAATGACCCATTAACTTTAATTCAATTTATTTAATAAAAAATTTTAAATGGAGGAAACGATTATTTTGTGTACTTACCATGGGTCACTCAAATTTTCTTACATACTCCCTCAAAATTTCATGAATTATATATATTCTTTTCCTTACTTTTAAAAATGAAGACACTGTGCCAAAAGGAAATTAACAGATTTTTCTGAGCATGTCCCAGTTTACCCTACTACAAACTAACAAATGAGCCTGCCAAAATTTCATGGCTCTGTCAGAAGACGTGAGAGTCCTGGGTCAGAGAGGAAGGACAGTTTATTACCTCAGCAACAGCAGTGAGCAGGGTGTAATAGGGTCTCACCTCTGGGTCTCATCTCCCTGCCTGACAATGCTGTAGAATGTGTGAGGACTTGAAAAAGTTTGTGGAAGATAAGATTACAAGTTTACTTTGGTGCCAAAAAAAGAAAAAAAAAAAGGTGAAATCCCTGCATAGTTTTTCATCATCCATGTTTTCTATAAACTTTTCAAAGAACCCTTGTAGTGATCCGTTGGTTGTTTCTAACTTTGGTGATAATGCCCAGAGATTTCAACATTGAGCCCGATACTGTTCATTTGTCTTCTGAAGAAAGTCTCCATTTACCGATGTTAAATTTGACCAAAGGCCTTTTATTCACCGGTGGACTCAATGATGTATTTATTTTCTCTCACTCCCCTGGCCCTCTCATATCTTCTCTCCCAAATTTCTTTCTGAAGATGCATCAGGCGGGTGTAGACAGGCTCTCTAGGTGGCCTTAAGTAGTGGCCATCCCTTCTTCGATTCTAGTTCTCCCAATAAGGCAGACATGCCTCACAAGTTCTCACCTGATGGTGCGTTCTCACCTGGTGCTCTCATGATCCCAGCTGTACAAGTGCTTTTCCCACATCTTTTTTTTTTTTTAAGAATAAATGTTATTATGTATATTTGAGACTTATAACATGACGCTATGGGGTAGGCAGGGAGAGTAAAGGGGTTACAGTGGTGAAGGAGATTACACCTTCCCACATAGTTACTGTGGTCTGTAAGTGACAAGAGCAGCTAAAATGTACTTAAGGAAAATCTAAAGTCCACACCTGAATGTGCCTTTGTAGGCATTTCAATCAATCAATCAGTTAGTTTAAGAGAGATTATAACATGGAGTTTTTTTTTATTTTTTTTTTTATTTTATTTTTTTTTTTTTAGGTTTTTGCTACAGAGCGTGTGCGCTCGCCAGACAGAGACAGAGACAGAAAACGAGAAATCACCCCCCAGGGGGGATAGCCACGCCACAGTCCCTTCTCCTCCATTTAACATGGAGGTTTTTTTTTTAACATTCTTGAGATAAAACTTGATTCATGGTATAAAATATTTCTGATAGAACAACGAGCTGAATTTTTTAATGCCACTATCAGCATGAGATGACTATTCAGTATCTTATAGGAAGCTTTGTTTCATTTGATATCAAATTTCTGCTTCATAAATTTAACTACAAATATTTAATTCTTTTCTCTGTTCTAGAGAAGATTGTACAGCAAGCTCTGAGAATTTGAGTAAATTAGTCACAAGACCCCCAAGAGATGTATTCATTTAACAGCTGTTTTACCACTCATTGCTATGCTTTTTGGATTTTTTTTTTTTTTTTTTTTGCTATATTTTTTTCTTGAGTAAATTTGGAGGGCTAGCTCCATAGTCTAATGGTTACAGGAGGAGGTTCCCACATGGCTGACCAGGGTTCTAATTCCAGTGCCCAGCAGCTTGAAAAATGTACTGGGTGAGTGTGCCTATGTCTCAAAGTCCTGACAGGGTAGGAAAATGGAGGAGAAGGAATTGAGACATGACCATGCCCCATTGGAGCAGGGGCACTTTCTCCCCCCTTTCTCTCTGTCTCTCTGTCCCTTTCTGCCAAGTTCATGTGCCGTTTGGCAACTGAAATTATTTTTTGAAATTTTTTACTTTCTTAGACTAACATCCATTTAACTAAAAGTTCCTAATGCATTAATGTAGAGTTATATATTTTTTCTTACAGTCCATATACTTTTGGCTTTGTAAGCCATTAGATTCCTGTTGTAACCACTCACCTCGGTGGTTATCATTTAAAAGCAGCAATAGACAATATGAAATAGATGGGCATAGCTGTGTTCCAGTAGAACTTGATAAAACTAGGCAATGGGCAGGGTGGTCCTCTGGGTCATAGTTTGCTGACCCTTGTCACACAGTTATTTATATAAGATTTTACAATTAAAAGCTGTATTCTGGGGGACCAGCAGATGGCACAATGGTTACATCGTTGGACTCCCACAGAGTCAACCATGGTTCGAGTCCCAGACCTGGTGGCTTGAAACTCACACAGGGCACGTGTGTGTGCATGCCTAAAATCCTGAGAGGAGACTGGAGGAGAAGGGATTGTGGTGTGGCTATTCCCTTTGGTGGTAATTTCTCATTTTCTGTCTCTCTGTCTCTCCAGTGAGTGCACACACACCAAAGTAAAAATATCTCAAAAATAATAAATAAATAAATAAATAAATAAGGATTGGGGATGGCAGGTGGCATGGTGGTTAAAGATGCTGACTTCTCACATGGCTGACTGTGGATAAAGTCCCGGATCTGGTGGCTCAGTTTCTCACTCTCTTTCTCTCACTCTGTCCCTCCCTGGTTAAACACATAAATAAATTAAAGTTGAATAAAATAATTCTTTAATAAATAAATAAGGGTGTTCCCCATTATTTTGTGGTTTTAGGAATAAATTAAAATTAAATAAATATATATATATATATATATATATATATATATATATATATAATGTATAGTAATGTAAGTAGTTAGGCAGTCCACTCTCTTTAAATAGTTTTTTATAAACAACAACTTTTGGGTCATTGGAAAAGTCATGATGCATTTTTTCATAGAAAAACAGAAAAAAAATATGCTGTGAACGTTTATTTAATTTTATTTATTATTATTTTTTAATTTGACCAGAAAGAAACAGAAAGAAGAAGGGAAAGTGAGAAAGCAAGCCACCAGGTCAGGAATTGGATTGTGGTTGGCCATGTGGGAGTCCAATACCTTAACCACCACACCACCTGCTAGCCTCTCCTTAAATGGTTTTACTGTTAATCTTAAATTGTTTTATGCATTCTTTATTCTTGGTTGACTGGAGTACCTTTTGAAGTAATTTTCTTTGTGAGGAAGACAACACGACACTATAACCTTCTAATATTTGCTTACCTGAACTTTCCCTGGTCTTCACGAATGTATAATGTTTTCTTTCTTTCTCTAGACGGCTCTTGGTGTTCTTATTTGCCCTCCATAACTGTATGCAGTTTTCTGCATTGCCTTCTGCTTCCTAGTGATTGGAAAAGAACATGACACATGGTACTTACTTTCTGTCCTGAAGGACATCATGCAGACCATTTCCACGTGTGGCTTAGCGTGTTTCCAAAGCACTTACCACTGCTTAATCTATAGTAGATAAAACACATACTTGTCAGGTTAATGTCATATAAGCCAGCCCAGAAACGTATATAAATGCCTTTGACCTGACTTTGCCAGGTCAGCCATCTACTCATCCAGGATAATGAGAAGAAAAATCCATTCTGATCGCCCTTTGTACCTGTCTTCTCTAGCATTGGCTAAGTCCACTGGCCTGAACATCCTGTTCTCAAAATATTTGGTTGTCTATTTTTCATGACATCACAAGTCCAGGCCACTGCGGTTTTTGGGTTGGACTCGTATAATAGGGACAAGTCTCTGTGCATTCCATTGGTTATTGGTCACCAGTCATCCATTGCTATGTAAAATCTCAGCAGCATATAATAAAAGTATCTGTTTAGCTTTTAAGTTCACGGGCTGGCTGACCTGCCAGGACCAGCAGCTTGTTCTGGCTGTATTCTGCCCAGGATGAAGGCAGGGGTGTGAGGAGCAAAAGGAATCTTGTGAGGTTCATCAGATACAATCCAGCACTGATACATCAGTACTTCTGCCTGATTCTGTTGACAAAAGCAGGTCATGTGGCCACGCTCTAAGCCAGAGGCACAGTGGTTGTGTGCATCTATGAGAAAAAGTGGGCCGGGAGGGGAGCTGCAGTATTATAGACCACAAGGTGCAGATACAGAGAGAGGTGAAGAACTGGAGTGCCTGATCACATCCATTCCTCCGACTTTCCCCTTGTCAAAGCCATGGGTACCAGGTGTAATCCTGGCATGGTTGCTCTCTTCTCCGTTCTTCAGTAGTAATTTCAAAGGGTGATCACAGAACACGGCCTACTTCGGGCTCCCAGGCTCCCTCCTCCATGTGAGGTGGTGTCAATAGGGGTGTGATGTTCTCCTCTATGCTTTCATCCTGAAGGTGCTGCTTAGAGTTGATAGAGTTGCATGGGTGGAGTCTGCCTGCCATCTCCCTTCTTTCAATCTAGTTCTTTCTATAATTTTCCTGGGGAAAAAATCTCAAAACTTCTCACCTGCTGATGGCCTCCTTTAGAAATCACCAGCTCTATAAGTATTTCCCCCCCATCTTAATGTGCCTGTGGGCATTTCAATGGAAGAAGGAAGGTGGGAGAGACTTGTTTTCAAGTCCTAGTCTGACTCAGAAATCCCTAAATTGCCACACAACAACCTCTTTTCCATGTTAGCTTTTCTACCTCAATCGTGAGTTGACCTCTTTCATTTCTTAGCCTCTTCCTTCTCTTCCCTGTCCTCAAAGCTGCTGCCCTCCACTTGGTTGAGTAGAAGCAGCTTTGATCTGTTTCTCTTTTTCTATTCCTTCCCTAGAGATCCTGATTTGCCTCTGAACTCCTTTGATCACACTCACAAAATTGTTTAACTGGGCTTTTACAGTCATTCTCTTTCTCAATCTGTCTGTGGGGTGCCTATGGACATTAAAATAGGACTTCTAAAGACATATATCTAAAAAGAAAAATGTTCTTTTGCCAGAGAATAATAAATCACTCTCGGCCATCCATTGGGTTCAACTTCAGGGCAAATTGTAGAGAAGAAAAGAAGAGAAGGAGAAAATCATCGAGAAGAGAAAGTCAAATAGAGACCAACAGTTCCTCCCCTTTCTTATTGCTTCTATTTATTCCTGTGCCTCTGTCTGCAGTCTGACCTCCTAAGAGCTCAGGAAAGAAAGAGTAGAAGAAAAGTACTGAAATTGATGCCGTGAAAAAAAAAAGTAACAAGAGGCTTCATGTGAGCAGTGACATACAATGCACCACAAATTCCGCCTGTTACAGATTTCTTTTTCTCCTGAAGTACAGGCTGGGGGAGCGGGTCTCTCTGTTGGTCTGCTCTAAATGCTGACCGAAAGCTGAGAGTAGCGGCAATGACGGTCAAAGGGCATGAGCGTCCTGGAGTGCAGCTTTGAAAGGGAACTTCACCTCTCCAGAAATGGAGCAGCTCCTGCAAAATAAAATAGGACCAGTGGAGAGAGAAAGAGAGTGGAAAATGTTCAAGTGTGTGTTTATAAAAAGCCAGGAGAGGGTAGCCATGAAGATGGGAAAGGGACAAAGTTTAGCAAGCATGCCCTGCATAGGGAAAGCCCCTCTTCATCATGTTTGGAAAAAACACAATTATTCTGTACTCCGTAGATGGCTTTGAGGTCATGTGATCTAGAAAACATAAATTGATGTATGACGTGAGAGCTTTTCCGTGTTTGAGGAAACAAGCTGCTGAAATGTGGGCCTTGTTTACATACAACTTGAAAGAAATTTTCTTCTCGATACTTAAAGTTCTTTCTCATCATGACTAGTACTTTATCTCAGTGTCTAGCAACTTTCCAGCCTCAGTGTCTCTATGGCCTCTCTTGATACCTTCCTATCTTAGCTCAAATGGCCCAACTCAGTCTTCGCACTTCCTGGATATTCCTGGTTACTCTCTGTCACCTTAGGATCCTTCTCTTCGTTCTTCTCCCTGAAAGTAAAGTGTCTCCAACAACTGACAACTATTGCAGTGTTGTAGCTCTTACTGTGGTGTAGCACCATAATTCAGGTTTTCCTTCTTGGTGTCCTCTCCTAAATATAACATAAACCTCTTAAAATGAAGTTGCCCAGAATGGAAGATATCTTTGCTGACCAAATACCTCATTCAATGTAGTGGGATTACCTGCCCTGATTGTCACCAATCCAAAGAGTTGGACTTTGGCAAATCTGAGAACTAAGTGTGGTCTAACGTTATTTCATTAGCCCTTGGGGTCTTCAGGTTGCTTCTGTGACTGTTGGCCTACCATGTACTGTTGTCGGGAACACATCTTTGTTCCTGTCCTTGCTCTACGAGGTCTTAACAAAACTTGCCATTGAATCTCATTTTCTTAAGGATCCAATGGACATTCATTTCTAAATTTCTTTATAGGACATTAAAGTTTATAACGGAAAAAGCTAAGGACTTGGGCTAATATCCAAGCCAGGCCATAGCCTGTCTATGTGGTCATGGGGAAAACCCTTTATCTTTCTGCAAATTAAAAGGATAAAAACTCACTTGATATTGTTGTATAAATCAATTAGAATGCTTGGCATATAGTCATCACTCCAAAGGATTGGCTTAAAATGAGGCTCATGGTGATTAGAAATTTATGTGTTACCTCTCATGAACAAATTTTGCATTGTAAAGAGATTTATAATAAAACTGAATCTCAACTCATTGGTGAGAGATTTCACCCAAATTGACAGATGGGTACTGTTTATGAGGGTATTTTGGTGGGGAGATTCTAGCAGAACTCTTCAAAATATGTTATTTTAAATATAAGCTGTTCTAGGATAATGGAATAGTAGTTGGGATGTTAGGGGATATTGAAAACTGATCAGGAGGTTTAAGTGACTTCAGTATGTTCTATCAGATCAGGTTTCAAGAATGATTCACTGCCTTTGTTCCCTGGCCACATTTACTGGATATGCTACTGCTCTCTGCCCCAGACTTAGTCAGGCATTGGGCGGTACTCAGTTGAGGGTTCTAATTGTAAGCCTTCTCTGACTCGCTGCACGGAGCCAAGATGAGTAGATTATGGTGCTAAGAAATCCAGCCTCAGAGTCAGGCATATCAGCAGCTGGATCCTCCTCCTGCCAAGGGTTTACCTGTCACAGGTTCACCTGCGACACTGAGCAAAAAGCTTAACTATTGCAAATCTCCTTGTCCTGTCGCCCCTGCCAGGTTTATGTGAGGTATACATTTATTAATGTTTTCAAGCACCTAGCATCTCTAGGTGCTAATAAATACACTATATAAAGTAACTGAATGGGGTCAGCAGGGGGCATGGTGGGTGAGGTGCTGGACTCCCACATGACTGACCACGGTTTGAGTCCCAGACCTGGCAGCTTGCTTTCTCATCACCTCTCTCCACCTCCTGCCCTCCTCTGTCTCTCTCTCTGGTGAGTGCATGTGTCCTGTAGCAAATTAAAAAATTATAATGATAAATAAAATTAAATAATTCCTTTATTATTTTATTTTCTTCTGTCTTAAAGTAACTGGACTTCTTTAGCTAGTTTTTTTCAATTTTTGATGTCGAATTTCTTTCAGGAGATTTTTACTTAAAAAGCGAGCTCTTCTGATGAAAAGTAATATTTTACATCAGCAGTTCTCTTCCTCCCCATAGGACCATCAGTCATCTTGTTCATGTTAGTCAGTGCTTTGTCATCATGTTTTAACAGCAGTATTAGCCCTGAGTTTCTAATGCTCAAAAAATTAGAGGTAATTCAGACTGACAACATACATGCAGCAGGGCTAGAAATGAAGATCTGCAAAAATGTCGAGCAACCCTGGGAGAAGGAGGGGAACGAGAGGGCAGAAGACCTACGGAGGCAATGGAGGGGAGCCGGGGTACCCTCCCGAGCTGAATTCCTTCAGAGAACATTTCTCCTGCAGATTCAATGTGGTTTCCAAGTCTCAGAAACATGAGGCCCCCGTGACTGCACGGAGGCTCACTTTGCCCGTCTGCATTAATCACATTTACTGGGTAATTGCTGACTACTGAGTCCACAGACCCAGACGCCTCGGTCATCTGATCCATGAAATAAGCCACACTCATAATTCCCTAATAAAATCACAGAAGTGAAGAGGAAATTGCTCCATTAATTTGTCTGTGGATTCCAAATCTTGGCTTCAGTTTGCATCCTATTGAGCGAGGTTTTCAAAAGGAAGTACACTTCCTCTGGGGCTTGTGTACTGAGGGTATGGGAAGCCAAACGATAAACATGGCATATTAATTACTGAATTCTCTCTTTCACTCAACACACACTTACCACGTATTTACTCTGTACCTGGTACCGACGAGGCCTTTGAGACACAGCAGTAACTGAGTCCCTGTTGCAGTTCTCTTGGTGCTTGTAGCACAGTGTCATGAAATACACATTAAAGGGCAGTCAGACAAATCTGGCCACAGCCTGAATTTGCACATCAAGATTTGGTGGGATTTAAGCAGTTAAATTGGAATCAACTTTAAAAAATAGTTTTACATTATATTTTATGTTAAAACAAGAGCACAGGGACCAACAGATAGAGTAGTGGTTACATTGCTTGACTCCCACATCGTCTGCTATGGTTCAAGTCCTGGACCCAGTCGTTAAACCTCATGCTGGGCATGTGTGTGCACAAGATCCTGAGAAAATGAAGGAGAAGGGATTGCAGCATGGCCATCCCCCTGGAAGGTGATTTCTTGTTTTCTGTCTCTCTGTCTTTCTCTGTGTCTCTGAGTACACATACCCTATAGCAAAAAATCTCAAAAAACAACAAAAAAAACCCACACCCACCTGTTCTATTGAATAGAAGCCAAGATGTAAATAGTTTTTAAAGATAATCTATCCTTCAAGGGCCACGTTTTATCACTGTGGGTGATCGCTATTCACTTGGGAATGGAAGTCTGTTCTCTATCTAGAGGCTTGTTGGTGGGAATTTTTTTTTTTTTCTAATTTCCCTTTGTGCTTGTCAGAGGGACAGAGAGGAGGAAGAAAACTGAGAAAGCACCCTCGAAGAGGGATGACCACACCACAGTCTTTTCTCCTCTTGGAATTTTGAGCACATGTGCCTGGTGCTTTCAAACCACTGGGTCTGGAACCCAGGATGCAGTCAGCCGTGTGCAATCCAGCTGCCTTACCACCACCCCACCTGCTGGCCCTGGAATCTTATTTCTTGCCAACATATCAAAACAACTGCCGTTCATGACGAAATCTAATATCAATCAACCACTGAAGAATTACATTTGTTTATAAGCCTCGTCTACCTCCTTACATAACGAGAAATGCCATCAAGTGGTGGCTTTTTAGTTAGGCACGCAAACTGGCCCATGTTACCTTTCTGGGTTGTAATAGCAAAACATGTCAGAGTTGATGCCACCAGGGAAATGAGGGCGACACAAGGAGAAGGAAGCCACAGATTTAACTTTTATTCTTTTCAATAGCATATATACAAAGGATAACTCTGTCACAATATTATCCCTAAGTTTTCTGCACCTGGAAACACAGTAAAGAAATGATCGTCTCAGGGCACAAGTAAAACTTTTTCCTCCTCTTTTATACACTGACACCAAATAACAAAATTATCAACCCATTCTCAACACAGGAAGGACAGGCACTTTTTATTTTTTTAATAAGAAAGGTTGAATATAAAATTTCCTTAAATAATAGTACTTTGTTTTATAAAAAACACACATACTTAGATATTACATTACAATTTTAATATGTTTGAACATGAAAATAAACTAGGTTTTAATAATAAAGTATTAAACGTCAGATGAATCGAATTTAACAATTCTAACAGAATAATATTTTAATGGAGAATGTGCTCTTGATTTTGCTTTTAAACAAAATGACCTGGACTATATAACTTATGTACATTTTCTCATCATTTCCTCGTCATAATTCTGATATTAATTCCAGTTTCCGTAAGAGGAAATGAAAGCCAATACAGCAGCCTCTCAGCTGTTCCATGCAGACTTCATAGCTGAAGGCAGTTCTTTCTCAGGTGAGTTGTATGTAAGGATTAAGTACCCCTGTGATGATCAGACACATGTTCTTAAACCATTAGATTTGAAGTACATGTAGCTAGTCCAGGAATTTAAAACCTAACTTCAAAATGTATCCTAAAAGGTGTATCGTTAAAACTCATTTTAAAGCAAAACTTGAAATGCACATACTTCTTTTAAAATTTAAGTCGCTAGATGACACAGTATCGGATTTCCTAGTGCTGGATTCTATAATGGAAGATTATTTTTTCTCTCCTCTGCTGTGATCAAATTTCTCTTCTCTTATATCCATTTATTTACACTGCCCTTATAGCAAAGTGGACATTAATACTAATGCAACTGTGGAAGCGAAGTTCTATTAGGTCGTTGGGAAGGTTATGACGTATTGTTCTGTTTTTCTATGCAAAATTGTGTCATGACTTTCTCGACAACCCAATGCAAACAGCACATCATTTCTATCACTAACACTGATGTGCTCCTAATGGCTTCTACTATGTGGATCCTAAGTATGATTCTGGGGCCAGCAGGTGGCATGGTGATTAAGGTGCTGGACTCGCTCATGGCTGGCCCTGATTCAAGTCCCGGACCTGGCGACTTGCTTTCTCGCTCTCCTTCACTCTCTCTTTCTCTCTTTGTGTGTCTTTTTGGTCAAACTGAATTAATGATAAATAAAATTAAATAATTCTTTAAAAAAAAATCAGATTCTGACTGTGAAATCCAGACAGAAAACAATGGAGACCATTGGCAGCTTCCTGGTGAAATTAATGAGTGCAGACTGCCACGTTGGATAATCAATACATCTTTACTCAGTTTACTTGGATTATCAGTCTGAACCTATCCCATTAAGGAGATACTTTTCAAAATTTCTTTTTTAGTCTTGCTGTCATCATGAAAATTACAAGCCCAGGCAAATTAAAACATAAAGATTTATATGCAAGAAAGTGAAAGAACCCAACAAAAAGATAACTAAAGCATATCTCCAAGGCAATTTACCTATATCAGAGATACACCAGAAATGTCAAGATTTTCAGGGTGCCATCAATTCACTAAGTGTTGATTCTAACCCTTAAGTTCGGCCAGACTCGTAACACTAACCAAGACGAGTTGCCAGCTGAGATTTATGAGATCTTTCATGGGATGTGCAGAGTTGACAATGCAAGAATGGACAGGGGCCAGGCCTCATCTTCATCGAAGGCCCTGAGTTTAGGTTTATAATGTTGGGTAAACACTACATACTCAGTTCTAAAGAGATACTGACAGGATAGAATGAAGGCAGCATTCAACTTGAAATTCATTTCCCCAAACTAAGTCAAACCTTCTAGTACTCCAGAAACTGTGCAGCCATCATAGAAGGTCTTTTGTTTAAGCTGAAGTCACTTTTTAAATTTGTCAGAAGGCACATGTACTCACCAGCGAGAGATGGGGGTGCAGGGAAAGGAACAGAGGGAGATGCACCCTCAGTGGGGTGTGATCACACCATAATCTCTCCTCCATTTCTCCATCCTGCCAGAATCTTGGGTGTGTGCACACACATGCACACACATGCTTGCGCGCCTGGCATATTTTTCAAGCCGTGGGTCCAAGACTTGAAGCACGTGATCATCCACATGGAATCTGGTATCTGGTCACCTTAAACACTAGGCCAAGGGGCCAGCTCTTAGTCTGAGATCTTATCATCGCCGTATTCATAGCACACTGATGTTGTCTTGCAAAGCTTTTGTTCAAAGCGTTGGATAAAAGTAAACATTAAGCTACATCACAGGCTTCTACTTTTGATTGGATATTTATTCTGATGTTTAAAATACTGTAGTAGTCAAAAGATAGAAATGGCCCCGACCTTTCTTGCTCTCTGAAATGCCCTGGTATTTGAAAACATTTCTAGAAGATCTGACCTTTGCTCACTTCCCTGACTCTTTTTTTCTCCAGAGTGCTCAAATTTTGGCTCTGTAACTTCTTACTTAATCCCTTCTTCTAACTCCAAACTGACTTAGGGATTTTATGTGCTTTTCTTGAAATCAGGACCTTGGGTTTTCCTTTAGGTATTCTTGCACTTTTTTCACCCCTTAACTCAGTATTTTCTAAAGCAGGCATGCCCCACTGCCCAACTAATGCCTTCCTATACCGTTTCTGCCCCTTGAAAGTTGGTCAACTCTAATTTTCCATGAAGGAGTGTTGCATACCAAGTTTACTGTCAAGAAAAAGAGCTCATTCCTCTTCTCCTCTTAAATTTTTATGGTGAGGATTATGATTAGACAGTTCTAAGTTTTTTAAAGGTTTTTTTTTTCTTCTTTTGCTTTTTGCCATAGGGCATGCGAGCTCACTGGAAAGAGACAGAGAGAGACAATGAACGGGAAAGTTAGAAATTACTACCCCCCCCACCTTTCCTCAAGAGGTATAACCACACAGCAATCCCTCCTCTATTCTCCTCTTGGGATTTTGAACATGCAAGCACACACACCTGCATGATTTTCAAGCTGCCAGGTCCCAGACTTGAACCATGATCAGCCATATGAGAGTCCAGTGCCTTAATCACTGTGCCACCTGCTGGACCTTAGAGGGTTCTTTTTTTTTTTTTTTTTTTTTCTTTTTTTTTTTTTTTTTTTTGAGAGGTTTTCACTATAGGACGTGTGCGCTCGCCAGACAGACAGAGAGAGACATAGAGACAGAAAACGAGAAATCACCCCCCAGGGGGGATGGTCACGCCACAATCCCTTCTCCTCCATTCTCCTCTTGGGATCTTGGGCAAGCACGCACACGCGCCCGGCGTGAGTTTTAAGCCACCGGGTCCGGGATGCGAACTGCAGTTGACTATGTGGGAGTCCAGTGACATAGCCATTACGCTAACTGCTGGTTCCCGAGGGTTCTAAATTTCAATCTCTCTCAAGGGAAGTGTATTGATCGACTTCTGTATTCTATGTATTGTCTTTAGACACTTGCATTTTTGGTCCCTTTTGCAAGTACTACTGAGATAGAATGATATAGAACAATTTTCATATAGTAAAGTCAAGTTTAGAAAAGCTAGTGTTTTTACTTTTTGAAGGCTTAAAGTTAATCCTAAAGTTGAAGAAAAGCTATTGGGCCCTGTAGTAGCAAGACCAATAGGAGTCTTCCTCAGTCACGAGTCCCTTAAAAAGAGTTATTTCCAATTTGTTATTCATGTACTAGTTTCCCTGAAAAACTGTGATTTATTTTCCTCTAATTTTTGTCATAGAGGGACTTGGAGACAGAATCCAAGCAAATTAAAGCATAAAAAGAGAATTTGCATGAAACAAACTAGCACGCAGAAGTACAAATAAAATATGACTCTAGGGGAAATTATCTATCCCTGGTTCACTGGAGATAGAAATCAGCCTTTTCAGATAAATGTTTGTGATTAGAAGTCACTGTGATTACAGGATTGTTTGTTATACAGCACTATCAGGGAAGAAGTTGGCTAACAGATAAATATAAACAAAGAGAAGCAGATAAAGACCATTCCACACAGGGGCTAAGGAGAGAGACTGAGGAAGAAAAGCAGCAGACAGAGGTGTCAGGAACCATGGCAGGAAGGAATTTGTGGTTCTTTGCTTTCGCCATATGGGAAGATTCTGTGTTCTCATCCCGAGGTCTTTGCATACACCGCATGTGCCTATACACCGTGATCCTGGCTGTGAAGGCTCTGCTGGGACTACCAGTCTGTTTCTTTAGCTCATGGAAGAAAGAACTAAGCTTAAAAGGAAAAAAAAAAGGAAAAATTCATCTTTACATAAAGCAGAAGACACCCCTGCCTAGTCAGTTGGATCGGCTATATTAATACTGACGATCTAGAGAAGTGTAAGGGAAAATAGCATAAAACACAATACATTCTATAATCGTTTATATGCACTATTATATGTACTGCCATGGTAGAGAAACATAAATACTGCTTTTTCTGTGCATGTGATTATTTTGAAAAACGCCAGCATTGAGCCAGCCAGGCGGCATGATGGTTCAGGCAGCTGGGTCACATGTGGTCCCGCTCTTCCCCTTTCTAGTTGGGTTTGGCAGGGGTCCCATTCTTCTAAGGCTACAATTCTGCCCAGCAGTCACTCTCCCATGGCGCTAACGCTTCTCAGATTCCAGAAACTTCCTTCCTTCCATTCTCCTGCACCTGTGGCTAGAAACCCGTCATTAATTCTCAAGGACCTCACAGCCGCCTCGGTTCTTTAACGCTCGTGCACGTGCCCTCGTTTGTCTTCCTCCTCCTCCTCGTTCTGGATTACGGGGATGAGGAAATGCACGACTGGGTCCTCAGGGCTGGAGAGGAGCTGGCTGCAGGTCAGTTTGCTCTCTCTGGCTCAGACTATACATGAAGTGTTTCAGCGCTGACATGAGGCAAGCCGAGATACTCAAAACCCGAGCGTCACAGTGGATCAGGGGCGGAAGTGGGTTTGAGCAGAAAACAGCTGTCCATCCTCACGGAGAATGGGCATGGACCACTGGCAGCTGGTTGCCAGCCTGTGTGGTCGGCTTCCCAGCATGGGAGGCTGGGCCTGGACGGCATCCTGGAGACCGTTGTGGCTATTGGTGGGCTGGATCCTTGCCAAAGCTCCCTTCTGTAGGCAGAGAAACCACTAACATTGTGGGGGATTTAGGCCACATACCCAAATACACAACGATTCCATCAGGATACGGATCTGGAGGATACATGTTCACCTGTAACTTTTTCTGGGAAATGATATCTTGCCTAAAGATTAGCAGAGTGAATTAGAAATGAGGGTGATGGTAGGGGTAATGTTATATATTTCTAGGCACATTAAATATATACATATATTTTTTCTTTTTTGTTTTTCTAAAAATGGGGTTTTGCTATAGGGTGCATGCTCTCTCCAGAAAGACATAGACAGAGAGACAGAAAGTGAAAAATCACTCTCAGAGGGGTGGCCACACTGCAGCCCCTTCTCATTCTTTGCCCGGCATTTTGGGCACGGACGCACATGTGCTGGCATGAGTTTAAAGCCACCAGGTCCGGGAATCGAACCGTGGTTGACTACATTGGAGTCCAGGGATATAACCATTACACTATCTGCTGGTCCCACCAATGTTATTTTGAGTCAAGGAGAGGACTTGGGGGAGAACTCCATTCTTCTATGGCACCAGCTCTCCTCCTTGTCATCCAACTTCCCAAGTCTTCAAAGTCCTGTAAACGGAAAAGAATCACAAGCAGAAGATATCGGTCTTTTTCTGGAGCTGGCCACTGCAGTCTCACTGGTCAGGACCTGGTTTATCCTCTGCCAGAGGAGCTGCTGCTTATTGAAGTGTTGGCTAAGCTACCGAGCACGCGTGCCAAGCTAGAGAGAGAGGCGCTGAACTAAGAATTGTACATGCGTTACGCATTTCCTGATTTCAGGCACAATTTGGAAGGTAGGGTGATGATAATTATGATTACATGCTTCATTAATTCCCAATGCCACCTATCCCATGTTGTCGAATACATAAACATAAATAAGTTCAGCTGACTCCCTTCTACCCTCCCAATCTTCACCTCCCCCCCCCCCAGCATACAATTCCTTGATGGAATGTTTAATATGAATTTTTTACTCAGTGTAACTCCGAGTGACTGACGGTCCCCAAATGTCAGATCTTTGCTGAAAGAAGCATGTCTGAGGGTGTCCGAAGGCTAATTAATGCTTCAGTCACACTGTGCTCTGAGAGAAGCACAGAATGACTTAATAAGAGATGAAGAGGGTCCCGAAAATTATTGTAATGGAACAAAGAGAACTCTTTTCAACATTTTTCTTTTTTAAAGTAAAATGAAATGAAACCCAGACTTAGAAACTAGAACATTTCACAGCTTGGAAGAAGAGAGCGATACACAATTCAGTGTCTCTTGACCGCCACTAATGTCACAAAACAGACACGCACATTCAGCGCTCTGTCCCTCAGAGCATGAGGCGCAGGGACACCCAGGGCCATTTCTGGTGAGGTCTTATTTAAGGGGGCTTTTCTCAAGTCTAAGGGATTGTAATCAAGCTAAATCATGGCTAAATACCTCAGGAAGACCCAAAAGACAATCAACAAAGGAGCCATGTTCAACTTCTGAAAAGACTTTTGTGAGAAAACTGGAAGTAAGCAATACACATTAAACTCTGATTCTTATCTCAGCCAAGATACTATTTATATTCATTTTCTGTTGCCGGATAAAAGTGCCACAACAAGAAATGCACTACCAGGTCAGCCACAGTGTGGTGGTTAAAGCGGCTGGATATCACGTATCCAACTATGCTGGTCGAGTCCCAGACCTGGCAGCGTGAGAAACACTCCAAGTGTGTATGTGTGTGTGTGTGTGTGTGTGTACACACTCGCTCAGAATTCTAAAAGGAGGGAGAAAGGAGAAGGGGTTTTGACTTGACCATGCCCCGTAGGGGGATACTTTCTCTCTTTCCCTCTCTCTCTCTCTGGTGATCCATGCACGTCAGGCAAATCTAAAAACTGTTCTGTTAGTATGTCTAGTTAGTCAAAGTCCAAGTCTAAGATCTGTTACTCTGAGATAATTTTAGAGTTGTTGTTTTGTTTTGTGTTAGAGCACATGTGCTCACTGGAGAGAGAGACAGAGACAGAGACAGAGACAGTGAGAGGGAAGGTGAGAAATCACCCCCCTAGGCGAGTTGGCCATGCCACAGTCCCTTGTCTTCCATTCTCCTACTGAAATCTTGGGCACATGTGCACATGCACATGCGTGAGTTTTAAGTCACCTGGTCTGGGACATGAACCGTGGTTGGCCACGTGGGAGTCCAGTGATGTAACTGCTGTGTCATCCTAAATGCAATAAGATGTTCCATTCTGGTATATTTATATTATTTATATTTAGGAAATGTGGATGGGGTGCCAGGGCCAGTGGGTCTGCAACTGAGGACACGAGGAACATCAGTGCCGCCTCTTTCCTGGGTGTCTGCAGTGAAGACACAGGTGTCCTTGGCCGTGCCCTTCACATTTTCTCTCAAATGACTTTATTCTTTGGATCTGGATTGAGAGCTGGGGGAGGGGAATTACCAAAGAGTCTTACACAGATTTCACGGTGGTCTCAAAGCGAGTCCTTCTTAGGCCATATTCTTAAAAGAATGTTAATAATCATTTTTTTAAAAATGTATGGCAGTTGATACTTATTTTGTGTCCATTTTAAGTATCTTTCTTGTTCACATACTTCACAGAGCAGGGAAGCACTTGGTAAAAGCAGTTTCTACCGGCCTGTGAAATGAGTGATTCCTCTCCAGGTTTTCATCCCCAAACCTCCTCTGGCTTCCTGTCAGTGACACGGTTGCTCTTGTGTTTGTGTTGTCTCTGTATTTCCTGACAAGTTGACGACTGACAACCTGCGGAAGTCAGTAACCACAGCTGCTCACTAACCACTGTATTCCCGATGCAGAAGTGCCCAGGAGAAAGGGACTCGGGTGGGCTTGGTGTCCTGCGGGAATGCGCTGCTCACGTGATGCTGGGGCCTGTGAGACGCCGTGGTGGTTCGGTTCTCTGGTAAACATGCACACGCAGGAGTGTGCCCGCATGATCCTGGATGGCTGAAAATATCGGGGGAAGACAGGAGGACCCACAGCATGAGACCATGCTGAGAGCGCTTGTCCTCTTTTTTCCTCAAAATTTTTTTTTTGGAGAGGTTTTTGCTATAGGGTGCATGTGCTCACCAGAAAGACAGAAAGAGACAGAGAGACAGAAAGGAGAAACCACCCCCCCCTCTTCCCTGGGGGAATGGCCATGTTGCAATCCCTTCTCCTCCATTCTCCTCTCAGGATCTTGGGCATGCATGCACATGTGCCCAGCGTGAGTTTAAGCCACCGAGTCTGGGGACTTGAACCACAGTCGATTACATGGGAGTCCAGCGACATAGCCATTATGCCAACTGCTTGTCCTGTCTCCCAAATTTTTTAAAAAAGAAAGGGTCAGAAATAACATTTGTTGAATAAATGAATGGATGCATTAGGCATTTTGAATTATGATTACTTGTTTTAATTTTTTTTTCCTCTCAGGTGTGCACTTTTGAGGTGGGGAGTAGTATCTCATTTTCCTTTTGTCTTTCTAAGACAAAGTTAATATGAATCTTCATGTTTCATATTTGCACTTTTTGTATTGGAAACATTACCCCTTATTGATACACAAACAATCCTGTTCGCCATTTACTGTGTTTCTACTTGAATTAACTTTATCTCACAACAATTTTGAAACTTCTGCTTTCTTCTACAAGAGATTAATATTTTTTGAGAGTTTTCTTTTTTTTTTTTTTTTCCCTGTAAGGTGAGCGTGCTCACCAGAAAGACAGAAAGAGACAGAGAGAAAGCAAGAAATCATCCCCCGGGAGGATGGCCACACGGCAATCCCTTCCTCTCTATCTCCTCTCGGTCTTGGGCACACACACACACACACACACACACACACACACGTGCCTGGTGTGAGTTTAAGCCACCGTGTCCGAGATTCGAACCATGCTCAACTACATGGGAGTCCAGCGACATAGCCATTATGCCAGCTGCTGGTCCCTAAATTAACATTTCTTTTTTTTTTTTTTTTGAGAGGTTTTTGCTATAGGGCGTGTGCGCTCGCCAGACAGACAGAGAGAGACAGAGAGACAGAAAGCGAGAAATCACCCCCCAGGGTGGATGGCCACGCCGCAATCCCTTCTCCTCCATTCTCCTCTTGGGATCTTGGGCACGCACGCACATGCGCCCGGCGTGAGTTTTAAGCCACTGGGTCTGGGACGCGAACCGCTGTCGACTACATGGGAGTCCAGCGACATAGCCATTATGCTAACTGCTGGTCCCAATTAACATTTGTCTATCACTTTTGATATCACTTCATGTGTCCCTTGTAAGCATTCTGCAGTATGCTTTTTTTTAAATTATTTTTGAGGTTTTTGCATAGGTTGCATGTACTCACTGGAAAAAGACACAGAGAAACAGACAAAAAGAGGGAAATCACGTCGGGTGGGGGGGATGGCCGTGCTGCAGTCCCTTCTCCAATCTCCCCTTGGGGTTTTGGGCACACAGGCATACATACTTGGTGTGATTTTCAAGCCTCCAGGTCTGGGACGCGAACCATAGTTGGCCATGTGGGAGCCCAGAATTGCAACCACCATGCCACCTGCTGGTCCCTGAAGTACACATACTAACAAATTTTATCTTAAGATGTTTATTTGTTATAACATAAAGGTTTGGTCTGACTTATCCAGTTTTACATTTTCTTACAATCAACTTTCCTCCAACTTACATGTCTGAGGTGTTGATGTTGATTATGAATTATTATAAATTAATAGCATTATATTACACATTTATATACACATATAAATATAAAAACATGTGTGTATGTTCAGCTATACTGGATTTGTTTTTGCTTTTTGGCCAGAGGGTGTGTGTCCTGTCCAGTGAGGAAAAGGGAAAGCATTTCTTTCACGGGGCATGATAATGCCGCAATCCTGGCTTCTCTAACTTCCCTTCTTTGGGGATTTTGGGCATAAATGCACACACTTTCAGCATGTTTCCCAAGCTGCCAGGTCTGGGACTTGAACCACACTGTGATGTGTGGGATCTAGCCACTACACCCCCCAGGCCATGGGCTGACCTGTTCTACCTTGATCTGTGTTATCAGTGATAATACTATTGTGGCAGTCTACATTTAGAACAACTCCTTTAGTCAAGGAGTTTATTACAATATCATTTCCTTCTATTTCACCTCCTTAGCACAGATTGTTATTATGTGCTTTTTGCCATTCTAAGGTAATTTTGACATGCGACTCCAATGTTGTGTCTAGATGTGTACAATTATGTAATCTTAAGAAATACCTTGTTAATGGTAATACGTTTTGTATAGAAAACTAGATTTCAAAATATTTTGCACTAAAATAAACTCGGACTACCTTGTTATAACATGTCTGAACAGGATCTAGTTTGAGGCTCTAAGAAGGCTAACGTACCAGTTTGAAAGGGCCTTGGTAAGACCAAAGTGAATTCGGATAAAATGGAGGGAGAACAAACATTAAACTTACGGTGAAACTTGGGCAGTAAGATGGTGAAATCATTGATCCTTTGTGAAAATTTTATGGAGATAATGCCTCAAAGAAATCAGCCGTTTAGTTTTTTCCGTGAAACTTTAAGCACCTGCATACATACTGTGTTGGACTGATTTTACTGTTTGTTTCTAATACTTTAGTATTAAAGTATTAGAATTGAATGAGGCCAGGACCACAGCCATTTTGAATTAAGTCTGACCAAGTGCTGAGTCATGGGGAGGTCTGTTTGAGGAAGGGTCAGTTGAGAAACCAGGGGTGGGTATTAGAAAGAAACCAGATAACTACTCTGGGGAAAGCCATGGACTCTAATTGTAGTGAGGAAGGATTTGCATCGGCTTGTACCTTGAGCCTATAAATACCGAGAACATGCGGAGCTTTGGGGACGGTTTGATAATGCTTGCTGTCTCCCTGTAAGGGGTTACAGAATAAACTCCCTTCTCCAGGCTCTGCCTCTCATTCCATTGACCCAGGGATGGAGCAGCTAGAGGGAACTGGCTGGTAATGCCATGCTCTTCCTGGTCTTCAGCTCTTGCTTTTGCTTCTCAATCAACCAGCGAGGTGGGTATTCACCCCTTCTTTGTTTGTTATGTTGAGAATACATTTTTTGCCCTTGATTATCTGAGAATTATCTTCATCAGGACCAGCGGTTAGAGTAATGGCTATGTTGCTGGACTCTCATGTAGCTGACCGCGGTTTGAGTCCCGGATCTGGTGGCTTAAACTCACGCTGGGTGCATGTGTGCGTGTGCCCAAGATCCCGAGAGGAGAACAGAGGAGGGATTATGGTGTGGCCATCCCTTCTGGGGGGTGATTTCTTGCTTTCTGTCTCTCTGTCTGGCAAGTGCACGTGCCCTATAGCAAAAAACTCAAAAAACTCAAGAAAAAAAAAAAAAAAGAATTACCTTCATTGATGGGCAATCACACAGTAGAGCATTAGCTCTCAGGTTGACCGTATATCTTCTCAAAGCTCTAGCTGGCCTCTCGTGTAACTCGGAGTGTTGTAGTCATAATTCTGAAGTAATATTCCTAGTCTTGCTTTATTAGGTAACTTTTTTTTCTTCACTAGGATTTTTTTTTTAGTTTGCCAGAGGAAGCATATGCATACCAGAGAGAGGAAAAACACCTCAATGGGTATGGACACACCATTGCTTCTTGCTCCATTTCTCCATTCTGTCAGGAATTGGGGCACACACACACACTTGGTGTGCTTTTCAAGCTGTCGAGGCTGGGATTCAAACCATCATTGGCCATGTGAGATTTGGTTCCCTCTGTTCAAGGCCTTACCACAGCACTATGAAGCTGCTAGATTCTCTCTAGGTTGAGTAAATGCTGTTTTATTTCCCCCCACATACAATTTAAAAACTATGATCACATGTATCTGGTGCTTTTTTCTCTGACTTTGCAGAAAACACAGTATACTTTCGAAGTTTTATTTTTTTTGGAGACATTTTCACCATAGGGCTCATGTGTGCGCCAGAGAAACAGAGACAGAGAGACAGAAAGTGAGAAATCACCCCCCAGGGGGGATGGCTACGCTGCAATCCCTTCTCCTCCATTCTCCTCTTGGGATCTTGGGCACGCACGCATGCATGCCTGGTGTGAGTTTAAGCCACCGGGTCTGGGACTCAAACCAAGGTCAATTACATGGGAGTTCAGCGACATAGCTATTATGCCAATTGCTGGTCCCCACAGTTTTCTTTTTTATATTTTACTAAAATCAGGGAGATTATCATGTTGTCATTATAAGTAAATACAGTAGTTTTTTATACTTAATGTTGTGTTCCAGTCTCTGCTTTTGGAACCTTAATCACAGATATTTTAAATCCTCATTCTTTCTTGCTGAATCAATTTCATGTTTGCAATTCCTTTTTCTAAATTCTTGGAAAACTTTTCCCATCAGAACCAGCAGGTGGTGTGTGGTTAAGGTGCTTGATTCCCATATGACTGACCATAGTTTGAGTCCTGGACCTGACAGTCTGAAAAGTCACGCCAGGCGTGCGTGTGTGTAGGTGCACGCACACCCAAGATCTCGAGAGGAGAAGAGATTGCAGTGTAGCCATTCCCCCTGGGGGGTGATTTATCACTTTCCCTCTCACTGTCTCTCTTTCTGATGAGTGCAGGAACCCTTTGGTAAAATCCTAGGAAAAAAAAAAAAAGAAAAGAAAAAAAAAAGAGAAAGAAAAGAAGAAAACTTTCCTCATTTATTCTTCCTGTATTTTGTGGGTTGGATAATGGTTTGTCTTCCAGAATTTCATATTCTGGATGCTTGGTTCCCAGTATAAAAGCTTTGTGAGATTGGTGAGTCCTTTAAGAAGCAGAAGGTTGGTCATTTTGCCTTCAAGACTGATGTGTGAGTCTGGACTGAAAAAGGAAGACCTGCCTTCAATGTGGTTAAGCACTTTCAATTTGCTGAGACTCAGCGGGGGAGGTACTGAAAGTTGTTTCCTCCTCTGCCCTCCCCACCCACCCTCAAGTCCTCTCCTGCCCTCTGTACATGGCTGCTGACCTGCCGGCTCCCCTCAGCCAGGTTGTGAAGAGCATCGGCGGCTGATCAGCTGTAAGGGCTTTCTAGACGCCAGGCTCTAGAGCCAAATGAGCCTGTTCTTTATGAATCACTCAGTCTCGGGTATTTCTGTTGAGCTACACCGTTACAGATCAATACAGTGCCAGAGATGGGTTTTTGCTACAAAGATGTGTCTGTTTTTCAGGGTTGCCAATGTGGACTATAATTCTGACTCTATTTCTACCTTCTTTGAATCTTTCCTCATCTTGTCCATCTCTTCTAATATAAATGACCTGCTCAGTGATCTTTTTACCTCATGACTTTCTATTTCAGAGAATATCTTTTTGCATTTTACTGAAGACAATAAACACGCTCATGTAAATTTATGGGTTTTGTGCAAATCATTTCTGGAGCTATAGTTTTTATATGATACTTCAGGGCTATTTTCCCTTTTTAGAGTTTATGCAAATTACTTTCCCTAGACAACACTCAGTTTGTTTTCCTCTTTACGCATTTTTGAATGAGCTGAGACCACCCAGGAGTGACTTGGGAATGGTCCTCCACCTAACTTTTCAGCCACTTCTAAATGGTCCCTTCATGCTTTTTCAGAGTTCTCTTAGTATTTTCCCTCCCATCCTTCAATTAAAGCTCCTTGGTCAAGTCTCTTTCTATGATATGCAGCTTGAGATTAGTTAATGTGTTTAGTCCTAAACCCAATGTACTCATTTTTAGTGTTTGTTACTGTATCTTGTACTCTTTGAAGCACACATTACCACCGCTCTTCGCTGCTGAAGTTCTGAACCAACTGAAAAGCGAGCCAACTTAGCAGTGGAAAACCAAGTCTGACTTCCACTACTGCACGCATCTAGGCTGCAGAAGGTCGCTTTCTGTGAGAGCCGCACAAGCTCACCGATGCTTGCCTTCCTAAATAGAAGCTTGAATCTGTAGAACACACCAACTGCTTCCTTTTAGCTCTTAGCTTTCTGAATGGAGAGGAAAGAAGATGAAATTGCAATCCTAGATGGATGATCTAATTGTATAAGCACCAAGCACGCAAGATCCGAGGCCTGTGGTTACTACCCACCAAGTACATTACTGGCCTCTCCTGCATGAGGAAGACAGAAGGGACACATAAGAGGCCAGGAATGATTTACAAATAGAGGAAGGAAAAAGTGATCTTTGAACACACAATTTTTCTCCACTTCCAATTTTATGTCTGATTATCTAAATAGATGAAGTTCTTAAAGAAAAAAAATCCTAAAACCAAAACACTACCGTCTCTAGCGTACTGACCGAAGGGTGTCCTGTTACCAACACAGGCTCCCGGGGCACCAGCACTTTGACCGTCCTTCCACGCTCACTCCAACACACACGCACACTCACACACGCTTTTTCTGCTCTATGTCCTGTGAGCTGCTGTCTCTAAACACACACAGAAAGAGGGGTCATAATATTGCTTCAAATTTATCTTTTATGTTATTGAAGCCAGATCCCAGAACTTACATGGAAGGAAAAGTCTGCCTGGACCTCCATACCCACCTAGTCCCATTAGAGGGGACTACAGATCACTCTGGCTGAGTTACCTTCCAAAGCCTGGTAGTATGTTGTTTGATAATGATTTTTTTTTTTTTTTTTTTTTTTTTTTTTTTTTTTTTTTTTTTTTTTTGAGAGGTTTTTTGCTGTAGGGAGTGTGTGCTCCCCAGAAAGACAGAGATAGAAAGCGAGAAATCACCCCCTTGGGGGATGGCCACGCTGCAATCCCTTCTCCCCCATTCTCCTCTCGGGATCTTGGGCATGCATGCACATGCGCCCAGAGTGAGTTTAAGCCACCAGGTCCAGGACTCGAACCGCAATCAGCTACATGGGAGTTCAGTGACATAGCCATTACGCTAACTGCTGGTCCCAATAATGAACATTTTTGATAATAGCGTCCTTTTTCTTGCTTTTCTATCCCTTCACAGATATTTTAATGGAAATGATACTGACTCAGGTAAATTTGATGTGAACTTGAATGTTAATGTTCATTCCATTTCTTTTAAAACTTACAATATATGAAAGTCAGCAGGTGACGTAGTGGTTAAAGCACTGGACTCCCATGTGACTGACTGCAGTTCCAGTCCTGGACCCAGCAACTTGAAACTCTTGCCAGGTGCATGTACGTGGATGCTCCAAATCCCAAGAACAGTATGGATGAGAAGGGATTGCAGTGTGGCTCTCTCTCCTGGTGAGTGATTTCTTGCTTTCTGTCTCTCTTTATCTCTCCAGTGAGTGCATACGCTCTATAGCAAACATCTTTCTCAAAAAACAAAACAAAAAAACAACAAAACAACAACAAAAAATAAAGTACATGAGCAGTCCAAACAAACAGTTTTCCATTTCTGGACTGTTATTGCTTTTATCCTTTGAGAGGCTTATCTTGGAAAGACCATCCCTGACTGAATCAACAATAACTTGATAAAAAAAAAAAATGAAGAAAAGTGAAACAAACAGTCCTAAACTTCTTGTTGGGAGCAGATTTTTTTTCCAAATTTTACATCTTTTTTCTCCCCCCTTATTTTCAGAAATCAAATGCACTGGCATTGAGTACTTACTCTGCAGGAGAAAATGATGGTCACTATGGTAGGTAGGTGGAGCTGTACTGATTCTCACTGGGAGTCCACACACCGAGTTCCTGAGCCTGCCTGTCTCACGCAGGAACTCTAAAGAGTGAGGCCAGAACACACAGCTGCCATCTGCAGTCTGGGCCCCATCGGCACAGATGTCATTTTTCATCAGCTAATTGGAGGCCACGATGTCATGCTCTTTAAGACATGATTCCCACCAAGGGCTTAAGAAGGATGTCAGCATGGCAAAAATGGGTGGCACGCTGCCTGGCACACCAGCGAGCAGGTCTCACGCTCACACTATCACAGTGGAAACCACAGACATTTTGCTATGGGGTAGGTGGGCTCTCTTCACTCTTAAGGTCTTAATTTCATTAGGAAAAGAATTGTCATGAAACTCCTAAGGCAGCACTTCTCGAGCTCCAGGGTGCATGGAGACCATGCAGGTGGTTAAATGCGGGTTCCACACCACGCTGGGACACCTGAGAGGAGGCTGCTTTCCTAGAAGCCTCCAGACGAGGCAGGTGCTCTGCCACCTAGACCACACAATGGCAGGGAGCTAAGATAATATCTCCTGTGTGTATATCAGGGTGTGTGCATGCATGTGCACATACGTGTGCAAACACACACACACACACACATGCAGAAATGATTTTTAGGAGGCATTGGACAACCTGGGTAATTGGTAGCATTCTTCTTCAATGCAGCAGAAACCAGGAAAAAAGCAAGGTTTTTATTTTTTTAAAATGCATTGCTTTCAACATATTAATAATAACACTAAATGGATTTATAAGTCATCAGCCTCTTCATCTTAAATATTGGCCTTAAAAATGGCAAAGGAAGGAAATAGTTACCAACATGTAAAACTCTGTAGGAGGCGAGGGTGATAAATGATTAGCTTGTGAAGAGGCAGTAATTTAGAAAGCCAACTGGGGCATTGAAGGAGCTACGATACTCACACCCCCATCAATCACTCCCTAAACTCTACTTTTAGTTCTCCCCTGAAAGAGGAGAGAAAAGTTGAGCAACACGCTGAAGAAAAAATCTCAGCTCTAAGCCAGGACATCTTCCTTTGTTATAAATGGAGCAAATCAGGCATATTTATAGCATGCCTCAAAAATAAGTCACACATAGACTTGCTTTAGTTTTCACTCCAATAAATCTATGAATAGCTCTCAACTTTCCTCTTTCCTTGTAAATTGTCTCCCTCCAAAGCCTGGGTTCTCAGCATCAAATTAAGTGGACACATTCACCTCTGTGAGAAACTGAACTGGGGAACTTCCTGGAGAAAGTGGCATTGAATGGCATTGATAAGAAAAGACACCATGCATTATGGAAGAAGCAGATTTCCTCCTGCGTTCTCTGGAAGGCCATGTGCTTCGGAGGTTGAAGGGCAGGCAAGCTGACAGAATGCTCAACTGCAGAATATTTTCGTGTCCCTCTAATTTCTACCTAATTGGTATTTTATTTGATTGGAGTTTTTTTGGGATTTGTATGAAATCGGATGGGTGTGTATCCGTGGAATTTAGCAAGTAAGAAAAGAAGGTCTCTAAAATGAGATATGAAGTCCACTTGAAGCACCATGTGAAGGAAGGTTCAAGCTTTCCATGATGGAAGATTTGGAGCCGCTCTGCTTCCTACCCTGTTTTATTAGATATGGAGGAAAGGAAGTGCCCAAGGGGCTGGACGGGCTCTCCCTGTCCCACACCTCACATATTTTCTGCAGGCATCTGAATAAGGGCCGTTCACACTCCCTCCAGAGTTTTAAAGGCCTGCTGCTCACGAAAGTGTATTCAGTTTTCATTCTTCAACCTCTCTCTGAGGCGAGTGTGCTCATTCCAATAACATCACCAACATGAAACAGGACACTGAGGCAGAGGGGTGGAAATACATCACCAGTTCATAGAAGAATCAGGAGCCAGTTCCCAAGAACCCCACTTGGAGTCTAGCACGCCTTTGATCACTGGGTACTGTCCCCTTCCAGGTACAGTGGTAAGAATCCCAGCAGTCCGGGGCCAGACTAAAGTAAAAAAAAAAACTATGTATTATGGTCAAAATACGTTATGCCTCATAAAACAGGCTCGATTGAAAGGAATGCAGTATGTATTCTCAGGCACAAAAGTCTTTTAAATGAATAAAATTAAGGAATATAAAAATAAATAAGGAGGGCCAGAAGGTGGCGTGATTAAGGCACTGAATTCCACATGGCCAACTCTGCAGTTTGAGTCCCAGACCTGGTAGTTTGGAAAACACTCTGGGTGTATGTGTGTGCATTCCTAAAATCCATAGAAGATGATGGAAGAGAAGGGATTGTGGCGTAGCCATCCCCCCAGGGGGGTAATTTCTCACTTTCTCTCTCTCTCTCTCTCATAAGTATTCATGCCTTAAGGCAAAAATCTAAAATAATAAATAAAGAAGTTTATTCTACAGAAAATCAAATTACTTGAATACCCTTAAAACTGATGGAGAAAAATTGCTAAATGCCATAGATCATTCTAAAAAAAGTAATTATTTTCTAGAGAGCTATCAATGTTGTATCAACCTGTCAAGAATTCACATACCATAGACATTAGGCGAAGTCCTCTGTGAACTGAAGTGCCTAAGGAACTTCCTGTGAATTCCAGACCCAAGCTGGTCCTTAACTCCCTAGGACTTACAGGTCAGACTCATCAGCTAATGCATGGGCAAAATCACTAATTGATTCGTATTTCATTCTGTGGCCTCAGTGGCTATGAACTTGGATGCTATTCGGCTTACTCCAAATCAATATAAAGGCATTGTAAATTAATTTTGTGTGCTCAATAAATAATAAACGAGAAACCCCAAAGCAATAGAAATTGCTCTCAAATGAGCTTTCAATAGAGACGGTTAAAAGTCAAAGCTTTAAAGTATTTTTAGTCTTTAAGGTAAGGCAGTCAACAATTAGGGCATCTGAACAAAAGACAGGTAAGAATCTTGAGGGTTTCATTCATTTTCTGGTGTGTTAAATTATGTAGACTTCCAGAATCATAGTATTAGCTACAAAATAAGAGATTAATCCTTGGGATACCCAAAAACTTTACAAAGAGTTTGCCACATATGTTATCAAAAAGTGTGGTGCTAACGGGGGCCTTTGAAATTATCCATCCCGTAGCACTTGGTGACTGCAGCATCTTAGTAGACAGTCTATGCCAGTTACTCATCTTTTATTTACAAGTTAATTCAAACTGCCTTAAACAAAAGAGATTAAGTAGGTCATCTAACTAAAAAGATCAGAGTTATTAAGCTTCAAACAGCTTAATGAGTGCCTCAGTTATGTCACTGGTATATTTTCTCTCTTTTCGTCACTCTCATTCTGTTTTCCTTTTTCTCCCCTGCATTCCTATGTGTTGATTCCTATCTCAGATATTTCTTCAAGGTTACAAAGTGGCTACAGCAGCTCCAACCCTTACATCCCCTCCTGTTCCAATTCAGAGGGCAAGAGTATCTACTGTCTCTTGGAAGCCTCAGCAAATTTTTGTGCCACCTCAATGACTCTAACAAAGCCACACATTCATCTCTAAGTTATCTCAGATTTGGCCAGCCCCATAGAACAGGGAACATTCGGGACTGGGCGTAGAGCCAGCTTCAGAAGAACCACAGGAACCTAGTGGAGGATGGTTGGATCTTAAACAAAATTCAGGATTACTTATTTAAAATAACTTAAATCTGAGCAAATTCAGGTTTGGAATTTCTGGGCACCGTCTCGCTCCCAAGTGGGACCTGGATTTGAGGAAGGTCATCATAGCCAAGAGAGACTGCAACGGCAAGGGAGCTCTGAAGGAAATCTGTGCTCGCACTTGAGTGTCATGTTTGGTCTTGCTGATGCCAGTTTGAGTTGTATTTTCTGTCACTGCTCCAGCGTCATGAAGGGGCTATGTGACTCTTAAGGAGCTAAGACAATGGATGGAATCTCAAATATTTTAAATTGCAGCTTCCTGAAACCTGACACCATCAAACATTTGAGCCAGAGATGCCTAGATGGTTCACTTATTGGCCCTGGAGAGAAATCAACATGGTGGGGAAAAGATGGAAGTGTGGTGTGTTTGGTGAGTGCTGTGTGCATTTTCCTTGGGAGAGTGTCGAGAGTTTTCTCGAGAATCCTAAAAGGAGTTGACAATCACAAAACTCATTGCGGATGCAGGTAGAAGTGTTTTTCTGTGATGTCAGGGCTAGTGCTCAAACTATCAACTCATAGAATGACACCTCCTTTCTTCCTCTAGAGAAGATTAAAAATTAGCCACCAATTTTAACCTTTGCTGTCATTCTCAAGACTCTCTCCATCCCGACTGCTCTACTTCTCTCTGTCCTTGAACAGTGACTCCTTCCCCGACAATATGAACATTTCGGTTTCAGATTGTCTGAATGTAAAGCCTGCTCATTTTTACAAGACTCACCTTACGTAGTACTTCATTTCAAAAGCACCTTTTCTACCTATGATTCAGATAACCTTGGCTGATAATCCACTTCCTAATTTCCCAAAGAATTATAAGAATTAACCAGTTGATTGTTTCCCAACAAATGCATAAAATTAATGGGATATAAGATAATGTCTTATATAATATATGGAGAAATTATTTTAATTATAATAGTTATGTATTTTAATCTGTTAAAATGGTCTAGATGACTTACCTATGTGTTCTGAAAGTTATTGCTTAGGATAAGGCTAAATTTCAGAAATGACTAGCTTCAAAGTCTATTAAAAATCACTCAGCTGTAGGGTGTGGGGAGTAAGGCTCTGCTGGGTCCATAGAGAAGGCCCAGGATGTGACCAGCAGATAGTTTAGCGGTTATGTTGCTAGACTACCACATGGCCTGTCGCTGTTCAAGTCTTAGACCCAGTGGCTTCAAACTCGGGTCAGGTGCATGTGCATGCATGTCCAGGACCCCAGGAAGCATGACCACGATCCTGGCTGGTTGAAAGGCTGGAAGGGAGGATTGTGACATAGCAAGATTCTCTCTTTTTTTTTGCAGAGGGGAGGGAAGGATGGCATTCTTGTCTCACTTTCTCTCATAAAATAAAGAAAGAAGAGGGAATAAAACCCTATCCCTGTGTCTTTTATCTCTTCTATAGACTTGAATCTTCCTAGGAATATTCTTAACTATAAACTCACAGCTCAATTAAGGCTTGCTTAACTTGTCATTGTCACTGTTCTACACAGAGCCTCCAACAACCTCAGCGCTCTCATGAAGTGAACACTGTATCCAACTCCATCTTACCCTTCCGGGTCAGAGTCTGCTGCCTGGATAACAGACAGCATCAGCGTCACCTGGGAGTTAATGAGGACTGCTAAATCTCTAGAGCCCTGCCACATCTACTGTGTCAGAAACACTTTTTTTTTTTTAAACTGTCAGAGGGGACATGTACTCACCGGAGAGCGAGAAGGGGGAGGGAGAACACACTCCCAGTGGGGTGTGATCGTGCTGCAATCTCTTCTCCTCTACTTCTCCATCCCTTGGGATTTTCAGCACGCACACACAAATACTCAGCATGTTTTTCAAGTGCTGGGGCCAGGATTTGAACCATAGTCAGCCGTGTGGGATCAAACTCCCTCTACCACTAGGGTACAGGCATAGCCTCAGAAACTGTGCATCAACAAGAACATTGAGGTCATTGTGAGATTCATGAGGTCTGCACGTTAAAGTCTGAGGAGCATTCATGCACTTTGTGGAAACTGAGACTCAGAACATTCCACAGTAAGAGGCTTCTGTATGCAGCCCACAGGGCCTAGCAGAGAACCTGGCACAAAGCACGAGGAACATTTGTCAAATGCAATAAGGAATAAGTAAAAATATTGATGAGTCGGAATAAGGAATAAATGAAAGTATTGATGAGTAGCTAAGTTTGGATGTCTTGAGACCATTCTTTTGACTCTCACTTTCCTTTTGAGGAAGAAAAAATAAGGAAAGAACTGTGTGTTAGAGTCTTACTTCCGTTTCTGCCATGTGCCACATAGACTCCCACAATGGATAGGAGCAATCATTATCATAACCAGAGTGGGCACGGTTCAGTACTGATTAGCTGGGACAATGTTATAAGTGTTACGTTGTAAACATGAGCTCTTCTGTGGGAGCTGCATTAATTGATTTATTCAGATAGCCTTGTGGGTTGGACTAATTGAGTAATTAAGAATTTGATTGCTAATTACCTGCACTAGGGAATAAGCACAAGCAGAAGCCTGAGGTGAGAAATTGAGAGATTTTTTGAAGTCAACCATGAGCTCCTGAGGGAGAGGTGGAAGAGAAGGGATGACAATTCTCTATGGGGATGCTTTCTCTCCTCCACTCTCTCTGCCTCTCTCTGGCGAGTGCACACACACACACACACACACACACACACACACAAAGCCTGCATCATTGCATCATTGTTTATGGAATTTTTTAGGTTTGGTCATTTCACAAGCAGTGGAGAAATCTTCATTCTGTAATTTACTGCAGACTTATCGATAATTGGAAAATCTCTGTTATATTACCACACTGATGTCCCTCTATGTGGGCATTATAAGACTCTATACCTATCCTTGCTCAATCTCTTTTCTTGCATTAAGATTTCAAAGTAATCCTTTTCATTCAGTCTGAGTTTATGGAGGTTAAGACATCTTGATTTTAGTTAAACAAGGACAAAACAAAACAAATAAGAAAAAAAGACACAACAAACCAAAGCTACTAATTCAGAATTGTGTAGCCCAAGATAATAGAAAGTTGATTGCTTTAATCATTTTTAAATTGTCACATTGTTATGTTTAGAACATCTATTGTCATTCATTCCTAAAAGAAGGTGAACTTCGATTTGCATTTCCCTGATGATGGAATGTCGAACACCTTTGCATATACTCCTTAGCTATTTGTACTTTTTCTTTGGAGAAATATATTGAAGTCTTTTTCTTCTATGTTTTGCAATGAATTTTTTTTTTTTTTTTTTTTTGCTATTGAGTTATAGGAGTTCCTTATGAATCTTGGAGATTAATACCTTAGCTGATTTATGCTGTAAAAATATTTTCTCCCATTTTGTAAGTTGTCTTTTGAATCTATTGTTTATTTTCATTACTATGCATAAATCTTTTAGTTTGAAGTAGTCCTACATGTCCATTTTTGCTTTTGTTGCCTGCACTTTTATTGTAATATCCATAAAATCATTACCAAATTACTATGCAGAAACTTACCCTTTAGGTTTTCTACCAGAGAATTTATGGCTCAGCTTTTATATTTAGGTCTTTAATTCAGTTGGAGTTAATTTTTGTGTACAATGTAAGATAAAGATCCAATTAATATTTCCTATTATTTTTTATATTTCTTCTTTTTCTTATTTCTTTGTGTGTGTGTGTGTGTGTGTGTGTGTGTGTTAGAGTTTTTCTAGCACCATTTGTTGAAGATTACTGTTCTTTCCCCATTGTGTATTCTTGGCACCCTTGTTTAATATCATTGACTATGTATATGTAGATGTGCTTATGAATTCTATTGTATTCCATTGAGCTATGTGTCTGGCTTTCTGTCAGCATCATACTATTTTACTGTAGATTTACAATATGTTTTCAAAGCACAAAGTGTGATGATGTTTTCAGCTTTACTCCTCTTTTTCAAGATTGTTTTGACTGTTCTGGATCTTTTGTTGTTTCATATGAATTTTAATTTTTAAATTTTTAATTTTTTTCTATTTCTGTATAAAGTGCCGTTGATTGAAATAGTATTAGATATGTTGATTACTTTGGGCAATGTGGATATTTTTGAAAACATTAATTCTTTTATTCCATGAACACTGGATGTTCTATTTATTTATATCTTTATTAATTTATTTTATCATATGTTATTGTTTTCAGTGTATAAATCTTTCACTTTCTCGGTTAAACTTTTTCTTAAGTGTTGTATTGTTTTTGATGCTATAGGGAATGATATTTTTAAGTTTTTTCAAATATCCCATTGTTAGTGTATAGAAGCTCAACTGATTTTTTAATGTTGATTTTGTATCCTGTAACTTTGCTGAATTCATTTATTAGCTTTAACATATTTTGGGAGGTGGAAGAGTTATTTATAGTTTTCTACACATAGGAGTAAGTCATTTGCAGAGAAAAATTTATTACTCTCATTTGTTTTGATTTGGATGCCTTTTCTTTTTCTTGCAAAATGACTCTGGCTAGGACTTTGAATACTATGCTGAATAGAATTAGCAAGAGTAGACATCTTTGTCTTGTTTCTGCTCTTAGAGAAAAGGTTTCCACTTTTTAACCATTGAGTAAACCATGTTAGAAGTGGGCTTGTTATATATGGCCTTTATTACGTTGATACACATTTTTCTTCTATACCTAGTTTATTGAGTTTTTTTTTTTTTTTTTTTTTTTTTTTTTAGTCACGTGAGGGTGTTTAGTTAAATGCTTTCTGTGCATTCGTTGAGATGATATTGTAATTTTTATTATTTTCTCTGTTAGTGTATCAGTTATTGATTTGCACATGTTGAACTGTCCTTGCATCCCAAGGATAAGTCCCACTCGATCATGGTATATGATTCTTTTAAGGTACTGTTGAATTCAATGTGTTAGTATTTTCTTGTGACTTTTTACAACTGTGTTAATTGGAAGTAGTGTCCTATAATTTTCTTTTCTTATACTATCTTTGGCTCTGGTATTAGGGTATGGAGGACTTATAAAATGAATTTGGAAGTGTTTCCTTCTCATGAGATATAACCTCACATCTTTTAGGATGACTATTATTTTAAAAAAAGGCACTGACAGAGATGTAGAGAAATTGGAACCCTTGTATTGATATATTGTTAGGGAAAATATAAAATAGTACTGCTCTAAAAATTAGTGTGGAGTTTCCTCAGAAATTAAAAATAGAACTACCATATAAGCTAAGCTAGCATTCCATTTCTTGGTATATATACAGCTAAAGGAACTAAAGCCATGATCTTGAAGAATTATCTGTACATTCATGTTTACTGCAGTATTATTTCCAATAGCCAAGACATGGAAGTCACCTAAATGCTTATCCACAATTGAATGGATAAAGAAAACATGGCATGCACATACAGTGGAATATCAGTTACTTTCAAAAAAATCCTACCATGTAGAACAACATGGATGAACCTGGAAGACATTTATACATGTCTGTCATAGAAAGATAAATGCTGCATGATTCCATTTGCATGAAGTTCATACAACAGGCAAACCTCAGAGATGCAGAAATTAGGGTGTGGTTTCCAGGAGAGGAGGTAAAGAGGGAAATGTGGAGCTATACGAAATTATAGTCATATAAGATGAATAATTCTAGAAATTGGTATAGTGCCTATAGTTAACAATATGCACTTCAAAATTGTTAATAAGGCAGCTCTTATGTAAAAACGTTTTATATCCCCCCTACACACCCACCCACCCACACACACACACACACACAAAGCAAAGGGACTTAAGGACATTTTTGGATCTAATGGACATATTTATTACTTTGATCACAGTGATGGTATCTTGCATGTATGTCTATGCCTACTTCCACATTCATCAAATTGTAAACATCAAATGTGCAGTTTTTGTGTGTCTAGTATATCTCAATACAGTTATAGTAAAAGGACAGCTTTAAATGAGAATTTCAATTGTTGAATATTAGCCCATTTTTGTCTTAGTCAATCATTGTAATCTTTTTTTATTAAATCTGAAATTTCTCAAGAGTAGGACCCATATGTCTTTCTCATCTTTGAACAGCCTTAATAATTATTAGTAATTGGCACATAGTAATTGTACCTGTTTATGGGGTACAGTGGATTTTTCAATATATTAATACCATGTGTAATGATCACATCGAGCAATTAGCTTATTCATCAACTGAAATATTTATCGTTACGTGGTGTTCAAATTCCTTTCTATTATGTATTTTGATATATACAGTTAATTATTGCTAACTATAGTTAACCTACTTTGCTATAGAACACTGGAGCTTTTTCCTCTTATCTAACTGTAGTTTCCTATTTATTAATCAAACTCTTCCTACCCCTGCCCTCCCTTACCCTACGCAGCCCCTAGTGACCACTGCTCTGTTCCCTACTTCTGTGAGGACACCTTTTTCAGCTTCCACACATGAATGAATAAAAGCATGTGATTTTTCTCTTTTCTTACCTGGGTTATTGTACTTAGTAGAATGTCCTCCAGGCTCATCCATGTCGCTCTGAATGAAAGGATTTCATTCATCTTTAAATCTTGGGTCCCTATCAAATGGTCAGCCAATATTTTTGAGGGGGTTTAATTATTCCAGGTGTCAGCAAGATCTTAAACCCGAGAGATTGGAACATAATTGATGTGAGTCCCACCCACCATGTGAGGAGAGTCTTGCTTCCTTCTTGGTCTCTTCAGCAACGTCCTAGGCCTGGTTCCAGCTTTTTCCAGCATCTCTAGCTCTAAGACTTTTCTTCCACAAGATTATCTCAGACTATGGCCCATGTGATCATTCCACAAATGCTAACCCAAGTTTGTGTTTAGTTGGTTTCCTTCCCCACATTGTGTACACACATAAACCTCATCTCCCATACAGTACAATCTCCCCAAATTAAACAATGCAAAATACAAAACATTGCCGGGACCTCTGTATGTGACATGTAAATTCTGTGAGGTCAGGGACCATGTATATTTGGCTGGCACATCACCGGGCACATGTACTAAACATGTTGAACAGGGAAGCATTGCATGTTGCAGAAATGACTGACGATAAATGAGTGCACAGTGACGGTGTGATCTGAGAGGGACCTCACGTTAAAGTAACATCAACAACTTGAAATCGAATATTCAAGCTTCACATGCCTCCTAAAAGTGCCCTTAACCATTGCCAAGAGTCCCTCGTCTGAGACTGTATTAGTTTTGTTTTGTTTTGTTTTTTGGTTTTTTTTGGCGAGGTTTTTGCTATAGGGCGCATGTGCTCGCCAGAAAGACAGAGAAAGACAGAGAGGCAGAAAGCAAGAAATCACCCCCAGGGGGGATGGCCACGCCACAATCCCTTCTCCTCCATTCTCCTTTTGGGATCTTGGGCATGCACGCACATGTGCCCGCCGTGAGTTTAAGCCACTGGGTTTGGGACTTGAACCATAGTTGACTACATGGGAGTCCATCAACATAGCCATTCTGCCAACTGCTGGTCCCTATATTAGTTTTATTCTTGCCTCATCCTCCCTCTGCTTTCCTTTTAGGGAGAGAGCTGACTGATATTTTAAACATGGGGGATGAGCTGGGTGAAACCAGCAAGCGCCCTTTCAATGTCCCACCCAGCGCTGTGCTGCTGCTTTCCTGCACCTCGAGGTGGGGGGGGGGCGGTCCACTGCCAGTCTTTTGATGCTGTCCATGGCTCTTGGGTAATTAAAAATTCCCCTAGCATTTTCCTGCCACTGCAGTCACGGTCACAGTCCTTGTTCAGTAATCAAGGCATCTAATACAAAAAATATGATTAAAAAAAACTTTGCAAACTCTTTTCAGAGTTTCGGCATTTGCTTTTGTTGTCTACTAGGGTGAATAGGGTGTTGGTGGCAGTCCCCTAGGTGGGATATAATAACCCTGCATCTCTGCTTCTGTTCTGTCTCTGCCCTGTGCTTCTTTTCCTCCACCCTTACTCAGTATCCTGCAGGGCAGATAGGGGGGCACAGGAAGAAATGGGAGACCTTACAGAGATCTCATTAAGGGTATCACAGCACTGTCCTGATTGGTATAGACGTTGCGTCTGCTTCTATCGGTGCTGAGTCTATCAAGCCTCTGAGTGCTCAGCCTCTGTCATGGATGAGCCATTTATGCGGGTTAGGATGTAAAACAACCCAGGGTCCTTCTCCCTTTCTGGGAAGGCACACGCGCTGACCACGGGACATTCGCGTTTCTTTCATTGTGACAAACCCAGGGATCGACGGCCATTCCCTTGAGTAAACCCTTCTCCACGCGGACGAGTGGCTCCTTGTACATTTATCAGACACTGTTACAACACGTGGAATCTTTGTCTCACCATTTCAGGAAATCATAACGCATTCTCCATTTTCACTAGGATTAAGGTGAGGTAAAGGTCCCCCTATGCCTTCCCAGCAGAAGGAAGGAGGCTCAGAGCACACCAGTGATCCTCTCTAAACCCTCCTCTCCTTCCGACTCCTCTGGCTCAGCCACTCAACCTTAGCAGAATAGAATACACCTTTCGTCTGCAGGTGGCTGGCGTGTTTCCCTCCTTTTTAAGTTCGACTTTGGCATGTCACTTTACAATATACATGTATTTCTCTATCATCTCATTGCTTTAGTCAAACTGCAATTTGGAAGAAACCCATTTTAATATATTTTCATAGAGAGAAAATATATTACCTCTTTTCCTATACAGTTCAAATCAAGTTCTTTTCTTCTGCTGATTCACCTCTCCCATATCTTTATCTGGGGCCCACCTTTACAATATACTTCTTTTATCAAACTGGTTTTCTTTGCCAAGGTAATGCCATTCTTAAGAGAAATTTGGAGCAAGCTATCTGAATAGAACCAACCCGATTTGCTATTCTCTCTTTCCCTCTTAAGAGTCACGTGGTGGGGCCAGTAGATAGCATGGTGGTTAAGGCACCATTGGCCAACTGCCCACATAGCCAGCTGTGGTTCAAGTCATGCTGGGCACATGTGCAAGCCCCAAATCCCAGGAAGAGCATGGAGGAGAAGGGATTACAGCATAGCTATCCCCCCGGCGGGTGATTTTTCACTTTCCCTCCCACTGTCTCTCTCCAGTGAGTGCACACACCCTACAGCAAAAACCTAAAAAAGAAGAGAGAAAATGTCAAGTGGCAATGGACAGTTTATTTACCCTCTCCAAACTTCCTTTTCTACTTAGACCAATATCATGACCTTTTGGGGATGTTTTGAGAATTAGTCATAAAGATTACATGTAATCAAACACAGTGTCTAGCTCAGTAAAAATAGTTTTGCTATTTTTAGGAAGAAAATTTCTCTATTATTCTTCTTCCTTGTCTCTCAACTTCTCTCCTTTCGACCTGGGAGGGTCAGATGACCCTTTTCTGTGGGGAGCTGTTCTGTCCATTGTAGGATGTCTGACGGTGTCCTTCAGTACTATTCACTAGGTGCCAAAAGCACATATCCCCACTCATTTTTTTTTTACAACAAATAATGTCTTAAGACATTGTCAAATTCTCCAGGGAGAAAAATCATTCCTAACTGGAAACCAGTGCTTTAAGAAGAAAAAAAATTCTTCATAAAATCTTTCTGTGTTTCATGAGTGCCTGTGTTATGTATCATTAAGAAGGAAGTGACTCTTAGTTTTAAGTTCCCTTCAACAAAGGAGCTAGAATCCATGCCTGGTGGTCCTTTTCGTTCCACATTTTCTTTCAGGAATGGCTGGCCGGACTTGTAGACTTCACCTACTTCTGTACCCATAGACAGCACTGTTTCTGCGGATTACATGCCTTTTCTTCATCACAAGCACCATATGTCAAGCTGGGCTTTCTTCCCATCACTGACTCAATTCATCTGCTCTTGATTTTCAACATCAGGAAGCAGCTAATGTGGTCAGAAAGTCTTCAGGGTGATTTAAATAAAACTTTATAGGTTCCAGATTGCTCCCCACCCATCAATACAGCCATCTGAAAGTCATTTTGATGAAAGAGAAAATTAGACTCTCAAATTCTACAACCCAAGACATCATGGTAGGTCCTCTAACATGCTTCGTGCTTCTAAAATTCTAGGATTTTTATGGTTCTGGGGTCTCTATTCTTCCCCACATCATCTTTACTCCTTCTTCTCTCCCATAGCACCTTGTCGGATGCCACCTTGCTGGACCCCAGAGTAGCCTCTGGGTCAAAGAGGTAGAAATAATCTGGAAGGCAGAGAATTTCTTCAGTTGAACATTGTCTTTTTATTTTAATGATATTGTATTTTAGTTTTTTTAAAAAGAATTTTTTTATATTTTATTTATTATTATTTTTTTTTTCACATGAGCTTTGCCAGAGAAAGAGAGAGAGCAAGCAAGCTGCAAGGTCCAGGACTTGAACCATGGTAGACCATGTAGGAATTCCAGCGCCTTAACCACCATGCCACCTGCTGGCCTCAATATTATATTTTAGTTTTAAAATATTTGTCTTTAAATAGCCATCTCTAGGGGCCCACAGTGGCATGGTGGATAGCATGCTGGAGTCTCACATGGCTGACTCTGGTTTGAGTCCTGGACCTGTTGGCTTGCTTTCTCATTTCCTCCCTCTCTCTTTCTCTCTTTGATCAAAATTTTAATATAATAATAATAATAATAATAATAAATTAAATTAACTAAGACAAATCATTTTTTAAATGTTAAAAAAATTAAAAATAGGGACCAGCAGCTAGCGTAATGGCTATGTCGCTGGACTCCCACGTAGTCGACTGCGGTTCGTGTCCTGGACCTGGTGGCTTAAACTCATGCCGGGCGCGTGTGCGTGCGTGCCCAAGATCCCGAGAGGAGAATGGAGGAGAAGGGATTGCGGCGTGACCATCCCCCCTGGGGGGTGATTTCTCGCTGTCTCTCTGTCTCTCTCTGTCTGTCTGGCAAGTGCACGCGCCCTATAGCAAAAACCTCTCAAAAAAAATTAAAAATAATAATTAGCCATCTCTCAATTTTCTATTTCCTGAAAGTTTCTCTCCTTGAATTCTTCCTCCTGCTTTCTAGGGTGAAACCATCTCTGCGTTTCTATCTCCTGTCCCCCCACACCATGGCACCACTTCTCTCTCCAGCTCTCGTCTCCCTCTCCCCTGTCCGAGCAGGCATCCTAAGCTTTTCCCCACTTTCTTCCCTGTCCCTGACGGCAGGCACCGTGGCCTCTGCCACCAAATTGAATGCAGTCCTGCAGATGTCGTGGCTTACGAGGTTTAGGGCAACAATTTATCTTTCCTTGCCCCCTGGCGTCGTCACTGCTGCCCTCCAATTCTCCACCCTTCAAAATTAGGGACAGAGAGGATGAGCAGCTGCTTTTCCTGCTGCTCTGAATAATTCATGCCAGTTTAGCTTCAGCGAGGCAATATCACTGGCCTCATTTAATACCAAGGGAAAAGAGGGCCCTCTTGAGATTTCCCCAAAACAGAAATTGAAAAAGAATTGACGTTTTTAAAACTCCAGATTGTTCAATCATTTCCTCCATAATGAAAACACAAAGACAAAAATTAAATTTACAATGGACCTTTTATTTTTTTCCAAACTCCTGAAAATAAAATTAATTGAGCACATTACTTAAATTTTCAATAGTTTGGGAACTGTTATCCAATTGATAACGTGTATTGGGTATTGTCTGTGCTACAGTCTTTCTGCTGGACACTGAGTGGAGTGGTAAGGACAAGTGGACCCCAGCCTGGCGGAGCTTACCACAAAGGGGAAAGAGAGACTTATATCAAAAGAGTTACTCAAAGATGACTTACAAGAGTCTTTGTGCATTTCCTGGTGGGACAGTGGGACTCGCTACATTAATTGATTCTGCAAATACTTATCATTGAAGGCTGCACCAGACATGCTTAAAAGCTGAGAAAATAGCAAGGAGCGAGCAGTAAAGGTAGTGTTTGCCTTTCTGAATCTATAGCGAAGCTTAGGATCCAGGCATTGTTGAATATGCATGGCACATAAAATCATAATCTGTGTTGAGCGCAATGAAAGTTTCCCAGCCTAAGTATTTTCTAGGCATCCACACAGAACTAGTTATCCGCACATTAATGTAGGGAGTATTCATTTCCATCTCTGTGCTGGGCGCTCAAATCTCAGTGTCTACTATGTTAGGAGTGTGCCCTGTTATCCTCCTCTCCTCGAGCTGCAGTCTAGTGGAGGAGTGAGTGATTAAGGAAGCAAAGACATAAGCACTTACATATTTAAAATCGAGACAAGTTCTAGCTCAAGTTTACAAAGAGGCAACAAGCTAGGCTCTTTCCCTGTTCATTACTTAATGCCCATACCTGCCCTCGTGCTATGGTTACTCTCTTTCACACGTGTGAAATTCAGAGACTATTTTAAAGAGATGATCTGATAAACTCACACTCAGACACCACCATGGCTTCCCACTGCTTTAGAAGAAAGCTCAATCCTTGACCTGTACAAGGCCCAGAAGAACTACCCTTTGTTGTAAAAGATGGGCAGGATGAGGAAAAGATGATTGGCCACATACACAAGGCCAAGCCTGAATGCCAAGACCTATTTTTGATGTTCAATTGACTCCTTGACCTAATACAGCTCTGTGCCTGTAAAAAGAGCCCATTCAGCTCTGAAAGAGCACAAAGCTTAATTCTAGTTTACTGTGACTTAATTAATCCTGTACCAGTCTGTACATCTAAATGGGCTTGAACTTAATGGGTCACTCAGTCTTTCTTTTTTTTTTTTTTGCACTTCTCATCATTCCTTATATAATAACTAGCTGAACAATAAGTGGAGGTAATTACCAACCCACTTCTTAGGGAGAAAAATCAGAGAAAGCGTTTTAGCCACATATCCAGGGGAGATAGTTCGATCATCTCTGAACTAATTGGGTAACACTTGCAAAGGACCACATTAGAAAGAAGTTCAATATGCCTAATCTGGATCGCCTTCAGGTAATTTTCACTGGAAAGAGTAATTGTATATTTTGTAATTTAGCCAGTCCCCAAACCTGGAAGGACAGAGCTTGCAAGTCTTGTATGATGGCCAACAGTTGCACCTATGAAGTGGAAATCATATCTTTACGCTCTTTGCATCCACTTCAGTCATCTGGCAGAGCCTCATCTGCATTTAGTGCTAATAAATATGTATTTGAATAAATTAATCCTAGCATTGTTTTAGAAGTTGCATTCATTGATTTAGCAGAATATTGTATGTGAAAATGCCTGGTACATAGGCACTAAAATTGTCCACTCTTCTTTTGTAAATAAAGCTAATAGCATCATTCCAATAAGATGTGCATTTTAGAATTTTAATAGTAAAAGATGATTATTCATTGAGTGAGTAAAACTTTTTGCTCACTCAACTTATGAAGCCCAAGGAGTGGTTAGAGCTGGGTATATACGGAGGCTTTGTAAGCATGTTACTGTTTTCCGCTATGATCCAGAAAGTTGAACTGGGTGCATGGTTAGGTGACCCAACTGAAGGCCAATCTGCTCCAGCCTATTGTTTTATGCAGAAATGTGACCACGCTGTGGCCAGAAAATTTTAAAGAAAACCTAAATATGGGGACTTCCATGTGAGCTCTACAGATTATTAAATATTGGCCAAAAGATAAAGTAACACACCAACCTTCTGCTTCTGGCCATAACGGGATAACCAGGACTGGCTTCATTATTCTCTTTAAAACAACAAACGAACAGGAAAAGACACAATATTTAAATTAATGTTTTCAAGAAGTGGACATAATACAAAAGACAGTGATCCCTGAGAGATAAGAACATAGAAGAAAATGTATAAAAGACAAAAATATTAAATTTCACTTCAATAAAATTAAAAATCTTTGCTCTTCAAAAGATAATTTTAAAATAATAAAAAACAAACGAAAAATATTTGCAAAGTACCTATCTGATAAAGGACTTGAATCCAGAATACACAGAGAACTCTCAAAACTCAGTAACAAAAAACCAAATAATTAAAAATAGACAAATGCGCAGGTGACATGCTGATTAAGGCGCTGGACACTCCCACATGGCCGACCATGGTTCGAGTCCTGGACATGGTGGCTTGCTTTCACACTTTCCCTTTCTCTCTCTCTGTGCTCTCTCTGGTTAAATTAAAATAAATGAATGAATGAATAAATAAATAAATCTTTAAAAAAATAGGCAAAAAATTTGAACAGATATCAACAAAGAAGATACACAGATAGTAAATGGGTACTTCAAAATACTTTCAGCATTATTCAATGAAAATCAGTTTAATGTTGTCATTAGGAAAATGCATTTTAACACCACAAAGAGATACCACATAACCTATTGAAATGGTTTAAATTTTAAAAACTAGTAATAGTAAATGACAAAAAGTATGCGAACACTAATAAACTCATGGTAAGAAATCAAAAGGTTATTAGGGCAGCAGGTGGCATGGTGGTTAAGGGTGCTGGACTCCCACATGGCCAACCATGGTTTGAGTCCCAGACCTGGTGGCTTGCTTCCTCACTTTCTGTCTCTCTCTCTTTCTCTCATTCTGTCCCTCTCTGGTCAAATTAAAATGAATGAATAAATAAAGTTAAATAAAAAATAATTATTTAAAAAAAAATTAAAAAGTTACAACCAATTCAGAAATACAGTTCAGCAATGTTTTAAAACATAAATATATACTTACTCTTTAGCCATTCCACTTCTAAGTATTATCCAAGATAAAAGGGAGTGTATGTACACAGATATTCATAGAAACTTAATTTTCAGTAGGCAGGAACTGGAAATAACTCAAATATTCTTTTGCAAGTATAGTAAACAAACTATGGCATATTCACACACTGGAATACTACTTAGCAATAAAAATAAATGAAGCACTAATGCACACTGCAACCTGGTGCATTTGGACCTCAAAATAATAGCACTGTGTAAAAGACAAAAATGGTACATTCTTATAACTCAAATTTATAAAACTCTAGGAAAACTTTAGAAAATAGAAATTAATCTACAGTGGCTGAAAACACATTCAGGTTATATAGGAATGGGAGTTGGGCAGGGGGCAGGAGGCTGGAAAGAGAGTGGCCTTGAGGGAGTGGGGCTGATAATCTCACTCCTGACTGGGGCTACAGCTTTGGGGGGTGTCTACAGCCCCCAAATTCTATCAAATTGTGTATTTTTTTTGGAGAGGTTTTTTTTTTGCTATAGGGTGCGTGCGCTCGCCAAACAGAGAGAGAGAGACAGAAAGCGAGAAATCACCCCCCGGGGGGATGGCCACACCGCAATCCCTTCTCCTCCATTCTCCTCTCAGGATCTTGGGCACGCACGCACACACGCCCGGCATGAGTTTTAAGCCACCGGGTCCAGGATGCGAACCGCGGTCGACTACACGAGAGTCCAGTGACATAGCATAATTGTACTTTTAAAATATATTTGATAGTGAATATTAATTTATACCTCAATAAAACTGGGGGGGAAAAGTGGCATGGGTAAAAAGCAATAGCCAAGCTAAACCAAAACTAAGACATAGTAAGCTTTACACTGTGACTTTGCAAACTCTGACACATATCCATACCTATATCTATATCTACAGATCTATATCTGCAGAGGCTGGCTGGTGGTATGGTGGTTAAGGGCACTGAACTACCATATTGTTGATCATAGTTTGAGTCTTGGACCTGGCGGCTTTCTCTCTCTCTTTCCCTTCTCCCCCTCCCCCCCTTTCTGGTCAAATTAAAATAAATCAATAAATTAATAAAGTTAAATAAAATAATTCTTTAAAAAATAAATCCATATATGCATATATACTTATACATATATATGGCCAGCTTTGGGGGAAACGCACATGACCGTAAGTACATGAAAAAGCAAAGTGAAATGTTTGCTAATAGAAACTATTTTTAAGTATTTTTTTGAGTGACCCAGACCAAGTCTCTTTCTGAATGGTTCAATGACCTCTTTTCAAGGCTGATGATTAAAGTCCAGAATCTCTTCATAGCAAATGACAGTATGCAAAGCAGAACTCATCTTCCATTTGATACTCACAATACTTCCTATTCACGGTGGCAGGACTGCGGTTTAATAGCACCCCGACTCTCTGCGGAAGCAGTCCCTTCCTTCGCATGATTTTCCTTTGCAGTGGTTCTTTCAATGGCAATTGTGCTATTGTTTACCAAGGGAGTGCAGAGGACATCTTTCCGAAAGGTTTCATAATACGTTAAAGAAATGAAGATTTTCCTCAGAGCGATTTTCATAAATGCATGAAATTAGAATAAAAAATCTCAATCAGCATTGGAAACTTCTTTAAAGTGGAAATATATAACCAACCTAGACTTTGCAGAGTGCGAACAAAAAATAATTTTACTTTTTTGTTCTGTTTCTTCTCTTCCTTTTTCTGTATTGGTCCTTTTCTAATCTGGATAAAGACTTCAGTAGAATCTCATAGCTTTCCCATAGCCTTTCAGTTAGAAGAACAGTCATTTTGGCAAATAAAAAGATTTATCCACACTATGCTAAGCCACCAGCTCCTTACCATTGTACTCCTATTTTTCCAGAGTTTTTTTTTTTTTTTTTTTTTTTTTTTTGCCTTAGGGCACGTGTGCTCCCTGGAGAGGAGAGAGAGACACACAGACACAGTAAGGGGGAAAGTGAGAAATCACCCTCCAGGTGGGATGGCCATGCTTCAACCCCTTCTCCATTCTCCTCCTGGGATCATGGGCATGCACACTCACGTGCCTGGCGTGATTTTTCAAGTCACCAGGTCCAGGACTTGAACTGTGGTTGGCCATGTGGGAGTCCAATGACGTAACCACTATATGCCATTTGCTGGTTCCCACTTTAAACATTTTAGTTCATCTCTTTCTCCACCTCATAAAGATTGGGTTCCTTTTTTTTCCCCCTTTGGTGTCCTCACCAGCCATCACATATGCTTGCCACAGGGTTTGGTGTATGAGGGAGAAAGGAGCCGTGAAAGGGAGAAAGGTCTTCCTACAGTGGAACAGCTATAATCTGGTTTTGGCCTTTCCCATCATACTGAAGGGCCAGTTCCCAGCCCTCTCTCCTAGGGAACATTCTTCCGTCCTTTAGAGAGGTCTTTTGAGGGGAGGAGGTTGCCAAGTGTGTTCCCTTGTCAAGAGCAATTCTTTCTCTGCAAGTGACTTCCAGTGATCTATCTCTCTATGGGCATCACGCCCCTGTGGGTCCTCCTGGGTGGGTGTCTTCTAAAACAGCTCTAGGACGGCAATGTCTGGTCCATGGGAAGCATACATGCTCATTCTGCAGCCGGCCAGCTCAAGGCTTCCTAGAATCGTAGCCACCTTAAAATGAGCAAAGGCCTCTAGCAAGGACAACCTGACCAGGTGCTGAGTCATGGGGAGATCTGTTTGAGGAATGGTCAGGTGACAAACCTGGTCAGGTGACAAACCTGGTCAGGTGACAAACCAGGAGCGGGTCATTGAGTAAAACAGGACTGAGGATAATTACTTAGGGGAAAGCAACTGACTGATGGTAGTGAGGAGTGATTGGCACCTGCTTGTATCCATAAATACCAAAAACCCGCTGAGTTTTTTGACACGTTGATGGTGCTTGCTGACTGTCCCCTGTGGCTGGTTACAGAAATAAACTCCCTTCTTCTCCAGCCTCTGCCTTTTGTTTCATGGACTGGGAAAACCCGCAGCCAGACTTACTTGGCCAGAAACATTCTACATGGAATCCAGGCATGGTCAGCTTGCAATGCAGCCTCCTCCTTTCTGCTCTTCCCCTCCTCTTCACCTCTCTGCCATCAAGCAGACTCTCATTCCTAAGTTCTCCAAGTTTAGAAAGGCAAAGGACTTATTCTTAAATGCGTCTCTTAAAAATCCCCCTTTCCCTTGGCTAAAGGTAAGAAACACTTTATTTCCGCATTGCGGGGTGCAGTTACAGAGCACAGTTAGGGCTGCTGCTCTCCCCAGAAAGCTGGTACGTGGGAGAGCAGGCACTTGCTAGGGCGGCAGTGAGCTGCAGGTTTCGGCAGAACCTCCTGGCTCACAATTTCTCGGCAATCCTTGCACGGGTGATGGAGTCTTAGGAGAAAACTCGACCTCTCTTGTTTTGTTCTAAGTTTTGGAAACTTCTAATAATAGAGAGGCAACAGAAAGCCATGCTTCACTCTACGAGTTTACACAGGGAGAAAAAAGGCACAAAAATGAATATGAGAGTTCTAAGTAGCCGCTGTCTGTATCTCTTTACTCTCTAACAAGCCTAGGACGGGATCGTACCCAAATTTTGAACATAAAATTCATTCCCCCAAATCCACTTTATAAGAAGTTTTGAACCTTTTCTTGTATTATCATCAATAGATGAAAATTTATGAAAACATGACCTAGAATAACTTAAATTTAGTATTTCAATGAATGTAATCTCATCTTAAAAAGTCTACAGCATGCAAATAAAGCATTGACTTCATCCAAAATGATCTCTGCTTACATATCCAAGTGTTTAAGAGAAAAGTGGGTTGGTGGTGAAATTATGCTTTTTGTTTTATTTAAATAATGGGCAAAATCACTTTTTTTAATTGAGGAGTTTGGAGTAGATGTGGTTTTCACTCTGCTCAAAAACAGACAGTGCTTGGAAACCAGCAGTTAGCGTAATTATGTCGCTGGACTCCCATGTAGTTGACCGTGGTTCGCGTCCCGGACCCGGTGGCTTACAAAACTCACGCTGGGCGCGTGTGCGTGCATGCCCAAGATCCCGAGAGGAGAATGGAGGAGAAGGGATTGCGGCGTGACCATTCCCCCTGGGGGGTGATTTCTCGCTTTCTGTCTCTATGTCTCTCTCTGTCTGTCTGGTGAGCGCACGCGCCCTATAGCAAAAAAAAAACCTCTCAAAAAAAAAAAAAAAAAAAAAAAGCAGACAGTGCTCAAAGAATATGGAGATAGACTGGATATTTTCTAAGCTGCCACTTTTTCCTACCACTTTGTGATTGGATTCTGCTCCTTTTAAAATGACAATATAGGGGAACCAGCAGTTAGCGTAATGGCTATGTCGCTGGACTCCCACGTAGTCGACCGCGGTTCGTGTCTCGGACCCGGTGGTTTACAACTCACGCTGGGCACGTGTGCGTGCGTGCCCAAGATCCCGAGAGGAGAATGGAGGAGAAGGGATTGCGGCGTGACCATCCCCCCTGGGGGGTGATTTCTCGCTTTCTGTCTCTATGTCTCTCTCTGTCTGGCGAGCGCACGCGCCCTATAGCGAAAAACCTCTCAAAAAAAAAAAAAAAAATGACAATATACAGCCTCCGTATGGACTGACAGGAATACAGCTGTAAAAGAGCACCTTTCCCCATCGTGGTCAGGTCTTAACCCCACTTCGGTAAAGGATCGCTGTGAAGTGTTAGGAGGTATCTATTCAGACCTCCTTCCTCCACACATACACGCACACACGTGTGTCCACATGCGCACTTGTCCACATACACGCAAGTAAACATATACACAAACACAAGTAAGCGCTCAGTTTTATTTATTTGTTTTTTCTTTTTTAATGCCAGAGGGAGAGAGGGAGAAGGAAGAAGGCCCGAGGTCGGGCCTCGTCATCCCTCTGTCCTTTTTCCTCCACGTCTCCATCCCACCAGGATTCTGGGCACTCCCACACAGGTCCAGAGTAATTTTAAAGCCTCTGAGCTGGGATTCAAACTGTGGTGGGCCACATGGGATCTAGCTCTGTCTGTACAGTGATTAACAACTGCACGTTGGGCTCGACCATTTCTTCTAGAGAGAAATTGCTCGGGGCCGTTGGTGGTAGGGTGGTTGAGTGGCTGGATTCTACACGGCCAACTGTGTGATTCAAGCCCTGGACCCAGTGGCTTCAAAATACCTGCTGGGCACATAGGCGTGTGTACTCAAAATCCCAAAAGGAGAGAGAGAGAGGAGGGGTTACAGTGTGACTGTGCCCATGGGGACTGCTTTTCCAACCCCCCCACCAGTGAGCACATGCACCATGTGACAAAAATTTAAAAAACATATTTTTTTGAAAAGAGGAACTACTTTGGGAACCAGCAGTTAGCGTAATGGCTATGTCGCTGGACTCCCACGTAGTCGACTGCGGTTCGCGTCTCGGACCCGGTGGCTTACAACTCACGCCGGGCGCGTGTGCGCGCGTGCCCAAGATCCCGAGAGGAGAATGGAGGAGAAGGGATTGCGGCGTGACCATCCCCCCTGGGGGGTGATTTGTCGCTTCCTATCTCTCTGGTGAGCACACGTGCCCTATAGCAAAAACAAAACAAAACAAAACAAAACAAAAAGCCTCTCAGAAAAACAAACAAAAACAAACAAAAAAAATAAAATAAAAACACATTGCCTTATAGGACCAGCAGATGGTTTAATGGTTACATTTCTGGACTCCCATGTAGTGGACTGTAGTTTGAGTCCTGAACTCAGAGGCTTAAACTCATGTGAAGGGTGTGTGCATGTATGCCCAAGATCCTGAGAGGAAAATGGAGGAGAAGGGATTGTAGCGTGGCCATCCCCCCTGGGGGGTGATTTCCCATTTTCTGTCTCTCTGTCTCTATCTTTCTGGCAAGTACACGCACCTTATAGCAAAAAACCTCTCCAAAAAAAAAAAAAAAAAAAAGAACTGTTTTAAATATAATTCTGCAACTTTCTGGTTTTTATTTTGCTGTGTTCTCACCCTCCTCGACCCCACAATGAATTAGGGCTCCCTTTGGCACAGGTGTGTGTGACCCACATTCTTTTCTACTGTTGCGGATACAGTTCATTTTGCTCAGGTCATGTGTTTAATCATTCCATTCTGCCAGTCAGCTGGGCAGTGTCTAGACTTTTACAATGCTGCAATAAATGTCAATAATTAGATGTAAAATGTGCGGCTTTTTCTTCTTTAAGGTTAACATTGCCTTTGCTTATATTTTGGTACTTTATAAAAATATAAAAGTGCGACATTAATTGGGAATAGCGATGAATGTGAGTGTGAAGGAAGGGGGCTGTATGGGGTGGCTTTACGGAGTGCTCGGTGTGATTGGCGAGAGAACCTGGGACACGTTCAACTGGACCGCTCTGCCCGTGGGGGCCACACGCCTGCCCTCTGCTTAGACTATCTGCAGCCCCAGTTTGGTGTGCGCCAGATGCTCTGTGAGACTTGGGATTTAGTTTATGATGTTGAGAGGTTAGAGAGAGCAGACATCCAGACAGCTCTTCTGCTGGCCACAAAGGATGTTACAAACTTTCTACGGTCCCGGCGAGGGCCAACTGACCTTCAGTCCCTCTGAAAGTCCTAGAGGGATTATCTCCGTCCTTGGGAGAGAGCCAGTTCGCCTCCTGTCTGTGCTCATTTTGGGAAATAGACTCTTTATGAATCCAGACACAGTACTCAAGCCAACGGAATGAGTAAAATGAGACCACTAGATCAATTATAGTAAGAATCTTCTGTGTATAGAGATAAGATAAAGGGATTATATTATCTCCATGTATATATTAAATATTCGCTTTTCATATAAATAGTCCTATTTAATAAGTAATGACACTGTAGTACATTCCGTTTTATGGTTATTATTTCCCTCCTCCCTCTGGATCTTATTTAAAGAAAAAAACATTTGGTTAGCTAATGTGCAAGACGTAGCTCGGGGTAGCAATTTATGGTGCTCTCCTATCAGCAATTGCTTCCAAACGGTTCATACATGTACCTGAAATTCAACAGGCAACAATTTTTCTAAATCTCACACATGGAGAGCTATGTGGCAGATTACTTCAATTGACTATACCAAGAATCAGGTAAGGAGTGATGGATAAAACTGGAAACTGAGGCCAGCAGGTGACATGGTGGTTAAGGGTGCTGGTATCCCACATGGCCGACCACGGTTCGAGTCTCGGACCTGGTGGTTTGCTTTCTCTCTCTCTCTCTCTCTGGGCAAATTAGAATAAATAAGTAAATAAAGGTAAATAAAATAATTCTAAAAAAAATCAAAAAGAAGAAAACCAAATAGAAACAATCTGACTTAAGTTTTACAAAGTTGCTTATGACATAGATTTTTACATAAAATTTAAAATTCTAATAAGCATAATTAAGTCATTGTTTACTGAATCATCCCCAGAGTATAGAGTGGGACTATCATTTTTCTAAACAAATTTTGTGCTCAAATATACATTTCTTTAGATTTTGGGGTCTTTCTATCTTGATTTCCCATAAATCCCTTTTAGGTGACTAGATTTGGCACGAGATTTAGTTATTAGTCACATTCACTTTTATCTTAAAAAGGTCAGTTCGGAACCAATTGGCAAATGGAAAATATGGGTTGTGTTTTAGAGTTTGGTTTTGTATCAATGATAAATGTCCCAAGTATGATTTGTGGCATGGTGATATTCAGAATGACAACGATCTTATGAAATACACACTGAAATATTAAAAGCGAAAGATCAAAATTCCTGTAATTCTTAATCGACTCAGGACGAAACTGAGATAGAGAAAGACAGACAGTAAATATGGCCAAGGGTTAGCAATTGGGTAAGCACAGTAAAGGGGATACAGGAGTTCATTATACCACTTGACATGTTTCTGAAATGAATGATTAAAAAAATCCAAAATTACCTCCGCAGAGAGGCTGTCCCACAGTGACAGAAGTCGCCCCACCCCAGTCTCTGCCATGGCTGCTATTGACCTCAGAGCCCAAACACAAAGGCATCGTTAGTTTACTGCGACCTCATGGGCTGTGCCTTCTGGATGCAATACCGCAGAGTCTGTATTTTAATCACCGCACATCCCAAATGCTTCGCATGGTAAAAGCTCAGGGACTGCTTTTTGGAAATCGTAATCCATGCAAATTCATTTCCGTCATTGAACATGTTTTTGAGGTTTCCGTCCTCACAGTAGTTACCAGGTTCCCAGAACACGCAAACCATTGTAATGTGGACATGCATCGTGCTTATTTCTAACACACGCAAAGCACTACACTAGTAAATACAAGAGCATGATGCCTCATATAATCCAACTTGCTATTTTTTAAAGAATATTTAACTTTATTATTATTTTTAAATTTGATAACATAGGAACAGAGTGAGAGGGGAAGTGAGAAAGCAAACCACCAGGTCCGGGACTCAAACTGCGGTCAGCCATGTGGGAGTCCAGGGTCGTATCCACCACGCCACCTGCTGGCCCCAATTCAACTTATTTTTATGTCCATTCATTATTTTGAATTATCTCTGCTTTAGATTCTATTCATTAATATTCAAAGGAAAAAAATTTTAAAGTAAAATTTCCATTATCAGGGGCACATAAAAGTCAGTATTAAAAGTATCATTGGTAGGGGCCAACAGGTGATATGGTGGTTAAGGCACTGGACTCCTACATGGCTGACTGTGGTTCAAATCCCAGACCTGGCAGCTTGAAAATCACACCAGGTACATGTGCATGTGTACCTATTATCCCAGGAGGAGAGGGGAGGAGGAGAGACTGTGGCACAGCCATCGCCCCTGGGGGTGATTTCTCACTTTGCCTCCCCTCCCCTCAATGAGTCCACACACTCCATGGCAAAAACTTCAAAAAAAAAAAAAAAAAAAAATAGTACTATTGGCAGAACCATTAGAACACTAAGGCAGTGTTACTAAACATTTACATGTTTATAAAAAGTTTCGGAAAATCACACATATCCAAAAATACTTTTTGAAGCAAGCACACGCACACAACATGTCTGTCTTTGTCCCGTGCATACTGAGCAAAGACCACTGGCCTGTGCTTTGTGCCTTCTAACAGAGAGCTGTGGCCACATCCAACCTCCTCCTTCCTCAGCTGAGCTGATTTTCCAGTATGGATTATACAGCCGAATCCAATTTGTGTTCATTTTATTATTTGGAATATTTCTAGAGTTCCAAACTTGAGTCTTGCCTTAGGACAGGAAATGTTTGTTTTCACCAAAAACTAATAGATGCAAATGTTATGTCCAGTGCTAGCTCTCAAATTCGGTTAACAGAACACATGAAGTGCAGACTTTCATGCTTTGGAGTGTTTTGATTCTTGTTGAGCAAAACAGGCATCTGGCACATCAAAGACAACAATTCCCGTAAATTGAAAGAATCCCTCAACCTAAAACTAATGAGCTTCATGTGTGTAACTCATTTTTTAGTTAATTGCCCTTAATTTATTCAGCTGCAATACCTTACAGTTTTCCATGATTAAAGGGCATGATGTTTGACTTGTCATTGAATTAGTTTGATATTGATATAAATGAGCTATAAACTATCTCCATGATTGCTTCCTGAATAATATGAATGTGTTTTATTTAGTTACTTGCTTAATAAAGTATGAAATATACCTGATCTTGGGGTTTCGAAGCAAATCTTTTGTAGTTGAAAATGAAGGAAAGATGGAATTATCAATGAGAAATGCACTTTCACTAAGAAACTAAAACTTCCTCTGGTAATGAAGCTTATTTATTGTGATGCAAAATGAGTAATGGTGGAAGTTTTCTTTTCCATCTTAAAACTGACAGATCCATATCTCCATTAATAAACAAAACAAAAAACAAATTAGATAAACATAAAGCATACCCAAGAGGAGTCCCTCTATTGAACAGTAATGGTGCAATCTTCAGTATCACCTTTACTGGAATCCACTACGTGCTACCAAATTGTGTTATTACAACATATACAAAAAGCTAATCTTCCTGTATGATAATTTAAGAAAATGAATAAAAAAGGAAACAGCACACTTGGGTATATCTCAGGTAAACTAGCTTATTTTTAACTAACATTTTGTACATATTCTTGAGCTGCATTGCCAAGGATTTTGTCAATAACCATAAGAAACATGGAACTGGAGACCAGCAGTTGGTGTAATGGCTATGTGGCTGGACTCCCACATATTCGACTGTGGTTTGAGTCCCGGGCCTGGTGGCTTAAACTCACGCCAGTCCTGTGTGTGTGTGTGTGTGCCCAAGATCCTGAGAGGAGAATGGAGGAGAAGGGACTGCCGTGTGGCCATCCTCCCTGGGGGGTGATTTCTCACTTTCTATCTGTTTCTCTGTCTTTCTGAAGAGCGCACATGCCCTATAGCAATAACCTCTCCAAAAACAAACAAACAAAAAGAAACATGGAACTGAAGAATAATGCTATCTAAAGGCCCTGCTGCTTATAGCATATATGCAACAATTTTCCTCCCAGAGAAGTAGAAATATACCTTGAAAAAAAGTTGTATCTCTAATATTCATTTTTGTCCCTGAAATCACTCTCATTTCTGTTTGCTGAGTAGATTTTCCGTGTTTCCAGGAGGTGAGTAACCCTTGGAAAAACATATCTATTAATAGATCTTCTACCTAACGACACTGATGCCAGTCCCCTTGATCCCAGGACACCTTCTCCCCACCCCGCCACGTTCTGTCAGCGACTATGAATCTCCTCACTGGCCCTTTTTCTTCTTTGAACTATCCTTAGCCCAGGAGCCCGAGTAGGCTTTGCCTAACAGAAACGTAGTGGGAGCCATAGATGTAATGCTAGAAAAAGAAATTAGTTTGTATAATAATCTGTTTTATTTACCCTAATATATCCTAAATAATATCACATTACATAGTAATATGTAATCAGTGTAAGAATGATACTGTGCATTTTTTTTCATGCTAAATCTTTGGAATCACACAGCATGTCTACACTCAACCTAGCCACATATTAAGAGTTCAAAAGCAGCTTGCAGCTTCTAATTGCCATATTGGAGAACGCAGCTCCAAGAGAAATATAAAAGGCCCCAGAATGACTTGACCAACTTGAGAGTTTGAAATTGCCCTCCATCAACCCCCTAGCTTGTGTTAACCAAGGAACTTCAACAAAGGGGCTGTGACTTTCAAATCTTCGAAATAAATAGGTCAGGGTCGAAAGTCTTACTTATTTTATCTCTAGGACAGTGATACTGTTAACATAGTAAAGAAACTTTTACTTTCTGGTTCCTGGGGTTGCTCTGAAAACTGTGGCCTGTGATGAAGTAAATACTATTCCAGCCGAGACCCCCTGCAGAGCAAGCAGACACACTTGTCTTGGAAAGAGCAGCTAGCTTGCAAATGCAATTGGGTGGCCCATCCTGGGGACCTTTTGTTTGTTTTTTTAAAAGCTCATATTTGACATAACTGTCTTTAAATTTTGGTTTTATTATTTAATACCATTTCATAAATACTTGTCTTCAAATGTATTTGCAAAGTTCTTCAGAGTTCAGGTTCCTGTATCTCTTAAACTGCCTTCATGGGACTCAAAAAGTGGATTTTTGTCTCTTTTATTTTGTCTGGATTTAAGTGAAACCATTTTCCAAAATACCCTCCAGTTCCCCAAAATTCAGTCATTTTGAGGTGATTGTACTGAATGCAGAAACCTCATTATATTTACATAGAGTTTAACTATTTGCATGTCCGTACTACAATCCATGCATGGTTTAACCATGACAGGGAGGGGTTCTGAGGAACACCTTGTTCAGTGTTTGATCACTGCAAACATCGTAGGTGGGCTTACACAAACCTAGATGAAGTGGCCTGTCACACACCCCGGCTATGAGGCACGAGGCACGGTGGCCTGTTATAATCATTGTCTGGGGTCTCCCTGACTAAAACTTCATTATGCAAGACACACAAAATTGCAACTAGCAATGGTAATTCAGCTAGCACAACATTCCACAAATAATACGAATGCTATTTTGGTAAATATATGACATCTATTATTTCATCTTCACATATCATCATATTTTATCTTCAGTGAGGAAGCTGAGGTTTTAAAGATTCCATAATCTGTTCAAGATCACCCAATCATTGACTGATGAAGTTAATACTTGAATGAAGATTTTTTTTCCCCTGATGGAAATAGAGGAAGTTCTTAGCCACTACATCATCCTACTTTACTTTACTTTCTGTTCAAGTGATTTGGGCTTGTGGACAGCTGGACTCAAGGTCATTTCTGTAGGTCAGCGGTTCTCAACACTGGCTTTATATTAGAATCACCTGAGGGGTTTTAAAAACCACCAATGCCCTAGCCCTACCCAGGTCACTCAGACCTACTGAATCAGAATCTCCAAGGTTCACTGGGTCTGGGATGAGATACGGACCTGCGCATTATTTTGGCAGCTTCCAGATACTGTAATATTGCAAATCAAAGCTGAGAACTACTATCTCAGACTGAGGTAGAAATAAAACCTTAGCCTTAGGAATGGAAATTTATATTCTGCTCATAAAATATACAGGCCAGTCTGAGTAAAGGGAAACAAATGACTAAAGTCACTGTGTGAAGATGGGTTTACACCAATTATCCTAATTTTTTAATTAAAAATCCAGAAGCATGGAGATCAATGTATGTGGTTCTTTAGTTTTTTTCCGGTTATTTTTCTTAAGCATTTGGGTTTTTTTTTATATGGACAGGTTTAGATTCTTGTAGGTGCTTCCATGCTAAACTCTATTCCAATCTTTGCTCCTCTTTTCCTAAGCAATATTTCAGTACTTACTCCTCACACTTACTTAGAAGTTGCATTTGTCTATGAATAACTGGAAATCTGACTAGTAAATATTCTCAAATAAATTTCAAGACATTTTTTTCTTACATAATAAGAAGCCCTGAGTTAGGGGCCCAGATTCCTTTTTCTTTACATTCAATTTTTTGCTGCTTACCTTGTGGTTACAAAATGACAGACTCCCCTCCCAACTGGGTCCATGTTCCTGATGAAAGTAGGGTACAACTGAGAGCCAGGCTTTGGAAACAATGTCTTCATTATCTTCTGATTGGTCAGATCATTAAAAGCGCCTCCTAGTTGAAAAGGATTCTGGGAAATGTAGTTCTTTTTCATTTTTAATTTGCCAGAGGGTATGTGCAGTTGCTGGAGAGATGGAGAGAGAGAGCAAGAAAGCAACCCCCAGGGAAATGGTCATGTCACAATCCCTTCTCCTCCATTATTCCTTCCTTTCGTTATTTTGAGCACACAGGCACACATACCCCTCGTGTTTTTCCAAGGTGCTAGGTTCAAGACTGAATCATACTGTTGACCATGTGGAACCCAGCTCACCAGGCTGGCCCAGGACATGTAGCTCTTTTATTTTTATTTTTATTTATTTTTATTTTTGAAGAGGTTTTTTATTTTTTTTGTTTGTTTGTTTGTTTGTTTTTTGCTATAGAGCACGTGCGACAGACAGAGACAGAGAGACAGAAAGTGAGAAATCACCCCCCCAGGAGGGATGGCCATGCCACAATCCCTTCTCCTCCGTTCTCCTCTCGGGATCTTGGGCACGCACGCACACATGCCCGGCATGAGTTTTAAGCCAGCGGGTCCAGGACTCAAACCACAGTCGACTACATGGGAGTCCAGCGACATAGCCATTATGCTAACTGCTGGTCCCCCTGGACATGTAGCTCTTTTAAGTAAAGCACATTGTCACCACCACCTGCTCCCTTCTTTCCTCCCCCAAAGCAACAACTATAGTTTCACTGTTAAGGGAAAAGGAAAAATTGGAGGCAAGTGTATGCCATCCCCTCATTCTGGTATCATCATCTTCAAACATTATATTCTAGCCCTTAACAAAACTTGTATTTACATATTCCTTTATTTATTTGTAAGTCTGTGTTTATTGTCTATTTGTTGCCTTTTACCCCCACAGAGTCAAAATCTGTGTTGCCCACTTATATCTGCAGTCTTACAGAAACTTACCAATGTTTGTTCATTGAAAATTGAATAAATGAGATTGTAGGGGAGGAGAAGAAAAGGGGGGACACAATCTTTTCCTGATCTTATTTAGATCTTCTCTGTACAATTGGGTTAACGGTTTTTGAAATCAAAATGTCTTTAGTGTTTAAATGTTACTAGGTTTTAAAGAGTGTTTTATATTGCTTTTAATGTAAATTTTGGAATAAAATATCCAGCCATGAGTTATGAGAAAGACTAACTGTGCTTTATAAAATAAATTAGGTAAAGGTTTCTTTTCACAGATCATATACATTAAAAAGTCATAAAACAGCACAAAGTTAATACTATATTTAAAACATACATATTATAAAACCACAGAAGTGAAGTTTACACAAACCAAAAACATAAAAAATCAGTTATGTTGAAACTAACTTTAAAAATATTCATTCTTGGGACCAGTAGTTAGCGTAATGGCTATGTTGCTGGACTCCCATGTAGTCGCCCGTGGTTCGCGTCCTGGACCTGGTGGCTTAAAACTCATGCCGGGCGCGTGTGCATGTGTGCCCAGGATCCTGAGAAGAGAACGGAGGAGAAGGGATTGCAGCGTGACCATCCCCCCTGGGGGGTGATTTCTCGCTTTCTATCTCTATGTCTCTCTCTGTCTGTCTGGCGAGTACACGCACCCTATAGCAAAAACCTCTCCAAAACAAACAAACAAACAAACAAAAAACAACAAAAAAAATTCATTCTTGTTGCTCTAGAAACAAATAGACATTTTGTCAAGGCACATAATTTGACTGTGCAAAAGCTAACCATCACAAAATCCTCTAAGTAGTCTAAATCCAGTGGCTCTGATCCCTCTGGCCCTGTGTCCTGCACCCCCTCATCTCCCTCTGCTCTGAGCCCCTTCTTGGCCTTTCCCCAGCGTGCGGGGCAGCAGCTGGCTCCTCGGAGCTGGCGAGGATGGCACGTATGCAAACTCAGCAACAGGCCTGGGGAGAGGGAGACGGGAGAAAACTAAGGAAAGAGCATTCGACTTGTGCTTCTTTGAAAGATGAGTTTTAGCTTACTTTGCAAAGAGCAGTGGAAAAAGCCCTCTGTCACACTGTGTCATTTAGCAGCAATTCTGAAAGGTCCCTCTCCCGTCTATCTGTTATTAAATAAGGAGAGCTCCAGGTGAGAGGCAGCCAGTTCTGCTTGCCATCCTGTGAAAGCCTCAATTTCTCTTTTACCCAGAGGAGCTTGGACTCAGCAAATATTCCCTCCAGGCACCGGTTGTGTTCTGTGAGATGAAGAAGTAAAGCTAACAGCTCAGGTGGTGGTGACGGTTAAATGAGATAATGAGATGGACCTTTTTTTTTTTTGGAGAGGTTTTTGCTATAGGGCTCGTGGGCTCGCTAGACAGACAGAGAGAGACAGAGAGACAGAAAGCGAGAAATCACCCCCCAGGGGGATGGCCACACCACAATCCCTTCTCCTCCATTCTCCTCTCAGAATGTTGGGCATGCACACACACGCACCCGGCGTGAGTTTAAGCCACTGGGTCCGGGACTCGAACCGCGGTTGACTATGTGGGAGTCCAGCGACATAGCCATTACGCTAACTGCTGGTCCCAAGATGGACCTTTTTTAATTGTAAAACAAATACGAGGTGTTTAAAACCCTCCAATGTCTTCCTATTACTCTCAGAATGCAACCTCTTTACTGAGTCCGCCCACATCTCTTGCACCCCTCTTCCCACACCCTGTTCAACCCGGCAAATTCATCTTGTCACCCCATCAATCTCATCCTTATCATAGTCCTCTGTATGGAAGCTTTTATGCCCACATTGTCCTACCACCGATCCTTTGTGATCATTGACACTCGGGGAGGAATTCTCTCATCATCTGTTTTTTTGTCTTTTTATTTATATTTATTTATTTAATTCTATTTGTTGCTATTATTTTTTAATTTAACCAGAGAGAGAGAGAAGGAAAGCGAGAAAGCCATGTCTGGATCTCAAACTGTGGTTGGACGTGAGGGAATCCGGGGCCTCCAACCACCACGTCACCTGCTGGCCCTCTGACCATCTTTTTAAAGTGGCTTTCCTATCCAACTCCTCGCAAAGACCCTCGATAATCAAACACCCTGTTCGGTGTTCTTCTTAGTGCCATGTGGAAAAATTCTGTTTTTTGTTCTTTGAGTTTTGATGTTCTGGTTCATCTGCCCAACTTGATTATGCACTAAGGCAATGGCATTGCCTGGGACAGTACGGACACTGTCCACCGTAAGGATTTAGGAAATTACAGTAAATAAACAATGTTTGGGTGTGATGAATGTACACCGATGTGCTTCAGCACTCTCACGGTCTCTTCAGCCCCAGAGACTATCCAGGAAACTGTTCAGCCGTCTGGCAGTCAGCCTCTGTTCTTCTCTCCCTTCCTGGCCCTTCGGATTGCTCTTCTTCCCGTTTAGGAAATTCTCCACACTCTCTTAAGCAAGGTATCTAGCATCTCACCGTGTTGCTTGTGATGTTAGCTAAATTGGCAATATTCCCCCTAATACTCCACGTGATTTTAAAAATAGCTTTATAAATAACACAAACTTCCCTCGAAGACACACTCGGTGCCTCTATCGCCATATCAATGAATTTTTTTAATCTTACTACAATCACGTGCACTTCCTGAGAAAATGAAGGGGTAGGGAAAGGACTAATGGCAAGTACACGAGGATACCAGGGGACTAGTTAGGTACCTAGTGAGAATTTCTTCACGTTGCTAGAGACTATTAAACATGATGACGGCAGAGGGAACCTTCCTATGTGCAGGCACTGTTCGAGCCCTCTGAATGCATTGTGTTATTTGACCCTGACATTTGCCTTATATGGTAGGCACTGTATTAGCCCTATTTTACTGATGAAAACACCCAAAGCACAGATGGGTTAAACACCTTACCCACGATCACAAAGCCCCACAGAGGTTTCTCCAAGTCCCTGCTCTGACCGGAACTATGATTTGGAAAAGCAGAGGCGTCAGGGGAATTACTCTCCTTTGCAATAGCTGAAATCCTGTCTATGTGCTGGTGTCTTTGCTGAAGAGAAGGGCATGGAGAAGCCTGGACAGAGTCTGACAGGCAGATTCTGGGCCATTTTCTTCCAACTTCTTAACATTAAAAGCCAGTGTTTATCACTGCTTAGTACATAGAAGACTCTTCCCAGCACTTCAAGAACTGAATTGCATCTTAACCCTCGCCAAGCCTCTAAGGCAAGCGCTGTCCTACCCGAGTTTTGTAAGTGATTCTCTACAGCTTACACGCCTTCAGTCACAGTCTGGTGAGCAACAGAACTGGGCATCCATTCAGTGACAACAGTTTTTTTTTTTTTTTGAATATTTTTCCCCTTAGGGCACGTGCACTCACCAGAGAGAGACGGAGACAGTGAGAGGGAAAGAAGTCACCCCCGGGGGGATGGTGATGTTGCAATCCCTTCTCCTCCATTCTCCTCCTGGGATCTTGGGCACGCATGCATATGCACCCAGTGTGATTTTTAAGCCACCGGGTCTGGGGCTCGAACCACGGTCAGTCATGTGGGAGTCCGGTGACATAACTGCCATGCCAGTGACAAGAGCTTGTGGCCACTGCCCTGCACGCTTCCCTCCCTGCGTGACTCTGCGCTTGCCTGGGGCAGGGTTAGCAGGTTTGTCTCTTTGCTGGCTATGCTCCTCCCACAGGTCACGTCCCCAGAACATCTCACCTCCTCCTCGGGCTTGCTGAGGTAAATCCTTATGATTTTATCTCTCCCTTACAAAACAAACAAGAAAACGAACAAACAAAACCTGAAAGTGCTTTAAGAGAAAGAACAGTTACTGCTAAAATCATTTTCACTAAACAGCACTTTGATTTTTACTACATTTCAGAACGATCTCATAGTGACAACTTCACGGAGGTAATAACTTACTGAGACCATTTTTCACTCAAGATTTTAAAACATTATGGTGCCTCAGCAGATTTGTAATAAATGTTTTCTGTTGAAGAACTTTTAGAAATGTCATCTTGTTCAGGGGCCTAATATTAGTTACCTACTAAGTCTAAATTAATCAAAAGCACTAATATTTGATGAGGATAATGTTGAACTCTTTCAGTGTACCTGGGTTCAGGTGTATTGGTTTTATATGTTAATTCCCTCTACGTGTCCTGGTATATTCTAACCAGCTATACTTTGTATATAATTGAGAAGAAGCAGTGGGGGACCAGCAGTTAGCATAATGGCTATGTCGCTGGACTCCCATGTAGCCAACCGTGGTTCGAGTCCCAGACCTGGTGGCATAAACTCAGGCTGGGCGCGTGTGCGTTCGTGCCCAAGATCCTGAGAGGAGAAAAGAGGAGAAGGCATAGCGGCTTGGCCATTCCCCCTGGGGGTGATTTCTTGCTTTTTATCTCTCTGTCTTTCTGGTGAGTGCATGTGCCCTATAGCAAAAACCTCTCAAAAAAAAAAAAGCAGCAGCAGCAGTGCTTCTTTTAAAAGAAGACATAATCTTAAAGGAAGACATCAATCTTACTGTGGGTGGCTCCTTTAGATCATGTCACTATGGTTATTTGAAAGACGTTTTCATTCTGCAGCTGATATCGCCAAGGCTGGAAGTTAGATATCAGACTATGCTCGCGAACAAGCATGCTGTAAATGTTTGCTTTCTTTGTCGTTGTTTGTTTGTACATGAAATGCTCTTAGAAAATTGAGTTTGAAGCTGCAACAGTAGTAAAGTGTTCTGGGTATCTATGACTACTTAATAAACCACCCTTAATCTCAGTGCCTTAAATCAAGCACTTAGTGATCAAGGATGGTGCAGATTCAAGGGGAGAGACTGTGAACACATGGCCACCTCTGTAGTGAGTTACACTAACGGTGGCGTTCTGCCATCCCGTCTCATGGGCCCAGTTAAGACATGTCATCTCGCCCTTGAGACAGGACCTGCCTTCATCATGTCCCCATGCAAATAATTTTAGATTGGAGGGAAAACGAGATGGAATGTCTTTGGAATGAAGCTCCTTTGAAATCTCATGTTTACATTTAAGGCAGAAAAGCTTGTAATTTTTTTCACTTTCAAAATAAACTTTTGGTTTTAGAATAGACTTAGATTTGGGGACCAGCAGGTGATGTGGTGGTTAGGGCTCTGGACACTCCCACATGGCTGACCACGGTTCGAGTCCCAGACCTGGTGGCTTGCTTTCTCACTTTTCCTCTCTCTCTCTCTCTCTCTGCCTTTCTCTGGTCAAATTAAAATAAATGAATGAATAAATAAAATTAAATAAAATAATTCTACAAAAAAGAGAGAATAGACTTAGATTTATAAAAGTTTTTGAAGGCATACAGGGAGCTCCCATATGCCCCATGCCCAGTTCTTGCATCATACTTCATTTGGAATAGTACATTTGTCACAATTAATGAGTCTACATTGATACAGCATTATTACCTGAAGTCCATACCTTATTCAGATCTCCGTAGCTCTTACCAAATGTCCATTCACTGTTACTGTTCCAAGATCCCATGCAGCTTCCTATAGTACAATATTTTTAGTTGCGTCTACTCGGGCTCCTCTTGGCTATGATAGTTTCTCAGATTTTCCTTGTTTTGGTAACCCCGGCAGTCTTGAGGCATTCCGGTCAGGTTTTTTTTTTCTTTTTTTTTTGGAATATTTCCCAACAGAAATTCATGTGATGTTTTTCTCATGATTAGACTGGGAACACGCTTTCCTGAAAGGAGACCCCAGAGGTAAAAAGTCCCTCTCACTGCATCATATCGAGGGGACCCACCAGCAGCGTGACTTACCAGTGTCGTGGTTAACCTTGATCACTTGGCTGAGGGGGATTTGTCAGATTTCTCACCTGTGAAGTTACTCTTTCTTTCCATGGGGTATTCTGCGCGAAAAAAAGCCACAGGCGTAGCCCACACTTCAGGCATGGGAGTTAAATTTTACCTCTTGAAGGGCAAATAAATTATTCAGAATTCTTCCGCATAAAAGATTAACTTGTTATCCCCCATGTGTTTCATTTTTCAATCATTTATTTATGCCAGTATATAGTATGAATATTGGTTTTATGCTATAGGATCAAACGCAACTTCATCTGCTTATATTTTCCAGCCTTGGCCATTGGTAACCCTCTTAGTTGGCTCCTGTGTCTCTCTGATTCACTCCATCAATGTGGGCTTTGATTGTTTAAAAGTATATTTATTTAGTTATTCTATGAGAGAAAGAAACAGAGAGAGAGAGAGAGAATTAGAGACCCTCAACAGGGTCTTCACAACTGGCTCCACTCCCAGCGTCAGCCTGCCTGGATTTGCACACACCCAGCATGTACTGGGAAGCCCCGGGATAGGAACCAGGGCCTAGTGGTGTGGGTCCAGTTGTATTACCCACTGTGCCATCATCTGGCCCCTGTTTGTTTGTTTTTAAGTTTATTTATTTCGTGAATGAGAAAGATAGAGGCAGAAAAAGACAGAGATACAGCAGCCACACCAGGGTCTTGACACCAAGATCTACCCCACTGCAGCCACCCCAGATCCTGAGTATGTCTGTGCCTAGTGTATTCAGGGAGGTCTCCGGACACGAGCTGGCCACCTTCCCGTGAGGGTCCGTGTGGCAGAACATCACATTTTACTGCTGCACCATTGTCTGGCCCATTGGTTTGTTTACTTTGAAGATGTCTTTACTTTCTGGCCCTTTGTATATTTCCAGGCTCACTTTGTATATTTCCTGCTCCAGTCCTAGGATCAGCCAGGAAGCTCTGATTCCTTTTATTATGAAATGGAATTAGCAAACAAAATCTGGGCAGTAGATGTGCTCACTGCTGCAAGGTCATCGTGGATTCCGGGTCCTATCGCAGACAGAGCAAGAGAACTTACGTGTATATTCCAATGGTCTTCCATTTATGAGGGGTCAACCTGGAATTTTTTTTTTTTTTTTTTTTACTTTATAATGATGTAGAAGCTAATTTGAGTACCCGTACAACCATTTGGATTTTTACTTTCAATATTTAAAAAAATTGCATGTGATATACAACACTTCATTATAAAATATAATAGCTTTGTGGTAGCTGATTTTGCTCAACGATAGATTAAGTATTCTGAGAACATTTAAGGTGTGCTAGGCTATGCTATGATGTTCAGTATGTTAAAGATATATATCATATATATATATACACACACACACACACATATAGATATATGTGTGTATATATATATACATATATATACATATATATACATATATGTGTGTGTGTGTGTGTGTGTGTGTGTATATATATATATATATATATATATATATAGTGCTCATCAGAGTGAGAGACAGAGAGACAGAGGGGGAGAGAGAGAGAAAGCACCTCCTGATGGGGCATAGTCAGGCTGCAATCCCTACTCTGCTTCTCCATCCTGTCAGGATTTGGGGCATTCACAGACATGTGCCCAGTTGGGTCAGGACTCCACCCATAGTTGGCTATGGGGGATCTGGATCCCTTAACCTCTAGGCAACACAGCCAGCCCTCAATTGATAATATTTTTAATGTAATGATGGATTTATCAGGATGTGACTCCATCATAATTCAAGGAGAATCTCTACTCATTTGTGTGCATTCACATACCTATAAATATTTTTACACATTTTATTTATACCTTTATTAAGCTAAAAAAGAGTTTTTGCCAATTTTAGTCTTTTCCCTTACACATCTTTACCTTTCCACCGCGCCGTCTGCCTGCCACCCATCCATGCTCAACCCCAGACATGGGTAGGGTCTCACTACGGTTGACGACCAGCCCTGTGGGAACACGTCTGCAGCTAGAGCGCTTGGGATCCACCTCGCCTTCTCATGGGTCCTACGTGCTTCTCAAGTTATCTGGGTCAGCACTTTCTTCTTTTAGTTTGATTTATATATTTTAATAAAGTTAGATTTTTTTTTGTCATTGTCTGTATTCCATCCTGGCATTACCTGATCTCTTAAAGGCTTTATTTTCAATTGTTGATGGAAATAGCCAACTCTGTAAAAATAATGATTAATGTGTTTTATTTCTAAGCAGAATATTAGTGACCTAGGCTTGGAGAGGAGGAAAAACATGCCTTTCTCAGGGTGATCAGGTACAGGGGTTCCTTTTATTTGATTTTGAGAGTGAGAGACAAAGTTTGGAAGTTAATGAAGAATTTTTCCATTGGACTGGCTCCAAAAGGCCAGACATGTGGAAGGTGGGGGCACATGAACTCACCAGATAGATAGAGGGATAGAAAGTGAGAATCATTCCCTAGGAGGGATAGCCACGCTGCAATCCCTTCTCCTCTATTCTCCTGGGATCTTGGGCACACATGCCCAGTGTGAGTTTCAAGCTTCTGGGTCTGGGACTCAAACCACAATTAGCCATGTGGGTGTCCAGTGATATAACCATTATGTCATCTGCTGGTCCCCAAAATATTGATACTTCTAAGATGTAGCATAATTCATAATTCATTGTTGGTGAGAATATGAAATGATACATCCATTTTCAAAAATATTTGGGTAATTTTACATTGTGTTAAATGTACACTCCCTTCACCATTTGACCCAGCAGTTCCTGTCCTAAGTTTTTGGGTTTTTTAAAGAAATTTTTACTATAGAGTGTGTGCACTTGCCAGAGAGACAGAGAAGGACAGAGAGACAGAAGCAAGAAATCACCACCCAAAGGGGATGGCCATGCCACAATCCCTTCTCCTCCATTCTCTTCTCGGGATCTTGGGTACACACATGCACCTCGTGTGATTTTAAGCTGCTGTGTTGGGGACCCAGACTGCAATTGACTATGTAGGAGTTCAGCAATGTCACCATTATCCACCTACTGGTCCCAACTATCCTGAGTTTTTATCAAAGTAAAATAAAAACCTCTGTTCACACAAAAACTTAAACAGAAATACTTTTAAGAGTCTCCAATTTTTAGATACTATGAATAAAACTATCTCACTGGGAAAAAAAAAAAACACCCTGGAAAATGGGTAGAGGACTGTAGTAAAGGGAATTGCTGCTCATGATGAAAAGAACAAACTATTGATAAAAACAATGTGGTGAATAGCAAATGCACTATATGCTAGGGGAAAGAAGCTAGGCTCAGAGGCTCTCTGTGTAGGAGCTCATTATAGGACATTCTCAGAAAGCCAGACACTAAACAGGAGACAGCCTAGTGTTTGCCAAAGGCTACTCACCAGGGAAGGGTGGACTACAAAAGAGAAACACAAGGGAAGTCTAAGGCATGAAACTGTCCTGGATTAGGATTGTGGTGCTGGACATATGCTTCTGTGGATGTGTCAAAGCACAGAGAACTGTACTCCACAAAAAGTAAATCTTCCTGTGTGTATATTAAAATAAACCCACCAACAAAGATAAAGAACATGATCACAAAGGCGAAATAGCAGATCGTTGGGAAGACACGTGGCTCTAGTTACCTGCTTTTCAGTTCTAAGAACTTGGTTAAATAAGTTTCAAGGCCTCATCGAATGGAGCTGGGGGGCGGGGGTTAAAGTAAGTTTGGCATAGGGGTTGGCGAGATGAGCCAGTATCTAGGCTTGAAGTGTTTTTGTTGTTGTTGTTGTTTTGTTCGTATCTTTGTGTTTTTTTTTTTTTTACGTTTTTACTGTAGGGCATGTACATTTACCAGAGAGAGAGAAAATGAGAAATTACCCTCCAGAGAGGATGGTCATGCCTCCATTCCTTTTTCTTCATTCTCCTCCTGGGATTTTGGGCATGCACATACACGTGCCTGACATGATTTTCAAACTGCCAGGTACAGAACTCAAACTGTGGTTGGCCGTGAGGGAATCCTATGCCTTAACCACCACACCGGAAGTCTTAATAGAGTCCTAAGCCAACTATTTTGCCAATCAACCCAAATCCACTCTGACTATGGACTCTGAGTTCTTTTACAGTAGGTCAGAAATCTGTTTTTTTTTTTTTAAGAGTTTTTCTTTTTTTTAATTTTTATTTATCCATTCATTTATTTTTATTTTTAATTTGACCAGGGAGAGACACAGAGAGAAATAAATAGAGGAAGAGGGTAAGTGAGAAAGCAAGCCACCAGATCTGGTACTCAAACCATGGATGACCATGTGGAAGTGTCCAGCACCTTAACCACCATGCCACCTGCTGGTCCCTAGGTCAAAAATCTTTACCTGTTTTCCTCCACGTTTGTGACAATTTCCCATCTTTGTCCCTAGGTTAAGACTCGAGGTCCTGCCTATGACTGGATACTGAGTAGTGCCTCATACTACTTTCAGAAAATAAAATTTTTTGCCCCCTCCTTTGACTTATCATTGGGATCCTACTGGAATTACTAAGTAGGGGCACATAAATGTCTGAACTTTCTAAGACCAGAATCATCAGAGATAAAAGACATAGGCATATTCTTGTCAGCTACCACTTCCACGTCACCGACAGATGGATCGATGGTCATCGTATTGGTCAGCATGCACTATAGTCCACACCCTTCCGCTGGACTCCTCGGAGCTGGTAAGCCCCAGCAATTTGACTATAGATTAGAGGAGAAAGGGGAGATTCCTCCCTACGCATCAAAGAGCTGGAGGAATAGGAGTTAGGAGACAGACGTGCTCTAGCATCTGTGTTCTACAGAGCAAATTCGAATCAGTCACTAAAAGAATTTTAAACATTTTAACTCTACCTTCTTTCCCCTGACTTCCAGGAAACCCTGAAAACTGCCTCTGAAGTCCTTTCATTCCACGTTAGTACACACCAGCATGGCTTGTTCTCCTCCACTTAGAAGAGCCCCCAGTTCCCACATCTAAAGCGAGGTCAATGTGTCACAGCCACTGTCCACACACACAATATGGAGTAGTGTTCAGGGTTCTCTATGGCTGTGAACTGCAGGGGTGAACAAAAGCTGAGTCAGAGACAAAGAGAAATTGCCCTTTTAAGTGAGTGCCGAAGTGCCCAGGAACTCAGAGGCATCCGGCATCTCAGATTGTATCCCGTTTATACCAGGATTGCCACCTCCCAAGGCTTCCTTCTGCTGAGACTGGCCCTGAATGAGCAGTGCAGACTTTGCCTGTATATATTTTTTTCTCCCGTCAGTGTTGCAGATTCATTTCGACAGAAACATGGCAGGGTGATATTGTCCAAAAGGCAATTTGACAGTGATACACAGACTTTATCTCTAGCTTGTTATCCACTAAAATGATTTAGGGGAAAAAGGAAAAATCAGGTGATTTGTAGTTGAGAGAAACCAAATAATAAATTAGTATCTCTTCAGAGGACTGTAGTAGGAAAAGTACTAGAAAGATGGCAAGAATGTGGCCTCTAGTCACACCTGTTTTACCTACCAGCCACAAGGGAACTCCACTACCATGCAGATGGTAATAATTGTCTTACTGTGTTTAGAAGTCTCTTCAGAGGAAAGAGGGAAAAAAACAAACAACAACATATATATATATATATATATATATATATATATATATACATATATATATATACACACACACACACATACACACACACACATATATATATACACATACACACACACACAGTTAAGACAAAATAAACATTTGTTTCCCATAGCCAAACATTTCTTTACCTTCCTAATAGCAGCCTGATTTAGTCTGAGGGAGAACACACCTCTTCTTCACTGACTACCCCTAAGACAGCCAAAGAGAACGCTACAGAGTTCTTGAGCCTGTCCTTGTCCTTTCCTGGTAAGGTCAAGGTGGGCACCTGTTTCAGGCTGGGGTGACCGGGTGGTCCTCCCTGCGGTACGCATTGGCCAGGAGGTTGGCGGGTTTTGCAGCTCTTTGCAGCCGTGGTTGCCCATGCAGCCTGCTCCTAGCTGAGCACACCCCTGTGCTTCTGTCCTGCTGGCTGTCAGCAGACAACTTTCCTTTTTCCTTACAGTCCAAAAAACAAATTCCCTTCGTCTCCAATTAGCCAGAGTAAGTTTCTGTAGTATTTTACCCAATAGTTGCTATTGATAGGGAAGTTGGTCTTTAAACTCTTTCAAGATATGGAAGATTAGAGAACAGTACTAATAGTGTTTTGGAAATACATTCTTTTCTACGTGTTTCCAAACAAAATCCTACGGCCCATATCTTATTAAACGTCGTATGTGCTTCTACACTCAAGTATTATGCCTAAATAATGAAGAAGATGAATTTATAGAGATGAATGCAGGTTTTTAATTAAAGGCCAATAGGCAGCATGGTGATTAAGGCACTGGATTCCCACATGAACGACCACTGTTCGAGCCCTGGACCTGGCAGCTTGCTTTCTTACCTTCCCTCTTTCTCTGGTGACTATAGCAAAATAAAATAAATAAATAAAATTTAAAAAATTATCCATATTTCGATCTTCATTCTTGTTACTAACAGAAATATCTGAGTTTGCCTGAATGATAAAGAAACAAAACTGAAATAACTCACAATCCTTGTGACCAGAAGGTCCAAAAGCATCACAGATGCCAGGAGGGGGCGCTACTAGTGGCTGTGTAGCCTGTGCCGTGAGGCTTCCTCTGTGCTGTGCTGGCCTCATTCCTTCTGCCTGTGCACCCCCATAAATCAGTCATAGCAACCCCACCCCGAGGATGTTATCACGCATAGGCCTCACCCTGGGATACCGTGAAGGAATTAGCTTTTCTTGAATATTCTTGAAATACGATCAAGACGATCATTCCGGATGGGTTACCGGGTGGATTACCGGATGGGTTTTGTTTTTTTGGGTCAGATCTCTAAGATTAGAGACCCATCCTAAGACACAGTATAATAAAACACAAACTTGTGCAAAGTAGGAAAAGAGAACTTTTAACAAAAAAGTAAAGTTGTTTTTAAGAGTTATTTAACTTTAGTTATTATTATTATTATTTTCCAGTTTGATCAGACAGAGAGAGAGAGGGGAAGTGAGAAAGCAAGCCACCAGGTCTAGGACTTGAACCGCAGTTCACCATGTGGGAGTCCAGCACCCTGAACCACCACGCCACCTGAATTTTTAATAGAAAAGATTTTTTTAAAAGAATTATTTAACTTTTATTTATTTACTTATTTTAATTTGACCAGAGAGGGACACAGTGAGGGAGAGAGAGAGAGAGAGAGAGAGAGAGAGAGAGAGAGAGAGAGAGAGAGAAAGGGAAAGTGAGAAAGCAAGCCACCAGGTCTAGGACTCAAACCGTGGTCAGCCATGTGGGAGCCCAGCGCCTTTAACCACCAGGCCACCTGCCAGCCTCTAGAAAATATTCTTAATAGAAAAGAAGAGGCATTGCCACAACCAGAAAGGTATGCAGACAGGCAGCTGCCAGGGAAGAATGACTGCACTGGGTTTGGAGCTGTTACTTTCATTGCAGGGCTTGTTCATGAATATTTAGGAGTGGAGGACTCATTGTAGGTTTGTGATTCAAAGAGATTAATTAACCTAGTCACCATAGCTGTCTCAGATGCTAGAGCTTACTTTCCATATAAGGATGGAGAAAATGGCATTACCTATCTTCCCAAATCACAGCATGGTCACACTGTAAGTGCTATTATCTTCTCATCTATAAAATGGCATGAGGATAAAATCTTTTTTATATATTGTTATGAGGATTAAATGAGATAGTATATTGAAAAGGGCTTGGAACTCTGCCTAGGATGTATCAGCAGTACTAGGACTTCCTCAGCGAAGGTTAGGCAATGATGTTATGATAGCGAAGACATTGCAGAAGCAACATTGAACATGTGGTCATGTATTCACTGACTTCTATGGATGTCATAAGACTTGATTTTATTGTTAGGAAAAAAAAAAGGAATTTGCCATTTGGCTTATTTTTTTTTTCAAAATATTGTTAATTATGACTTAGATTTAGGGCATAGACAGGTGTGTATTTCATTAAATCTGAAACTTGTAAATCTTTCCTTCTCTAAAAGGGAAAGCAAAGATAGAAAAAGAACATTATAGCAAACATTTATAAATTAATTGTTCTGTATTTGACAAATACCTTTTGCAAAGAACTTGCACAAGTCAGAAGAGAAAAATGAAGACGGTTACAGAAGAGTGAAAAGGATTAAAGAGGTAAAGAATAGAATATAATAGAAACACATTCTTGAGGGACCAGTAGATGGCATAATGGTTACGTCGCTGGATGCCCACTTGGTTGACCACAGTTCCAGTCCTGGACATAGCAGCTTGAAACTCATGCTGGTTTTGTGAGCATGTATGCCCAAAATCCCAAGAGGAGAAGGGATTGCAGTGTGGCTATTCCCCAAGGGGGATGATTTCTTGCTTTCCATTTCTCTCTGTCTCTCTGGTGAGCACATGTGCCCTATAGCAAAACTCTCTCTTAAACAAAAGCAAAATAAAACACAACAAAAAACCACATCTTTGAAGAACTTATGATGTCTTTTGTTTTCTTCTCTTTTGCCATCAAATCCATTAGAAAATTTAGATGACTTCCTCAAGTGATAATGTAGGAAGGGTCGTGTTGCATTGCTGATGTAGAGTAAGGAGCTAGGACCTCTGAGGATTGTGTGTATTTTGGGAAATTGGGGTTGGGAAATTTAGGAGTTATGGCAATGACATGAATCAGTAATTGATAGATCACATGACTGATCAGCTGTCCAGGGGCTGTTTATTACATTGGGTCATGTGTTCCTTCTTGCTCCAAGAAATCCAATATTACAGTTCCTTTTCTGCATCTCTATCTATCTTCTATTATTAGTCATTACCTGCTTTAGTTAGAATAAGTAGGGTTGTGCTGCTCTGACAAGCGACTCCACCACCTCAGTGACTGAGCACCAGAGAAGTTTCTCATTCAGAGTTTCATTCTGAGGTTAGTGACTCTCAGACAGCTGTTTTCCACTTGATAAATGAGCCACTCAACACACGACCTTTAATATTCTCTCCTACAGGAAAGAGACTGGGGAATCACAAATAGCTTTTTATTGCTCCACTGAAGAAGAACACACATTATTGGTCTTTGCATTTTGTCAGACAGAAAAGTCCAATGTCTTCGTCCAACAAGAAGGGAACCGAGAGTCTCTCTGTGTGTCCAGAAACAAAGGAGCAGGGGACACAGAGGAGTGTCACACCTGTTCTTCTTCAGTGCGCTAATCTTCTTTCTATTCCTGGAACACTCTAAGCTTAATATCTTAGGATCTTTGCACTAGTGCTTCTGTACTGCAAATAAATGACAAAATTCTGCCCACAGAAAACAGCCTGAGCAAACACTCCAACCCAGGAGAAACCATCTTACGATATTCCTCACAAAGTTGGTCCCTGCTTTTCGCTTGGAAAATGCCACCTCCTCAGAGAGCTCTTCCTAGTCACACTCTGTCACTCCCCACCCCCCCTTTACTTGAAACAGAGCATTTGCTTGTAACATTTATTATTCTTATCTTCATTGTCCCCAGAATATAAGCTGTATGGAGCTACAGATTTATCTTTATCCTCTTGCATCTACCTTGGTCCTGGTACATATGGGCAGCAAATAAATATTTGTTGGAATAAACAAACAGAAGGACATGCAAATGAAAGGCAGTTTACATCTGTTGATCACGAGTTCTGTGTACAGCAATCAAGCCCAACCTCCGAATCAACACTGAAATCCCCTGTATGCAGTTCAGGCAGGAAAATATCCACACTGTCCCTGAGTACCCCTGGGGAACAGGCAGCTCCCCTCTCCACATCCAGGGCAGTACCACATCTATGGAATGTCAGTGTGAGTACTTCTTGTGTATGTGCTGTTCTAAGAACTTCCCATTGTCATATGATTTTATCTTCATAACAGTACTGCTGTAAGTATTTTTATTATTGCGATCAGTTCGAAATTAGAGAATCAGTGACGCAGTGAACTTTAGTAATTTGCCCCAGGTCACACAATTAGTGATTCAAATCTCAAATTCAGCTTTTAACTAAAGTGATCTAATATTTCTCAGAAGACAACCCATTCAGTTTGTAGATACCCCAGCAGTTAGAAGGAGGTTTTGTCCTTTCCTAGGCTAAATCATGTCTCCTTATCACTTTTCATCATTAATATTTATTTTTCTGTTGCTTTGAGTCACTCATATATTTCTCTTCTCTTCTGTCTGAAAGCCCTACAGATGACGGCAATCTTCAATAACATGACTTTATTTTCAGACTATTCCCTACCATGGAGGGGGCTTGGTAATGGGCCTGTCTTTCAGACCATGCGACGTGCCGGGGCTGGACTTCCTCCGCACGCCTGACCAGCATGGCGTGTAACGAGCGCTTTCTCACTCCCTACTTGTGAACCACATTCTAGTTTTTGCCCTGTTTTCTTTGGCTCATATAGCTAGTGAGTTTTCCTAACAACTTCTGTTCAACTTCATCTTATTAAAAACATCAGTTCTTGCACTTGATATTTATTTACTTATTAATTTACTTGCTTAAATGACCCTGTGTATTTACCCCCTCAAGCATAACAGAGGAAAAAAATAGAGAACAGAGCTTTCCTCACCTTGCCCCTTAGGAAGGACCTAACTTTGTGCTATCAACACCATAGAATATTTGCCAGAATACATTATATTCTGATCAAATAAAAGGAAAGGCGTCAATCTTAGAAGTACATTGACTTTGCATGGCTGTTGATACCAGAAGAGGGTTTTTTTGTTTTTGTTTGTTTGTTTGTTTTAAGAGATTTTTTTGCTGTAGGGTACATGCAATTGTCGGAGAGACAGAAAGTGAGAAATCACGTGCCAGGGGGGATGGCCATGCCGCAATTCCTTCTCCTCCAGTCTCCTCTCAGGATTTTGGGTTTTACACACATGTGCCTGTTGTGAGTTTCAAGCTGCCATGTCCAGGACTTGAACTTGGGTTAACTATGTGGGAGTCCAGCAATGTAACCACTACACCATCTGCTGGTCCTGTTTTTTGAGAGTTTTATGATGGCTTCCAGAAATGATAAATCTAGATCTTCATTTCTAAATATAAACGCCTGGTCAAAAGACAAGTACAACCTTGAGAAACCAAACAGATTTAGTGCTTGCTTCGGCAGCACATATACTAAAATTGGAATGATACAGAGAAGATTAGCATTGCCCTGGTGCAAGGATGACATGCACGTTTGTGAAGCGTTCCATATTTTTGGGAGTGCTATACCAGGAAAATTAAATACAGACACATAGAAATCAGAGTTCAAAAACTAAGAAAATGGCCAACCTAATTGTAGGGACAAGTCTAGAGTTGAATATTATATCCCAGAATTTAGTCAGGAAGATCAAACCACAGCAGAAGATAGATTAAGTACATGAAACTGAGCTGGTGAAATAAAATTTTATGACTTTTGACTAAAACTTTGCTTGTTTTCTTCTAGGCTTTGTTTTCCATTTTTAAGGATTTTTGTCCTGTCTTGAGCTGCCGATAGGTTCATGTACCTACTATTTGAACAGAATCTTAACCTATCTCCTGGCTTTAAATTTTAAGTAAAGTTCTTGAGCATTTCTTTGATTTTTTAAAGTTAAAACTGCTTTTCTTGAAATTAAAGAATATTTAAAAAATACCTATTTAACGACCATAGTAAGCTATATAGCATCAGCTGGATGCTACCTTATAGTATATTCATTCTATTCAGCTTCACACCTAAAGTCAGACATGCATTCACAGAGATGTATATACCAGCTGAACTAGTATTGAAAGTAGTTAGATTATTGAATAAATTTTGTGAATCAATAAAATGTGGGGAAATAAAGGAATGGAAAACAACTGTAGACACCTGAGATAGTGTGGGAGGAGGGCGAGAAATGGCAGAGGGTGAGGAATAGGAAAAAAAAATCTATATATACATATAGATATATGAAACAAGAAATGGAAAATTATTGATGATAACATGTATGATTAGACCACTATGCAGTATATTTTGGATGGGAAATCACATTTTGTATGTTGTGATGATGCTCAGTGAATGAATGTAAATTAATTAATTAAAAATTTAAAAATTAAAATTGAAATAATTTAAAAAACAGATTTAATTCAAAATACTTCTTTAAGAAGTCAAATCTTATTCTTAGTGCTATTTAAGAGGATTTTGTGTCATTAACACAAGACAAGATACTCTACATTTTGGAAAGAAAAAAATAAAGTTTTTAAACCAAAATATCATTAGGGAAAAATGAATCATATCCGTGTACAGTTTATAGTTAAAAGAAATATATAACAGAGGTTTATTTACCTCTAGATAGAAATTTTGAAGGAAAATTAAGTCATGGACAAATGAAAGATAAATCCATTGTCTTATAATCTCTAAGGAGTAGGAAACTACTTCAGGGTCAGCAAACATTTTCTGCCAAGGGTTAGATAGGGAATATTTTAAGCCTTCTTAGGTCACATGATCTCCATCACAAATACTCGAACCTGACTTTGTTACATGACAGTAGCAATAAATGAATGAGCGTGGTTATGTTCTAATAAAATTTTATTTATAAAATTGGGTGGTAGGTCATATTTGGCCCATGAGACATGGTTTGCTGACCCCTGAACTATGAGATGGAGGAAATAATAATCAAAAGGAACTTAGTGTGGTACTTAAATGTAGGTTTGGAATCAAACAGACCTGATTTAAATTCCAGTTCTATCATTTACTGACTATGTTATTGTTTTGAGCAGATGCATCAAAGTTGCAATCTCATTTTTTGCTAAATAGCATCTTACATGGTGTTTAAATATAAGAAAAGCATAATAATAGTTCATGTTATTAAAGTAGAAAAATTAAATGCTTTATGAAGAGCTTATTGTGCTGAGCTCAATAAATTATAATGCTTATAATTTGAAGTTTTAACCCTAATGAAGGAACACTTTATTATTATTATTATCATTTTGCTATAGATTATGGTGCACTCACCAGAGAGAGACAGGGAAAGTGGGAAACCACCTCCATCCCTGGGGCGTTGGCTACGTCTTCAGTCTCCTCTTGGGATTTTGGACATGTGCACACATGTGCCCAGTGTGATTTTTCAAGTCACTGGGTCTAGGACTCAAACTGCCCAGTTTGCCATGTAGAATCCAGTGCTTTAACCTCCATGCCACTTGCTGGCCTGGACCATATTTAATCTATAAACCATTGTTAAGAACCTTTAAGAAAGTGATAGATTTATATATATTTTAAAGGGGTTTGAAACAAGAAATTGGCAATTCACGAAATAAAGATATTAAAAACTTAATATAGTGGAAGAGTTTCAATGTCATTAGAAATAAAAATGTGTGTATAAAAATAAATGATAACATATCTAGTTTGATAAGATAAAAAAGTATTGCAACATTTTTTTCTTCCCTGTTTCTTGGTAAATATATAAAGAAATAATCACTTTCATCTGCTTCTAGTAGTAGTCAGAAGGGGTATGATCTTAATTAAGAGCAAATTGGCAGGTTTTATTTTTTTGGGGGGGGGGAGGTTTTTGCTATAGGGCACATGCACACGCCAAAAAGAGAGAGACAGAGAGACAGAAAGTGAGAAATCACCCCCCCAAGGGGGGATGGCCACACTGCAATCCCTTCTCCTCCATTCTTCTCTTGGGATCTTGGGCACGCATGCACACACGCCCAGTATGAGTTTAAGCTGGGTCCAGGATTCAAACCGCGGTCGACTACATGGGAATCTGATGACATAGCCATTTTGCCATCTGCTGGTCACAAATTGATAGTTTTATTTCAAAGCATAAATATGTGTATATCCTTTGAACCTGCAACTTCACTTCCAAAAATACATCTTAAGGAAGGAATTGTGGATGGGAAAATTTTTGTTCCAATGATGTTGCTTAACAATGAGTATTTTAATTGGTGCTTATTACCAATAAAACTAAAAATTTAAATATCCAGTAATAGTTTGGTTCAATAAGTAATCCATGTCAGAATAATCAGCAAATTATTAAAAATGATATTCTAAGATTTATTTTCTCTCTTTGCTTTTCCATGTTCCTTTTTAAATTTTGTTATTATTATTTATACATTCAACTGGTATATATCATTTAGATCGTAAAGAAACTTTACCCAGCATGATACCTCAGTCCAGCCCAGTTGAGAATACTATACCCATCATCATCAACAGGTAATAAGCTATATCTGTGTCCCACAAATGTCTTACCTCTCTATTTTTTCCCCAAATTTCCTTTCCTACACTTTTCCTTTCTCCCACTCTCCTTCCACTTTGTCCCTAGTTTCCATAACAATTTTTAATGGTTTTATGTCCTCCAGTCTTTCAGTCTCTACTATAGAGTGTGGACAATTAGTATATGTTAAGTGGATGTATATAATGTCTGTGTTTCATAGCCTGACTTGCTTCACTCAGCAACAAATCTTCTATATTCATCCCCTTTCTCACTTTACATCAAATGCCAGGGGCTTGTTATTTTTGGAGATACAGATCAAAACTGCAATGAGATACCACCCAAACTCAGTCAGAATGCTGAAGTTTTTTTTTTTTTTTTTTTTTTTTTTTTTTTTTTTTTTAAAGATAAGCACTGGCAGGGATATGGTGAAAGGAGACCCCTCCTACATTGTTGGTGGGAATGTAAATTGGTCCAACCACTGTGGAGAGCAACATGGAAGTTCCTCGAAGAGCTTCAAATAGAGCCACCATATGATCCAGCAATTCCACTCCTGGGTATCTACCCAAAGGACAGGAGAACGCTCAGTCAGAAAAGTGCTTGCACATCTGTTCATTGCAGCCTTTTTCACGATTGCTAAGACATGGAACCAACCCAAATGTCCACATGCAGATGAATGGATTGAAAAAGTGTGTCACATATACTCCATGGAATACTATTCAGCTTTTCCATGTGTTCTAAATCATTCTATAAAACTCTTATTGTTCATCCAAAAAGTTCATGCAAGAATGGAATTAAAGTATAAGCTTATTTTGGCACAAAAATATTTGACGTCCATAATTTTTATATAATGTGTGTTTTCCATTTACTTTTTGAAGAACTCTTGTATTTTTTTTTTTTTACTTGAAGAGAGAATTTAATATCTTACCTTACTAAAAAGATAGAAGGATTGATTTAATAGATGTCTTACTGATCTCTTACCTTGCTGAAAGATAGAGGCATGGCTAGATTCAGTGTCCGAGGCAAGTTTGTCTGAGTTAGCTGTTCTCTCTCTCTCTCTCAGGTGTGCTGTCGTCCATGTTGACTTTGCTCTCTGGCAGAGTGTGAGGAAACAGAATTGCCACTTCCCAGTTGGATGTTGCTCATATCACTCTGCCTTCCTCTCCTCATTCCTAGTCCCTGCCTTAATTTCCTCCATGGTGCTCCACACATCTGGGAGTCTAAACTCTTATGCAATTCTTTCCTTTCTCCTTCACTAGAACACAAGCTCCCTGTAGTACCATTTTTTTGTGTTGTGCTGTGTTATCTTTTGTTTTCACTGCTAAATCTTTAACACCTAAGACTGTGCTCTGCAGATAGTAAACGCTCAAAAAAGACTTCTTGAGTAAATGGATGAATGAATCATGAACTAAAAAGCAAGAGTAAAACAAGTAAAAAGGAAAAAATTAGAAATATTAAGGGATTTTTCTCAGTTAAAGGGCTCTCAAAGAGAAAGAACTGAGTCTTACACTCTATCTCCAATAATTATTGACAGTAATATTAATATTGACAATAATTATTAACGTAAATGGGAGGTCGTAGACGGAGTAGAAAGGGTGGCATTTCTGCTTGAGAATCTCTGGGGAGACTGATAAAAATTCAAATACCTGAACCCTACCACCAATGACAGACTTAAAATCTGAGAGTATCCAAATACTATGCACTTATTACCCCTCTCTCCCCTGCCACGACTCTTGGGTTGATCATTTAGTGTTACCTGAGACAGGGTTGATGTCATTATAAGGGGACTCTGGAAATAAGGACAGTCAGAAACTGGTTTGTGGTCTTTGCTCTCAGCAGAAAAGAAGGTTAGCGATCTCTTCCTCAGGGTTCAGATCTTGCAAAAACTACTGCTTCATTTGCTTTGTGTAAAACCTGTCCCTGTTATTGCAAGTGTCAGGAAAGGCAATATTGGTTGAGATGGTGACGACTGGGAAAATTAAGTAAGTTTATGGAAATCCAAACAGGTTCGTGGTGACTGGTGAGCCCTACCTGCTTTAATCGAAGTGTTTACCTTGACAATGGAAGATTAAATGGAACGCTAATTAAGGAATTTTCTAATTATTCTTCCTTGTTGAGGATATCTACAGCAGATGGGTTTTTAGCCCTGACAAGATCAACTGTGTTCCAAACAAAACCGAGTGGTTGATTACTTGAGGGACTCCCTCGCAGCGTTTTATTTGGCAACTGAAAGTGTTTTTGACTTCTCCTCGTGTTCGGCTTTTATTTTGTTCCCCTTCCTTTTTTGATATACTTACAAGTCTTGTGGAAAAGAAACCATTCCAATGACCAGGACACCTAACGGGCCTTGACAACACCCCTCTCTCACAGGTATTTGCCTGTTTTAATGGAACTTCAGAGTTGCAAGTTTAATAGGGGAGGATGTTGAAGATGCTTCCATCAGCCAGTCCTCTGACATAGTGAATGGAGAAAAAATAACGTTAGGAGAATGTGGGAAATAATACAGATCACCATTTTTCCCAAGAGTGTGTGGGTGGTCTCAGTATACACACATCATGTAGATACAACACGCATAATTACATCAATGCAATTCATCTGCATGTGCTTGGCAGTTTATTTTAAAATAATGATTGACGTGAGATAAAGGTCTAGTTTAAACAGTGTTGGCTCATTTGTCCCTTGCAGCCGTGAAGTGAGCAGAAGACGGGGACACGAATCTTCTATTTCCTACTCTGGTCTCAATTTTGCATCCCTCTTAGGGTGAAAATTTAATGTGTCTAACATTCTAGTGTTTAAAGATAAGTCGATTCTAATATTTAAAGATACGTGGCTCATTTATTGGATTTGGTTCCTATATACAAGCTGCCTACTTCATCTGATGTTCAACCATAGAATTAGACATCATTTCAACACTGGAGGAAAAACTGGTGATGCTAAATATTCTGAGAAACATTTTCAGGGATCGTTTTGATTGTCCAAGATGTTTCCCTTATCTACTGACTCGAACTTAGCCATCCCCCTACGTACACACACCTATATAGGAACCAAAGTCAACTATGCCTTTCAGTACCAGCTTTCAGGATGGGTGCATTTTTATTTCCAACACTATTCACAGGAAATATTGTTCGTGTAAGTGTAGTGGGGAGTCTGGGGGCTAAAACTCAACCTTCAGGCATCACGAATATACAGACAGGGACAGAGCTGGTATCTGGAGGAAAAGATAAGGGAGTTAATAATCAACAGGCGTGTGTTTATGATCATTACTCATTTCCCCATCTTCAAGTCTGACCGTTTATCAAATTCTAGAATATAGGTATGCCAACAAAAGCTACTTTAACTTCCAAAATGAGAGGCATGTGGGGCCGTGGGGACCATATATATTCATTTTTCTGAAGACCAGGAAGCCAACGGGACGCCCAGTTGCTGAGCAGTTTCTTTGAAGAGTCTTCTCAAATGGATCATTAAAGGGTGGCCAGGAAGTGTTCTGATTATTATTCAGAGAAAGAATCTCCTTTAGCTTCAGATCAGAACCACTCACTTTTTATTTTATTGTAACGATTAGCAAAGAGAGAGAGAAGGGGAGAGAAGAGAGAGGAGAGAGAGAGAGAAGGGAGAGAGAGAGATTCTTCTACACATGCTGCTCTTCCTATCAGAGAAAGGGAGCTGCTGGTTACTTGCAAGGACATCAGGGCTCTGATACGATCCCTGAAAGACTCTTGTTCGTCAAGGCCACGTACATAAGTGTGCTTAATTTGCTAAAAGTAAACAGGAGACTCATGTGAAATCATTTTACATCCTTCTTCCTTGCCTTTTGGATGCCCTGGTAAATGGAGATGTAATTCTGCCGGAAGGTCATTGCTGTTTAAATCCACCCCGAGGTCACCTGTCTCCCAGCTGTTAACAGCACAGCAGATGGACAGATGGTTGGAGATCTGGTATGACATGCAGCTACCCACATCACAGCTGGAGCCTTTGGAAAGTCTCAAATCAACCTCAAAACCCCACTCCCGGTGGCTCCAGAAGGTTAGTATGCTACCTTTCTGGATTACTTTTTAGAATGACTTCTATTTCCTTCCCAGTAAATCACTGAGACGTTTCAGTATTTTCTTGCTTCTAGCATCGAGCATGCTCATAAACGAGACTTTTAAATAGGCCCTTAGTTATTACATTTGTCCTGGAATTGGTGTCTGGTTCCCATTCCCAGGTAAGGCCTTTTGCCAAGCTCAACACTGACAATATTAGTAGTGTTCTTTGTTTTTAAGGAAACAAAACTGGCTCTAACTTAATTTTTGGGGAAGAATAAGAAAGAGTTCACAGATGCTAAAAGAAATCTCCAAAACTGAATGATGGCCAGGCAAGGAGCCCAGCAAGCCCTCTTCCCTAAGAGCAATCATAGAGACATAGAAACTGATGAAAGAACACACACACACACACACACACACACTTAAGTGCTTTGAAAATTAACCAGAACCATTCAACAGTCTGAGAGAGTTTATTCTTGAAAATTTGATGAACTCTGGAGAAGAAGAGTAGAAATCACTGGCATTCTGGGATGGACCTGGTCACACCTTCCTTCTACTTGGTAGTCAAGGAGGCTCTTCTACCATGTGGCAGGTCATGGGGACTGGAGGCTTCTCTGCTCTGACTGAGGAGCTCTCTCTGTTTAGGGCAGTAGATGATGGCCATGCTCAGCAGCATTCTGGATGGAAATGACTTTCTTGGAGTTGGTCAAGTGTGTGAGGGGTTGAATACCCCAGCCCCAGGTTGCCTGGTTACAGCAGCATACAGCAGGCCCAGGCTGCCCACACATACAGTGGAGTCCAGAGGGCCGAGTCAACCAGGTCCAGCTTCACCTTAGGATGTGCATCCTCGTACACACTGGAAGAAATGAAAGCTTCCTCAAGGTAGTGAGCACAGTCCCTATCCAATCATTGTCAGGGTGATCCCTCCCTAGGAAGTTAGGATGAGGAGCAGGTCCAAGAACTTTAAAGAATGAGCAAAGATATCAGCACCCATGTATCCTACACAGAGAGACTTACCCAGACAAGGAATGGAAGAGACAAAGAGAGGGTTCTAAGCATGATTAATCTTCTCCCTAGAGCCAAACTAACAGACAGTCACCAAGTATTCCACTGTAGTGTGTGATTGAAGGAATTCTAGCACGAAGGGTTGGAAGGCTGAGAAGTTGCTCTGATAAAAATGACATACCTCCTTTATCAATTTCTGCAATACAACTACGATTCAGATCAGAATTTCTTTGACCCAAGCAGACCATGTGCCTAGAAAGAAGGCCCCGTAACCACACATGGCAATGATTCCCCCAGGGACTCCATGGCTAGTTGCTTGGTTAAACATACACTGAGAATGAGCAGAGTGAAATACCAAAATAATCAGCAACTCATGAAATCATTTGAAATGATTTGGCTCTACTAAGGCCACTCGCCCATTCTCGGGCAGCCTGTGCACAATGACTAGTTAACAGAGAACTGTAAAAAGAACAGCTACATCATCTCAACTGAGGACTGCAGTCAAGGGCCATGCCAGATTCAGGGTTCCCTGTGGGGCTGGCCAAGACCTTCCTGGTGACGGTTTTACTGTCTCTGCGGGCCCTGTATCCTTCCTCCTCCTTCCCAAGAATACACTACTCTTGTTTCCTGCATGCTAATCTACATCTCAAAACTGTCTCCCTGGGAGCCCAAACTGAGATAATATACTCAAAAATGCTTTGTAAACCGCCACGCACTATACACTTGTAAATTATGATCTTTCTGAGCTGAGTTGTTTTATGTTGTTTTCTTAGCCACTATTAAACAAAAATCCATCACGAACATGAAAACAGCTGTTAGGAAATCCTTAGGGTTCTGCTACTGAAGAAATCCAGGGTAAATAGAACGATGGCACAGACGATCTTTTAAAATCCAGAAATGAAAAAAACAGTCATCAATTGTGCATCTCATTACCATTTTATGTGGGAAATTAATGCCCAATATCCCCCAGTCTTTATTTGCACCATAAAGAAGGCCACATAGACCCCAAGTAGCGAGCCTCGGTAAGGAACGAGGACAGTATTTGCACCCTGCTAATCACTCATGTTCCCATATTATGGTCCCTAAGGCCGTTTTTCTTCTACAATTTTAGTATAAAAGCAATATAAAAAATAAATTAAATAAGCTAGGATGTCATTTACTTTTTCATGTTAAATGAGCCGAGAATTAGAAAAAAAAAATAAAGCCAGTTAATATTCTGCTCTTCCAAGATTTAGAGTCTGTGAACATTTGTGAAAATGTGCCATGGATAAGAAGAGGGGAATCTGAAGAACTGAGTTTGCTGAACACATAGACTCATCAGAGGGTCACAAAACTACAGGTTTTTTTAAGCTGCCTTCCCTGGAAACATTCATAGTTGGGTTCTACACCTGGAAATAAAACTGGCAGCATTTCTTATACCAGAGATATAGAGAAATTAAACAGTACTGACATTATACTGTTAAAAAGTCTTAAATGAATGCTGGATGTCTTTTGAATAATTGTCTAGACTCGAATTTAGGACAGTTTCCCTGAATAATGTGGACAAATGAAAACTGATAAAGACAGTCAAAAGATGTCTTACCTGTGATGTTTTCTAGGTGACAAATTCAAATGGCCATAGGTCCTTGCATCAGACTGGTGCTAAGTCATAGGGGATGGTGGGGCTTGTGGCTTACTGTGGCTGCTATCTAGCTCTTCAAATTAGAGCTCCAGGTTTGCACAAAATCACACATGCAAACAAAACAGCAATAGCCAGAAGATCAGGCAGCCATTTGCAACCTCTGTTTCATATTATACTCAAATATTTCACTTTAAGTGGACAATTTTAGGTGTACTTAGTGGGAAAAGAGCCTTTTAAGGTGTTTGTCTTTCAAATTGTTGCAAACTATTTTCAGGTGAATGTAACCAATTATCATCACAACTTTTTGTTTTGTTTTTTTTTTTTTTTTCAACGCATGGAAGAGTCTGTTTGTATATTCTAGAACTGATTTGGGTTCTGAAGCTAATTGCCAACTCTCCTTTTGTTTATTTTTAAAATGTAGATAGTGTACTTAACCTCTCATCCCCCATGTCTCTTATTTCTCTGAGCCCAAAACACAGATTTGGCGAGATGATGTCAGTAGTGGAAGAAGTTCTGAGCAATATCGTTAGCACTTAAATCCCTTCTACCCAAGATGGCCAGGAAACCTGAGTTAGAGAGTACCAGTTAAGTATAGTAAGCGGATGCCTGCCTGTGTCATTAGCTGTATCCCTCCTCCATTTTCTTCAGTACTTCAGCTACAACTGACAGAGTATGGGGCAATGTGGGTACAAAGAGGTAATAGATGCAGAAAGTGAGATGACAACAGGGATACATAATTACCTGGGAGCAGAAAATAGCAAATACAGTATTAGCTCAATTCCATTCATTGTGCTGAGAGTTGCCTTTAAAATAAGTATCTCATTTATGGAACAGTGAGTTAGATGATAACAGACTCCATTTTATGGCTGAAAACAATTAAGGGATGAAAGGTTAAACAATTTGCCAATGTCATAAATATAATAAAAATTAACAAAGCCGAATTCAAACCCAAGTAGACCAACTCCATGGCTTGTACTCTTAATTGACATAAACACAAATTTTGGCAATTCCAAAGAGAATTCACTAAGCTTCCCACAGTTCATCAGAAAGGATACAAAAAATAAATATTGGTCTCAGGAAGTCAGAGTATTTGAGAATAAACAGAGAGCAGACTCTATTTCTTTCTCTATCAATAAATATATTCCAAATATATAGCTCTTAATATCTCAAAATTACAGCATCTGAAACTACAGCTATATCCATTCTTATTTAAAATCTCTTTATGTCTATGATAATTGTTTAAAATAATTTTTTATTTAACTTTATCTATTTATTTATTTTGTTTTGATAAGAGAAGGAAAGAGAGAGAGAGAACATGAGAAAGTAAGAAGCCAGGTCCAAGACTCAAACTGTGGTTGGCCATGTGGAAGTCCAGCACCCTTAACCACCACGCCGCCTGCTGGCCTAATGTCCATGACACTTTAATGTCCTGGTACTTCCCTTTGTTCCATACTAATAGTCAATTATAGTCAACTTTTTCTTAAACAGCTTTTGAACCAGGTTATGTGCTAACTCCTCTATACATGTAGCAGATTTCTCTCTCTGCTCATGGCTCTTACTTTTATTTGTCCCTCTTTCTTAAGTACAACTATTTATCCAAGTTTCATTTCCTGCATGGGATACAGGAGTTTCCTCTTTTAGACCTTTCCCAAATCTACATTCGGGCTCCACCCTTTCTGTTGGGGTCCACCTCCATACTTGTGACCATCTGCTCCCAAGTTCACCATAATGATGGGCTGGTAGATAGGTTTGCTTCATCAAAATTTGAACTTGTCTTCTCATAAATTGTTACTTCTAATGACTTCTAAGTGACCATTAATGGGACTTCTCTCCTTCCTTCCTGCCATCTAGATCATCTTTTCTGCATCCCTTCATGTCATGCTTCTCTACTCTTGGCTCTGAGGTCCCACAGAGACATAACTCTGCCAGTCACTTCTCAATCTTTACTCCTCTCATGATCACCCTAGCTCAGACTTCAGCAATTCCACAAAGAAAGTCTTTTAACCTGTTAATCCTTTTTGAAAAAGATAATTATTTAATTTATTATTATTTTGAATTTGCTATAGGGTACGGAAGCTCACCAGAGACTGACAAGGTGTGGAGGCAGAGTGAGAGAGCAAGACACCAGGTCCAGGACTTGAACTGCGGTTGCTTTTGAGGGAATCTGGTGCCTTAACTACCATGCAACCTACTGGTTCCAAATCTGTTCATCTTTATTGTCCAAATAATTTTCCTAAAGTCCAGATTTTTCTTTAGTGCTTATATATTGATGACAGCTTTATGTACTGTAACATATGATTATTAACTCACTTCGAAGTTTAAAATATTTACCAAATTACTAACTACTCCAATATTTAAATTGGACTCACCCATGGATTGCTTATTTTCACTCTTCTTTCCACTGTTTCTCATCATAGGTTTTATATTCCAATAAAATATAATCACAGTTCCCCCAAATACTCCATGGGAGTTTCTCCCGATGTTCTCCGACTTGTACTCTCTCTTCCCCCTGAAGTGGCCCTGTCCTTCCTGAAATCTTGGCCACCTATTCAGGTCCCATTTGAATGCTTTCATGAGATCTTTCTGACTGTCCCCCAAAAGTAATTACTCAGTCTTTGAAACCTCATGGCATTTTCATATGGCTTTTAGTGTTTTTAATATGTTAATTCATAAGTTGTATGAAATTTTATAGTAATAGACATTGAATCCTTTTTATTTTTTCCTTGAGAGGTTTTTGCTATAGGGTGCATGTGCTCACCAGAAAGAGAGAGAGAGACAGAAAGCTAGAAATCACCCCTGAGAGGGGATGGCCATGCTGAAATCCCTTGTCTTTCATTCTCCTCGGGATCTTGAGCATGCACATACTTGCACCCAGCATGAGTTTAAGCCACCGGGTCCGGGACCCCAACCGTGGTCGACTACATGGGAGTCTGGTGACATGGGAGCCATTATGCCAACTGCTGGTCCCTAGACATTGACTCTTACAAGTCTTTATCATCGAATCAGTCAGGGTCTTGGAGTTGGGGGACAGGTGACATTGCCAACTTAAGAGAAGTTGAAAGGAAGCTTAGGCAGCACATAGAGAACCCTGAGGCTAATGTCAGCAAAGGCGTCCTCACCTCCAGGCTTCAGGAAGCAAGGAAGGGGAATACTTTCAGAAAGGACTGAGCTCTGGGATGAAGGCAGCCTCAAGAGCCATGTGAATTTTAGCTACAGGCCCACCCAGCCTGAGACAACCTGGTAGGAGGGCCAGGCAGGGGCACTGATGGTTAGCCCTTTCCCACTCCAGCACAATCTGCTGGGGCTCACTTTGTCCAAACACAGCCTGGAGTCAAAGGACGAAGCAGTGTTGATGCCAGTCCAGTCTGCCAGGGTGGCACATTGAGTAGAGAAACGCGGAGTGGCAAAGTAGAGGTCAAAGGCAAGACAGGAGACGCAGTCACCAAGACCAGACACTTAACCAAGGTTTGCGGGATGCGTCTTCAAGTTCAAAATACAACTTCTTGGTATTCTGAGATTGGTGTGTTTTCCAAGTTGGGGGTTCCAGCTGATCTTCTTCACTGTATCTAAGTGTAGTGTTTGCGCTCTGCTCAGTGGGGCAACAGATAATAACTTTTCTCACTTTGCCATTGTGTATATTCTTATGGTCCTTTTTAAGAATGAAATGACTTTTAAATATCAAGTTGATGTTGACATAGATAATTTTTCACGCAGGTTTACTGAGGTATAGTTGACAATTAAAATTTGTAGGTAGTGGAACAGCTGCTATTGAAAACCGTATGAGTGTCAGTCAAGTGATCTTAGGATCCTGCAATCCTATTTGGGGGGTAACGTATCCAAAGGAAATGAAATCCATATCTCAAAAAGCTATCCAAACTCCCATACTACTCATTTCTGCATTATTCAAAATAGCTGAGGTTGTTTTAAAAATGTAGATTTTTACAAGTGACAATTTTCTGGGAGGAGGAAAGGCCAGTGAAAACTGAACTTTCCTGGTTATTAAGTTCCGGAGATCCCTTGCCAAAGGTATAGAAAGTCAAGATTTTTTTTCCTTTTAAACTTACTGTTTACTTTGAACTTACACTGTGTTTGTCTCCATTTTTAGACCCCGAAATGTGTAAGTCAAAGAAAGAGCAATTTGACACTTGAGGTACATAGAATTCAGTTCATTATTCTGTGAAGATTTATTATAGAGCTTCTAATATTCCGAGTTTTGTACTCCTTTCTCTGTTGCAATGTTATGCTTTTAAATAAAGAAAAAAAACTCTTAGTGCACAAAAAATGAAAGCCACAAACCTAATGTTGTTTAAAAGGATTACATATGCTACATTCAAAAAATATAAGTATGTATATGATGTATGTAATACACATAAATATATATTTATATAAATGAAATATACAATATAAACTGCATAGATTTATATATGCTGAGTGACAGAATATTCAAAGAAATATCTATATACGATGCAATGTGATTAAACTGTCAAAATGAGAAAACTTCCCTAATATTTTATATGATTACAACTATGATGAGGACTGATCATTTTCCTACTCTTCATTTCAAGCTTGATTTTAGTTGCTATTCCAGGACATTATTTACACTGTTATTATTCTTTTGAATGGCATTGACATTGACGATTCTTTATCACTAGTCACTAATACAATCTTATAAATAAGAAAGCAATGAATGCCATGTGTTCCAAATTTATACTTGGTGCCAGTCGTGGGGTGTAGGCTATGACAAAGGAGTGTTTATTCGTGGTTCATTTTCAGATTTCCAGGCAGATAAATTTTGTAAAGTAAAGCAAAACAAAAACTTTCTCACTTTAATTGCTACTCAGAGGGTTCTAATTTGTCAAAGATTAAGTCATGTTAGAATATTCTATATATAGTCTTCCTTTGTTGTCCTCTGATAGCAAAACAAAACAAAACAAAAAACAAATGTTAATATCATTGCTTTTGACCTTAGAAAGCACATTACATAATGGTTAAGGTGTTGGACTCCCAAATGGCTAACCACGGTTCGAGTCCCTGACCTGGTGGCTTGAAACACATGCCAGGAGTGTGTGTGTGCGTGTGTTGAAAATCTTGAGAGAAGAATGCAGGAAAAGGAATTGGGGCCTGGTCATACCTGCTGGAAGGTGATTTTTACTTTCTCTCTCTTTGCTTGGTAAGGGTATCTGCTCTATAGCAAAAAACTCTAAAACATTTTTTTTATTAAAAACACAAAAACTTATTTATTTATTTATTAGAGGTTTTTGCCATAGGGTGCATGCACTCGCAAGACAGACAGAGGGAGACAGAGAGACAGAAAGCGAGAAATCACCCCCCAGGGGGGATGGTCATGTCGCAATTCCTTCTCCTCCATTCTCCTCTCGGGATCTTGGGCACGTACGCACACACGCCTGGCGTGAGTTTTAAGCCACCAGGTCCGGGACGCGAACCGCGGTCAGCCACGTGGGAGTCCAGCGACATAACCATTACGCTAACTGCTGGTCGCTACTTATTTATTTTTAAAAGACTTATTTATTTATTCAATTCCATTTGTTATTATAATTATTATTTTAATTTGACCAGAGAGAGAGACAGAGAAAGGGAAAAGCGAGAAAGCAAACTGCCAGGTCCGGGACTTGAACCATGGTCAGCCATGTGGGAATCCAGTGCCCTTAACCACCATGCCACCTGCTGGCCCCCAAAAATCTTATTTCTTTATAGAAGATGGCCACCAGTCCACCAAAGCAGCATATTGGAAAGAGCTGCTCTGATGAAATTCATTGGGTTGTCAGAAAAGACATTTTTGCCTAGAAAAACACATTATGACTTTTCACATGATGCAATAAGCTCTGTTTTCCAAGCCTCCTTGCATCTAAGAGGTTCTGGGTCATCAGTTCCTACCAGTTGCATGTGAGTAGGCAGGATACATGTAACTTCCAGGCCCTGGTACTGAAGAAGATGTACTTTCTCCAAGATCCTAAAGGAAAGCAAAGCTACTGGAGAGAGCAGTGCAGGTCCATAAGTGGCAGGAAAATCAGTCACTGACCATGAGCTTCAGCAATGGACTGACATGTGACCAACACTTTTCTTCTGTGTTTTGCCTCTGAGATGATAATAGTTCATCTGAGTGTGATATTGAAATACAGTAGATACTATGTATGTTTATATATATTTATGTACAACTTACAGAAAATATATGTAGTGTGTATATATATATATATATATATATACACATATATAAAATACACAAATATACACACACACTACATTTAATGTATTTTTATTTCCCTTTCTTAAGAGAAAAAGTTTTAAAAGGCAACAGATGAAAGAAGGAGAGTATCGTTGTTTTTACTTCTACCTTCAGTTAATATGTCGCATGAAAGTGGAGGTAGTAGAGACTCTGAAAATTGTCTTGAACCCGTTACCATCAAGAACTGTCTCTCTTGATTCTTAATTACAGACTGTATGTGACTAGCTTGCAAGCAAGAGAACAAGAAAAGCCTATCAATTTAGTATTTAAGTATCAGTATTAATTACCCATTTGAAGAAATGTGTGATTGTACAAATTGCTCAATGATGATTACAGAAGAGCTTGCATTTGCAAACAAATGCCTGTACAATTTGCCTGGTAAGCACCACTCACGGAATGAGCAAAGTGTAGCCCCTGAAATCAGACAAATAATTTCTACAGTGATTTCATCCTCAATGTAGAAGCGTTCTCTGCTGGGACTGTGTCCACTTCTAACAGGTGCATTACTTAGTCCCTAAAATTGTTCATTTGAGCACCCTCGGGGTTTGTCTTCCCTGTACAAGACCTGTATAGTTACTTGGTATTTGTCCACAAAGAAGCTCTCCAAGGAATGTACATAATCTCTCTTGACTCCACTTCTGTCACCAGTGATTGCTCCTATGCTGAGAACTCTAAGAAACTAGTCTTCATTATCTGTGTGCAGGTCAACTCTGGCCTTTCTCTTCTGAACCTACTTCTACATGACTTTTATCTTCATCACCTCACAACTCTTCCATCTTCATGTCGTCATTGATGACCTCGACATTTCTAAATCCAATGGTGGATTTCTGGTCTGCATGTCACATGACCTATCAGCAGCATTTGATACGTTGATGGGTTCCTCCTTCCTGGTATATTTTCTTCCCCTGGCTTCTGAGAGTCCGCCTTTGTGGACTGGCCCACTCTCTCACCACTACCTTTTGGTCCACTTTGACAGTTGTGTCTCTTCCTTAGGACTTCCTCATGCCCACATGTCTCAGATACTGGTCATTAAGTCGTTAATCCTTTTCTCTGCCTGTACTCTTTCCCTTAGTAATGTCACCTGGTTTCATGGCTTTATGTTCTGTTTCCAATTATTACCAAATTAAATCTCTTACAGATTCTGGAATCCATCCAACCACATACTTGACATCTTGAAACCTTAGATATGGAATAGGCAAGTAATACTTATGCCCCAAACAAAACTCATGAACCACTATTTACCATATCCAAGACACGGAAGCACCATGTCTCCATCAACTGACAAACAGATAAGGAAAATATGGTATTCATGTGGTCAATGGAGTACAAGCTAACTATTAGAAGGACAAAATCCTGTCATCTGACATTATATGAACTAGTCTGGAAGACATTAGTTTAGGTGAAATGAGCCAGGCACAGACAGAGATATAGCACATGTTCTCTGTCATGTAGGGAGGTGGGGGAAGGCTTCATAGAAGAAGAGGAATGAAGAATGATGGCTAGTGGGAAAGATAGGGGAAACTGAGGGATGTTGATTAATGGCAATAAAATTGCAGATAGATAGGAGGAACATTTTCTATTGTTATAAAATACAGTGGGGAGAATTTAGATGGCAACAACTTTCTGTATATCTTAAATGAAAGATTTCAAACATTCCTAACACAAGTAATGAGAAATGGTTGAGATGATAGGCATGCTAATTATCCTGAATGAATTAACACATATCGTATTCTCCTACTGTACAATCACACTGTACCCCCATGATGTGTACAGTTATAATATATTTATTATATATTTGATATGTGTGTGCGTGTATATATGTATACCTCCAAATTGCTTCCTTTGTTTTTCTTTTTCAAATTGTTTCTTAAATGTAGCGGACACTTGTCAGTGCATGGCCTGTAATGGCTGTCACCTCTCCTTGTAAGATTCCTTCTTCTCCAGGTATTTGTATGGCTAACTTCAGCTCCTTTGCCTCTTTGCCAAAATGTCCTTTTCTTAACGTGAACCTCAACTTAAATCTCATTTGCTCTGCTCTACTTTTTTTATTTTTACATTTTTTCAATTGCAAATAAACTATATAGTTTACTCATGTATTCTGTCTATTCTTGATCAACTGTAGCCTCTGTTAGAATACAAAATCTACCTGGGCAGAAGTCTGCAGTTTTTGTTCACTAATGCATCCACATCAGTTGAAACCCTGTCTGGAACAAGGCAGGTGCTCAATAGATTTTCACTGCATGAATTGAATACAGGAATGAAACAAGTCTGTGTGTTGACTGATCAACTCATTCTTCCCAGACATTGAACTCAATTGATCATTCAACTTGTGTGCTCCTCAAAAGATTAGGAGTGGATTATGTAAATATTTTAGTAAATACTCAGTTTGTGTGAGTGGTTCCTGCTGTATACAGCTATTTAATAATGATGTGATTTGATATTTGTCAAATATTGAGAAAACAAAAAGGTAGATAGGTTAGCAATTTGTTTAAAGCTATAAATCTTGCCAGACACAGACTAAATCTATCTCTACAGCCCTCATTCACTCATTGCTGTTCAGTCTGTCTGTGACAACTGACCATTTCTGTTAAGAACCAATCAGCTACGATTTAAACATGTCCCCAAAATTCAAGTGGTCAGATTTGGTGAGTCATTGTGAGGTGTTGAAAAGCTGGAGACTTAGTCCAACTATAGTGTTAAAGACTTAGTTTTGGGGAGATGATTGAGGCTATATGAGATTATCAAGATGAGACTCCTTCATGATTCCTGGTACCTTAGGGCAGAGACAGACCCACACATTCCCTCTCTTTTGCCATGTAATGTCTGACACAACCTCTTGACTCTACAGAGTTCTTTTACTAACATGAAGACCAAATATGGCCCCTTGACCTAGGACCTCCTTGAAACCATGAGCTAAATAAACCTTAATTCTTTATAAATCACCCAGATTCAGGTTTATGCATAATTAGCAGCACAACAGTCTAAAACATGAACCATGGCAAAACAGTACTTTCTGTTAAATATAATAAAAATGAATCTTTTGAAAAATAAAAATTGAAGGCATAAACAATATAAACTCCATTTATTTTGCATTGCATTTAACAGGATAGTCAAATTGGTATTAACATGTCTGAATGCCCACTTTCTATTTCTGTACTTACCTTGAACTCTATGAAAAGCTGAGTACTAGGATGGACCCTGGGAACACACTGGGGATCACACCACCCTCAGCTACGATGGCTGCCCATCTCTTCCTGCATTGTTGACATGAGGCTGCATGCTTCATGCATGTCAACACTCTTCTTGCAGTTTTGCTATCTTCTTTTCTGCATTAAATGTGGGGGTGTGGATATCCTCATCAAATAGAGGCACTGCGGTTGCTGAAAATACAGGATAAAGGCCTGACAATAGTTTTATACAAATTTGTTCCCCAAAACCAGGATGACGTATATTGCTGATCTTGCACCTTCTAGACAGTCTTCCAGCAGAGGTAGTGATCGTGTGCATGTGAACCTGCTGACTGAGGGGACACTGGGAGGACAGGTCTCTTGTCATCGTCTTGGTCACTCTTTCCGTTGAGACACTCATACATCAGCTGAAGCCGCAGCGGTTTTCCTGTTGGCCTTGTAACTGGGAAAGAGCATGCTGGAGTGTAAATGAGTGTGTCCAATGGTCGCCCAGGAAACAGTTTTGCAATCTGTGTTTAATCAAATTCATTGAGTTTTCACAGCATTACAAGCAGTTCATTACTGTCATTTTCCCCACAGATGACTCTCTTCCTCAGTACCACTTACCCACTTAACACCTCCTGGCGATGGCCAGTGCCAGCCGTCTGCCTCCGTGCTGCCAGAAGTAATAACTTCTGGTGCAGAGCACAAACATTATGTTATTATATTTAATCTTTCCTCTGTGCGTTATCATTCAGCATAACCGCCCTTCTGGATTATAGAGAATTCGGTGGCAAATAACATTGCTTCCATATTGTTTCCTCCTCTCAGTTTCTGAGGTTTGTGGCCAACAGCCAGCTGCTCTCTGGACCCATTAGCTGTGGTTACGATGCCTGATCGTTGCTCAAGGCCTTGCTGAATTGCAATGTATGAGGAGCATGGTGAGTCTGTAAGCATGAAACACTACCTAGAGCGTGGCTTCTACAAGGTATAATTCCGATTCTCTCCCTAACAATGGGGTATTTGTTTTCCGTTCCTGAATTCCTATGTGGAAGAAAGGGCAGGATGGATCGCGCTTGCTGAGCACAACAACATCCTGATGTTCCCACTGTGAAATCTCGGGCAGATGAGCTGTGGCTGATACATCAGAAAAACCACTCAAGTTAGAGAGGAAAAAAGAAAACCCAAACCAGAATTCGTGTCTAGCATCTTGTCACCAAAAGTTAGTTGTTCGTCCTAGGATTTTTATGTTTCAACTGTCCTTACAGGTATTATGTAGAATTTTGGTTCCCAAAAATTTGGTCTCATAGGCATCCCTGAGTCTGAAAAGGGGACTCCTCCTTCATTCATTTAATATTATGTTAATAAATATTAAGGTCTCATAACTTTGTTTTTTTTTTTCAGTGTTCCCAAATGCCAAATGCAACATTTTTCTAGCGTGTGTTCAATGGGATATTAGGCTTTTGGTTGCTATGAAAAAGAATTATTCCATAGTCAATCAAGTTGTAATGAAACAAAACCCAAACAAAACAAAACAACAACAACAACAAAAACTCCCACTGGATTAAATAAAGATAACAATGCTTTTTATGGTGTGATTTCTCAAAGCTAACAGTGTGTTAATGTGCATTAAAAATTTCCCAGTGGGGAATTTAAACTGTCCTATTATCAATAATATTTTGGAGAACAGAATCCCCCTGTCTTTTTGCATTGTTCTACAGTCTACCTTATAGCCTTGATATTTTAGGGAATGTATTTTGGTAACTGTCTCTTTATGCTGTGCTGTTTAATGACCATCTAGATAACCCTTTTCCTTCTTCCTTACATTTAGGCATGATATTGTGATTAGCTCTGGCTGATGGTCTTGAGCAAACCGAGGCTAACAGAGTGGCTGTGGCTTCTACAGACTCTGACTCCCCCTGCAGGGGGATCATACAAGGTGCATGAGATGTTGGGGTCCAAAGATGCGAAGGGTCTGGATCTCTGAGTCAGCCCTAGAAGAGAGTGCGTTGGAGAAGAGCAGGACTTGGGTAGAGTTTGCATGAGTAAGAAATGAACCCCTCTGGTTAAGCCAATGAGTTTTGGGGGAACCTCGTACAGCATAGCAAACCTGTGCTATGACACCCATAATAAAACTGCTGTGGCTGATGTTTCTAATGCCTGGCCTGGGTTATATCCATTCAAGTGGGGACTATAATCATTTCCTTGATCATTACGTGTTCTTAATTTGTGTTGAGATGTTACCAACTCATCATTCTGTGATAAGTACTCGGAAGAAAAAGAGAACGTAGCAGGCGAGAGGAGCATCAGTACCAACAGTTGTTTCCTAGAGATTTCTGCAGGTGCTGTATGTGAGCACGAATGGGCCAGAGCTTCTGAGTTGTCCTGATGCTTCTAAGAAAATTCTTTCTTTGACTCAGATCTTTGACTTAATGTATGAGTCTGAGTAGAAACATTAATCCCCTTCACCTTCAAGGGAAGACTCATGTCCTAAAGGAATCTCCTGAAAAAAGGAAGCCATTTTACCAGAAATTTCAGTGTCTTCTCTATGACATCAACAACGTTTATTATGTCTACTGGTTGGCAGGACACTCTGCTGAGCTCCACGAGAATTTGCATAACTCTTCCCATGAGATTTTATGGTCAAAAGCAGCAATAGTTAACACTTCCTCCCTGGCCCTGCCTCTGCATACATGATAAATGACATTCATGTGGGCATTCCATGTACATGTTCAAACCTGGGGTTAAGCTCCATTTCCAGCTGGTCATTCTCCCTTTTTCTTCCACTCGAGAGAGCTTATGAGAGCACAAATAAGATGGATGTTCAAGGCATAGTCTTGAATGTGTCCTGTTTATTAATAGAATTCTTTGTAAACTCTAGTAGTTTAATTTTGTAGGTTAAAAGTTACTTGGGAGATCAGATGGTGGCGTAGCAGCAACAGGCAACATTCTATGAGGCTGACACAGATGAGAAGGGTTCAGGTTCAGACCTAGAGACCTTCCTGAGTATGCCAGGGACACGTGTGCCTGGGATCCAGGGCAGCCAGAGCTGAGGATGGGTCATGTCATCGAGACCCTGTCAAAGGTGCTGTGTCTCGGGACCAGCAGTTGGCGTAATGGCTATGTTGCTAGACTCCCATATAGTCAACTGCAGTTTGAGTCCTGGACCCAGTGGCTTAAACTCACGCTGGGAACTTGTGCATGCGTGGCCAAGATCCTGAAAGGAGAACGGAGGAGAAAGGATTGTGGCTTGGCCATCTGCCCCCCCCCTCCTCGGGGGGTGATTTCTCACTTTCTGTCTCTCTCTCTCTCGGTTTTTCTCTCTCTCTCTCTCTTTCTGGCAAGCTCATATGCCCTATAACAAAAACCTCTCAAAAAAAAAAAAAAAAAAAAAAAAGTGCTGTCTCTCTTTCTCATCTATGAAAGAAAGAAACTTTTAAAAAAAAGTTACTTAGGACTCCCACAACAGCTGACCGCTGACCATTAGAAGATGATGGTGATGATGATAATGTTAGTTAATATTTATGAAGTGTTTTTTATATTCAAAATCCTATTCCAAATATTTTACATTTAGAAGTGGATGTATAGGTTTTTTTAAATTTTGTATCAATTTACTTAATCTTTAGTCCTCTCACAACCATCTAAGAGGACAGTATGCGTTTCCCCTGAGGCACAGAGGAGCAGATAGCTCACACGGCTGTTAACCAGCTGGTGATGGGAGGTCGTCGCCAGGAGACTTCGGTGCTCAGACTGTCTACGATGTTATACAGTGTTAGAAAATAGGGCATTTCTGGCCAGCAAATGGCATGGAAGTTAGAGTAGCTAGATCCCACAAGGCCAACTCCATGGTTCAAGTTCTGGACCCGGCAACTTAAAATCCATACCATGTGTATGTGCATGCATGCCCCCAAACCTGAGCAGATAGAGAAGGACTCTAGGGTGGTGTGGCTATGCCCCGTGGGGGGCGATTTCCCACTTTGTCTCTGATGAGCACACATACCCTACAGTTAAAAAAAAAAAAGAAAGAAAGGAATTAAACTTCCCCTGTTTCTAGAGGGGCTGGGATGCTTTACCCTAAAGTCTGTTGCAACCTTAAGTAGTCTCAGGTATTTTAAGAAACAAAGACGTACAACTCCCTGTTTCAACAACATTGGATGAATGGCAGAAACAAAATGGCACAGAGGTTATTCTTCAGTGTCATACGAGGGAACAGCTCTGGAGTCGAAGTCCTGGGGTTCCAGGCCTGGCCTCTGCCTCAGCCTTTGCCACACCTCTGATGTTCATGCAGTCCTTTGCCCACAACGATTGTTCGGGTATGTGCTCTACGGGCTTGGCACCAGTCCAAGCACAACAGGCTATAGCAGACAAGGCAGACCAGGTCTTTGCCCTCATGACACTTACATTCCCCTGGGAAGAGACAGATATAAACCAGGACCCAAATCCATTAGAGCACTCACCTCAGAGAATGATACATCACCCTCCAAAAAAAAAACAAGTCAGGGTAATATGAGTAACTCTAACTGTAGGTACAGTAAAAGAGAAAAAAAAAACACAAATCACTAAAGAAAAACAGATGTTGGCATAATGTTAACAAAAAGAATAGAATACAACATTCTTTCTATACTGTTATTTTATGACATGAAATTGAAGATACACATAAATAATTTAAAATATCAATATTTTCAGAATGACATTTGTGGGTAATTTTCTTCTTCTATTGATATCATTTCAAACTAGATTTTATAAAAAAAAAAAATTTAAAGTGTTTCCCTTTAAAAACAAAGTATAAATCTTTAATAATATTTTAATAAAGGAAATTTAGGGAAAAAATGAACAATAACCATGCAGTGTTGATATAAACTACTCAGTTGCCCTAAAAAATGAGAATAAACACAATATGGCAACCTAAGAATATTTGTAATATAGTCAAATAACAGAATACAAAATTATTTATGAGGACTATTATCATAACCATATAATATTTTACATGCATAAAACAAAAAGATGAACATTGCACACACAATGAAGCCAGATAAACAGTTAGGGAAATGAAATTGTAGAGTATATTTTCTTACTTTAACATTTTTAAAATAGCTTTAAATTGTTCAAATAATTTTAAAACAAAACAAGTACTTTAATGATTTCAAAAGCTCCTCACCTACTTTATTTAGGAGAAACCAAAGCTTTCCTAATTTGACTTTCACATAAAGTATTATTCTATAAAAGTGTTAATATATGTTGCTCTCACAAATGGGCATCTTTAGTTTTACATAAATTCATTTTCAATTCAGTCGTTAATCACTGCTAGACAGACACCCTGTAGAAAGGCTACTTAATCCATCAAATAGTTGATCTCTTCAAGGTTAGTTACAAGTGGAGCTTTTTCTTTCCTGTTTATTTTTTGTCTATGTTGAAGTTACTCACCTGATGAGTCTAATTTACAAGTTTGCTTCTCACTGTAGTGTCTGATAAGATGGCTAATTTTCTCTCCTAAGCTCATGACTCGTACAATTTTAGAATCTTGTCTAATTTTAGGATCCTTTCCTCTTTGTTTGTATACCTAGCAGCTTTGGTTCTAAGTTTTTATACTAAGTCGTTTGCATTTTATCATCAGTTATCATGTAGAATACAATGGAATTTCCGTTTAGAACAGGAAACCGTTCCTTCTCAGAGCCAATTGGTCAACAGCATGTCATCTGGCAGACTTAAAACCTAGTGACTCACATGTGACTCGGACATCTGATGATTTGGGAGCTGTAAGGTCATCCTCCTAAGTGTGAATGTGTTATTGTGCTGTTTTGGTCACGTTGTTTGCACAGACTGCTGACGAGTGTTTGTTTCATGTTCATTTCCTTCTAATGGTCACTCCAGAAGCTGGACAAACCACTTAGCAGCGATTCCAAAGCTAGGACGAGGTAGTGCCGGGCCGGAAGTGGATGTACTTACTGAGCAATTAAAAGGCTGGCCGCTTTTCTCTGGAGACCCTAGGGGAGAAGTGGAATGTTTTTGGCATTGGGAGTCCCGTGACTGCTCTATCTTTTCAGTTCAGCTTCTATTGTATCACACGTGCAACTTGTGATTTATAGTAATCCTTCTATTCTTTCTTCATTCATTATTGGTTCAAGTATTTATTATTAGACCACATGCACCTGGCAACGACCAGTCAGTTCAGTGGATTAAAGCAGACATGACACACTCATGGGTCTCCTGCTAGAGCGTGGACAGGGCAACATTTAAACAGATGAGTAGCTATAATATTGCAGAGTGGTAAGAGCTGTGTAGGACATTAAACTGGAAGATGTGGTAGTGGTGGCTGAGTTGGAGGCAGGTCACTTAACAGAGTGGTTGGGGCTGGCAGGTGGCATGGTTATTAAGGGCATTGGACTCCCAGATGGCTGACCACGGTTTGAGTCCTGGACCTGGTGGCTTGCTTTCTCACTTTCTCTCTCTCTCTCTTATTCTCTCACTCTGTCCCTCTCTGGTCAAATTAAAATAAGTAAATAAAGTTAAATAGAATAATTTTTTTAAAAATTAATGCTGCATGGAAAAAGGAATTAAGTTTTTTTTTTTTTTTTTTTTTTTTGAGAGGTTTCTGCTATAGGGCGCGTGCGCTCGCCAGACAGACAGAGAGAGACAGAGAGACAGAAAGCGAGAAATCACCCCCGAGGGGGAATGGCCACGCCGCCATCCCTTCTCCTCCATTCTCCTCTCGGGATCTTGGGCACGCACGCACACACGTCCGGCGTGAGTTTTAAGCCACTGGGTCTGGGATGCGAACCACGGTCGACTACGTGGGAGTCTAGCGACATAGCCATTACGCTAACTGCTGGTCCCAAAAAGTTTTTAAAAAAAAAAAAAAAAAAAAAAAAAAAAAAAAAAAAAAAAAAACACACACACACAGAAACAGAGTGATCAAAGCAGGCCTTCCCTGAAAAATCATTTGAACCTGCATTGAAATGAAGTGAGTGGTGAGGAGTCAGGGACTATGTACCTGGTAGAGGTGATGGCATGTACAAAGGCCAACAACTGGAGACAACCTTGGGGTGCTTGAGTGGTAGAAAGGAAGCCCTTGTGGCTTGTGTGAAGTGAACCAGGAAGCAGGGGTGAGGAACTGCCCCCTCCACCCAGGGCAGGTACCCTCTAGCAAATGTCAAAAAAAGAAGAAGAAACTTCATTGTCAGACAATCAGAAATGATATTCACTGTTAGACAACCAAGCAGAAACAAATGTATTTGTAGTGTACTTGAAAAGTAACGATCAATATTTATAAAAAGAAATTAGGGAAGGAGAGAAGGTAGTTCTTAGGTTGGGAGTGGGTTACAGTTTTGTATGGTAATCTGCAAGGGTCTTCCATTTTTTCTTTTTTCTTTTTTTTTCCACTCCTCTTCCTCTTCTTTCAATTCGTAAATTCTTTCTGTGACAGTGAGAAACTTGGCCTTCCTTACTATAATAGACTTATTTATTTAATTGTAGTATATACATGAAATTATTGATAAATTGCTGGCCCATGTTTCTTCGAGAATCAGATTTATAAACTGAAGCTGGCGTTTTTAAACACTTCATGTTCGTCTTTAGACTGATAGTATCCAGTTAAAACTTTGTTTTTCAAAGTGATATAGGTGTGTTCTTTCCTTCGACGAAGTCACGTTATTAATCCATAATATAAGTAGTTTCATTTGTTACTATGTATATTCCATCTTGTGTCCCCTCACATCCCGGTTGATTTCCCTTATATGTTTGCTTATATGTTTTTGCAGGGATTTTACTTTTTGTGTGCATTTTTTATTACCATGGTTCCTGGAGTCAAAGTGATGCAGTAAGGTATCCTCAGAGAGCGTCCCCGCCCCTTGTCCTGCTACTCTGCCCCCATTCTCCTTTTCATTCCGCTCATTTTTAATCTACCCCACGGAGTTAACCAATCTCTTTCATTTCTTTTTTATACATCCTGCTTTTTCTTCCACGAGAGCAGATACATGTGTATTTGCTTACAGCCCTTACTTATTACATGAAGGAGAATTCACTGTAAGTAATTCTCTGAACTCTGCTGTTCTTACTTGACAGTTGATATTCTGGAAATCACTCCAAATCAGTTTGTAGAACTTCTTACAGCTACGCAGCACTCCATTTGTGGCTATGCTTGATTTATTGAATTGCTCTCCTACGTATGAGCATTTAAGTTATTTCCAAAGTTTGCAATTATAAACAGTGCTGCAGTGAATAACCCAGTGCATACACGTTGTCATATTGTTGGGAATATATCTTCAGAATAGATTCTTGAGGGGGGCAAGTGGCATAAAGGCGCTGGACTCCCACATCACGGTTCAAGTCTCGGACCTGGTGGCTTGCTTTCTCACTTCCTCTCTCTCTCTCTCATTCTGATCAAACTGGAAAATAATAATGATAATAATAATAAATAAAGTTAAGTAAAATAATTCTTTTTTAAAAAAAAAAAAAAAAAAAAAGAATAGATTCTTGAGAATGGAACTATAGTGCAAAAGCTACACACATGTGCAATTTTGTAAGGTTTTGCCAAATTCCTTCTGAACGGCAACATCTGTAGGTATTTCTACCAACCATGTGAGAGTGCCTGTCTTTCCACACCCTCACCACAGAATGGCTTGTTACAATGTTTTATTTTTATCAAATAGGTAATAGATACTATGTCAGTGTTTCCATTTTCATTTCTCTGAGTGGCTGGTTTTTCATATATTAAGAGCTATGTGTTTATATAGAGAGAGTGAGAAAGAGAAAGAGTGAGAAAAAGAGAATATGAGAGAGTTATCTCTGTTTCTCCAAAATTGATTTTTGGCACCTCAGTTTTGAAGAGTTCTTCGTATTGGTGACATGTATGAGGCTTATTAGCACACTTGGCTTGTGACATATGTAGTACACCTTTTCTCTCAATGTTCAGCTGTCCTTTGACTTTATTTATGTTTTTTTTCCCCCAAAGAGCTTTAATTTTTTCAATGTAGTAAAATTTAGTAGCCCTTCCTTGACTTGCCTCTGAAGTTGGAGTCATAGGCAGAAAGCCTTCCTCTATAACAGGTAGAGTGGAGGTTACCCACGTTTTCTTCTAGTGCTTGTTGCATTTCACTTTTTTGCATTTGGATCGCTAATCTCTTTGCAGTTTATTCTTGTAGTGGTTGAAATATGGGTCTAATTTTGTTTTTTTCCAAGTGGCTACCCAGTTGTTCCAACACCATTTATTAAAAAGTTCTTCTTCACTCCAATGCTTTCAGAGTCCTCCTTCATTACCTCATGAATGTTCACAGCCACGCGGGGCTACTTCTGGGCTTTCTTGCTATGCCACTGGCTGATCAGACCACGGATGCGCCATACCACGCTGGTTTAATTATAGAGGCTTTATAGTGTGTTTTCAGGTCTGCTGGAGCTGGTTCTAGGGCTTTTCTCTGTTGTTAATGTTTTCCTAGGTATTCTTGTATATTTGTTTTCTCCATCTGAATTTTAATTTTAATTTGTCTAACCCATAAAATAGATCATCGGTAAGAAACTTAGGTAAAAGCTTAGAAGGAAATAAGGGGGGGAACCATCTATACGCATGCACTGGAGCAGGTCCCTCCGTCAGTGGCTGTGCCTGTCCTTGGGGGACTGTCCATATGCTTCATCATGGTCTATAAGAGTCTGCATGACCTGGCCCCTGCCCATCTCATGCTGCCACTGTCCTCATCATCATGCTGTTGTCGGCTCTCTTCCAATATCTAGAGAGTTCTTCCCAGTGTCTGTAACCTCCTTCATATTACAGCTTTCTACCTAGTAAGCTCCTGATGATCCCCAAATCCAGGTCTACGCATTCCTTTCGGAGAAACCATGAACTGTGCCCCCCCAACCCCCTCATCTGGATGGCCTATTTTGCACACTTGGGGAACTGTATGCTTCCCCTTGAGATTTTTTTTTGAATTATTTTCTTTAACTTTATTTATTTACATTTGACCGGGGGGGGGGGGGGGGAGAGAGAGAGAGAGAGAGAGAGAGAGAGAGAGAGAGAGAGAGAGAGAGAGAGAGAGAAGCCACCAGGTCCTGGCACTTGAACCACGGTCAGCCACATGGGAGTCCAGCACCCTCAACCACCACGCCATCTGCCGGACCCCACCTTGAGATCTTTTAACAACACTTTCATTGATTAAAGGAAAAAAAGAAAAGGATAAAGAAAAACACAGAGCCTCAAACAGAAAGTTTCCAACATCTGAGAAGCACGGTGGCGTCAGTACTTTGGGTAATGGTGTTGATAGGGTAGTTGCTGTGGAAAATTGAATGAAGTTTACTTACTTGCAGATAGACTCATTTAGATTTATGAATTTAGAATGTATACCTTTTTATACAGTCTTCTATAATTACTGTGGTTGGATTACAACTTGCCATTTGAGATGTTTATTTCAAGCACTCCAATAACAAAAGGCGACCATTTCTTACATTATGGCTCACACTGCCAGGTGTTCTTCCATCATCAAATTGTTAAAGAAAACACACAAAACATATGTTTTCCACTGCTCCCCGCATAATCTGGAGCTGTAGAAAGGCAGGGTGCTTACACTCTCAGCAGAAATGAGTGAGCATGAAATATTCATAAGCTTAGTGTTTGTGATTATTAAGTAAAGGCCAATTCTGGTGAGTTTGTCATTTTTTAAAAAAAGTGTAGTTATTTATTAAACAACAGAATACTTGCTATATGATGGATCTTATTACAATAGAAGCTGAGACAGATTCCCCAAGAGGTATATTGAAGACTCTTGAAAATAAATGACAGAAAAAAACCTTAGGAAATACAGATGCAGTCAAGAATTAGCACCACCAGTACATATCATCTTCAAGGTCTTAAAAAGTTATCCACTATCATATTTATGTTGAACTTTTGGTACAAAAGCAGAGTTTAAGGCTTTGGGCTTTGAGACTGATCTGGAGTTGGTCTTCCTCTGTCACTTATTGGTTCGAGTTATTGGACAGATTACTGAACTCTGCTTAGCTTCAGTTTTCTTTATTTTGTTTAATTGCCATCAGGCACATGCACTCACTAGAGAGAGAGAAACAGAGATGTGGAGAAAGAGAGAAGCGGGGAGAGGAAGAAAACACCCTACGATGGGACATGGTCACACTGCAATCTCTTCTCCATTTTTTTCATCCTCTCAGGATTTTGAACACATATGCACATGGGTCCAGCATATTTTTTAAATTGCCAGGGCTGGGATTCAAACTGCAGTTGGCCATGCGGGATCCAATTTCCTTAACCATGAAATCTCAGAGCTGGCCCTAGCTTCAGTTTTCTTTTTCAGACTTGGAAACTGGCACCAGCAACAGACTGAGCATCGCAGAATGGCTGCCAACAGCACGTGAAGTGATGCAACGTTCAGTCTAGCTCAGTGTCTCCCACGTGATACCTATGTAACGTACGTTAGCTATTTTATTTTTATCGATTAGACCTAACATTTTCTCCTGAAAATTGGCATTAATCCTATGCAAGTAAAAGCCAACTTGACACAAACCCCGGGCCAACAACCTGCTGAGGTCAGATCTGGAGTTGAAGTTCAGATATGCCTCTGTTACCTCTCATCTCTGCAGCTGCGGGTAAGTCACTGGGTCTCATGCTCCCGACCTATAAAATGAGGATAATGGCTGCTTCGTTGGTGTAAATTCAATAAGACTTTATACATCAAAATATTTCATGCACTGTGATAATATTAAAGAAATAGCAGGCACTGACTGTTCTTTTCATTAGCACATATTTAGCGAGCATTTGCACTTTGGTGGGGCCATTTTGAATTGGCTGTAAGAGTGGAGATAGCTTAAATGTGCTATTTCAGTAAGCCCTTTCCACGTCTCCATATCAGTAAGGACAAAATAAGCTTTAGCTGTTTAAAAACCAGCTCCACTACTGTGCACTGATTAATAGATATGACAAATATGTGCACACAGAGTTAACTACAAAGTTACAAAGTGAAACATTGAAACTTAGCTTACCACAACTAGAGAAAAAACTAAGACATCATTAACATTGCACAGGATAAGCTCATATGACACATCCATGCAAAGGAACATTACCCAGCTCTTACGACATGCGTGAATGAGAGGGGTGACTGTCACACTGAGAGGTGATGTTGCAGAGTCATCTGGGGCAGAGCTGCAGTGCCTGGATTCGAACCACACTCTCCTTCCTACTGTATAACCTTTGGCAAGTCACCTTACAGCTCTACCCCTCCTTTTCCCATGTCTCCAGGTGGTGATACTAGTACTTCTCCAAGGGGAAGTGTAAGATGTGAAAAGAACTTGGAAGAATGTGTGGCCTAGAACGTTTACTGGATGTGGGTACGTTTGTTGGAACTATTATACGTATTGAAAAAGACTATCTCAAAGATACATTATTAAGTACAAATCAAGATGCATAATAGACTCCACAAGCTACTATTTATGTAAAAAAAAGTATACGTTAGGGGATGAAAAATATGTTTGAATACACATGTGTTTCTGAAAGACTGTAGAAGAAATTCATCATGTTCTGTCTTTGAAGGTTAAATAAAAAATACAGGGTGACCTGGGAGGGAGAACGGAGGGGGGAATCATCTGTAATTTGAAAAAAAAAAAAAAGAATTTAATCTGTTCGAAATACTTACCATATACACATATTACCTCTTCAAAAAATAACAGTAAAACCATGCTGAATATGATAAGTAAGCATTATACAGCCATATTTAAGCTGTAATTGTAATTTTATATTTTCAGTGCTTCTGCTATCTGGGTCACATTGATGAGCTTAGTATTTATGTGTGTGTGTGTGTGTGCACGCGCATGTGTGTGTGTGTGTGTGTGTGTGAAAGGGAGAGAGGGAGACTATGATTTGTTGCAGCACAATCTTTCAGGGTCCGTTTTCACCAAGGGAAAGCAGGTAGAAAACTCTAAGCATTGCCGAGAGCTTTGGCCAAACCTTGACTACTTTCAGCAATTCACAGCCCTGGGGTGAGCCGAAGCACCCACAGGCCCAGGAAGTGGGAGTCACGGGGAGCGGGCTCCTGCACAACCCCGAGCTGGGGTGTGGCGGTGCTCACTGCCTGCTGCCCATGGGAGGCCCCCGGGAGTGGCCTGGAACAGGGTCAATTGCAGTCTGTCTCGATAAGCTTCCAGGCAGGTTTTATTAAGAGGAGCTGCTTCTCTGAGGCCTTTGCCACTATTAAAAGTAAGGGGGAAAGAAAGTTAAAAAAATGTCAAACCATCCTCTCCACCCGCCTCGAATAATATACATCAGTGTATGTGAATTGTTTTTCTCAAGCAGCTACAGGGTCACTTAAAGCGTTTTCTGTAATCCATGTGGGCTACGCCTCAAGGTTTCCAGCGTTTGTGTGTGTGCTATAGAGAAGCCTCGGTGCTGGGTGGCTTTCAAAAGGTGCTGATAAGATTGTCCAAGAGCAATTGTCAGTGCCCGCAATCTGAAGCCAGAGACCTCAGTCCTTGAAGAGGTCTGGACTCGTGTGTTTGCGCTTTTATCAGCAAGACAGGCCATCTCGTGGGCTGCCTCTCAAAGCGCCAGGGTCCCTCCGTGGCATTGCTGATATGGGCCTTTGTTGGTCAAGAAGGCCTGGGTGCTGCTTCGGGGGAGATGCACTAGACCTGACAGAGGACAGGACCTTTCTTCCCAGGTTGGACAGGGGAGGCAGCAAGCCTGTCCTCTGCAGGAACATGCGTCAGCCACTTGCCGTTCCTCTGATCCGAATGCCACCCTCTCTCCCTCTTTTTCTCTGGAGACAGAGAGCTGAGTTCCACTCTTGGCTCTGCCTTTTGGTGGTTGTATGGCTTGACAACGCCTGTTTAACCTTGGCTGGTCATGATTTTCAGCTCCACATAGTGGGAACAAATGCATTCATTCTTCCAATATCTGAGTTGTCACTCGTTGCAGGACTCGGGCTCTTGGAGTACCTCTAGGGGAAAGTTCCAGAGGCAGAAAAGAGACAGCTCAGGGAGCTTCCGTTCAGGCTTACAGTGGAATATTATTCCTTAGGTGACTGATAATGATGGGGTGTTTCTCCTAAGGTTACTGATGTCGATGAGGTATTTCTCTCTGTGGTTACAGGTAATAATGAGATACTCTGACCATGACTACTTAGCAGTTCTCATTATTGAGGGTTCAAAAGGAGAGTGCCTACCTACAGAATGTGCTGTGTGAGACTCAGGAAAAGGCTGCCTAGCAGTGCCTGCCACAGCTTTGGCACTGAGTATGGTCAGCCTCCATTTTGGCCTTATTTTCAGTTTCTTGGGGCAGTCCCCCCAGTGTCTCAAATATTCGTACTATACAAGGGATTTTTAAAAAATCATAGAAAGGAGGAATAAAAGAATAAGTTCATTTTGGTGCAAAAAACCTGGAATCGATTCAGTTATTTATGTAATTGTACATGTTTTCCACAGATTTGAAGACCTAAGCTTTTAGGAAGTTTGGTACCCCTCCATGCATAATTATACATTTATAATTTTATATTAACTTTGATTATTATTTGATTAATTCTGACTCTTCCACAGGACCTAGAGGTCCATCAAAACAGGGGCATTGGTCTTCATTGCTGTTATTTTTATCTTCTTCCAAGAGCATTGCCTAATGAATGCCTGGGAGATTTAAATGCCCACATTTTTAATGAATAAGTGACCATATTGAGCAATGTGTGTGCTTTCTCTTTCTCAATTTCATTTTAGATAACCAGAGCACGTACCCGTCTTGCTTGTCCCCGCCAGGTTCTAAATATCTAAATACGTGGCATTTCTGCAGGAGAACACGCTCTGAGTCAATGATAGGAAATGGATGATACATGGAGCCTGAATTTCTCAGGTTAGTGCCGCATTTCCCCGACCGAGAACCATTGCCTTACCCTGCTCGTGTCTCAACTCTGGCATCATCGGGGTCAGTAACTGTCTTTTGGATGTCTCCTACTCTATGCCTGGCTTTTCATGACTTTAACAAGCTGTCTATGGGGTCTTGTGATGGAGAAATTGTCCTCCAGATTGCATTGGTGCCCCGCCCACACTCCCCTTTACAATGCCTGCCTGGCAGGTGCAGTGGGCATGCGGTGCATTCAGCAATAATTACCTCTGAAACCCTAAGCCACACACACTGTTTCAGCACCTGGGAGGGATTTTACTGAATGCCCATATTAGCGTAAAGCTCAGTCTGAAGAAAAAAGGAACACCTGCTTTTGACAGTTTAACAGCATTTGGGCAGATCTCCGGGCATGTCCTGCGTGCCCTGTCGAGGCACAGCCCAGCCTCACTACCCCTGCACCCGGGCTGCCTCTCCAATGTGAGCTCTTACTGACTTTCCCGGTATTTACCCATATTCAGTTTGCATTGTCACTTCGAACAGCATTTTTATTTTGGATCTATGGAAGACCAAGGTCATGTCAGAGAATAAAATCAAATTAACAGAGGGTCAGACATCCAGGACTACTAAGGCCAGGCATGAAAGTGAAATCATTAATAAAAGGGCAACCTTTAAAGGTTTATGTAAACATAAGGAAAACAAATGCAGATGAGGACAGGCGCAAGGACTGGCTGACCAAACCATCAGTCTCCTTAAGGGACATGCCGGGCACGCAGTAGGCGCCGAGAGCTGTCTGAATGATTCGGTACAGTGGTTTGCCCAGGGTACGTGATTTTCACTGCTAACACTGAGAAAGTCCCAGGAACACGGGGCCGAGTTGGTCACATTAGCTCAGCATAGACTGACCTGGGAATTTTCTGGCAGCCCAGGCACATCCATGAGCACCCTGCAAAAATTGAGGTCTCCTGCAGAATCATGTTCCTGTCCCTCCTCCTCTCTCCAGCCAAGGGAGTTCAAAGCACGTGCCCACATTTGTCCCTGGTGGACAATGCACTCGGTGATGGAAAGGACAGGCCAGGGAAGAAAGACGTGTTGCCTTTGATATACCCAACGTGTCCTTTCTCTCCTTTCACTCCCCTTTCAGGCAAAGAAATATGGGCCCAGACATCTAAGAACTTTAAAAATATAATTTCAAAGGCAGAGCTGATTCAATGAAAAGCCATTAAATGCACCATCCTATGGTCGTTCCCACCCAGCAAATGACCACGGCACTGACGATGGGTGACTCCCATGTCACCAGGGGCACAAGAGGTACAGAGCCAGCCAAGGAAGCATCCAACCACAACTCAAATCAGAAAACCACAGCTTGGGACATGGTTCCCTGGAGCCTAGTTTTTACTTGTGCAATTAGGAGAAATTAGAGTCTCCAAAGACGAAAAAGGAAAACTGGGAAAAAGCAAAGAGATGAAGTCAGTGTATGAGACATGACTACAGCTGCCGCATTTAGAGTCAGGAAGTAAAAGACAGTCTTTAAGGGGAGGAAGAAAAACCTGATCAGAGTTCAGAAATCCCTCCAGGGCATCAGCAAAATGAAGAGAGAGCCTCCTACATGAGAAGGGAACGTGGACAGCCATGCCCGGAGCTAACAAAGAAAAGTTTTATTTGATATTACAGGGTTACTATGCAGTTTAAAAAGAAAAAAATCCCAGGATCAAATCCTATACATGGTTGGCCCACCCTATTCCAAGGAATTAAAAAAAAAAAAAAAAAAAAAAAAAAAAAAAAAAGAAGGCGTTCTGGAAAAGGAGCACGTGGTTCTCTGAAAAAGGAGCACCTGATTCTCTTGCAAAGCTGCACGAGGTTTCTGTGGCTGCCAGTGTCTCTGGGCTCGTCTCTCTCTCTCTCTCTCTTAACTGGGCCTGAGCATCACTATAGGAACTAAAAGGTCGAAACTGGACCTAAACCAAGGAACTCCTTCTCCCACCCAGAACCCATCTTCGTCTCCTCCAGCTGCAGTGCACGGTAAAGCTGGGGCCACTTCACTCAGGAGACTACAAAGCAGGCAAAGTGTCGCATGCTTTCCAGGTAACAGCCATCTAAAACTGGAAAGCAAAATATGCATCAGATGCTTGTATCTTAGCAACTGCCGGTAGAAACTGCTGTTTTCACATATCTGATGTGTCCTTCGAAGGGGGAGTATAGGCACGTACCGCACCTCATGCTGCATAACGCCCAGGCTGCTTGGTTCTAGTGGGATGCTCTGCTGCGCCCCAGTCAGCATCAAGAGGTGTCCCGTGAGCACCTGCTCTACACATTTAAGGAGGCTGAACGCTGGTGACAGGACAGGGCATAAAGCTGACCCAACTTTTGCCTTTGAGGAACTTCCATTCTGATTGGCATGAGAGAAGTGTGTGTGTGTGTGTGTGTGTGTGTGTGTGTGTGTATAAACATATAAGTACTATGAAGACGAGAAAAAGACTAGGGTAAAGAAATAGTGCATGATAAGACCACAGTTTAGATAGGCCACTTAGGCAAAACTTGGCTGGGAGAAATGGAGCCCTGACTGTACCGACAGTAGGTAGGTAAATACAGACACGTCGTGATACCTGCTGTCTAGCATGAAGGAAATAACACCAAAAGTCCTGGTGCTCGGAGAACTAGGGGAGGCCACAGCGATGGCGGAAGCCCATGCCAGCACTCCCCACAGAGGGCGAGAAGTGTTTTGTGATGAGTGAGATCAGCTTGGAAGGTAAGAGGACAGAGCGCTGCTCTTTTCTTTCCGACCCAGAGCCCCATACACCAGATTTCTCCTCTCGTGTAGACATTTGTGACAGGCTCTCTAAATTGGGTCCCCCAGGCAATTAACGGAAAATGAGCACAGTGCTTAAAAGAGAGAGGGTAGAGAATTAATTACCTCATGACATTCTGCTTCTAGCATTTAATTCATCTCAGGTATCTATTCTTCCACTCATTCCTTTCATAAGCATTTAATTAGCATCTAATACCTCTTCAGTACTGTGCTGGGCCTTGGGGAAGAAAAATGGAAAAGGCTTGATCCCTCCATTCAAGGACACCATCTTGCTGATGAAGACAGACAGACAGGTATAATACAGCAAATGGAGTCGTCATTGTTCATGCCACATATTTCATAGGCTTTGAGAAAGGAGGGTTGGCTAAAGGACTCGTGAACAGGAAGTGAAAGTGTGACTTACATACCACCAATCTAAATGTGAGGAAAAGCTGGGCGGGTGAAGCCAGGGCAAGAACTAGAGCGGGGGGAGGGGATTCTAGGTAGCGGGATGCTGATCAGAGGCACAGAAGGACTGGGGCACATGCAGTACAGGACTGCTAAGGGCGGTGCTGCAGGTGGAAGGGCATGTCTCATAGTGCAGTGAATGTGTTCCTGCTAAATACACAGATCCTCACATCCTTCCTGGAGGATGCTCATTCAGTAGGTGCACTGTAGGAAGTGGCATGTTCATCTTCAGAAGTACCCAAGGAATTGGGATGACCAGAAGTTTGGGATCCACTGGAGTAGAGTATAAAGTGAAGACTTGGGTTGCAGTGTAGGGGGGAGGCCCTACTACAGAGATGGACAGATTAAAGAGGCATTGACCTCGTGCATAGACAAAAGGCAGGGGCTTTATTCCATGTGCCAGCAACTAAATTGCATGACGCGATATTGTTTCCATAAACATGTACGTTTGCCGGGAGGAAAGCAAGAGACAAAGTGAGAAGTACTCCAGGGAGGATGGCCATGCCACCATCTCTTCTCCTCCGTTCTCCTCTCAGGATTCTAGGTGTTCACTCACATGCACCTTACCTAAACCCTAAACCACAGGATCTGGGACTTGAACTGTGGTCAACCATGGGGGAATCCAGAGCCTCAACTGCCACATCACCTGCTGGACCCATGACACAGTTTTTAAAAAGGAAGGAAAGGAAGAAGAGAGGGAAAGAGGGAAGGCAGAGAAATGGAAGAGGAAGCCTGGAGGACTATCACTGGATAATTATATTTTAGTTTGGCAAAGAAAAAATTAAATATACAGACAGCCCTCCAAACACACACACACACACACACACAGACACACACACACACCCGCACTGAATGCTACCATTTTCCACCATTTCATAAATAAAATAGAGAATATTTTAAATTAAAATGTCTAAATACATAATTTCACAAGAAATAAGGGAAAAAATATGGTATTAGTTTTCTATTGCTGCCATATTACCACACACTTGGTGATTTTAAAACATAACTTCAAAGGGACCAGCAGTTAGCGTAATGGCTATGTCACTGGACTCCCATGTAGTCGACCGCGGTTCACATCCGGGACCCAGTGGCTTAAAACTCACGCTGCGTGCGTGCCCAAGATCCCGAGGGGAGAATGGAGGAGAAGGGATTGTGGTGTGACCATCCCCCCTGCGGGGTGATTTCTCACTTTCTGTATCTCTGTCTCTCTCTCTCTCTGGCAAGCACACGCACCCTATAGCAAAAACCACTCCAAACACACACACACACACACACACACACACACACACACACACAACTTCATCTGAGGTCTGATAAGGACCTTGCTGGGCTAAAATCAAAGTGTTGGCAAAACTGCATTCATTCTGAAAGCTCTGGAGGGAGTTTTGCCTCCTGCCCTTTCCAGCTCTTAGGCCCTGCTCACAGTCCTTGCTTCAATGCCCCTTTCTCCACCTCCAAGCCATCGATGATGGGTTGAGTCCTACGGGAATCATATTCCTTTCTCTGACTTCAACTGAGAGTTTTATTTTAAGAGTTCATGTGGTTACATTAAGCCCATTGGGATAATCCAAGACATATCCCTTGCCTCGCTGGTCTTTAACCTAATCTCACCTGCAAAATTCTCTTCCCCATGGAAGGTACCATAATCATAGGTTCTGAGATTAGGGAGTGGACACTTCATAAGTAGGACACTTCATGAGTACGAACATCATAGACCAAAACTATGCTTAATTAAAAAAAATCTAGCTTGGGGTAAGGAGATGGCATGGTAGTTAGGGTGCTTGATTCCCACATGGCTAACCTTGGTTTGAGTCCCAGACCCAGTGGCCTGAAAATCACTGCAGGTACATGTATGTGTGTGCCCAAAATTTCGAGAGGAAAATGGAGGAGAAGAAATTGGGTGTGGCCATCTTCCCTGGGAGTGATTTCTCACAGTCCCACTCTGTTTCTCCCTCATGAATATATATGCCCATTGCAAAAACCTAACAACAACAATTCAGCTTTATAGAAACTGCTTTCCACTGTCTCTAATTTTCTCACGTCACCTTGGACTAGTGAGGACCTATTACAAACCTTTAACTTGTTCACAGAGACTCAGAGTGACAGGGTCACATCTTTCAGTGAGGAAGATTCCACAAGTATCCAGTCATCACACACTATGCAGTCATTAACTAAAAGGAGGTGACTCAATTATTTAATTTCCAATTCAAATTGACCAATGCCTTCAGTGTTATTATACTTTACAAAAATGGATGTCCTCAGTAATGAAGGTTTGCAGTATCTCTGCCTCACAGCTGCTACAAGCTTTGCTTTGCCAGTCTGTGGGGTTCAAGTAGGTAACAGGCAGTAAGGTGTCAAGTGTGTCCTTTTGCCTTACCTATCTGTAGAAGATCTTTCTTCTTCTGAGGAAGCCTTTGTAGGTTTGCATTGACACAGAAAAATAAACCCAGTTAGCACAAAAGCTGGTCCATGCAGGTATATTTGTCACTTCTTCCAAAGGGGAAAAAAAATTAAATAACATCTCACTGCATAATAAATGAATCTGAAGGGAGCAAAGGGAGCTTCATTTAGAGGCAAGAGAAAGAGCCAAGAGACGCACAGCAATATTTAATAGCTGAGAGAAATGACTGAGCTCAGCACAAACTCTGGGACCCTCGATCACGCCAGCGTTTGCAAGCTTTGTTTTCTTCCTAGGTGACAGATGAAGTTTAATAAAGTATATATTTACTTTTATGGTTTCCTTTGACTTTGGTTCTATGTCACTTTTCTCCAACTCTATTTCTCTTAGAATCCACAAAGACACTACTAGTGCAAAAGTCAAAGAGGGAGCATGGGTTAAAGAGGACATCTGTTTCCCTGGCTGGTACGTGGGAGTTAGCCCTTTTGGATGCAGCCAACGAGATTGTCTTAAATATAGACGGTCCTTGTTCTGTTTCCTCCCTGTTTCCTGATCTTAAGTTTGTCTTCTAAAAGAATCACAGAAATCCTTCCTGTTTTTCTACATATAGACAGCAGAGTGAACTAATAAAAATTTTCCTCTGATAGAAAACTTTTAGAATAAAAATTCAAAAGAGTATAAGAATAAATCAATTGTTCTTAACTACTACTACTCACAATGAACCACATGGTTTGTTCTGTTTTCTACGTCAGCTTCACTGGCTAACAGATACTCACAGAGCTGATTAATATTTCTGGGTGTGACTGTAAGGGTGTTTTAGGAAGAGGATGTTTGCACATGTACACAGGACAGAGAAAGCACAGGTCCCAAAGGGATCTAGTCACTCCTCATTCCTTCTTACTCAGTTCTCCATCCAATCAAGATCCTGATCACAAATGTGTACAAAAGAGAGGTTCAGGAGAAACTGCTAAGAGGTGGGAATGGGAGTGGTGGAGGTACTTTGCTTTTCTTGTTTTCTTTCCTCTCTCTCTTTTTTCCTGTTCTCTTTTGGAATAATCATGGTGGAAGTGGTGGCAGTAAGCACCTAGAACTCTATGGAATAGAATTATACACACCCAACAGAGGGCACCAGATGATGGAGTAAATCTACATACTTTCTCTCTTCTTCTCTTCCCACGATTTGGCCCCTTCATGACAATCCATAAATCAATAAATTCTTTTAGCAAACTAGAGAAAGACCTTCCAGGAAAAACAAAACAAAACAACTTATGCCTAGTGTTAACAACTTATGCCAAGTATGTCACTTATGTGATATACTAAATCAGAAATAAGAGAGGAATGCCCACTCTCAGCTCTCTTACTTAGCAATATAATGGAAATAAGAGCAAGTGTAACAAATAAAGAATAAAAGAGCCATATTAATTGAAAAAATGAGAAAACTGTCTCTATTTTCAGATAACACACTTGTGTTATCTGAAAGATAATTTCAGATAATCTACAAAACAAGTCCTGTACCTAAAAGTGAGTTTAGCAAGTTTACAGAACATAGGGTCAATGTACAAAAATTAAGTCTATTTCTCCATAAGAGTAATACAAAATTGGAAAGTGCCATTAAAATGCCATTTGCAGAACTCCAGAAAATAAAATATATAAGCATAAATCTAAGAAGACATGTATATAATCTATGTACTGAAAACTATAAAACACATTTATAAAAGAAATTAACAAAAGCCTTAATAGAGGGTTATACCATGTTCATAGATGGAAAGACTCAACATAATTCTTGCAGTGATTTATAGATTTAATGTAATTCCAATTTTGGTACATATAAATAAACTGACTATAAAATTAATGTGGAAAAAGAGAAACTGAAATAGTCAAAACATTTTTTTACAAGGCTAAAATTGGAAAACTACCATAACCTAATTTCCAAATTTATAAATCTCCAGTAATCACAATGGTATGGTATTGGTGACTGACACATATATCAAGGAAACAATACAGAAAATAGACCCACATAAATATGGGAAACTGATTCTTCAAAATGTTAAAAGGGCAATTTAGTGAAGAAATAATAGTGTGTAGTTTTTTACAAAATGGTGTTGGAACCACTTAGCATTCATAAACAAAACAAAGACCAAGGAAGGCAGGATATCTGAACATAGACCCAGGCCTCACATCTGATACAACATTTATGTTAAAATATAAAAGGGGTCATAGATCTAAATTTAAAATATAAAATTAATAAATTTATAAAATTTACAGTAGACATTATAAGAGAGGATAATTTGGATTAAGCAGACTTTTCAGACATGCTATGTTCTATCAAAGGGAAAACAACCTGATAAATTGATGTTAATCAAAATTAGAAATATTGCTCTACAGAACACATTATTTTTCTAAAAAGACAAGTGAAAGACTGAGAAAAATCATTTGTAATTCAAACCTGACAAAATAATTTTTTTTACCTAGAACATATAAAAATTTATCAAAACTCATCAGTAAAGAAACAATCTAGTTTTACTTAAAAACTAAGTAAATGGGGACCAGCAGTTGGCGTATTGGCTATGTCGCTGAACTCCGATGTAGCCAACCACTGTTCCCGTTCTGGACATGGTGGCTTCAACTCACGCCGGGCACGTGTGCGTGCGTGCCCAAGATCCCGAGAGGAGAATGGAGGAGAAAGGATTACGGCATGGCTATCCCCCCTGGGGGGTGATTTCTCACTTTCTGTCTCTCTCTGTCAAGCGTACACGCCCTATAGGAAAAAAACTCTCCAAAAAAAAAAAAAAAAAAAAGAAAAGGAAAAAAAAAACCTAAGTAAACGACTGTCAAAGGAGATATATACAATTTTTTAAAAATGCAAAAAATGATGTCCACAAAAGAAAAATGTGCAAAATTATTTGTCACCAAGGAAATGTAACAAAAATCACAATGAGATACACACACATACCTTTTATAAATAGAAAGGTTAAATTTAAAAAAATGACAATAGCAAGTAGTGTAATTAAAATTGTCAACATTTCTGGTGGGCGTATATAATATTATGGTAATTCTGGAAAATACTTCTGCAGTTTCATATAAAGTTACACATACTCATAATATGGAATTCAGCTATTCTACTACTACATACATAGCCTAGATAAATAAAATTTATAGTCACACAAATACTTGTATATGAATGTTTATCGCATGTTTTTCATGATCACCCAAAAGTGAAAACAACCCTAATGCTTTCTAAAGGTTAATGATTAAAATGGGGTACATTCGTACAATGGAATAATATTCAGCAATAGTAAGAGACAAACTATATGTCTAATGACTTAGTGTGTAGATATTTGGTCAAATTTTTTTCTTTGTATATTGGTGACAAAGTTTTTGCAGGGGGTTAGCATTTGAATTTATAGACTGAGGAAAGCACATCGCCTTCCGTGTGGATGGTCACTATGTAATCAGTTGAAAGCTTTAAAAGAACAAAAAGGTGAACCATCCTGGATCTGAGGAATTTGCTTCTCCCTCACTACACTGAGCTGGGGTGCAAGTCCTTTTCTGTCTTTGAACCAAAACCACATCATTGGGTATCATGGATCTCCAGTCCTGAATGCCAATCCTAGGACTTCACAGCCTCCATAAATGCATAACTGCAAATCACTAATAAATCGCATGTACATATGTATGTATACATATTACTTTAGATATAAAATATGTACACTTACACATTCATATAAAATATGTAAAACATATACACATATGTATATATACATGAATATATTGGATACATGTATATATATGTGTGCATATCTATATCAAATACATATATGTTTATTTTTGTGTGTATATGTAAGGGGTCATTTGGAAAATCATGTAAAACAGAAAAATATGTTATGACTTTCCAGATGACCTAATAGAATCTCCTATTAGTTCTATTTCTCTAGAAAACTCTAATACATAATTCCATTTATATATCACACAAATGTCACTGACTTTTCTTTATGGTCATAAGAGACAAATTGGTGGTTGAAAGGGCTTAGGGACGGGGGGATGGGGTTACTACAAAGAGGGAGCATGACGAAGTTCTTGGAGATGATGAAATTCCCAAGTGCCTTCATTGGGAGGGTGGTTGCCCTGATCACTCCCTAAATATATGTTAAGATTATGCTAGAGAAAAATCAATTTCATTACATATTTATTTAAAAAAATTATGTTATTCAACTTTATTTATTTTTTATTTTAATTTGACCAGAGAGGGCAGGAAAGAGAAAGAGGTAGAGAGAGAGAAAGTGAGAAAGCAAGCCTCCAGGTCCTGGACTCAAACCATGGTCAGCCATGCAAAAGTCCAGTGCCCGTAACCACCACACCACCTGCTGGCCCCCTGCATGTTCATTTTGAAAATAAAGTTGAAATCAAGTGTTAGTCCACTGTTCTTCTAAAGTTACAATGCTCATTATACAGAAATGATTATGGACTGAAAATATGAAATTTAAAAACATCTCCAAATTGTTCAATGGAGAAATAGCATAAACATCATTCTGTATAACCTTCCATAAGGCAGCATGAATGGATGGATAAATGGATGATGGGTGGATAGATGGGAGAGAAAAAGAGAAATATTGTAGGGAAATATTATATTGTAGATGATTTCTAAACAAAATGCTTAATATTTTAACAGAAGAAATAAGCTGAGAAGAAATACGAAGAATTACATGAATGCAAATAAATTATTCTACTAAAAAATAAACAGTTTCTCTTTGTCTCCCTAGAACTTGGAAAACTTATAATATTGAGGATCTGTGGTCTGTTTTTAAAGTTTATTTATTTATTTATTTAAAGGAGCAGGCACCCTTGGCAGGGTCTCCCTGTGGGGTGATCCTCCCCTGCGTCTCTCAGCCAGCCAGGACCACAGGCACGGGAGGGCGTGCCCAGCACAAACCGTCAGGACCCTGCTGGGCCTCCCGTGTGATTCCAGTATTGTGCAGGGCGCCCTACTACCTGTGCTGCCATGGCTGGGCCTGTAGTCAGACTTGTTTTAAGAGAGAGTTTTGCTATAGGATGCGTGTGCTCGCTGAAGAGATGGAGACAGACAGAGAGACAGAAAGTTCCCTCAGGGGCAACCTTTTTTTTAAAATAACTTTTTACTGTTTTGCATAGGAAAGGGGGACAAAAAACTGGTGGAGTCATGGTGAATTACAATGTCAACAAGCCTATCAAATGTCCCTAAAAGGGGTTCTCAACCTCAACTATTGACATTTTGGTACAGCTATTTTTTTCTTATTGTTCTAGTCTGTTCTGTTGCTAATAACAGAGACCATGGAGTTTAGGTAATTTAAGACAGAAGTTTATGTAACTCACAGCTTTGGAGGCTGAGAAGTCCAAGAGGCGTCTGACGAGTGTCTCCAGGATGCATCACACGATGGCGTGGACACAGCAGAGCATTCATGTCCTTGTGTCTCTGCTCAGGTCTCATTGACCCTCCTGATGAAACCACCAGAAGTCAATCATGGAGACCTACCCTGTTGACCTTTAATCTCCCAAGGGCCCCATCTTTCAACACCATAGGAAGTTTAAATTTTCACCCTCTTCCACTCATCACAACCAAATCTTAGCTTGTGAATTTTGGGGGACACATTCCAATTATAGAACTGATTAAAAGACTGTTCTGTGCATTGTTGGGTGCTTGGCAGAACCTCTGGCTTCTGTCCATGAAAAGACAATCATACTCTACACTTCACCAGTGGGCGGGTGCAATTTCACCCCTAGACAAGAACACTGCCCTAAATCAATCCTCCTGTGAAACCTCTGGTTTGGTTTTGTTTTGCTAATTGCCTTGCAAAGTGGAGACATCTGGTGGTGACTTCGTTTTATCTTTTTGAGTCACTGATTCATGTCTCATTATTCCTTTGAAATGCTAGGAGGGTAAGATTAATGAACTTATTATTTTTAAGCATCCATTCTGCTGTTGCTCTGAGAAATGACACGGTTCTACGTTGATAGTGAGGGGGTTCGAATTCTCCAGTTTTCGACTGTGCTGTTTAGCAAATCAACAGCACAAATGTCATCTCTAGAGCTTTGAGTAATTGTCTGTATTATCATTTTTCAAATATCTTTATCCAATTTCCCTGGCTAAATATATCACAGCTATTTTTCTTGATACACCCCAAGGAGTTCTTTGGTCCAAAAAGTTGAAGAGAGTGGGGGTCCTGGCAAACTGTCCGATGATGCTCAGTGGATGGATAACATCCAATCCCCCACATTCCTGACACTGCCAAAGTAACTACAGTAAAACAGAGACTCTGAGGTTTCGCCTTGAAAGGTGTGACTGAAACTAGGAAAAGAAGAAAACCAAAATTGTTAAATGTTGAAATGCATGACATTTTGACAAGTTGAAACATTCAAAATATGTTTTTTTAAGTATTCTTTTATTCAACTTTATTTATTTATTTGACCAGAGAGAGACAGAGAAAGAGAGAGAAAGAAAGAAAGTGAGAAATCGAGCCGCCACACTGGGGACACGAACTGCAGTTGGCTGTGTGGGAGTCTAGTGCCCTTAACCACCACACCACCTGCCGGCCCCTCACATTATGTTTTTTCTTTTTTAATAATTATTTATTTAATTTTATTTATTCATTCATTTTTTTATTTTAATTTGGTCAGGGAGAATACAGAAGAGAGAGAGAGAGAGAGAGAGAGAGAGAGAGAGAGAGAGAGAGAGAGAAGAGAAAAGTAAGAAGGCAAGCCACCAGGTCCAGGACTCAAACCGTAGTCAGCCATATGGGAGTGTCCAGTGCCTTAACCATCATGCCACCTGGCTGCCCCCTGCCCCACATATGTTTTAAAGAAGATATTTTAACTTCATTTTTTTTCTTGTGAAAGTACCCAAATTCTTTGTGATCATTTTCAGCTAAGGATACAAATCTGTGTTTCAGAATAAAACTTACAAAACCCGTGAGTGTATGTCTTTTCACTGACTTTCTGCTCATAAACAAGTCAGAAGAAATGAAAGTCAAAGTGAGCCAGTCCACTATTCGGTATGACTTACAAATATTCATTTTTGTGATTCTCATATCAACTCCATGAGATAATACTCCTTTGCTTCTATTTTTCAGATGAGGAAAGAAAGGGGCAGAGAGGTTAAGAAATGTGTTCAGTATCACCCAGAGATTAGGCAAACCGGAAGCTGAGTCAACACTCAAGGCCCAGAAGAGTCTCTGGAACTAATCACCTAAGGCTAGTTTTTAATAAAAAGAAGCTAAAATTTACATATCTTGATTAAATTTAATGGACATACTCTCTATGTAAAAGTTAAATAATACTTTGTGTGCCTCTATCTCTCTTTTTTTTTTTTTTTTTTTGGAGAGATTTTCACTATAGGGCGCGTGCGCTCGCCAGACAGACAGAGAGAGACATTAGAGAGAGAAAGCGAGAAATCACCCCCCAGAGGGGATGGTCACGCCGCAATCCCTTCTCCTTCATTCTCCTTTTGGGATCTTGGGCACGCACACACACGTGCCCAGTGTGAGTTTTAAGCCACCGGGTCCAGGACACAAACCACGGTCCACTATGTGGGAGTCCAGCGACATAGCCATTACACTAACTGCTGGTTCCCGTGTGCCTCAATCTCTATCTCTATCTGCATCTACCTTGGGGGAAGTTGGAAAGGTTCACTTTGACTTCAAGGAAGTTATCAGGAGTAATCTGGAAGCATGGACTTGAACTGTGGTGGGCATGTGGAAGTCCAGTGTCTTCACCACTCCATCACCTGCTGGGCCCTGCACACATAAATCTTAAAGTAGTTTCCATAAATGTTCCTCTGCCAAGGAGTTCTGATGCTGTAACTAAGGGTCAACATTCCAACCTTTATTATTGTGTCTATGCAATGGGTTTTCCATGCCTTTTATAGCAGACCGATAGCTTTGCAGCAGGCAGATCTTTACACGTACCGTTGGGCCTCTTGCAGTACCAAACCATACCTAATATATGTCAATGCATGCCAGTTGATTTAACATAGTTTAATTGTACAATTGATGCATTGACTCAAGGTAGTACAATTGTTTCAATTAAGCATTTTATTTTGGGTAGTTATAGATTTGCATGCATTTGTAGACAATAATACCCATAAGCCATCAGGTGGTGTGGTGGGTAAGGCACTGGACTCCCACATGGTTGACCGTGGTTAAAGTCTTGGACCCAGTGGCTTCATACTCATGCCGGGTGCATGTGCACGCATGCTCAAAATCCCAGGAGGAGAAGGGATTGCTATGTGGCCATCCCTCTTGGGGGATGAATTCTCACTTTTCCTTTCACTGACTCTCTCAGGTGAGTGCACACACCCTACAGCAAAAACCTAAAAACAAAACAAAGTAAAAATCCCTCTTCCCCCATAACACTTTGCAGAGCCATGGAACAACATCATAACCAGAATAGGGACACTGATACAGGTAAGATACAAAATAATTCTATCACCACAAGGGTCCCTCAGTTGCCCTTTTATAACCACTCCTACTTCCCTCCCAAAGCCATTACCTCCCCTTAACTTCTGGCAATCACCAATTGGTTACCTATTTTTATAGTTTTATCATTTCTAAAACATCGTATAACTGGAACCATACAGTATGGAATATTTTATCACTCATTTTTCACACAGCCTATTTCTCTGGAGATTCTTCTAGGTGGTTGTATGAATCAACAGCTCATTCCTTTTTACTGATAAGTAGTGTTCCAAAGACAGTTTAACCATTCACCCATTGACGGACATGCGGGTTAGAGGACCAGGCAGTGGGGCAGTAGTGAAAGCCAATAATCTGCGAGGCTGAGCTATGAGAGAGGGTTCCTGGTTTGTGTCCAGAGACCTTCCTGAGATGCCAGGTGCACAGACGCCCATGATTGGGGGTGACTGAAGCTAAAGATGGATGGCAGCATCAGGATGCTGCTAGGGGTGCTCTTTCTGCTTCTTTTATTCATGGAAGAAATTAATAAATAAACTTAAAAAAAAGGACATCTGGGCTAGCTCCCACTTTGGGCTATAATGAATAAAGCTACTATCAACATTTGTGTGCAGGTTCTTTCATGAAAATATTTTTTTTTTCTGAGATAAATGCTTCCAGGTGCAATTGTGTCATATGATAGTTGTATGTTTAGTTGTTAAGAAAAAATCCTACCAGCAATATGTGAATCTTACACATTGCATCTTTGCTAGCAATGGATTTTGTCATTGTTTTTAATTTTGGCTATTCTCTATATAATGCTACCACATTGTGTATTTCGTTTTTAAAAATTGTGCCAGAAGGCAGGCCTAGCAGGTGGTTTAGTGGTCTAGTGGCTGGACTCCACATAGCCTACCATGGTTTGAGTCCCAGACCTGGCAGCATTAAAATCACAGTGGGCGCATATGTGTGCATGCTGAAAATCCTGGGAGGAGAAGGGATTGTGGTGTGGCCATCCCTCTGGGGGGAGGGGTGATTTCTCACTTTCCCTCTCTCTGTCTTTCTCTGGCTCTCTCTAGTGAGTGTACATGCCCAATGGGAAAAACAAACAAACAAATTTGCCAGAAGGCATGTGCACTTACTGGAGAGAGACCTAGAGACACAAGAAAATGGAGAAAACACCCCCCGTGAGAATAGTCACATGGCAATTTCTTCTCCTCTATTTCTCTCTCATTTTAGAATTTGGGGAACATACACAAACATACTCACACACACACACACACTCAGCATGTTTTCCAAGCTGTCAGGTCTAGGACTTGAACTGCACAATCAGCCAGATGGGATCCAGCCGCCCCAACCACCACACCACCAGCTGGACAATTTTTATTTTCTAGATGGCTAATAATATGAACCATCTTTTTATATGTTTACCATTTATATATCCTCTTTGTTGAAATAACTGTGTCTTTTTTTGCCTGTTTTCTAAAAGATTCTTTTTAATGTTGAGTTTTGAATATTCATTATACATTATTCATCCTTTGTCAGATCTGCAACTTGCAAATATTTTATCCCAGTCTGTAGCTTGTCTTAACAGAGTCCTTTGTAGAACAAAAGTTTTTAATTTTGATGAGGTCCAATTTATTGATTTACTCTTTTAGGAATTGTGCTTTCAGTGGCAAGTCTACAAACTTTTTGCCTCACTCTAGATCTTAAAGATTTTCTTCTATTTTTTCTAAAAGTTTTATAGTTTCAAGTTGTCCATTCATGCCTGTGATGTACCAGGAATTTCTTGTTTTTTAAATGAGGTATGTGACTCAGGTCTAAATTTGCTTTTTTTTTTTGTTTGTTTATTTTGTTTTGTTTTTCTGTTGCTATCCAGTTATCATAGCACCATTCATCGCAAAGGCTATTTTTCCTCCATTGAATTGAGTTTGCATTTTTGTCCCGAGTCATTCAGGCAAGTGTATGTGGGTCTCATTCTGCTCCATTGATTCTTATGTCTAGCTCTGCCAATTCCACACAATCTTGATTTCTAGCCACATAATAACTCTTGAACTCTACTGGACAAATTGATCTCACGTCATTATTTTTTTTTTCAAGATTAATTTAGCTTTTGGGACCAGCAGTTAGCGTAATGGCTATGTCGCTGGACTCCCACGTAGTCGACCGCGGTTCGAGTCCCAGACCCGGCGGCTTAAACTCATGCCGGGCGCGTGTGCGTGCGTGCCCAAGATCCCAAGAGGAGAATGGAGGAGAAGGGATTGCGGCGTGGCCATCCCCCCTGGGGGGGGATTTCCTGCTTTCTATCTCTCTGTCTCTCTCTGTCTGTCTGGTGAGCGCACGCGCCCTATAGCAAAAACCTCTCCAAAAAAAAGAAAAAAAAAAGATTAATTTAGCTTTTCTAATTTCTTTTTCATATACATTTTAAAAAATATTGTCTCTATTTACAAAAAAAATCTTGGTGAGATTTAGATAGGAATTCCATTAAACCTGTATACAAATTTGGAAGGCACTGAACTCTTTACCAATACATGCACGCTCTATTTCTCCTCACTTTAATATTTGATTATATTTTTTATCAAATACTATAGGTATTTTGTTATATTTACATCTAAGTACCTACGTGTATGAGTTTTGAGCAATCATAATGTTATTTTATTTTTAAGTAAAGTGCACATATGTTTATCATTACAGCTGAGGCTGGCTGGTGGTGTGGTGGTTAAGGCGGCTGGATCCCACATGGCCAACTGCAAGGTTCAGAGTCCTGAATCGGTGGCTTCAAAAACACCCCAGGCATATGTGCATGTGTACTCAAAATCCTGAGAGGAGAATGGAGGAGAAAGGATTGTGGTGTGGCTACCCCTGGGGGAGGGAGGTGATTTCGCACTTTTCATATTTTTTTCTTTCTCTTTTTCTGGCAAGCACACACATCTTATGGCAAAACTAAATATATATATTTGGAAAAGACGTATTTTCCATGCAAAATTACATCCTGACTTTTCTGATAACCCAATAAAAAGAATATAGTTGATTTTTAAAAAAAAATGTTTATCTTGAATCCTGTGACCTTGATAAACTTATATGTTCTAGAAGATTTTTCTTTTTCTTTTTTGTAGATACCTTGTAATGCCACATAAACAATCATGTTATCTGAAAATACATACTTCTAGTTATTTATTTTCACTACATATGATTTTTTTCTTTTTTCTTTTTTTTTTTTTTTTTGTTTTTCTTTTCTGGCTAGAGCTCTCAGCACTATGCTGAATTAGCTTGGCTAGCACAAGACAAGAACATTGTTTTGTTCCCAGTCTCAGAGGAGAAAACATTCAATCTTTCACCACCAGTAAATAATGTTAAATAATGTTAACTGTAAGTTGTTTAAAGGTGTTCTTTATTGAATTGAGGATGCCCTTTATTCCCATGTTTTTGTCAGAGTTTTTATCATGAACACTTTTTAATTTTGTCAAAAGCCTTTTCTACATCAACTGATATAACCACAAGGTTTTGCTTTTTCTGTCTGCCAATATGGTGAATTGCATTGATTGATTTTCAAATACTGAACCACTTTTGCAATCCTGAAAGAAGCCTCACTTGGTGATGACATGTAATTATTTTTATATATTGCTGAATTCTATTTGTGAATATTTTGTTAAGGATTTTTGCATTTATCTTTATGAAGGATATGGGTCTAAAGTTTTTTTTTTAATGTACTGTTTCTGTCTGTTATTATTATCAGGGTAATACAAGAATCATGCCATCTACTGAAAATTATTGCCACGTCTTCTATACTCTAGAAGCGAGTATGTGGAATTGATGTTGATTGTTCTTTTAACATTTGTAGCATTCTCTGGCTAATTGAACTTAGGCCTGAAGAAGCTTTGTTGGGGAGCTTTTAGATTTTGAATTTAATTGCTTAATACTCATCAGGCTATTTAAATTAAATATTTCACATTGAATTGTGGTAGTTTGTGTTTTTAAGAAATTTGTTCATTTTATCTAAGTTGTCAAATTTACTTCTGGGGAATCCTCTGTCTTTTTATGTCATGGTGGCCTAGCTGTGGGCTCTTTGATCATCAATAAATTATTTAGTAGTGTGTTTACTTTCCAGATGTTTAGAGATTTTATGGTTATGGATCTGTTATTGATTTCTAGTTTGATTCCATCCATAGTGGTCAATAAACAGTCTGTATGACTTCAGTTCCGATAAATTTATTGAGACTTGTTTATGCTAATAAGGTCTATCTTGGGTAGTTCCTGTTGGCTGTCGATGTGGTTGAGTTCTCTGTCCATGCCGATTTTTTGTCTAGTTAGTATTCCAAACATTCGGAGAACTGAGGTCAGCGGAACTCTCCAACTGCAATTGTGGATTGTCTATATTCTTCGTTAGTAATATCCTTTTTTCTTCACATATTTTATAGCTTTATTTTCTGGTTGCATGTACATGTAGGACTGTTATGTTTTCTTGATAGATTAACTCTTTTGTTATATAATTTCCACATATAACTCTGATCATTTTCTTTGCTCTGAAGTTTCTTTGTTTGATATTAATATAGCCACTCCTTCGCTCTTGATTATTTGCACAATATATCACTTTATAACCACTTACATTTAACTTTCTCTTATTTTATTTGCAATGAATTTCTTACAGATAGTACAAAGTTGGAATAAAATCTTCAGTCTACTTACTGTCTTTGAATTGATATACATTGGCCATTTACCTTTAATGCAGTTATTGATATGTTAGGCTTAAGTATACCATTTTATTATTTGTTTTATGTTTGTCTTTTTGTTTCCATTTTCCTTTTCTTGGCTTCCTATAGTTTATTTGAATGTATGTTAAAATCCTATTTTTACTTGTCCGTAGTGATTTTTAGTGTATCTCTTCTTTAGGACGTTAGTGGAGGTTTTAGGTATCATAGTACATATTCATAGCTTTATCACAGTCTACTGGTCTTCATTCAAGTATTTTCAGTTCAGTAAAATTATAAAAACAAAAAACTCACATACCTTTATATCTCTTTTCCTGCCCCCATTTATAATATTATTATCTAAAATACTCCTGATATACATTTAGAATTATATCAGACATGGGATCAGCACATGACGTGGTGATTGAAGTGCTGGACTCCCATGGCCGATCACAGTTTGAGTCCTGGATCTGGAGGCCTGCTTTCTCACTTTCCCTCTCTCTCTGTGCTTTTTTTCTAGTAAGCACATTTTTTCCTATAGCAAATTAAAAATAATAATGATAAAAAATAATTTTTTAAAATAGTTAAAGCAAACAATAATTAAAAAAGAATATATCAGACAATGCTATAATTTTTGCTTTCACCATAAAACATGATCTAGAAAACCCAGAAGAAGGGCCAGCCCTTGGTGTGGTGGTTAAGATGGCCGGATCCCACATGGCTGAGCATGCTGAGTCCCAGACCCAGAAGCTTGAGAAACACATTGGGCATATATGTGCGTATGCCCAAAATCCAGAAAGGAGGAAGAGATGGAATTAAGGGATTACAGTGTGATCATTCCCCGGGGGGGGGGGGGGGATGCTTTATTACTTTCTCTCTCTCTCTTTAGTGAGCACATGTACCCTCTCACAAAAATTTTTAAGAAAAGAATAAAAAAGAAATCCAAAAGAGACAAGAAGTCTACAATATTTATCTGTGAATCTGTGTTATCCTTACTATACTCCTTGTGGTGTTCTAAATTCCTTACTGTGTTATTTTCTTTTATTCAGATGACTTATTCATTTCTTTTGGGTAGATGTGCTGATGACAAATTATCTTTGTTTTCTTTCATCTAAATATGTTTTGATGTTTCTTTAATTTCTAAAAGATATTTTTGCTGGATGTAGGATTGTGAATTGGTATTTCTTTATTTTCAGTATTTAAAAATGTTCTTCAGACTGCCATGGTTTCTAATGAAAAATATGCTGTCATTTGTATTGTATCCCACTTTTTAAAGCTGTCATTTCTCTTTCTACAAAAGAAGAGATGTCTTTAGTTTTCAGAAGATCAGTGTGGTGTCTTTGTCTGAATTCCTGGTCTTGGGTTTGCACAAGCTTTTGGATCTCTGGGTTGTATCTTTTGCCAAATTGGGGGAATTTTTCAGTAATTGTGCTTGAATACATTTTAGCCATACTTTCTCTTTCTTTTCCTTCTGGGACTTCTATAACATCAATGGATATGTCTGTCTTAGTTCATTTTTGTGTTTCTAACAAATACCCAAGCCTGCATAATCTCTTAAAGAAGACAGAAGCTTATTTACAAACTCCCTATCCTGGTGACTGGGAAGTCCAAAGTTTTAGGGCTGTACCACAGCTGATGGAAACACAGAGAATGGTGGATCCGTAGGCATGTGCGAAGAGAGAAAGAATTCCTACCTGATACCTCTTTTATAAAAGTCAGCTCTCAGAAAAACTAACCTCTTCTCACAAGAGTTAAAACTCACTAGGTCTCATGAGACATCACTAATCTATTCAGGATACCGTTGCTTTCATTATGCAGTCACACCCACTAGGCCTCGCTCTGTGATGCCATGAAGGAATTTATAATATAATCAGTTCAATCAAGTTCCAACTCATGAAATTTCTGGAGCACATATTTAAACCAGAGCAGTATGATCTTTTGTTATCATCTCACCAGTCAATGAAGCTCTGTTGGTTTGTTGTTTATTTCCTCCCTCAGCTTATTTTCTCTGTTGTTTAGACTGTGTAATTTATATTGCTATCTTTTTCAATTTTCTGATTTTTTTAAATCTGTCCCTTCTCTTTTACTCTTGAGCTCAATGGAGGTATGTGTTTGCTGAGACATTCTATTTCTGTGCCAAGGCTTTCTATTTTTATTTGCAGCAAGCATATTTGTAACTGGTTGTTGAAATACCTTTATGAGAGAAGTCATTTTAAAGCTGAGGTGTGTCCTGGCCTGTTCAGGGGAAGTTATACTCTAAACTTCTAGGGTCCTGAAATATTCAGACAAGCACGGTGGAGGAAATATTTTTGTCACAGGATGACCAGAAACTACCACAGAGGCACAAGAAACATGGGAAACCAAGGAAATACCTCTCCCCTAAGGGAAAAGAACAGTCCCTCGTCATCCACAGACAGTACCATAGCACTCATGGAAATGTCTGAAAGAGAATTCAGAATATTCGTAGTGACAAAACTAAATGAGATGCAAGAGCTGGGAGATAATGAACTCCAGAAGATGCAGGAGAAAAGAGACAACAAGTTCCAACAGGTGTTGAAGCTCTTCCATGATCTGAAAGAGAAAATACACACTATAAAAAAGAATCAAATGGAGCTATTAGAGATGAAGGCTGCTGTTCAGAAAACCAACACCTCCCTCAAAAGTATTAAAACCAGATTAGTCCATGCAGAAAATCGAATCTCGGATGTGGAAGGCGATACCTCTGGTCTAGAAAAAACAACCAAAAAAAAAAAAAAAGAACCTGAGAAAATAACCCCAAAAATGAGAATATTATATGAGAAATACTAGACAGCATTAAGTGCCCTAACATCCAGATAATCGGTATTCCAGAAGGTGAAGAAACTAACAAGGGCATTGATAATCTATGCCATGAAATCTTGGAAGAAAATTTTCCAGATTTAGAGAGGCACTCAAATATTCTGACACAAGAAATACAAAGGACCCCTAATAGAATTAACCCAAGAAGATCTTCTCCAAGCCACATCATAGCACGACTGGCCAAATCTACAAAGACAAGATACTAAAATTGGCAAGAGAGAAACGTCAGGTTACTTATAAAGGTTACCTAATCAAGCTAACATCAGACCTCTCATCAGAAACAATGAGAGCAAGAAAAAAATGTGAAAATACATTCAAATTGTTAAGTGAAAAACAGTTTCAACCAAGAATACTATACCCGGCAAAATTATCTTTCATATGGAAAGAAAGGATAAAAACATTCTCAGATAAACAAGACCTGAAAGAATTTGCCAATAGCAGACCAACTCTTCAAGAAGTTCTGAAAGGAGGGGACCAGATCCGGCAGGTGGCGTGGTGGTTAAGGTGCTGGACACTCCCACATGGTCGACCATGGTTCAAGTCCTGGACCTGGGGCTTGCTTTCTCACTTTCCTCTTTCTCTCTGTGTGTCTCTCACTGGCCAAATTAAAATAAATGAATAAATGAATGAATGAATAAAATTGAATAAAATAATTCTTTAAAAAAAAAAAAGTTCTGAAAGGAGTGCTCTACCAGGAAAACTAAAAACACATAAAGAAATGGAACAAAAGACAGCCAATCAAATGACCAGTTTACTGTTAGGGACAAGAAATATCAATAATAACATTGAATGTTATCTTTCAGGATTTAAATAGACAGTTGGGACCACAGTAACACTACATATTCAACAGAAGAGAGTTTGAACATAAGACTGAACTGGAGAAATAGAATTTTATGACTTTTAAGTAAAACATTACTAATTTTTCTTTTACTATGCTTTGTTTTTCCCAATTTAAGCATTTTACTTTCTTCTGAGTTGTTGATAGGTTCAGCAATTTGTTAAAATATTTTTCTTGTTTGTTTCTTTAAATGGAAACATAAACTTTTCTTCCTTCCTGACCCCTCTGGAATTGCAAAATATTTGGGAGTATTCTTATTTTGTGGCAGAAGGGTTATTTGTATAAGTTCAATAATGCTTGTTGCATTGAATCAGAAATTGAAAATACTCATTATTGGACAGGGCTTTGACTGAAATGTCATATCTGAAGATTATTCAGGAAACTATGGAACTAAGGTGGATCTCAAGTAAGTCAACAGAAGCTCTTAGAAAGATGGCCTGGCACCATAAATAGTTCTGCCTGGCAGAGAGGATTAGAGAAGATATATGAAATAATTTATAACATAAAATAACCTGGACTTTTCCAACCCAGCATTGTAATCAGTAGAGATTGCAAAAGAGCAACCACACCGGAGGATTATTTTAAGAAAGAGGTTGAAGGAAGGAAAGGAGACTGATCTTTGCTAGCAGATGATATATCACAGAATATTTAGTAGGCAGGGCTGAATTGAGAAGGTTTATGTGTGACTTGTGTGCTGGGCATTTGCTTTTAAACAATTTGAGTAGTTGACATGTAAATATTTTCTCAAAAATATTTAAAACCATACTGTCTGTTGTTATAGAGTCACAAACAAAATTATACTAAATTATAAATATTTTGAACATTATCTTTAAAATTCAGTATTTTGAAATTTTGAAAGTTGTTTACTGTCAAGAACTATGGAATATGAGCAAAACTTTTTGACATGTAAAGTAAATGTTTGTGGAAAAATGTAAAAAGAAATAAAAGAAAAAAGAAGACAAATATTAAAAAAAGAAATATCTTTATGATGGCTATTTAAAAATATTCTTCAGAAAATGCCAAGATCTCTGTCTTTTGGTGTTGGCATCTACTAATGACTTTTATCTCATTCAGCTTGAGAGCTTGAGAGATCTTTCTGATTCTTGGGATATCTAATACTTTTTAATTGAAAACTGGACCTTTTGGATATTATGTATTTAACTCTTTTGTTTTAGTGTATTTTTTATTTTTGATTCTTGCTTTTGCTTTGTTTTCTGACATCATATGGCAGAGGAAAGAGGCCTCTATTTACACTGTCAGTGTGGTAGAAGTTCACATTCCTGTTGAGGCTCCATTAGCGCATGAATGGTGAGGGGGCCTTCTAGTATTGCTGATTTTTTTCCTAAGGATACACTGTGATTCCTGCACTAGGAAGATTTGGAGTAGGAGAAGAGCTCCAGCAGCAGATGTCAAAGACAAATGAGAGAAACACTCTGGATTTTTAATGGCTTTGTTGAATTATGGACTATTCCTGTCTCTATTTCTTCCAGACTTCTTGTAAAATGAAATAATAAAGTGCTATTGTTTTTATAAGTAATTTTATTTGCAAGCAGAGTCTTTATGCCATATATATTTATATAGACAGTAATTTTGAAAAATACATATGCTTATGTGTGGAGGGCACTGCATACGAAAGCCATCTTGAGCTATCCGCCATCTTGAGCTATCCACCATCTTGGAAACCATTAGGCTTCACTTCCTCACTGAGCAAACCGGTTCTCAGAAATCATGTGACCAACCGTTCTCCCCGGAAGTGGTTGGGTTTCTAGGCAATTAGAGCGATCCACCCACACCAATGATTGGTTCATGTTGTTTTATCTCATTTGCATTTCGGGCAATCAATCAATGCCCAACAGCTTGTATATAAGCTCGCTGTTCTTCCTTAATAAATGAGATCTGATCGGCACCTTGTCTTGTCTCCACTCTGTGTCTGTGTGTCTGTCCCATCTCTCACTCCCTCCCCCAGGAAACCTGTTCGACTGTCCTGCGGGCCGGGACACTTATGTACATCAGATGTTTTTACACAAGATGCCCAGTCCATAACTTCAAGTTCCAATTTCTTTTGAAAAGAGAGATTTTTCTTCTATTATTTATTTATTTTTAAATGTTAGAATGTGAATGCAGTCACCAGAGAGAGAGAGAAAGAGAAGGAGGAATATCCCCATGGGGTGTGATCATGCCTCAATTCCTTTTCCTCCATTTCTCAGTTCTGTCAGTTATTGGGGCATGCAGCATACACGCCTGGCATGTTTTTCAAGCCATGAGGGGCCGGGATGCAAACGGTGGTCAGCTGTGTGAGATCCAGCTCCCTCACTTATTAGGCTCGGGCCCACTCCAGAGCTTCACCCTTAATGTCCAGGCACATCTTACCTGGCACCCTCCCCAGCCGCATAAATGTTAATAACACCTACACTGTGTTCACACTGAGGTACAGCACCTCTTAAATGGAAAACATGGAAGCTGTAACTAAATAGTGTAAGAGTCACATCACTATGGCCAGTGACATGAAATGTCAATCTTGATTTGAAGTATGAGTAGTTCACTAAATTTATGACCATAGCAAGGGCTCCTTTTAATACCCTGAGTACAATTGTTATTTGATGCTCATGGAGGGCACTTGTATACACAACACTGTGTAAAGCATTTTTCACTTTTTAAAGGACTTTTACTAGCCTCTTTTTATTTTCCTCACCACAACAGCCCTGTAAAATGTGAAACAGGGATTAGTAAGAGCTTGTCAACTCTGAATGAGCATCTGGTTCACCTGTAGAGTTTAAAATGTTGCTCTGGTATCTTCCTATGAGAGGATCTGAGTCCAGAGGGCTTTTGGACATGTCATTTATTTTCTAGGCTGAGTCTTCCCCCTTTTGCCCCTCTTTAATTTGACCCTCTTTAGCCTTACTTTTGACATCTTAGTTCACCTTTCACTTCCTCAAGAATTTGTCGCTTGGGACTAGCAGTTAGCGTAATGGCTATGTCGCTGGACTCCCACGTAGTCTACTGTGGTTTGAGTCCTGAACCCGGTGGCTTAAACTTCACGCTGGGCGCGTGTGCGTGCATGCCCAAGATCCCAAGAGGAGAAAGGAGGAGAAGGGATTGCGGTGTGGCCATCCCCCCAGGGGGTGATTTCTCGCTTCCTGTGTCTATGTCTCTCTCTGTCTTTCTGGTGAGCGCACGCGCCCTATAGCGAAAAACCTCTCCAAAAAAAGAAAAGTAAAAAAAAAAAAAAAAAAAAAAAATTTGTTCCTATATGTTGTGGGCTGCCACTACCACAAACTCTGTTTTGATATTTTAAGTTTATTTTTATTACAGTAATTATTTTTTGTTTGTCTCCCCTAATATCCCACCAAGGATATTCAATTTTGGCTCAACTCCTAGCACAGTATCTGGCGCTTACTGGGTGCTTAGGAAATAAAGTGTGCTGAATGAATAAATAAATAACAAGTCTGAGAGAGAGCTTGAGCAGTTACAGGTTCTTAACAGTTACACAGGTAATTCTGCGTCGAGATTCCCTATATTGGTGTGTCTCCGTTGCACAAATGACAAAATTAAAGTGGAAAGGGGAGAAGAGTGTATGTTTTGATCATTAAGTTAGGGAGAGGCAGAGATAGAGATGTTCAGATCCACCATTCCCACAAATTTGTCCTCTGTCTCTTGTATAGCCTTAGCAAGGCAGAACCCAGTCTGCTCATCACACACAACTTTCTTTTATCCCTCAGGCAAAGGAAACGGATCCTTTTCTGTGGAGAGGTTTTCGCTATAGGGCGCGTGTGCTCACCAGACAGACAGAGAGAGACAGAGAGACAGAAAGCGAGAATGGTCATGCCGCAATCCCTTCTCCTCCATTCTCCTCTCGAGATCTTGGGCACGCACGCACACGTTGTGAGTTTTAAGCCACCGGGTCCGGGACGCGAACCGCGGTCGACTACATGGGAGTCCAGCGACATAGCCATTAAGCTAACTGCTGGTCCCTGTACTCTTGAAGAGTCTTTTACTTGTGATTGTGAAATACTTTCACATTCTATAGGTTGGTGATCTCATCTGCAAACCTCTCCAAACAATCAATTATTGGAAAATAAGGGCTAGGAATATGACTCATTTGTCTGTCCCCTTTATCCATGACAGTGCCTGGGATGAAGTATATCCTTAATGTCTACTGGGCAGATGGATAGATAAGAGAATGAATGAAAAGATAAATATAACAGGTCACAGAAAATAAAACGAAGGGGGAACCAGCAGTTAGTGTAATGGCTATGTCGCTGGACTCCCACGTAGTCGACCACAGTTCGCGTCCCGGACCCGGTGGCTTAAAACTCACGCAGGGCGTGTGTGCATGCGTGCCCAAGATCCCGAGAGGAGAATGGAGGAGAAGGGATTGCGGCGTGACCATCCCCCCGGGGGATGATTTCTCGCTTTCTGTCTCTATGTCTCTCTCTGTCTGGCAAGCGCACGTGCCCTATAGTGAAAACCTCTCAAAAAAATAAAAATAAAAAAAAAATAAAATAAAACGAAGCACTTTATTATAGTTAATGTTTGGTTCTTTCTAGTGATCACATTTTTTTGTGAGAATAGAAATTAAATCCAAATGAAAAATGAAGAAAACACACAAATGCGCCCATGGTAAGCAGTAGCATATTTACAATATGTGCCGCATGATCTCTCTATCTTCAGCCCCCATCAGATCAGTTAGGAATGCACAATGCCTATCAAAGGCAGGATGGGTGGGCCATGTGAACACACTTCACAGGAGTATCAAGTGATGAGATGGTCTTACTCATTAAGAATGTGGATGTTTCCATGACAATTTCATGTCATTGTAGTCTGACCTTTGAGATTACGCTGGCAGGATATGGTAAACCGCTGAGCGACTCATACTATCCCAGCCATCCAGGAGCTCAAATCAGGTTCTATTTCAGGTGAGGTGATTATCGTGTGGAGCATTTTCCAAAGCACTGCCATGCATGCCACAAGCATTGTCTGCAATAAGTAACAAGAATAGTTTGCAAAGACCTCAGATAATTCTCCCAGCACATCTTTGAGGGAGCTATTACAATCAATAGCACCATATTGTGAAAATTGTGGTTCAGAGAATTTGAAGGTCTTGCCTGTGCTCATCAGCCAGAAATGGCGGAGTTGGGTTTTAATCCAGCCAGACTCATCGCCGAGGCCGTTGACCTTAACCACTGTGCTACCCTTCCTCTGTGAACATCCATCAATATACAAGTAACTAAAATATGAGAGCAAATGGAAGACCTCCCAATTTCACTAGACATAAGAATTTTAAACAGATTCTTTACATTTAAGTAGCCTACTAACAAGTAAAGAACATATTAAGTACCAGAAACGGGACCGAACCCAAGACCACTACTTTGTAAGTTCTCCCTACTTCTTTCCCAATCTAGACTTTTTACGAGAATGACCCTGAGACAATTATTTCTCCCATAGCCATCAAATTGTCCCATTAGTTGATATGTTGGAGCAATAATAATGACATGTCAATGGTAAGATAAAGATTTGCCCCACTCTCAAATCAAGCATGCAAGGTATTCTGAATGTTTGCCTTCTCTCCACAAATCAGTTGGAGCTGCAGTTCTCATGGCTGAAATACTGTGTCAGATTGACATAGCCATAAACGCAGTAACTGCCAAATTTATGGACCAGCAAAGAAGGCCGGCATTCCAATTATCAGTGAACCAAAGAAACCATCTCCAATAAAAAAGATATAGTGAAAGGTGTCTGCTGAAGAGAAAGCATGGCCACAGTGGTCCGGTGAAGGAGTAAACCTGAGTGGTTGTGCCCCCTTCTGGCCATATTAAACATAAGTGTGCTAAGACTTTTCACTGATTTCTAGGGATCAACAAATAGGCCGTAGCCTAATCTGACCTGACTGACATGTACCTAGTTCATGGTGTCATGCTTTTGAGTCTTTGAGAATAAGCACTATAAACCAAACACCTTTTACCTTTTCTTTCTTCTTAGAAATAGTGGTAAGAATTTTAAAATCTTTATTGACCAGATCCTTGGCCTTTTTATCTTTGGTATTTTTTCTCTGTGGCAGCTATAAGAGAGGAATCATGAGAAGACCTGTGGTCATTCCTTGACCTCTTCAAGATTGGGCTTGAGCTCCAGCTAGCCCTTAAAAAAGTCTTATTGACCAAGCCCTAAGATACCCACTCAGCTGTTTCTGAATCTATTGACATTTGGAAACAACCTGAGTTTATGGAGTGATGGGTTCTCTAAATGTAATACTCTTGTGTAACAAGGTACTTGGGCTTATCTTTTATAATATCCTTTTTAGTCTCCAAGGAATATTCCTTGTGGTGTGGTGAATAATTCTAATTATCTTCTCTTTCTCTTTAAAAAAAATCTTGAATTAATTCATTAAAAAAATTATTTTTAGAGGGTGTGTGTGTTCACTAGAGAGAGACAGAGAGACAGAGAGGGATAGGAAGAACGTACCCTCCAATGTGGTATGGCCACACCACAATCCCTTATCCTCCATTATTCCATCCTACTGAGATTGCTGGCATGTACACATAGGCATCCAGTGTGTTTTTCAGGCCACCAGGGCTAGGATTCAAACCTCAGTCAGTCAACCCCCTTAACTATTCGGTCATGGGTTGGCCCCCAATCTTTCCTCTTAGTACTCAGATTTCTTGTCTTCACCCTGCTAGAAATTTTGGAAAGTCTATTTCACAAAAATTAAAAACAAAAACAAAAGAAACCCTAACAAGTTGGAGGACAGTCATCCTATTTTAACATGAAAGAGGTTCATGACCAGTCAATAGGATTATGTATTCAAAAATAATAAAAAAGAGTAAAAATCTATATCAGAAAGAAAGAATAGGGACCAGTAGATGACATAATGGTGATGTTGCTGGACTCTATGTAGGTGATTGCAGTTCGAGTTCTGGATCTGGTGGCTTAAAACTCACTCCGGATGCATATGAGTACATGCCCAGGATGAGGGATAATGGAAGAGAAGGAATTGCAGTGTGGCCACCCCCCAGGGTGATTTCTCATTTTCCATCTCTGTCTCTCTGGCAAGCATATGTGCCCTATAGTGAAAATCGCAAAAAAAAAAAAAAAAAAGTAGAAAGCGGGGGAAAACAAATTAACTCTACCATTTAAGATTAACTTAAGCAGCTAATATGGAAAGGCCTAACTCGTCAAATTTCAGGAATCAGCGTTCAGGGTTGTTCTGGTGCTTTATCATATCAGAGTCCTAAACTCTCCTATCAAGACTTGTTCTCTTACTCTCTTCCCCGTTGGTCACTTTTACTTTCTGCTACCTTTCCTTATGGCCCATTTCATTCTCTGGTTGCTTTGGTGCTAGCCATTAGCCTGCAGCAGAGTGGAGGAAAGAGGGTGAAGGTTCTAGTCCACGTGATTTCCTTAAGAAGACTTCTTTCAAATTGCATGGATCACATTCTTAAAATCCATTTGTCAGAACTTAGTCACATGACTACAGTAGAGTGTGGGACATGTAGACCCCTCAGTCAATCATGTACTTTGATGATACTTTGAGAACTGGAGCTTTATCGCAGAGACCATCCGGGTCTCAGCGAGGTCACATCAGCAAGGACCTGGCAAGGGCATTCCCTCAGGCTTCTGGTCGGGCTGAATAGATCCAGTGACAATCATACAAGTTCTATGCACTTTTTGAAAATCAGCAGTAGAGGGGGACCAGCAGTTAGCGTAATGGCTATGTCGCTGGACTCCCACGTAGTCGACCGCGGTTCGCGTCTCGGACCCGGTGGCTTACAACTCACGCCGGGCGCATGTGCATGCGTGCCCAAGATCCCGAGAGGAGAATGGAGGAGAAGGGATTGCGGCGTGGCCATCCCCCCTGGGGGGTGATTTCTCACTTTCTGTCTCTCTGTCTCTCTCTGTCTGTCTGGCGAGCGCACGTGCCCTATAGCAAAAACCTCTCCAAAAAAAAGAAAAAAAAAAAAATCAGCAGTAGAATTTAGGTTTACAATGATCCATTGCCAAAGAAAAATTTCCATCTGATAGCTTATGTCCACAGTCTACTGATTGCAAAGTTCTTTGTACAAGTACCATGCTGATATTTACTGATTCAGTGTCTTTAGACTTGAGTCATCTCCTTAATTAAAACACATAACCTCTTATTCCTGGTGCTATTAGCAGTCACCAAATACTTAATAGTTATTTTTGTTTTCAAAAATAGCACTAGATGGTCATTCAATCAAGACACTCCCATAATAAATAAATGTATATATATACATATACATACATACACACACATATATATATGCATACACACACACACACACACACACACACATATATATATATGTGAGTAATATTACTGAAAGAAGATATCAGCTGTGTAAGAATTCTAAAATATTGGGACCAGTAGATGGCATAATGGTTACATCGCTGGACTCCCATGTAGTCTACTGTAGTTCAAGTCCTGGACCTGGTGACTTAAAACTCACAGCAGGTGCGTGTGTGCCCAAGATCCTGAGAGGATAAGAGATTGTAGCACGGCCACGTGGCCATTTTTCCTAGGGGGTGTGATTTCTCGCTTTTTGTCTTTCTGTTTCTCTCTGTCTCTCTGGCGAAGGCACACAACTTATAACAAAAATCTCTCTTAAAACAAATTCTAAAATATTAAGTAAAATTTTAAAAATAGAATATTTAGTAGTTGCTGAATTCAGATTTGGTATTAGGCAATGAAAATCCAATGGAAACCAGAACACAGTGTCTATACAAGAAAGTTTGTGGTCACATTTTCATCCTGTTTCCAATAAGCACTTTATACTTCTAACACATAGTGTTGTTTTAAAAAGTAAACCTGAACAAGAGTGTTAGTAGATATATTTTTCTTTATGGTGCTCATTAAAAATTTCTTATTTAGTCTTGAGAAGTCATACAAATATGTACACATTATATTTTATATGTTCAATATTTATAGTGATTTGCATAGTATTATGTTTATTGATGTTACCATTTACAAAACTCATTTGTTAAGCAAATATTTGAGGTCCTTCAGGGTGCCAAGCACTGTGGAGATTGTGGGAAATAAGCAAGCCTATACCCATCAAAGACACATTATTCCCCAGGGAAGTCAAGCATAAAAACAAATTATAGGTGATAAAGCATTAAAAAGACTGTGATAGAATTTGTTCATAGGTGATATAAAGAAGGAATGTCGATTTATTTTGTTTTGTCCAGAGACAAAGCGAAGGCCGAGCCTAGATATTTAGGTGCTTAATGAATGACTTTTGGTGGTGACAGTAGACTTGACTTAGAAAGCACAAGATAGATAACCCTTATTTTGGAGCTCTCAGTACTGTCGGTACAGAAGAATTTCCCCAGCAAGAGCAAGATTCAATTGAAGAAAATTATTGCTCAGTGAACTGTTGCTCAAACTTGACCCACAATCTCACAGCTGGAGTAGGCTCACTTCAATGTCAGACAGAGAGCTTCTTACACAGAAAGGGAGAAAGTAAACCTTTGGCATGATGACTTTTCTTTGTACAAACCCAAAGGGAGAATTTGCCTGTGTTTTGAAATTTCTTTGTATGCCTGCAAAGAACTAGTAAGCTTCATAACACTGGAAATAGGTGCATGATAGTGAAACATGAAAGTTCGTCGTTGAATCAACGTGGCTTACACGATGTCTGTCTTGTTTGTTCTTAGGTTGTTCTCATAACCCTCTGTATGCACTGCAGATTTGGCATCAATTTAAGCCCAGATCCAATCCCATTTCCTTTTCTGAGCCTTTCCTGGTTTTCCAAGGGAGAAGTACACAATGTCACTATTCCTTGTCAATGTGATATCCTACTGTCAATTTACAATTAATTCTCTCAACACATTTATTAAGCAACTACTATATTGTAGTTTGGAAGGATCATTGGTGATCAAAAGTGGCAGTGCCAGGGCCTCACAGAGTTAACAATTTTGTTCTCCCACACGATTGAACAACTACATAGTCAAGGTTACTCAGTTCCTTGTGACAAGCTGTGAGGTAAATAGAATAACATGGTAGGGAGTAAAGGGGTGGGAAGAGCGTGGAATCAGGGCTGAGACTGATTTATCAAAGGGGAGTCAGGAAGGGCCTCTCTGAAAAGCTAAAATGGATTATGGGCCACTCACATAGACTTGATCTCCCCTCTAAGACTTTGATATCCCAATATCACCCAGCCCAAGACTTAACCAAGAGAAGAACTCAATAATTGCTAAACTGAGTCCTGTAGGAAAACCTGTGTTATCAGGGGTGTAGCACACAACTGCCGAATGCAAGGCAGAGAATGAGGAAGCATTTAGAGCTGGGAATGACTCCTGGTAGAGCTATGGTCCAATTTTTTATTGAACTGCATTGTATGTTGAGATCTGAAAAACAATGAATCATGAGTTCTGAATCAAATGAAAAGTGAAGGAGTCAGACAGATGGAAATACAGAGTTTCAGTCTTTTTTTTTTTTTATTGCCAGAGGGTGTATATGCTTCCCAGAGAAATAGAGAGACAAAGAGATACAGAGGGAGAAAGCACGTCCCAGTGGGGCGTAGTCATGTTGCAAACCCTTCTCCTTCATCTCTATCCTGCTGGGATCTGGGGTATGTATACATGCATGCTCAGCATGGTTTTTAAGCTATAGGGATTAGAATCATGGCCAGCCACATGGAATTCAGCTCTCATAACCACTAAGCTAGAGGGTCAGCCCCTCAAACTACAGCCTTTTAAAAATTATACTTTAATAGTAATGTGACTTAGGTGAGGGAATTTTGTTTCAATCTGAAGTCACAGTCAAAAAAAATCATGATATACTTTTCTATGTTCTTCTATCCAAAAATGCATGAGGACTTTCCTGACAACCCAATATTTACTACTTCCTGAGCCTCACCTTTCAGAAAATCCATCTTACAAAGAGTTTGAGTCTCAAGAACGAAGAATATACTTATACCCAGAAAGACCTTCTTATGCTTTGGGGCACTTACAGGGGACATAGACAGGCCTGATCTCTTACCCCAGGATGGTGAGAATACGGAAGCAGAAATAAAACCAACCCATAGGCAAGTCCAGGGGTGGAAGAAGAGGATCAATAGCTCATGCTTAGATCCAAGTAGCACCAACCTGCTGATCGTGGAATTGGATAACAACCAGATGCTGCTCTGCTTGTGAAAGGGGAGAAGTTCCTCCTTAGGACCAAAATGAGAACACAGGAAAAAGGGGAAATATTTCTCCTATTTAGTAGCAATCATCATTATCTAGTAGCAAACATTATTAATCACTTATAATATAAATCTTAGCTCTATCTTGGTTGTTTTGTAATTCCTTCTAAGATTGTTATTTTCGTATGGAAAAAAAAAGTATTGTAAAACAGAATCCTAATATGCCCAAAATATTTTAAAAATCAGGGGCTTGTTTTCAATAGAAGTAGAAATTCTTGAGGTCTTCCCATTTAGCCCTCTCTTAATTCCTTAACATAAGACACTGGAAAACATCTTGTGTATCATAGATCTAGATGTTTCATAAGGATCATTCACCTATTTTTTTTTTATTTAGATGTTTGCCATAGTGTGTGCTTGCTGGAGAGAGATGGCAGAGAGAGAGAGAGAGAGAGAGAGAGAGAGAGAGAGAGAGAGAGAGAGATATTTGAGCTGCCAGGTCTGGGACTCAAATAATGGTAGACCATGTAGGAGTCCAGGGCCCCAATCACCACACCACCTGCTGGCCCCAGGATCATTCACCTGTTTTTAAAAAAATTCTCAGGCATCAAATTTTAACTCAATCACATGTGAAGTCCTGAATGAAAGACTTAACAAACAAACACTGCCCCTGCGTTTCCGTGCGCCTCTCCATCGACACCCACATTGTTATAAGCACCAAGTGTATCTGCCGACTTCTTTTGTCTGCACATACCTTCTAGTTTCAGCTTCTGCCGTAATGATTCAAGGTTCTGCAATGTCTTTTCCTTCTGATCTAAGAAGCTCTGATACATCATCAAGGCTTGTGAAATATTAAATCCTTCCGTGAAGGCTTTGTATTCCCAGCTTTCTTTCTGTATGCCGAAACTCTATCATCCTACAGTGGAATTTTCAGTTTATATTGTGGTCTTTCTACAAAAAGAATGCTCTCTTCAAAATCCTTTCAGACTGATTTTCTTCTCATTATGCAGATCTAGCAACCCTTTTTCAGAAACATCTTTCTTTTTCTTCTTCTTTTTTTTTTTCTTAAGAGATTTTTGCTATGTGGCACATGTGCTCACCAGAGAGACAGAAAGCAAGGAATCCTCCCCCCCTCCACACCCCCCTGGGTATGGCCTCGCTGCAATCCCTTCTTCTCCATTCTCCTCTCAGGATCTTGAGCACGTACACACACACGCCCAGCATGAAGTTTAAGCCACTGAGTACAGGACTTGAACCACGAGGGGCTACATGGAGGTCCAGCAATGTAACCATTACGCCATCTGATGGTCCCAAGAAACACCTTTCTTGATCCCCAAATAAAACCTGGCAACCTCATCACTCTGTCATGTTACTAGTTTCATAGTTTTCAGACCACTTATTATGGTCTGGAGGCAAAACAACAACAACAACAACAACAACAACAAAACCCACATTTTAAATTTGTCTGGAAATCTCCCCCACAATCCATGAGAACACAAATCCTGTGCGCCTTGTTCCCTGTTTCCGCCTCAGCACCATTTTCATTCCAGCCTGAGTCAGTACTTGGTAGAGGTTTGTGAGTAGATACTTGAATCTCTTTTCATCCATGCTGATAGGATGGAAGTAATTTATTGGTAATTGTTGAAGGACTGACTGACTGAATAGATGGATGAATGACTTCTTTGTGTGAAGATAAAAATAAAGCAGCAGGACTCATAACTGGATAGAATACATTAATAATAAAAGATTTCCTGGTCAAAAGTTTGCCTTTGGCAATAAAAGAAGCCTTGCAAATTGGTCAGTGAGGCATATTTCCCCATGAATCATTCATTTCCTCTCTCAGGCATCCTTGCAAACCAATGGTTTTTTAAAACCTACTATCGAGCAACTGTCAATGTCTCAAACACATGCATCTAAACCCCTGTAACAGAATTTAGAGTGAATTTGTATCTGACATCAGAAAATAAAGCCGAGTCCGCTCTTAAGGGAATTGACATTTTCATTATCATTTTTTTTTTTTTTTTTTTGGTTAGATGTGTTTAAGTTTAAGGCCTTCTGCAGATTCTATTAAATCTCACAGTTTTATCATTTCTTAGGTATTTATTTGTTCTGCAAGTAAGATTGAGATAGAATACAAACTGGACCCTGATGAAAACTGTGTTTGTGTCCCCATTAGATATCAATTTCTTTTTCTTCACCTTTTGATGTAGTTTATTCTTCATGTATGACATTTATCATTTTTTTTCAGAGATACAGGCATTGCTTAGTTGTTCTGTTAAAACACAGTCTGACTTGTGGATGAAAAACTGGGACTTATTCATTTATTTTTGCACCCCTCTCCCTCTACCTGCGCTTTGTACAAACAAGGTGTTTGGCACAGAAGTTTCTGAAAGGAAGGCCCACGAAGCCACTGGGGATGTCAGGATGGCACAGCAGTGAGACTCACTTCCCAAAGGCCCACAGGGGAAGTGTATTAAATGACTAACAATTATAAATCGAAAGAGGTTGGATACAGAACAGTCTTTAAAAAATAAAATAAATTAATAAAAGCTATCTCACTGTGGGTCCCCAGCCCTGCAGCTGGTCAGGACCCTGGGCACATGTTTTCATGTTAAGTGAGGAGCTGAACCTGTGGATGGCTATGTGGTACCCAGGTGGGCAGTTCAATCCACAACCACCTGTGTCAACAAGACTGGGCCATAATGTGTATTTCCTATAAACTTTTTAAAGAGCCCTCATAATGTTCCTGTATATTGCCACACACCAGCTTACGTGACCACCTTTACCTCCGTTATACTGAGCTAAAGTCCCTTCCCCTTCCTCTGTATAGTTATTGGTCTTAACTTTCATGGAAACACTTGTTAGAAACATGTTAGGAGACTGTATTTGTCACAGGAAGGCACCTCACCCCCAAGCTATGGAAATTGGGTAATAACTAAGACTGTCTTATGTTGATTTCAAAATGGTCAATGACAGAAACCCAATTCAAATATCGAAACACACACACACACACACACACACACACAAGCTCACATAGTTGGAAAGACCAGAGGTTGGAGCCAGGAAACCAGGTCCTGCAGTTACGTCTCTTCTGCTGGTCTCCTCCACATTAAAAGTTCCTAGATGATGTCTGCCACATGGTAAGTTCTCAGTGAATAATGATTGAGTTGACTTTTTGATTCAACATAGGTATTCTCTCACATATTTTCCAAAGAGCATGCATACTTTGAATTCTGAGTGAGATGTCTATCGAGGGTTTCTTTTCTTTCCTTTCTTTCTTTTTTCTTAATGCCTTACAGAACTTTTTTTTTTTTTTTCTGCTGTTAAACTGTGTTCCATGAAGCTTGGGAATTTATTCTTCATTGTGGGAGTATGGAACAAATAAAAAATACATTGTAGCCTTTCTGATAAAATACTTTAGGCATTATGACCTCATTTTTAAAGGGAAAACATTGACTTTTCAGGACCTTAAAGTTATAGTATTTTTATGTCTGAACTTTAAGATAATTTAAAGATGGGGTATATCTTCCTTGTAAACTTTCTTCTTCAATAAAGGGTTGTATATCACTCAGAAGGGATCATTCTGGTAAAACAGGGAATAGTATTTGTCATAAAATTTGTCTCAAGATACACACACACACAATTTTTAGATATTACTTGAGTAAAATTATAACCGTTTGCAATCATTTCTTCAAGTTAAACTTTGCCTCTTCATTTCAGGCCTCTCTTCTTTAATTTATCAGTCTATTCATTTATTCATTCATTCATTCATTCATTCAACAAACATGCATTGAGCATATAATTAGGCACGGAAGATACAGACTTGAATAAAAGAAAGAGAAAACATTGAATCTCAAGCATGCAAATGCAGAATTGATAAATTATTCAAGTATTTATCAAACATCTTTCAACTACCAAGCATTGTGCTAGGTTTTAGAGATATATCTGCAGAGAAAAAAGACAGAAGCATTATCCTCACAGAATTTGAAGGGTAGTGAGACAAAAAACAAATACCTGAATAGAGAAACAGGTAAACACAATAGATTAATAAATTCTATTAGGGTTATACAGAAGGCAGTGTGATAGGGTAAGAAAGTGTAATAATATTTGGTGAAAGAGTGGGTAGTGATGTTTAGTAGATGGAGTGGTTGGAGGAGACCTGTGACAAGGTGAGAGATGATTCGGGAACTGAAAAACTAGGCAAAGAAACCATGGGAAAAGACAGAGGTGGGGGATGGGTCAAGCTAAAAGAACAGTATCTTAACTTTAATTCCATTGTTTAGTGAACATTTTTAAATTCCTTCATATCCAACCCCTTCCTGCCCCATGCACTATCTCAAATGCTGTTATCAGTTGTGTGACTACAGATCATTTATTTCAATGTTTTGGCTTCTTGATCTCTTTTCAGAAGCACCCACCTAGCAGAGATTTTCCAGGATGAAATGTGAACATACTAAAGATAATAATAGTTCCGATATTGCTTGTGATGATCAGAAACCTCTTGGTATTTTCATGTATTTTCTCATTTAATAGAGGTAGATATTAATACCTTCTAATTTTATTTTTTAAAGATTTATTTTATTAATTATTATTATTATTATTTTACACTTTACCTGAGAGAGGCAGAGAGAGAGAGAGAACACGAGAAAACAAGTTACCAGGTCCGGAGGTCTGGGACTAGAACCACAGTCAGTCATGTGGGAGTCCAGTGCTTTAACCACCACACCATCTGCCAGCCCCAAGTATACTCAAAGATTAGGAAAAAAGATCTTAAAAGATTAGGAAACTGAAGCACAGAAAGCAAAATTTTTGAGACAACTATTTTTTTTTTTTTTTTTTTGAGAGGGTTTTTCTATAGGGCGCGTGCACTCGCCAGGCAGACAGAGACAGAGAGATAGAAAGTGAGAAATCACCCCCCAGGGGGGATGGCCATGTCGCAATCCCTTCTCCTCCATTCTCCTCTCAGGATCTTGGAAACGCACGCACACGCACCCAGCGTGAGTTTAAGCCACTGGGTCCGGGACTTGAACAGCGGTCGACTACGTGGGAGTCCAGCGACATAGTCATTACACTAACTGCTGGTCCCAAGACAACTGTTTTAATGCCCAGTCCACAGAGGCCAGGAACCACGTTCTCATTTTTCTTTCCTTGTTTCATTTTCTAACAACTCTAGAAGTCATACAGTGACCTGTTTGCCCCTGGTGTTTTCATGGCTCTCTCTTCATCTGCTTTAATATCCTACTTTCCACACATATTATATCTTGCCTTTTAATATTTTCTAATTAAACTTTATTACTATTTTTTTTTTTAATTTGGTATAGGGCAAATGGACAAGCAAGAGAAAGGGAAAAAGCAAGCTGCCAGATCCAGGACTCCAGCCACGATCCATCATAAGGAAGTTCAGCACCTTAACTACCATGCCACCTGTGGGCCCCACACATCACTGTTAGTGGAAGGAGTCAGTATGAACCTAAAAATGAGGCATTGCACCTTGTCTTGAACTTGGAGAGGTGCCGGAGCCTGCAGGTATCAGGTACCAGCAACACCTGAGTTTACATCATTTTGTAAAATGTGAAATCACTCCCTTCACACCCAAATCAGGAATAGTCTTCGTGTGTGGGTTCTGGTTTTTTTTTTTTTTTTTTTTTTTTTTTTTGGGAAAAAAGCACTTTCTCTGCAGTTAAAGCCTAAAGTGATGGCAATGTTAGGCTGCAACCCTGTTTTACTCCAAAGCCTTTGGGCCCAGGGCTAGCGTGGGAAGTCAGCAGTTTGGATGAGAAGTCAGAGCCCCTGAGCTCCTGCAGTGGTCACCAGAGGTCTCGATTTCCTTGGGTGGAGTGGCCTCACCTATAAAATGAGTGACTAGGACTTTGTGATCTCCTGGCTGTGGGGAGGGTTTGAATCACCTTAGACCACACTGTACTTATGTATCCAACTGCATTCATGTTTTAAAATTTCATGATACTTTATTACTGGGTTCTAAATTTACTCATAATATTTACAAATAACTTAGAATATGCATGTGTGTGTATGTGTACAATCTCACATATAGGGTGTTTTGTGCATTAATTAAAATTTTTTGGAATGATCCTAGCAGCTGGGAAAATTACTTGTACTCATGTTTCCAGCATCAAGTAATACTTTAGTTTATGTCATGATAAATTGTTACTACTCCTGAATCAATATATCATTAATGAGAACTTGAATAAAATTTAAAAATAGCCAGTAAATTTAGTCTATTCTCTGTTGCTAATAACAAAAATACCTGAGTCAGGGTGATTTCCAAAAATAGAGGTTTATTGAACTCACAGTTTTGGAAGTTCAAGGTCAAGGCAATGTATCTGGTGAGGGTCTTCTTGTGTTTCTCTCTGGTGGGTACACATGCCATATAGCAAATTGAAAAAAAAATAAGTAAAATTAAATGAATAATTCTTAAAAACAATATAAGTTGGGAGTAGTATGGTGAATACCAGTATCTGAGAAGGAGATGGGGAAGGAAAGATAGGGGGAACTTGGCCACAAGTATAAAATTGCAGTTAGATAAGAGGAATGATTTCCAGAGTACTAAGGAAGAGTAAAGGAACTATATATAGCAAGTAAAATTTTTAAAAATTATTTTATTTATTTAATTTAATTTGTAATTATTATTTTTATCTTGACCAGAGACAGAGAGAGAGAGAGAGACAGGGAAAATGAGGAAGCAAGTCACCAGGTCCAGAACTTGAACCATGGTCAGCCATGTGGGAGTTCAGCGCCTTAACCACCAAGCCACCTGCTGGCCCCAATTAATAACAATTTAATGTGTATTCCAAGGAAGCTACAAGAAAGGATTTCAAATGTTCATGACATAATGGTACATGTTTAAGATGATGAATATGTTTATTGTCCTGATTTGCTTATTAAACATTTTATGCATGTTTTGAAAAATCACACTGTATTTCATAAATATGTACAACTATTATATGTCAATTAAAACTTATTAAAAATTAAATTCCTGAATAAAACATTTTTACCTTTTTCTTATGAGTTAATTTTCTATATGTGTTTGAAAGATGGTTTTGACTTTTGTCCATTTAGAGGATTTGATGATTAAAAGTTTTACAGAGTGGAGGGAGAGGTGGTTTTAACCCAGAACAAGCTCTAGTTTATTAGGTGTTAGGTGTACTGATGATGGTTTAAGTGACCACACTAGCTTCTTTTTTTATTTTTAAATTTTATTAATTTATTTATTTTACATTCTTTCACTGAACATCATCACAGCATACAAAATGCCATTTTCCATTTAGAATACACTGTAAAGTGACTTAATCATACACAATATCATCAACAAATAATTTTCCTTTTCTAGTTCCTTTTTAAAATTTATTTATTATCATCATAATCCTGTTTATATTACATTGAATCACATATAACTTTACAGTGTATTGTATTTCTTTTTCTAGAAGTGATACCATGCATGCCAGTGTGTAAAGAGACTTTAAAATCCCCATTTCATCATCCAATCATCCAATATCTTTTCATTGTTTTTCTCAATCATTATTATTATTGTTCCAATTATTTTTCAAATGGTCAATCACTATTCCTCATCTTGCTTGTAAAAAGACTTTACCCAACATGAAATGCTTCTCAGACTCGTCCAGTTGAGAATACTATACACGTCATCATCAATAGGTAATAAACCATATCTGTATCCTACTAATGTCATTCATGCCTCTCTATTTGTTCTCTTGCTATCTTTCTCCATATTCTTCTCTTCCCCCCCTCCCCATTCCACACTGTCTTATCCTCGTGAAGTACTTTCACTGCTTTTATGTCCTCCAATATTTTGCTCTCTACCATGGAGTGCGGATAGTCTGTATACATTAAGTGGATACATACAATATCTTTCTTATTTTCCTTCTTACCTTTTCAGATATTTTCTCTGTTTTTGTGTCAACTTACTGATGATGATGGCATTTAAACTAATGTGCATGACGATGAAGATTCTCATGCTCTGGTACCTTAAAGATTTAGAGCTTTATACACCAAAACACAGAAAATGAACAAACAAAACCCTTTACATACAGTGGCACTTGCATTTACATTAGAGACTTATTAAAGAGGTAATCTGCTAAAAGTAGACTGTGATAAAAGTTCTGTATCCACTTTTTGAGAAACAGATAAGCTTCAGATTTTTAAAGCTTTGAGGCCAGTAGATGGGGTAGTGGTTATGTCACTGGGCTCCCACATGGCCAACTGCAGTTTGAGTTTTGAACATGGTGGCTTGAAAATCATGCTGGATCCATGTGTGCACCTGCTCAAGATCCTAGAAGGAGTATGGAGGAGAAGGGATTGTGCATGGCCATCCCATCTCTCTCTTTCTCTCTCGTGAGTGCACGTGCCTTAAGGCAAAAATCTGTCTAAAAAAGGGGCGGGGGGGGGGGGACCAACAGATGGCATAATGGTTACGTTGCTGGAGTTCCACATAGTCAACCGCGGCTTAAGTCCTGGACTCAGGGGCTTAAAACTCACACTTGGTGCCTATGTATGCATGCCCTAGATCCTGAAAGGAAAATGGAAGAGGAGGGATTGTGGTATGGCCATACACTTGCAGGGTGGTTTCTTTTCTTCTGTCTTTTTGTCTCTCTGGTGAGCACATACACCCTATCGCAAACATTTCTCTTAAAAAAAAAAAAAGATTTAAAAAACTTTATACTCAAATCTTTTGTCCTGATCTTTTTTTTATCTAACAAAGGTGGAAAAGATGAAAAAAGACAGTGCCTTAAAATGGGGGTGGGAAGGTTGAATTGGCATCACTGTTATCAGAAAATGAGCTTCTATCTTTGTTAAAAAGGACTCTTCACATTTACAGAGTGAGCAAAACAGTTGTACAAGGGACTTTTTAAAAGTTCGCAAAAAATGGAATTAAAGTATGAGTGTATTATGGTACAAAAATTTTTGAAATCCATGCTTAGTTTCTTCCAAATATGCATTTTTTCTGTGTGCTTTCTGAGAACCCCTTATATAAGCATACACAACTTTAAGACTCACTGATGTGCTGTATGTGCCCAGACAGTGTTGGCACTTTGGTCTGCAGTTTTCTGAGTTTAGGTGAGAGGGTATCAGGATTCAATCCAATAAATCACTATGGGTTTCTTAGAGATCTGGCCTCATGCAGTTGAGGGAGCTGCAAAGACTACTTCTCAAAGATCGCTGTGTCTATGTATGATGCTTGATGTCTGTTGGGCAGCAAATTGGAGGTAGGTAAAGTAATTGAACGGAAAGTTGAGGAGAGTGAGGACAAGCTAGAACAAGCATGAGCTGAAGTCCCTGAGGATGGATTGAAATCCTCCTCCGTTCTTGTCACCTCTGACCACAGTAAGGAGGGTGTCCTGCAGCATCAGAGTCCCTCACCGGGCGGGGGTGGGGGACTGGACACACCCATTTTGCCAGCAGGGGTCAGAGGAGCTGAAGGAAGACCCAGGGAAAGGACCAGCCACTGCTCCAGGACAAGGACCCAACAGGGAGGACCTGTGAGCCACAAGTGCTACGGCTTCGCTGCATCCTCCAAATCTTTCGCAGGAATCTTTCTATGGATCTCCCCATCTGGATGTCTACAAAGGAATTCTGGGAAACGTATCGAGCCTGATCCTGGAGACATCACAGGCACCACACTTCTTAATATTCATGCTGGAAATTTCCCAAGTTTGAAAATGGAAATCAACTTGAGACAAGACATACATTTCCTTGAACGTGAATCTGCTTTGTTTCCTCCAACCCTGCAGAAGCACCGCACTCTATAGTCAGATTGGTCATTTAGAGCGAAACAATTAAAATCTTTATAGATGATGTCACTGGTAGTGTCACTTATCTAGCTTACACTATAGTACAGGGACATAGTCAATTTATACTCATTTAAATGCATTTAACCCCTCATCCCATGAATTTGTGTGAGGTTCACTCTATTTCTTAAGGTGTTTCTCCCAGGATCTAGTGGCTTTGAGTTGCCTTAGGATGGATGGTGAGACTTCATTCTTCATTGTTGGGACTTCTCTCTCTCTCTGTTATTGTTCCACCATTGGGAAGGGTAGGAGTCTAGTATTAGATATGGGACCAACAGATGGCTTAATGGTTATGTTGCTGGACTCCCATGTAGTCGACCACGGTTTAAGTCCCAGACACAGTGGCTTAAAACTCATGCAGGGCGTGTGCTTGTTGCCCAAGATTCCAAGAGGAGAATGGAGGAGAAGGGAGTGCAGCATGTCCATCTCCGTGGGGGATGATGTGCTTTCTGTCTCTCTCTCTCTCTTTCTCTCTGGTCAAGTACATGCACCCTAAAGCAAAAAAAAAAAAAAAAAAAAAAAAAAAAAAAAAAAAAAAAAAAAAAAAAAAACTCTCTAGGAAAAAAAGGTGTACATATTACACAGGGTACCTACTTCTCATAATAATAGCTATGATTTCTGAGTCATTGGATCAGGAAGGAGAGAATTCATTTTTTATATCCCATGATATGAAAACTTATGGGTTGGTGTTGTCTTTGGGATATTAGCCCCAATTTTTCTTTTCTTTGTGAGATTTGTACATTCTCCCAGCAGGCCCCAGTCACAGCTGCAGGTTCTTCACATGTGGTTTAAAAGCAAGAAAACACAGAAAGAAGAAGGCTGGATCGTTATCCTTTCACTCAAACAAAGCCCCTGGGCTCTTTATGCAAATTAGTCCACTTCCTCCTCAAACTATAAGATAGAGGAAAAAAAAAGAAATGTCACCTCAAGATAAATGATTGTACTATCTCTAGAAATGGAAACAAGCAAGCACTTTTTAAGAGTAAGTTCCCTTATTTAAATTAATAAATAAATCAGTACAAATTAAAGTTCTACCTCACTGGGCATCATGCTTCAAATGATACCAGGAAAAGAAAAAGAAATTACCTGAAAAGGTTATTTTATTAGTAATTCCATCTGAGTGTTTTATAGTTAAGGTTTACTGCAACCTAGAGAGATTGCAGTGGGTTGAAAATTACTCATTTTATCCAGAAATTATAAAATACCTTTCTGTTAGAACATTTATAACACACCTTCACCTATCATTATTGAATCTGGGCACTGCCAGTGATATCTAAATTTAACGTGACAAACAACAGATGGGAGAAACCTCACCCTACCGTGCTCTCCTGGTGTGAACTGTGAGTCATTAAGGGGAAATGAAGGGTCACAGAAAACTGTTGGTAGAGTGCCAGGCTGTGCTAAAAAAGAAATACCAGGATGGATAATTATCAAATCACCCATGCATTGCTTTAAGGCCATAAAGGAATTTTGTAGAATATGAATTCATACTCCATAGAATAACTTTTTGATTGCCAGCAAGCACATGCTCTTGCCAGAGAGAGTCAGAGAGAGTGAATTCCCCACTAGGCTGTGGTCACATCACAATCTTTTTTTTCCATCCCATCAGGATTTTGGGCATGCATGCATACCTGGCATTTTTCAAGCCACTAGGGCTGGGGTTCAAGCTATGGTCAACCACGTGGGATCCAGAAATAGAAGAAAAAACCCTAAAAATTGTGTAGAAAAATAGAAGACCCTAAGTAGCAAATCATTCTTGAGCAAAAAAGACAAAGGAGGAGGCAATCTGGTACCCAGATTCAAAATATACTACAAAGCCATAGTAACCCAAACAGCATGGTACAGTTGCATTACTTTATAAAAAGACACATGGTCAAATGAAACAGAATAGAGAGGCCAGAAATAAAACCATGCATTTATAGCTGATTTTACTAAGGTGCCCATAATGTGCAACAGGGAAAAGTGTGTCTTTTCAACAAGATATGTTAGAAAATCTGAATATCTACATGGAGAGAAATTCAATTAGACACTAATATCATACCATATGCAAGAATCAACTCAAAATGGATCAGATGTAAATCTAAGACCCAAAGCTATGAAATCAGAAGAAAAAAAATAGAAAACCTCACAAGTATGGGTGAGGATGTAAAGAAAAAAAGAACTGTTGGGGATGAGCAGATGGCATAATGGTTATGTCGCTGGAATCTCATGTAGTTGACTGCAGTTCGAGTCCTAGACCTGGAGCTTGAAACTCACTCCTTGTGCAGGTGCAGGTGTGCCCAAGATCCCAAGAGGAGATTGAAGGAGAAGGGATTGCAGCATGGCCATTCCCCTGTGGGGGATGATTTCTTGCTTTTTGTCTCTCTGGTGAGTGCATGTGCCCTTTATCAAAAATATCTCTTAAAAAAATAACCCTTGCACATAGTTGATGAGAATATAAATGAATATAGCCATTATTGGGAAAACATAAAAGAAATACAAATACCATATGATCCAGCAACTTCACTATTTGGTATAGCCAAAGGAAATGAAATCAATATGTTGAAGAAGTGCCTGAACTCCTAAGTTTATAGCAGTATTTCACAACAGCCAAGATACAGAATCAACCTAAATGTCAATCAACAAATGAATGGATAAAGAAAGTGTAGTATACATACATAGTGGGAAACTACTTTGCATAACAAAGAAAGAAATCTTATGGTTTACAACAACATGGGCAAACCTGAAAGTATTTTAAGTGAAATAAGACAGATAAAGAAAGATAAATACTGCATGATTTCACTCAGATGTGGATCGTAGGAAATTTTATCTTATAGAAGGAGAGAGTACAGTGGTGGTTACCAGCAGTTGGGGCACTTGGGTAGAAGGTGTGGGAAAATGTTGATGAAAGTATGAAATTTCAGTTAGATAAAAGTTTGGCCCAACAGGTGGTCTAGTGGTTAAGGCAATGTACTCCTGTGCGCTTGACCTCGACTCAAGACCTGGATCCAGTAGCTTGAAGCTCATGCTTGGTGTGTGTGTGTGTATGCCCCAAAGTCCTAAGAGGAGAATGGAGGAGAAGGGATTGTGGTGTGGCCATCCCCCTGGTGGATGATTTCTTGCTTTTCTCTCTCCAGTGAGTGCACGTGCCCTATGGCAAAAAGAAAACATAATTCTAAAAATAATAAAAAAAAGGGATGAGTAAGTTCAAGAAACCTTTTATACAACATGGTGGCTGGTTAACCATGGTATGTTGTGCTGAAAAATGCTAAGAGAGTAAATGCTGAGTGTTCTCCCTGTACAGAACGATATTTTGAAATATATAAGCATTGTAAATAACTAAATATATCTAATTAGCATATGTATTACTGGATGCAGTTCTATTTTTTTTTGTGGTGAGAACATTTAACCTCAGGGCCAGCAGTTAGCATAATGGCTATGTCGCTGGACTCCCACGTAGTCGACCGTGGTTCGTGTCCCGGACCCGGTGGCTTAAAATTCACGCCGAGTGCGTGTGCATGCGTGTCCAAGATCCCGAGAGGAGAATGGAGGAGAAGGGATTGCGGTGTGACCATCCCCCCTGGGGGGTGATTTCTCGCTTTCTGTCTCTCTGTTTCTCTCTGTCTGTCTGGCGAGCGCACGCGCCCTATAGTGAAAATCTCTCAAGAAAAAAAAAAAGAACATTTAACCTCTACTCTCTTAGGATTTTTAAATACAATATATCATTATTATCCAGCCACCTATTGTATAAGAAATCTCTTGAACTAAATAATAATGAAGTTGAAGAAGGAGAAGAAGAGAAAGTTTATGACCAGAATGTATGCAGAGAAGGTGGGAAATGGTGAATGGTAAAGAATTCAACCAGTGAATTTTATGGCGGCCAGAACACAAAAATCCTGGTATGCCCTTGTAATGGAGGTCGGGCTTTATTTAAGAGATTCAAGCAAGAACAAGAAAAAAAGGTAAGAACTACTAACACTCACATAGCACTTACACAATATGTTTTTCATATATTGACCCACTGAATGTCCTAACCACTGAACGGCTATGTCTCATTATTATTGTCCTGGTGGTGCAGTGAAAAGAAGCAAGTGCATCCATGACTCGTCCATGGTCATGACTGGGAGAGCCCGGATGGACCCCAGGCAGTCTGATTCTATAGTTCATGCCTAAAATGCTGTACCACGCTAGGAAGAGGGAGTGGCAAGCTCACATGTTCATTTTTTAATATTTACTTCTATTTGCAGCCAGTGTTTGGATTGGGAGAGTAAATTAAAAAAACAATAAAATGTTTGAGAGAAGCTGGTGGATTAATTTCTGAGCAGACTCAACAACACTAGAGGCAAAAGCAGTGGGAACAACTATGAATAGGTGAGAAACATTTAGAATGTGAAGCCAGTGGGTCTTGGTGATTAACTGGCTATGTGGGGTAAGATAAGCTGGTCCAATGGGAGGCTCTGGTGTCTGGATGGCTGCTGGATGGCGTTGGCACTCTCTGCTGAAATGTGAGGCACAGGATTTTACACTAGTCTGCTTTCCTTTCCCCCCTTACTCCTTCCTGCTCACTTTCCTTTTTAATTTTATTTCTGCCCTTTCTCCGCCAGATTTACAATACAGTATTTATTTTGCAGAGACGTGACTGAATTCAGTTTTGGACTCATTGAATTATAGATGCCAGTTACATTTCCAAATGGGTAAGAAGTAGTTGGATTGGACACAAGGCCTTGGAGCACAAGGAAGATAAGTAGACTGGGGAATTAGATTTGAAAATAGGTGCGTCTATGTAGTAATTTAACCCATGGACACAAATTACATTACTCAGGGAAGGGAGATAGAAGAAGAATACTAGATTTGTATCTCGATGTTCAACAATCTAGTAGGAAAAGCTGAAGTAGGATGTTGAATTCTATTATTAACAGGTTCTATTTTTATCAGAAGAGATTTTCCATACATTGAATAAAAGTTTAGAATAAGCTGTGGAGGTGCACATGATAGGGTTAGCCAAACTGGGTATTTTTTGTTCTCAGTATCCATTCTATCTTTTTTCTGTTTATGATTAGTATTCTGTGAGGGAGAATATAGGTTAACAGGTTAAGATCTATTGATAGTAATTCTTAAGGCTCACGAGAGAATAGCAATCAAGTAAGTTTTGCTAAAATATGTCAAATGGTAAAACATGCATACACACACACACACACACACACACACAGAACAACAAAACATGGGGTCAAAATGACCCAAATTCAGGGGGACCGGCAGTTAGCGTAATGGCTATGTCATTGGACTCCCACGTAGTCAACCGCGGTTCGAGTCTCGGACCCGGTGGCTTAAACTCATGCCGGGCGCGTGTGCGTGCGTGCCCAAGATCCCAAGAGAAGAATGGAGGAGAAGGGATTGTGGCATGGCCATCCCCCCTGGGGGGTGAGTTCTCGCTTTCTGTCTCTCTGTCTCTCTCTGTCTGTCTGGCAAGCGCACGCGCCCTATAGCAAAAACCTCTTTTATAAGATCAGAAACACATTCTTCATTCCAGGCCCGTGGGCTTTGAAAAACAATAATCTAGGTATATTTAAAACACTCCTAATTTATTAACTCAATTAGCTGGGAATTACTAACCACACAGATATGTAAGTAGGTATACAGGACCAGCTTGTAGTCGTAGAGATGGCCCAGTACGTATGCGCCTTGGTCTCTCTGTAAAGTGGCGTGGGAAGAGGGTAGTTGCACGTTCATTAGAAATGAAGCACTGAGATTACCACCTGGTACCTGTGTGATTATTATAAACACTAGTTCATAAAACACATCTGGGTGCATTTAAGGGTAAATGACGTCATGTGCATTGATCATGTACACCAATGTACAAACATTATCATGGAAATTTATACAGGTGAATGGACACTTTCACATGTGTATAATATTTCCCTGTAAATCTTTTTTTTTTTTTTTAAATTTGCTAGTGGACTTGTGCACTCACTAGAGAGAGAGTGTGAGTGAGAGAAAGAGAGAAAGCACCCCCTATTGGGAATGGTCCTTTACAATCCCTTCTTCTCCATCTCTCCCTCTTCTTGAGATTTGGGGCATGCACACATATGTGCCCAATGCATTTTTCAAGCCTGAAACCTGACTCGACCACACAACCATGTGGGATCCAGCTATGGAACAACTAGCCTGTGGCCTGGCAATTCTATGATATGGTCTCTTTGCTTAAACCATTTTTGTTGGGCTCGTCAGCTTTTTGGGGTGGGGAGATGCTGGAAGCCATGCTCCAGTCGGGGTGGGTGCACAGGAATTTTGTTCACCCGTGTCGCCTTCCTGTGCACCCACCCCGGCTGGAGCATGGCTTCCGGCAGGGAGAAATGAACCCGGGACTCCCATGTAGCCTCAGCCTCCCAAACAATAGCACACAACATCTGAGGAAGGACATTTAGAAGAAAAATAGGGAGACAAAGCATTAATGGCACAAAGAAATGTGGTATTATCTGTTGAAGGTATTTTGTAGTTGTATCATCTGTACTAGGGAGAAATGTTCACCTGTTGAAATACCCATTTTGTAAGCCAAATAATAATGTGATTGAATGCATAAAAGAAAATGAAGTGAAAAAAAATTGCAAAATAAAAATCTAATGAATATAAATCTAATGTATTAATACGCTTGTCAGGCAAGGTCTGAGTTCCTGTATCCGAAGAAATCTTTGTCCAACTCACAGTGATAAAGACATTTTCTCATCCTTTGTTTGTACAGCTTTGTCGTTTTGGGCTTCTCTGTTCGTCTTGATTTCGATGGTGCTTTGGGAGCGAGATGGCATTGTCTCGCCTTTGTTCCATATGGTCACCCAGTTGTTCCAGCATCATTTATTGAACTGACTTTCTCTTCTCCATTGAAACATTTTGGCATGTTTGCCAAAAACTCAATTGCCCATTACATATGTGTCTATTTCTGGACTCTGTTCAGATGCATCGATTCACTTATCTCGCTTTGTGCCAAGAGCACGCTGGCTTAGTGTAGTGTCACGGCCAAGTCTTGAAATCAGGTAAGGGAAAGTCTTTGCTGATTTTTTTTTTAAGATTGGTCTAGGTCTAGGTTAAGGCCTAAGTCTTTTACATTTCAAAGTAAAGTTTTAGAATCTATTTTTCAAATTGGTAACAACAAAAAGCACTCACTGAAATGATAATTATGGCTGTGTTAAATCTATAAATGAATGGTGAGATAATTTTTTTTTGAGAGAACTAGTATTGTAGTCCTAAGGTTTACAAAATGTAAGTATAATATGTCTCTTCATTTATTTAACTATTCTTTTATGTTTCAGTTATACCTTAATAGAGGGGCTTGCAACTCTTTCATAAAATTTATCCATAATTATTTTATATATATTGAAGCTATTGTAATTGGTATTTTTAAAAAAAACTTTCATTTTTTGGTAAGTATATAGAAATACAATTTCTTTTTGAGATTGACATTGAATCTTGCAAGCTTGTTCAATCTCCTTAATTAGATTTAGCAGACAGAAATGTGAACGTAAAGAATTGTGTATGTATGGGGTCAGCAGTTGGTGTGGTGGATAAGGCACTGGACTCCCATGTGGCCAACCACAGATCGAGTCCTAGACCTGGCACCTTGTTTTCTCACTTTCTCTGTCTTTTTCTGGTGAGCACATGTGCCCTATAGCAAATTAATATTAATAATAATAATAACAATAATAATAAATAAGATGAAATAAATCTTTTTTTTTTTTTTGGAGAGGTTTTTGCTATAGGGCATGTGTACTCACCAGAAAGACAGAGAGAAACAGAGAGATAGAAAGTGAGAAATCACCCCCAGAAGAGATGGCCCCGCCTCAATCCCTTCTCCTCCGTTCTCCTCTCGGGATCTTGGGCATGCATGCACACATGCCCAGCATGAGTTTAAGCCACCGGGTCCAGGACTCGAACTGTGGTCGGCTACATGGGAATTCAGCGACATAGCCATTATGCTAACTGCTGGTCCCAAGATTAAATAAATCTTTAAAGAAAGAATTCTGTATGTCATCTACAAATAAAGATACTTTTACTTATTTCTTCCAATTTTTATAGTTTTTATTTAAAAAAATTCTTTTTATGTATATACACAAATATTTATTTTAGCTTTCTTTCCCTGGCTAAAGCCTTTGGTACAGTGATGAATAGACATGGTGAGAACAGATGTTTTTGCATTGTTCCTGAACATAAAGGAAACATTGAATATTTCACAATGAGGTTTAGAGATACCTGTACGTTTTTCATAGATTTCCATCATGAAATCTTACAGATTGAGGATGTCTCCAATTTTGTTAAGTTATTTCATTCATCGGTTATGGTGATTATATGATTTTCTATTTTTCTGTTAATGAGAGAAATTAGATTGATAGCTTCAAGTATTGTATCTACCTTTATGTTTCTATTATGTGGTGGGCTAAGTCTAATATGTGTTATACATTATTCTGTCTTGGTTGGGATAGGAAATCCCTAATTCACTCTTCTGTGTGGACTATCAGTTTTACAACTGACCTGTTGAACGCTTCACAATAAAGAGAACTATAACGATAGCAAAACCAACAACGAATGTGTGTGGAATACGTACAAAGTGCTTAAACACGTTCTCTGATCCGGTCCTGGTAAAAGCCTCACAAGCTAAGTCTGGTTGAGTCTTTTGAGAAAGGTTTATGCTGAGAGTTCACTCAGAGAGAATAATTATCTTGCTCAAGGAAACACAGCTTGAAAATGGAATAGTTTGAATTATCTTACTCCCAAACAAACTTGTTTTAACACTGTGTAATTCCATCCTTTATCTTTGTCTCAAAAATTCTTTGAATTTCTCCACTGTGACATTTGTAGTCAGAACTATTCAGCAAAATCACCTACTATGTGTGAGACAGTGCTGAGCAATGTCCATCTTTCTGTGTCCTGTAAATCAATATCTATACTGGAACACAGTCTTTCTTTCAAAAGATTTCTTTGAACAGTTACTATGTCTCCTTCATTCTGGGTACATTAATTCTCATTGTAGACAGATTTTGTATCAAAATATCTGCCCATATTCCGAGTTTGACAGCCCAACCTTCATTTTTCATTTTGGAGCCTTGGCTTATAGATAACATGAAATATGTATGGGAATTTCACACAACTCAGCCATGGCCCTGTATAAGAAAATGCATTTTATCAAAAAGCTATTGTCTCACCCAGATTTCTACAGAATCTATATATTACAAGCTACAGCTTGCCTTTTACGCTAAGGCTTCTCATTCAGAGAATGGTGCAAATTGATGCAAGAAATCATGGTCAAATTTAAAGCAGCTTTAAAAGATAGTTATTTAATTGGTAATAAGAGGGCTTAGTACCCATGAGCTCTCGATTACTGGAAATCGGTAAATCGGCTATGCAATTCTTTGAATATTTACCAACTACCTTCTTTCTTTTATTTTTTTCATTAATCACTTAGCAAATATTTGTTGATTGCCTAGTATATACAAATAAAACGTGTCCAGCATTGGTAGAAGAATAGTGATGAAAAGATAAATATTGTCCCTACCCCTAAAATAACAGGTTTTGCAAGCGCTACATGCAAAGTTTTCTGCTCTGATAAATTCTGTCAGGTTGATGATGGTAAGATGATGGTGGTGGTGCCAGGATTGGGGCTGCTGGTATTATTCAAATCATTGACATATAATATGTGATTACTAGGCTTCAGGCTCTGGGTTAGTGGGATATCTTCATAAAGCCTCATTTTGAATACTAATAACTAAAGCTTGACGATAAATAATTTGCCCGAGGACATATTCCTTCTTATGGTAGAGCTGAGACTAATACCCAGGCATTGAACTGGTTACGAGTCCGCCCTTTTAACCACTGTGGTTTAGGAGACTCGCAGTGATACAGGATAGAGCCAAACAAGCAACTGAATTGTTTGAAAAACATTTTATACATAACAGTTATAAGCTGAAATATCCCAGAAGTCTTGATAAGTTTTTCCTCTCTCCAGGCCTGCCTTTTTTTTCTTCACCTTAAAACTATCTAAAAGACGGGGCTTGCAGGTGGCCTGGTGGTTATGGTCACTGGACTCCCACATGGCCTACCACGGTTCGAGTCCCAGACCTGGCGACTTGCTTTCTCACATTCCCTCTCTCTCTCACACTATCCCTCTCAGGTCAAAATATAAAAATAAATAAATAAATAAAGTTAAATAAAGTAATTATTTTAAAAAAACTACCACAAAGCATTTCACTATGTGAGAATAAGATCTAGCCTCTGTCAAATCCCCTAGTAGGCCTTCCATAACTGACTGCTACCAACACATGAGTCACAATGGCCATTTGTCCTTCCAAATACAGAGGTCTTTCTCCTCCAGGCACTTGCTGTTCCCACTGCCTGGCATGCTTGGCCTCTCCGTATTAGTGTGGCTGGTTTCTGCCAACCTGGGTCTCATTACAAAGGCACTTCTTCCCTGAATATGCCTGGTAGCCCCTCCTTTATCCCATTCATCCCTATTTTCTAAATGATCATTTCACTTGGTCTACGTTTTTCCTATTATTTACTATCTAGAACAATCACTGGCCTGTTTGCTTACTTGTTTATTATGTTTCCTTGACTTGTGCAGAGAAGCTACATGGGAACAGCGGCTTTGCCTTATTCAAAAAGTGACCCAAATTCTAATGCACAGCATATAAAATATTCCATACAGTCTTTCATTGGATGGATGAATGAATGAATGAATGAATGAAACCTGGGCACTGCAGTGTCACTGCCTGCCCTATCCTGCCACCAGCTGTTCTTCATTCTGTACAGCACAGCTGGTAGATATTCTGCCAGGAAAAGGCAGAACATTGGCTGTGACCCAAGAAGTGCTCAAATCAAAAGGAATCCCTGAATACTTAGTGGGAAGTAGCTTAGCACTAAAGATTTCATTTTCTAAAATTTTCAGGTTAAAATCATAAGTCCACACACTGTTTTATACATTCACATACAAAGTGGCCACCATAATTCTCAGTTACATAAAACTGTAGGCTGTATGGCCTGAAGGTGCTCTTACAGATAAGAACACCACCTGCAGAAGATGGCTATGCCCACCTGCCTTACTGGCTTCATTGCTAACTCCATATGATTGAAGCGGAAAATCTAATCACCAACAGGGAAAGTCAGGGTATAAGTGCAAGTACTCAACTCATTGAAGTCCAAGAAGGCCAAGAAAACACAAAGAAAGGAGGCAACAGGTAACATGGAGTTTGCAACAAAGGTTATGGTTGACTGCTCAGTTTGAGTCCCACATTTGGAGGCTTGAAGAAAAAACACCAGGTACATATGCATGCATGTTCAAAATCATAAGAGGAGAATGAAAGAGAGGAATTTCAGTGTGGACATTCCTTCTGGGGCGTGATTTTTCACTTTCCCTCTCTTTTTCTCTGTCTCTAGTGAACACAAGTTATCAAAACAAAACAAAAAAACACACAAAGATCCACTATACGGAGAGAGGTCAACTTTAAGAGAGCTGGACAGAAGACACTAAGGAGAAAATTTTCAGTTCAGTGATTACTAGAAAACTAAGTGTGATAATCTTTTCCATGAAATCCTGGAAGAAAACTTTCCCAACCTAGAGAGGCATTCAAAGATCCAGTTCCAAGAAATACAAAAGACCACAAATGGAATCAACCCAAGAAGATCTTCTCCAAGATACATTATTGCCAGATTGACCAAAACCACAGACAAAGACAAGATACTCAGACTAGCAAGAGAGAAAAATCAAGTTACTACAAAGGATATCTCATCAGGCTAGCAGTGGACCTCTCATCAGAAACAATGCGAGCAAGGAAAGAAAGGAAACATATTCAAAGTGTTAAGGGAAAAGCAATTTCTACCAAGAATACTGTACCTGGCAAGATTATCCTTAATATAGGAAGAAAAGACAAGAACATCCTCAGATAAATAAAATCTGAAAGAATTTACCAACACCAGACCAGCTTTCCAAGAAGTTCTGAAGGGAGTGTATACCAGGAAAATTAAATGCAATCACACAGAAATAAGAATTCAAAAACTAAGAAAATGGACAACTTAATCGTAGGGACAAGTCTAGAGTTGACTATTATAGCCCAGAATTTGAGACCAGCAGTTGGCGTAATGGCTAGGTCGCTGGACTCCCATGTAGTTGACCGCGGTTTGAATCCCAGACCCGGGTGGCTTAAACTCATGCTGGGCGCGTGTGCGTGCGTGCCCAAGATCCCGAGAGGAGAATGGAGGAGAAGGGATTGCGGCATGGCCATTTCCTCTGGGGGATGATTCCTTGCTTTCTGTCTCTCTGTCTCTGTCTTTCTGGCGAGCGTACATGCCCTATAGCAAAAACCTCTCCAAAAGAAAATAAAAGAATTTAATTGGGAAGATTGGATCACAACAGAAGATAGATTAAGTACATGAGACTGAACTGGTGAAGTAGAATCTTATGATTTTTGACTAAAATGTTGCTGATTTTTGTCTAGGCTTTGTTTTTCGATTTTAAGGATTTTTTTCTTATTTGAGCTGCCGATAAGTTCATGTACCTACTATTTAAACAGAATCCTAACCTGTTTCCTGGCTTTAAATTTTAAGCAAAGTTCTCTTAGCATTTCTTTGATTTTGATTCATTAAAGGTAAAACTGCCTTTCTTGAAAGTAAAAAATATATTAAAAAATACCTATTTAATGACTGTAGTAAGCTATACAGCATCAGTTAGCTGCTACTTTACAGTATATTCCTTCTACTCAGAGTTTCACGCCTGAAGTCAGACATGTATTCACAGATATGTGTATATCAGCTGAACTTGCTATTGAAAGTAGAGTATTTAAGAAATTTTGTGAATCAATAAAATGTGGGGAAAAAGGAATGGAAAGCAACTGTAGACACCAGAGACTGTGGGAGGATGATGGGAAATTGGGGAGAGTGGGAAATAGGGGGGAAAATATATAAATATATATATATATATATATATATATATATACATATATACATATACGTATATGAAACTAGAAATGGAAAATTATCAACGATAACATGTATGATTAAGCCACTATGCAGTATATTCTGGATGGGAAACCACATTTTCTATGCTGTGATGATGCTCAATGAACAAATGTAAAATTAATTAATTATTTAAAAATAAAAAAATGTAATTAAAAATACTGTCTTGAATTTGATGGAACTTATGTTGAGAAATAAAGTTCATATTTTTATTAAAAATAACTAAGTGTGAAATATTTATTGTCATGTACTACATATATATGTGTATATATATGTATATATACTTTTGAAGGTTAAGGCAAAAGTAATTTATGATAGTTGTTTAACTAGTATTTCTTATGATTCTACAATACCAACCCTTTCACCTAATCAGATTTTTCTAGCACAGCTATAAAAAGAACTCCAGCAATGTTGCTTTAGTGGTTTAATAAATAATATAGCTACATATGCTATCCCATTCATTTTTATTAATAGTCCTTCTTCTAAGCATTTGAAATAATTATAGGCTCATACAATGTAAAACTAGGACAAAGAAGTCCTGGTATTTATCACCCAATTTTCCTCAATGGCGATCTCTTTCATAACTATAGTGTATTATATTGATTGGCACAATATTAATAAGACTACAAATCCTACTCAGATTTCATCAGTTTCTTCATATATTTTTCATTAGTTCTGTAGGGCTGCTATAACAATGCATCCCAAACTGTGTGGTGTAAAACCACAGAATTAGGCCAGAGAATAGCCTGGTGGGTAAGGTGACTGGACTCTCAATTTGAATCTGAGACCCAGTGGCTTGACAAACACTCCAGGTGTGTGTATGTGCATGCCCCAAATCCTGTGACTGGAACAGAAGAGATGATGGTGGGGTCAGTAGGTGGTGTGGTAGTTAAGGTACTAGAATCCAACATGGCTGACTGAAGTTCAAATCCCAGACCTGGCAGCTTACTTTGTCACTTTCTCTTTTTCTCTCTCTAGTCAAAAAAAAAAAAAAAATAAAAAAAAAAAAATAAAAAAAAAAATAAAATAAAATAAATAATTCTTGAATAAAAAAAAGAGAAGGGATTGGGTTGTGGCCATCCCCCCATAGGGGTGATTTCTCATTTTTCCCCCTGTCTTGCAAATGGAATCAGCATGGTTTAGTCTGGTTCCCTCACTTCCTTTCTTATGTTTGAAGTCCACAGGGTAAACAACTTCTTTTATTATTTGTACTGCGCTTGCACACTTGTTATGTAATTATGGCTTTGTTGTTTTACACCATTGAATGGGACAAGCAAGTGCATGTGAGATGGTTTTATTTTGGTAATGAGCCACTATTGTCTGCAGCCCCTTTAAGAGAAAAAAGATCACCTGGTCAGCTAGCCCTGCTTAGCTAGCTAGTCCTGCTGACCTTGGCCTTGGTTCAGCCTGGTGAGCCCTTGATGGACTCTGCTTTGCTCCACCTTGGCTCAGCTCAGCTCAGTTCCACAGGCTGTGAGCACCCAGAGGGAGGAAACACTTGCAAGTGCTGCTATGGACTTTGAAAGCTCTCCTTGAACTCAGCAATAAACAACATATCAGTGCCTTGCATCTTTTTCCAATTCCCTGCATCTCTGTTTGATCTACTTTTTGGAGGAGGAAAGAACCTTGCAAAACACTCTCTGTCTCTCTCAAGTAAGCACATGCATGGTATAACAAAACTAAATTAAATACATAAATGAAACCATATACATTCATTGTCTAACAATTCTGGAGTTTAGAAATCCCAAATCAATGTGACATCAGGACTATTCTCCTTCTGAAATATATAGGTAATCCTTCTTTGCCCCTGCCTAGCTTTTGGTGGTCTACTGGCAATCTTTGGCATTCCTTGGCTTGCTGCTGCATAATTCCAATCTCTGCCTTTTTGTTTTTTCTTTAAAAACAAGACATGTATCACAATCTTTCTGCTTCAGCCTGCCAAGTAGCTGGGAACATAGGTGCATACTGTATTCAGCCTTTATATTGGACTGGAAATTGACCCTGGGCCTCCCAGACATGGGGGGAAAGTATGAAGGGAAAGTGAGAAAGTAAGCTGCCAGGTCTGGGACTCAAACTGTGGTCAGCCATGTGGGAGTTCAGCACCTTACCCACCTTGCCACCTGCTGACCCCACCATAATTTCTGTTCTATTCTCCTTATAGACTCAGCTTATGGAATTTAGTCTTAATACTGGGGCTGAACCCTAATCTCTGTTTTGTCATCATGTGGCATTTCTGTGTCCAAATTCTCCTATCTCTCTCTTTTTTCAAGGACTTATTTTATTTATTTATTTATTTATTTATTTATTTATTTATTTATTTATTATTTTAATTTGCTATGGGGTCCATCTGCTCGCCAGAGAGAGACCTAGACAGAGAGAGACAGAGAGAGAGAAAGTGAGAAAGCAAGATGCCAGGTCTGGGACTCGAAGAGCAGTTGACCATATGGGAGTCCAGTGACTTAACCACCATACCACCTGCTGGTCCCCAAGTTCACATCTCTTATGATGATTCATTCTAGTGCTATTGAATTACGGACCACACTAAATCAGCATGACCTCACCTTAACTAGATCACATCTGTGAATGCCTGATACTGCCCTGCCTGGAACTTTCCTACTTAGCAAAACATTGTCCCTCCCCAAATGCCAGCCAGTTGCATCTCTGTTGGTAGGTTGTCCTTACACTCCTCTGTTCCGATGGGATCAATATCTCTGATATCTTCTACCTGTCTTCACTTTCTGTCCTTATGCCTTTTTTCACAATATTTGTCTTTTCATTTCCCTCAAGATACCCTCCCCCATCATCCTTTTAGCTGAGTCTTACTCATTCTTGACAGCTGAATTCAAGTCCCATCTGCTCCGGTGGGTTAATTCCCTGATATCTCCCCTTTATGAAATCCTAAACCATGGTTCACAACACACAATTTAAGATCATTATATACTGTTTCCTGTGGTTTTGACAGTGTCATATGTACAGGTCTTATTTTCCTAATTATATTTTAAATATGCCAAGTACTGGAACTCTGAATTCTCTTTTTGCTAGATCTTTGTGGTACCCAGGGCCTTTCTTGGCACATGGTCAATGATGTTTGGAGGCAATATCTAGAGCAGCATTTTCAGAGAACGGTTAATGCCCCTCAGGTCAGAAGTCATGTTTACTTTTGTTACACAAAATACAGAATTAAGAAAGCGCTTTCTCTGGTCTGCTAACTCTGCTGTTCTTTATTTTTCTTCTATAAACTAAAACCAAACTTTGCATTATAAAAACATTGGACATAATATAGTATAATTATGTATACAAAATGATCTGTGGGACCAGCAGATGGTGTAATGGTTTTGCTGCTGGATTCCCATGTAGTTGACCATGGTTCAAGTCCCAGACCCAGTAGTTTAAAACTCATGCTGGGTGCGCGTGTGCATGCATGCCCAAAATCCTGAGAAGAGAACAGAGGAGAAAGGATTTCAGTGTGGTCATCTCCCCGGGGGTGATTTCTTGCTTTCTCTCTGTTTCTCTCAGTGAGTGCATGCACCCTATAGCAAAAGTATCTCTAAAAAGAAAAAAAAAAATCTATAATCCTGTCACTTACTACAGCCACATATTTCACATATTTCAAAATATTTACTTTTTCATGTCACAAAATGGGGAATAAACTCGACATGTATTTCATGAGCAACTAACTGTATCGAGACACGCTAAAAATTCTCACTTTTTAACAGTTATGTACTATTTCATTTTAAGAATGAAACATCATTTGGGTAAGACATTTCAATCATTCATTTATTTTATAAATAATTACTGATTATCTGTTATACAGCAGACTTCATCGTTTTGAGATAGTTGAATATCAAAGATTACTATTGCATACATTAAAATTTTCAAATTCAAAGAATCAGAAAGACTGTAGTATTTCGTATTACACATAAGAACTCTACCATGCTAACATTATTGCACAAGTAGAGTGAAGAATAGAGATCACTTGTCTATTTCATCCCAAGAAATATCCTGTTTTAAGTGCTGAGCTGTTGCTTGAATGAAATAGACAAATCCCCTGCTTACTAGGTGCTAATATTCTGATAGAGTGATGCTTCTAGTCCATGACTCTCCCTCTTTCCCTTCCTCCTTCCTTCTCTTTTCTTTCATTTCCAGTTTATATTTTCAGAGAGAGAAAAGGAAGAGGGACCTCCCCCGCCCCCCACCCCCAGCAAGGTCTTACTATGTTGTGAACTGCCTCCTCTGCCCTGGCTTTCCAGCCATCTGGAATCACAAGCACATGCGTGCAGATCTGACATGTTCAGGTCACCCCAGGATCTGAACCCATATGGCTCCAGTATTGTATAGTGGCACCATATCACCTATACCACCATGGCTAAACCTCCGGTCCAAGTTTCTTACCAAACCTTTCTCCATCATTCTCAATGGAGTGATTTGCCCACTGGGGCAATCTCTCCCCAGTGGACATAGGACAATGTGCAGAGAGATTTTCAATTGTCACTACTTGCTGGGCAGAGGCTCAGAGGAAGAGAGACTTGGTAGGAGTGCTATTGGCAACTAGTAGATAGAGCCCAGGAATGCTTTTAAACATCTCATAATATGCAGGACAGCCCTCTAAGACAAAAGTTCACCTGGTCCAAAATGTCCATTGTGCCAAGGTTGAGAAACATGGCTCTATTTTGAGGTGATGAAAACATGATTACCAGTCAAAATGAACACGGTTATAGTTTAACCTCCCTGTGCAGAAGCCTGAACACACGTAGACGTTTTTCTAGGAACTACGTTCTCCATTACCATCTTCAACTTTTTGAGGTCCAGAACCTGACACTTAGGAACTATGTTTTAAAACAAAGCAAGAATGTTAATAGAACCTCAGGGTACAAAGGAATAGATGAGGAACAGTGAATAGTAGATAGATATAAAAAGACTAGTTGTCCTAGTATTCATCACTTGACTTAAATTTAGTTCCCTGAATTGTCATTCTGAGCATGGAGGATGTTGGTTTCAGATTGTGGTGGTCTATGCACAGTTTCATAACAAGAAAATAACATCAAGTCCTATTTTTCCTTATTGCTGTGACTTCTTTAGAAATTTCCTTCAGAAAAAGAGCGAGTATTGACCTGAATGTAAAATCAATGTTTTAAATTTCTTTTTTCTTCATAAAGAAAAGTATGCAATTTCACATATAGTTTAGAAATACATTTTGTTTGACCTAGCTAGAAAGGGGATGAATAATTTACAGAGGACATGGTGAAACTTACACAGTAGTCACCAAAGTCACGTGTATCTTATGTACCTAGGTATACCGCTAGATGTGAGCAACTTATTGACAGATGGATTGGTAGACATCTGTACTAAAGTCTCTTCTGAAGATTCCTATTCTGGAGAAGACTGAGGGAAACAGTAGGAAGAAAACAACACAACCAACAGAAAATTTTATTAGGATCACTCAAAAATGATGCCTTCTAGGAATTAATCATTTCTGTCTCTTTTGCTGACAACAGGAAGTTTCTGGAATTGCCTTTATTGATTGAAAAACATTTTGTCATATGTAATTTAGAAGTATATGAATTATTGGAAGGTAACTGTTTTGATTACAGAAAGTTACCAGTAAAATTTCCATCAAAAGGAGTTCTATTGGGGGTGTGAGGAATTGCTTTATCATGTTCCTACATGTCACCTAAATTACATGACTTCTGATAGTAAAGGATTCCACTTCATTGTGAACTTGAGTACATAGGCTTCATAAAATTACATATAGATAGCCGATTTGAATATTTCACAGCATGAAATAGTCAAGGGATATTCTCTAGTCTCGACTCGTGCAGTAATATTGTCGTGGTGGAGTTCTTATATGGACATAAAATACTATATACCTTTTCTGATTCATTGCATTTGAAAAATTCAGTGTATGCAAGAGAAATCTCTAATATTCAACTATTTCAAATCAATTTTTCTGTTTCCTAGAGAAATAGAAACACTTATATAGTGCATTTTACAACTAATGAGACAGAACATGCTTATCCTCCATAATTGAATGTATTCTTGACTATTGCACTTGATATGTTGTTTGGTATTATGCCGTATGACCTTGGTGAGATTTTTTTTATGCTCTAAGACTTATTTCTCCCAAATGTGAAAGAAAATAAAAAAGAAAGTTGGAAGTATTGCATACATTTCTCAAGTTTGTTGTTATATCTGTATAAGGTAGAAAAACTAAAATGGTTTACCAGAGTGTTGTGTGTAGACTGAGAATACAGAGGTATTAGTTTCTCTTTAAAAAATGACTGTAATTTGTTGGAATTAAAGATACGTGTAGCACACTGATAGACCTCAGAAATGCTGTGTTGAACCATAAAAATGACAACAGCTGGGAGAGGCTATGGTTGGGCAAACCGAGAATTTTAACCTCACAGGTAATGAAGTGGGATATTAGGCTCCAGAAGGACTTCTAACAATAGTCCTTATAATTGGTTGCAGTCTTTATTAAAAATATAATTGAGTGTAAAATTTGGCCTACTCCAGGGACCAGCAGTTGGTGTAATGGCTATGTCACTGGACTCCCATGTAGTCAACTGCAGTTCGAGTCCCAGAACTGGTGGCTTAAACTCATGCCAGGCGCATGCGTGTGTGTGCTCAAGATCCCAAGAGGATAACGGAGGAGAAGGGATTGTGGTGTGGTCATCCCCCCGGGGGGTGATTTCTGTTTCTCTGTCTCTCTCTCTGTCTTTCTGGTGAGTGCACAAGCCTTATAACAAAAACCTGTCCAAAAAGAAAAAAAAAATTTAACCTGCTCCCTATTTATGTGATCATCAGAAAATGTGGCTGATACTGAATTTCTGTTATCTCTGCTTGCATATTGCCCCGCTCCTTCCACTTCATTCGCTCACCCCGGTGAGCAAAACTTTATAGCTAGATGTATTTCTGTAACACAGTGGGTGAGGCTCAGAATGTTCCTGCATACTGTTCCCTGTGTGTATTTATTCTGTGATTTTTATACCCAACAAGGTGATTGTCTGTTGACTGCAATTGTAAGGTTTCCTCCCACACTTATCTCTGCACCCAGGTGCTTATCTCTGTGTACCTGTTGTAGCTCCCCACAAAAGCTCATGTCAGACAGGAGAATTCATTATGTATTTTTAATATAGCCAGAACAGGAAGATTTGTTATCTGCCCCAAAATCAATTGGAGATTTTTGAAATTCCAAGTCTGTGAGTTACTTGCCCTTGACGTATGTTTGAAACCTTTGCTATACCTTCCTCCCAAGTTTCAGAATGCTATGATTTTAGGTTTGCCACAGTTTGGGTTAAAAAAGAAAGACTTTGTGTAGAATCTGAGTGTAACACTCATAATGTTAGAAAGGATTGGCTTCAAGCTAATGTTTTTCATCTCTACGTTTTTTCCAGATACTCAAATAAACATTTAACTGATTGACGGTTAGTAGGTGTTACCTTCTAATTTGAAAACGAATTTTAATTTAACTTTTACTTTGTTGAAGACAAGTATTACCATTCACTCAATAATTAGACTTAATTGGTCTGAGGATTTAAATGCTGTCTTGACACCAAACATTTCAAACTGTGTATATTTTACTATTTTAAATTGCCTCCAGAGACCACAGCTAGAAGATATATTTAATCAGCCTATGGCATTCTTCTGTAAGCAAGTGAATTTAAAAGCCCAGTTGCTGATATTTGAAAATGAGAATACCAAAGGTAAAAAGTGTGTTTTCTATTCTGGCTTCTGAACTGTGCACGATATTAATCTTTTTATATCAGAGATGGACTATCTATACCACTTTCTTACTGTCTTTCAGTCAGCGCCATTATTAAATATCTACCCACCAGGAGATCTATCTTTACTAAATGTCTCCCATGTTTCAAACATTTGGTCTGACTTTACATGCATCAAAAATAAGTCTCACACTGCTATTTTATGAGATAGACCATCATTTCTATTTTAGAATAAAAAGTGTGTTCCTAGAAAGTGTGATAAAAGTTGCTTTGGTCTGGCTAACATGATTTTTCAGCCCCCTCTCTCAACTCTGCTTTCCATAGAGAGGGATATGGTCTAAGGATCATTGTAACATCTACAGGGAGCGATACGATAAAATTAGATAAAACATATGACAAAATTTAGACCAATTAAATGAATTCTCTTGAGATTTTTAACTAAAACTCATGAGGTAGACTTTGCTATTAGGTCACAGAACTGAAAGTAAGTGACTACGGCGCAGACAGCAGCCACATTTCCTGCTACGCAGACAAAGAAAACAAAGCTTTGACAGCAGAAATGTGAGAGAGGCTAAAGAAATCCTAATGATTTCAAGTGTTTGCATCCAGTTCTAAAGGGCTTGTCTCTCCATGTTGGTAGTACCGTCATTTGGGGCTCTCTATTTTGTCATTGTGAAGGGCTGTCCTGTGCTGACTCTCCATGCTATATGCTGCTAGCACCCCCTTTTCTATAGCTGGGACCACAAAAATGTCTCCATACATCATAAAATGTCTCTTAGCATGTCAGGGAAGGGAAAAATTATTTTAAGTGAGAATTACTGACTTATAACCAAGGATATCTTCAAGCATTATATTTGTCAATCATTGGAACTATGAAATCCTCCCCATTTGCTTAAATCGATCTGAATCTGGTTTTTGTAAATTACAACCAAAGGGATGTTAACTAGTATGAAAATGATCAGTAACTTGCAAAGGACACAAAGGCATAGATCTCTGAGCACTGGGTGGGGGACTTGTGAGTGTCTGCCAGGAGGAAAATGAACGAATTCACTTCTGTGTGCATGGAGGCAAGCAGATGAGCAATCAAAATGCCATGAGCTTTCAGTGAGTTTTCCAGAACATTGACCATGAGATACACTAACTGAGGGGTTCTTCCAAAATATGCATTTGAGTTCGGTCAGATTTGGGAAAATAATTATTTAAATAATCAATACCATGTTTTTTGTTTGCTTGTTTGTTTGTTTGTTTTTGCTATAGGGCATGTGTGCTCGCCAGAGAGACAGAGAGGGACAAAGAGACAAAAAGTGAGAAATCAACCCCCCCCCCCCCCCCCCAGGGAGATGGCCACACCAAAATCCCTTCTCCTTGATTCTTCTCTTGGGATTTTGGCACACACACACATGCGCCTGGTGTGAGTTTTAAGCCACCGAGTCTGGGACTTGAACCATGGTAAACTATGCAGGAATCCAGCAACATAATTTTATACCATCTGCTGGTCTCAACTATGTTCTTTCTTTTAATATACAACTTTTTTTTTTTTCTTTTTGGAGAGGTTTTTGCTATAGGGCGCGTGTGCTTGCCAGACAGAGAGATAGAAAGCAAGAAATCACCCCCCAGGGGGGATGGCCACGCCGCAATCCCTTCTCCTCCATTGTCCTCTTGGGATCTTGGGCACGCATGCACACGTGCCCGGCATGAGTTTTAAGCCACCGGGTCCAGGATGCGAACCACGGTCGACTACATGGGAGTCCAGCAACATAGCCATTATGCTGATTGCTGGTCCCTTTAATATATGACTTTTCAGAGACACTAGTATCATAGTGTGCTTTAATGGCTTCCACCAGCTTCTCCAATTTCTTTGACCAATTTTTTTTAATAGTTCCAGTTAACATCTTTAACAACTAACTTTCTGCAGAACACACTGTGAAAAATGTGGGTTACCAACATACAAGGCAGTCAAGGGTGAGGTAGAGAGAAAGTGGGGGGAGGGAATAGGTTTCGTAGCCCTTGCACATGTAGGTATGGACAGAAGCCCAGACATATTGAAGCTTGTATGCCCCTTTATTGAGTAAGTTTATCTGCATTTGGAAAGATGTGGAGAGTTATGATGGATCCTCTGTTCTGTAACAGAAATTTTGGACATTTTCCCCAACAGTAACTAAAGAGAGTTCATGGGATTTACAACCTGATCCATTATGCTCTTGGGAAATTTCCCTGCTATGTGGAGAGTGGATTGCAATGGATATAAGAAGAAGCAAGACCATAATGCCCTCTTGAAATGGATCACACAGAAGTGGTAAGCATTTCAACTAACTCCGAAGCAATGAAAATGTATGAAATACAGTGATCCGAGGGATAATGATGCAAGTAATTTCATATTGCTAATCTGCATTACCATTTTTAACCACTGTGGCAGACTATTTTGATTTAAAATCAAGTGTGCTTCCCACCCTACGACACCAGTGACCCCAGTTCTACAGGAAGATAACACATCCCACTGTCGTACCCTACTTAGAATCTGGCCTCACTAGAAGAGGAAGTCTCTTTAAGAAATATTTTCTAGAAGCCAATTTTGCTAGTTCCATATCAGACTCCATTTTTATTCACACGACTACTAATATATTTGATCCTGCTGTCCGGGTACATACGTGCCGAGTCTTCTCTGAGCCCATGTGTGGTTTTCTTAGTAAATTTACAAATGAAAAACATCAAGTCGCTCCCTCACTCCTTCCATGTGTCAAAATTGCTAGAGTTGTAATGGGCGTCTTTGGATCAGATACCTCTGGCTCGTGCTGTCTTTGTTGCCTGTATGCTGGAAGATAAGGATTTGGCCAACCAGCAAGGGATTGCATAGGGGAGCTTGCAGGGTCTCGCTCATGCCTGGCAGCATTCGAACACTCAGTGTCATTATGCAAGTTATCATCAATCAGCAGGCAGCTGCTTTCAGGACTTCCAGCCGGCAAGGCAAACATTTGTGCCTGTGGCTTCCTCCCTGAGCGAGCTGGACCTGGGGCCCATCAGACAAGAGCACGGCACACACGACCGCTGCACGCTGCTCTGGACCACGCTAACAGCTGTTCCCGGCCGGTGCTGGGATGCTCACCTGGCAGCTCTGCTGGAGTTTGGAGGGAGATGTGCAGATTATGGAGTCTGTGTGCTCAATACAAAGGGCTTCCCGTGAACGAATCACTGGGAGGCAGGGAGGGAGCAGAAAGCTGAGGATAAATCTGACGAAACATTTCTTAATAAAATAGACCAGATGATGTAGACACGGGAGCGTACAGGATCAGCCTAAAACACAATGCAAAAAATGAAAAATGGAAACTACTCAGAACCTGCTGTAACGACAGTGAGGTTGGCCAGTTGTGGAAAGTAAAGGAAGAGCACAGTTCTATACACACCTAACAAGTACTTATTAAGTAGACCACGTGCCCAGCCACCTGGGAAGTTAGAACCTGATAATCCAAGAGGTTTGTAGGCAGCTCAGACAAATCCACATGGGGATGGGTAAGCATAAACACTGCTTCCTATCACGAGCTGAGCTTCACTGTGAGGAATGCAGGAGGGAAGGGCAAGATCAGGACCTGCTAACTGTGGTTTCCTGTAAGTCCTCTAGGCCTCTCAGCAGGTGCAGGTGTATGGCTCTCCTAAGAGGAGGGGTTACAGAGAGTCCAAATAAATGGGAGGTGTCCCATGGGCTAAAGGGCGGAAGCCAGGCTCCCCTAGAAGTTCTGAGAGATTTTACTTCACCAGAACCACACGGATGTGGTTGTTGAATTCTGGAGCCCGATGTGGGCTGAGGTGGGGACCCAGGAATCTGCATTTTAAGCAAACCTCAGGAGTTTCTAACACTGCTTAAAGCCTTTGCTTGGAGAAACACTGCTTCCAAGGTGGGAGGAAACAAAGGGAATTTAGACTGAAGTTTTTCTGGACTACTAACCAGAGCTGCTCTAGAGCCTTCTACCAACTCCTTGAAATTACATTTTAAAAAGCTGTGTGTTTCTTTTCTTGGGGGATAAAGTCTATAAATTTCATGATACTCTTTGAAGAGTTTGCCTACACCTCCACTCTGAGAGACCATAATCTCTAAAGATACCTTTGATTTCTTCCTTTTTTTTTCCCTTTCCCTCCTCTTCCTTTCCTTCCTATTTCTTTCTTCTTCCTTTCCTCTTCTTCTTTCTTTCTCTCTCTTGTATTTTTTCTCTCTTCTCTCCTACTTCTTTCTCATTTATCTATTTTGAGATGAGTAAAACCACTCATTTAATCCCTCTATCCCAACCTAAACCTGAAAAGTTCATTCTATAGCAGCTGGGCCTTCCAACCCTAGTACAAACTTATATTACAGGACTCATTACGTTTATCATGATTATTTGTTTCCCCCCCACTGAAAATGTGAGGTAACAGAGCAGGAACCAACCATTGAATTGTTTTAGCTACCTTGCATAACCATTATAAACTGTGCCTGGTTAACAGAAAGAGTTCAATTCATGGTTCTAATATAAAATAACTTCCAATAGTTTAATGACTGTGTGTACATGTGTGTGTGCGCACGTGTGTGCACGCTGAATATTGAGAGGAGAGAAATAGAGAATTGAGGAAATTCGCTCTGTTTTACCTTTCATCCCTGAAACTGCAATTCAACAACAGGTTGGTATTGAAAACTATCCAAGCTAAGGAGATTTCAGTAACCTTGCTAAGGTCCTTACAGCCTTGGATATTCAACTGGAATCCTGGCACCTCCAGTTCTAGTGGTGCGTGGTCTACTTTTTCAAAGCACCAGGTAAATCAGGGTCCTGACATCAAATATGACATGATTATAGTGGAACCCAACATAGAGAGGTTTGTTTCTGCAATGGCATAACGAATGCCATCTCATGGTGTGAGAAGCAGCTAAACCTTCATGCTCCCAGACTCATTGTTGGCAGACAGGCCTCTACGGTTTGAGAAATGACTGTTAGTAATCACCCCCATGCCTTTTCCAGGCCTGTAGCTGTGCTTCCTTCCCCCCAAGCCCTGCCTAGTTTTCCCCAAAAACATATTTGTTTTCAACTGTGGAATAAATGTGTTTTTCTTCAAACAGAGAGCTGTTTCTGGCCGGGGGCTTTTAGTGGATGAGTAAGAGCTATAAACAACTCCTCATCCCCTTCTGCCTGTAATCGTGGAGTTTCCGTCATTCAGTGTTGGCCTTCGTAGAACTCAGCTTGGCAGGAGCAGCAACTCAAACCATGTTTGCAGTCACCAAATAATGAGGCTGTTTGTAAGATGGACAAGAATAGACTTTATCCGCATTGCTTCTGTTGTAGGCTTGAGATTGCATTCACATTTTCAGAAAGGAAAAAAAAAAATCAAACAAACAAAAAAAAAAACAAACAAAAAACAAAACCCAACATCTTGGAAGTGTTGGGGGTCCCATGTAAGAAGACAGCTGTTCTTACTATTGAGAGACAAATGACTGTAATTGTTGCTCTGTGTGGCACAGATATTTCTACCAAGAGCCAGTGGTGGAAGAATTCCGGGGAGAACATTATTCTGCATTGAAGAGATAGTTGAATGGGTCACCTGAAAAAACCTATTGATGCCTAGCAGAGCTGAAGATGGCCCTCAGTCCAAGAAATTCAGGTCTGTGGCAGGAAGAGCCACAAAATTGGATAAAAATCAGTGGTGATTGACCTCCTATCTATGTAACTGTCAATCTGAAAAAGTATTTCTTTCTAATAGTTGGATAAAATTCTTTCAATCATTCATTTGATTCCTGTTTTGATTTTTCGTTTGGTTACTTTTATCATTTGTGGTTGTCACTGTCAGTATCATTTATGAACTCACAAGTGACATAGAAGACATCCTCTCAAGGTTAAGGAGCTGGAGTACCCATTTATCTCAAGTGAGTCTTCTTTAGTTCTCATTTTAAAATTCAACATCTATTTATTGAGCACCTACTCTTTTGGAAGGCATCTTCTAGATTCTATGGGCATAGATTGGAACAAGAAGAGCATAGGCTTCCCTCCAAAGCCATCATCAAAAAAGGCAGACAACAAGTGTTTAAATTATCATTGTCCTTTCTAAGGAGAAAATAAATCAAGACACATGGTAGTGACTGGAATTTGGAGGATGCTTTAGACTGAGTAGTCAGTGAAGGTTCTGTTGGAAGAGCTGAGGTGTGAAAGGTAAGGAGGTAGATGTGTGATGTCTATGGGAATGGATGTAGAATAAAAGTAAATTAGAGTCAGTGGCATGGATTAGGGTTGAGAGCAGGGTAGGTGGCAGAGCCTGTGGGCTGGACTTATAGATCATGGAAAGAGGACTTGAGTTTAGTAACAAGTTCAATTTAAAAGCTAAAGGAGATTTTTAAGCAGAAAAGTTGCATAATCAAAGTTAAATGTCCATATGTAGAAAAAAAGACAAAGAGGGATAAAGCAAGAAAGTACATGGTCACCAGGAAACACCGTTGTTTACCACAGTAGAGACAATGTGGCTTCAGCTATTGCCAAGAGCGCAAGGTGAGTCAGAACGTATTTGAGGGAAGACCCATGAGGACTTGCGAGTGGTTTTGATGTTGTGAGAAAGAAGAATCAAAGCTTAAAAGGGATTCTCAAGCTTTTAGATTTAGTAAACCTGCATGCTACCAATTCACTTTATTCCCTGACCAGCATTTCTAGAATGCTCTTCGGTGTGCCTTTGGGGATTGCCACTATTTTACACATGCACAACTCATGGATGTAAAGGAGAGGAGTGGCATAGACAGGTGGATAACTTGTGCACACGGAGTTGGCAGAAATTAGATACATTGAAGTGTAGGTGGAGGTGGGGATGAGAGAAAGGGGGTGCTACATAATCACTATAGAGGTTCTACTTCTGTGTTCATTTGCTGAGAACCATGAGCTAGAGACTCTAAAGTCTTCACCTCTAACTTTTCATGATTTCATAAACATTCAAAAGAGCGCCATAACATAGAGTCATGCAGAACAAGATCATATAAATTCGGGTATTTTCAGCTGCATATTGAAATCCAAAGTAACAATGGCTTAAACAAAGAGCAATTTATTACTCCCACATGTCATTGTGCTGGAGAAAGCAATCGAAAGATGGTGTGGTGCTCCCCGTCAGCTAAGCAGGCCATCCAATGCCCTCCCACCTGCTTGCCTATGTCTGTCTCTCTCCAGTGAGTGCACATGCCCTATAGCACAAACAGAAACAAATTTTACTGAAAAGATGAATGGGTGGAAGGGTAAATAAATGAGTGTTAGGCAGTTTATAAAGGATACAGAAAGAATAGAAGTTGCTGAGGATTTCTGAGGACTTATTTGTTCATACATTCTTTTATTTATTTTTCTTTTTTGTCTGTTTGCTTTTTGTTTGTTTATAAAAGAGCCCAATTCCTTTCATACTCACCCCTGGCAAATCTGGTTGGATGGAGGAGAGAGAAGTAGATACACTCTTTTGTGTGGAATATCTGACAAACAATAGTATTTGTGCTTCCTTAGGGGGGATGATAATATGGTAATAGTAGATAGTAGGCACTCAGGCATATTTGCTAAAATTTAGTGTGTGTATATATATATATATATGTATATATGTATATATATACATATATGTATATGTATGTGTATGTATATATGTATATGTATATATGTATACATATATATATATATATATGTATATATACACACACACACACACACATACACACATCCATAATCTAATATACATAAAAAGAAGTTTATGGAAAGAAAGAGCCTCCATGGTCTCACAGGATTACAGAGAGATAAGAAATCTTCCTCAGCTGGGTTTCTTCCATTCACAAGAAATCTCAAAAGATGTTTCCTCTTTCTTCCTAACTCTGAGGTTTCTCTCTGTCTTTTCACCCCATCTTTTCTTTTGACTTAGAGTGTTGTAAGACTTTCCCGGAGGAAATATAAGTTAGTATTAATACTTGTAATTGGGCTTCAGAGTCCTCTACCTCAGCACCCCCACTGCAGGAGGCAGAGACCTCCAGGAGAAAAAGCACTGAAGGGCCAAGGAAATCCTGAAGAAATCACATCTTATGATGAAGCATTGCCAACACCTTTTGACTAAAGAGTTTCCATAGAGGAGCGACTTCAATAAAATATCCCTGGAAAGATAGCCATCACTATACTTGTCTAGATGGACCATGGACAGAGACTGCAGCGAAGTTTCAAGGGCTCTGTACCAGAATGCCAGTCGATAGCTATGGATCAGTCCAAGCCATAGTCACATTTCATCCAAATGGCATTCTCCTTTCTCTTCTCTGCCTCAGTTTTGGTGGATGATGCATTGTCAGAAAGAACATCTAAGTTTCATACAAAATGGTGTATCGGATCCTTAACTGTCTTCAATGGCAGATAGTCAGAGATGACCTGTCCTGAAATAGTTAAGCCTTAATTCCCAGTACTCAAACTCTAAGGTCATTGTGGTTTTCTGGTCATGTCTGTCCACACACTAGACATCTACCCATGAATGGATATTGGGTATATAGCATCCTGTGGCCACCATCAGGTACTGATGGGATAAGCATCTTTCAAATTCCCCTCTCCCTGACAATACACATATGTACGGTGGTTTTGCTGAGAGCTGTGAAAGTTTATGCATGGTCCCAAGGTGCCAATCATTTGTGCTATCATTCCAGGTTTTTGTACCCAGTTAACCTGAGTACATAAAATGGGTTATAGGTTAAGCATCTTTCTAAATCCCTCTTGCTGTTATTGCTTTACTTTCATCTTCTTTATGCTAGAAACTATGCTATACTTTGTGTATACTGAGATGAACATGCTCCTGCTTCTGAAGAGTCAAACAGAGAAAGGAGCACAGACACAGGCATTAGAGTGATTCAGAATTCCACCAGGCTTGATCAAGATATTTTCGAGGACCTGTGTCTGAGTAGCTCTTTCTGGCTCACAATACAGAAAGAATTGAGATGACGTGAGGAGAAAAGAACCAGTACCAGCCCCGCATTTTTGTGCCAGACTTAAATTACATTAAGAAAATAAAATGTGTGCTTTAGAAAAAGTTCTCATTCTATTTCTTTTTCCAGCTCTGGGTCCTCAGATATGAGTATCTAGAGTCCAGAATGAAAATCCTCACCAGTTCTCCTCCTTCTCGCTAAATAAGGTGTTGGTCTTAGGAGCTACTTTCTTCTCCCCTTCCTTAACAGTTTTCTACTGGAGCAACTTTCCTAAAACACAGGTTAAACTATAAATGAGAAATGGCAAACTGCTCATGCTTTGAATAAGAAAGGAGTCTGCCTGCTCTTTTGTCCCAATCTTGGGGAATAGCCAACTATGGGTGACTGTAAAATTAGGCCATTGTCCTCATAGTAGTGTCTACTGCTGGTAATGGTCTCAGTGCAAAGCTGCAACTCTTATAGTTAGTGGGCATTTGGTTCCTCTGACTACTGTTTTTGTTCATTATTATTTGATTTTCTATGTCTTAGGATACAGTAAGTGTCTTTCTGCTATTAGGAAAAATTGTCCCCCTACCTGTATCTGCTTCCCTACCCAGTAGTGCTACAGGAATATTAACACACTGGCTTTTTTATTTTTCTTCTCTTTTAAAGACAAGTCAGAGACTCCCTACCTGGGCAGTTCTTTATCATTATTATTGTAGTTATTAGTAATAATAGGTTGGTGTTGTAGAGAGCCTCACCTAACAGCTTGAAGCACTTCCTTTGAAATTAACTCAATTATCCTCCCAAGTTATTATTATTATTATTTTATTGAAAAGCTATCCTAATCATGGGGAGTGGGTAGTGGAGGTGGTAGAGGTGATGGAAGATGCATAAATAGTTTCCTTGAAATTTGAAATTACATTATTTACAATAAAATCCATTCTTCTCTCTGCATTGCCACTGTGGATAATTTTCTATTTCAATCAGATTCTATTCATTTTTTTTTTACACATCACATTTCAAGAATTGATAATATGAAATGTAAGTATGGAAATAAATATCTCCATCTTAGCCCAATTGTACCTATTTTCTGCCACTTCCTTGTAAGTGGGGATTATCTTCTTTATACCTAATAGACTCAATTTCAGAAATGATCTTCTGGGATAATGCTTTCTCTAGGTTTGCTTTGCATCTACAATGATTATTATCACTTATTCTTTCAGCCTTAGGGGATCCAATGGAAATCTCATTAACAACATCTTTAACCTTTATCCTGGTCTTCGCTATTAATATTTTATTAATATTTTCCTTGTTTCCTTTAAGGTTCATGGTCACCATGACTTTATCCTTCCATAACTTGACCCCAATCTCAATCTTCTTACTTTTTTCATGTACTTGATTTGGACCACATACCTGTACCTAGTATTTCTGTATAATTTATTGCCTTTTTCTTCTTATTAAAATAGTCCCTGTCCCTAGATTATTTACCTAGTTTATTTAGTTTTTTTTGTTTGTTTGTTTTTGTTTTTGTTTTTTTTTTTTTTAAGAGAGATTTTTGCTATATGGTATGTGTACTCACCAGAGAGACAGAGAGACAGAAATTGAGAAATCACCCTCTTGGGGGATGGCCACACCACAATCCCTTCTCCTCCATTCTCCTCTCGAGTTTGGGCACTCACGTGCACACACCCAGTATGAGTTTCAAGTTGCCTGGTCCGGGATTTGAACTGCAATCAACTATGTCGTAGTCCAGTGATGTAACCATTACACCATCTGCTGGTCACAACTTTGTATATTTTGAAGACTAACAAAATTTTCTCTTTTCCTTGATTCTTCCTGTATACTCACAATTATGTAAAACATCAATTTTCTTTCCTTTCCTTTTCTTTCCTTTTCCTTCCTTTCTTCTTCATCTTTATTTTTTTTTTTCTTTTATTCTTTTCTTTTCACCAGAAGATGCATTCACTAGCTGAATAGAGTGAGAAAGAAAACAAGAAAGCACTCTTGTGGGGCATGCGCCTACCTCAATTCCTTCTTCCCCATTTCTCCCTCCATTTTATTTTATTTTATTTTATTTTATTTTATTTTTTAATTTATTTATTTAGTTTTGTATATACATTCAATCACATTGTTTAGTTTACAATGTGAGCATTTCAATATGTGAACATTTCTCTCCAGTTCCATTGATCAAAATATCTTCAACCGTTAACACCACACCTCCCCATCCCATCAATGCTCTACCTACATATCCCTTCTCCAAATGTCCTTCATTAGGTCCCACTCCTCCACATACACCTCATCTGACATTCACACCCATCTCTTGTGTTTGTTCAACCGTTAGTCAATCAGTTTCAGTCATAGAGTGCAGACATTCGGTATATGTTAAGTGGGGACATACAATGTCTCTCCTTCATAGCCTGGCTTGCCTCACTCAGCAGTAAATCTTCCATATTCTTCCATTTTCTGTCAAAAGCCAGGCTTCTGTTGTTTTTTTTTTATGGCTGAGTAGTATTCCATAGAGTATATGTGTCACAGTTTTTCAATCCATTCCTCCATATGGGGGGCATTTGGGTTGGTTCCATGACTTAGCAATCGTGAATAGTGCTGCAATAAACATCAATGTTCAAGCACTTTTCCAATGAAGAATTCTTCTGTCTTTTGGGTAGATACCGAGGAGTGGGATTGCTGAATCATATGGTAGATCTATTTGTAGATTTTTGAGGAATCTCCAAATTATTCTCCACAGTGGCTGGACCAATTTACATTCCCACCAGCAGTGTAAAAGTGTTCCCCTTTCACCACACCCCCGTCAAAACTTATCATTTTTTGTGTTTTTAATCTTAGACATTTTGACTGGGGTTAGGCAGTACTTCATTGTTGTTTTTATCTGCATTTCCCTTACGATGAGGGATGTTGAACATTTTTTCATATGCCTTTTGGCTATTCGTATGTCATCTTTAGAGAGTGTTTTTTTCAACTCCTTCTCCCATCTTTTAATAGGGTTGATCATCTTTTTTCCAAACAACTTTAGTTCCTTGTGTATTCTGGTTATCAGTCCCTTGTCTGATGCAAAATTTACAAAAATATTTTCCCATTCTGAGGGCTGTCGATTTACACTAATTACTGTGTCTTTTCCTTTTGAAAATTTGGGCACTTACTAAATGTATTTCTTTTTCACCAGAGGATGCATGTGCTTGCCAGAGAGAGAGAGAGAGAGAGAGAGAGAGAGAGAGAGAGAGAGGGAGAGGGAGGGAGGAAGCAACCCCCAATGGGGTGTGGTCATGCTACAATCCCTTTCCTCCATTTCTCCACCCTGTAGGATTTGGGGCATTCATGCATATATGTCCAGTGTGTTTTTCAGGATGCTGGTCTGGCTTCAAACTGCAGTCAATCATGTGAAATCCAGCTCACTCCACAAAAGGCTTAATCACTCAATACCAGTCCCACCCTAACTGTAATTTAAAGGCAGGAAAGTAGTGTTGGCCATTGTTGTATCTGACACATAATAATAATCAACAGATACTTGTTGGATAGATTAATGTCCAGTACATATGACTTGATAGATATATTAAGCATCTGGATGTAAGATGAGTGAGTGTATGGTTTATTGAAGAAAGGTCCCATGATTAAATGCTCAGAAATATGTCGATTGAATAGGGAAAGAGAATGACACTGTAGAGAAAGATAGATTGGCCTTACTGCCCTCAGTACCTGTTTCTGGAGTTTCCATCGTCTCTTTCTGAGTGCTACATCTCATCTTGCTTAATGGTGGCACTATCCCAGTCTAAACTTAGAGTCACTGATAAATCCTTAATTTTAAGACTAGGCTGTCTCATGGTCAAACTTTTAGGAGAGCATCTGTGATGCTGTAAAGCATGATCTGGTTTACAAAGAATTAATCTTTGTTTAAACTCACACTCAGAATCCTCCCTCCATAATTTCCTCATTTAAGGGTATTTCCTGCCACCACTTGAGAATTCTCTTTAGGGAAAATGCTGCCTGACAGAATAAAACCGCAAGCAAAAGACCTTTGCTTTTTAAGTTCCACTATCCGTTCTTAGGTCCTGACTTTCCCTCCTGGCAGTGGTAATCTTGCCTTCCCCATGGGGAAGGCAGCACCTTTACTTACAAGGGTGGCCAGGCCTTTGATTAGGTGGGAGACAGCCAGATCAAAACATCCCAATATAGTATCCATAGAAGACATGTTTACGTGCAGGAATACCCACTGTTTAAGGGAATGACAGCTAATTGAGATTTTACATACTTTATTTCACCCTTCACACTATTTACATTTTCTTTTTAAAGACTTATTTTATTTAACTTAATTTATTTATTTATTTTAATGTGACCAGCGAGGGACAGAGAGAGAGAAAGAGAGAGAGGGAAAGTGAAAAAGCAAGCCTCCAGGTCCAGGACTTGAACCGCAGACAGCTGTATGTGAGTCCAGCACCTGTGACCACCATACCTGCAGGCCCTACTGTTTACTTTTAATTTGCCTTTTTATCTGAAAAATCTCACCTCCTATCACTGCATCTGGCCTATTTATATAATTTTGGTTCTTTCTCCACCAGGCATTTTAATATTGTTAACAATTGTCTTCATCATTTTCTTCTTGCTTCTAAGTAACATTCATTGTCATCTTTATCTTCATATAAACAATTAAAGGTTCATATTGCTTCATCCAGTGCCTTCCAACTCCCAGGAGCATACTATTCCTACCACAGATAAACTATGCTGCCTTTTTCTGTCTCTAACGTTACATTTTCATCAGTGAGAGGTCTCTGCATCTGGGGTGTAATGGTATTTTCAAGCCCAAGGCCAACAAAAGAAGGATTATCAAGTTAAATACAGTCTGGAAGGCATCAGAGGGGTCTTCTAAATGCCACCATGTGTCAACAAGTAATTTTAGATGGCTGAAGTGCCGATGGAAAAAGAAATATAGAAATACAAGAAAGAGGAAAAGATAAGTGAGTGGAAAATGTAGAACACATACAGAAGAATTAGGGGGTAAGGAGAGAGTAATCATTTTGAACTTGACAGCAAGTGGAGGCCCAGTATGGTGTAGGGGCTTAGCTTTTTCCTGGAAGAACATGAGATTAATGGTCATCGCTAGAACAATGGGGATCTAAAGAGTTCATGGAATTAAAGTATGAGTCTATTTTGGTGCCAAGAAATTTGAAATCCATGCACGATTTTTTTATGATACGTGTTTTCCATCAAACATTGTAAGACTCCTCATATTTTTAGAATTACTATTTTGTTTTATTTATTTTTTATTTTTGGATATGGGAGCTTCCTGAAAATGGCTCCTTCAATGTAAAGCTGTTAGGGTTGTTGAATGATTCAGCTGTGAATAAAAATACATACATAATAAAAAATAAATGAAACAAAATAGGAAATCAATATCATGCACAATGCATGTATTTGTATTCACATGCTATGTAGATAAATATTTTCTGTAGAAAATTAATCCCAATGATTATGTGACTTTCAGGGTTTCCAAATTGTATTTATTGGGAGCAAAATCTTTATTTTCCTAAATAATACATTTCCTTTATTTTTAAGAGAAAGTCCCTAATATTTTTGTTTCAGTGTTTAAGCTTAAAGGTATCCCAAAGTCAAAAAAGTGGATGTTTATGTAGGAACTTCAAAACTAATAAAAGAAATTTAAATTCAGTTTCAATGAATTTTTCAAAAATGAATGGATATTGTCAAGCTACTCTTAAATTCATGGTAAATAGGCTAATTCTCTTCTGTAATAATGTATTTTATATTTTAAACCATAAAACATTACCACCAAAATATTTTTATTTAAAATTATTTATATCAATTATTTATTTTTACTTTTTAAAAAATTAAAGTCTTTAGGCATCCAGTATATTTTCAAAAGTGAAATAAGATATCGCATCTAATTATCTTTCTCTTCTTTTTCTCCTTCCTAGGACACAGAGCAAGAGACAGACTCATCAAAACTGACTGCAGTCCTCTAGTATTTGCCTGCATAATAAGCAAATTTATAAAGAAGTGTACTTTTGCATGTGCTCTACTTTCTTATTATGTTTTATTTCTTTTTTTTTTTTTTTTGAGAGATTTTCTATACAGTGTGTGTGCTTGCCAGAGAAACAGAGAGAGACAAAGTGAGAAATCTCTCCCCAGTGGGGATGGCCATGCCACAGCATCTTCTCATCTTTTGGGATTTGGGGTATGCATGCACACACATCCAATGTGAGTTTCAAGCTGCTGGGTCCAGGACTCAAGCCATAGTCCGCCATGTGGGAGACCAGCACCTTAATCACCATACCACATGCTGGCTCCCATACACCCCACTTTTACTGTCCCTGCTTGCCAATTCTGCCTTCCTCTCCCCTTTTTCCAACCAACAGCTCTGCCAACTCTCGATCATCTTCCTGTGTATCTCAGACACAGCACCTGCCCTCACCACTGTCTGGCTCTTTGTTTGGTCAGGGATTTCTGTTTCTCCTCTGCACTGCACCATCACTCCCTCCACTCAGCTCAATATTTATCAGACTTGGCTAGTATATGTGGCCTTTAAAAACACACAAACAAACAAAAATCCCAGACCCCCATCATTAATTTTGCTTTTCAATATACACACACACATAAAGATGTCCTGTATTTACAGCTTCTATACAACTTCACAATCAAGTAAATTTACAAAATAGATAATATCCAAAATGTAAAAGCAATATAATTCAAATTACAAACATTAATTTAGCTTGACAACTGTCTTAGCTTCAGTTATCATAATGCTCTACAACAAATAATCCCACAAAAGCAGCCAACAGCTCAACAAATCTCAGTGGTTTACAACAACACGTAATTTTTCTGTTGTTGTTTGCATGACCAAGCTATGAATTTTCCAAATCTTCTTTTCTGTCTGCTTCCCTTTTAATTATAAATTACACCGTTATGTCATCCCTTTTGTCCCATAATTCAGTGTAATTGGTTAAAAGTAGCTAAATAGCTTCTTTATTATTATTATTATTTATTTTTATATACATTCAACCACATTGTTTAGCTTACAAAGTGAACATTTCAATATGTGAATATTTCTCCCCAGTCCAGTTGATCAAAATAGCTTTTTGAACACTTTGATGCTTAGGAATTTCTCTGTGAGAGAGAAAGAGAGAGAAGGAGAGAGACAGAGAGAGAGAGACTCTTGACAAGGTATCAGACACTGCAATAACCTCCTTAGCTTCCCATCCCACTGGGATCAGAGGTGTGTGCACTCATGCCCAGTGCGTTCAGATTGACCTGGGATCTGACTTCTGACCTCTGACTTCTAATGAGGCTTCAGCATCTCACGGGGTGCCCTACCACCTGCATCACCACGACTGAGCCTGTTATCCATATTTTCATCAGTATTGTTTGCAAACACCTAACCAATCTCTAACAACTTCCAAAACTTCCCTACTTGTCTCTTCTCCTGCATCTTTGCAAGACTTTTTTCCACTTTCTCCTTCAAACTCTTTTAGCTTCTGTCAATTTCCCAGTTCCAAAGCTACTCTCCCATTTTGGGTGTAGGTTATTAGCAATAGCCATGCTCCTAGGTACTACATTTCTGCTTTATTTAAACTGTGTTCTCTTACTAGTAACTAGATACCATAGATTGATAATTTGTAAAGAATGAGGATTGATTAAACTCACAGTTCTGGAGGTCCATGATCAAGGGGCCACATCTAGTGAGGGCCTTCTTGTTGACGGGGTCTCTGCACAGACTTAAGGTGGCGTAGACATCGCAAGTCCTGAGGGCAAGAACATGCATCAGCTCTGGTCTCTCTCCCCCTCCTTGTAAAGCCACAGCTTAGGGCCCCACTCTGATGGCCTTATCGGGTCCTAATTATCGAATACTTCTCAAAGGCCTTACCTTTCCATCCTGTGATTGGACTAAGTGTCTACCCTCTTAACATCATCAAAAATAACCATCAATAAGAGATAGCAACCAGATTTTACCACATGTGTTTTGGGGAACACTATCAAACCATAACAATTCGTATTCCAGAAACTATAAAATGCTAATAAAAAGAATCGATGAAGACAAAGAAGTAAGAGGAGCGGTGGTCTGTGCTCCCAGAGCAGAGGATTCTACACAGTAAAGATGTCCGTTTTCTCCAAATTGATTTACAGATTGAACCTAAGCACTGGCATATATTAGGATGATTCTTTGTAGTTATAGATAAACTGACTGTAAAATGTATGTGGAGCTGGGCATGGTGACGTGGGCCTGTAGTACCAGCTAGTTTGACTGAGACAAGCAGGTCATGAGTTCAAGGTCAGAATGGTCAACACAGCAAGATCCTGCCTCTAAGAGAAATAACCGATAAATAAATAAACTGTATTTAGAAAAGCAAAAGAATTAGAATTGCAATGACAGTTTTGGAAAAGAGTAAAGTTGGAGGGGTTAAACTGATTTTTAAGACTTCCTGTATAGATACAATAATTAAGACAGTACAGTCTTAATTGGGCTAGCAGGTGGCGTGGTGGTTGGGGTGCTGGACTCCCACGTGGCTGACCATGGCTCAAGTCCCAGACCTCACGGCTTGCTTTCTCACTTTTCCTCTCTCTTTCTCTCTGTCTCCCTCTGGTGAGTGCACATGCCCTACAGCACATTAAAAAATAATAACAATAATAATAAATAAAATTAAGTACATAATTCTTTTTTTAAAAAAGTACAGTATCAATGAAAAGATAAAACACATAGGTTAATGGAACAGAAGAGAGACCTCAGAAATAACCCAAAAATGGGCTGCTGCCTCCTTATCCTGAGACTCCTAGTACTGCCTGTGCGCTCGTTTGGCAAGGACCTGGTATCTCTTTTGTGAAGCAGCAGCTGAGGAGACTCCGGCGCTTGCCATGGCCAACGAAAAACCCAAAGAAGGAGTCCAGACTGAGGACAACAATCATATTAATTTGAAGGTGGTGGGCAGGATGGTTCTGTAGGGCAGCTTAAGATTAAAAGGCATACACCACTTAGTAAACTAATGAAAGCCTATTGTGAATGACAGGGTTTGTCAATGAGGCAGATCAGATTCTGATTTGATGGGCATCTGATCAATGAAACAGACACACCTGCGCAGTTGGAAATGGAGGACAGAGACAATTGGTGTGTTCCAACAGCAGACAGACGTGTCTACTCAAGAGGGAACCTGCTACTTTACTCCATAACTCTGTTCTTACAGACCAAGAATACATTCTCAATTAGAAAACCACAATTTGGTGTCAGCACATCCTGACTACTACAGTATAGTTTTCTCTATTCTTTCTATTCTTTCATTTTCCCTTCCCCATTCCTTTATTGTACATAAAGTAACTGGTGTATGTGCACAAGCATATTGCTTTTTTTTTTTTAACTAAATGGCCAATGGTATGTTTTGATTGACATCAAATAGAGATGGGATGGGGAAAAATACTGGTTCTATGAAAATACCCCCTTGCTCTATTAGTGGCATGCTCAATCAGCTTTTATCTTTATATTCCAGTAAGTTATTTTGCTATCACTGTTCTAACAAAAAGTAAAAGAAAAAAAAAGAAAACAACAACATAAAAATCCTTCATACCTTGTTTGACTGGAGAATTTTAATGTTTTTTATTTATCATTGTAAAACCGAGGACAATTTTATAACTTTTTTGGACGTAGCTGTTACATGTAGGGCAATCTGTCTTTAAGTAGGGGTAAATTACTCTTAAAGAAAAAAACGGAATCCTAGATAGTTTTCCCTTCAAGTCAAGTGACTTGTTGCTTAAATAAACTTCTTGTTTAAAAACAACAACAACAAAAAAGAACCCCAAAATGTAAGTTTTGTCAATGATGCAAAAGCAATTCAATGGAAAAAGGATAGTCTTTGACAAATGATACAGAATAATTGGACATTTATAGGCATTAGAAAAACCCTAAAACTCACATATATAAAAAAAATTAGGAGTGTAAAAAAAGGCCACTGTTAAGTGGTTTACATGCTGTATAATCTCATTTATATAACATTCTGTCAAAGTGACAAAATTATAATGATGAAGAATACATCGGTGCTCTGCTGGAGACAGGATTAGCAGAAGGATATGGCTGTTAAGGAGAGACATAAGGACAGTCTTTTTGGTGACAGAACCATTCTGCATCCAGACTATGGTGATGGTTAAACAAATCTACATGTGATAAAATATCATAGAACTATAGGTTCACACTCTTACATACACAAATGCCAAAGTGCATGTAAAGCTTGATAAAATGAGAAAAAGTGTTGTATTTGGGTTCAAAGTAATACACCAATATGAATGTCAACTTCTGATAATATACTACAGTCACATAAAACCACCGTCGTTTAGGGAAGCTGACTAAGGGCACAGGAGAACACTCTGTATTATGTTTGCAACTTCTTATCACTTCTAAGGTATTTTAAGATAAAAGCGTAGAGGGACCAGCAGTTAGCGTAATGGCTATGTCGCTGGACTCCCATGTAGTAGACCGTGGTTCGCATCCCGGACCCGGTGGCTTAAAACTCACGCCGGGCGCATGTGCGTGCGTGCCCAAGATCCCAAGAGGAGAATGGAGGAGAAGGGATTGCGGCATGGCCATCCCCTCTGGGGGGTGATTTCTTGCTTTCTGTCTCTCTGTCTGTCTCTGTCTGTCTGGCGAGTGCACGCGCCCTATAGCAAAAACCTCTCCCAAAAAAAGAAAAAAAAAAGAAAAAAGGCTAGATAAAATGTCTTCTGTATTGTAAAATTGCGATGATATTATTTCTATCTATCAATAATCTACCTATCTATGCCTTTTTAAAAAAAGCCGTAAAGTCTGAAAAATCTGGTAGAGTGGATATTACTTATCCTGCATAATTTGTAAATGCTATCTTCTTACCCCTCATCTTTCCAAAATAGTTAAAATATGATGATCCAAGAAAATGAACTAGAATCAGATTGTATGAGAGCAAGGACCTTATCTAATAATTTCATCTGATTTTACTAAGTACCAGGCAAAGAGTAGATGATCATTTAAAGCATATGTGAATTAGTGAATAAATGAATGAGTTAAGGCTTATTATTTTATATCTAATTAAGCCAAAATAAGAGTATTCAATGGGGTGTTTCCTTTTCTGGGAAATTTCCAAGCCTGAAGCTCCTCAGAGCTCACAGGTGTGGGTATTTGGTCTTCCTTACTTTCTCCAAAGACTTGGGGATGAATCATAACACCTCATAGAAATTTGAATAAAATTTATTTAAATGTTATGGGGGGATGGCAGGTGGCTTGGTGATTAAGGCACTGGACTCCCACATGGCCAACTGTGGTTCAAGTCCTGGATCTAGCAGCTTGCTTTCTCACTGCCCCCACCTGCTTCCGGTAAAAATAAAAATAATAATAAGAAATAAAATGAAATAATTATTTTTTTAAAAGTTATGAAGGTAAAATTACTTTAGACTTTTTAAACGAAATTTTTATTTACTTTTAAATGAGCACATAACCGTACGTATTTATGGTGTACTGTGTGGTTTCGGTACATGTATAAAATATCTAATGATCAAGGGAGAGTAATTAGCATATCCATCCTCAAGCATTTCTTATTTCTTGTGAGAAGAGTCAAACGCCATTCTTGCAGCTATTTTGAAATATATAATACGTTCTCGTTAACCACAGTCACCCTATCTTGCAATAGCACACTGGATTCGCTCCTGTCGTCTGTAACGTGGTGCCTGCTCACTAGCCTTTCACGTCCTCCCACTCTCACCCTTCCAGCCTTTGGTCATCACTGTTCTATGCTTACTTGCAGGAGAACCACTTTTTTTTTTCTCCCTGAATCTACAAATGAGCGAGAACAGGTTGAAATCGTCTTTCTGTGCCTGGCTTTTTTCACTTAATGATGGCCTCCAGTTCCATTTCTGTTGCTGCAAATGACAGGATTTTATTCTTTTTTATGGCTGAATGTATATTCCATTGTGTAAATATAATACATTTTAAAAAAAATCTACTTACTCACTGATGGACGCTTATGTTGATTTCATATCTGGGCCGCTGTGAATAATGCCACAGTGGACCCGGGAGTGCAGCTATTTCTTGGACATACCGACTTCAGCTCCTTTCAACACACAGAGTGAAGACAGTCGGCAGGGTAAGTCAAAATCTTGTGCACTATGCATCTGACAAGGGGCTTATGTTTAAAATATATAAAGAACTCAACAACACAATAAGAAAAATATAAAGTGGAATCAAAAAATGGGCAAAAGATGTAAACAGACATTTTTCAAAAGATGCCATACAAACAGCCAACAGGTGTATGAAAAAATTCTCAACATTGCTAATCACAGGTGATCCTCTGGGAAGTGTAAATCAAGTATATATTTTTTAAAAAACGATTTCAGTGAAAAGAGGCAGTATTTCTTTTCTTTGAAAAATGTTCCTTCTCTTCTAAAATTTTCTTGACCAATAAAAAAAGCTAGTTCTACAACTACTGTTGAAAATGAAGGGTGAAGGCACAATTCTAAAACCTAATCAGCAATGCTCCCGTGTTCTCTGGCACGGCCACAGAGTTTAAAAGGCATTTTAACTTCCAATATTCTTCCAATCTTGCACAAACTCTAATTAGGCAACTGGTAGTATTAAGAGCATTTTAAAGTAATTGAACTTGGAGATACTCTGGGATAGCATTTCTAATATATGTTTGCTATAATTTTTGTTAACAATAATATAAAAAAGAACTGATTATAGATGGGTAGAGCCTATGGGAGTCATGCTACCTTTTAGGTCACATGGGCTGGCTGAAGAAAGAGAGAAGAAAAGAGAAAGGGAGAGAGATCACCCCCTGGGGAGATAGCCCTTCTCCTCCATTCTCCTCTCTCAATTTTGAGCACAAATGCACACCTACCCAGCGTGTTTTTCAAGCTGCTGGGTCCAGGACTCAAATGGATCTGCAGGTCCTGTAGGATCAAGCTGCCTTAACCTCCAGGCTACATTTCAAAGTGTGTGGAGTGGAGGAATTAGTGTATCAGCACAGCCATGGAGTAGATGGGCCTCATTCGCTTTAATCTTTTCCATCTAATTAGGGCCTTGTTCATATGTTGTGCTTTAACTTTTCTACTTTCGATTTACAGATTTTAAAATGCACTGATTCAGAAATACAGACACCATTGCCACACACATTTGTCATCTGGAGATTGCTGAGAGGATCCAGGCAGCTGCTGTGGTAGCGGTGCCATGTAAAAATCAGATCTCCTGAACACACCAGCTGGGTGTGAACACTACACGACAAGGCTTGAACAGAGAGATTCGTCAGCAAGGTCTCCAAAACTTGTACATCAGAATTTCTTGTTTTGCTTTTCACAGGGTAAGATTTCTGGGTCTCACCTCAGAGCTATTGAAGCACAATCCATTTTTTTTTTTTTTTTTGGCTAGAGAATGCCTGTTCTTGCCAGAGACAGAGAGTGCGGGAGAGGAGAAAGCTCTCCCCATGGGGAATGATCACTTCACAATCCCTTCTCCTTCCTTTCTTCCTCCTTTCGGAATTTTGGGCATGCACGCACACGGGCTTAACGTGTTTCTCAAGTTACCCAGGTCAACCAGTCTAACCACAGTCAGCCATTCGGGATTTGAATGCCTTTTTTTTTTTTTTTTTTTTTTTAGAAGTTTTTGCTATAGGGCGCATGCGCTCGCCAGACAGAGAGAGACAGAGAGATAGAAAGTGAGAAATCACCCCCCAGGGAGGATGGCCACGCTACAATCCCCTCTCCTCCATTCTCCTCTAGGGATCTTGGGCACGCATGCACACGTGCCCGGCGTGAGTTTAAGCCACCGCGTCCGGACGCGAACTGCGGTCGACTATGTGGGAGTCCAGCGACATAGCCATTACGCTAACTGCTGGTCCTGGGATTTGGATGCTTTAACCACAAGGAGATGAAGCCAGTCCAACAATCCACATTTTAACACATAACTAAAACAATTCCTCAGCACCCTAACACTGAGTAATTATTGACTTAAGGAATGGATTTCTCAAAGATATATTTCAGTTAACACAATTTATTATGTTTCAGCACTACACAATCAACAAATATCAGCACAAACACCTACAGTTGTTCGTAATCTAATAGAAGAATACAAAAGGATTCAGCACCTTCTCTATTAAGTATTTATAGATTTCAAGATTGTAGAAGTCTCATAGTTTTAAATATTCAGTGACAACCCACATTTATATAGCTACACCCAACGTTTCCTTTTGGACTTTGGCTCCTTCATCTAATTGCCTTCTCAGATCCTCTCTTGTGTGTCTAGTAGCTCCCCTAAACTTTAACAGACCCCACATTGAATTTACAGCCTTTCCTCCACTCCTGCTCCTCCTGTATGTGGTCTTCCTCTTCTCGCAAATGGCTCACTCTATGCAGCCAGTAGTTTGGGCTAAAGTCTTGGAGTTGACATTGATTCCTCCCTGTCTTTACTACTTTCACATTTTAATCCACCAGTACACTGATCAAACATCCCAGATGATGTCTGTTACCCCTGGGTAGTTATTAACAGCATTCTTTCACTTGGAAAGAATCCCAGGGTCAGGCCACTCAATCCAATGTCAAACACTTGCCTCTACCTCCAACACACATCAGAATCTGATCATATCTTGCAACTTGAGAACAGCAGGGACGTGGCATGACAGTGCAAGTGTGGAATCTAAATCTATCTTGTAGATCATATTTTGCCAACAATAAAAGAATCTGTTGTGGAAGTGGTGTTGCATAATGAAACAGATTAATGGAAGCCCTCTAAAAGAAGCCTTCGCGAATCCTGGTGAGTCTGTGATGCTTCAGATTAGGAAGGGAAGATCTGGTGGATGTCTGCAAAGAGCCAGCAGCACAGCGGCCCGGATGCCAGATGCTCTGCCTTGCCTAAGGCATTGCTGACTACAGCTGGAGGGCATTTAAGGGTTGAAAAAGGACTGTTTGGTGTGTTACTAAACCCCACCCCAGAGACCCTCTTCTCTCTTCATTCTTGATCAAAAAATGTAGCTTTAGCTCTAGTTTCTGGATCAGATGACATTTTCTCATCTCCGTCTTTCAATAGAGAGAGAAAGCTGCACCTTTAATATTGAACTAAACGATCAGAAGGGCTTCAGCTCTGCTGCACTCGGACGTGGCGGCTGAGGTGAGAACGTCTGCAGGTTTTTTGTTGCTTTGACTCTCTTCTTTCTGCCTGGCCTGGGTTACAAGCACTGTTTATCAGACTTGGACGGACTTGAACAGCAATAACTAGTTAGGAAAAAAGGACATACATTTATTTTACTCACATACAGGATCTTTTTTTTTTCGTTGGGGGGGAGAGAGAAATTTTTGCTATAGGGTGCTTGCACTTGCCAGAGAGACAGAAAGAGACAGAAAGTGAGAAACCACCCTCCAGGGAGATGGCCTCTCCACAACCCCTTCTTCCCCATTCTCCTCTTGGGATTTTGGGCACATTAGCACACATGCCCAGTGTGAATTTTAAGCTGCTGGGTCCAGGCCTTGAACTGTAGTCAACTATGGGGAGTCCAGCTACGTAACCCTTATGCCATCTGCTGGTGCCTACATTACAGGATCTTTAGCATCGAAAGGCAGAAAGAGAAAGAGCATTTGTGTCTATAGTTTCCAAACCCTAAGACCACCAGGCAGTGTCACATGGTTCCTAGGTAAGTGAAGCTATTTCTGAATGTATAGAGCATGATTCAAGTTCAACAGTTGCATGGACAGATGTGTTTTTGTACATACCAGATGCAGTGTTTTTAAGCAGTTCAGAAAAAATACAGGGCCTTTCAGTAACTGGTGTTTTCCTTTCCCACTTTGAAGTAAGATGTTAGGTTGCAGTTCAAAACAAATTCCCAAAAGAAGGATTCAGAATGAATAAACTTGTTATTGGTCTGTGTACGCAAACAGGAACCCATCTAAGTAAGATATGGATGGTGACTGTGTTTGAAGTCACAAAGGCAGCTGTGGGTTAGGTGTTTTCATGAGCAATGCCGCACTCTGGAGTTATGGTAGGGGAAATGAAAACAGCCGGAAATGGGCAGCTTCCCCCTGCCAAAGGGCACCGGTAAGAAATGATTACTCGCAATTTGATGGCACTCATTTTGAGGACATACTCATATATCTACTCTTCCCCTTCATAATCTCACAAGAATAGGGCAAACGTTACCCCCAATTTATAAATGGCAAATAGACTCAAGAAGGGAATTTGACTCAAGGATGGAGTTGGCATCACAGGGAAGTCTAGGCTAGAATGTACTCTCTGTGACTTTCAGTGCAGTGTTCTGACTCCCAAAACATCTAAAGCATGGTAAGTAAGACATTAAAAAATACACATAGATGCTTCCTGTGAGCAATGACAAAAATAAGCATAAAAATATAGGGTTTTCTTTTGGGATAGCAAGCAGAGTTTATTAAGAGAGGGGAGGAAGAACAGAGCTCTTAATCAAGGAGCGGGTCTTGGAAAATGGGTTCCCGGAAAATGGGTTGCTGAAAGGAGCTGGGGTGAGAGGTTGGGGGGGGGTGGAGGGTGGTGTATCTTGATAGGGAAGGGCTATGCCTGGGCTCCGTCTAGGTGGAGTTTATGTATCATCTCCCCATACCCCCCCAGGGGGAGAGTCCCAGGCTGAATGGGTCCAGTCATTCTTCTAATTTCGGAGTGTGTATGAGGGTCAAGAAATTCTCTGTGTCTGGAAGTTTTAGAACATAAAAACCATGATCTTATTGTCTTCCTGGAAATATGGTGGGGCCTGAGAAAAAGCCCTTGTTTTAGGTCATGCTGCCTGGGCTAATCATTCAGTTACTGTTCTATGTCATTTCTCCAGAGCAAGCAGCTAAGCCGTTGTGCCTCCATCTTAGATCTTAGCCATTTGTGATTCCATTTTGAGTCTACTCTCTAAATATTGAATGGTTTATGTCGAGGAACTAAGATACATTAATAAGCCCGAACAAGGAGGCATACAATGAGGTACAAAGCAAATGAAAAGAAATGTAGTGTTTGCATGTGAGCCAGACCATTGCTCCTCCAATTTCAGGGCGTGGACCTGGACTATGAGTATCACCGGGGCCTCCCAAGAACAGCAGGAACTAAGCCTCACCATCTACTTAAAGAATTAGAATTCTAACAAGAAACCCAACTGATTCACATGCTCATTAGACTTATTAGAATTTAAGAGCCAATAATGCTTGTTAGCCCAAGAGAAAGTTCTACGTTAAGAAACACGTAACTCAAAGATAGGTTTGGTTCAACTCAGTGATTCTAGATATACAACTTGTCACAAAGGGAATATGGGGCAGTTGATAACACCAGTCCTTAAATCTGAGAGGACTACAGTTTTATGTGGATTAAATTTCCAAGGTACTGCAGTGTGCATTGGTAATACTGAGGGAGAGAGAGTTGTCTCCCATTCTTTGCTCTACAGAAACCCCCACGCAGTGAGATGTAACGCCAGGAAAAGAGAAGTGGGAACTCCTGAACTGCTTAAAATTAAGTTTGTGCCACCTGGCAGAAAAGAGCCTCAGAACAGAATTTAATTTTAGGTATATGACAACAATACAGAAAGTCACATCTCTTTTATGGTTATTTCTTGTTAGAAAGGTCCAAAAAGGCAGCTGAACTCGCCATGTTAATCTGTGCTCCACCCAGCAAGAGAAACACAGGAAAACAAAAAGGCATGTACTGACCTGGGCAGAACAAGGTTGCATCCGTGCTGAGTGCCTATATCCTCCAGTCCAAAGCTGGTCACTGAGATAAACCTAGGAGCAAAGCAGGTTGGGAAGTTAGTTTCAATTCTGAGTCGATGCTCAACTCACAATGTGTGATTGGAAAGGTAGGGTCATTATCAATGCAGCTAGGATATAGGACATTGGGGAAGACTAGAAACTTCTGAAGTAATAGTTCCTCTTCCAATCAATCAAATATATTCATGTTTACAGAGAGATCCCTTTTCTTTTTTCTTCTTCTTTTTCTTTTTTAGGAGAGGTTTTTGCTACTGGGAGTGTGCGCTTGCCAGAAAGACAGAGAGAGACAGAGAGACAGAAAGAGAAAAATCACCTCCCCCTCCAGGGGAGATGGCCACGCCACAATCCCTTCTCCTCCATTCTCCTCTCAGGATCTTGGGCACTCACGCACATGCGCCCAGCGTGAGTTTAAGCCACCAGGTCCAGGACTCGAACCACAGTTGACTACATGGGAGCCCAGTGACATAGACATTACGCTAACTGCTGGTCCTATAGAGAGCCCTTTTCTGAAGAGAGTATCTTGGACATCTTCATATGAAGGTGTTGCCGGGTACAATCTACCCAAAGGGGCAATCTTATTCCTCTACATTAGAGAACAATACATTTTTTTCTGCAAAGAGCTAGGTAGCAGTATTTTAATTTGTCAGCCAGGGGGACTCTTGCAAATCCTCAACTCTGCTCTTGAAGCACAACAGTGAAACAATACATGAATGGATGGAATGTAGCTATCTTCTACTAAAACTTCACTTACAAAAGCATATAGCTGGCATCTTGTTTGGTCTGGAGGTCATAGTTTGCTAACCCTGCCCTATACCATAATAGAATCTCTCTCTCTCTGACTTGTGATCTGACCAGTGAGTTAGGAATGTCAGAAGAACAGAGTGTGTGCAGAGTAATGAGACTGGAAAGGAAACCTAAACAATAGGACTGCTCACAACTTCTTATCTGAACTAATGGCCAAACAGGATCACCCAATACATTCAGGAAATAAAGGGCATTAAGGTGTCCTTCCTTGCTCATCAGCTTCAGAGTTCATTATATTAATTTCACTCTATTATTTTTCAGAAAAGTCAGGGAGATAGGTGCAAGCTTTTTCCAACAACTGCAACAAAACAACCTAGAACACCAATCCCTCTCAATAAAATACCTATTTTTTCTGCTTTAGCTTAAGTATCTTTCAGTGTATGCTAGGGTTTTGATTAAAAAGTCTCATAAAAGACTTCAGAACTTACCCTGCAAATAGCCGTCTCCTTGACTGTAGGCATGACCTTCTCTCTACACTGACTGACAAGGCAACTGTTTCAAGGTAGATTTATTATAGCAAGGGCCCGTTGTAAAATGGTATTATTATGTAGAAAGGGGAGCTGTGTGTAGTTGGAGTGAGTAATTTTGTTCAAACAGCGAGCCGGAGGCAGGTTGACAATAGGTTTAACAAGAGAAAAACGGACTGTCCAGGAGGATTATGAAAATACACTTTGTTTTCCATATATGAATGCAATGCTGAAGCACATTATTTATAAATTACCATTTATTGTCTGGAAAGGCTTGTGGGTAAATGGTTGCTGACCAAAGTTCGAGTTGAATACCTTGTTTCACCCTTTATTCCTTTGAATTATGTGAACATTATCTTATTTGTGAGGTTAAAAATGTACTTATGAAAATAAAAATCTCTGAAGACCACTTAAAATCCAAAATCACAGACTGCTATTTGTTCCATGAGGATGAACAAACTGGGTTCTGGTTTCTTACACTCTGAATATGTATTTCATGTGTTCCCCAGGTCCTTAACTGGGGCTATTTACTGGTCTCTCTGCACAGTAGAGACGTTGGAGTCTTCGGCATTCTTTTTCATTCTTTGTCCTGTATCATAAAAACTGGAATGTATTCAAGAACATACCCAGCCATGTGTTTATTGTAAATTGGCTCTTGCATGAAATTTTTACTAGATATCACTGTTTATATACACTTTTAATTGGTGAATGAAGTGGACCAAATCAGACTTAAAATATTATATTGGAAAAAAGTACACAGATGCTATTTCTTAAAGTTCAAATGGTTTTATATCAGTAGTAGCAGAAAAATGAAATAAATTAGCTGTCTAGTATACTTACATAGCACATCGTAAGTGATTTGTAGTTTCTATGTTTTCTTGCAATTAAATCCCATAAGAATGATATGTATTGGCTAATATCCAGTGCTATTCTTTAGAATTAGAGTAAATTAATTAAATTTCAATGAGTATAAGCTTAATATACTAATTCAAAAAAGAAAAAAGATACTTATATATAATTATTTCAAAATACATACCATGAATACATTTTTTCCTTGACAACTGCATATTACATATACAAACTTCCCTTAATATTGACAAATAACTATTCTAAAATGAATTTATTATAGCAACTCAGATTTAAATAGCTACAGAAGAGTTTTCTATGGTAAGGATTTTGAATACATGTTCACAAAAAATACATAAATGGTCAAAAAGCATTTGAAAAAAGTACTCAGAATCTAGACATACTGGGGAAATGCAAATTAAAGTCACAATGAAATACCATGACACATCAGAATGACTAAAATGAAAAAAGTTGATAATATCAAGTATTGGCAAGGATGTGGTACAATTGATTATGAAACTTTCCCATATGTTTGAGATAGAAATGTAAAATAGCCTAATCACCTTGAAAAATGTTTGGCAGTTTCATGTAAAACTGAATATATTTCTACCCTGTGGACCAAAATCTCAAGTAAGTATTTTCCCAAGTGAAATGAAAATATATATTGTTAAAGAGGAATATACAGGAATGCTTGCAACAGCTTTATTCATAATAATCTCAAATTGGAAATAGCCCAGATGCCTACCAAGAAAGCAAAAATAAAGAAAATTCAGCTAATATTTACAATAGGACACTACTCAGCAATAAAAAAAAAAAACTAATAATATACCCCATGAATCTCAAAAACATCTTCTTGAAAGAAGCCTTCTGCAAAAAGTACTGATACGTAATTCAATTTAAATGAAATCTAGCTTATATAAAATTATAGAGTAGGAAAATACTCTATGATAAAAAATCAAACTAATGGCTGATTCTGGGGGTGAGTATTTTGACAAATATTTGTGCCTGATAATCCCCTATCAAGATAGATATAAAGGACATTATCATCACTCTGAGTGGATGGACACCATTTCATGAAACTAGTGCTCCATAAAACGATAACCTTGAAATAGTGTTCTGTATCATCTCTTTGTCATCTACATAATGCCAAATGAAATAGTGAATTTACAACCTTGTAGACAATTTACATAAACAGGCGTGGGAACAAACAACTGAGCACCTCATTTACATGTAGGGGGGTGGGGGGCTAAGGCATATGCCAAAATGCCAAAACTGGTTTTCCAACCCAGCCTTTAGTATGCATTGAGTAAAAACCAGAATGTTTTACAAAGGATATTAAAAGAATCAATTAATCAGTTAATCCTGGTTAAGTGCAGCATGGCAAAAGTGGATTTATTGCCTTTAGGAGTTTGCTACATTTTCTTGGCCCTAAGAGATCATTAGCAGACAAATTTTCATATTTCCTAATACCATAACCCTTTGTAAGATGTACTTTTCTAATCCAAGTGCACTTAGATTAGAAAATAAAATCCTTAAAATAAAATCTTATAATTAGAGTGGATATTTGAAACCATTTAGCAATTTTGAGCATCGTATACATGATCTTATATCAGGATATATGTCTACAGCGGTTTGAAATATGTGAGGGGAAATACAAATACATGTTTGCCCTCACAAGGACTAGAAGGTGACACTACTATTATTGGTTGGATCCAGGAATATTAATCATCCTATAATACTCATAGTTGTTTGTTACAGCGAGTATTATTTTGCCCAAAATGTTAGTACTGCTTCTTGTATACTCTATTAACATTGAGGCTGTAACTTTTCTCAAAATGTTGGGGTTTTTTTAGACACTGCAAGGCTTGTCTTAAACCTCTTTTCTTCTTCATTTATCTAACTCCCTTTATGATCCAACTAATCTTATGGGTTAAATATTACCCATATTATCATGATTCTCAAATTCATCTCTCTAGTCATGAAGTCTTCACTTAGATCTGACTATCTGACTGAGCTGCCTATTGGACATCTCACTTGGCATGGCTAAGAAGCTTTTTGAAATTAATATGTTGAAGCATCTTAAAGTGTTCACCAACATAATAACTTGTATCTTCACTGACCAAGCTATCTGACCGAAGATTTAAAGTCATCCTGGAATCTTGCCCTTCTCTCATAAACCATAATCAATTAATCAGCTAATTCTATTGACTTTTGACCTTTAAAAACATCTTCTGCATCCAACCACTTCCACTGCTACCCTGTCAGAGATCTGGATAACCACATAACCGTGAACCTCTACAACCAGAGGGAAGCTTTTAATAAAAGCTGATCATATCATTTTCCTGCTGTAAATTCTTCAGTGGATTTCTATTACCTTGACAATATTCAGCTTCATTATAGTATTCTGCAAGGTGTAGCTATCTGATCCAGGGATCCTCTGAGACCTCATCTTCCATCATCCCCTTCCTTGTGAGGCAGGAGGAAAGCTAGACAATGGAAGTGAGTAAGGGGCCAGAACATCTGCCTATGTGGCTAGAAAGAAAAAAATCAATCAAGGCAGAAGATCCCCTGTCTGAGGCAGTGTAAATGGGTGATTTCCAGTAGGGCATGTCTAGCTGGCTAAGCCACATTTGTTACAACCCTTGAGGGTAACCAATGGGCCCAGCCACATTTGATACAGCTAATAGGGTGAATTGCTGAGTCTAGCCACATTCAATATAGCCAATGGGATGAAAACAATTAGTGGCCCAGCCAATGATCAGCTGACACAACCCCAGTCAAGGACTTGTAAATGCCATGGAAAGTAATGACCGAGGTCCTTGAGCCACTCTTTCTCCACGCAGGCCTGCTCCTGCTTCTCGGGAGTGTGCTTTCACTTCTACTTAATAAGATACCCTTTGCTGTCACTATGGGCCTGTTTTGTTTAATTTTTTTGTCTGAAACACCAAGAACCTGAACATCTCCAAAGCCATCCCACAACACCTGCTCTCTGCCTCCCTAGCTACAGCAACCTTCCTGCTCTGACTGTAACGTCCTCAAAGCTGTTCTTGTCTCAGGTGCTTGTGTTTCTCTGCATCTGTATTATCTTTATTCTGTTCTCACTGTAGAGGACTTACCATATTTAAAATTGTCTCCTCCACTAGGTACATACATTCCCTCCTTAACCTGTTTATTTTCTTTTAGCATACTTAACAGCATTTAACATACTTATAAATATTTAGCATATTATTTATAGTCATGGACCACATAATGCATTTGGGTTGGCATGTAGGATGGTGGTCCTACAAAATGTAACAGAACTTCAAAATTCTTGTCACCTAGTGACATCAAAGCCATTGTAATACCATAGGACTATGTGTGACTCAGCTGTTTAGCTCTGTTGGCCCCAGTGGTTTTAATTCTTCATTGCTGGTACTAGATCATTGGTTCTTCTATTTAGATTTTGTTAACACATTGCTTTTTGATAAATTCTCTCTTTTTTTCTATCATAGATAATTCATCTTGTGGATATTCTATTACCCAGAATGCTCCCTCCTGTCTGATATTGCTGAAATGGAGTTCTCTACCTTCACACTCTTTGTTTCTTTCTCTGAGAAAGGTTCAGTGAGATGAAAGTCAAAGAAGAAAAGAAAGAATCTTTTTTTTTTTTTTTTTTTTCCACCTGGATATTCTTTCTAACCAAAGAGCCAGAATAAAATGCCCAGGACCTGAAATGTGGGCTGTGTTAAAGGGAACTTTGATAACAACCTGTGTATCTGGCATATTTTTAAGCATCTTGGGGAGAAGGTCATCTCATCCCAGATCCCTGAGGAATTGGTTATCAGTAATATACAATATATGAAATTTTCAAACAGTTAAAGTAGGCTTGGTTGCTTTGAGAAACTCAAATGAGATGTTCAGCTTTTTTAATGAAAGCTTTGAGTGGTAATGTTTTGCTATGTTCTCATTGCAAAGAAAAATGACAGGGTTGGAAAGATTAGAACAGGTTGCAATGACTTGTGAGACTCTCAGCTTGGCATGTTATTATTCTGATACTGCTTCATAGGACAGAGGACACCCTCCCCTATATGACAGTGTTGTTGAGGTGATATCTGCTGTACATGAGATCGTTAACCCCCAGAAAACCTCCAAGTATTGTAGTCAGATATGTAAATAAATGTGTAGTGTCAACAGTTATATTTGAATTAAGTTAGCCTTTTTTTTCTTAAAAGAAAAAGTAGGACCATGTCTTGTGGTGTATTTGAGACATATTTATACTAAAAGTATATATTTTTTGTTTCTCTAAATCTCTAATTTAACTAGGCAGTCTCTATTGGGAAACCCTACTTTTTCAAAAGTTTATTGAATTATCTTTTCCATGAGCAACGGAGAAAGAGAGACAGACAGGGTACCCCTCAATTGCAGTCTATCTCTGGCTTCAGCCAGCCCTGGATACCTGGCATGCATGTGCCTACTGTATTCCAAGAGCCCTCTAGTCATAAACCCAGAGCCTTCCCATGGGGGTCAGCCCCAAGAGTATTGTGTTACTGCTGTGCCATCCTTAGGCCACCTAACCCTATTCCTATAGCAAGAAAAGGTCGTCTGACTCCATTGTAGGATAATGCTTTAAGATCTCAAAGAACCCTTAGCTTAGACACAGCTGGGGTCAGAGGTCAGGCAAAAGCAGGTTAGGCACTCACAATGCACCCTTTAAAGAGACATTTGCACTAAAGGGATTCTAATTGTAAAGTCATTCCTTGCACAGTCTGAGAGTAAATACCTCCTTAAGGTTTGTATCCTAGGCATCTCTCTTGCCTCACTGTAGTCCAGACCTGGGCATAGGTTTATAATTTATTATTCATTGTCTTTTTCATATTCGAAAATTGAAGTGAAGCAGAATGAAAGCTAACTTCATTCCAATTCTCAGTAGGAAAGCTTTGATTTTATTCTACTGTTTACACATGGGTATAGACAAACCCATCTTTCGTTATTATAGGAATGAGAAGAGGGGAATATGCACTCAATCTTTCAATAAAAAATTTGAGAATCTATTAAATGATACATTCAGCTCAGCAAACTAGCACAGAAGATCCCACTCATACTACTTATATTCTAACAGAGAATATAACAGAATAAATGAAATTAAATGGTAGAGTGACACAGTTAGTGGTTGGGGTGAGGGTCATATTTGATCTGTGTCATAAAAATCTCGAGAAAGAGGAATTTAGGGCCCCAAAAGTGAGATTAAAAACACTGAGAAGGGGAAAAGCTTGGTGATTTTGAGAAAGCAAACATTCGTGCAGCTGCAGCAAATCTGTGAGGGGAGAAAAACGGGAGATGAGATTATATAGGTGTACCAGATCAAACTATTAGTCATGCATTTTTGGACTTTATGTAAAGTGAAACGTGTTGCCACTGAGGAGTGATAAGCAGAGGAGTTGGAGGAAAATGGGAGTTAGAAAATAAAAACAGAAATATTGGCTCTCACTTCAAACTTTGCTTATATTCCCATGTCATCCTTCAGTTGAGTTCTGAAGTACAGTGAGAGATACAACCTAAAAGAGAAATTTCTTCATGACAAAAGTTCAGTTCTGGCTTATTCCATTTAAATTTGGGAATCAATTCCCCATGTGTCACTCATTGACTTAAAAGAAAAGCCCAAATTGAGATTCTATACCAAAAAGAAAAATACATCTTTATATACACATTGCTTTCTCTTTCACTGTAAACCATCATGCTAAGATGGCTATTACAGACATAACCTCAACCTTTAAGGAAGTAGAAAAAAGGTGGTAAGTATTAGATGAAAATAGAATTTGTGACATTATGAGGTGAATGATAATTCAAGGCTGGATAATTTCTGATTTCTTTCCTAGATAAAATGCTACAAAGGAGGCTTAGGAAAGACCTACTCTTTATCATGATTACCTCAATTCCTAGCTTTATATGATTCTAAAACTCTATAGATACACATCTAAAAGACACAGTTTCACTGGAAAATTAATATAGCAAAATGAAACACCTGAAGACAGAAAAGACAGACAGAAAATAAAAAATGGTGTTCCTAATGACATACTTGAGAGAAAAAGGAGAGAAAAGTAGAAAGAGAAATAAAAATTTGGGCCAGTTATAAATGAAGACTTATCACATTGAAAGGGTGTAATTTCTTGAGATTATCAATACAGCAACCCACAGCTCACCAGGAACAAGTAAGGGATGAGTGAAATTGAATGAATTATCCTGAGAATAATATTCTTCAGGATAATCTTGCTAGTAACTTGTTTCAGATTTGTGGCCTATTGAACAATGAGAAAATAAAGTTCTTGCATAGAAAAATACCTCATGACTTTTCCAACACCCAACATATGCCAGCAAAACTAGGACACAAATATAAACTGCCTTGTTGAATTTCTCTGGTCATCAAGTCAAACTTGAGGAATTTCTACATTATTTTTCACCAATGAGTTCAGAAGAAAGAAGTTATTATGGTTGCACATTTATGAATACTAGAGTAAGCTCCATCAATGGACACAACTGGAGTTTGGCTGAGAGAAATCTAAGTTTTGACGCCTTGTTTCAATTTGCTCTGGTCAATGATTCCTTTTCTTAAAGATACTAACATAAGAAAAACTATATAAATATGAAATATACAATAATCATCAGCAAAACAATGTGAGTAATTCTACTTTGATGAAAAGACTGAAGTGAGTTTGACAAGAGCTAACTCCTTAGATCGATGATGTAATTGCAATAGTATGTGTTTAAGTGGAAGAGAGACATTTCTTTAGCCAGTCTGCTCAAGAGACTCTGGAGAGCTGTCCACAGCTTGTCCAAATTAGAACAAGAATACATATATGTATTACAGATTCACAGTGTTGTAACCATCCTAAACAGGATTTTTAATAGATAGTGGAGTCCCTTTTCTGGATAGCCAACATATATTGGTTATTTTACAAGGTTTCAGCTAACATTGTTTTCTCTGGCTTTTGCTACAACCAAACACTTGAAGTCTATCTCAAAGAGTGAGAGAAATCAAACAAAATAAAAACAGGGAAAGATTGCATATTAGGCATTCTATTTTCATTCACATTAATTTCAGTGATGTATATTATTTAAAGGACTGGGTTATTAAACATCAAATAGCAAGTACTGTTAATAAAATGCTTTGTAAATAACTTAATGTCTTCGAAGTAGATTTTGATGGTTCCCTAGATATCAATTTTATATATTTGGTCCCACACATTAACTTTTTAAACAGTAACTTTCTGCTTTAAGAGTTTCATGGGATATATTTTCAACAGGGCAATCATTTTGTTTATGATATTCAGAAGTTCCAGAATCCTGAAATAATTGTGAAAATATCATATCAATATCAAATAGATGATATTGGATAATACTGGAAGCTTAAACTGTTTAGAAGACAATTTTAATTATATTATAAATTATTACTAGGTACTCAAAGGGTTGTAGAAATTAAAACAAAAACACTGATTATGCTTGAATATAAAATGTACCAATATCAAAAGAGATTGGAGAATATCTATTTAAGTCTTTCACCCATTATTTAACTGATGTGGTTTTGTTTGTTTTTCTGTTTCCTTACAGGAGTTCCTTTATACTTTGGATATTAATCACATCTCAGATACTTGGTATACAAATAATTTCTCCCATTCCTGATGTTGCTATTTTACTTTTTTGGTTGTTTCTTTCATGCATGGATTTTTAGTTTGGTGCAGTTTTATTTATCTGTTTTTTCTTTTCTTACTTGTATGTCTGATGTCACATCTGAAAGATCATTACTAAGACCAGTACCATAAAGTTTTTCTTTAGTAGTCTTCCAAGAGTTTTGTAGAGTCATGCTTTATGTTTAAGTCTTTAATTCACTTTGAGCTTATTTTTATATGTGGCATAAGATAACAATTCAATTTTTTTACAAGTAGATATCCAATTTTCCTAAAACCATTTATTTAAAAGATTATCCTTTCCCTATTGTGTATTCTTGGTGCCCTTGTAAAAAATCATTTGATCATATGTGTGGATTTATTTCTGGGCTCTCTCTTCTATTCCACTTATCTATATGCCTATTTTTTATGCCAATACCATACTGTTTTAGTTACTGTAGCTTTGTGATATATTTTGAAATAAGTAAATGTGATGCTTCTAACTTCATTCTTCTTTCTCAAGATTGCTTTGACTATTTCAAGTCTTTTGTGTTCCAAGTAAATTTTAGGAGTTGTTATATTTTAGTATAAAATGCCATTAGAGTTTTGATAAACTTTGGATTGAATTTGTAGATTATGTTGGGTAATATGGGTATTTTCACAATACTGTCTTCAACTCCATGAACATAGATGGTCTTTACACTTATTTATGCCTTTTTAAATTAAACCAGCTTAACATAATCAGTAAATCCCATTGATTGTATGATTAAAAAATACATGCTTCAGAATTACTGCACCTAGTACATGACAAGAGTATAAATTTGGGATAAATGCCTCCAAATTTGGAATCTCCACCATAAAATTTCCAAATTAGAGTTGGAGAATAATGCTTACCTCATAGAAGCAGCAAATCATAGACTAAGAAAAGTGGTTCTGAACAACATCTTTTGAATTTTTTTTGGTTACTTTTAATATGAATCTAATATTTCTTTGGAACTTTCATTTATACATGTCTATAGATTCCTTTCACTGTTAAAGTGTCAGTTGGAGTTATGTCAATTGCAATCAAGAGTCTTAAATAACAGTACATATTTAACTCCCTCAACTCTTTGACTCTTAAGTCCAAAACTCAAGAATGAGTCAAGTGAAATCCTTGAATCAGTTGTAAACAGCATGGTAGCCTCCATGAGGGTCATGAAGTAGAGCCTGAAAAAAGAGAATTGGCAGAAGATGGTGACTAGGTAGGAATATTGTATTGTAGCTACCTTGGAAGTTGGTAGCATAATATTTCCCCAGGATACTTTAATAAAAGTTGACAGAATGATGTCCCTTGCACATTTCTCCCTGACATCACTGAACTTCCCTAAAATTTAATGACTCTCCTACACAATTATAAGTTTTATAGCCCTGATGTCAGCGATAACTATGTTTATTCTTCCTATGTGGCAGTCTATCTTTGTGATTGATGAGCCCATATTTCCCAATACTTTAGGAACTTTAAATGTACTGCATAGGAATTTTTAAAAATAATTGTTTAAGATAATAAGTGAATGGAAATTATACATATTTTCCCATGTGATAAGCAATTATTAACTTCAAACTTCTATCATTCCATTTTTTTCTAGTATCTCAATGACCTAGGCATATGACATAAAGAATACACAGAGAAAAAGTACTTATGAATGGGCACTGAGTTAAACAACATAAATTTTATCTTATCAACAATGCTTCTGGATTTTCTTATTTTCATATATATATATATATATATATATATATATATATATATAAAACAATTGCTTTTATATACACACAGGCTCTTTCTCTCTCTCTGTATGTATCTGTTGGATGAATAAATGAATAAAATGATAATTGGATAAATAATAGTTAACTCTTATTTTTGAGTGCTTACATAAGCACTCAAAGAATATTATTTTATTTAATCTTATTAAGAGATTTGGAAAATCTATTTTAGAGGGGAGGAAACAGAGCATTTGGTGGTCCCATCACTTGCCCAAAGTCAAACTATCTACAAGCTAATGGTAGAGCCAAATCTCATCTCTCCCAAGCCTTTTATTGACTCTGAAGGCTAGGTTTTTCTAGAAAGAACATCATTATAATGAAGTGAAGATCACATTTTACTGTAAACTTTTTCTTTATGTTTCTTTACTCACAACTTCCAGCAACAGTGCGCATGTAATATAGAATCAGCCATTGACTGATTGACTGACTGATATACTGATGGGCTCAAGTTGCATTGACATGTGTACAAATAAAAGAAATCATGAGAGTACTGTGCTGGAGTCAGCTGAACAATAAGCCTTGACCAAAATCAGTGGGACGAAACTCTTGACTTCAGCATTAGAAATAGTAATTTTGAAATAAACAAGCTCTAAAAATATCATCCTTACTCAATTTAAAGCCTAAGGGACGGGATAACTAATATTTCTCACTACACTGAATACATTCAAGCATGTTTTTACATCTAAATCCATTTTATTTTCTTTTAAATAATAGATAACCAGTGACTTTTAAAAGCACCAATCTGTCAGTAGAAATATTTAAAATCTAACAAAAACTTGTATTCTTTGTAGACCAGAAGGACATATTTTACATGCAAATGGAATATTTTTAGCATGGGTACATCTTACTCTTTGAAAAGTTCCCAGATTTCTTATTCTTCAATGTAGAAAATCCCCAGCTCCTCTGCCCCTGTCACCATTATGGGATAAAAGAATTCTGGTTGTGAACTGGATTTTCTTGAAGAATCCATTAAAGTTTAAACTTGTGCTTTGCATCAAGCAACGTGTTCGGTTCCCTAGAGAAGATCACAACTCCTTTGTGTCACTTAATATAAGGGGAAAAAAGGTAAAACAAAGAATGCAGGAAACAATTTTTTTTTTTTTTTTCAGTTGGAATCAGTACGTTGAGAATTCGGAAGTCGGATTTCACGACAGCATGATGGCTGCTACGCAAAATGATAAGAATTGTGTTATGCTCACTAACTGGGAAATGGAACTTCCAAATTCCAACAAATGATTAGTAGTAAATAGCAATGCACAGAAAAATCAGAAAGAAATATTCATGGCTTCTCTTATGAATACATTAGATAGTTTTTGGAAGTAAATGTTGGGGTTATCTTGGGACCAAGGCACACACTCTGTTTTTAAACCTTTCACTTTTTTTGCATGTTTGTTTTTTGGGAAAAAATAATATAGTCAGACTTGGCAATGGAAACGTCTCAAAGGTGTACTTTGGAAGCATGTATGAAGTGATTTCTGATTTGAATAATATACGAATTCAAAGCAAAGCCCAGCCAGCAGAAGGTTCCGGATTTCTGGCTAGGGAATTATGAGTAGCTGTTCAAGTTGATGAATTCTACCCAATCCAGAGTCTGTTTCTTGGCCTTCCAAGCTCAGATACATGTTCATGTCATTGTTGCAGAGCTTCAATGACTTAGGGATTATGAACAGTACCTATAAAACTCAGGAAAACTGATGGGTTTTTACCAAAATGGCAACTTTTGAATTAAAATGAAGAATAAAATTATCAAGGAGGCAGAATATCAGTGTCAGCTCCATTCCACATCCTTTCCCTATAGGCAAGTTGTGCTAAAAGCAAAATAATCAGAAAGATTGGTTTAACAGCATCTGAATACAGAGAACTGGTGATCGTCATTTGCATGCTTAATGGTCTCCATTGCCTGATAGACTATGGCCACAACAGAAATGTGACTTCACATCAGACAGAGGGCTGCTTCTATCCTCTCCCAGAGGTGAACATTCAGCCTTGTCCTCTGTGAATGTCCTTATTCTTCAAAATCTCATCATTGTCCATTACTTCTTTTCATTGATCCATTTTTTTTCTTTATATGCATTATTATTTTCAATCATGTTTTAGCTGATCTAGATGTCATTTTATCTTTTTTTAAATCATAGGGAAATATAGACTGGATTGAAGTGCAGGTAAGAAATTCAGACCTCTGGGACCAGCAGTTAGCGTAATGACTATGTCGCTGGACTCTCATGTAGTCAACAGTGGTTCGAGTCCTGGACCTGGAGGCTTAAACTCATGCAGGGCACATGTGTGTGTGTTCCCAAGATCCTGAGAGGAGAATGGAGGGAGGAGAAGGGATTGTGGCACGGCCATCCACTCGGGGGGGGGGGGGTGTTTCTCACTTTCTGTCTCTCTGTCTCTCTCTGTCTTTCTGGTGAGTGTACATGCCCTATATAGAAAATAACAACAATAACAAAAACACCTCTCCAAAGAAATTCAGACCTCTGGATAATGACCCAAATAATGTTGTTTTTTTTCCCTCTATTTATCAGTGGTAGGAATTTTTGCACTTTTCATATTACTTTTGACAAAGCTCCACCATGTTCAAAATTCTTTTAGCGGTTTTGGTAAACATACTGATTCCCCATGATCAAGTTCGTGGGCTCTGCACATAATGAATAGTAATATAAAACTTAATAAGGAGAGAAGTGCGGAACAGGGGCATTCACATAGTCAGCAATGTCTATTGTATGGCTGTTACATAGCAGGCACTGTTCTAGGCATCGAAGATAGAGCAGTGAATAAAACCAAGTCCCTGACCTCATGGAGTTCACATTCTAGAGGGAAAACAATGCTATACAAGTGAACTAAAATAAATATAATAAAAGGCGAAGTAACAAGAAGTACTATGAAGAAAGATAAAATAAGGTAAGGAATAGAAAATGATGAGGGTTCTTTACCATCTAATGTACTCACAGAGATGGCCAAAAGGTAAGATGATTAGTAAGGTAGATTTTGTCTCAATATAAGAAAAAGCTCATTAAAAATCCCAGCAAGAGCTGCCTTCCCACAAGACAATTAGCTCCACTAGGCAGCAAGCTCACCTTGGGTGAAGTGGTGTGAAGAGGACTAGCTAGCACTAAGGTCCATTTCAAAGATTTTGCAAAACTCTAAATAGAGAATCTGACAAGTTGTCCTCATGTCAGCTTGTTCCAAAATCATACTGAAATGTTTACAGTTCCAAAATAAATGCAAACTGACAACTCCAAGCAAAGTTAAAATCTCACCACAGCTACTCGCCAGGATTTTAAATTAATTTCCCTTAATTAAATATGCTTGGCATGGAGATGTACTGCATAAGTTTCTAATATACACTTAACCATTTGAAAAACTTATCATTGTGAAAGTTGCTTTCTTTTCTTCTTTGCTATCTTTTCTCTGCTTTAGATATAGGGTATGAAAAAAAAAAGACTAGTCCTCATATTGTAAAGATAATTGTTTTTCACATGTCAGGACACCATTCCTTTTTCTCTTCCATCATACAGACATATTGTTTATCATTAAACAAGAATACTACTGCTAAAAACACTGTATTGACCTTATGTCTTATGATGATTACATGAAATACATGGAAAGCATTTAGTGCAGTGCATGGAACATAGTAAGTTATGGTAGAATGGTGTGCACACGGCCCAGTTTATGACTCCTCTTACACTTAGGCTCTTTGCCATGTGACTGTGTAGCTTCTTCATCAATAGGTGGCAGCTTTCCCCCTGACTTCTGTATCTCAGCATGGCCTTTTGACTTGATTTGGCCAACAGAATGTGACAGAAATGATGGCATGGTAGTCCAAACCCAATCCTCACAAGGTTTTGTACGCTTCTGTTACATTTTTTTTTTTTTTAAGAATTATTTTATTTGAGACCAGAGAGGGACAGAGTGAGAGAGAGTGAGAGTGAGAAAGCAAGTCGCCAGGTACGGGACTCAAACCATAGTTGACCACATGGGAGTCCAGAGCCCTTAACCACCATGCCACCTGCTGGCCCCGATGTTACTCTCGAAAGCTTGTCTCTACTAAAATAATAAGCCCAAGCTATCCTCGTGGTTAATGAGATGAGTAGACTCCAGGCAAAGCTTCCATCAGTCAACACAGGATGACCATGAACTGATCATACATACGAACACACAAGCATGCTATGCACCTAAATCAGCTGAGTCTAATCCAACTCCTTTGCACTTGCCAACCAACTGTAGAGCCATGAGAAATTCTTTTTAGTCCAATTTTTAAGTTTTTATTTTTATTCCAATAAATACTGGGGTATTTTGTTACACAGCAATAACTGAGCCATACACACTCACTACATGTTAGCTCACATCATCATCATTATTATCCTGCTACAGATATATAAAGATACTGGAGCTTGTGTACTACTTCATAAAATGTACCATTTCAAAAAATGAAACTTGGATGTAAAACATATGTGATGATTTATCATTGTTTATTAACATATTCTGTTTGTTTATAGTAGAGTTAGAAGAGAGTGACCCCATTTAAAATATTATATAAATATTTACAGTGGTCCTTTCTTATTTATTTTTTTTTATTTTTTTTTTTGAAAGGTTTTTGCTATAGGGCGCGTGCGCTCGCCAGACAGACAGAGAGAGACAAGAGAGACAGAAAGCAGGAAATCACCCCCCAGGGGGGATGGTCACGCCGCAATCCCTTCTCCTCCATTCTCCTCTCGGGATCTTGGGCACGCACGCACACGCGCCCGGCGTGAGTTTAAGCCGCCGGGTCCGGGACTTGAACCGCGGTCGACTACGTGGGAGTCCAGCGACATAGCCATTACGCTAACTGCTGGTCCCCCAAGGTCCTTTTTTATTTTTAAAATTTGCCAAAGGGCATGTTCACTTGCCAGAGAGAGACATAGAGAGAGGGAAAGTAAGGAGGCATCTCCCCACCCACCATGAGCATGGTCATGCCACATTTCCTTATTTGTTTCTTCCTCATTCAGGAATTTAGACACACATGCGCACATGCTGGTGTGTTTCTCAAGATACTATACTTGAAACTCAAACTGCACCATTGGCCATGTGGGATCCAGCCACCTTAACTACCAAGCCATGGGGTGGCCCATCACTTTTTTATTTTTTAATTGCCAGAAGGTACCTGTGCTGAGTAGAAAGAGAGAGAAAGAAGAATAAAGTATCCCCCCAATGGAGGTATGGTCACGCTGCAATCCCTTTTCCTACATATATCAAGATTTAGGGTATGGGACCAGGTGGTGTAAGGGTTATGTCGCTGGACTCCCACATAGTCAGCCACTGTTTGAGTCCTGAACCTGGTGACTTAAAACTCATGCCAGATAAGTGCGCATGCATGTTCAAAATCCAGAGAAGAGAATGGGGAGAAGGGACTGCAGCATGGCTATCCTCCTGGCAGGGGTGGTGGTGGTGATTTCTCACTTTCTATCTTTCTGTCTCTCCAGTGAGTGCATGTACTCTCTAGCAAAACTCAAAAAAAAAAAAAAAAAAAAAAAAAAGGGCATATATGCACATGCACCTAATGTTTTTTTCACACTGTCAGGACTGGGATTCAAACCTCAGTTGGCTATGGAAAATTGGGCTCCATTAACCACTAGGCTATGGGGCCAGCCCTATGGCCCTCTTGATTTGGACAACCATGTGCACATATAAACATTTTTTCAGGTTTTTTTGTTTGTTTGTTTCTTCTATAGGGCATGTGCACTCACTGGAGAGACAGAGACAGAAGGAGAAATTGCTCCCCAGGTAACATAGTCATGCCACAATCCCTTCTCCTCCATTCTCTTTTTGGGATTTTGGGTATGCATGCATGCACGCCCTGTGTGACTTTCAAGCTTCTGGGTTTTGGACTTGAACTACAGTCAACTATGTAGGAGTCCAGCACCTTAACCACTGTGCCACCTACTGGCCCCCATTTTTCTCAGGTTTTAGGAGTCCATGCATATTGTCAAGAAATGTGCACACAGGACATAGCCACACTTTGTAGTAACCCCCGTTCTGTTTCTTCACCATAAAAGCACTGTGCTACTTGTACAGTTTTCTGCTTGGATGTGATTACATAAGACTACTCTCTAGTGTGACTTTCAAAAGGAAACAAAAGGCAACTCTGTTAAAATGATCAGGTAGTAAACTCAACAGCAATTGAAATATTCTCTTTGTTGTTAATCATAATTTTGTAATAGATCTCACCTTAATAAGGATAAATAATTAGGAAAAAAACTACATGAAGTTAATCACAATAGAATCAGAGAAAGAGAATGTAAACTTAATACTTTAAGAAGAGGTGGTCTCTAGAAAGTCTAGAATGTAATAACCAAAGAAAAGTGCTTTTATGGTTATGTATTTCTTTTGCTTCCTGCATTTAGCAGGCAGGAAAAATTTATTTTTTTCCAGAAAGAGAGAGAGAGAGAGAGACCAAGACCCCCAACAGGTTGTTCCCCCCATGTCCCACTCTCGGCCATAGCCATCCCCGATCATAGGCATGCAAGCAAGCCCAGCCCGGGGAGGGAGTCCCAGACATGAACCGAGGACTTTCCCATCTGAGTTCAGTTGTGTTACTGCTGTGCCATGGTCTCACCCAGCGTGGCTTATTTTGGTAATCAAAAAACAAGTATTAAACTCAATATCTGCAAATGTTTCTCCAGGTTTCTGAGTTGTGAAGTGTAGAAATCATCTCTTGGTTAATTAAGTGGAAGGGATTTATTGCTTGGCTATGGAATGACCCACAGAAGTGAGAGGGAGTCTGGAGAACAGGGCTTGAAAAGCAGCAGGAAGCCAGAAGCAGCTGCTAGAGCCAAAGCCACTCTGCAGCCGCAGTCCCCAGCAGGACTCTCCACTCCACAGCCAGCTCTGCTTCAGGACATGGTGCTGCTGGACGCCCCCTGGCTGTCGCCCCTGAAAATTCCTGTTCTGAATGAATTCCCAAGATCCTGTCACTTGCTCAAAATTTAGCATCCCAAGAGGAAGCCTCCCATTGCCTGAGCCTAATTCACATGCCCACAGCTTGGCGTCTGTGTGGGAAACAGAAATATATATGACCCTCAGGTAGAAGGTGGGCCCTTCCTCCCAGCAAGTCCTCAACATAAAAAAAGTTCTAGAAAATGGGATAGGAGGTTGTACTTTTCGGCAACAAAAAGTTATATTGGATCGTTCTGAAAGTCATAATGCATTTTTGCATAAAAAACACGTCATAACTTTTCCGACAACCTAATACAACAAATGTCTTCTCAGAGGTGGTATTTTCATCACACTACACCTATATTTGTAAAATTCTGTGAACAAAGTAAAAAAGGAGACAAAATAATTCTGTGATAGAGCACCTATCTCTCATCTATGTACACGTCTACATATACACACAAAACACACACACTAACAACATCAGTCCTTTCACACGTATTTCTAAGAAATGGTTAGCTCTGAATGGCAGAATTTGTCTTTACTATTAATTTAATTCAGATCCCAGGACTCACTCTAACATTGGAGGTGAGAGAATTGCTTCTTACTGTGGAAGAGTAAAATGCATATTGCTGGCTGCTAGAGTTGAGTATTATCAGTGAGGGCAGCCAAAAGAATTACAAATCTTTTGTTTCTCTTTTTCTGGAAAAAAAAAAACTGAGCTAAATCATTGAGTAAACAATTTCAAGGGGCCCTGATAACTACAGTCTACCCCTTTTCTGGAGATATTTAAAATCTGCTGCAACCTTACCTCCAGATGTCAGTAATAGGACTTATTTCTGATTAAAAAAAAAAAAAATACACCATTAACTTAACCCAAAGGAAAAGAAGTTGTTAGTCTTTTCTTTTTTTTTTTGACAAATGGATTAGGTCTGTGTCAGCACTTTTCACGTTTTTCCAATTCTCGTTTCCAATCCTCATCTTCAGGCGCTTGGTTTCTGTGAGAGCTAATAGGTAGCGAAGTCTATGAAACAAATAAGTTATTTCTGAGACGGAATTATAGAGCTTTATGCAGTCCTTTTACTTCTGGCTGCTAGAATGAACACTCTTTATAGAATGGAATAACCAGAAACCTAAAATCCACAAATAACGTGCAGACTTTAATCTGGCTACTAGTTGTCTCCTGTGTTGCTTGTGTGTCTCGCTCTCCATCTCTTTTCTCTCTCTCTCCTCCTAGTCCCAATTGTCAGTCTCAGAAGGGATGAATACTGTACAGAAAAGTTGATTAAACTCAAACCAGTGACATTTTCTCTATTGTAGGGATATTTTTCGATGACTCATCTCTGTGTAAGCCTGATTTAAGTCTGAGCACATACCAAGAATGGAACTTTAGGGTCTGGAAGGGAAGGGTGGAGGATCAGGACTTGGAAATTTACTATAGACTGAAGGATGTAGGCTTTGATCAAACAACCTGGTTTCAAATCCCAGCTCTGCCATTTTCTACAGATGCCACCATAGACCAAGTCCCAAACTCTTGGTATCTCAGTTTCCTTCCTTGAACATGGAAACGTTGATTTATTTGATAGGCATAGCACAGCACTTGAGACACTTGAAATTTTCTATAGATTTCAACAGTTAATATATCATTAGTTCGACTTCTACTAGCTATGGGTAGAAAACACAGAGAGCCTGACAACAACAAGGAGTTTTCCTCATTTACCATTAAAAGAACATCAACAATTCTAAAATTTCGACCCACTGAAAACATATATGAGCTGCATTGACTCCCGTTCTAGTGGGAGAATGTTTCCAGTAATGGGAAATAAGTTCAAGTATCAAGCCAGTAAGACTGACGACATGTGCCCTAATGACTGGCTGTAGATAGTGCAGGTGCAGCCGTCACAGGAACAACACAGACTTCCTACAACAACCAGGACTCAGGTAGCAACTGTGTGCGCAGCATCCCTCACCCCCATGCCCTTGATTTAGAAGTGTTGATTCTCATATTGAATTGAGAAGCCTTTTTGTGTGTATGCATGTGTGTTCATTGTGATTTTAAAATACCAAACAGAATATCTCAATGTAAAAAAATGTTAGTTATTAGAGCATGCTAGGAGAAATCTACATAAAACTAATGCTGAGTATAAAAACTTGATGAGAATCGTGATGTTCTGTATCTCTAACTGGACGGAGGCGTCTATGTGGGCGGACATGTATGGCCAGCTGCTCACCCAAGCTCAGTATCTGGCTCATTAAATGGTATCTCAAAAAGCAATTCAAAATGGAGTTTCTGATATAGCCCACTGCCTCCCGTATCTGCTCTTCTAAACTGTTCCCTGCAACTTGATAAATAGTATTTCCGGACTCCCCATCTCTAAGGCCCCACTTAGATGTCACTGTCTTCCTTCCTCACTCATATCCAAGTGATCAGCAAATGCTATTAGCTTTACTTGCAAATATATACCAAGAATCTTGTCACTTACTACCTGTCTAGCCTCAGATGCCCTCATCTCTCACCTGCATCATTGTAGTAGTAATTGTGACAGTATTAATAGGTGGTAATGTCATGCGCGCCAAGGACTGTTTTATGCACCTTACATATAATAATTCATTTGAGCCTTACAACTTTAGGGAAATTGGGCCACTGTGAAAGTTATAATGCATTTTTGCATAGGAAAAAAACAGAAAAATACGTCATGAATTTCTCGATGGCCTAATAGACACTGTCATTCTCAGTTTGTAGATGGTGAAATCAAGATACAAGGGAGCTTGCTTCTCTGTGCTTTCACCACTACCCCCCTGCATGGGCCAGGTCTGTTCTTGACACACAGCCAGAGAGCCAGTCCAGCCTCAACACAGCAGCCTGTGCTCAACCTTGCAGGGGCTTCCACGTCACTCTGAAGAAAAGCAAGACCGGAAGGGGCGTTCTGAGCTCTGTCTTGCACTACTCTTCACTCTGTCTGCTTGATCCCAGTCGGTGCCAGCTGCAGCTCCGGCTCCTTGTCCTGAAACTTTCCAGGTACGTTCTGCCTCAACCCACCCACAGACGTCAGCATCGTGCCCTCCCTCTTATCCTCCGGTGTTTTACTCAAAGACCATCTTCTCATTACATTCTCACCTGATCACTCAACTTGAATTTGTAGTTCTTTTCACCCCAAAAATCTCCACCCATGTTTCCCGATTTACTTTTCTCCTTAGCAGCTGCCATTTCTTAACATGTTATATATATTTTACTTCTCTATTTTATTTTTTCCCTCTATTAGCTACAAAAAGCTACTGTTTTTTTGTTTTGTTTTTTTTTTTTTTTTTTGAGAGGTTTTTGCTATAGGGCGCGTGCGCTCGCCAGAAAGACAGAGAGAGACAGAGAGACAGAAAGCGAGAAATCACCCCCCAGGGAGGATGGCCATGCCACAATCCCTTCTCCTCCACTCTCCTCTCGGGATCTTGGGCACGCACGCACGTGCGCCCAGCGTGAGTTTAAGTCGCCGGGTCCGGGACTTGAACCGCGGTCGACTACGTGGGAGTCCAGCGACATAGCCATTACGCTAACTGCTGGTCCCAAAGCTACTGGTTTTTGTCTTCATCCCTATAGCCATAATCCTACAACAGGGGCTAGCATACAGTGTATGCTTAATACATGTTTGTTGAGTGACTACATAAATAAATGTATTAATATCTTTTATAAGATAAAACAATGATCTATTCTAAAAAAAATTAGTTATATAAATACTTAGTGTTTAAGTAGGTGATGCCTTGTCAAGAATGCCCACCTGTCATTGTGATGACTGCAGAGGGGACCAGTGACATATAGATGTTAGATTTGGTTGAGTCAGAACAGCCCACTCTTCTCTGCCAATCCCATGTTATCTGTGACTTAGTAAGTACCTTTATATTCTACCTTGTTTTTTTTCTCTCTAGGATAATTGTGTGGTGGTGATGGTGGTGGTGGTGGTGGTGGTGGTGGTGTGTGGGTGTGTTCCCTCTTTTTCTCTTCAGAGCTGTCTTGGATTTCAATACAAATCTGGTTTTTCTGAGTTAAAAAAAACTGGTGAGAGGGGATTTTATGCAGATCAATTTACTAGCAACTGTTCACACCTAGCCCTGGCCCAATTAATCTATAAATTGAATGCTCATCTCTAAATATCAGAAGATAACTATAGTTCAAATTCACTTCTACCCTACCAGGAAGATTCTAGAAAGCTAATCTAGTCAATCCAGTGTCTCATTTCTATCATCTTTTCTCTCTGGTACTGCGTATCTTTGGGCACTCTAGCTATGTGGTAATTACTTCAATATCCTTTTTTTCTAGCAAGGAAGTGGCTTCTACTAATGTGATGTTCTTTAAAATGTACTAAAGTTAAAATTGTACAGAACATTTGAATGTAGGTTTTCATTTTCCAAGGCTAATACATAAATTGGCTTTATTTTATAAGCTTACAGCATCAGTGTGTGATTAAAATACCCCACACATATTGAATTTAATGCTTGTTGTAACTCTGAGACATCTCCTACATTCAAATGACATAACAGATCAAGAAACCAAAGTAAACAAAGATTTATTTTGCTTTTATTTAAATATATCCATACACCATTGAAAGCTTAGAATTTTAGCTTAGACTTTTGCTTATTTATTCATTTCAGATTAATTGTAAAAAAAGCTCATAAAAACAGCTATTTGTACTATCCCTAATGGTCTTCCGAAATTAAATTAACTGTGTTACAACATAATGTCAAGTCTGCAAACATGAATTTACTGGGGTTACTGTAGAAGCTTATTTCTTACATATTGAGGTAACTGAAGGGCAGATGGTTTTGTATTAAGTTCACTTCCATATACATCTAATCATCACAGTAAATGAAAAAATTCCATTGTGGGGCGTGGTGGCGCCCGCCCTATTGCAAAAAATTCCATTGTTACTTTCAGAGAATTTCTTTGACTATGTCTAATATAAAAAATTAAAAGCAAACCCCCCCTGCACTTAATTAGAAAGGTGCTGTACTTAATTTTTCATATTAACTATCAACATTTTTTGTAATATGAAAACAAAATTCCAAATGTCATCATGAATATGGTGTCACTGGAAAACATTTAAAAGATTTCTTTAAAGTTCTATTTTTAGGAAGATATTAAACATAGTTTTTGTTTGTTTTTAATACCATTTTACTATATGCAATATTTAGGTGTCATTTACCTAAGTACAAACCATTAAATGAAAAGTAAGAAATTGAAGTTAAACCCAGTTGTCTAAGACACATAGCACCAAACAATGGGTTTAAAAGCGTTTTTATCCACATCTAGACCCAGTTTTAGTTAGAGATAAATAACGTAAAGAACAATGTTAATTTATTGGTTAAGTTGCAGATGCAATAAATGGCAATGTAAGCTTGGGCTTCTGCTGTAGCTTCAGTTAGACTAAGGATTTTACATTTTTTTTTTAATTTCACTTGCTATTTTATCTTATTATTCTTCATCCAGTGTGATCAAAACATATCAATGTCATCGAGAATACCCATGGGTGCTGGCATCAGATACGGCCTCTAACAAATGTAATGAAAAACTTTACATTTAGTCCCTGTACTGAGTTTATGAGCAATATCTTACTTCTTTATGGGTTTGTAGTTTATTTATTTATTTTTTTAAAAGAGTTTTTTGCTATAGGGCACATGCACTCGCCAGAGAGACAGAGAGAGACTGAGACAGAAAGCCAGAAATCACCCCCCAAAGGGGATATCCATGCCTCAATCCCTTCTCTCCATTCTCTTCTCAGGATTTTGGGCACACATGCACACATGCCTGGTGTGAGGTTAAGCTGCTGGGTCTGAACTTGAACCACAGCCGACTGACTACGTGAGAGTCTAACAACCATAACCGTTATGCCATCTGCTGGTCCCTTGCAGTTTATTTTCACTTCCAAATAATTAATATGTCATTTTATCATTCCTAAAAAGTTCCCAGGTATAGTGAGGGGGATGGCCACACTGCAATCTCTTCTCCGTTCTCCTCCTGGGATCTTGGGCTCGTACAGGCACCCAGTGTTATTTTTAAGCCACCCGTTCTGGGACTCAAGTCATGGTTAGCCATGTGTAGTCATTACTATGCCATCTGCTGACCACACTTAATGTAGTTATTCATGTTAATAACTGCAAGGATTCTGATGTGTTAACTCAACAACTTAAAGGGAAGAATCTAGAATGAAGACAAAGACACAAGGAAGGAAGAAGATGGAGACCCAGGAGTGTGTTAAGTAGCTGTTGGAGTCAGGGTGACTTTCAGGTAAGAACTACTCATGCCCACTGAAGGGAGATTTGTGATAACTGCACCAGCATTAACCCCAAGCAGTGAGAGGTCTTTCCAGATATTGGAACTGAAAAGTGGCAGGAGCTAAGGCACCAGGCATCACCACCTCTACTCTCCCTTCCTGCCCCAACCAACAGAATGCACGCTAGGTTTGGGGGATTTGTTTTGCTTTGTTTCACTTTGCTTCTGTCTGTAGGGAGATGTGTCACTCGAGCACAGGCACACAGGGCATTCAGGTGAACCTCCCATCGTGGGCCAGACAGCCTTCCAGTCCAGAAACAGCCCCGTGGACATGCAGGCTCTGTATCTCTTAGCACAAACTCTAAAATTAAGAAACAGATGGATCAGCCCAGATCATGCCTAAGTTGTTTTTGTTTGTTTTTAAATTCTAAATGTTCTAGTTGTGGTTCATAATGGTATCTCACTGTGAATTTAATTGGTATTTTCTTAAAGGTTAATGATGTTAAGTATCTTTTTATGTGCTTATTGGTACAAGGACTGTCTGTTCTTGTCTTTTGCCCATTTTGTAATTGAATTATGCGTGTGTCGAATTTTGAGATTTCTTTGAATAGTCTTGGCAAATGACTTTTATGAACTGAGAATCTGTGTCCCTCTAAAAGTCATGTGCTGAAGCCTTAACCCCCAGTGTGGCTGTAATCGGAGACAGAGCCACTGAGGAAGTAAGTAAGGGGTTCAATAAGGTAATAAAGGTGAGACTCAGACCTTCTAGGATCAGTGCTTCTGTAAGAAGAGACACGGGAACACAAATGTGTATGCACTCTCTCTCCATTCTCGTCCCATCCCCCCACACACGTAAGAATGGCTGTGTGAAATCACAGTGAAAAAGCTAGCTCATAAAATGAGAAGGAAAATGTTTCTGCCTTTTCTATTTTCTAAATGAAATTGTGTAGAATTTCTGTCCATTCTATTTAAAATATTAGGTAAAATTCTCCAATGAACCCATTGTAGCCTGAACATTTGATTTCATTGGATTTTTAAAAGTGTGAATGAATTATCTTTTTTCCTTTTTTTTTTTGGAGAGATTTTTCACTATAGGGCGCGTGTGCTCGCCAGACAGACAGAGAGAGACAGAGAGACAGAAAGCGAGAAATCACCCCCAGAGGGGATGGTCATGCCGCAATCCCTTCTCCTCCATTCTTCTCTCAGGATCTTGGGCATGCACGCACACACGCCCGGCGTGAGTTTTAAGCCACCAGGTCCGGGACGCGAACCGTGGGAGTCCAGCGACATAGCCATTATGCTAACTGCTGGTTCCCTACCTTTTTAAAAAGATTTATTTATTTATTATTTTTAATTTGACCAAAGAGAGAGAGAGAGAGAGAGAGAGAGAGAAAAGGAAAGTGAGAAAGCAAGCTGCCAGGTCTGGGGACTTGAACTGAGGTCGGCTATGTGGAAGTCCAGAACTTTAACCACCACATCACCTGCTGGCCCCTTTTTCTCTTTTTTTAGTTTGACAGAGGCCATATGTGCTTGCTTGAGAGACAGACAGAGAAAGCGAGAAAGCACCTCCTCCACAGGGGATAGTCATGCAGCAACCCCTTCTCCCCCGTTTCTCCTTCCTTTCCAGATTCTGGACCCACATGTACACCTCCTTGATGTGTTTTCAAGCCACCGGATGTAGGACGCAAACCATGCACTCGGCTGCCTTAGTCACCGCACCACTGGCTGGTCCAAAGTATCTTTAATAATTATAGGACTACTGAAATGATCTGCTTTACCTTGGCTGGGATGTCATAGTGTTTTTGAAGAATTTATTGAAATTGTACAAGTTGTAAAATTCTTTTATTATCAAATTGTTGTATTTCCTATCTTTTCAAGGATTACAAGATCTATAGCATTATCATCTGTTTCATTCCTATATTAGTGATTATTTTTGTCATTTTTGATAGAGATTTATCAATTTTTCTAGTTTGTTTTGTTTTATTTCACTTTGTGATTTCCTGTTTTAATTTTTACATCTGCTCTTAACTTTATTATTTTTTTTTTCTGGTCGCTTTGGATTTATTTTTAGTCTTCCTTTTTCATGTTTATTGAAGCAGAAATCTAGATCATTAATTTAAGGATTTTTTCCCCATTTTCTAATAGAAGCATTTTAGTTCTACAAATTTTCCTCTAAGTGTTGCTTTAATTGCATCCCACATACTTTGACATATTGTATTGCTATTGTATACTGTGTATTTTTTTCCCTATAATTTTTGTTTGATTCATGGAGAATTTAGGAATATGTTAATTTCCAAGTATTTGGAGATCTTCCTATTGTTTTTATGTTATTGAGTTCTATTTTTATTGCATTATATTGATTACATACATATTACATATTTTGAAAAATTTGTTGAGGTTTGTTTTTTGTTCAAAGATCATTTGCACTAGTAAATATTTCCCAGATACTTGAAATAAAAGAAGTATTTTCTGCTGTCCTTTGGTGCAGTTTTCTGTATACGTCAATTCGATCCTGTAGGTTGATGGTGGTGTTGTTTTCTGTCCTTGAGGATTTTCTGTCTAGTGGCTCTATTGATTGTTGAGAGTGGGGAATTCGATTCTCAATTATGATTGTGGATTTGTCTCTTAGTTCTTTCAGCTCTTAGTTTTTACTTATGCATTTTGAGGCTCTGTTGTTTGGTGTGCTATTTTGTGTCTTATTGGTGAATTGATCTTTTGTCATATGTAATGTCCTTCTTTTGTCTCTGGTAATTTCATTTCCTCTAAAGTCTATTTAATGTTAATATAGCCACTCCTACTTTTTAAAAATCAATGTTTGCATGGTAGATCTTCCCCACTCAGTTAATTTAAATTTACCTATGTTGTATTTATAGTGAATTTCTTACTGACATCATATAGTTGGGTCATGTTTTTTTTTTTAATTGATGTTGCTAATCTCTTTTCATTGGTCTATTTAGATTTTTACATTTTATGAAATTATTGTTATGCTAGTATTTAATTCTGTCATTTTATTATTTATTTGTTTCTTTTGTTTGGCATTCTGTTTCTTTTTAAAGCCTCCCTTCAGATATTTGAACATTTCTTAGGATTTCATTGTGATTTATTTGTAGGGTTTTTAAATTCATTACTTTTTAATACATTTTTATTTTGTGTAGTTTCCTTGGCATTGGCTCTAGATATTTCGATGGGGTCTTCAAAAATTTCATGGAAAATGTGTATTATTAAAAATATTATGCATAGATTTCAAAAACTTTTTGTACCAAAATCAAATCATACACTAATCCCATTTTTTTCCATAAAATTTTTGAAGTTCATTAGTGTATATAACTTATCCTTGTCTAATGATATTGAAGTATAGAATTCTAATTGCTATTTGGGTTCCTTTATCCTTCACACTTTTAGAAATATTTGTCTTAACTGTTTCTTCCTTACCTCATAACAGATGGTGTTTCGCTTGAGTCATTAAGTATGATTTAAGACATTCATGAGAAGCAGGACAATGAGAGGTTAGCTTATATTACACCTGCCCTTACATTTACCCATTCTGATGTCCCTCTTTTCTTTTTGAAGCTTTTAGCCTCCTTCTGTTGTTACTTATGCTTTGTTTCTAGGGAAGTTCAGCTCTCCACTCAGTCCAGCAAATACTGCCCTTTCATGGTCATTAGATCACTTCCTGTTTCCGTAGCATCCCCTCAATCCTCCCAATCTCAGATCAGCTGGATCCCCCTGACACTACCCCAGCAGAAAACAATCAAATCATGCAGCCTGCTTCCCTCACGTGGGGTATAGAGGATCACACTCTCTGAGTAGCTTCTCAATACTACCTGGAGACAATGAGAGCTTGAGGCCTGCTTTCCGGGGCAGAAAACTGAGAGTGGAAAACCAACCTCTGCATGACCAGGTGGAAACCCCAGGGGCAAGCCATTTTACTACTGGTGTTTGGTTTGGGTACGGAAATATTGCTAAGAACTTTCTTCTGTTATTAGGCTATCTATTTCCCATTCCTATTGTTGTGGGGACAGTTCTTGTAACTTTTTTGATCTGTGCCTATTGGTGGTTCTGTGCTAGAGACTTTTAAAGCATCCTCTGTTTATTCAGGAAACAATAAGGAGACCCAGAGAAGGCATCTCTGTGTCATTCCTCAATTTGTGAGGTTCCTAAGCAGGTCAGATTTGTCTCTCCATCTTTCAGAGATTTCCCATGTAACCCATTTTGTTATATTTGGGGTATTTGTTGTGAAGGGGAGGTTTTGGGAGCCATGGGGCTAATTTGTTCTGAAGAGGTCAGTTATATCCCCATGTCTCTGTTAATATATTCATTCTCTCCCTCTTCTCTTTCCTTCCCTCCCTGTTCTCAATAATCTATTGAGGGACCAGCAGTTAGCATAATGGCTATGTCGCTGGACTCCCATGTAGTCGACTGTGGTTCGCGTCCCGGACCCAGTGGCTTAAAACTCACGCTGGGCGCGTGTGTGTGCGTGCCCAAGATCCCAGGAGGAGAACGGAGGAGAAGGGATTGCGGCGTGGCCATCCCCCCTGGGGGGTGATTTCTCACTTTCTATCTCTCTGTCTCTCTGTCTGTCTGGTGAGCGCATGCGCCCTATAGCAAAAAAGTCTCAAAAAAAAAAAAAAAAAGAATTAAAAAAATAATATATTGAGTAAAATGGTGCATTATCCACTAGAACTTCCCAGGCTCCCTCTGGTGGTATTTCATAAATGTGAATGTCCTAAGAATTTAATGAAATATTGGTATTTAGATTTAGAAATTTGATGAGATTCAAATTGCATTGGGAGGGTGCAAGATAAACTCATAATTGGAGGAACACAATGCCTGTCACTTGATTCTTGACTACATCTATTAATTTCTTAAGTGCTGTAACATGATGATATTCTAATTTCATCCTTTCTTATTCACATTAACCAAAACACTCTAAAGAGAATTTCCCTCATTGACTATTTGGTTACCCAAGAGAGCCCAATATAGAGATCTTATCCTTTTTACTAATATTCTATTTTGTGGATATACCACAAGCTATTTAACAAGTCCCCTATTGGAAAATATTTGGACTATATTAATTTACTACATAAAATAATGCTGTATTGAATAATCTCATTCAAACCACTTTATTTTTCTTTCCATTTTTGCTACTGAAAGTATGTCCACATGAAGGAGTTCTGAAAAAGAGTGGTGAGAAATGGAGAAGAAAAGAATGGGAGGAGGGTGATAAAAGGGAAAACTGGAAGAGTTCAAGGATGGCCATAAGGAAGAAGATTTACTAAAAGAAATTTTAAAAGAAAAGGGAATTGCCCAGGAGATAATTAAATTTTAAGAACAGTTAGACAAAAAGGAGTAAAAACTCAACTGAACAAGGATATTACTAATTATAATTATTACCTAACACTGACTTAACACTTCTAACTTTCTTAAAAGGCTTTTTGAATCTATAATCGCATCTTTAAAGCAGTTCCCAGAAGTTGAAAGAGAAAGCTGCAAAGAAATAGATATTTGATTTGTCCAAACTATGCAAATAGTTCACTAATTGTAAAGGCTCTTAACTGGCAGTGCAATTATGATTCAACAGGGCTGTCAGAGTATTTTTATTTTCAAATAGAAAATGCTGAGATTTGTAGATGAAGCTATGGGCATTTTTTGGTTATTAGGTTATTCTCATGCATTAAGTGCTTCAGAGCAAGAAATATTCATACGAGCTCAGGAAAAAGCACAAGGCACATTCCCCAAATCATTGTTGAGTAAACTGAAATCCCTGTCTTAGGCACTGACAAACAAAATATGCAATCATTGGGGAAATAATACAGAATTATTATTTTACTAAAACACAGTTCACTGCAATTGTTCTTATTATTAGTCTTTAATTATTAAATAAAAAGTAGAATGTGAAGAATCTGGAAGCCTAGTCTATCTAGAACATCATGATTTTTTTCTATTCCTTTTCTTCACATGCAGATTTCTTACTGCCATGGTGTTTATCTGGGGGGCGAGTATAATATAAATATGTGTGTAATGTGCATTTATATATTTAACATATAAATATATAAATATTTTATATAAGATATTTAATATACTTTATACATTTATATATGTAATGTATGTATTGTGTTTTCTAAGTACAGTATCTAAATACACTACATATTATGTATGCTATATATAACTATAAATATATAAATATAAATATATAGTAAATATGTACATTTCACATGTATATTTTCTGTGCGCTGTAACAAATTACCACAAATACTTAGATTAAAATAAACCACTTACTATCTTGCAGTTTTATTGGTCAGAAGTGCAGAGGGCTTGGCTAAGTTGTCTGCTGAAGGTACTGTAAAGCCAAAATCAGGAGTCAGCAGGGCTGTGTCCTCATTCGTAGGTTCTGGAGAAGGATGCGGTTCCATGCTCCTTCAGATTGTTGGCTGACACCAGTTCAATGCATTCTAGCACTCAGCACCTGCTTCCTGCCTGGCTATCATTCAGGGTCCACTCTTAGCTTCCGGAAGTCACCAACAGGGCACATGACCCTCTTCCTCTATCTTCTAAGCCCAAAATAGTGTCTCGAGTCCTGCTCACACTTCATATCTCTGACTTAGCTTTCTGCCTCATCCTTCCTACTCTTCTCTTGCATCTTTCTCTGACTCCAGCCTGAGGAAGTTCTCTGATTTTAAGTAGTCAAGATTACATTGGGCCCACCTGGATAATCCCGTAGATGATCGCTGTCTTAAAGCCATAACCGCAATTCTACCTGCAAAGCCCATTCACAGAAGTACCTAAGTTTTTATTTGACTGAATAACCAGAAGATGGAAATCTTGGCATTGTCTATAAAATTCTGCCTACTTCAACCATTCAGCAGGTCATGTTTAAAATTTTTCTTTTATTTATTTGTAAGTTTCACAGGGTATAGAATAGGCCTCTTTATCTGACTCTAAATGTGGCCAAAATAGAAAAGCAACTTACTCAGCCAACAAGTTTTTATTGAATGCTGCTTATATGCCAGACACATAACTCTGGATAGTGTACTTAAAAGCAACAACAAAAGGGCCTGCCTTGTGGAGCTTCTCTTTCAACAGTGAGAAAGAGAAGAAGACAAATAAAATGAGTGGGCAAAAAATATAAGGGATGATGAGAAGAACTCTGGAGCAAAATTAAACATTCAAGAGTTAAGTAATGGCAGGAAGACAGGAGTTCCTGTTTTATATGAAGTATTTGGAAAAAGCCTTGCTGGTAAAGTGGTATAAGAGCAGAGACCCAAAAGAATGAGGGAGGGATTCACTTGGCATTATGAAAATATGGTTTTTAGCAGGAGCAAAGAATAACATTATGAGCCTCTAGTCAGGAGGGTGCCTGGAGTATCTGAGGCAGAACAAAGCTGATGTTAAGTGAGTCAGGCTGTAAGTGATAAGAAATAACGTCATGAATGCTGTGGGCAACCTAGTTATGGTCTTTCAGAAAGCCCTAAGGATTTGATGTCTCCAAGTGCTATGGGAAATCGTGGAGTTTGGAGCAGAGAAGTGACATGAGCTTATACATGCTTCAAAATGATCATACTGTCTGTTGTTGAACTTAAACCAGAAGAAATGGCAGAGTGAGGAAGATCAGTAACATAGCTACTTAAATCATTTAAATTAGAGGGGACAGTAGCATGGACAAAAATGGAAGTCATGGAAGTTGTTAAAGAAAATCAGATTCTGAACACATTTCACAGATAGACTCAGAGTGAAATGAAAGTCAAGGATAATGCCAAGATTTTCAGTGTGAAGAACAAGAAAACAGACGATGCACTGCATGCTCTGGTGCACTACACAGATCCTCCTTCTGAACTCATTGACACAGCTCCCCACTTACAGGGTGTGTGGTAGCAAATAGACCTTGGCTCTCAACCCTCTGTGGATATTGACCCCAGTTGAAAAGAATTCCCTCAGTCAAGATCATGCCCTCTTGCCTGCAGTGTGCCCCCATGACTGGTTGGTGTGGGAGTAACAGTCAGACACACCAACTCCTACTAAGGAGGATTCAGAAGGGTTAGTCCAACTTCAATCCCTATGAGGTCAGTTTTTGTTGTTGTTGTTTGAGACTGTACCTTAGCCCAACTTTTCCCTTTACCCAATCCTATTCCCTTCCTTTTCCTCCACATCAGTGACCTTGAGAGTACTTTTTCTTATTAGAGATCTTGCACAATAATTTCCATTTCAGCATCTATTCCACAGAAAATACTGCATTTGCAACATACTTAACTAACACTTACTGAAATGGGATGACTGTATAAACAGCAGACTGTACAAACCCAGGAGGATGATATTGGAAAAATTTTGAACAAGTGTTATAACTGAGGTGAAATATTTATTGAATGTTTGACATTAATAGATACTTTTATCAGTGTTTTATATGAATTAATTTAAACAAAAATACTAAGAAAGGTAAACTATCACCTATGCTCCCACCACTCTCCTACAAGGGATTTCCAGTAATATCTGCAGCAATGCCATGCAAGTTCCACATGAACCCACCTTCCTTAGGTCCTATGGTTACACGAGTCAAAGGCATCTAGTAATGTCCAACTAGAAAACTCATTCCATCGGCAAATATGCAGTTTATATATGTCCTTCTGGTAGCAAATATGTCCTGCTTAATAAATCTTCATAGGATGGTTGGATGAATAGATGGATGGATGGATGTTATAGGGAATGGGCCCTATAGCAAAAATCTCTCTAAAACACAAACAAATAAAAAAACAACAAAGGGGAAGAATTAAACACCTAATAATTAATGATCATTTACAGTAATCTCCTGATTACTTGAGAGTATTTTTTTTCAGTAGATACAGAGAGGGCTCAAACCCAACTCATGGGGTAGAAACAAAAGCATGGAACCAGGGGAAAACCAAAGGTATGGAGCGGCACTGTTCAACACGAGGGTTACTACCTGCATGCAGCTCAACTAAAATGAATTTAAAAAATTATAAATAACTTTTTTATCCATGCTATTACGCATGTTTCTGTGGCTACTGTAGACTGTCTAGCACATTCCCATCACTGCAGAAAGTTCTTTTAGACAAATGCTGGAATAGAGTCATAGGTCTGCTTTATTGCTAGATAAAAAACCTCATTTGTTGTCTAATGAATCATTTAGAATTTTTTCAGTTGCAGGTAACAGTACCCAACTACATCTAATAAACAGAAATGAAGGGCTTTACTTTAAAGGGAGAGTGATAATTCTGTTTAAGGGAAAGATGGCACCAAGTTTCAAGATGGGGTTAAACGGGGGGGGGGGGGGGGGTCTTTGACTTGTGTTCCTTACTTCACCCTTTCTTTTCTTTTCCCTGGCGATTAGATTTCTCTGCTTCATCCATAGCTCAGTGACTGACTTTTTTCTAGTCCATATTTCGAGTTTCCTGAAAAAGAACTGACGTATTGGGTCATGTGACAGCTCTTAATCAAGTTAGCTAAGACTGGATGTGGAAGAAGAGACCAGGGAGGTTACTATGAAGACATACCTGACTGAAACACTCCCCAGTAACTGGGGCCAGTGCCTCCAGAAGGAAGGGAATTGTGACTTAGGAAGATGCTTTTAATGATGACTACATTCAAGGTCATTGATGTGTCAGCTAATGTCGGTCCTTCTCATGCATTTTACTTTGATTCTACAGCTTTCTTTATTTCATTCCTGATTTGGAGTATCACAGTACTTTACCCCACATGGAGGAGGGACCCACTGAGAACCCACACAGTTTTTTAAAGGGGCTACTTAAAAAGATGTGGGTAGAGTGGAGAGGAACTACAAGGAAACTAGAAAGAAACCACCATGGATAGTGAAGCACCCTGCAGTATGATAACAGAAGGTCTCCGCAGGGTTCCTGACCCTAGCGATAAAAGGGCATTGACAGGTGTAATCTGAGGCAGAGGAATGCATCAGCCCATAGGAACCCAGAGGCCAGGGAAATGGAATAAATGCCCCAACTCCACTTTCTGTCCATTTCTGATGTGCTAAGCACGTGCCATTAACATACTCCAAATGTAAGCCTGAAGGCAAAGGAACATGTTGACAATTTCCAAACCAATTAACCACCTGATGAACAGAGTAGGGTTAATGAGAAAGGTTAACAGGTACCTGCAGGGGCAAATGGCCATTATCAGACCCCCACCCCCGAAACCCCTCTGTAAAGTGGTTTATGGCTGAGCTCAACCACACGCAAGACATCCTCTCTTCTCCATGAATCAGGTTTTCCATTTTTAAGCTTCAGCCTCTGTTGAGAAAATAGTGTCAGGGTTTTAGCCATGATTATTTAAAAATAAAATATTAAAAAAGAACCTTACTCTTGCACTTATCTGGAAGAAAGAAAATGCGCAGTAGATTTCATCTGCTGAGTATTACTTTCGGTGAATTGCTGCTTGGCCACACTATATATTTGCAATGAGCACAGTTAAAAAGTAAGGAAGGAGGCTGGTCTGTCTCTGTTGATAGGGTAAGACACAGACAAGGTCGCCCAAGGACAGCTGTAGCTTATGCCTGGAAAAGCTTTCCGGTGACAGATTAATCCCAATCACCAAGTTAAGCTGGAGAAGCTCTTGTGCTTTTTGTTTTTGGATTTCTCTTTGCAGCTTCGGGCTGCTGTGTATTTCAGAGGACATGTTTGTTCAGAAGTTTGCCTGCTCTTAGTCAAAGAAAATTTAGTGAGCTTACGCTTGGGCTCTTGCTCTAATAGGTAACCTAGGAGCCATACTTTACTTTAGGGTTTTCAATTATGTTCTTCAAAGGTCTCTTGAGATGTTTAAAGAAATGATTGGTTTGAGAGTGACCATTATTAGACGCAGAGTGTCTGATGTGTGACTGGCTGGCTTGGCAGTGCTGCTGGCTAAGAAATTTGAGTTTCAGGAAGAATGTGAGAAAGGGAAGTTTAAAAGAGAATGGAAAAAAGCAAATTAGTTTCCTAATTAAAAAGCTGCCTTTGGTTTTTTTGTTTGTTATTTATTTATTTATTTATTTTTGTATATACTTTCAAATATTGTTTGGCTTACAATAAGACCATTTCGATATGTGAACATTTCTCCCCAGACCCGTTGATCGAAATATCTTCAACAGATAAAAACCTCCCCATCCCGTCAATGCTCTTCTGTATCCCTTCTCCAAATGTCTTTCGTTGGGCCCCACTCCTCCACATACACCTCATCTGTCACAAATTCTTCCACTTTCACTTTGGAGATCACTTTGAATATCTCCTGTCCAAGGCAAGAAAAGATCATATCAAGAAAAGCAACCAGAACTTGACAAATTTGCCAGATGCTAATTCTTCCCCAGTGACATGAAAATGTAATTTATTTAACTCGTTAGTGAATTCTTCATTGCACAAATATTATCTCCTGAGGCTTACCTAACAAGTCACTAGACATTGGCATGCTCGGGTGAATATCCATACTCACGGGTTTGGTGACCATCCAGAGTTCTCTTGTAGACTTGTTATTCCACTGTATGCTTGTCCCCTCTTGACTGTCGTTCAAAAGTACTTCAGAAATACCAATAAACTTGGTCATCATTCAGTGTTTCTTTTTCAGTAAATGGCGTGATTGTTCTTCTCGTTCTATGAGTCAGAAACCTAGGAATACACTTTAGCATCTCCTTTCTGGTCAGCTCCCTTCCCATTCCCCTTTACTTCCAAATCATGACTGATTCCTATCAATTTTTGACAAAACATTGTGGGCTCTGGCTATTCTAGACTGTTTTAGCTTCCATCTCCTTCAACAACACTCCAGGCAAAGTCTCAACAGCATTCAGCTTGGTCTATTGCAATGTCTTGTAGCTTTCATTTCATTCTGTCCCATGTCCAGTCCATCCTCCCCGAAACAGAAGGCTCTTTTAAAAGCCAGAACTCTTCATGTCAAGCAAATACAGCATTCCTGCTTTTAATCTCATTAAACAAACAAACAAACAAACAAAAAGTTTTTATTACTTCAGTGAGTTTTCATGGCTTATAATGGCAAGGCAAATTTCCATAATACAAGCTTCAAAGTCCCACCTGTTCAGCAGCATCTTTACCCTGAATGGCCCTCACTCTCCCCAGGTAGCACGGTCCTTGGCTACAAGGTCTATGAACCTTCTCTTCTCCCTGCCGTAAAACATTTTCTCTCTCCTCTTATCTCAAGGAAGTATTATGAGACCTAAGTGACTTAATTACATGCATAATCTTATAGATTATGTAAGTTTTCACAACTGTACTTATCACACTTTGGAATTTTACCTTCATTTCATAGCTGCATGAGGTTAGAGACTGAGTCCATGGTGACTTCAGCAATTTACACTTCATAGGGGCTCCTTGTGCTTCAGTTCTTTCAGCTGTAAGACAAAATACCAATACGTATGTTGCAGAGGGTCTTTAACCACTAAATGAAATTTGTTAACAGAGGACCTGAATCACATGGAAGCATTTATTCATTGTTTTATATATAGAGAGATAGATAGATAGATATGAATATATATTTATATATGTGTATATATACTTATTATATGCACACACACACGTGTGTGTGTGTGTGTATATATATATATATATATACACACACGTGTGTGTGTGTGTGTGTATATATATATATATATATATATATATATATATATATTGTTGTTTCTGTTCTACAATTTCTATTCTCTAGGGCTCTACAGTTTATAAATAGTGGCTGCCCCACTGATCTCAAGAAGCTTGGGAGGAAGTCTAAATGACTTTCCAGCGTACACGTCAGGTGAAGAGTCTTTAAACTAGCCTTTCAGAGCTGAACTCCGAGTTTGGGTCTGAGGAGGATACTCCTAGTACATGCGTTCAGCGCTCTTGCCACTAGTTTGTTTTCTAAGTTCCGTTTAATAGGACATGCATTTCCTCCAGAGGCTGTAGGGAGGACTTCAACTGAAGCATGAAACTTTAAAATAATGTTTTGTTTCTTAATAGGAAATTCTGCTCTACTGTTTAAAGACCCTCTTAACTGACAAACACAACATGCCCTTTCAGGGTGTCATGACCAACCTCGCAGAAGATAAATCATCAATGACATTTTCAACCTGAATAATTATATCTTTTGTTTGGAGCTTTTTGATGGTTCAAGCTCAAACTGAGCCATTTGATGAGTGAATTAAAAAGAATCTGTTACAAATTGTTAACTGTTTACTCTAAAGAAAAAATGGCTTTGGAAACATGGTGAGTCTCCCAGCTCAGGACAGCAGTAGCAGGAAAAACCATACAACAACAAAGGCAATGCACTGTGTCATGGAGAAGATGTTATCGACTGCCTTCCCCGGGCTCCCTTTACCAGACTGAGGTACCGACCTTCTGCGATTGCTAACACTGTTGAGTGCTCATAGCTACACTCTTTTCAAGAAACTCTCACTGGGTCTTCTAGGAGCCACTGCACCTGGAAATGCCTGCCAGGCCTTCTTTTCTCAGGGAAGGCCCACAGCCAATCACTGATAAAAGCCTAACCCTCCTAAGTTGGGATGACTCTGTGGTTGTTCATACCCCAGAGTTCTCTGTGGGATCAGGCTGAGGCCAGACTGTACCCAAAGCCACACCTTCACGCATTTTCCTCCTGCCCTGTGCTTCCTTCACATCCATGTAGGTTTCTCATGAGTGCCCCCTCAGTAAATCAGAATCTGTCTCAGAGCAAGTTGAAGATAACCTGACCTAAGTCCCATTGAGATCATTTCAACCCGCCTCTCAGTGTATCTAAGCAGGGAGAATAGTGTATTTACATTGGCGGGTGCTTCTGATGAATGTAAGTAAAAAGTAAACAGTAAAATGAAAACATGAGAGGCAGACCCGAGTCTGCAGGAAGCCACTGCTGACCGACATTGCATCTGCATGATCGGACTCTAGGGATATGAACCAGAAAATCTCTCTGAGATCTAAAGCCCACATTGCCTAGCAGAGGAAGAGATGAGGGAAAGTCTGACTGCAGCTGTTTTTGTTGTTCAGATCCTCTGTGCTTAGACCGGGGAAGAAGGAGATACCCCTGAGTAATGAAACGAGAGAGGATGATCAAGGTGGCCAGTAGGGACTGTCTCCGCAAAAGGGATTTCCTCAGACTGAATCAGCAGAAAATGATCATTCATCGAATCTGGCAGATCTGAAGCAATCTTTGTTAAAAAGAGTACCAATAGCTTTCAGAATACATAAAATATAGCACGTAAAAAAATCAATGAAGGCCTATTTTTTTAGGTCTTTGTGTTTGCAGATGTTTAAAGATTCTGTGGCTCAGATGATGCCTTCTGAGTAACTTAAAAAAAAAATAAAACAACAACGAAAATAACAACTTCCCTAAGCTGTGTTGAAGAATATTTTTTTCAAGTATTTTAGCATGTTATGATCCATATAGGATAGCTTTTCATTTTTTTTCAATGACTGTCAGTTGCTGAGTGTTTTTCTGTTGATGTTTGCTTGTTGTTCCTTTCATCCTCTGTATTTTGAACATAGGAAAATTTAAAACTAGCTTTGCAGAAGGCAATATCTCCTGCCCCCAAGGCAGGAATAAAAGTCAAGCTTTCTCCCCAGGGGATGGCCAATAACTTGTCTAAGTTAGGAGGTATAAGAACTACCAAGGGGCCGACAAGTGGTTAGGACCGGTGGTTAGGGCCCTAGACGCCCACGTAGCCGACTGACCAGGGTTGTGTTCTGGACCTGGTGGCTTGTTTTTTCACTCTCCCTCTCTCTCTCTCACTAGATAAATTGAATAATAATAATACAAAATAATAATTCTTAAAAAAACACTGAACTACTGAAAGTTGCTAATTGCATGAGAAACACTTTCTGTGCATAAAAACAGCTGTAAGGTTTCTTTGTATATGTATTTTGGAACCAAGAAATTTAGTAATAATGAGTAAAAATAAAATGCATTCAAACAGAAAGGAATGGAAATGATAAAAATCAGTATCACTCCTAGGACATTTATAAAGCAATCTTTTTAAACTTTTTAATTACCAGAGGGCATGTGTGCTCACCAGAGAGGGACAGAGACAGAGAGGGAAAGCACCTCCCAATGGGTGTGGTCATGTCACAATCCTTCTTCTCCAATGCTCCATCCTGTTGGGATTTGGGGGCATGCAGGTTTATGCTCCTGGCATGTTTTTCAAGCCATTGGAGTCAGGATTCATACCATCATATCATGGTTGGGATCTGGCTCCCTGAAACATTAGGCACTAGGGTAGGCCCCTATCAAAAACTTATATTCAATTATTTGTTGAACATTGAATCTGCTTGGAATCTTCCATGCCCAACATTTTTTTGTGGTTGATTATTTTGTTATGCTGATGACATATTTAATGTCATCTCTTCTTGGAAAGGTCTTTCCTTTCCTTCTAGTCCATGGCCATCCCATAGACTAGAAGGAAAAGATGGAAGATGCAAAGATGCAAAGTCATGCATCTTTGACTTCCATTTCCAATTTGTTTTTAATTGAAATTTTTATTGAGATAATTGTAGATTACAGGAAATCATAAGAATTAATGTAAAGAGTGGACAGCAGATGGCATAGCAATTATGTCACTGGACTCCCACATGGCTGACTGCAGTTCAAGTCCCAGACCCAGTGGCTTAAAACTCATACCAGGCTCATGTGCATGCATGCCCAAAATCCTGAGAGGAAAGAGGATTGCAGTGTGGTCATCCCCACTGAGGGGGAGGTGATTTCTCACTTTCCCTCTCACTGTCTCTGTCTCTATCTCTCTCTCTGGCAAGTGTGGATGTCCTAAGATAAAAAAAAAGAATTCAGGTAAAGAGATCCCCAACTCCCAGCAAGACAAAACCACAGCACCTGTAGGTTTCTGTAATGATCATCATAATTAATTTTCTGTTTTTACAATTGGTTCTATGTCCAGTGTCTAGAAAAAAATATTCCTGATAGGTATTTACCAAATATTTGCATCAATGAAGAAATTATCCCTATTAGATTCTAAGTTCCAATCAAAGAAAGGACTAGGTCTTTTTTCAATGTTTTGATGATATGCACAGTACCTGGAATATAGTAAGTGTTCAATAAGTATTTGTTAAATACATATGTTGTCCTGAATTCTGAGAATAAAATGGAAAATACGTAAGAAAGATCTCTGGGTCTGATGAAGTTGTTAAATCAATGAACAATACTTGAAGTGACTCATTAACTCAAATTAATGGAGGCAAAGGCAAAAAGAAGTTTGAAATGAATGGATTTCCACTCTGAAATGAGACATACATATGTTTAGCTATGATGTTTAACTTTAAGTGGCTTTTGCCTCTATGAGTACAATTCTGGATATTGTTTAGGGGCATTTGGTATCAATTTCTATTTCTTTTGCATGAGAATCTTTGATAACTGTTCTCTGTCCTCGTCAGGCCAGCATTGGCGGAGTCTTCTGGAAGCCTACTCTGTCAATTTCCGAGACCTCATCCTTGTCACCTGATCTAGGACTTCCTGCTGCCCGTTTTTATTTATTTATTTATTTTTTTGAATAAGACACTTTTAAGTATTTGTCAGGAATTGACCCTTCATTTAATAAGATTAAATAAGTGACAATTTAAAGAGCAATTGAGAAGCAGCCCACATCCATCAGGGCTCATGGTTCTAACTAAAATCAGAAGAAAGCAGAAAAGCTTTGAGCATGTGGGAACAAGTGGGTGTGAGTGTGACATCGCCACAGCTGCTTCAAGTCCAAAGTGCTTGCAGCAAACCTGTTTTTAAGACCCCTGACCTGGGTGGGTTGCTGGGATGAGGCCGCTGCCCCCTCAGCGCCCTCCCTGCCAGCCCTCTCAGTGCCCCCCAGATGGCTCTCCCAGGAGCTGTGGAAGGTGGTTTTGAAGCCTTTTTCCCACCGAAGATCTCACAACAAACATGAGAAAAAATGAAGGGCCAGGGGTTCTCTGATGCCTGTTTTTCAGGAATGGATTGCCACGTGCTGGTTCGTCTTAGACCTTGCTACCTTCATTGCTCAGAGTTCTTTCTAGCTGCGACTTTTATCCATTGACTTCTATGGAGGGTTTATTCTTCCAACACAAACTGTAAAGATGAGAGAATAGTTGTTAACCCAGGGGTGACCTTGATCTATTTGCATGCTTCTCTAGCCACGACTCTTCCCAGAGCAATTTGTTCTCTGCAGTGGTTGCTTTGCTCCTGTTCAGAGAATAGAGAAAAAATTCAACTCCTTCTTACCTGTGTGTTCAATTTTCTATCAGTATCCTTTTAAAGGATGAATTATTCCATTGTTTAGCTCCATGGCACTTCCTGTAAACCATCTGTAAGTATTCCCTGAGTAAGCAAAGCAAAACCAGCTCAATAATTTCACGTCCGAGAGCATGCCGGAGTCTCTGGGCCGTCACATCTGCCGTATGGAACTCTTCCTTCAGCATCAGCCCGTCTGCTGCCTGACCTTCGACTGCTCCAGATCTCCTGAGTCTCGTCTAGAAGTTAAGATATCTGATGACTCATTTACTGTGTTCCTTCATATGGTGATTGATTTCATGGTTTCTGAATCATTTCTTTTTAAAAAATAATTATTTAATTTATTATTATTTTTTAATTTGAGCAGAGAGAGAGAAAGAGAAAGTGAGAAAGCAAGTTGCCAAGTCCAGGATTCGCACTTCAGAGGGCCATGAAAGAGTCCAGTGCCTTAACCACCATGCCACCTGCTGAGCCTAGTCTTGAATCATTTCCACTTACATGCCATTAAAAATATATTTATTTAAGTTTATTTATTTATTATTTTTCTTCAATTTGACCAGAGCAAGACAGAGAGAGATAGTGCGAGAGGGAGAGTGAGAAAGCAAGGTGCTGGGTCTGGGACCCAGACCATGGTCAGCTGTGTAGGAGTCCAGTGCCTTATCTACCACACCATCTACTAGCCCTTACATGCCACTTCTGAAATGACTAAATTTTGGAATTGGAAAACAGATAAGTGGTTTGTGAGGGTAACAATATGGGGCAGGAGAGAGAGATGGGTGTGGTTTTAACAAATACAACATGAGAGATCTTGGTGATATTGAATCTGTTCAAGACATTGACTGTGTGATGGCTAAACTTACTGCATGTGTGATAAAATGATATAGAATTACAAACACACACAAATGAGTGCAAGCAAAACTGAAGAAATCTAAACAAGATTAGTGAATTATTTCAATGCCGCTATCCTGACTATGATATTATCCTTTAGTTTTGTAGAATACTATTATTGAGGAAATTATCATGATAAAGACATAGGATCTCTTCACATTGATTCTCACAACTTCCTGCTAATCTACAACTATCTTGGTAAAATTTTCAATCAAAAACCAATTGGAGGGGCTGGCAGGTGGTGTAGTGGTTAAGGTACTGGACTGACTACGGTTTGTGTCCCGGAACTGGTGGATTGCTTTCACTTTCTCGCTCTCTGGTCAAATTGAATAATAAGAAATAAAATAAATAATTATTTAAAAATAAAACAAATGAGAAATGGAAGCTAAAGATAGACAAAGAGAAATGAAAGACAGAGAAAGGGAAAAGAAAAGGGGAAAAGATGGAGGGAAATAGGACAGCTGGGTAGAAAATAAATAGGAGAGAAAAAGAAAAAGAAAGATGGGGAGGAGAAAAAGGAGAAGAGGAGGAAGAGATCGTAGGTAAAGGGATGGAAGAAAAGAAACAGAAAGAAAAGGAGAAAGGAGTAGATAGAGGAGAAAGGAGAACAATAAAAAGGAATGGTGAGGCCCAGCCACAGTGGCATAGGTGGTGGGGCACCACTGCACAATCTCAGGGCCACGTGAGAGGCTTGGGTTTCTGTTCCAGGTTGACCTGAACACGCCGGGCATGCCTGTGCTCATGGCTTGCTGGTAGATGGGGGAGGATTGCAGCACAGTGACATCCTGTCTAGAGTACCTCATTAACTCTCTAATTCTCTCTCTCCCTCTGTAATCTCTCTCTCTCTCTCTCTCTCTCTCTCTCTCTCTCTCTCTCTCAATAAATAAACTTTAAAAAGGAAACAAAAGAAAAAGGAAAGACGAGAAATGAGAGAGGGGAAGGATTGAAGAAGGAAAGGGGTAGGAAATGAGAAGGACTAGCAGAATGGGAGGAGCTGGAGTTGTTCTCTTTGCTGAACGTAGATCTCAAAGCCAGGCCCAGCTGCAGAGATATGATAGCGTAACTTCTTGGGAAGCTGGAGGCTGCGTGGGAGACCTGGGCCTCCTTGCACACGGCACCTGTAACCCTTGCTAATTGGAGAGCTGGGGTAAGAGGACGGCAACACTATGAGAATCCATCAGAAATACTATCTGTGTCTCTATTTCTTATTTCTTCTCCCTCTTGCTTTCATAAATGGGGGTGAGTGTCATGGGGGAAAGAAGCAGAAAAGCCAGAACTCAGCAGTGTTCTCTGAAGGTTCATGCTTATCTTCATTCACATCATCATTCGGTAATGCAACACTTGGGGGAATTAGAGAATCCCAACCGTTTAGGAAGAACACATTCATAGCTGAGCATTTCCCAAAGAAACATATTGCTGGGCTAACCCCGTAGCCTGGTGGTGAAGAAAGCCAGATAGCGCAAGGCTGGCCGTGGTTTGGATTCCAGCACCTGTGGCTTAAAAGACATGCCAGGCACACGTGCGTGTATGCCCAAAATGCTGACAGGATGGAGAAACGGAGGGAAAGGAATTGTGGCATGACCACACTCCACGGGAAAGTACTCTCTCCCTTTCCTTCCTTCTATCTCTGTCTTTCTCTGGCAAGTAGGCGCACCCTCCAGCAACCTGGCAATTTCTTTTAAAGAAAGGGAAGAAACATATTGCCTTAGTGGGACACTGGGCATATTCTCCTCAGGTAAAGTCATGTGAGTGATTTTTATTTTTATAGTTCTAGTCCCTGACAAGTATTGGTTTTGTGGCTTTAAGATGAAATTCCACAGAAAAAATTTAAAACATGATGAAAATAATCACGTTGCTGTCGAGTACTTAGATGGCTGTTGTCACGTGCCAACACTCTGTGCTGAAGCACAAGGTCCCAGTGATTCAGCCAGTTCTTTGGCTGATAATTGACTAACCTGAAAACTCTGTGGTCTGATAGAGAGTACTGTATTCTAATCTAGACTCCACTGCTAATTAGCACAGTAACTGTAGAGAACACATGGGGCTTTCTGGGATCTGGTGCCCCATGTTCTTCATCATTAAGCAGCATGCTCTAGTTTAGGATAGCCTGCATTTCAGATCCAGGTAGATGGGGGTTCAAATCCCAGTACTGATAGTATTTGTGTGGAAGTCACTTAACTTCATACATCTAGTGAAGTCAGTGAGCTTTTTTGAGTCTTAGGTGTTCTATGTTGTCAAGACTTAGAGTGCTCATGCATTAGCTAATTAGTCTGCTGTTTTAAAATAGTCTTTCAGTGGTGAATTAGTTTTAAAAAAAAAAAGATACAGCAGAAATGTTCAGAGGCTGGGTTAACTCGTTCAATCCTTCTTTCACCATGAGGGACCTCCGTGGAAGCGTATATGAGCAGACAGACAGACAGACAGCCAGCATGCAGACAGTGCAGTGGCTGCCATCTTCCAGCCAACCAGGAAGAGCAATAACGGTCTCTTCCTGTCTCCGTGCTCGCAGTTTTTCCACTCCCTCAAGTGGTACATGGTGTGAGCCTGGACAGGCTAGGTTGGATGCTGTTAGGCCCTCTACACGTTGCAATCTGTCCAGGATTTAGTTTCCATCTCCCTGCTAGGCTGTCCGTTGTCCTCTCCCCACAGCCCAGATGCCCACTGCTCTTGTCCTTTTCTTAACTCACTCTTTACCACGTTTGCCTGTGTCAGCCCACACATCTGGTGCACCAATAAATTGATTCAGTCTTTTATTTGATTCTTTGAAGAAGTCAAGATACACCCTCCTTCCCCACACTCCTAAAAGACATTTAGGTTTAAAGGTTGAACTTTACTTATTTTCTATTCTTAACCATGGTTGTGGAGTGATAGATATAGTAGATATGCAGTTATTCTCACTGGATTAAATCATAATATTATAAGGCCAGTGTCAACACCAAAATCAAAACTAAAGCAATACATTCAGAGCAATGGCTAGAGGACACTAAAGTATTTTAGGATCCAAGTATTGTGATTACTAAGGATTAGTAATATCCATTTTGCTATGGTTTTGGTACCCTAAAAGAGCTGATACATATAGGCAAAATATTGTTTTGGTATGAATATTGAAGACTATTTCTTTGAATATTGATAATTGGCATCTAGCACATTTAAATAAATGAACAAAAATGTATTCGTTGTGATATCATTATCTTATGAAATATAGAGGAGCATTTATTTAATTTATTGCATTTATTCATATATTCTTTCAATAAAAAGTATTGGGAAGCTATTTACCAGGTAGCATACAAGTGAAGACTGTTCCTGTCTTTAATTATTCATTAGGAAGTGAAGACAGACCTCAGAACTGAGAATAAACAAGATGTTTTACTCTCTGACCACTTTGGATAACAGGAGTTTACTGACTCAGAACTTGGACAAATATATAATTATGTATGCTTTTCAGATACATTAAACTAAAGGAATGTGTCTTTCTCATGCTGTTTGACTTCAGATCAGTTCTATTTCTGCAGCAGTGCCAGGGAACAGGAAAGCATTATTGTCAATGTTTTATTAAAGGCACCAACATTGCTGTTTTTCATTACACAAAGCACTTGGGGGTACCTCGAGTATGAATGCCAACAAAGAAAAGCCAATTCTATTCTCTGTTCCATTGATCTGCAAGGAAAATAATTCCAAAGACACGCTGCTTGGGGAGGAAAATCGTACTTCCTAGGTTAGCTTTATTATAGTATTTCTAAATAGAGCCATCTACATAAGCACCGGTCCCCAAGATGAATGGGCTCACATTTCCATGATGAAGTACCATTTCCCTGAGAGTGAGACTATGGTTCTGGAAACCAGCTCTGAGAGCAGAATGGCCTTTGGAGGTTGTAACCCAGCTGTCAGACCTTCTCATCTCCTTGAACACTTTGAGACACACGGAAATCATATTTCACCCAGTGCAGTTGCTGTTACTACTCCTGCTTCTATTCAAACTTCATTGTGAACTTGACATGCTATATGCATTGCCAAATAATTAGAAACATTGTCTTTCGAATTAAAAAATATATATGCACTAACAAAGATGTATTTACCATCTGAATGTACAAATATATAAAAAATATAAAACTCAGTAAACGCTTGCAATTCTAGCAACATCATCTTAAGATAAATAAATAGAATATTATGATAGCTTAATAAAATAACACCCCTCAGGAACTTTGATGGCCTACTAGAGGATTTATTTTAAATAAATATGTTGTATGCATGTAACGCCTTAGGTAAAGGTTACTGGTGATTTTATTTATCTTAGGTTCTCTGTACCACATTCAAACAGGAAGCTATCTAAGGCAAAGCCTGGGAAGAGAAGTTGAGAACACAGACGAATGACCCTTTTATGGTTTCCATGGCACTGCTGGGGGGCCCATAAATTGGCACAACTATTTTGGGAAAAGATATGGCATTGCCTAGCTAAACTGAAGATGCACATTGCTTAGACCTGACTTGAACTGTGGAGAAATCTGTACTCTAAAGGACAGGGCCAAGAATGTTTATACCATAGTGCTGGTAATAGAAAAGAAATGGATAGAAACAACCCCCAAAGACTTCACTTGGAGACTGGAGAATTCACAATTGTGGCATAGTCAAAAAAATAAAAATCTTACAATGAAATTAATGGCCTGGAGCATGAGTCAGTACACTTTTAGTAAAAAGGCCAAAAAGAAAATATTTTAGGCTTTGGAGGCAAAGAGACCAATTTGAGACTTATATAGATACTTGTAAAATTAATTTCTTTATGTAACTATTTAAAATATAACCACTTAAAAATATGAGGAAGAAAAAATTCTTACCTTGTGGGCTGTAAAAACTAAACTAAGCTAAAATCCAGGTATCAAGCTGGACTTGGCTATGAGCTGCAATGTGCTGACTCTTGGACCGGGGTTTCTCACATTGACAAAGATGAATCTGAAAACTGTCGTGTTAAATGGGGTGGAATGGAAAGTGGAGTAGTTTGAGGATATATTATGAATAATTCCATTTACAGAAATTACAAAGCAGGCAAAACTAAGGAGTATGTTGCTTAGGACCGGACACACATGTAGTACCAGCAGTGAGAAAGAAAACAAGAGGGCGGTGACTCCCACTCACCAGTCAGCCTATTTCTGGAGAGAAAGATGAACGGGATCCGGGGAGGGGGCGTCACGTGTGCACATGTGTGTAGTGGGTGTATTAGTGACGTTTTATTCCTTCCGCTACAGGTATGCACAGGGGTAATTTTACATTTTTCTCGTAACTCGGGTATGTTGTAAATATCCTTTTACTCATCTTACATAATCACGATTGTGAAATGCAGGTCAAATACTACTTTATGAATATGCCAATTTCAAGTGACAAAGAAAATGAAACGCAACCAGGTCAACGATCGGAGCTCCTGGCATCGAACGCTCGTGCAGAGAAGACTTGCACAGTAAATCAGCGTGGGAGGAACATACGTCTACTTCACTTTGTACATGAGACTTTCTCTTAAGATATCCAGATGATGAAGATAAACAACTTCCCCGTGAATATACCCAGCCGCTGAATCAGCAGTGGGATTGAGCTGCATATCACCCTCGGTCTGCTCTTGTTGTTTTTATTCCATTGAGAACTTTGGAATGGTCTGAATATTGAGTTATGAGAACATTTCTACAGGAAAAAAAATAAATAACAAACACAAGGCAGTGCTCTCCTTGGGTCCACAGAACGGCATCTGTGATGATTCCAATCAGGGCTCGCATTAACTTAAAGAGGCCATTGTGCCTTTATCATGCCTGTGTCTCTGCTCTCTGACGTTTGTTCATAAATAGTGACACGAACAATCAGGAGAGGCTTTGTGGTTCAGAGGAGTGGGGGGGACGAGCCTGGGACAGTGCACTTGATCAATGTCACTACCAGTGTCAAGAGATGGTCATTACTGCCTGGCAGATTTATTGCCTAGGTCAAAGCAAATTACTTTCTCTTCCTCTAGCTCTGGCTGCCCAGGCTTTTAATCTTTCTCCTATGTCTTTTCTTTTCTGCCTGGAGCCAGGCTATGGATCTCACCAGGACTTTCTATATTGGGGAGGGGTCAATTAACATGATAACTGACACATTAGAAACTGTCAGTCCATGAGAGAGATATATAATCATTGCATTTAAGGATTAAAATTTCTAAAAACAAACGAGAACCAAGCTTCTCTATGTAATCTCCTCTCCAAACTTTGCAGCAACCCTTCTGGCAGGTACCCGCCCACAAGGATCACGTCTGCTTCTGTCACCACCATTCGATTCATAATCATTCATACTAAGTGCACATCAATATGTATCCATCATTAAAAAATATCTATTTGTTCTATGTCGATCTACATCAGCACTATTAGTCTTCAATGGCAAGCTTCCAAAATGCAGTGAGTCTATCTGTTCATTACTTTGTACAGTGGGGTCATTCCATAGATACATCTTTCATAAAGACAAGGGTACCCGATGTGCCCTGGGGCTTCCTGAACCAGGGTATGAGACGCCTGTGGCCACATAAACTGAGCCATCCCATGAATGAGTGATATAGGCAGGGGACTGTGAGCGGGGCACAAACTCTCAAAGGGGACAGCTATTGTTTGACATCAGCGATGGATTCAGACTGGCCACATCTTCTACATCTTGCTACACTGAAGAGAAGGCCAGAGCTCATAGTTCTGAGTAACGTCTTTCATTTTTATTTTTAAAACATGGGGACAGTTCAACAAAGCATTCTCAGAGCAGCTAGTTTTCAACTTCTGATCAATGATTCAACATTGTCTACACTTTTCTTGAGCTTCTCTGTAACTCTGGGATTCAACTCCAGACTACATTAGGAATCCATAATCAAGGTCCTCCTTGAAAGCCACCCCCAGTGGCTTACTCTGTAATATTTTGAAGCACAGCATCCTTCACTTTTGGTATGTATCTTACCAGTATTTCCTTCAGTTATGTCCTTATCTGTCTGAACTCTCTCTCTGCCAGAAAGCTTGGTCATCAGAATGGAGTATTATTTATTTATTTTTAAATTTGTATTTATTTATTTTTGGTGATGGAGTGGATGCACTCACTGGGGATGAGGGGTGAGAAATCACTGTCCAGAGTGGATGGCCACCCTGCAATCCTTCTTCATTTTCCTCTCAAGATTTTGTGCATGCACGCACACGTGCCTGGTGTGTTTTTAAAGTCAGTGGGTCTAGAACTTGAACTGGGCTGTCAACCATGTAGAATCCAGCACCTTAACCACCATATCATTGGCTGGCCCATATCATTTTGACTCCATCACCCTAGCTCTATACCTGCGTGCATCAGAATCTACTCATGTGTTTGAAACATAGCTGTGGAGCTCCTACTATGTGCCAAGCACTGTTCTTGGCACTTCTCATACAGCAGGAAGCAAATCAAAGTCAATGTACGTGGGAGGCTCACTTTTAAGTAAAGGAAAGGAAAAATGGAGAAAGAACCAAATTCAAAGAGGAGACAGGGCTCCTAATCTAGTCCATTAAAACCCGGAAATTATCTTCATTTTTTAAAATTTTTTTATATGCATGGGCAATTTTCAGAAAGAGGATATGTCTGGAATCATATACTCATAAAGACCCATGACCTCAAGTAAATAGAAGATAAAAAATAACTCCTCAAAAGCAACACTGTTCTATAAAGAAAGCAATATGCTTGCTTTCAGGGCTGGGAGGTGGCACAGCAGTAACTCAACTGAACCCACATGAGAGAGGTGCTGGGTTCATGTTCTGGGACTTCCCTGAACTTGCCAGGTGTGTGTGTGTGTCTGCATGCATGTATTCCTGCTATCTGGCCTGGTGAGCTTGTGGGTAGATTGTGGAGTGAAGACCTTGTTGGGGACACTCATCTCTTTCTCTCTCTCTCTCTCTGATGGAATATATAAAAGGATGTCTGCTTCTTCACTTAAGTTTTGAGTATCAAGCAGTCCTTATAACCAGCTACTTCTTAGTAGTAAGAACTCAAACTTATATAACTTATTTACAGTTTTCAAAGCACATTTCCTTGGAAGATTTATTCAAGTCCCCATAAAAAATACTGTGAAAGAATTATTATCATTACAGAGCTTTACAGATGTGAAATTGAGGTTCAGAGAAGTTAAGTGGCATACTCAGCCTCACATAGCTTGTCTGGAGCCAAACCAATCCCTAACTTATGACCCAGCACCTCATCACAACATTACATTACCTCAAACTGCCTTTGGGACTCACCCAAACCGCTTCCCACCCTAGGTGTACTTCTTTATAGGAAGGTCAGTGCACATGAAGGATAAGATCTCAGCACAGTAAATCTTCCTACCCTTGACTAATCAACCCTAATTTGTTTCTCCTCTATACTTAATTCTTATTCATTATACTTTTTGCATAGGCTCAATTATTTAATGTAATTTTGCATAGACTCAATTATGTAATGTAATTATTACTTTTTTTTTTTAAGAGAGGTTTTTGCTATAGGGTGCGTGTACTTGCCCGACAGACAGAGAGAGATATAGAGACAGAAAGGGAGAAATCAACCCCCAGAGGGGATGGTCATGCCGCAATCCCTTCTCCTCCATTCTCCTCTCGGGATCTTGGGCACACACTCACATGAGCCCGGCATGAGTTTTAAGCCACCAGGTCCAGGATGCGAACCGCAGTCGACTACGTGGGAGTCCAGCGACATAGCCATTGCGCTAACTGCTGGTTCCCTATTACTTTATTTTTTTATCCCCAAAGTACTGTTTAAAAATATTGGAAGTGAATACTTCAAGTGATTTAGAATGCTTAAAAAATATAAAGTAGTACGGAGTCCCCGAACCAACTCCAGGTCTGCTAAGTCAGTCATAGTAACGGGTTTTGGGAATGGGTGTTTTAAGTAGTTCCTCAAAACAATACTAATGTAGCCACATCATGGACTAGCCTTTGAGAAACTATATTTCAACCATTTAGTCATACTCTCCATCATTTCTCAAAAATCCCAGGTGTTCTAAACTAAGAAGCTACTAGAGTTGTGAGTAAATGTCTGTAAATTTATGATTGAATTTTCTTTTTAAAATATAAATTATATGCACACCACACATACATAGTTTTAGATTAACAGAGCCCCTATAAGAAATAAGCTCAGAAAGAGTATGGCGTAGTGGTAATGGCATTTGACTTTCACATGGCCAAACAATGATTCGATTCCTGGACCTGGTGGTTCAAAAATCATGCTAGGTGGAAGATTTACTGTTGAGTGAAGCAAGCCAGGCTATGAAAGAGAAACACTGTATGTCTCCACTTAATATACACTGACTGTCCACACTTTATGGTGGAAACTGAAAGAGTGGAGGATATAGAAGTTTGGAAAATGGTTACAAATACTGGATACAGTGTGGGAAGAAGTTGAAAGAAGTGGGGGAGAGTGTAAGAAAAGATATTAAGGAGAAAAATAGAGAGGCAAGACATGTATGGGACACAGAAATGGATTATTATCTGTTGAAGATAACAGGTACAGTATCCTCAACTGGACTGGTATGAAGTGTATTTATGTTGGGAGAATTCACTTTACAAGCTAAGTGATATATATTGATTAAATGTATAAAAGGAATTAAAATAAAATTAAAATGAAAAAATCATGTCAGGTGCAGGTGTATGTGTGCCCAAAATCCCAGGAGGAGAATGGAGGAGAAAGGATTGTGGTGTAGTTATCCTCCTGGGGACTGATTTTTCATTTTCCCTCTCACTGTCTCTCTCTGTTTCTCTCTGGTGAGCACATGTTTCCTATGGCAAAACAAACAAACAAACAAACAAAACAAACAAACAAACAAACAAACAAACAAAAACTTTTAAAATAAACAAAAATAAGCTCAGAGAGAGTGTCAATTATTAGTTCTGAAAAGCTAAGATATTCTATGTAAAATAATCATACAAAGAGTTACTTTTGAAAGGGGGATGACAGGACTGAATAATTGCCTAAGCAACACTTTTCTATCTAGGAGATTGGAGTTGGGATATAACTCATTTGATTGTATTAACAGAATAGAGAGATGAAAGTATTTCTTCTCCTTTCCTGACCATTTACCAGGGAGGAACCAGTATGTATGAAAGCCCAAGTGAAAGAAGGTTGTTTTCTCCTCATTTGGTAATTTGGATTAGTACAACAGACCCAACAATGCAACTAGCATTGTGATCATCAGCTCCTAAGCTAACTATAATAGAATCGTTTCCATTAGAGAGAGGAGACAGTCATTTAGGGATTTTATCCCAAGTGCCACGAAGAAGCCTGAGTGAATTAGAGCTAGACACGCTCCTCCAGCTCTGTAATACGTGATGTGTTCTGACTGTCAGCCCTGTTTGGTTGTAAGTGAAGAAACTAAACTCAAACTTAGATCAGCATAAATTGGAACTTAGGTGTTCATACTACTTCAAGCACAGTTGCTTCCAACTCCTTAAACTGAGATACCTATCATCTATCTATCAATCATCTCTCTATTTACATTTGTCATCTATCTCTATCTTTCTATCTATCTATCTATCTATCCATATCTATCTAATCTATCATATATCTAGATCTATATAGTGAAGAAAACAGAGTTTCTATGTCACTATAAGAAAAATGGACATTTTTCAAAACCAACCAGCGGTGGGGCAGCTGGAGGGTGCAGAATCGTCCCTTCCCACCTGGAGGACACCATCTTCCTCTTCCCCACTGCCCACCAGAGGCTGAGAAAGCTGGACTGCTGCTTAAGACAATCTGCAGTCACAGTGAAAGTGAGATAAAAATTTTATATACATATGTATATATGTATGTGTATACATGTATACACACACACTTACATATAAGTATGTGATATATTATCTATGTGGTGTGTCTGTGTGTGTGTATGTCTTGTTTTCTCTTTCAGCTCTGCTTCTTAGATCACTTCTGTTCTCTCCTATTGCAAGTCCCTCTCCATTTGTCTGGGAAGATGGCTAAAATAACCCCAAGCACACATGCACCTTGTGATACAAGAGCTAGAGATATTTAACTCTCAAATTCAGTTTGGAGTGTTCTAGATAAAGATTGACTGGCCTAACCTGGGTTACTTCCCCAAAAAGATGAGTTTCTATGATCACCTGGGCTATGAGTCACTGACTGAAACCTGGGGGGTTCTTCAGGAGCATAGAGAGTGAAAGGGGAGTGCCCTTAAAGGAAAAAATACAAAGCAGATAAAAACGTGAGGTGGTGACAACATGGTGTGTTTCCACCCCATGCTGGTGAGCACTCTCTGACCCACAGTAAAGTAGGCTAGCAACTGAAAGTGAGTGCATCCTCAGCTTAGCTTGCACTTGTGTTCACATCGTGGTATAGACAATATTGACATCTGGAATAAACCGAATTCATGCTTTTTCCGTCGCTCATAGGCAAGTGCCCCCTGAAGGTGGAGACCACTACAGGAAACAATCCTGGCCCAGCTGCAGTGGCACAGGTGCCAGGGCACTGCTGGACAATGCCGAAGCCACAATGGAAGAGCCATGTTTGGATCCCAGATCAATTTGAACATAGCAGGTGCACAGGTCTGTGTCCCCGGGTGTCTGGCTATCTTCAGGGAAGGTCATTGAGTGATGCGAGCCCATCAAGGATGCCTGTCTCTCTCCTGAAATATTGGATCGTTGGAAAAGTCATACACATTTTTGCATACAAAAACTCAGAAAAAATACATCATGACTTTTCTGAAGACCCAATAAATAAATAAAAACTTAAAAAAAAATCAAAAACAACAAAACCAAAATTCCTATCCAAAGGAAGTAGTTCTCCTTTATTCATCAGGCTTGGCTTCATTCATTAAGTGCATTGACAGATGGCATTAACACCTGTGGCAAGGCCGAATTCATTACTCTCAGAATATGAATCATTCAGACTTCGGTAGTTTACTACCATTAACGATATGTTCCTATTTAGAGTAGCAGCAAAATCAGGCCAGCCTGGCAGATCCACACGCTAAAGAGATAGCAGAACGTCCACGGGCCCTGTGCGATGTGCACGATGGCATTTCCACTTCTGTTTCAGGCCGTCACTGATCCCATAGGTCGGCCTCTCTTTTGCAACCTCTTTTACTGTCCTACACCTGGATCAGGGTTCACAGTGTTTCCAACTTTTTTCTAGCTTTTGTTGGGAAAAACTAAATGGTGGGGTGACTCATTTTTATCGCCCTCTATTTATCCCCAGGTAGAATTGTTCATCCTAGAGAAGGTTTGAGGAAGATGACATAATTCTCTCAATAATAAAACCTGGCAGCTTTGTTCTTTGACAATACCTACAGCACAGAAGCATGGAGAAGTCACTGCCAGGAGGTGCCACCAGATAAGGTTGGAAACTAGCATTTACTCATGAAAATAGTAGCAAGATGGTTCGGATTTATTATTTCTTAAAGTCCCTTGGAAATGCATGACGGTGCCTTTAAGGAGCATTCTGTATACAAATGGTAGCAGTCCCCAGGAAACCAGGGCCTCTGTCTCAGCCTGAATTTGGGGGCATCTGTAAAGCTCCAGATCGCCATTGTGTGAGGGGCCGCTGGCACTGCTTAACAGAACTTGAGCTCTGGGGGCAGGAAAGTCTCCTGCTCAAAGGCTGCTTTCTGTTCCCCTGTTATAAACACACACACAGGCGCACGAGAGCACAGCATAGTCCACGCAGTCATACAAGGCTCAAAGAGAGCAGCTTTCTATGTGCAAGTGCTCTGTGAAAAGCACAGATCTTTTATTATAAATTTGTTCACCTACAAGAGAATTATTGTACTTTACTTTTTTGTTTTTGTGGCATGTGCTTGTATATAACTTTACGATGAATACTTTGAAAAACAAATGAATTTGGGGGAATTTATGAATAATGAAACTTTGTATCTGTATTTTAGGTCTTGTTCATATCTGGGGGGATGTATGGAGTGATGTAGGTTGTATTTTTCAAGAAATGCAGATTCAAATAACTCATAAATACTGACCAATAAGATCATGGAGTCTGAGGAAAATAAGAAAAATTCAGTGTTGACTGGGGAAAAAAAAGACATTAAAGACTTCTGCCTTATGAGTAACTAGAAAAGGGAAGTTTTGAAAAATGACCCTATTATCATGGAGGCTAACCGAGTGCCAGATCGACATATATAATTTCAATATAAAGCACATTTAGGAGTAACAAGAAGCAATGCTATCATCTGAGGACCTTCAAAAATATCATCCACTAAAAGGAAAGAATCGTGGTCTACTTCCTGACAGTGTGCAATTATGTTGGATTTTCAACTCAAAAACGAGGGAAAAAAAAATCTAGATAATTTTCTACAAGCAAAAACTCCCAGCCAGGCTCAGGTATTTCTTTTTTTTTTGGAGAGGTTTTTCGCTATAGGGCGCGTGCGCTCGCCAGACAGACAGAGAGAGACATAGAGACAGAAAGCGAGAAATCACCCCCCAGGGGGGATGGTCACGCCGCAATCCCTTCTCCTCCATTCTTCTCTCGGGATCTTGGGCACGCACGCACACGCGCCCGGCGTGAGTTGTAAGCCACCGGGTCCGGGACGCGAACCGCGGTCGACTACGTGGGAGTCCAGCGACATAGCCATTACGCTAACTGCTGGTTCCCTGGGCTCAGGTATTTCTAACAAAGGTAAAACTATGATAATGTCTAGTTGGGCAGCTGGAAACCAGCAAACACAACTGCAGAGTTACAAGGTGAGGGACTGGACTTGTTGGGTCCATTAAAAGGAGACACCAAGGTTTAGAACAGTACCACCAAGGAGGATCTGTGGGAAACATGCTCTCTTAATCTTTCTCTTAGTGAGTATATCTTTTTTCCCCCCTCTTAGAGTTAATGCATAGAGCACCTCTTTAAAAAGCGGGCATTGCCATGGAGACAAGACAGGAAAAACATTTTTATCAGAGTCACCAAGACTTTGCGGTTCCGTCAATTCAGTACTATGCTGTTTGTTAGCAAGTGTGTATGTGAGAGAGCGAGAGAGATCAGTCTTTCATTATTATTATTTATTGAAAGGGGAGGGGAAGTACTCTTGACAGAGTCTCATGCTACACTCCTCCTCCATGTCTTGTAGCCAGGCAGGCTTGCTGGGGGGTGGAACAGGCACACTCTAGCAGTCAGGTAGACCCTGAACCCAAGCTCGGAGACTTCCCACATGGTCTCCAGATCACACAGCTGCACAGGCCAGTGTCACAGCAGCTGGGCCCAGCTCAGTCTTCTAAGATAAATATCTCCACTTTGTATTCCTTCGGAAATTTCATCTAGATTCTAAACATCCACATGTAGCCTCCATCACCAGGTTCATTTGTTGGAATTAGCTAAGGAGTTTGCCAAGGTAGATTAACAGCAATGGCGCTTCCATTTGACAGGATCAAGTAGATCAAAGTGAGTAAATTCAATGTCTATAGAGCTCAGATGGGTAACACGAACTGGTGCAGTGAGTCTGGTGGGGAGGACACATCTCTATGATCTGTATACAGAAGGCAGTCCCTACTCAGTCTTACTATGCTGTGTCTCCAGCGTAGAGAACAGATTCTTTAGAATAATAATTTAACACCCCCCCATCAGAACATATATAATGGAATTTTCTGAGTTGTCCTTGTGGATACCAAATTCCAACTTTTAAACAGTTTCCCAAGCACAGGTTAGATTTTACAACCTCAAGTCCATTTGCAAGAAATCATTTTTCCATTTTATTAAAGAAGGGAGGATAAAGTCATGCCTCGTCTACAGTAGTTACTATTTTACTATTAGTTGACAATAGAGTTGAAGATTTTATAAAAATAAAAGAACAGAAAGTGGCTTGTAAACCAAACTCTAGTAAACAGTTTTACAAATTCATAGTATCAGTTTCTGTTTTATTTATTTAACAGCTATTTACCCAGAGCTCAGACATTGCTGGAGAAATATGGCTACAATGGAGATGTTTTTCTTTGCTTGTTTGTTAATACAGTCACTCCATGTTTGTGAACTGATGGAAATGATCCAACTAAACTGAAAACAAAATTTTGTATTTGCTCAGCAGAAACTGAAAGACCAAATATTATTAAATATGAAATACCAGACAAATCTCTCAGAGTGCCTTGCCCTCTGGGACAATATTTGGTTCTACATATGCTGTTTTTCATGGTGAGGGGCCTATGGCCTTGATCTTGCATTCTCTCTTTCTTCCTCTAGTATCCCCCTCCCGGGCCATCCTCTGTTCTCTATTTCATTAAATCATTTTTGTCAAGATAATTGAGGTTTGTGCAGTTTGATGTACCAATTTAAGGTTAAAGGGACACATTTACTTTCTCACATAAAGCAGGTGGATCAATTTTCCCCAGCAGCAGCCAGCTAATAAAATATTTTCTCTCCTCGCTAAATGCACATAAATACTCATAAATACTGCTTCACCAGTAAAAGGTTTAACCCTTCATCCTACTTAAAGCCTAGGGATCGGAAGTGGAGAGTACCAGAGAATTGGAAAGTTGCTAGGAAAAGTCCCAAGGAGATGGCTTACTTCAAAAATTAATTGAACACAAACCTGGCTTTTCCGATCTCTCCTGCCATCTTCCCCTTTCTTTGTGCCCTCTAAGCACACCTAATGCATATTTTACTAGAGGTGACAGAGGCAAAGTGGAGGCTTTTACCAGAACACAGATGGATAGTGACTGAACACAGAAGCAGACATTTCAGTTTCGTGGCAACCGGGGACTCTGCATCAGGGCTCTGATTCCTCCACAGAGTGCATTTGAGGATGTGAACTTCTGTATCTGGGTAACATATGTAGAATGAAGCATATTGTCTAGGAAGAACACACTCCAATTGAAAAGTGAATGCATAGGGCTGGTCCCAGAGCCTAGTGGTTAAGGGAGCTGGATCCCACATGGCCAGCTATAGTTAAAATCCCAGCCCTGGTTGCTTAAAAAACATGTTGGGCTCATGTGCTTGTGTGCTGCAAATCCCTTCCATGTGTCAGTCCTCAGAGAGATGGAGAGATGGAGGTATACTCACACCCCACTGCGGGGAGAGGATGCTTTCTCCCTCTCCATCTGTTTCTATTTCTCTCTGGTGAGCATACTCTGGCAATTAACAAATAAGGCACTGGAGAGCCCTTGCTTCAATTGTCTCTGTTCTTTGTGTGTGAGGAGATTCTATGCACTCCCTGAGACACTGGAAGCGTGCATGTGCATCTGTACAGACATTGAGAGACTCCTGGACACAGATTTCAGGGCTGGGTGGCATGTGGATGCTAGAGAGGAGGAGCCTGGGAATTAGAAGCCCACAGGTCACATGGATAGCTAACAAGAGAAACTGGACTAGGATCCAGAATTGCCGGTTCACCAGGCCTGTGCTTAAATTAAGTAAAGGAGGACAAGAAACGGGCACAGAGACAGGAAGAGAGCAGCACAGCAGCAGAACGCAACCCCACCCCGATGCTGTGAGCATGTGGCCCGACCGTCTCCAGCCTGCACAGGGTGCTTAGATGGCCACGTGTCCACACAGCTCTCTCTGACTCCATGGAGCAGCGTCTTCACTAGCTACCTAGAAGGTACTGGCCTGGGTCTGGTCTAAGATTCAGAAATATGCAAAAGATTGATGGCAGTTCCAAATCCTTTAACCCCGCCCAGTTCAGAATAAAATGATCCATTTTAAAATGCCATCACTTACTGGCAAACTAAATATTTAAAAAATGTATTTAACTGCTCATTTTTCTTCCTAGGTAAAATCAAATCATGGGCTAGGCTCATTTTTGTATTGGAAATGGAACTTAAAAGCAATTTTTAGATGATTTTTTACAAGTTTATTTCTTTTGAGACATACACACACACACACACGTGCAGGCACCCCAATCATTTTTGTTGTTGCTGTTTTGATTTGGTATAGGGCATGTGCACTCAGTCACTGGAGAGTGACAGAGATGGAGAGAGAAAGTGAGAAAATACTCCCTCCTCACAGGATTCTGGGCATGCATGCCTATGTGCCTGGCATGTTTTTCTAGCTGCTAGGACCAGGACTCAAACCATGCAGTTGGCCATGTGGGATCCAGCTTCCTTAATCACCATGCAACCTGGCTAGCCCACCTAACAGGGCTTTTTAGGCCATTATCCATTCCCAGCCTCAGTCAGCCAGAACTACAAGCTTGAGTGTATTTATTCACTGTGCACAGGGCGATCTGGGACATGAACCTGGGACCTTCCCAGATGGCCTGAACACCACGCAGCACTGCCTTACTGCTGTTCCACTGTGGCTAGCCAAAAAGCATATCCATATCTTTTGCCATGCAGATAGCCTGTTTTCCCACAGGCTGCCATGAGCCCTTCTCTTAAGAACAGGGGGAAGTTCACACAATCCTCAAATGCACAACACCCTTTGAAGCCCTACTGAATTTTCAATTGCTCCATGGTCGGTTACTTTCCTAGGCTTTGCCCTTCTCTCCACGCCATTCTGGGCAGACCTGAGGTCGTTGGGAATGGTAGGCTGGCACAGAAGATGTACAGTAAACAAGGAAGGTGGCAGGCTAGCACAAGAGCAGACAACATCTCACAACGATGTGTTTGTCCACCCTGTGCTCATGCCAAGAAACTCCCCAATTACCGTTTCTCCAATTCCACACAAGGTCCTGTCATCCTACTTCTTCCTTCCTACCAATAATCTTTTCTTTATGTTCTTCTGTTCAAGTTTCTGAGTCTTCAAATTGTTGTCTCCACTGTCCATTAAGAAGGGGATTCAGCATTTTATCTACTTTCATAGGCAGAGTTACCATTTGTGAGTGGCAAAACATCCAATCTATATGAACTTAAGCAAAAAATGAAATGCATGGTATCATGTGACTAAAAAGTTCAGGACCAAGCTGGCTCAAAGAAAACTGAGTACCTAGGCTCAAGCAATAACCAGGTCTGGGCATCCCTCCTAGCTTGGTTCTGTTCCTCCTGAGCTCCAGGCTTCAGGTGGTGGAGGACAACTTCAGTCCCTCCAGTCTGTGTTCCCATTAGTGGGAATGAGAGCATGCCTTTCCCAACAATCCTACAAGAATCCAGGAAACATCCTGGACACAGATTTCAGGACTGGGTGGCATGGAGATGTTAGAGAGGAGGATACTGGGAATTAGAAGCCCATGGGTCACACAGATAGCGAACAAGAGAAGTCCAACATTTCTCATTGTACTAAGTAGAGAAAATCCAAAGAACCATGTTAGCCATAGCTTAAGCCAACATGCTTGTGTCAGTCCTCAGAGAGACACCAGGGAGATCAAAAAAATGAAAAGTTAAGGGTGACCACAGATCAAATTTAGAGATACTGCCATAAAAGTGAAAGATCTCCTGAGGCAATAGCAATAGAATAGTACATGCTTATGACCTGAATTCCCTCCATAGTAGACCAGCCTGAGAGGAAGACTCATTTTCATAACCAGCATGTCCATCAAAATGTCCCTCTTGTGGTTAAAAAAAAAATGATAAGAGAATTTCTGCATTCTTCCCTTAGCTCCGCCAGCTCAAACTTCAGCTAGCTCTAAATTGTCATTTCTTTCCTCCCACGATATTGAGAAACTTTCTAAAGTATAATAAGCTATAGAGATTCCTATGATTCTTTAATGTTCAATTACATGGATAAACTGAACGAAAGCAGGCCAAGTGTTGCCTAATGGAGGGTCTGTTTTAATGGGCTGGTAAAAATGATTTGCAATTTAAGCACAGCTTCTCTGCAGAGATAGAGGGAGCTGGAATAGGCTGTTGCCATTATTTAAGGGTGTCCATAAATTAATATTCAAACCTGTTTGAAAATTAAGCTCTTGTTTTATGCTATGTTTAAAAATTGTGATATTTATCAGCAAAATGTATGACTGGTTTTATGACAGGCTGAAGTTTGAAGGCTTTAAAAGCTGTAAATGGTGATTATATATTTATGATGTATGTATTGATAGGTGTTTCTGTTATTTTCCTTTGTAATCTGGTGAGAATATTTGGGGTGAAATACATAAGAAATGCACTGAATAATTAAATGACATAATGAATGGAAAGTACACTGGATGGTTCTGGTCTCACGAAGCTTTAAATTCTTGCAGTTATTAACAAAATAACTAGGATAATGATAATGTTTATGTAGCTTGGAGACAGAGGTCCTTCGTACAATCGCTGAAACTTAGGTAATAATGGACATGTATTCAGAAACCACTAGGAGAGTGGGAGGCATGCATTTCCCTCACACTTTGGTTTGACATTAATTTACGAACACACACACATGCACCCACACACACCCCGTGTGTTCAAAGGAGCAATAGAAGGCCTAACACCCAAATATAAAATAATGATTTCTGAGTGACCCTCTGTGACAGAGCATGCTACTAAACAATGAATATAAGATTGTTATATTCTCACAGTGGTACAGTGTTTTTTTTTTTTGTTTTTTTTTTTTTCTGTTTTTCTTTAGGTTATTGCCATGGGACATGTGAGGGAAAGTTGCCGGGGAGATGGCCACGCAGCAATCCCTATCCTCCATTCTCCTCCTTGGATTTTGGAAATGCACACATGCACGCCTGGTGTGAGTTTTAAGACACTGGGTCTGGGACTTGAACTGCAGTTGACCATGTGACAGTCCCGCACCTTAACCACCTTGCCAACTACTGGCCCTCACTGTTTAATTTTTATTTTATTTTTTTTAAACATAAATGAGTAGCCAATAGGCACTAGAGCTGATAAAAGCAGAATTGTATTTCATCTAAATTCTAACATTTTAGAAGATAATTGCTTATTATAGTCCTTCAGGTGCCAATTTCATTTTCTGTCATGGCATATTTTCCCAAATGTAGGAGAATATTACTACAAATCTTTAACTTATGATTTTCTATCTTATTCCAGTATATATACTTAAATAATTTTAGAAATCTATATAATAAAATAATGTTAATAATACTTTTGTGAAGGATAACCCTTCTTTTTTTTAAGTTTTTGCTACAGGGCATATGCACTCTCCAGAGAGACAGAGAGAAGGAAAGCGAGAAATCACCCCCCAGAGGTGATGGCTATGCCACAATCCCTTCTCCTCCATTTCTCTCCAGGAATTTTAAGGAAGCAATGCACACACATCAAGTGTGATTCTTTAGCCACTGGGTCCAGGACTCGATCCACAGTTGGTCACGTAGGAATCCAGCACCTTAACCAGCACATCACCTGCTGGCTCTGTGGACAGCCCGTTTCCCTGCAGGCAGGTGAGCGTGAAAGACTGACAGATGTGGTACTCTGCAGCATCAGGTCTCCAATCTTCTCATCTTGCCCTGCATAGGTGCTAGTGAAGTGACGTGTCCCTGGCACAAGACTGATCTATACACTAAGCACTACATTATTTTTTTTTTGAGAGGTTTTTGTTATAGGGCGCGAGCGCCTGCTACAAAGACACAGAGACAGAGAGACAGAAAGCGAGAAATCACCCCCCTGGGGAGATGGCCACACCGCAATCCCTTCTCCTCCATTCTCCTCTCGGGATCTTGGGCACGCATGCACATGCCCCCGGTGTGAGTTGTAAGCCACCAGGTCCAGAACTCGAACTGCAGTCGACTACATGGGAGTCCAGCGACATAGCCATTAAGCTAACTGCTGGTCCCAGCCTGATCTATACAAAATGGACACTTAGAGTATCCCCAAATCTTCAGATTCTCCCAGCTGGCTGTTGTGTATCCACACTTGCCCTCTTGAAGTCAGCATCTCTTCCCCATCCAGCACTCCGTAAGTTTACATTTCAGCTAGCAACAAAATCACCGAAGGAGACAGTTTTGCTTCTTCCCCTCCCAGGCCGGTTTTTCACATTCCTAACAGGACAACCCGATAGTTTATTTTTCAGGCGTCGTTCTCAGTGTACTGTGGGAGTGTCAGTTGACTCAGCACATCCCAGGCCAGAGCAGTGCCTCTGGAAGTGGAAGCTGGGACCTACATCGCAGAGGCCTCTGATAAGAAGGAAACCATAGAACCGAAACGTGGTGTGTATTTGTAGCAACCTCAGAAGTGGGTCAATATAACTATGGATTTATTAGTTACAATCTAAAGTGCTTCAGAAAATAAAAATTCACATCCATAGAGGTTTTATCAATTATTATGAATTGAGGAGTAAATGCTTTTGATGAGTATATATTTTTTTTCTAAATAATTATTTTATTTAACTTTACTTATTTATTTATTTTAATTTGACCAGAGAGAGAGGAAGGAAGGAGGAGGGAGGGAGGGAGGGAGGGAGGGAGGGAGGGAGGGGAGAGAGAGAGAGAGAGAGAGAGAGAGAGAGAGAGAGAGAAAGGGAAAGTGAGTAAGAAAGCTACCAGGTCCGGGATTCGAACCATGGTTGGCCATGTGGGAGTCCAGTGCCCTTAACCACCATGCCACCTTCCAGTCCCCTTGATGAGTATATTTCAAGAAAAGATTCTGAACTTCCTACTGGGGGTCATGGACAATATTTCAGATAAAATTCTGGAGGAGACCAAGACAATAGTAGAAACTTAGGAGTGTTATTAACACTTTAGTATAGCAAAAGAAACAAACAAAAAAATAAAGAAAAAAATACACTTTGTTATTTATTTTGTAGAAATATACCTGTGAAGTTGGGGCCAGTAGGTGGTATAGTGGTTAAGGCGCTGGACTCCCACATAGCTGACCATGGTTCAAGTCCCGACTTGGTGGCTTACTTTCTCACATTCCATTTCTCTCTCTCTCTCTGGTGAGCACACGTACTACACAGCAAGTTTAAAGTAATGATAATTAATAAAATAAATTTTAAAAATAAATATACTGGCAAAATAATTATGAATGATATTCCACCCTGTATTTCCCAGGGCACACTTAGCCCTGAGATCTTATATTCATTATATTTGTAATGGTTACACATACACAAAATAATATAAATGTAGGAGAAAATTTGATCTATCAAAAATTTTAAATATTTTCTGCTTAAAAAGTCTTTTCCTAGGAATGTGGTATTCACTCACTCACATTTACAGAAACTTTTGTGAGGTAACTGTGAAAACCACTATTCTACAGAAATTAGATAATAAAATTTTGTACAAGGATGTTTATTGAGTTTTTTTTTTTTTTTTTGAGAGATTTTTGCTATAGGGCATGTATGCTAACTGGAGAGACAGAGAGATAGAAAGCAAGAAATCATCCCCTCGGGGAATGGCTACACCACAATCCATTCTCCTCCATCCTCCTCTTAGGATTTTGGGCACACATGCACATATGCCTGGCATGTGTTTTAAGCCAACAGGTCCAGGACTCAAACCACGGTTGATAACATGGGAGTCCGGAAACATAACCATTACACCATCGGCTGGTCTTGAGTTATGGTTTTCAGTTAAAAAATTCTGAGTAGGTTAACTGAATCCCAATGGAAAAAAATTATGAAACATTTATGAATCCTCTATAAACATTAAAGAAAAGGGGTTAAATAAATATGAGTACATGAAATGATATCTAATCTCCTCAGACACAAAAGTATTCTTAAAGTATGACCTGGAGATTGACTTCCTTTTGTGTCAGAAAGAGTGATATATACATACAAAACCCTATATTTATAATGTAGATAACGTACAAAAAACTGGTAATAGTAATGTTACTCTTTAAAACAAGGCTAAGGAATGAGAGATGAAGATCAAAAATTCAAAAAAGAAAAAACACAACTTTTTATAATGTACTCTTTTGTGCTATTTAAAATGTTTATAATGCTGGTTTGATTGCTAATCTAATTACTACACAAAACAAGTAAAATATTCAAGCTGTAAAATAATTAGTTAAAACAATTATGTTTTTAACAGTCTTATTTTCATTAAGATTTTGTTTGACTCTATGGAAACATTAAACATGATCTATGAATATATAGAAGCACACTGGAGGATCAACTCCCCTTTTGCATTCAGTACAACAGTGTTGAAGCCCTAGACTTACTCTTTGAATCATTGAAAACCAGTTGGCCAGACACTAACCGTCATGAGGAAACAACTGCCTGACGTTTCCCAGACATTTTAATTCCTCTGAGCACCCTAAGAGTGCAGTAGCTTAGTTAGGAATTCACTAGCCTTACTAACCTTCTGGAATGGATTTTAATTTCTTGGGATCCTTACAAGGACAATAATTGCGAAGTCCTTTCCTTGCAGATCAGTAATGATTAATGGCTCCGAAGTAACATGCTGGGGAAAGCGTAGATGGTCCTGAGTCATTGAAACATCTAATGAAAACATCACCTGGATGCCTAATAAAAAGTGTGTTACTTTAAGACATTTTAAATGCAATTGTATAAGTCAAACAAAAACAACCCCAGGAATTCCTAATATCCTTGACCCAAACAATAAAGCATGAATCTAAGTAATGGTGAGATTTAGACCCCATTAAAAATATACACAATCCAAAGTAGCTTTTGATGCCATATTGAGTAAGCAACTGATTGTTTCATGATGCATTCTATTAAAAAAATAAAGCTTCTTAACTCATACTAAAGTGGCTATACCACCTTCATAACTCAACTGAATTTTTGGCACCAATAAACTTACTACTAAGTTTCTAGAATAAGCTAGTCTATGTCTTAGTCTCTTGTCTGCCTTGAGACTTGTCAATGACAATGGCATTCTGCTCTTCTGTTAGGTTCTCTACAACTAGTTTACTTGGCACAAAACAAAAGCAAAAATAAAAACAAAAACAGAACAAAACAAAAAACAACCACCAACAACTATTTCTCCCTAAATAATCTGTTTGCTCCTTCCCAGCTTTCTTTGCAGTAATTTCTTCTATCATTTATTTAAACAGCTGTGGGATTCTCTGCACATCCTGACCTCCTCAACTACATCCACCATTCCTATCACCTTCTATAACCCGCTGGCTTCACAAAGCCACACCATCAAACCAGGTCACTTCTCTGAGAATTAGCAATTCCTCTCCGCTATCTGCAACCATCTCTGTCTTTTGAAGTCCCAGTGGGCTATGGAATCCCAATATATCAAAGCGTGAATGTCATCATTTTATCCATTCTGTTTTATACCAGTCACGCTCATCTGGTTTGCCTTTCAACAGTCAATACTTTGGATCTACCCATTGCTCAAGGATGAACATAGAAATCATCCTCCTTCCAGTTTTCTTAATCTTTTCTGGTAATCAGCATTATCTGTGCTTCCTGATACACACAAGTCCTCCTGAAATTCTGATTCAGAAAATCTGAGGTTGTACTGAGAATCTGTATTCAATACTCATTTCAAATGATGATTGGGCAGGCTTGGAAATGCTAGATGCACACTCTCATCTCTCTCCATAATTAAATCAATAAGAAAGTCTATCATCCTGATTTCTAAATAGCTCCTGAATCCATTCATTCTTCCATCTCCATTAAATGATCTGACATTAGGTTACCATCCAATGCTGTCTCGATCACTGCACTACCCCCTAACTGGTGTATGCCACAATCTCCTCCTACCTGCCACTCTTAATTCTATCCTTTCTCATTTCCCATATCTTTCACGTTCTTTGTCTAACTTCTACTCACCAGTGAAATATTAGCTTAGACATCAATTTCTCCAGAAAACTGCATTGACTCCCCAGTTTTGGAATATGTGTTTTCTAAGTAGTCATTTGAATTTCCATTGGAACAGAGATGAGCCTATCTTTTCATATATTGTTGACTTCTGCCATCAGATTTGAAGCTCTAAGAAAGCAAGAGTCCATTGTATCTCTGATACCTAGCTCAGTTCCTGCTAGTTCATGTCTGAATCCTGCCACACTCAGACATTCCTCACTTAACAACTTAAAGAGAGGGTTTAAAGGTAGTTAGTTGTCTTGTGATGACATGTCTTTTCAATAGCTATCACAAGACACCACACTAGAATAATGTCATTCTATCTATACAAAAGGCATACATAAGATAAGCTCCAGAAAGCAACAAAATGCACCATAACTCAATATAAACCTAGCATAATCATTTTTATTTATTCTGAATGCCACTGCAGGGTGCACAATAAAGTGAAAATTTATAAATAAAATATGTAGTATTGTGTGATCTCAAATGTTTTTGTGTAGTGAATATTATTTGACTGTGAGACCAAAACAAAGACTGAGAAAGGGTATTCCTGAGAGTTACACAGATTAAGAAAGGGAATTACTTATGCTGGAGAACTGGTTTAAAGTCCAAGTGATCATTAAACCGGCAGGTCATTAAGTGAGGAGTGGCTGTATTAATTAATCAATTACATTACAAATGTGGATTATCAATATGCAGAACTATGAATGAAGGTACCAATTTATGGGCTCGTCGATGAATAGAGGCTATTGTTGCAAATTTAAAGGGCAAATCAATAAAAAGGCAGAAGTTTATATAGACACATACAAACGACAAGAATTCTTGTACCATCATATAGGGGAACTATGTCAAGATGAAAGACAATTGACCCCCAGGTAGCATAAAACCTGGCTAACCTTTTGTGTAAAGAGCTTTTGATAATCCCTTGAAAGTCATCTAACACAGATTCACAAAATTTGTTTTACTTATGATAATGACTATTATAATAAAATTGATCAAACATACTATGTAAATGCCCTTAAACATATTTAGATTTTGAAAACTGTCATTAAATAGATGAGAACATAATGGAAGTGCACTTTCAACATAATTGTCATTAGCATAGCTAATTGTTTGTATTCATTTAAACTCTAAGTGTATAATATTCATCTGTAGTGAAGTCATTCCAACTTAGACATTGGTAAAAGAGGATGAAGAAATAGGTAAGCTAAAAAAAGTCATACTATTAACATGGAAATAATAAATCCAAATTAGAGAAGACTTTTCTCTAAAGAGAATATTTCTAAGCTCATTTTATGAAGTGCACATCACCCTGACACCAAAGCCAGACGTACACACACACACACACACACACACACACACACACACAGAAAATTTAGGCCAATATATGTAATGAGAATACATGAAAAATTTCTGAAATGAAATGCTGACAAACTAAGTTCATCAATATACCAAAAGTATTATACAACATAAGCAAGTGGGACTTATTTCTGGGTACCAGGTTGGCTTAACATACTCAAATCAATCAATGTGATATATCACATTATTAGAATAAAAGATAAAAGGTAATGATCTTCTCAATAGATACAGAAAAAGATTTGTCAAAGTTTGACATCCACTCATAAATAGATATGGAAGAAAATTTTCTGAACACAAAATATGACATAAAAACCTCATAGCTAACATCTTAATCAATGGGAAAAAAAACTAAAAAGTTTTTCTTCTAAGATCTGATACAAGGCAAGGATGCCCACTCTCACCACTTTTTTTTTTTTTTTTTTTTTTTTTGAGAGGTTTTTGCTTATGGCATGTGCGCTCGCCAGAAAGACAGAGAGAGACAGAGAGACAGAAAGCGAAAAATCACCCCCTATATGGGATGGCCACACCACAATCTCTTCTCCTCCATTCTCCTCTTGGGATCCTGGGCACGCACACACACACACACACACACACACACACAGTGAGTTTAAGCCACCGGGTCCGGGACTTGAACTGCAGTCAACTACATGGGAGTCCAGCAACATAGTCATTATACCAACTGCTGGTCCCTCTCACCACTTTTATTTGACATTGTACTGGAAGTAATAGCAAGAGCAATCAGGCAAGAAAAATAAATAAAACGCATTCAAGTTGAGAAGGAAGTAAAATTATTCCCATTTACAGATGATATGATATTGTATATAGAAAACCTTAAACACATACAGAAAAAGTTAAAACTAAGAAATTCAATAAAGTTGCAGGATTTAAAAACCAGCATACAAAAATCAGTTATGTTACTGATAATGATTTATCCAAAAACACAATTGAGAAAATAATCTTATCCAGGATAACATCAAAAGGATAAAATACTATGAATAAGTTTAATAAAGGAAGTAGAAGATCTGCACAATAAAACCTATAAAACACTGACAAAACAAATTGAAGACATAAATATATGGAAAGATATCCCACATGTATATATTGGAAGAGTTAATTTTGTTGAAATATCCATACTACATGAAGTGATCTACAGATGTAACAAAATTCTGATGACATTATTCACATAAATAGAAAAATATTCTAAAATTGTATGGAACCATAGAAGAGTCTAAATAGCCAAAGCAAGTTTGAGGGAGAAGAAAAGAGTTGACGGCATCATACTTCTTGATTGCAAATTACATTACAAAGCTAAGGTGATCCAGATGTTAGGGTTCTGGCATAAAAACAGATGTAGACCAATGGGATACAGTGGAGAGACCAGAAATAAACCTAAGCATAATGATCAACTAATTTTTAACAATAATTTCAAGAATATACCATAGCAAAAGGATAGTCTTTTGAAAAAACAGTGTTGGAAAAACTGAATGTCTACAAAGAAAGAATAAAATTGGACCTTTCTTTTACACCACACATGAAATCAATTCAAAATGGATTAAAGTCTTAATATAAAAGCTGAAACTGTAGAACTCCTAGAAGACAACATAAGGGAAGAGCTTCATGACATTGGTCTTGGCAACAAGTATTTTGGATATGACATCAAAAGCTCAGATGACAAAAATAAGCAAGACTACAACGGCTAAACAACTTCTGTGCAACAAAGGAAACCATCAACACAATGAAAAAGTAACCTATGGATTATTAGAAAATATTTCCAAATCATGTATCTGATAAGAGGTGAATGTGAAAAGGTGCTGAACAAAACTAATCAGTAGGAAATACTAATCCAAACCAGACTGAGATACACCCTCACACACATTACCATCGCTATTACCAAAAGACAGGAAATCACAAATTGGTGAGGGGCAGAGAAAAGAGAATACGTATACATTATTGGTGGGAACCTAAATTGGCTCAGCCATTTTGGAAAACAGTATAGAGATTCATTGAAAAATGTAAAACAGAACTATCAATATGATCCAGCAATCCCTCTTTGGGTATATATCTAAATAAAATGAAATCAGTATCTCAAAAAGATACCTGGGACTGTGCTGGCAGTATAGTAATAACACACTGCTCACGTGATGCTGACTCTATTGAAGATCACAGGTTCAGTTCCCAGTTGACCTATACACATCAGCGTGTGCATCTGTGATACTAGCTGGCTGGAGTTTGAGCCGGGTGTAGGGAGGGGAGCATTGAAGCATAAGACCCTATGGAGCGTGACTGTATGCTCCCCCCATCCCCGTGACCCTCATAAAAAAAGGAAATAATTTTTTTTAAGAATGATACCTGTGGGGACCAGCAGTTAGCGTAATGGCTGTGTCACTAAACTCCCATGTAGTCGACTGCGGTTTGCGTCCCGGACCCGGTGGCTTAAAAACTCACGCTGGGCGCGTGTGCATGCGTGCCCAAGATCCCGAGAGGAGAATGGAGGAGAAGGGATTGCAGCATGGCCATCCCCCCTGGGGGGTGATTTCTCGCTTTCTATCTCTCTGTCTCTCTCTGTCTGTCTGGCGAGTGCATGCACCCTAAAGCAAAAATCCTCTCCAAAAAAAAAAGAAAAAAAAATGATACCTGTGCTCCTATGTCCACTACAGCATTATTCACAGTTGCCAAGACATGGAAACAACCTAAGTGTCCACTGACAGATAATGAATAAAAAAATTGTGTCTGGGCCAGTAGGTGGCATTGAGGTTAAGGTGGCCGGATCCCATATGGCTAGCTGTGTAGTTTGATTCCCAGACCCAGTGGCTTGAAAAACGTACCAGGCACATGTGTGTGTGCACCCAAATTCCTGAGTGAGAACTAGAGGAGAAGGGTCTGTGGTGTAATCATCCCCCTTTGAGAACTGATTTATTTCTCTCTTCTTTCTCTCTCTCCAGCACATGCCCTATAGCAAAACAAAACAAAACAAAACAAAACAAAGAAAGAAACTGTTCTATTCATATACACTGGAATATTATTCAGCCTTAAATAAAAGAGAGAGGCTTGTCATTTGTGACATCCTGGATGAACCCGGGGGACATTATTCTTAGTGCAATAAGCCAGATACTGAAAGAACAATACCGCATGATAATTTTTATATGTGGAATCTAAAGGAAGTAAAAAATGAGGGTATTTCTAAAAGTTTGTGGGAAAATGGAATTAAAGTACAAGTTTATTTTAGTGCAAAAAGTTTTGAAATCTATACAAGGCTTTTTTTTTTTTTTTTGGAGAGATTTTTGCTATAGGGTGTGTGCACTCGCCAAAAAGACAGAGAGAGACAGAGACAGAAAGACAGAAAGCGAGAAATCACCCCCCAGGGGGATGGCCATGCCGCAATCCCTTCTCCTCCATTCTCCTCTTGGGATCTTGGGCACGCACGCACATGTACCCAGCATGAGTTTAAGCCACTGGGTCCGGGACTCGAACCACGGTTGGCTACATGGGAGTTCAGTAACATAGCCATTACGGTAACTGCTGGTCCCTACAAGTCTTTTTCATAAGATACATTTTCCATAAACTTTTTGAAGACCCCACATACGTAGAAACAAAGTATAAAAGAGTGGTTTCCAGAGGTGGGCAAGTGGAATTGTACTTGGGTAGAATAAGTCTAGAGATTTAATATAATAAGGATTATAGTTAATAATACAGTTATAAACTAGATTTTTACTTAGTATATTTCAGGTGCTCTCATCACAAAACAAAGAACAAAAGAGGAAACGTGAGGAATTTTTTTTATTTGTTTTTTGAGATTTTTACTATTGGTATGTGCACTTGCTGGGGAAACTGAGGGAGAAAGCAAGAAATCACCCCCCAGGGGGGATGGCCATGCCACAATTTCTTCTTCTCTATTCTCCTGGGATTTTGGGCATATACACACACGTGCACAGTCTGAGTTTACAGTCACTGGGTCTGGGAGTTGAACTGTGGTCAGCCATGTGAAAGTCTAGTGCCTTAAGCACTATGCTACCCACTGGCCCCCAAGACAGATATTTTAATTTGTTTGACTTCAGTTATCACTTCACTAAAGGTCGGTATATTAAAACATCATGTTGTATACCTTAAATGCATACACTGAAAAACAATAAAGACTTCTCCAACTTAGGCTGGTGACATTTAAACGGTCTATCATACTATCTTCTCTGTCTTCCCACTCACTCACTAAATTATACAAAGATCAAAGTTACAGCAGTGTGTAGAAGAATAGATAATAATTACTATGAGGAGACTTCAGAAAGACTGTAGAAAATGGAATAAAAGTACAAGTTTCTTTTGGTGCAAAAATTTTGTTTTAAGGTTTTTGCCATAGGACATGTCTGCTCACCAGAGAGAGATAGAGATAGAGAGAGGGAAAGTGAAACATCTTCCCCACGGCAGGAGGGGGGCCATGCCACAATCTCTTCTTCTCCATTCTCCTCCTGGGATTTTGGGTATATATTCATGCCTGGCATGAGTTCTAAGCCACTGGGTCCAGAACTTGAACCAAGGTCAGCCATGTTGGAATTCAGCACCTTAGCCGCATGCCACCTGCTGGTCCTGATACAATTTTTTAAAAAAAATCTATACATAGTTTTGTGGGTTTTGTTGTTGTTGTTGTTGTTGTTGTTGTTGTTGTTATAAGCATTTCTGTGAACTGTGTGGAGAACCACTGTATATGCAAGTACTCAGCACCATTGACATTCTAAGGAGTGCCAAACAAAACCATAAAGGTACCATACAAACACAAGCAGCGTGTATCCACATTTTTGTTTTTGCATCAGGTAGAATCCATTTTACCGAGACCCCTGCAGCCACAATGATGCACAAAATCTCCCACAAGTGTTTGAATACAATTTTATTTCTCTGTCTCTCTTCCTACCCACCACAGAAGTGGAAGTCCATAGACTATTTGTCTAAATATTTTAAAGTTATAAATTCAGCTAGTACTGTAGTAAGTGAAATAGATTCTATCTTCCTATTCTTCCAAGTATGTATCAAAACAACAATTTTTTAAATGTAAATTTAAGCTTTAGTATGGCTGAAAGTTGGCAAAATATCAAAAAAAGCTCAATTTAATTAACATCCTAGATATCTTAGTGTTCTGTTTGGACAAGTAATGAAATATATAATTCATCAAACATTTTATATTTATAACATGTAATATAGTTTTCATTTTAACAAGATCACAAATTGCATTGTTATAGTCAGGATTTTCACAAAATTTGTGCTCTATCAAAAACAGTAGCCTAAAAGGTGTGTTTTTTGTTTTGTTTTGAGAGAGATTTTTGCTATAGAACATGTGTGCTCACTGGAGAGACAAGAGACAGAAAGCAAAAAATCATTCCCCAGGGGATATGGTCATGTTGCAATCCCTTCTCCTCCATTCTGCTCCTGGGATTCTGGGCACACACACGTACACACATGCCCAGCATGAGTTTCAAGCCTCCTGGTCCAGGGCTGGAACCGTGGCCAACCACATGGAAGTCCAGCCCTCTAGCAGCACACTACCTGCTAGCCCCTGTAAGTTTCTTCTTAAATGTGACTATATAAAATAATGTAGAATAGGTAAATTTTAAAAGTAAAATGAAAATTACTTCCTATTTTAAAGTTATTTATTTTACATTATTAAAATGATCTCAGTGTTAGAAGATGAAATACAAATTAAATGAATTTTGAAATTTGAGTCCAAGTTATTTATCTAAAGGTGAATAAATGCAACAAATGTACTACTACATATTCACTCTTAACCTGAGTGCAGAATGGCTAGTCACTTGGGACCAGCAGATGGTATAATGGTTACGTCACTGAACTCCCACATAGTCGACCGCAGTTCGAGTCCCAGACCCAGTGGCTAAATCATGAGAGGAGAATGGAGAAGGGACTGCAGTGCAACTATTCCCTCTGGGGGGTGATATCTAGCTTTCTTTCTCTCTGGTGAGCATACTCACCTAATAGCAAAAATATCTCTCTCAAAAAAACAAACAAACAAACAAACAAAAACAGAAAAAGGATGGTCAGTCACTTAACCTAGACTGGGAGAAGGGAGGCAAGAAAGAAAGAACATCTAGGCTGAGCTCTAAGAGACAGGTACTGGGACCAACAGTTAGCGTAATGGCTATTTCATTGAACTCCCATGTAGTCAGCTGCAGTTCGAGTCCTGGACCAGATGGCGTAAACTCACGCCGGGTGCGTGTCTGTGCGTGCCCAAGATCCTGAGAAGAGAATGGAGGAGAAGGGATTGCAGCATGGCCACCCCCCCGGGGGGGGGGGGGGGTGATTTCTCGCTTTCTATCTCTCTGTCTCTGTCTTTCTGGTGAGTGCACGCACCCTAAAGCAAAAACTTCTCAAAAAAAAAAAAAAAGGAAAAAAAAAAAAAGGACAGGTACCATTTGGCTAAGGTAGATTGTGTATAGGGTTGGGATTAAGAAGGAAGACACTTTAATTCTGAAGGATCCAAAAGGAAGACACTTTAATTGTTCAAAAGCAACATAGAAAGAACATCACAACTGTGCTCACAAATGTATGATGGTTTCATATAGGCCAACTCCATCCTCTAGTGACTAAAGGAGTCACCTCCTATGTGGCTGACCAGGGTTGGAAACTAGGCCCCTGTGGCTTATGCATGCCCCAAATCCCGACGTGATGGAGAAGTGGAGGAGAGATTATAGTGTGACCATGCTACATTGGGATCTGCTCCCTTCTCTCTCCGTCTCTCTTTGGCAAGGGCACACACAACCTCTGGCAATTATAAAAGATCCTAGATAAGGTCAACTTTCTATTTTAAATAGTACTTTAAAGTAGAATTTGAAACAAAAAAATACAAGTATGTCTAATATATAAACATAAATAAGTATTACAAACAGAAGAGCTGACAAGCAGAATGACAGAGATGCCCACTGAATGGAAAAAGAAAGGAGAGAGATGATACATGAGGACATACAAAACTGAAATAGCCTCAATTATATGTTACATACACAAAGAATATTCTATTTTTTTTTTTGAAAGGATTTTGCTATAGAGCACCTACACTTCTCAGAGAGACAGAAAGCGAGAAATCACCCCCGGGGGGGATGGCTGTACCTCAATTCCTTCTCCTCTGTTCTCCTCTTGAAATTTTAGGCACATGCGCTCATGTGCCTGGCATGAATTTCAAGCTTCCAGGTTTGGGACTTGAACCACGCTCAGCCACATGGGAGTCCAAAGCCTTAACCACTACACCACCTGCTGGCCCCACAAAGATAATTCTTTATGTGTAAATATCTTTTAATAGTGTATATGGAGAAGATATTTCACAAACACAAAGTTGGTTAATACTTCTGAGGCAATTAATAATAAAACCCAACTAACAATAAAAAAAAGACCTGGAACTAAGATTTAAAATAATTGGTATCATTTGATTAACAACAACAAAAAAAAGGTAAAAAGCAGAGTTCCCTGGGATCAAATATATACATGACAGAAACTCTGGGAGAAGAGAAAGGAAAAATGGACAGGAAATAAAGAAAGAGGAGGATAGCTTTTTTCTACATTAAAACCATAATGAGGTTATAGATCTAAAGTACCAATTCATTAATTGAATAACAATGAGGTTGAGGATGTAGGTGTGTGCAAAGGTCAAGAACTCTGCAAAGGTGTATACACTGATTTCTCTGGTTTAAGAATTTTGGATGTTCTGGGACCAACAGATGGCAGAATGATTATACGGCTGGACTCCCATGTAGTTGATTGCAATTAAAGTCCCGGACCTGGCAGCTTAAAACTCATACTAGGCACATGTGTCTATGCCCAAAATCCCAAGAGAAGAATGGAGGATAGGGGATTGTGGTGTGGCTACCAGAAGGTGATTTCTCACTTTCTGTCTCTGTGTCTCTCCATTGAGCACATGTGCCATATTGCAAAAATTTCTCTAAAAAAAAAAAAAAAAAAAACAAAGAATTTTGGATTTTTTTCTAAGTTATTCAAAAAAGACATTAAGAAGACAGGAAGTTATTCATAAAAGACATTAAGAAGAAAGTGAGATGATATATATTTTCTTGCAAAATGAGACACTCATTGAGACAAATCTAGGTGAAATTCCTAAATTTTAAGATCAGTAAGAATAAGAAAAACATTGAAAAAATAAATAGCAAACAATCATGAATGCTTCTTTCTTGATGTCAAAGTTAAAAGTAATATGTGTGCTTTATACCTTTCTGTCTCTTCTAAATTCGCCACAATGTACACAGACTACTTTTTAATAAGAATAAAATAATATTTTTCATTAAATCACAACAGCTCATATCTATTAGCCACTTGCACCTAAGTTTCCCCCTAACTGTTATGCTATTATATTAGAGCCATTTGTTAACACCATTTCATTGTGAAAACAACACATGAATAGGCATTTAATTGCATGAGGGATTTGTACTGAAACCATTTTAATAAATCAAGCTTAGAACATCTGCAAACATTTGTACTTAAACTACATATTTGGAGGAGCAACAGCTAAAAACACAAAAGCTCAGAATCAAAATGAAGAGGAAATATTTTCAACACAAAGCCAAGACCACAGTAGAAAAATCACTGTTGTTTTATACACAATTCTGAGGTATTTAATAAAGTATTGGTTGTCTTGATGCAAAATAGCAAAGCTTTCCAAGTAGGAAAATAATGTTTTCTTTTAGTACATACTCAAGGAGAAAAATCACAGAAATTAAGGAGAATAATACCGAACGCAGCATTCTTTGGTTTTCTTATTCCGGATCAATTTGATTTTCTTTTCAAACAAAAGCACATTCTCAAAATCAACAGAATACAATTGAGTTGACATACCCATGAAACACCACAGGGAGAAGGCACCTCTTACCTATAATTGATAGAAAATAAGTCATTGAACTCCTTATTTCTGGAAATTTATTTGAAAGTGGAGATGCAACTGTTTATTCTCCTGTATTTATTGAAGTATATAAACTCTGTAAAACATATGTTGTACTTGCTTAACCAGTTTTTAGCATTTCTTTAGTTCTGTTTCTTGAATATTCCTTGAATAAACTAAAGAAAGGAATTGTTAACAATGGAATGTCACTTGCTACTATGGTTTAAGTGCCCCTCTAAAATGTATGCTATCATTTGACACCCAGTGAGGCAGTATTTTGAGGTGGGGCCTCTTGAGAGGTACTTGTAACATGGCAGTAACTTCCTAATGAACAATTAATGCTGTCTCTGGGGAAAGGATGTGTTCTCATTAATTAGTTCCATGAGAGCTTGTAAGCTGGTTCCTGCAGGTTTCCCTCTCTCTCTCTATGTCTCTGTCTCTCTCTCTCTCTCTTTGTCTCTCTCTCCCACCTAACCTTCTACCATCCTGTGACATAGTACCAATGGTGGGCCAAAAGCCAGCCCTTTTCTCTTAGACTTTCTAGACACCAGAACCATAAGCCAAATAAACCACTTTTCTATATGAATCACCCAGTCTCAGATATTTCTTTTATAGCAACATAATAGATACTTGTGTAACATAAACTGCCCTAATATCACTAATGGTTTTTATATTTCTGTGGGCTTAAAAATATTAATTGGGGGAGGAGGGCAAGTAAGGTGACATGGTGATTAAGGCACTGGACTCCCACATGCCTGACTGTGGTTTGAATCCCAGGCTTGGTAGCTTGAAAATCATGCTGGCACACTTGTATGCATGCCCCAAATCCTAGAAGAGTGGAGAAGAAGGGACGGCAGCATGGCCCTCTCCCCTTGGGGTGATTTCTTACTTTCCCTCTCATTGTCTCTCTCTCTCTCTGGCGAGTGCATGTGTGCTATGACAAAAACCTTTTAAAAAATTATTTGATATTTTCATAAATTCATATTTAGAAATCAAAGCCACTTCTCAGAAGGTTAGCCAAAGAGTTGCCATGTGATCCAGCAATTCCACTGCTGTATCTAAGAGAACTGATAACACACACACACGCACACACACACTTTTACAAATATTCATACCAACATAATTGATAATAAAGAAAAAAAACCAATGAAGTAATAAATAAAATTGGCATATCCATAAAATATAATAGTTACCTTTAGAAGGATTCAAATAGTGATACATACAGACATAATGCATGGATGAAACTTGAGCACATTTAAGAAGTAATGTAAAAGAAGCCACATACTAAAACCAAAGACTTGACAAGATGGACAGAGAATCTGCTGCCTGTAGATATTCTTTTTTTTTTTTTTTTTTTTTTTTAAATTTTCACACTTTTTTTTTTTATTAATTACTTTATTTATTTTTGTATATACTTTCAATCATATTGTTTGGCTTACAATGAGACCATTTCGATATGTGAACATTTCTCCCCAGACCCGTTGATCGAAATATCTTCAACAGATAACACCACACCTCCCCATCCCGTCAATGCTCTACCTCTGTATCCCTTCTCCAAATGTCTTTCGTTGGGCCTCACTCCTCCACATACACCTCATCTGACATTCACACCTATCTCTTGTGTTTGTTCAACTGCTAGTCAATCAGTTTCAGACATAGAATGCAGACAAACAGTATATGTTAAGTGGGGACATACAATGTCTCTCCTTCATAGCCTGGCTTGCCTCACTCAGCAGTACATCTTCCATATTCTTCCACTTTCTGTCAAAAGCCAGGGCTCTGTTGGTTTTTATGGCTGAGTAGTATTCCATAGAGTATATGTGCCACAGTTTTTCAATCCATTCCTCCATACGGGGGCATCTGGGTTGGTTCCATGACTTAGCAATTGTGAATAGTGCCGCAATAAACATCGATGTGCAAGCACTTTTCCAATGAAGGATTCTTCTGTCCTTTGGGTAGATACCGAGGAGTGGGATCTCTGGATCATATGGCAGATCTATCTGTAGATTTTTGAGGAATCTCCAAATTATTCTCCACAGTGGTTGGACCAATCTACATTCCCACCAGCAGTGTAAAAGAGTTCCCCTTTCACCACACCCCCGCCAACACTTATCATTTTTTGTTTTTTTAATATTAGACAATCTGACTGGGGTTAGGTGGTACCTCATTGTTGTTTTTATCTGCATTTCCCTTACGATGAGGGAGGTTGAACATTTTTTCATATGCCTTTTGGCCATTCGTATGTCATCTTTAGAGAGTGTTTTCTTCATCTCCTTCTCCCATCTTTTAATAGGGTTGCTCATCTTTTTTCCAAACACCTTTTTTAGTTCCTTGTGTATTCTGGTTATCAGTCCCTTATCTGATGCAACATTTACAAAAATATTTTCCCATTCTGAGGGCTGTCGATTCACACTAACTACTGTGTCTTTGGCCATGCAGAAACTTCTTAGTCTGATGTAATCCCACTTGTCTATTTTGTGGACAATGGACTCTGCTTTGAGGGTCTTCTTTAGGAAGTCTTTCCCTACACCAATGTCTCCCAGAGTTTCCCCAGCATTCTCCAGGAGCAGCTTTATAGTTTGAGGTCTTAGATTTAGATCCTTGATCCACCTTGACTTGATTCTTGTCAAAGGAGAGAGGTAGGGGTTCAGATTCATCTTTCTGCAAGTGGAAGTCCAGTTTCTCCAGCACCACTTGCTGAAGAGGCTTTCATTTTCCCACTGGATTGACTGGTACCCCTTGTCAAAGATCAGTTGACTGTATGTTTGGGCACTTATTTCTGGGGACTCTATTCTGTTCCATTGGTCCACATGTCTGTTTCTGTGCCAATACCATGCTGTCTTTATTACCACAGCTTTGTAATATATTTTTGGATCGGGGATTGAGATGCCACCCACTCCATTCTTCTTGTGTAGAATTGCTTTGGCAATACGGGGTCTTTTATGATTCCAGACAAATTTTAAGATTGTCTTTTCTAGATCTGTGAAGAATGTGTCTGGTACTTTGATTGGCATTGCATTAAATAGGTAGATTAATTTGGGTAGAATTGCCATTTTGATTATATTAACTCTTCCAATCCATGAACATGGGATGTCCTTCCATTTTTTTGTGTCATTTTCAATTTCTTTTTTTACCTTCTCGTAGTTTTCCCTGTGGAGGTCTTTAACTTCTTTGGTTAGATTTATTCCTAAATATCTTATACTTTTAGTGGCTATGGTAAACGGAATAAGTTTTTTCAGTTCTATCTCAGTCTGCCTGTTATTCGTATATAGAAATGCTATCGATTTCTGTATATTGATTTTATATCCTGCAACTTTACTGAATTTATGTATTACTTCCAGTAGTTTTTCCATGGAGACCATTGGGTCTTCTATGTATACAATCATAAGAGGGAAGTTCATAGCAATTAGTGCACATAAGAGGAAGACAGAGAAAAGGCTAATGGATCACCTAACATCAAGCCTTAGAGAATTGGAAAAGCAACAGCAAAAAAATCCAAAAAATTACAGGAGAAAGGAAATAATAAAGATCCGAGCAGAAATAAATGAAATAGAAAATAAACGTACTATACAGAAAGTAAGTGAAAGCAAAAGCTGGTTCTTTGAAAGGATAAACGAAATTGATACCCCACTAGCGAGACTTATTAAGAAGAAGAGAGAAAGGAACCAGGTGAATCAAATCTGCAATGAGGCTGGTAACATAACAACAGACATAGTAGAAATTCAAAACATCATTAGAGGATACTTTGAACATCTATACGCTAAGAAACAAGATAATCTGGATGAGATGGACAAATTCCTGGACAAATATAATCTACCAAGAATGAGCCAGGAAGAAATAGAAAGTCTGAATAGGCCCATAACAAGCCAGGAGATTGAATCAGTAATAAGTAACCTCCCAACAAAGAAAAGCCCTGGCCCCGATGGATTCACCTCTGAATTCTACAAAACTTTCAAAGAAGAGTTAACTCCCATTCTGCTCAAATTATTTCTAAAGATCCAAAAGGGTGAATCTCTCCCTAATTCATTCTATGAAGCCTCTGTCACCCTCATCCTCAAAACAGATAAGGACAGGACAAGGAAGGAAAACTATAGACCAATATCTCTGATGAACATAGACTCAAAGATTCTCAACAAGATACTAGCAAATCGTATTCAGAAGATCATACACCATGATCAGGTAGGCTTTATTCCAGGAATGCAAGGTTGGTTCAACATACGCAAAACCATAAATGTAATACACCATATTAATAGGAAGAAAGACAAAAACCATATGGTCATATCGATTGACGCAGAAAAAGCATTTGATAAGATACAACATCCCTTCATGATCAAGACTCTTAGCAAAATCGGCATAGAAGGGCCATTTCTCAATACAATAAAAGCCATCTATGAAAAACCCATAGCGAACATCATCCTGAATGGAGAAAAGCTGAAAGCTTTCCCACTAAACACAGGAACAAGACAAGGATGCCCACTTTCTCCTCTCCTTTTCAATATAGTACTGGAAGTCCTCGCCAACGCGATCAGAAAAGAGGAAAAAAATAAAGGGCATTCAAATAGGAAAAGAAGAGGTGAAACTCTCTCTATTTGCAGATGACATGACTGCCTGTAGATATTCTAAGCTCAACCCAACCAAGCTGTACCTAAATTTCTCTCTCTCTCTTTTTTAACCTTTTTTTTAAAAAAAAAAAAAAAATTCAGAGAGATATTTTTGCTATAGGGCATGTGAGATTGCTGGAGAGACAGAAAGTGAGGAATCATTCCCCGAGGGGGAATGACCACACCACAATCTCTTCTCCTCCATTGTCCTCTCAGGATTTGGGGCACACATGCACAGATGCCCCACATATTTGAGCCACTGGGTCTGGGACTTGAACTACAGTTGACTATGTGGGAGTCCAGTCACATAACCATTATGCCATCTGCTGGTGCCCTTAAATTTCTTATTTAAGCTGTTAAATCTGGAGTATAAATTGTTATACATGAATATATGATTAATAGTTATCTATTATTTTATTAATTGAAGCACTTCGTAACAAAAGATTTTCGAAATGGAAATATTTGTGACTCTTGAATATGCAAGCTTTAGTATAAATATATGTAGTTCATGAATTAGATTTGCAAAAAATCAGGAATGATCATTTTGGGTGGCTATAAAATATTTCATATTGAAAAAGTAAGAAGCAGACAGGCTCAGCCATGGTAGTGCATACTGCAAAGATAGTGCTTCTTGGAAGCTGAGGCCACATGAGAGGCCCAGGTTTGATTCTTGGCCCAACTTAAACAGGCAGATGCGTGGTCCGTGCCCGTAGTCTTAGCTGGGCTCTTAGTAGGAGAACTGAGTTATGGCACGATGTGTCAAAAATCTCTTTCTCTCTCTTATTAGGGGAACTAAAAGACAAAGAAAAATCTGTGAAAAAAAGAGAGCTGATGTATGTCCAATGGCTAATATAATCATAAAAGAACCCTAGGACAAGAGAAATGATCTGACATTTGTTGAGTCTCTTCTGTGGTGACTAGGACGTGAATTTGAGAGGTGACTTTGCACTGTGATCTACATGTGTATTGCATTGTCAACAACTGAAAAGCATTACTTCTTTTAAAAAAATAATCATTTCTGATATTGACAAGGCAACATAAGTTAAAGCAATTTTTCTCCACAGAAGCATAAAACTGTAGAAAAATATTTTTAAAAACCCCACAACTATGATGGAGCACTAAAACATGACTAAACACAGGCAATGATTTAAGAAGTGTGTACTCTTGGGCCACTCTATTGCTTCAATGAAGAGACTGAGTTTGTAGTTTTCTTGCCTGGAGGCATTTCCATCTCCCCCAGTTTGAGCAATACTGAGTTTCCATAGCCAGAGGTGGGAACTCAGTTTGGGGTAGGTAGCAGAACAGTTAAAAATTTAGATAAGAGACAATGTGTGGGAGAGCTTAGGAGAGAGAATATCCTCTTCATACATTCCTACCTGATTTGGAAGCTAAATGTGTGCAGGGGAGAAAGGGAGGGATAAATGAATGGAGAGCCTTGGGAGCCTTACAAATCCACTGCACACCTAAAGGAATTCCCCAGCCTACAAAATACTCTAGCAACAGAGTATCAGAGTCTTACTCTCCTGATGTTGCTGAGCGTAACTTCTGCCCAAATCCCTGGATGACTACTAATCACACAAATAAAAGGGACACAGTGAAGGAAGTAATAAGCCCACAAATGCAATTTTAGCATAGATGTCTGTGATTGCTCTGAAGGAAAGAGACAGATTGTACAGTTTGAGTCAGTGCAAAGTAAGTGCTTAATTAAAAAAAAGAGCAGTACTGGAAGAATAAAAGAGAATCCAGCAACAATGTGCTGTCTACAATGTACTATTGTTTACTATTGTTATTATACTATTTATTGTTGACAATAAATAAAAGTATTAAAATTATTAAAAGGTGTAAAGGCACAGGGAAGTGTTTGCTATACTCCGGATTCAGGAATGTAACAGGAACTCATCCTAAGTAGGTCCACATCTTTGATAAAGCAGTTAAATACTATAAGGCACACACTGCAAATGTGTTTAAGAACTTAGAAGAAAAATGTGTTCAAATAATTAAAGGGAGACATGTTAATAGTAAGCTAATAATAAGAAATAGTGATGGAGAGGTGGGAACTATGAAACAGAACAACGATCAACTTTAGAAAATACGAGAACAAAAATGAAAAAAACTTTGATAGGCTCAAGAGCAGACTTGTTAGCAGAAAAACAAAAGGTTTGAACATAGAATAATAGAAAATTTGCAGTGCAAAAAAACGGGAAAAAATGCTTAAAAAACAAACAGAGCCCTATAGGACAATATTAAACATCCCCTCATAATGATTAGAGTCAAAAGACAAAAAGAAAAGACAAAAAAATTATTTGAAGTAATAATTGTGGGAAACCTCTCAAATGGAGGAAAACATTACACTCCAAATTCAGGAAGCTGAAAAAAATCTGAGTAGAATATCAAAAATTTAACCTGGACATATTATACTCAACATGCTAAATAATAATTTGAAAAAAATAAAAATAAGTAGAAAATCTTTAAATTCACAAGAGAAAATTATCACAAAAAGACATACTGTGATAATTTTATGCATATTGCTAAGGGAAAGAATTGAGTCTGAAAGATTTAATACTGTATGGTTCCAAGTACAACATTCTGAAAAAAGGCAAAACTATAGTGAAGATGAAAAGATTATTGGTTGCCAGGATTGAGTAAGGATGTGGGAAAAGGGTTGACTAAGTTAAATATGGGAAATTCTTTTATTTTCTTCTTTCCTTCCTTCCTTCTATTGCCAAAGGGTGCATGCACTCAGAGGGATGGAGACAGTATGCCCTCCCCCCCCCAATAGGATGTGGTCAGACCATAATACCTTCTTCTCCATTTCTCCATCCTGTCAGATTTTGAGCAAATACACACATGGGCACATGCACGTGTGCACACACACACACACACACACACACAGACATAGAGTGAGTGAGAAAAGAGAGAAAGGTGAGCAAAAACCCAATATACTGATTGGGTTAGGGTAGCTAGTGCTCAGAATGGGTTCAAGATCATGTTTTATCACTAAAGGGTCAATGGCTTGAGAACCAAGACCTTCCTAACAGGGCAGATGGCCGGTCTGCAAGATGGAGCAAACAAACTGCAATGACCTCTCTTTGCTCACGTAAGCACTTGGTGCTAAGTTCACTCAAGGCACAGAATCAGACCATCCCCATTTCTCTAGTCAATGGGTAAAGGACTCCGAACTGCTCTCCATAGGTCCCACGACAAAGCAGGGCTGGGAGTGAAATCCTTCTCCCTCAGAGTTACTCATGGACCGCTGCATGGTGTGGGAGAGATTCTGTGACTTTTCAGTAAATTTTAATAGGAAGACACTTTCTGGAGAATTTGGAAGTGGGGTGTGTTTATCTATAATGAGAAAATTTAATTTACTAATGACCACTATTTACCCCTCTATCTAATAATATCTGGTTGGAGTGAATTACATTTCAAATTACACTGACAATACCTCTTCCACATGCCAGGGAAAAGCAATTCAAAGAACCAACTGTTTATTCTCCCTAACAAGGAAAGAATGCCCATTCATCACTGAAATGGCAACTGACCATGCTGGGGATCACTTTTTTAAGAACAAATTAACAACAAATTATTAATAGTTATTGCCTTAGTCATCAGCATTCTGGTATTTAGGCTGCTGATCCATTGGTGCCATTCTGATGACATCTAATTAGACTTTATTTGTATACATCAAACTTCCATTTGTAACAGAAATGCTATAATTATGCCTTTTGCTAGATCATTTATCAGTTGGAGTTTCCACTCTCTAAAAATATTAATATGATATGGTCACTGTGTTAAGATCTGTTTTGCTTTTTCTCACTATATTTTGTTCATTTCATGTTACACATTTGTACTGGGGTCAAATTCAATTAGTTCGTGAAGCAGGAATACTCATCAAGGTTTATAAATTAAATGTTACCTGCTACTACTAAATGACAAATACGCTTTATTATTTTGGGGGCCGGGGCTTCTTCTATATGATTCCTTTTATTTAAAAAACAAGTCAACATGCTTTGAACAGTAAGTAATATGTTTTTTTCCCCAAGAGATTCATATCCTGTTCAAACTCCTGTGAAAATAATTTCCACTCACAGAATATGTAGAGGCTGTTGTAGAGAAAATGTTGTGTGAGACATTAAAAGACAGATTAAGGATATTTTAGAGGAATCATTATTAGAAGAACCAATGGATTTTCTTCCATATTACTACCTACTGATAATATTGCCTCCTTTCATTCATCTTCTTTTCTGAGACAATATCAAAGCTAGAGCATGAAGGAGAAAAGGAAAAGAAATTTATATAAAATAATCTTTTTCTTCTGTCAACCAGAGCAACAGTGGCAAGGGACAATTGCCTCAATGAACTGTCAGGTTGCTGAGCTGAAAAGTACTACAAAGAGAACCGAGGGCTTCAAACACACATCATTTGTTTTTTTGCTGCATTCACTCCTGAGTCTGACCACAACAGCTGTGGTGTCTCAATTTGGGAAAGTAAAAGCATCAGTAGTCAATGAAAGTTAGATGTTGTTATTTCAGCATCTACCCCAGCTCTTCTCTGGCACCACTTTTTCCTCCGAGCCTGCATCATACGTTACTTCCCACCTTGTGATCTGGTGAGGCCAACACTTCCCTTAACATCCCAATAGGCAGCACATGAGGCCTAGGGACAGTGTCCAGTTCTAACCAGCCACCAGGACCCCAGGCAGATGGTCAACACTGCCAGCAAAACTTCACTTAGTGACTTAAGTTGGAACTCTTAGGAAATAGAATTTCTTTCTTTTTTTTTTATTCTTTTTTTTTTTTTTTTGAGAGGTTTTTTTTGCTATAGGGCGCGTGCGCTCGCCAAACAGACAGAGAGAGACATAGAGACAGAAAGCGAGAAATCACCCCCCAGAGGGGATGGTCACGCCGCAATCCCTTCTCCTCCATTCTCCTCTCGGGATCTTGGGCACGTGCGCACACGTGCCCGGCGTGAGTTCTAAGCCACCGGGTCCGGGACGTGAACCGCGGTCGACTACGTGGGAGTCCAGCGACATAGCCATTACGCTAACTGCTGATTCCCAATAGAATTTCTTTTTATTGGTGCCTCTGAGAATATGTCTTTGTTCAGGCTGATGCAGAAAACTAAACTATCATAATCTGGGTGGTTTAATAGAAAACATTTGTTTTTGTTTTTGTTTTTTTTTTCACATTTATGAACACTGGGGATCCAAGACCAATGAACTGGCATATTTAAGGTCCTGTGAGGACCAACTTCCTTGTTCACAGATGGCCATATTCTGTCTGTGTTCTCACAGAGAAGGGCTGAGGGGTCTCTGAGGCTTGTTAATATGGACACTCATCCTATTTATGAGGGCTTCCTTCATGTCCTGATTACTTCCTGGATACCTTCATTTCGGAAATGAGAATTTCAATACATGCATTTTGGAGGGGCAAAATATTCAGTCCATAACAGTCAAGCTTGGGATTTAGGGCCATCATATCATCAATGGCAAATGCTTGCCTTCGAACAAAGCTAACGCAGGAGAGAGTGGAGTTTGAAGTGGAAGGAAAAGTCTTTATCTGAAGACCTCCTTCTCTTTTTTTAAGAGAGATTTTTGCTATAGGGCACATGTACTTGACAAAGAAACAGAGAGAGACAGGGACAGAAAGTGAGAAATCACCCCCAGGGGGATGTCCACGCCATAATCCCTTCTCCTCCATTCTTCTCTTGGGATTTTGGGCGTGCAGACACACGCAGATGAGCCAAGCATGAGTTTCAAGACATCAGGTCTGGGACATGAACCACTCTTGGCCATGTGGGAGACCAGTAACTTAACCATTATGCCATATGCTGGTCCTATACATACACTTTTTATTTACCTAAACTAATCATTATTTTATACTCCAAAATTTATTTATCCCATCAGCTAGAACGACAGAACGGGAGGACAGCACCCTCAACAGCGTCCTGATGCCATGATGTACCTTCAGCTTTCACGCAACCCTAGATCATGGGAAAACATGTACCCAACACACTCAGGGGGTTTTCTGGGCTTGAACTGGGAACCTTCCCGCAGGAGATGGCCTCTCAGAGCATCATCCTTGACTGCTGTCACCATCCAGTCTCTTCATTATTTTTAATGAATTCTTATTTATAGCTTAAGCTAGATAGACTGAATTGTCTTTTTTTCTTCCATTTGCAGTTAAGTTCCAAAAAAACGATATGTGAGCATCACAGTCAAATGAAGAGATACCCTGAAACCTGATTAAAAGGACTCTGCCTACAGAGCCTGGCTGCCAAGTATGCAAATTTCAAGAGTGTCACTTTCTTACCATGTGACCCTGAGCAATGGACCTGACCGCTTTGAACTTTAGGTTCCTCATGTATAAAGTCTATTCTCTAAAATCTTACCTTGTGGTTTATTTAAGTATTTGATTTGTGCATAAATTTTGGCTAAATTGTATATCGTTATCTATGAAAATGGTTTCCTGTAAAGTGCCCAGGAGATATCACTTATATATTGGGTTGCTTGGAAAGTCATGACACATTTTTGCATAGAAAAACATAGAAATATGTGTCATGACTTTTCTGATGACCCAACAGAAAAAAAGTATAAGAAATACTGACAGCAGAAATTGCATAATGGGAGTGAATATCAAATAATATCTGATGACCTAGCACAATTTACTCACAAGTGTTTTCCTTTATGTGAGTATCAGAATGTGAGACCTGACAGCAATCTAAGTAATCACTTTATTTAACTACTTCATTATACAAATGAGAAAAACAAGGCTAAGAGAGGGGAAGAAAGGTCATTACAGTCACATAGGCAGTCACTGGCAGAGAGAAGCCTAGACTGGAAGTTCCCTTACTCTTTTCAAAGTGTTTTATTATATCTCTTTATTTTCATTTTGTTTATTTTTTAAAGTTTATTTCTTTATTCCCTGAGAGAGAGAGAGAGAAAAAAAAGAGAGAGAGAGAATATAGAGACTCAACAGAGTCTTCACTCTTCAGTCCAACCCCAGCCTCAGCCAGCCCAGATCATGGGTAGGCACATATACCCAGCATGCTCTGGGAGTTTCTGCAGCCCTTCCCACATGAGTCCAGCTATGTTCTACCACTTGGTCTCTACTATATCTCTTTAGTCTTTAACTAGAACAACAGGGAACACAACGGTGCTACACTTAAAACCCCAGTCAGAGCATCTCTGTTCAGAATACTACCAGCTGGCTTATTTATTTCCAGAGACTGAAAAAAAAAAAAAAGA